>JAZHRO010000059.1:8760000-10010000 GCA_037157565.1 Thalassia testudinum | reverse complement strand
GGCTTGCAGCTGGGGCAAAGGCCTCGCGTGCAACCGCGAACTCCTGCAGCGTCTTCAGCTGCGGGTGCCCAATTGGGGTGGGACATTTAGTCCCACCTCGGAACTTTTCAGAGGAGCGTGCCCGCATAAAGGCAAAAAGTGCCTTAGGTTCGTTGCCTCTTGAGCACGGGGTGAGGTCCCTCTCACTTACCCGCTCGACCCGGCCTCGTCCGCGACCACGCCCCGCGGACCTGGCCCGACCCGACTAAGCCCGACCTGCACTCCTCGCCCACCACGCACGCCGGTGGGCCTGGACCCGGGCACGACCCGTACCCGAATACCCGGCAACTCTGGGAGAGCTTTCCTAAGAGCGGCTTCCGTGAGAGAGAAACGCGGGGGAGAGGGTAGAATTAGGTTTTGCCCCTCTGATCAAGCTGTGCAAGTGTGCAGGCAGAGGGGAAGAAGAAAGACGCCCGCTGAACAGAGAAGGAGAAGACTAAAGGAAGAAGAGCAGCCAGGGCTGCCCGAAGCAGAGGACTGAGGAAGAAGAACTGAAGCAACACTGTAGCATCCGCGGGTTAAGTCGTCTGATTGGAAAATCAGACGACGTCCTTAAGACAGGTGAAGAAAAGAAGAGAGACGGAGCAGCCAAGCAGAAGAAGAAGAGAAGCAAGAAGAAAAGAAGAAGAAGAGCACGGAAGGGAGATCTGAAGCAAGAAAAGAACAGGAAGAACAAAAGCTAAAGAGAAGACAAAGAGAAAGAAAGAAGAAAAGAAGAAGAAGCCAAACCTTCATCTCTCTCTCTCTCTCTTTATTTTTGTAATAGAACATGTATATCTCTAGAATACAACTTGCTCCCTGAGTTCGACCTCGGGAACTCTTTATTTTCCGAGTAAAAAATTATATATTAGCAAATGATGGCAATAACTATCTGTACTACAACGACTTAAGAAAAGCTAGTTGCTGCCACCGTTTCGCCAGTTGGCGCCGTTGCCTGGGAGCAACGGCTATTCTAGAGGTAAACATTCCTGTTTCTTTTAGTTTCTGATAATCTCCTCTCTTTTGTGCAGCTACAGGAAATCAAGAAGACAAGCAATCGCACGACAACCACTCCGAGGACAGGTAATTTTTCTTCCTCTCGCTATTAACCCCTAAACTCTAAAGAGGAAGAAAAGAACAAGCAATATAGGGCTAACCTGTCTTCTATACTCAGTAAACCATCAAAAGTCGCATGTTTTCAACCCATTATTACTGCACACTATTAAGGGTATTTAAGGGCTAACACATTCTTGCTTGAGCCCTAATTACCCAACAAAGAGCTAACTAGACCAAGTAGAGCCAACCTAGGATCCAACACTAGGGATTTAGAGACACACTCCTTAAGCAAGAATTGAGAAAACCAAATGAAGTGTGCCCAAGCCCTTGTCTGAAAATACCTATTCAAAGAAAACCTAAAACAATTGGCTCTCTAAACACTTGAACCCTAAAAGACATGACCCAAAAACTCTCAAAGGAAACAAGAGGTAAAGTTGCCCCCTTGGGTCAACCAACCTTAAATTAGGTCACTCTTTGCACTCAAAGAACTAAAGTTAAAGTGTAACTTTAAGCACCCTAATCTTAACCTAAAATTGGTAGACTTAAGAGGTTAAGATCCCCATTCTGGTCTACCTGGAACCGCAGTGACAAGAGAGGTCGGGTGGGGGAAACCCTGTAACCCGTAGGGATGCTCTACCGTGTAGGGGTCTTTGCGGGACTCTCCCTCTTTGGCTGCCCAGGTAATTCTCAGGTGGACGATCTTTCTGATCAAGGGGTCCATCTGCCCCGCACCTCTATAGTCACCCAACACATTTTTGGGTGTCTTGATTGGGTCCAGCACCTTCTAAACTCATCTCTTCCAACAGTGCATGTACGGTAGGAGGTCCTTAAGACCACCCTTAAGACCTCCTTTAGAAATTCACTCTCGTCAAGGCCAAGCCTTGACGCCCGTGTTTGTGCAGCAACCCCCTCACATTATTCTCTCTTCTGATTCAGAACCAAGTTCTTCTTCTTCCCCCATCATGGCTCAGCCAGTTGAGGAAGAAAATAATCTGGAGCACCAGCTCCAGCGACTCAATGACCTCTTTCAAAACTTCGTGCACCCACCACAGCGTCCTATGATGTGGGACCACTACAATCCTGTTGCGGTGGCTATTGAGCCTCGAGTCAGAATCCCGACTGGAGGACCTAATTCCGAATTGAAGCCCAACATGATTCATGCTATACCTAAATTCCATGGGCTTAATTCCGAAGATCCCTTCCAGCACATCAAACAGCTAAAGCATCTGGCCCAAACTTTTGGGTCAGATGCGCAAAATTGGGATATTCTTCTCATGAAGATGTTCTCCTTTTCTCTTATGGACAAGGCCGCCCATTGGTATCAAACTCAGACCCAGCCGATCAACACTTGGGAAGAACTTCAATCCGAGTTTTTGAAGAAGTTTTTTCCCGTTGGTCGGACCAACGCCTTGCGCCATCAGATTACGCACTTCACTCAACAATCAGGAGAACCTCTCCATGAGGCATGGGATCGTTTCCAGGATCTCATGAGAAAGTGCCCCCATCACGGAGTTCCTAAATGGGAACAAGTCCAGTCTTTTTACCAGGGACTCCGTGAGGACATCCGTCTTTTCGTCAATGCAACCTGCGGAGGAAATATCAAGGGTCAACATGAAGACACCGTGTGGGAGATTATCGAAAACATGTGCGAGAACTCCATCAACAATGACTCCATGGGATTATTCGACAGGACGAATACCTGCGCATCGACGAATCTTAGGGGAGCACATGAGACGCAGGGCCTGTCCGCATCAGTCGACCTGGAATTAATGGCCAGTCGATTGGACAAGGTCTCAATTATCGAAAAGAAGGTGGACGAGCTGACTCAGCATTTGCAGCGAGCCACCTCTGCGCATAACCCTTTCGCACAGCCTCCTTCCACAAGGGAAACTGTGCAAAACATTCTCCATCGACCTTCTCCTAGGATGGACCCATCATCCGAATCTTTGCCCGGTGGTCCTTCCGATTCCTTCTACACCTACCAGGGGAATTCCATTCCCTCTTTCCCTGACTCTCTGGAGGTTCCTCAGGCCTGCGAGGACCTCCACGCTATCCAGAACGACCCATTCTCCAACACCTATAACCCTAGATGGCGAAACCATCCTAACTTTCAGTGGGCGGGAAATTCCCAAACCCAAAGATCATCCTTCCAACCCCGCCCACAACCTCCTCGTCCTTACCAGCCGCCTCAGCCTCGGCCCAACCCTACTTACCCATCTGGGCCGAATCAGGATCAGATGTCCCTTATCCTTCAGACCCTGGCTGACATTCAAAGAACGAATGCGACTATCCAAAAACAACACAAGGACAAACTTACAGAGGTCCGTAACCAATTGACCCAGTTGGCAAACTCTTGCCAGCCAGGTACTCTTCCCTCCCAACCTCTGCCTAATCCTAATAACGTGCCAACCCAGCGGCGCGTTATGAACCCAAAGGGATTTTCGAGGATGTTATCGTAAGAGTGCGGGATTTCTATTTCCCAGTGGACTTTATAGTCTTAGATATGGACGCACCTGAGAACCCTAGGGATACACCAATCATTCTAGGGAGACCTTTCTTGGCTACTGCTAGAGCCAACATCAGCTGTGAGGAGGGCCAAATAGAGCTTAAGTTTGGAGATCAAACCCTAAAAATTGATATATTTAAGGCCCAACAAGGAATTAATTGCAATGTCATCGAACAAATTTGTGACGTCAGGACTTTGGTTGATGAATCACACTTCCAGAATGACTCGATTATGCCTCATCAACCACAGAAGGATCTTGACCCGCAAACAGAGGAGTCGAATCCAGACATACACAACCCAGTAACTCCCACCCTTGAACCTCACATCTACATTGAACCACCCGCTGCTGCTGAAAACCCTGTCCTCGAGTTAAAGCCTCTTCCTGCTCACTTGAAATACATCTTTTTGGGTTTTGATCAGACCCTTCTTGTGATTATCAATGCCAACCTCAATCCCGAACAGGAATCCCATCTGATTACTGTTCTCCAGCAACATCGCAGAGCCATCAGGTGGACTCTCGATGATTTGAGTGGAATAAGTCCCTCCTATTGTACTCATCATATCTATTCAGAAGAGGGCACACGACCTTCTCGTGAAATGCAGAGACACTTAAACCCCAATCTGCAGGAGGTCGTGAAAAAGGAGATCATCAAGTGGTTAGATGCCGGAATTGTCTACCCGATCTCCGATAGTCGTTGAGTGAGCCCAATTCAGGTCGTGCCCAAGAAGGCAGGACTCACCACTATAACGACTGAGACCGGAGAAATCATTCCTACCCGACTAGCCAACTCGTGGAGAGTCTGTATAGATTACCGCCGACTCAATTCCTCCACGAAGAAGGATCATTTCCCACCACCCTTCATTGACCAAATTCTCGAAAAACTTGCGGGAAATAGGTTCTTCTGCTTTCTTGATGGGTACTTCGGTTATAACCAGGTGGCAATCCATCCTGAGGACCAAGAAAAGACCACGTTCTCCTGCCCCTTCGGAACATACGCTTTCCGAAGGATGCCTTTCGGTCTTTGCAATGCGCCCGCTACTTTTCAGCGATGCATGCTTGCCATATTCTCAGATATGGTAGGTGATTATCTGGAAGTCTTCATGGATGACTTTTCAATTTTCGGAGCATCATTCGACGATTGCCTCCAACACTTGGTCCAGATACTCAGGCGGTGCATCGATGTGAATTTGATTCTTTCCTGGGAAAAGAGCCATTTCATGGTGCCTGAGGGAATTGTCCTAGGACACTCAATTTCGGAAAAAGGCATCCAGGTGGATCGAGCTAGGGTTGATCTGATTTCTCACCTTCCTATGCCTAGCTCGATCAATGACATCCGATCTTTTTTGGGGCATGTCGGTTTTTATCGACGATTTATCCCTGATTTTTCAAAAATCGCGCGCCCCCTGACGACTCTTCTCTCCAAGGATGTACCTTTCAAAATTTCCAAGGAATGCACTCAAGCATTTGAAATCCTGCGTGACCGAGTCACCCAAGCCCCGATCCTACAGTCCCCTGATTGGTCTCAACCCTTTGAGATCATGTGCGATGCATCCGACTTCGCTGTAGGGACGGTTTTGGGGCAGAAAATTGACGGGAAACCTGTGGTCATTTACTACGCCAGCAAAACACTCGATGAGGCTCAGCGTAACTATACGGTTACTGAGAAAGAGCTGCTAGCTGTAGTATTTGCCCTAGAAAAATTCAGATCGTACCTTCTGGGTTCCCGTGTCATCATATACTCGGATCACACAGCTGTGAGGCATCTCCTTGCAAAGAAGGACGCGAAACCTCGATTAATCCGATGTATCTTGCTGTTGCAAGAATTTAACCTTGAGATTCGTGACAAAGCGGGAAAGCAAAATGTGGTAGCTGATCACTTGTCCCGTCTTCCTTCTGAATTAATTGACCCTTCCGGACCCATCACTGAGCATTTTCCCAATGAGCACCTGCTGACTATCAGTACTAGCCTTCCATGGTTTGCTAATGTAGTAAATTACTTGGCATCTCATCAGATCCCGTCCGATTGGCCGAAGGACAAGAAGGACAAATTACGCTCCGATGCCAAGTATTACATTTGGGAAGACACGTACCTCTTCCACATAGGTACTGATCAGATCATTCGAAGATGTGTCCCGGAAGAGGAAATCAGCAATGTCCTCTCTTTCTGCCATGACCAAGCATGCGGTGGCCATTTCGCCGGGAATAAAACCGCATCAAAAGTCCACCAGTGCAGCTTTTACTGGCCCACACTGTTCAAAGACGCGTACAGTCACTGCAAGGCATGCAGTCATTGCCAGACTTTGGGCAACATGAGCCATCGCGACATGATGCCTATGCAACCGATTCTAGTATGCGAAATCTTTGATGTTTGGGGGATTGATTTTATGGGCCCCTTTCCTGTTTCGGATGGTTTCGAATACATTCTGTTGGCTGTGGACTACGTGTCCAAATGGATCGAAGCCATACCGACCCGAACCTGTGATTACAAAGTCATTCTCAAATTCATTCGTCAAAACATTTTCTCAAGATTCGAGATTCCTCGTGCAATAATCTCTAATGGGGGGACCCATTTCACAAATGCTCAGTTTAGGTCACTGATGACCAAATACGGGGTGTCTCACCGAATCTCTACTCCTTATCACCCCCAAACTAATGGTCTAGCTGAGCTGTCTAATCGGGAGATCAAGAAAATCCTGCAAGTCACTGTTCGGCCTGACAGGAAGGACTGGTCGTCCCTACTTCCGGAAGCATTGTGGGCCTATAGGACCGCCCACAAAACCCAATTAGGCATGTCTCCCTTTAGACTAGTGTACGGAAAGGCGTGTCACCTTCCCGTCGAACTAGAGCATAAAGCCTATTGGGCAGTACGGAACTGTAATCTAGATCTTTCCAAGTCTGGAACCCACAGAAAACTCCAAATCAGCGAGATCGATGAATTACGCTTAGACGCGTATGAGAACTCGCGAATCTACAAGGAGCGGGTTAAAGCCTTCCATGACAAGCATATCTCAAGAAAGATCTTTCATCCTGGTCAAAAGGTCCTACTCTTTGATGCCCGACTAAAACTCTTTCCAGGAAAACTGAGATCCAAGTGGGTCGGACCATATTTGGTCCGACAGGTTTTTGGAAATGGAGCAATCGAAATCAGTCCACTCAGCCACGATTCCGAACCTTTCATCGTGAACGGTCAGAGACTCAAGCCGTTCATTGATGTGACTTCTACTGATTTGGCTGAAGCATCTTATATCCTCAATTCCCCTTGAGCTTATTGTGCCCAGCCGCTGGCGTAAAACTCAGCGCTTAACGGGAGGCAACCCGCCATTTTCCTAAAAATCCAAAACCTTTTTCTGACACCTTTTTGCACTTAAGGTTCACCCTTGTAGACAGCCGACCCCACCTCAGATGCTTGCATCTGGGATTAGAAATCGTCCCCAAAATTCAACCCGACCCATTCACTCATCCAAATTTCTGTCTTAAGGAATGAACTAAGTTACAATGAGGACATTGCAAATCTTAGGCATGGGGGGGTATGAAAGTGCAAAACTTGTAAGAAAAGGTTTCAAACAAAAAAATTCACATATGCCAAAAACACCATAAAAATTAAAAAATTTCGAAAAAGAATAAGAGGAAAAGAGGAGAAGGAAATTTTGTGAAGGAGAAGGAGAAAAGAAACAAAATGAAAAAGGAGCATAAAATTATGAGAAAAGGTGATAGTCATTAGTAAGGAACTAAGGAATTAACCTAAGTTCTAGACCTCATTCAAGAAAATAACTGAAAAGTGCATAATGAGATTAGTAAGAACGCAAACCTTAGGCATTCTTGAATAGACTCTTAGTACCCATTAAGATCTGGACACTCCTCAAGAGGTTGAGGAAAATGAAAAGCTGAAGTATTAAGTCTAAGGCTTAGGGAGTATTTGGCCTCATTAACTAATTTTTGGTTTACGGGACTCAGTAACCTAAGCACCCTAACCTCACACACAGCCTGGTTCAGTAAGCATTAAAATCAAAATCACGTAGAAGCGTCGCAAAATTCTGAAAAGAACACCTAGAGTAGGAACGGCCGATCAACACAAGTTGATTTGGACGAGTTCCCAACGCGGAGAGGCGGGAAATCCCCTCAAAGATGCGTAACAAAATATCATCTCCTCGGTGCTTGTCTCTTAGGATATTCACATATCCTCCTGGGGGCATGTAAGCACTCTGCTGGTTCAGATTCCATGGATGGCATTATCTCGAAGTGTCAATTGCCAGGGTCTGGATTCGGCCACGGAACACCATGGATGGGATTATCTCGAAATCTCAATAGCCAGGGTTCCGAGGGTTGCCATGGGCGGTGCTATCTAGAAGCATCGACTGCCAGGAACCCTTGAGGATTGATGATGGGAGCAAGGAATCTGATACAAACCGTGTTGAAAAGCCAATCCTAAGCTGGAATTAAAAAGAAAAAGAGAGAAAACTCTCCAAACAGAAAAATTTTCTATCTCTCTCTCTTACAAAACGCACTGCGAACTGAGCCAGGGCTAAAATCATTTCAAGCACGGGTGCTTTAACCACAAAGTCCAATAAACCTTAGGTTAGTTCTTGTGGGCCTTAAAAACCTTTGCTAAGGACTGAGGCTAAGGCTAGACAGATTTGGATCTTGATTGGTACTAGAGTACCTTTTAGGCCTATGGTCAGCATTCTAACCTAATCTAAGCTCAAATGAAAAAGCACTTATCTGAAGCTATTAAGAACTTCATGGTCTAGAACAAGGGTTGAAACCTTAAGTTTTTGCTAAGGGACTAGCAAAAGCTAGGCTTGGGGGTACGATGAGAACCTCATCATGAGCCATAACTAGCTCATTTTGACCTAATACAAAGGATAAAAGCTCCTACATAACTCAAGGAAAGGCTTAACTCAGAGAATTCTGAGTTTAAGAAGAAAACAAGTCACAAGGGGTAAAAATGCAATTTTACCAGTATAATCTGCATACAGGTCCAAACATAGGTCAAACAAACCAAATAAGAAGGAAAGTGGGATGATCTGATAATGGCTACAGCAATTCCAAGGAACTAAATGATAATCTATAACCTTAAAACAAACCCACTTCAATTCGCGAGGTTCGAGGCAAAGTAAAAATATAATAAACCCTCTAAAATTCATAGAAAAATAATCTTTAGGGTTTAGAACCTTCAATTTGGCCTTCGGAACCCTTTTTGACCTACATTAAGAACCATGCCCAATTAATAACTTAATTTGGGCTTTTGCGTAAATTGACTGGTCAAACAAGGTTTAATCTAGAAATAAAATTCACCATCAGATTCCTTAGGTCCTAATTAGTCATGTATAAAAACTTGAGCCTAAGAAGAAACCTTCTTGACCAACTTTACACTTTGGTCCTCATATATTTACTTGTTGGCCCTCAACTTTCGAACCCTCACATTTCTGCCCCTAACTCTCCTTCGTTCTTTGCATTCAGGTACCTCCTGCCAAAACCTGACCAGCACCATGCTCCGGTGACCTTGCGCGGAGCATGGCGCCGTGCAGGGTAAGGGGGAGGGTCTGGCAAGACAACCGGGGGTGCCCTGCGTCGTCAGCCGTCGCAGGAACACCCCCTGGTCGCTGCAACCCAGCATACTGTCCGTGCGAACGCACGGACGGTCTGGGTCTCCATCTCCGGTGTCCTCCGGCGAGGGAGACACGTCGTCTCCCTCCGCCCTCCTCTCTGATTCCGCCTCTATAAATACCCCCGTCGCTCCGCCGTTCTGAGCAGCTCGATCCTAACGGAGAAAGACCCCCACTTCCACTCTTCCCACTCCGACAGGAAGCCCTCCAGCTCCAGCGGCCTCCCCTCTTCCTCCTCGTCGCTCTGCCGCACTACCAGCTGCAGGGTTGCCCTCCTTCGCTCTTCCCGCGCCACGCCGCACCCAGCTGGCGCCTCTCCGGCCCTCTCCTCGCCGCCGCCCCTTCCCCTGGGCATCTTCTTCTCCGGCGACAGTCGATACGACCGCCGCCTTGCTCCAGCCCCTTTCGTCTTCGTAGCTAGGTCAGAACTTCTCCCCATCTCCCCCTCTTTCTTTTCCTCACTGTCTTTTATTTGATTAAACCCTCGACCGCTCCTGTCCACCGTCACCCCCTTCGTCTCCGGCCAAACTCCGGCGAGACGCCCCCGTCGCTCCACAGCCCCATACGCCTCGCCGACCCTCACAGAACCTCCGCCTCCTCACCCTGATCAACCTCCGCCCTTCCACTTCCCGCCACTCGCCCTCTGCAGAACCCCCGAACAAACCCACTTCTCCGCCCGCAGTTTGACCTAGGGCGACCCTCACGCTCCGCCCCGCCGCCTGCCAGACCCCCCACCACCTTCGCCGTGCCACGGCGAAGGTTCTCCACGTATCTGATTAGGCCGAGAGGCCATTCCTCTGTGGACAGGTATCTCGACCGCCGTCGCCATTGCTGCGTGGAAGGAGCACGTTCAACCTGCAGCTCCAGGTGCGATTCGCCCAGGTTCGACTCCCAGGCTGCGCGGGGCATCTCCGCGAAGCGTCCCAGGCTTGCAGCTGGGGCAAAGGCCTCGCGTGCAACTGCGAACTCCTGCAGCGTCTTCAGCTGTGGGCGCCCAATTGGGGTGGGACATTTAGTCCCACCTCGGAACTTTTCAGAGGAGCGCGTCCGCATAAAGGAAAAAAGTGCCTTAGGTTCGTTGCCTCTTGAGCACGGGGTGAGGTCCCTCTCACTTACCCGCTCGACCCGGCCTCGTCCGCGACCACGCCCCGCGGACCTGGCCCGACCCGACTAAGCCCGTCCTGCACTCCTCGCCCACCACGCACGCCAGTGGGCCTGGACCAAGGCACGACTCGTACCCGAATACCCGGCAACTCTGGGAGAGCTTTCCTAAGAGCGGCTTCCGTGAGAGGGAAACGCGGGGGAGAGGGTAGAATTAGGTTTTGCCCCTCTGATCAAGCTGTGCAAGTGTGCAGGCAGAGAGGAAGAAGAAAGACGCCCGCTGAACAGAGAGGGAGAGGAAGACTGAAGGAAGAAGTGCAGCCAGGGCTGCCCGAAGCAGAGGACTGAGGAAGAAGAACTGAAGCAACACTGTAGCATCCGCAGGTTAAGTCGTCTGATTGGAAAATCAGACGACGTCCTTAAGACAGGTGAAGAAAAGAAGAGAGACGGAGCAGCCAAGCAGAAGAAGAAGAGAAGCAAGAAGAAAAGAAGAAGAAGAGCACGGAAGGGAGATCTGAAGCAAGAAAAGAAGAACAGGAAGAACAAAAGCTAAAGAGAAGACAAAGAGAAAGAAAGTAGAAAAGAAGAAGAAGCCAAACCTTCATCTCTCTCTCTCTCTTTATTTTTGTAATAGAACATGTATATCTCTAGAATACAACTTGCTCCCTGAGTTCGACCTCGGGAACTCTTTATTTTCCGAGTAAAAAATTATATATTAGCAAATGATGGCAATAACTATCTGTACTACAACGACTTAAGAAAAGCTAGTTGCTGCCACCGTTTCGCCACCCGCGCTCACGCCCCACGGGTCTGGGCAGGATCCAATTACCCAAACTGCGCACTCCTCGCCCACCACAGCACGCCGATGGGCCTGGTCCCTGGCGCGATACCTGCACCCGATTACCCGGCTCTGGGAGAGCAGTCCTAAGAGGGAACTCTGAGAAAGAGAGACGCGGGGAAGGGTAGGGGTAGGTTTTGCTCTGACCCTTGTGTGAGCGTACAAGAAGAGAGAAAGAAGAACAAAGAGGAAAAGAAGAAGAAGGGAAGCGGCCGAAGCCTTAGCCGCTCAGGGCAGCTGAAGAAGAAGAAGTGAAGGAGAGAAACAGAAGAAGAAGAAAGGAAGAAGAAAAGAACTGTAGCAGAGCCACAGATAAGTTGCCTGAACGCACTATCAGACGTCGGAATCCCCACAGCCGCAGAAGGTAGGAAGGAAAAGAAGAAGAAGATCACCACAGCTGCCAGCTAAAGAAAAGAAGGAAAGAAAAGAAGAACAGAGGAAGAGGCCAAGAAAAGAAAAAAGAAAAAGGCAAGAGGAAAAAGAAGGAAGAAGACATCACCGCCAGAAAGAAAGAAAGAACAGAAGAAGGACAAAGAGGAAAGAAGAAAGAACAAAGAAAGAAAGAAGAAGAGAAGAAGAGAAACTGTCAAGAAGAAGAAGAAAAGAGAAAGAGAAGAAGAAGAAGCCAAGATCTCCCTCTCTCTCTCTCTTATTTTTGTAACATAATAGGGAACTTAATTAGACTTCTAGAAGCATAGTTGCTCCCTGAGTTTGACCTCGGGAAACCTTGTTCCGAGTAAAAAATTTGTAATAGTAATCTGGTAGCTGTATTGTCTTATACTATAACGACTGTATTATAATAAACATAAAGACACAACAAGCCTTACCAGCGTTACCAAAGATTAATTTAATCTTCTATGCATAAAATTTAGTTTTGAAATGTAAAATTAATCGTACGATACAATATTCTAATTGAGAAAAATGTTTTTCAATTGTCGAAGGTTCAATCAAATATTAATGACTTTAAGTGCTTAGATAATCCCTAACCATAGTGATAAAGAGATAAGGCGTAAAATATTCAATAAGCTTGAATCTTTACTAAGTCAAGTTAATTTTCACATTAGTCCCTGCACATAAAGACATGCTTACAGGTTGATCCCCAAGACCGTGTTAATAGGGCCCTGCAAAATTCTCTCTCTCAAATCAGCCCTTGACAACAACAGGAGCTTAAGCTCCTTTTTGTGTGAGAA
Organism: Thalassia testudinum; assembly: GCA_037157565.1. Lineage (NCBI taxonomy): Eukaryota > Viridiplantae > Streptophyta > Magnoliopsida > Alismatales > Hydrocharitaceae > Thalassia > Thalassia testudinum. Next base: position 9,997,684 of record JAZHRO010000059.1, on the reverse strand, counting down.
GGAGTCCGCAAGGCTATTCTTGATGAGAAATTTTGGGAGCTTCAATGCTCCTCAGGCTAAGTGGCAAGGCTTGAGGGCCTTGACCTTCACAAGTCTTCCGGTGGTGTCTGACGGTGTCGAAAGGCGTGGACGACGATTGCTGATGTCAAAGGAGATGGCGGCGATGGTAGGTGTGGACTCTTCAAGGTGGAGGCTCTTAGCCTTAGGCGAGTGGCAGAGTAGCTCTCTAGGACCACGATGAAGGTGTTGGCAGTGTTGATTTAGGGCGAGGAGGCCAGAGGAGGTACGACGAAGTCAAGGACATTGGTGACGAACAGAAATGCTCGGTGAGTGTCTCAAGGTGTGGAGGCCTCAAATTAGTTGGGGTCTTTTGTTCATAGAGGCATCACGAAGCCTCAGAGGGTCTCGATGGTGAGCAACGAGGCACGAGGTAGTCGGCGTGCATCGCTGGAGGACGGCAGGAGCTGAAAGTTTCCGGCCCTACCAGGAGGGGGTGACGTAATAACTGAGAAAATAAAACAAAAAAACTCACAAAAAGTCAATCACACAAGTACACAAGTATTTTTAGGAGGAAACCCAAACTGGGTGAAAACCACCACCTAACCCTCTCGAGTTAGGATTTTCCGATCAACCAAGTTGATCAAAATCCACTAAACCGAATCACTTTAAACGAGGGTGATTCAACCTCAATACAACCACGCTACTTAAACGAGGGTAGCGTACCTCAACCCCTTCTCTCCACGAGAAGGATTTTGTCTCGCGAAGGAGACGGGAATTTGCAAAGCGAATACCCAACCAAATAACAAAGATAAAATAAATAAGTAATCCTATAGAGCCAACAAAGTAATTATAAACCTAGGTTCTATAGGAATTAGGAAACTCCCCTTTGCAAGGAGTGCGTCAAGTTGATGACGCGGTGCGTGAGCCACGCGACGGCGCAACTTCGCTCTCGTGAACTACGGTGGGAGAGCAGGTGCGCAACAACTTGATGCTCTCAAGAGAATGGAGCTTGAGCTTGGAGAGCAAGAGGGACACAAAAAGGTTTGAAAGTATATTGCAAGGTGTGTCTTGGTGTTTCTAGGTGTGTCTTAGTGTGTATGTGTTGCAAAGGTTCCCCTCCATTTATAGAGGCCTTAAGAAGGCTTTGGAAGGCTTAGGAAGGGTTCTATAGTCGTTGGGAACAAAGCCCAAGAGAATCAGCCCGAAATCAGGAACAATCATTGTTCTGACACGCTTATCAGACGTCTAATTATGGCATCAGACATCTGGAACTTCACTTTAAGATGTCTGATTTCAAGGTCAGACGTCTCATTTTGGGTGGGTCTCTTCCTGACTTGAATCAGATCTAAACGGGGTTCTAGCGCAAGTCCATCAGATGACATATAGGACGTCTGGCACTATGTCTGGACGTCTGGAAACCTACTTTTACTGTGGGAATTGATTTTCCAAACGTTGCAACGGCTAGAAAATCTCTGAGAAGAGATTTTGGGTCAGCCGAGGCAAAACAGTCAATTATCAGACGTCTGGAAAGTCCTATGGACGTCTGATAAGGCTCTAACGGTCATATTCTTGAGTGTATGCTAAGCCGGCCAACTGTCAACTAATTGGACGTCTGGTCTAAGGTCTGGACGTCTGATTTCATCAGACAGAACTAACTATGTCCAGCCTAATAGTTATCAGACGTCTGAAACAACAGTCAGACGTCTTAAAATACTTTATCAGACGTCTGATTTTGGAATTAGACGTCTGAAAACTCTGTTTGAACCCTATATTGGTTTTCTAAGTATTCTACAGAAAACCTAAGTATCCTAGGGTTGTGCAGGTGTTCCTAGGACTACTGTTAGGGCACTTTGAGGCTCTTTAACATGAATTATCTAAGGAAATAAAGAGTAACAAAAGAAACGAAAAAAAATAACAAGTACAAGAGAAGGAAATCTATCCTATTCTTCATTTCCTTCCATCTTTAATCTATCGTTCCTCGCGAATCTCTTCTGTTTTCCATCAAGCTCCTCCAATCCATCCTGGATGCAAGCTCGAACTCCGTCTAATCACGTATCCATTTGCGATTGACCTGAAATCTAGGACTCAAAGTGCAAATGTTAAATGACACGTGTTTTGTTATCATCAAAACAAATGATCGTGGTTCTCTAGCACCAACAATCTCCCCCTTTTTGATGATGACAAAACCATAAATAATAATGTAGAAAATCCTCCCCCTTTTTGACATTATCAAAAAGGTTTAATTGATTTTACATTTCCTATAACTCCCCATTAAGACATGCTCTTCTATAAATTTCTTTTGACAAAGGTAATGCCTCCCCCTTTTTTTTATAACAAGATAGCTATTATTTTTCTCCCCCTTTCTAAAGAAAATTTAGCTACCTTATATCTCCCCCTTAAAAATTGACAATTAGCTCATAAATTTTAACTCCCCCTATCTAAATGCTACTGATAAACAAAGATAGGGTTAAGAATTTTTACCTCACCTACCATAGCCAATAAAATGGCCCGAATGGTGGTGGTGGATGCCACATCGGATGGGGCTCCCATCCGTAGCTTGGAGGCCCGGGCATTGGCGCCGTTCTCCAATCTGGTGGTCGACGTGCGGCGGGTCCGTCGTTTGTTCGCCCTCTCGTCGGTCTTCTTGTTCTCCTCCTTGGTCTACTCCTTGGTTCTCCCAACTTGAGTTGACCAGCTTTGAGTTTGTAGGTCCAGTCCTTTATGTTGTAATTATCCCTGAACCCTACAAAACAAGATTCTAATTCTTTTTTCGGTATCCAAGTGGGCTTGGATCCGGATCTGTTAGCGGGTCTCCTTGATGGAGATCCTTTCTCAACCTTAGGGCTATAAAAATTATCTACTTTATTGATTAATTTGTTGGAGTTTTCCCTAAGACATGCAATTTCTATTTCTATAATACTCATCTTAGTCTTTAAATTAGAGATTTCTAACTTTAGACTATCATTTTCCTCAATCAATTTATTATTTTCATTGATGAGGTTTTGATTTTCTAATAGTAGGTTATCAATTCTTGGACTAGCTTCTACGTCCTTAAGTTATTTTTCTAACCTATCATTTTTATTTTTAAGAAAACTAAGGTTCTTTTTAATACTTTTGTTTTCTATTTTTAGTGATTTACTAACTTCAAAAAGTTCATTAAAAGCTTCTTGTAGATCGAGATTTACCTCGTTGTCGGAGTCGCTTCCTCTTTCACTGTCGCCATTGCTTCCTCTGGCCATGAAACCAAAGCAAGCGGTTTCCACCTTCTCGTGATCTTCTTCCGAGCTTGTCTCCTCATGAGTGCCTTCCAACCTCCTCCATATCTCGTGGGCGATGGTGCACTCTTGTAACGACCCGACTCCCGAGTCCCTACGAGACACGTGAACCGGACCGACTCGACTAATCCCAAGACCTAGTCGTCCAACGAGGAAGTAACCAAAAGAGCAGTAAAATAAACCACATTCAGCACGAATATAACTAACAGTAAGAAAGTACAGCAGTAAGGGAAGAAACTACTACAGTAGATACCACCACAACAGTAGAACACATTTATCATATAACATGAACTGCAGGTAAAGAAAGTACACCGGAAACAAGAACTACTCACTATAATAGAAACAAAAGAGGTACAAAAGACTGTGGTAAACTCTACTGGACCCTACTCGGCCCAGCGTCCTCTGCAACCGCTGACCCTGGCTGCTCAACACCTGGTCCTGAAAAAGGTAACGAGTGTAACACGTTAACAAAATGCTGAGTAGAGTGGCAACTAAAACTAATGACAACAGTAGAGTGTACAGTAGCTGTTATGTTCTATTACTTTCTTTATTTACATCTTTCAATTGTCTCACTATTTCATTTATTCCCCAGATCTTTTTCTTGATCTCGAATGTTCCGCGTGGGAACGATCTTGATTGCAGTCTTTTCCAAAAAGTAGAAGTAGCACGTGGTGCTCTCCTGGCCGGGAGAGTCCCCCGTGGTGATCCTACCCTCAGTCAACCACCCCAAGGTCACTGACAGACGTAACGGTGACTACGGCACGTGCGATAAACGCATAGGTAGCTAACCCGTACTGGCACGCGGTCAGTCATTTCCGTTAACGGGTGCACCCAAAGCACAGCACGGAACCAGTCCAGGGCAGAGCCCTCTCAGTAACAGGGGTCCAACCCCTCCACAGTAACCAAATCGGGGCCTTGCCCCTCCACAGTCCGCGCACCCTCGCCTGACTACCCTGGTTTGCCCCAGCGGGCCTAACAAGTCGGTGTGGGAGGCTAGCAGAACCCCGGGGCCCGTGGGGTAGCTAGTACCTCCTTACACTAGTAGCTCTCCTGGGTACTACGTACGCGAGGGCCAGCAAGTCGGTATAGAGTGGCCAGTCCTAACCCCGGGTCCCTGGGGCGGCTAGCTCCGCTCTGCACTAAACAGGTACAGGTACTTCCCTTGGTACTGCGTACCCAAGAGACAGTACAAACTACATCTCAGTTCCATTCCTTCCCCTTTCCAGGAGTTCCACTCCTAATTCCTCGTAGGGTTCCATCCTCTTAACTCAAAATCCAGGTGTCACTTTCCAGTTTCACGTTCTTACGACCCATGATTTCATTCATGTTTCTTTATTCGTAACAGGCAGCTGCTAATTCAACTTACAGGCAGCTTTATATTCCTTTCCATTTTTTTTTCAAGACTGCAGTATTATACATTCCACTAGTTTTTCCATCATAGGATTTATGCCACATCCTAGGATCTAGCATACAACTAGTTTTCCAGCCCTAGGATTCATGCATCACCTAGGAGCTATCATTCCATACATTTCTCATTCCTAGGATTCATGCAATGTCCTAGATTCTAGTTATGGTTCCATACTTTAACAGATTTTAATAATAAACTTAAGCCACTCTACCAGGTACAACGGGAGTAATGGGGGCCTGATCGGGAATTCCGCGTGCCTCCGCGACTCCCAAGACTGCAACTGAACGAGGTCCTGTCACAAGGATCAAACACAAGGAGTGTCTCAAAACAGTGTATAGCTACTGTAGACGGGTAGAGGAATTAATTCTGAAAAGAACGCAACTCGAATCGCGGAAAACGGAGCCCGAACGGGCCCTAAACGGGACGAAAAAGACGATACTGTGCAAAATCAGACGTCTGGAACTTCTTCCACACGTCTTAAAAAGGTGGATCAGGGAATTACCTGTTCAGCGTGGTTTCCCGGACGTCCAGAAGTCTGCGGGGACGTCTGGCCTAGCTCCCAGACGTCCGATGGTTACCCCGGACGTCTGGAGGTCTCTCCCACCGTCTGGTACAACAGCCAGACGTCTGATTCGCAAAGGATGGCAAATCAGCGAGCCTGCGCACAGCCAACTCCCTCCCTCAGTACGGTCAGTCGACAGGAAGGAAGAAGAAAGCGGAATACTCACCTTTCAGTCGTCTGTATGAGATTCCAGACGTCTCCCTCGCCTTCTGGCTATCAACCCAGACGTCTGATTCTGGAAATATTTTCCAGAATCAGGGCGCCACTCGGCCTCCGCTCGCGACGCCGCCCGTGTCGCACCTCGCGAGTCTGCTGCTCAGACTGCAGCAGGTCCCTCTCCACGTCGTTCCGCACCCCCTGCGCCCTCCTCCGGTCGGCCAAGCCGCTCCGGTGAGCTCGCCCTCGCGGCAGAGCTCCGCCCTCGCACGCCGCACCTCCTCCGCGCTCACTGCGGCCGCCGCTGCCGCCCTCACGCTCGCTCGCTCTCGCGCACAGGAAGGAGAAGAGGAAGGGGACAGTGGAGACGACAGGAGGGGAGGCGTGGCCTTTTAAGGCCGCGCGAGGAGGAGGGAGAGAGTGCGCGGCAGGTCTGGAGCTGCAGAGAGAGAGGGAAAAACAGAGAGAGAGGAATCGTGGGTCTGCGCGCACAGGCGCGTAGACGAATCTCTCGTGCGAAAAATAACTGTTTTCCAGACGTCTGGATGTGATCCCAGACGTCTGGTCCGACGTCTGGGCCACCTCCCAGAAGTCTTAAAAGACGTCTGGGGCACGCGTTCGTAAAACCTCTTGGATTTGCTCGAACTCTTTCGGACTCAACGCACAATACAAGGCATTCATTGCCTTTGCGTTGAGGTTGAGATTCCGAACCTGATCTTCTGAGTAACCTCTTGCGGGTTTCTTGGGAATCATAAATGCGGATTCGCATTTTTCCTACACCCGGAAGTCGTAGGCCTGCAACCACATAGTCATACGATTTTGCCAATAAACGAAATCCATACCTGCAAAGTATGGTGGTCGCGAGGTATCGTGTCCTTCGGTGCACACGAATGGTTTTCCCTCCATATCTAGATCCTCGCTGGTTTTTAACGTCGATTTCGCGAGACCTGCTCTGATACCAACTGAAAGTTTCCGGCCCTACCAGGAGGGGGTGACGTAATAATTGCGGAAATAAAATAAACAAACTCACAAAAAGTCAATCACACAAGTACACAAGTATTTTTAGGTGGAAACCCAAACCGAGTGAAAACCACCACCTAACCCTCTCGAGTTAGGATTTTCCGATCAACCAAGTTGATCAAAATCCACTAAACCGAATCACTTTAAACGAGGGTGATTCAACCTCAATACAACCACGCTACTTAAACGAGGGTAGCGTACCTCAACCCCTTCTCTCCACGAGAAGGATTTTGTCTCGCGAAGGAGACGGGAATTTGCAAAGCGAATACCCAACCAAATAACAAAGATAAAATAAACAAGTAATCCTATAGAGCCAACAAAGTAATTATAAACCTAGGTTCTATAGGAATTAGGAAACTCCCCTTTGCAAGGAGTGCGTCGAGTTGATGACGCGGTGCGTGAGCCACGCGACGGTGCAACTTCGCTCTCGTGAACTACGGCGGGAGAGCGGGTGCGCAACAGCTTGATGCTCTCAAGAGAATGGAGCTTGAGCTTGGAGAGCAAGAGGGACACAAAAAGGTTTGAAAGTATATTGCAAGGTGTGTCTTGGTGTTTCTAGGTGTGTCTTAGTGTGTATGTGTTGCAAAGGTTCCCCTCCATTTATAGAGGCCTTAGGAAGGCTTTGGAAGGCTTAGGAAGGGTTCTATAGCCGTTGGGAACAAAGCCCAAGAGAATCAGCCCGAAATCAGGAACAATCATTGTTCTGACAGGCTTATCAGACGTGTAATTATGGCATCAGACGTCTGGAACTTCACTTTAAGACGTCTGATTTCAAGGTCAGACGTCTGATTTTGGGCGGGTCTCTTCCTGACTTGAATCAGATCTAAACAGGGTTCTAGCACAAGTCCATCAGAGACATACAGGACGTCTGGCACTATGTATGGACGTCTGGAAACCTACTTTTACTGTGGGAATGGATTTTTCAAATGTTGCAACGGCTAGAAAATCTTTGAGAAGAGATTTTGGGTCAGCCGAGGCAAAACGGTCAATTATCAGACGTCTGGAAAGTCCTATGGACGTTTGATAAGGCTCTAACGGTCATATTCTTGAGTGTATGCTAATCCAGCCAATGGTCCACTAATTGGATGTCTGGCAAATCCATCAGATGTCTCCTAAGACGTCTGGTCTAAGGTCTGGACGTCTGATTTCATCAGACAGAACTAACTATGTCCAACGTAATAGTTATCAGACGTCTGAAACAACAGTCAGACGTCTTAAAATACTTTATCAGACGTCTGATTTTAGAATTAGACATCTGCAAACTCTGTTTGAACCCTATATTGGTTTTCTAAGTATTCTACAGAAAACCTAAGTATCCTAGGGTTGTGTAGGTGTTTCTAGGACTACTGTTAGGGTACTTTGAGGCTCTTTAACATGAATTATCTAAGGAAATAAAGAGCAACAAAAGAAACGAAAAAAAACAACAAGTACAAGAGAAGGAAATCTATCCTATTCTTCATTTCCTTCCATCTTTAATCTATCGTTCCTTGCGAATTTCTTCTGTTTTCCATCAAGCTCCTCCAATCCATCCTGGATGCGAGCTCGAACTCCGTCTAATCACGTATCCATTTGTGATTGACCTGAAATCTAGGACTCAAAGTGCAAATGTTAAATGACACGTGTTTTGTTATCATCAAAACAAATGATCGTGGTGCTCTAGCATCAACAGGAGCTTGGCCGACCGCGTGGAAGTTGAGGAAGAGGAGGGAGTTGTGGTGGTTGACTCTCAAATCTACGGGTCCCAATCTAAACTACAGAGGGAGTAGAAGGGGGATTACCTAATTGTAGGCGAGGAAGGGGGAAATGTCCACTAGACGTAAGGAAGAAGAAAAGGGCAGCAAGGAGTTTGGAGAGATGTGGGTAGAGGGGCTGCCCTCTATGGCAGGAAGAACGGCGATGATGAGGGGAGAAGAATCGCAGCCCTTATTGGCGACAAGGAGTGGCGAAGAAGGCAGTCGGAGGAGCTCCAAAGGTGCCTTAATGGCGTTGGAAAAGAATAATAGGAGGGGTATTCTTCGCCAAACCTGCACGTGGAAGAAGTGTGGCGTACGGCCATGCTTTATAAAGCATTGGCCGCGCAAAATGCCGTGAGAACTCGTGGGCAGAAGCTCGGTTGTACGTGTGGCCGGCTGATTTTTGAGCTTGAGTTCCGAGCTCATGAGAGGGTCTCCAGCAGCATGGTCTTCGCCAACGGATGTAGGGATGGTTGAGAAATAACTCATCCAAGTTTCACAAAGTTCCATTGAGCGAGTCAACGAGAATCCGCGCTCAAAACTCTCCCGAGAGCTCTCGCACATAGCTTTGGCCATGGCTGGAGGAAGAAGTTACTGGTAAGGACCTCTTTGCAATGAAAGTCTATAGTTAGGGGGTATTTGTAAGGAAATCAGGAAATTGAGAGCCAACTTACAAACTTGGTCAAGTTGAAGTCCTAATGAGCCAAATTTTTATGGTAACCTAATTTGAACATAAGGAATTTAATGGTGATTTCAATTTTGTGTTTTGATGACGTCTACATGGCCAATTTACAATTTGACCCAAAATGTACCAAATACTTGCCTAGGTTTCTATTTATGGTCAAAACGAGTTTCGTTTGTCAAATTGAATATTCTAATCCTCATAGAATATTTTTAGATGATTTTTATAGGATTTATATTATATTTATTTTCACTACAACCTCTTTAATTTTAGTGGGGCCAAAATTAGGGTTAATAAATTATTAAATGACTTGTTAACTCTGTGAAACCCTAGATTGATCAGTTTAGGCTCGTTAATTTGTCCTTTAAGCTTGTTTGACCTTTTATTTGATGTAGATTCCCCCATGGTTAATCCAAAATTGTAATTGCATATTAAATTAGTAGAATTAACCCAAATAATAGTAATTCTTCTTTATTCAGCTCTGATTGTATGATACCCTTTTAATGTGTTAATTAGTTGAATTTAGCTCTAGAATTTAGTCAAATCAAGTTTGATACAGGGGGTGATGGCATTGTCATCAACCATCATCCTTTGTATCTAGTTCAATTTAACTAAGTTCTAAGGCTAACTTCACCAAATTAATCATTGAAAAGGTATAATTCAATTTTGGCTAAATTAAGAGGAATTAATATTGTAAATTAGGTTAATTCTGTATTTTTAACAAGCCAATATAAGTGCAGATTAACTAAGGGGTGAATCTACACTCAATTAAAGGTCAACTAAGCTCAAATTTCCATTAAGTGGGCTTGCACTGATTGGTTTAGGATTTTTATGAAATAAAAGCCAATTTACATTTTAAAAAATCCTAATTTCAACACTACTTTAACTTAAAGGGTTCTAATTGAAATTAATGTAAAATAAACCTTCTAAAAATCATTGAAAAATAGTCGCTAGGGTTTAAAACAATCAATTTTACATAATGTACCCAATTTGACATAAGTCACAGACCAAGGTTAATATTTAATATATTTTTGGGTTAAAATGCAAATTTACCAATAACACCTCATCAAAACTAAAATTTAAGTCAGTATTAGATTCCTTGGATCTAATTAGATTATCCTAGAAAGTTGAGATTATTTGAGTTTCATCTTCACCTACTTTGCAAAATGGTCCTCAACTATTGAATCTCTTTCATTGTGGTCCCTTATTAACATCATATTGCTATCTTTCTGGTCCCCAGATAACGTCAGCCGTCTTCAACCCCCAACAACAAGCAGAACTTGCATTTTGTGCTCCTAGTCACGACTTTGGAGTAGGATTCGAGCAATCCTCTCGACGAAACTTCACCAAATTTGGAGGGATGATTCATTGTTCAAAGGAGAATTTTTTGATGCAATTCCCTACCAATTATTTCATCTATGGAGCTTGTAATTTGCGACTAAAGATGTCACGAAATCATGCATTTTTCGACTTTAGGAAGGTCGCAAATCCACCTTAATCCTCATAGCCAACCATCTATAAAGATTGGCCAACCTCCACTGATCCGAGGCGTGCTCAATTGGCATGACCAATTCCCTCTCCTTCTTCCTTTGGCCAACACATTGAAGCACCTTGGAGCTTTCTTTTCCCCTTCATCTGCCGCTCTATCGCCGCAATTAATAGAGGGCTTTTCTTCCTCATCATCACATGAAGCTTCATGCGAAGTTTTACACCCCAACTCCCCTTCAATCACTCCAATTCCTCCCCCCTTCGTCGCCAGTGTGGTTGCCAACGCTCTAGGTTGTCCCTTTCTCTTTTGTTGAATTAGCATGGGGCTTTTGCTTAGTGTAATTACGGGTAGCTTTAGGTTAATTTAATTTGAATTTCGTAGCCGTTTACACCCTCAACCACTCCCACCATTAAAGGTTCGAAGGAGCTTTATCGCCCCACCATTCCATGCATCAATATGGCCAATAAAGTTGGGGCTTTGATCCGACGTGCCACGTTGGAACTTATAGGCATTTAATTGGGGTCAAACAATCCGTATTTTGGCTTATAGGTTTATCACGTAGCCATCATCCTTTGTATCTAACTTACTTTAACTAAATTCCAGAGTTAAATTTACATAATTAACACATTAAAAGGGTACAATGCAATTAGAGAGGAATAAAGAGGAATTAATGCAAAAGGTGTTAGTTCTGCTATTTTAACGAACAAATTTAGAGGCAGAAGCACTTAAGAGTAAACCTAAAGTAAATGAAAGGTCAAATAAGCTTAAAAGTCAAATAAGTAGGCTTGAATGAATTAATTGAGTGTGTTACTGAATTAACAAGCTTTTTTAATAATTAATTAATCCTAATTTTGGTCCCACATAAATTAACAAGGTTCTAATACAAATAAATATCATCTAAACCATATGAAAATCATCTAAAAATATTCTATAATGTTTAGAATGATTAAATTGACAAAGGGAACTTGTTTTGATCTTAAATAGAGGCGTAGGTAGGTTTTTGATACATTTTGGGTTAAATTGTAAATTGACTATGCAAACATTATCAAAACTCAAAATTGAAGTCACCATGGAACTCCTTAGATCCCAATTAGGTTACCATAAAAATTTGGACTCATTTGAACTTTATCTTGACCTAGTTCGCATTTTGACCCCTGAACCCTAATTTCTTGCAAAAGACCATCTAGCACTTCATCTTCTTCGCAAAAAGGTCCCTGATGGCCACTCTTCTTCCTCTATGATACTGACCCAGTTAATGGAGCTAAGTTTGGAGGAGAAATCCCGTTAGTCCGGTCCACGAAACTCAGTAGAAGTATTCTGCTTCAAGTTGCAAGTCCATCAGCGGAACTCTCGTGGCAAATGACCATCTCTCAAGCTCAATCCTCTCAGTCAATGGTGATACGATGACTCAACTTTTCCTCAAGCTTTTCTCGCAACTACAGAGCCTCTCAAGCTCAGGCATCAGGCTTTAAAGCCTCACGAGATTCCCCTGAGTCATTTTGTCAGGAAATAACGTGCCCAACTCTCCCCTTCTTCCTCTATGCACCGCCATTGAAGGAGCTTGGGGCCCTCCTCGTCTCGTCATTCTGCCAGCTCTCACCACCAACTGAGAACACGACTCACTTACCCTCTTCTTCACCGTACTCCCTGCCACCGGAAATGGCAGCTCCAACCCTTCCTCGGACCCAATTTCCCACTCACTTCTTCGTCGGAGGTCCACCACCGCTACCGGTATCCTCGCCTCCTTTCCTCCAATTTCTTTAGGGTTTTTCTTCACTACATTCTCCTCTATCTTCTCCACACTTCAATTTACTCATCCAACCACGCATCGCCTCCACCGACCACCTCCATCAAGTGCTTCGGTGTTAAGAACGTGGGCATCAAACGGATTTTTAAGACATCTGGGAAGTGGCCCAGACGTCTGTCCAGACGTCTGGAACCCTTTCCAGACATTTGGTAATAAATTTTTTCGGCGTACCGAGTTGCGTCTGCGCACATGCATGCGCAGACTGCACCCGCCACCTTCGTCTTCTTTTCCTCTCTTCCTGCAGACGCGCCATCCCTCTTCTCTCTCTCCCTGTGCTGGTTTATAAACCCTCGCCCTCTCCCTCACCCTCATCTCCTCCGCCTTTCTCTTCTTCTTCTCCCTGCCAGCGAGAGCACGAGCGAGCGAGTGAGCGGCGGCAGCAGCAGCGGCCGCGGCGAGCATGCGGGGAGGAGGGTTGCGAGTGGAAGGAAGAAGCTCGACCGCGAGGGTGCGAGCTTGCCGAGGCAGCTAGAGCCGGCCGGCGGGGTAGCGGCGGGCGTGGGGTGTCGCGGAGGGGCTGCTGCAGCTTGGGCAGCTGGCGGACAGCGTGTTGGGCTTTGGTTCTGGAAAATTTTCCAGAATCAAATGTCTGGACTTACGTCCAGACGATGCCGAAGACGTCTGCAGGACGATCCAGACGTCTGACAAGTAAGATATTTCTTACCTTCTGTTTCTTTCGCGTGTATGGCCATGCAGCCGTCCACCGCGATTTCTTCTGCGTTTTATCGTACTGAGAGCAGGAGTGTGTGCGCAGGTTCTGCTCGGGAGGGCGCGAGGGCTCGCCATCCCACGAGAATCAGACGTCTGGCGGCAGTGCCAGACGACAGAGAGAACCTCCGGACATCTGGAAACCAAGGCCAGACATTCCAGTAAGCTTCTGGACGTCTGAAGGACTGCGCAGAACTGAGGTACGACCTGGCCCACCTTTTAAGACATCTGGAAGAGGTTCTAGACGTCAGATTTTGGACAGATTCGTCGTTTTTTACCTGTTTAGGGCCCGTTCGGAGTCCGTTTTTCGCGTTTTGAGTTGCATTCTTTCCAGAATAAATTCCTCTATCCGTTTACAGAAATTGTATACCGTTCTGAGAAACTCCTTGTGATTGATCATTGTGCTAGGACCCCGTTCCATTGCAGTCTTGGGGGTTGTGGAGGTGCGCGGGATTGCTGACCACGCCTCCAGTACTCCCGATTTTGCTGGTAGAGTGGCTTTTTAATTTATTTAAGAAAATTTGTTACTATTCTGAAACAATTAATAGAGTCTGGGGCATTGCATGAACCCTAGGACTGAGAAATTAGATTGAATGATAGATCCTAGGGTATTGCATGAATCCTACGATTGGAAAACTAGATTGAATGATAGATCCTAAGTTACGGCATGAATTCTAGGACTAGAAAACTAGTTGAATATACAGACATTGCAGTCTTGGAAAGTAGAAAGGAAATAATAGCTGCCTGTAAATTGATTAACAGCTGCTGTTACGAACGCGGCTTCAAGATGTCTTTTAAGAAATCTGGGAGTCGACCCAGACGTCTGACCAGACGTCTGGAACCTCTTCCAGACGTCTGGGATTTAATTTCCATGGCGCAGTGGATTTCGTCTGCGCGCCTGCGCGCGCAGACCTGCAGATACCCTCTTTTTCCCTCTCCTCCTGCGGGCGCAGGCGCTGTCTCTCCCTCTCTCTCTCTCCCCGCGCGGCTTTAAAAAGTGCCCTTGCCCTCTCCCTCACTCTCATCTCCTCCGCTCCCTTCTTCTTCTTCCAGCGAGTGCGAGCGCGAGTGAGCGGCGGCAGCGGCAGCCGCGGCGAGTTGCGGGAGAAGGTGTCTCGCGAGGGAGGAGACGCTCGGCCGTGAGGGCTCGAGCTCGCCGGGGCAGCTAGCGCCGGCCGGTGGGGGAGCCGTGGGCGTGGAGCGTCGTTGGAGGGCTGCTGCAGCTCGAGCAGCAGGCGGACGAGGCGCGGCACGGCCGTGCGTCGCGGGTGTAGGGCGAGTCGGGATCTGATTCTGGAAATTTTTCCAGAATCAGACGTCTGGGATTCCAACCAGACGACGGTGAAGACGTCTGGAGGACTGTCCAAACGTCTGGTAAGTAAGTTATTTTCGTCATTCTTCCTTTTCTGCGACCGTCCGTACTGACTGCGAGGAGTGGGTATGTGCAGGTTCTGAGATTCGCATCCAAGGTGAATCAGACGTCTGGCCGCAGTGCCAGACGACTGGAAGGACTTCCAGATGTCCGGGGTGACCATCGGACATCTGGGAACTAGGCCAGATGCGCCCGCGGGCATCTGGACGTCTGAGAGACTACACAGAGCGAAGGTATCTTCTGAACCACTTTTTAAGACGTCTGGAAGAGGTTCCAGACGTCTGATTTTGGACTGTTTCATCATTTTCGACCCGTTTAGGACCCGTTCGGAGTCTGTTTTCCGCGTTTCGAGTTGCGTTCTTTTCAGGATAAAATCCTCTACCCGTTTACAGTAATTATATATTGTTCTGAGAATCTCCTTGTGTTTGATCCTTGTATTAGGACCCCGTTTCATTGCAGTCTCGGGGGTTGCGGAGGCGCGCAGGATTTCCGACCACGCCCCCATTACTTCCGTTGTAGCTGGTAGAGTGGCTTTAGATATTGTTAACATAATTTGTTACAATTATGGAACAATTAATAGAATCTAGGGCATTGCATGAATCTTCGGAATGAGAAACCAGATTGAATGATAGATCCTAGGGTATTGCATGAATCCTAGGGCTGGAAAACTAAATTAAATGATAGATCCTAGGGTACGGCATGAATCCTAGAACTGGAAAACTCGTGATATGATTATAGATATTGCAGTCTTGGGAAACGTGGAAAGGACATAATAGCTGCCTGTAAATTGGCTTAACAGCTGCCCGTTATGAATAAATGAACATGACTGAGAATATGGGTTGTATGAACGTGAAACTGAAAGGGGTGAAACCGGAGTGTGCTAAGTTAAAAGAGTTGGAACCCTACGGGGAATTAGGAGTAGAACTCCTGGAAAGTGAATGGAATAAAATTGGGGAAGTGAGCTGGCCCTTGAGTACGGAGTACCAAGGAGAGCGACTGTCCCCCTATTTAGTGCAGAGCGGAGATAGCCGCCCGCCCCAGGGACCCAGGGTTAGGTCTGGCCACTTTGTACCGACTTGCTGGCCCTCGTGTACGCAGTACCGAAGAGAGCTACTAGTGTAGGGCAAGTACTAGCTACCCCACAGGCCCCGGGGTTCTGCTGGCTCACCTACACCAACTTGTTAGGCCCATTGGGCAAACCAGGGTAGTCAGGCGAGGGTGCGCAGACTGTGGAGGGGCGAGGCCCCTGTTTCGTTACTGTGGAGGGGTTGGACCCCTGTTACTGAGAGGGATCTACCCTATACTGGTTCTGTGCTGTGCTTTGGGCGCACTCGCTAACGGAAACAACTGACCTCGTGCCAGTGCGGGTTAGCTACCCGTGCGTTTACAGCGCGTGCCGTAGTCACCGTTACGTCTGTCAGTGACCTTGGGGTGGTTGACTGAGAGTAGGATCACCACGGGGGACTCTCCCGGCCAAGAGAATGGAAGTGTGTTGTCTCTTGGGTACGTGGTACCAAAGAGAGCACACATTACCTCTTAGTGTAGAGGGGAGCTTGCCGCCCTTGGGTTGAGACCGGGGTGGGTTTGGCCACTGTACACCGACTTGTTAGCCCTCGCATACGCAGTACCGAAGAGAGCTACTAGTGTAGGGAGAGCACTGGCTACCCCACGGGCCACGGGGTTCTGCTAGCCCTCCTACACCGACTTGTTAGGCCCACTGGGCAAATCAGGGTAGTCAGGCGAGGGTGCGCGGACTGTGAGAGGTTGGACCCCTGTTACTGAGAGGGCTCTGCCCTATACTGGTTCCGTGCTGTGCTTTAGGCGCACCCGTTAACGGGAACGACTGACCGCGTGCTAGTGCGAGGTAGCTACCCGTGCGCTTATCGCGCGTGCCGTAGTCACCGTTACGTCTGTCAGCGATCTTGGGGTGGTTGACTGAGGGTAGGACCACCATGGGGGACTCTCCCGGCCAGGAGAGCACCACGTGTCACTTCTACTTTTCGGAAAAAAAATTGCAATCAAGATCGTTCCCACGAGGAACATTCGAGATCAATAGAAGGATCTGGGAAATACATCAATAGTGAAATAATAGAAAGATTGAATTGAAGAAAGTAAAAATATAACAGTTACTGTACACTCTACTGCTTCTTTAACTTTTAGTTGCCACTCTACTTAGCGTTTCGCTGATGTGTTACCCTCGTTATTTTTCAGGACCAGGTGTTGAGCAGCCAGGCTCAGCGGCTGCAGAGGATGCTGGGCCTAGTAGGGTTCAATAGGGTTACCTGTAGTACTTTCTGTACTTTTCTTCCACTGTAGTGAGTAGTTTTCTTTGTTACTCCCTGTACTTTCTTTATCGAAAATTTATGTTATGTACATATTTATTTCCCTTCTGTTGTGGTGGTGTATATTGTAGTATTTCCTTTTCTTACTGCCGTATTTTGTTACTGCTAGTTATATTCATGGTGAATGTGGTTTATTTTACTGCTCTTTTGGTTACTTCCTCGTTGGACAACTAGGTCTTGGGATTAGTCGAGTCGGTCCAATTCTCGTGTCTCGTAGGGATTCGGGAATCGGGTCGTTACATCCAGTGAGCTCCTTCGCCACGTGTCCCTCCACGCACCCACACACCACTTTGACCTAGGCACGAGCTTCAAGGCTTACCCTTGAAGCTCCTAGATTGATCTGAGGTCGAAAGGTCTCGTATTTCGTTCATAGGATGTCATCGGACTCCCTGCATCTTCTCTGACTCCGGCCATCGTCTTCGTCCCATCCACTCCTCCGATCATTGAACCACCCCCTGTAGCAAGTCGACAAACTCAGTACTACCCCCCTCCGCCTTCCACCGAGGCAATTAGTCGGTCATATCTCCAACTTCGGCGAGCGTCGGCGACTTTAGCCGGTTGTGGCGAAGAAGCCAAGGGATCTTTTTGTGAGAAAAGGACCTAATTGCAATGATTCTTGAGCACCTGAACATTAACATCAGGGTCCTAATCGTAATAGGCCAAGGGCATATTTGTGAAAGTGTTATTTGACTCATTTCTTTAGCTTGAAATAAATTGATGCTGGCATATTTGGTTCAAGCACTATGGCTAACACTTTCCTATAACTTTGACTACATTAATTTGTCGAACATTATTGTTGATATATTTGGATTAATCAATCAAGTAATTTATTTCTTATTTTTCGTAATTGTGCATTACTTAACTATCCTTCTTTCGCACTTGATTCTACTTTGTTGATCCCTATATCAAAAGTGCAATTGCGAATTTTGAAAAATCAAGAGTTCCTTAGATGCTGATAGTCATGTTTTAATTTTGCTCATAAAGAATGATCTCGAATTGCTTTTAATTTGAGAATTATAATTTTAAATGTTAACTCCACTCTAATCACCTATACTATAAAATGACACGATTTTCTATTCGACTCTAGTGAGTTAACATAAATACTTGTCGAAGTTTTTGTCGATATCGTCATTTTCTCCAACTCCGATGGCTTCCCACGAGGTCGTCGCTGTTCCAATCAACAATCAAAGGCCACAAACACGTCAGCAACACTTCATGAGCACTTCTTCCATTTTCTTGCACTCCATAACTACATAGTGAAATTTCTTACATTATTCCTGCTCTCCCTAAGGATCCACTTTTCAGGTGAAATTGAGTAATTAATTCTCTCTCTCTCTCTCTGGCTAATCACTTCGAACGGACCTTCTTTCCTTATTTTGAATTCGAATAGGATCCGTTGAAAGTTGGCGCCGATCAATAGAGGTGCGAAGAGGAGAAAGGTGAATAAAACTCTCTCAACTTAAATAGAAAAAAAGTTATTTCATAGATTTTATTTTTTTCTCCGTAAATGTGCATACTTTTCTGTTTATGTATGTTACTCCCTTACTTTTACCTACCGTTCCAAGAAAGCTTGTATCTACCATTTTAATGCTAAAGCTCTTCACGTTAATTATTCGTAAAGGGAAGGAGAGGAGGAAAAAATCGATGGTGTGGCTTTGGTGTACTGTAGGGTGGTAGTCGTGGCCAATTTCTACTCTCGTGATGTATCTGACAGGTTCTGGCTGGTCCTATGCTTTTTAATAAAATTTTTTTCTCTTTTTTTTCCTGAAAAAAAAAAAAAACAAAAACAAAGAGAACATAAGAATTATCAATCTTCTAAGGGTTGACTTTGGCGTGCACTATATCTCCATCTGTACAGGAGACTCTTGAGGATACATGAAAAAAAAGATGTTCCTACATTTCTCTCTTCCTGAGGATCAAAAGGCATCCGTTTGAGGTGGATTGGTTCCTTCTTTCGCAGAATAGGTTTTGGCAAACTCAAACCTTTAATTAACATAGTCTCGTGTGATTACCAAAGTGAATAACAATTTTTTTTTTTTGAAGAATCATTGCTACTCGATGAACCACTCCATTAGATCACAGTTAGCACTTCTCTTTGCATCTCTCTCTATGATCATATGAGCTTCACCATGGCGTAATTATGACTGCAGTCTTGTGTAAGTTACTATATATGGATTTCTTTATACCAAGGGGTCCATTTCATCCTAAAAATTGCGTGTTTAGTCGTGGGTAAATACCTCATGAGAGAGGTACAGTGGTCACAATGATCGAAGACCTTTTGTTCCTTACCATATGTTCCCGCTGCTATGGGTCCTTTTTGGGACTCAAGTGGTGAAACCATTACCTATCAACATGCAAACACTATACGTAATGCACAACGTGACACGTTTTGTAACATGTAGTCATGTAAATATGATTTTTAATTTATAATTAAAAATGTAAAATGAAAATCATCCATATTTTTAATTAAAATATATCGATGTAAAATAATTATATAGGGATATAAAATATTTTTAAAGATAATTTTATTGATTTAACCTAATTCCATTGTTGATTTAAAGCTAATAATGATTTTCTCGAAAGATGACAACCCTTATCACGAGACGGTTCTTTATATATATTTTTTACATGAGAAGGAGGCATATGAGGTGATCCGTACTTATAAATTTAAGCTTTTTTTTATCTTCTTTTTCAATAATCATCACCCCCATTTTTATTGCAAAATATTTCTACTTTCGTGTTTCTGACCCGCAACCTTGCAGCATTCATCCTCCCCCACGGTGGCCGGTAAAAGGACACACCTAGTTTGACAAATAGCCTAAGTAGCACAAAGCAACAACATCTCCTGCTACGAGTGCCCATGTCATACGCAGTTTTGTCGGAGGAAATTAAAAAAAAAAATGTAATTGCACATGAAAACAGGGAAAAACAATGGAATTGTTGGGAAAATTAACCTTTAGTTTTTTTTTTTTTTTTGTTTGGGTGGGAAGAAGAAATTGAAATAGATATTTGAATAAAAATTACGTCATTTCGAAAAATTACAAGATTTAAGAAAAATAAATAAAATAACAAAATAATTTCAAAATGAACAGATTTAACACGAAAAATTAAACATCATTGAGTACCGTAACGAAACGGGTGCTAAGCGATTCACGTATTATGAATGTTATAATTATTTTCTAATCCATACCCATAATTTCCATTTTCAAGGTTAGTTTCCATTGGCCTCTGGCCTAAGGCCCGAGTGAACATCCCTGAGCAGACATTCCCTTCCGTTCCCAAGCGGAAACCTAGCGGAGGTACCGTGGGTGGGGCCTCGGTCGACCACCTTTGGGTAGGTTGGGGTTGGGTTCTCCCCCTCCTCCCTCCCTCCAACACCTGTGGTGGCTTTATCGGTGAGTCTTCAACCATGAGGTTGGGTGCATGGTATTGATGGTGCGATCAAGTCTTCGATCTTGCGATCGTGTGCGACGAACGTTGAAGCGGTGACATTGGCTTCGCGATCGGGAGCGACGTAGACTAAAGCAGCAACAGCATTGACGGTGCCAACGTCTCTGCATAAGGAAGTTGTGGCAATCGAGATGCCTCCACCACCATTCCGTTCGAACTATCAACGTCTTCGGTTGTTTTGTGGTTGTCCTTTTCCTTTTCTTTTTTCTTCCTCTCTTTCCTTTGTTTTATGTGGGTTGTGCTGATGGGTCACGCTTGAAATCGGACATATCGTGATTAGGCCTCCGACCAGTACTCTTTGACTGGTTTTGTCTGTCTCACGCAAATCTTCGACATCGTTCGATGGCATGAATCGTTATCCATAGTGTGGAGTTTTACGAAGCATGTTGGGTCGTGCACCTATAGGATTAGTTTACTTGATGTGTTAACTCTTGTTTACTTGGAGGGCTAACCCCATTTTGGTTAACACAGGTTAAGAGCTCTTAACACTAGTTTGTCTAACATTGGTTGCTACTAGTGTTAGGCAAATTCGTGTTTAAGTCTCATGATTTTATTGTACCATCGCAGTCTCTGATTCAAATTCTTAATACCACTAACAAGTAAACATCACAAGAATTAATACTTCAACTTAACAACAATTCAAGTAAATACAAATTGATGTCAACACCACTATGTAAGTAAATACAATTGAGAGTTAACATCAATTTCACATTTCTTAACGTCACTCCTTTAATTCTTTCAAGTAAACTAACCTATAGAATATCAAGTTGTGTATTTTATTCTTGCTTCTGCGAATGTCATTCCCAATTTTAACAAGTGTGGTGTTCCGATGTATCCTGATTCTTCCCATCAACGAAATTTCACCTTTGTAAAAAGAAAAAAACCATCCCATATAAATTGGCAGATATTAATTCTCAAGCAACTTTTATTTTAGCAACAAAGGATAATCTTTATTCAATAGTTTAATGGCACGTGGCACGAATATATATATATATATATATATATATATATAATTTTCTACCATCAACGATCAATCCATCCAATCTACAGCGTTAGTATATCTCTATCTCTATCTCTATCTCCATCACAAACAAAACATTACCCACGCAGACTCTCACAAAAGTAGATGCAGATTTGTACACATCCCTCCTGTCAACAAGCGGGATCCAGTCGGATCCCTCCCACCTGCTGAGAAAAAACGTTTACGTATAAATCCAATGTACAGGAACCACGCGGTACTTCTAACCACCTTCTTGTCGGGAAAGACTCAAATTTTCCGTAACCCCTCTGGATGATCCGTGGGGTTTCTGTGGAGCTCGATTTTCTTTCCATTATTATTACATGACAGAACTCAGCAATAATTTTTGAACTTCGTAAAAAGCATGAAAGGACCGCCAAGTGTCCGTGAGATCTGAAGGTACATTAAAATGAAATGTACTAAAATATTCATGGTCAAAATAATATTTGATTCTTAGGTTTAAAGCTAAAAGATGTCCTACCACGGGCATAAAAAAATATTGTGACGTTTGTCTTCCATTAAAGTATTGTATTGATATTTAACCAAAGTAGATCACATTTTCATTAAACGGTTAGATTGTACCGTAGTTATTTAGATGTTTAGGGAAGAAAACGTCCAAGAAGTCTTTTTTTTTTCACGCATCGATAGATTTGTGTATACTCCTCGTTGAAAGTCTAGAATATCATTTCAAATGATAGTAGAGGTAGAATTTTGGTAATTGAGAAAATAATGGAGATCGATGGCAGAGGAAAGGATCAAGAAACAATCGAGCAAATAAATAATAAATGTGGAGATATATACTTAAATGATTGATTTATTTGAGGTCCAAACATCTTTGGTCATTGATGACGTTATTTAATGGAGATGGATGGGGGGCGGCGCGGAGGGGGGTGTTCATGTGTATGATTTGTGCGGAGTTTGGCATAAGTTTTTCTTTTAAATTTTTTTACCCACATTAAAAAAAGGTACATCAAAATTCACGCCCCTTATCCAAAACAGAGCTCACAGCTGAAAGGGACGTCCACTCTCCTTGTTTATGTCGCCATATCCGGAACAATTATGTCCCAATCTGAAAATCATAGCTTAATTTAAAATAGGGATTTTGATATATCTACCTCTCGTATTATTTGTAATTACATATATATTCTTATTTAATTTATATTTACATATATATCCTCACTAAAGATGTACCCAAAATATGTCATATTTCTCCGTTAAAATAGCGAAAATGTTTTTAAAAAATAGAAACCTTCAAAGGTCTCAAAGAGGGAGACACGCTCCTTGCCGTATTGGATGTCATCGTAGTTGTCCTTGACGTCGATGATGGTGGACTTGCTGAGGGTGGCAGCAAAGGTGGGGAGGGCGGTGACATCGGGCAAAGCAAGGGTGAAGGCAGGGTTGACGGAGGAAGACTCCATAGTCTTCTTGAAGTTGCCAATGAGGGCTTCCTCGGGGGACTTGTTGAGGGCGTTGCTGACAGTGAAGGGGTCCTTTCTCTCGTAAGGGGTAGTGGAGGAGGAGGGGTTGTCCTCAAGGGCGAGCTTGGGTTGGTCGTCAGGGGTGGGCGAGGGGAAGGAGGAGGCTCCCTGTTGCCTTGACCTTGTCGCCGGTGACGGGGGTCTCGAGGAGGAGCTCAAAGAAGGAGGAGGGGGAGGAGAGGAGCAAGCGGGCCAGTGGAGGTGCAGTTGTGTGGGGAGGGGTCAGACAAGGGGAGGAGGGCATTGCGGGGGCGGGACTCGGAGTCGAAGCCAGAGAGGAGCATCTTGGCGAGGGAGTTGATGTGGATGGAAGCAAGGAGTGTGAAGAGTGTTGACCTAGCCGTGGAGGACAAGGTCGAGGGCCATGTAGAGCTCGGTGTACTTGTGAGAGAGCTTCTTAAGGGTGACGTCGACGCCGTGGCAGGTGACAACAACAACAGAGACTACTTGGTTGAAAGGGATTGACGATGGCCACGTCTGCACTGTTGTGTGGGGTTGCGGATCTGAGATTAGGGGGGGAAGGGGAGGTGGGAGACAAGGGAAATGCGGGAGGGAATGGTGGAAAGTGGGAAATGCGTAGTCACTCCTTTCCTACCACCTCCACCATCTGGAATGTGAGCACATCACTTCTTTCTGCGGATATTGATCGTTGGATCATATCTCAAGATTCCACTAACCGATGTTGACAAAGGTTAACCCACTTTGGGTTCTTAGATGAAAAGGACAGTGACGAAATGGCATTAACTCTGACGGTGCTTAATTAGTGGGGGTATATACATAAATACGAATTAAGTACGGATATGTGTATGTTGATGCGTGAAAATTCGTCATTTAGAAATACGTATCGTAGTATAGGACAAAAATCTCAACAACTGAGTCTGAGGTCATTCACAAGGAGTAAATTGGCAATCTAATCACCAATTACAATTGTCAAGAAAGATATGCAAATATAATCAAAACATTGCTCAATATAAATCAAAATAATATTGTAATAAGATTAGGAATCAGATTGAAAAAAAATGGGGTTAAAATGGTGGTTTGAACCATTAAATTAACCCTGAAGTTAAGTTGATCAATTATCGCAAATAAATGAATAATAATGCTCAACCAATTATCTTAGCAATATCAAAACCAAGCACAGGAGCAATGTAGCTAATCAGTCGATAGAACTAAGGCTCTCACAAGAGCCTTAAACCTTCAGGCCTCAGAGGAGCCAAGGCACAGCAGCAATAGAGGAGCACAAGGCTCTCACAAGAGCAAGGCACAAGGGCCTCACTAAGCCTTTAGAGGCTGTGTTGAGCACTGGGTAGGGCACAAATCCTAAGGCAGCAAACCTCCCCTCTCCTCAAATTTCTCTCATAACTAAGTCGGACCCGGTTATCCATGTAAACGAATCCAGTGCCTAGACTCGCGGTCGTGATCACGGGCGAGGGCACGTGAGTGCGTGCGTTGGGGCATGCATGGGGATCTCACCCCTGGTGCGTGTTGAGGCGAAAAGCCAATGCAATGAAATCAATATATCTACTGCTGGGGGCTCTTCCCCACACGATGTGGCACTAAACACTGGGGCATCTTCGCGTGCTGTAGCAGGAGCTTCCTCGAGCAATTGCAGTTGCTGGCCGCGTTCAATTGGTGATCCACTATGTTGCTGCTACTAGGATGAGGGTCTGGAGAGCTTCAAGACCTGAAGAACCTTCGATTGCGAACCGTAGTCGGTCGAGAGAAGGCTGGAGATGAATGAGCGGAGTCGGAGAAGGCAGTGGCGGCGGCGATGCTCTGATGATGATACCTGAAACACAAATACAGGCTATAAGCCCAAGTTAGAACATCCACTATGATCGCCGGAGCGCATAGAATGTGGTGGTGGTCATGGATTGGTGAGAGGGTATCTATGGGTGTGTCATGAAGTCGGTGTAAGTGGATTTTGGTGGGTGAGTTCGAGGAGGAGTTCCAGTGGCCAAATCCCTCAATAAACTTAGGGCTTTTGGTCGCTAGGACTCGTAGATGGTTGTGGTGGTGGTAGAAGGGTGGTTGCGTGTGTGTGGCGCCGATGCGAGCTCGTCGGAGCTCGTGTTGGATGTGGGGACGACGGTGGGTGTAAGGGCGGTACGATGCATGGACCTAAAATCTAAGGGGTTAGAGAGGATCAGGAGAGTGAGAGGAAGAGAGAGAAGAGACTTTGAGCAAGAAAGGGAGTGAGGATAGCCGGCTATGATGAACCAGTGCTGGAGAAGGTGAAGACAACGGCGAAGGATCGACGAGGCAGTAGAAGACGAGAACAACCGATCTTTGGCTGGACACGAGCATGATGAAGTGGTGAAGAGGATGAGGTGGACAATTTGATCATTGATCAGCTCGACGAGAAGGGCGAAGAGGTTCGCCAGAGCTCGAAGAATTATCGGTCGGAGGACAGAAATTATTTTGGCCTTATTCTAAGTTGAAACAAATGACCTGGCAGAAGGCCTCTTTTATAGAGCTTCAGATCAAGCTCTTAATCGGGGAAGAATCTTGATTGCGTCATGAAATCAGGGAAAAGGATCCCTTCATTTCTCTAAGTTCATTCTAGCTCCATGATGTAAATCAAGGTCCAAGATATGATCCAAATAATAGAGAGATTTCTCAAGATCAATCCCTTTAAATTTGGAGGGATTTGGCCTTAATTCGAAAGAGAAATCTCTCTGCGAATCTCAACTAGGGTGCATTCCCACCTCTAATGGCAGCAGGGACCTGATTGAAAGTTAGGGACTTGTTTGTAATAAACTCGAAACCTAAGGGGCTAAATGTAAGAAAAAGAATTTTAAAGAGCTAAACTGCAAGCTAGGTCAAGATGGACTCTGATTGGGCCTAAATTTTGGTACTAACCTAATTTGGACCGAAGAAATCTAATGGTGAAGTCAGATTTCAGTTTTGATCACGTTTGAGTGGGTAATTTGCACAAAAGCTCCAATTAGGGTAGAATTTTGTCTAGGACTCTGTTTAAGGTCAAAATGGGTTCAGATGGTTAAACCAAGGGTAGCAAACCACTCAAAATATTTTTCTATGAATTTTAAGAGGTTTAAATGAATTTTATCCTGACCAGATCCTCTTTAATTTAAGTGGGCCTAAAATTAGGGTTTTGTATGTTATGGTTCCTGGGAAGTGTGAAATCTGTTTCTGTCAGGGTTGACTCACATTTGGACTTTTGAGTTCATTTCACCTTTATTTAACCCCTGAGTGACTCCGTGGTTAATCTGTGCTTATGATATGCTGTTAAAATTACAGAATTAACCCTGATTTCCCATTCTTCTCTTAAATCAGAATAATATGGAACTATGACCCTTAGATGATTATGTAGGAGCTTTTATCAATCATACTTAACTAAAAGTGGCTATTTAGGGCCCATGATGGTGTTCTCATCATACCCCTATACTTAGCTTTTGCTAGGCCCTAGTAAAATACTATGGATTAAACTAGGTCTCTAAATCGAATGTAGCCATTAGGTGCCCTACTAAACCGCATCTCTTGAAATCAGATCAAAAAACCAACAATAGGCCTAAAAGTACTCAAGTATCAACCAAGATCCAGACTTAACCAACTTCAGCCTGAGTCTGCCGCAAAGGTTTCTGAGGCCGGCCAAAATAGCCTAAAGGTTCGTTGACCCCAGTGGTTAAAGTGCTCATGCGTTATACGTATTGAGTCCAGGTTCAGTTTGACAGAGCATTTTTGTAAGAGAGATAGAGTAAGATTTTTCATTTGGAGAGTTTTCTCTCTTTTCTTTTTATATTTCCCTATATCCAGTTTCGAATTGGCTCTAAACACGGTTTGTATTGGATTCCTTATCCCCACCTTAAGTTTTCTCTCCTTTCGTTTTATATTTCCCTAGATCCAGCCTCAAAGATTTTTTGTAATTTTGTAGACTAGAATTTGTCTCCAAATGATCACATCCGTTAGAGATTTATGATTCTTTCATCTTAATAGGCGAGTTATAATGAAAAGAGGCTTACTTGAGAATGAGTAAAAAATAGGTAATCAAATAAATAATCTTCCTTTGAGACGAATATATATATGTAAAGCATGCATTGTAGAACCAATGTACTTCCATATGATTGTGATTTTCAAAGCATCCTTTTGATTTAAATGACGAATCAATCTACTTTGATATGATTAAATCTAGAATCCTAAACAAAAGAAGATAAGATAAAAAAGAATGTTGCACAATTGAAATTTAATTTGGAGGAGTTTAAGATTTAGGTTTGTGGTAATTATGTGATTAGGGCTAGGATTTGGGCTTCGATTTTATGGCTTAGGGTTTAGGGTACAGGGTTAGGATTAGGTTTAACATTTATGATTTTATGGCTTAGGGTTTAAGAGTTAGGGTTTAGTCGAGTTACTAACAAATCCAAAGAAACATGTAAAAACCTTAACTCATTTCCTTCTTATTTTATTAAATTAATTCTTCAAGTTATTAATAACATAACAGTTAGTTATTTAGTGTATTTTGTGTTTTTGATATTACATTTTGTCTGCAATATTCACTCTTGGAGGTTTTTGGGATATAATTGAAATTTTTCTTAACGATTTTTCTACCATTTTAGGATAATGTTAGATGTGGGGTGTGCCCCCATATTATATTTTGTTGAATTGATGTAGGGTATACCCACTTTTGTGTCTTTTGAATGTAATTTTAGGATTGTATTAGATGTGGGGTGTGCCCACATATTGATTTTTAATTGAATGGCCGGTGAGGTGTGCTACATATATGATTTTTTATTGCATTTACAATTTTTGTTGTTACAAATTTCATGTAGGGTGTGCCCACTTTTATAAGTTTGTGTGGTATGATATTTTGCAGTGCAAGTTTATGGAAAATTTGAATATTTAAGGGGAAACTCTGCCAAAATTTTTTTAAAATTCATTATTGTGGAGTTAAATTGTGATGCACAAATTTATTACAATTGTTAGATACACACACTTGCATAAATTTAGATGTACATGAGGCCAAACACTTGGTATTCTAACACATAGGGTAAAAGTTACATAGTTAAATTGTCTCAAAATACTAATCCGTCGAGACTTGTGATTATATTGTATGAACAATTCAGAGTACGTGCATAGCTTACTTACATGCATGATGTTTTGTCTTTATAGCATGTCACAAGAGTCGTCATCCTTAGTTTAGAGAAGTTTTGAACTAAAGGGCTCCTTGAAGATTTGATCATAACTTAAGGTTACTTGTTATATGGAACCAATGTCTGGAGGAATTTCAGTAGTATCTTTTCACTCTTTCCTAGTATACTAATTGATCTTAACTACATTCCTAAAGCACCCTTAGATGGGAGTTATTAGGAGTGTAGTTAAAGTTAGTCTTCAGGGGTATATTGGAAAAGTGTGAGGAGATGCTGCCGAAATTTCTTCAAACATCGATTACATATAACAAGTAACGTTGTAATCAAATCTTCAAAGATGGGCTATCAAGTGAAAGCCTTCATTAAAATTAACACACATCATCCCTACATTCATTTCTAAAGTGGTCGTGGTTTTCTATAAATTGTAGGTTACCATGGACAAGTCATTAATTGGTTTAAGGGTCCCAAATTATACTAAATATAAGAGTGGAGTTCTTCCATTTTTAGATTGAGCCTTCCATGAGGATAGGAAATAATATAGATGAGGAGAACATTTGGAGAAGACATTTTGTCTGTGTGGGAAGTATTTGAATGGATTCATTCAAGATAGAAACACTCTATTTGAGCATGTAATATGCAATGGTTGGTGGCAGCATTATATAAAGTGAATAACACGTGGAGAGGAACCGACTGAGGAGGTTACAGGGAATGTAATGGAAGTTTATGGATCCGATGATGATATCGAAGGGAATCAAATTAATGAGAAGCTTAATGAGATGAAAGCGGGTGACGTTG
This sequence comes from Thalassia testudinum, assembly GCA_037157565.1. NCBI lineage: Eukaryota > Viridiplantae > Streptophyta > Magnoliopsida > Alismatales > Hydrocharitaceae > Thalassia > Thalassia testudinum. The sequence goes on along the minus strand of JAZHRO010000059.1, from coordinate 9,969,284 downwards.
AGATTGGAAGTGAGGAAGAAACATTGAGAGGCTGTAATCAGTTTTATGAAGTAATAAAAGCTGTAGAAGAACCAATTGCGTCTGGAATTAGTTTCGTAACCCGGTTATCATTCCTGTTGAAGTTATTTTAGATGAAAGTTATGAATAGAGCAACGACGAAATGAATGTCAGAGGTACTTGATTTTATTCGGGAGTTGTTAAATACTCCCGGTGGTTTTCCTGAGTCATGGTATGAAGCGAAGAAGTAGATTCAAGGGCAGGGCTTGAATTGTGAGAAGATTCATGCATGTTCGAATGATTGTCTTATACAAAAAAGAGTACGCAGGATTGAGTTCCTACTTGGACTATGGCGAGAAAGATATAGAGGAGATAAGAAATAAGGAAGAAATGTTCTTCGATACTTTCTGTTCATTCGAAGGTTGCAGCAACTATTTATGTCGAGTAAACCAGCAATGTGGATGGCATGCCATGCAAACAACAAGTCATGGGGTGATCGTATTTGTCATCTAGGAGATTCTGAGGAGTGGAAAAAATGATAGCACACATTTTTCCTTCGCTAAGGATTCGCATGTGGTGGAGGGAGGAGGCTGGGGCGGAGGGAGGAGATCGTGGCCTTCACACCGATGAGGGGAGGCGGGAGGCCTGACCTGAGGAGGAGCGGCTGTTCGTCAAAGCCGGCAAGGCGGTTGAAAGGGGCGGAAGAGGTAGTCTGATCGGAAGACCTCGAGGGAGTTGCGGAGGAGGAAGGTCTAGAGGAGAGGAGGATTTAAGAGGAAGGGGGAGGGAGTCTAGGCTGTGTGAGGATTTAGGTCGACCTTTCTCGACCATTCTTGAAAAAATCATTGATGGTCACGTTTGAAAATTAACTTTTCAAGTTGGCGGTTTATGTAAAGCTTATCGTCGACCGTTTTCCAAAGAATGGCCGAGGAAGCTATTATTCTCGATCGTTATACACGATCGAGAATGACCTCAACCAAAACCTCTGCCCAATAGGTGGGAAACTTAATCATGGGGATTTTGGCAACTGTTTTCCTTATAACGGTTGAGAATATTTAATATTAGCAACCGTTGTAGAGCGGTAAAAAATTCATCGTCGAGAACAATGCCTATTCTGCTAGTGGGTGGTGGGGCCTCGTCGTGCTGGTTGTGACCACGGGAAGCTTCTCCCAATTACCATCGAGGGCTCTCAATTGGTGAGAGTCCGTTGGGATAGGAGAGGAAGAGAGGTAGAGAAGAGAGAAGAGGTTGAGTGGTCGTGATTGGCGGTGAGAGGGTGTGTGTGCTGTGAGGTGTGTGCAAGTAAGTGTAATGCCGACCCAGGAGAGTGGAGGTGGGGGTGTTGTTTTATAGGTGAGGGGTGAGATGTGCATGAGGTGGTCGTGAAGGATATTTGGGAAATTGTAGGTTATTCACTTGGGGATTTGGGTAATTAATGTAGGTGATAGGTGGATAATAATAGAAGGTGGCACACACATGGGAATTGATGCATGAGGAATTTAACTCTCTCTTTCTTCCCGTAAATTATTCATGAATGCACGTATTTAGAAGATGTATGATTTGTTAATTAATCCTAAATGTGTAATCCTAGAAAATAATATAAGATCGACAAATTATTGGCATGAATTGTTGTGCAATCATTGCTTGACAGCTACTAACGATGACGACTTCTTATGTCCACACCAGTTGGAGATTACCTGGCTTCTCTTCTCGCTACAAATGAAGCCTCTGCGCTCCGGTGGCATCACAATGCTAAAAGTCTCTTCAGAGGTCATAGGAGGTTGCTGGATCCTAGATTTCTCTACCAATGGAACATGAGGATCGATCAAGTTCATCATCTTTTCCTAATTACATTTTAAGTTACGTTAAGTAATATCACATAAAAATAAGTAGAAAGTTACAATTAAATAAACTAAATATAACATACGTGGTCTAATATAAATGATGGATCTATATTTACCTATCTTATAAACTCCAACCCAACCAAATTAGATACCATCGTATGCATCTACCAGTAAATTATAACTTACTATATGTGAACTTTCGATAAGAACAATAATTAATGACTATTTCCATATAATATCTTTGCAAATACAACTATCGATCATATTTAATAACTGCTTTGTTTTGAAATCCCTTTCTTTGCGCTCCTTAAGCAATGATCCAAAAGCTTGTATTTTATAGTTCATTTTCTTAATAATTCTTGCAAAGAACTGTCTCACCTTCCTGCCTATTTCGTCAAAATTATGATATCAACGTTGCTTATATATATACGCACATAACTAACTGGTAAACCACGGAGTATGTATTCATCGACATCGAGACGTGGATGTTTGATATCTGTTTAAATCAAAGCCTCGAGCACGTAACCATGCAAGTGGGATTTGTTTATGGCCTAATTAGGCATCCAAATAACGGCACATATATATATCGTACTAACTATGTTTGACAATTGCGATCTAACTGACGTACGTCGGTATGTAAGCCAAATTGCTATAGGTTGCAATCAGTGACATCTAACGGGTTCCAACGCCGACTAAAATAAGGCAACATGGCTTTAAGATAACACCAAGGTGTGTCCCACCATGCGTTCTCGTGATTCCCAAGGAAATCGAAGCATCTCACCGGTTACCTTTGTCAAATGCCAATCCGGTTGGAAGTTTTTTTTATTTAAAAATATTTTCCTTTTGTAATTATCTGGTTAATTAATTTTATAATTTACTTTCTTGTTTTTTTTTACTTTCCAAAAACTTCGCTGGAGCATGCTGTGTTTTGGAACTTTGCCTGTGTGGTCCAAAAGAACTTTCACTCGATGTAGGACAAAATGGATCTTTATCGATTTGGAATGGACGAAAATATACATAATATAATCGTAAAGGATAATACCCTTAATTTGCTTAAAATAATATAATTTTACCCACACGTGTCCATATATATGTATATATATACATCGACACACACACGCACACATGCATTAACAACATATGTATCTACTACACATATACATAGTCAAACATATGTTTCTTGCAATGAATTTTCATTTCACTCATCTTACCTTTTTAAGGGTCAGTTTGTTTTGTGTGATATAATGGTTTATCTTATGTTTGGTGAGTTTTATTTTAAGATAAAATTATTCGATGAGAAAATTTTAAATTTTAGAATAAATTTATTTTATGGGAGAGGTAGGATAAATTTTATTACGTCTCTTGTGAGATATCATCTCCAAATATCTCAATAAATATCCTTATTTATCCAATGATTTTGCTCATATTCTTTTCAAACATCAAAATTACTTTATCTCGAATTTATCGCTTAATTTCACCACTTACAAAATTTATCCTATAAAACAAACAATTAATGAAAGAAAACAAATGATCACACACCAACTAAGATTACTTTACAAGGGTCGTAATAGAGAGGCACATATATGTACGTACATATAATTCCGTTGTTCTTGATACGAAGGAAATCTAATTTCGACCTTTCGATCAGACATAAGACAAATTATAACTAAATGACATTAGCGATTCGAGTGGGAAGTGTGATAACAAACCATTTGACTGATAGGAACCGCTCCCCCTCTTCTTCATTTTCCCTTTCTCTAGCCAGAAACCTCAAGCTCCTTGGCGTCAAGCGGGGCCTCAGTCAACTTTTGTGCTGGTAGTGGCTCCTCTCTTGTTCACCAATCTCGCCTCCTTTCCTCTCTCCCCTCGGTCTCCGTGTTTATTGCATCGACTGGTCTTTGCTCCTGCTCCTCCTTGAGCTAGGATGGTTGATGGCAGCACATCTTGCTTAATGATGTCTCCAGCGTCGTTTAGGACTGCTGATACCTCCTTCCTTGCAGACTGTTGGGTATTCCACCAGCCATGTCGGTCTCACCTTCACCTCGCCTTCGCTTTTGATGGCATTGACCTCTTGTTGGTTGTGTTTTCTTCTTTTTATTGCTAATTTGTTCTCTTTGGGACCACACTTGAAGTCGAATTTCATACCACCGAGTCTGTTTGGTTACTTCGTAGCCATTATTTCTCGTTTACGTGAATTGTCTAAATCATCGTTCATGCGTTGATGCAATCATTCCTAATAGTGTGAAGCATAGTCTCAAATCTACTGTGAATTTACTACTTGAGTGATTTTTTTTCTTTTATTTTATCTGTATTTTATTATATTCCTCTTTTTTAAGGGGACATTCTTGCTCTCCCTCTTCCAGGGACGTTCAATTTGTCTGATTTTTTTGCTTTCCCTACAGATTGCATCCTTCGTAACTTGTCCTTTCCCAGCTCAACGGAGTATTTTCTCAGGAAAAAAATAAAAACTACTTGACAAACATCCATGCGTTGACCGGTCAAATAATGGATGTAAGTATGTTATTGGATCGAGCCTTCCTTTAAAATTTTGATCAGTCGCTGTCAACATGTAAGCGGGGAAAGAAAAAGGAGTCTCGGTTGCTCCTTTTTACGTGTCCTCACTCTATATATATCTTTTTGGATGCTGATAATTTATTGGGACAATTGCAGCAATAATATATATGTGATGCATGCTTGGTAATTTTTCTGTTTTAATTCCCTAATAAAGAATGTTCCTTGACGGAGACTTGGAAGACTCCTGTGTACACACACCGAAACCTAACAAAATCGAAGTCCTTATCTAACTTGTAGGAAACGAATACCATATTCTTTTAATTAATTTTTCAAGGAGCAGATGATGAAAAGGTGAGAGCAACTTCCAAAGTAGTTCAACCAAGATCTACCGATGATTCTTGCAAGGATGGGGCAATTGAAAGTCCCACAAGGCGACATGGGAGACGAAAGGTATGTGAAAAAGGGGAAAAAAAATTTGACATAGGTATCATGCGCGGGATGCATGTGAGAATATGCAAATTATAGGGATATGAATTAAAAAATATAAAAATTGACGTACCTTAATGCATAAGGAGATATCGATTATTTTACATCGGTGTGAATTATTTTATATTTATGTAAAATCACTCACACTTATTTGTATCGGAATATCATATTTGTACATCATAAAATACATCACATGATATATTTTTATACATTTCCTCCTGACCATGCAGTATTAATTGAGGAAAAATAAGACATCCTTGAAGAGAATTACACAAATATAGCAAATTAAGAGGTTGAACTTTAATTATCTTTCTATCAAAGCTATTCCTAATCTAATTATATCTTCAAAAATACAAAATAAATGTCAGGAGTTCGACTTTGGATATCTAACCATCGATCCCTGCTTGTTTAGTTTTGGAGATTTGAGGAGCATCTTTTTTCAACATGAACGATTTTTACGCTTACATGAATTACATTATACTTTTATGGACTTTGTGATCTTTGCATGTTAATATCGTAACACTAAAAAGGTAATCCTCATACATAAAATAATCTACAAAAATAAGCAGTAAAATATAGAAATTTAAAAGATTACTGCTTCATAATTTAAATTTAAATTGATGGTTGATTTGGATCTGCAACTCGAATATAAACTCACATCGTTGTGTGTGTGTGTGTTTTTTTTTCTTTGTGTTGGGGTTGGGGTTGGGGTTGGGGTTGGGGAGGAGGGCGGGGAGTGGACCGTCACATCTGCATGTGGATGCACATGATTTTCCACGGGGAGGCATTTGCATTTTGAGTGTAAAAGGATAAAGCAAACTATTTAGCAATCAAATGGAGTATACGGGATTTATTGACCAGGCCGTTGGTTCACAATCATTTCCATGGTGCGTACGTCTCCCAGGGAGAATGACCCTCTATGTGCACTACAGCTGGGAATTAAGAAGAAGAAGAAAAAGAAGGGGGGCATTAATTGTCAGCTACAAAAATGGTCTTATGTCATTCACAAGAGGTGTACGTGGGTATGAGTCTTTTTAAAAGTATATAAGCTAATCAAGGGAGTTGTCTGATCACCCCCCCACGTTAATATCGTGTGGTCTCTAGAGCCGCCACGAGATTTGAATTCATTAATTTAACGCTTGTAGACTTTGCGTACGTACTCCGAGACACTCATTCGGAAGGTAAATTAAAAGCTGAGCTGCACCTGGTTATATATATCTGCATGCAGTTCACCTTATCCACGTACGACTGGATCAATTAATAATCGACCTAATGGCTCATCTCATCCCTTTTCTCCTCTAAATTCTGCAACCCATTGTACAGATCTTGTAAAATTTCTCATCTCCTACGGCATCGTGACACTTACACCTCTTGATATTGTTTCCCCAAATTCGTAAATATCTTGTCAATTAAGTTAGCTTGTGGTTACGGTAATAATATATAGCCAACGTGGTCACTTTGCAGTAAGAGAGGTTTTCCGGGAAGGGGACCTGTCAATCTCCTCCACATAAATTTTAGGTAACGTAGGGATAGAAACTCGAATCTAAACATCTCCCGTCAAAGTTAGGAATTCTCACCCTTTTCTTCATATTCTGATGGACGATTAGCATATATCTAAATATACACGTATCAATCACGGGGATGTGGGTAGACCCACGTATCTTTGTACACAACCTGTGCATGGGAGTTGAGTTACGTCGATCTTTTCTGTCCACTGCACGCGTATCATTAATTCTCATGGCATTAAATGGGCACCCACTTGGAGACGTATTAAATTAAATCCTATTCATGAGGAAGACACCTTAATTAATTTCTATAAGGATGCGTTTCAACATGATGATGATCAATTGACTCGTTAAGTTAATTCGTTGGAAATGTACACCGGATCGACAACGATGGATCGATCGATGGAGGGATCGATCGATGGAGGAAATTTGATGTTCGCGTTCGGTGTGAGCATCGGACAAGGACTTATTAACGAAAACTTTGTTGGATCCACGCATGCACAGATGTTGTCGTTGTAAGACCATTCCACGGGCTGTTGTGAAATTGTACGTATTTGTCGCGTATGCAATATTATTATGGCATTTATGGGCAATACGTAACCTCAGAAAAAAAAAGTAAAAATGTATGGACGATATGTAGCGGTAGAGGGAGCAATCGATCTCGCGTCTAGTCAACTAAAATATTTATGGTGTTACTAAAATTAATTGTTTGTACTCAACTTCGTCCCTGGATTAATTGCATGAGGATTGCATGTTTTGATTTTGCATTAAATGTATTAATTAAAAGGTTTCGTCTACTCTAAGAAACCTGTAGGTCCTGATTACGATCGAGCGTCATCCATTCCTTGATTGGAACCTCCTCTACAGGGTCAACCTTTGCTTTCACGCATTAGCAATGCCCTCATTAAAACTCCGATTCAAGTGATAGTATTTGACAACACCTAAGGTCAAACACTCCCCAATCTTGCATGCTTTAATTAGTATCATCAGTGGGATGAAATGAATGCTGATCTCAAGGACGTCCACGTTAAGTGCGGAGAATTAAGTTCCATTTGATGTTTTTAGATAATATTTAATTAATTAGGCTCAAGGAGAATCACCGTGGTCTAGTTAGATGTCACTTGGACGCATGTCAAGTTGAAAATCTTATAGCTTCATTTAAATGGAATAAGCACCAACAATGTGGTTCCATATTAAGATTATATTGGGTTGATAGGTTAAGTATTTAACCCATCACTTGACCTGTCTTCTATTTATGTTTGGTTAAGTGGACTTAACTTGAGGTAAAGTTATTTCACACTCTCTGTAAAATAATCTTAACCCATCAAAATGTCTAAATCGATTAACTCACTTATTCCACCATTTATTTTACTCCTTCAACTTATTCTACAAATTTATTCCTCTTACCAAACAGGGTCTAAGTGAATAAATCCTAGTTGTTGGATGGGGTTTTCTTATTGGCTTCACCATCACGTTAGGTTTTGGAGGATGTGCTAGCTATACTAATCTCTAAAGGCAAACTAAGAGACCCTAAATTCAAACTAACTCCCACTTCAAAAATGGGAGTTGTCGTCCTTCATGTATCAATCTATGCTTAAACCTAAGTATAATCGAGAAAAATTGATTTTCATAACTTATTAGGTATAGATCTAATAAACTTAAGCCAACTATCTAAAATGATTAAGTTTAAGTTGTTAAGTAATAATTTTCAATCCCCTTATATTACATCACTTATTTTCATAAGTTTACTATATGAGATTATTTTTGAAGTATTGCAACCCTACCTCCCCCCCCCCCCTCCTCTCTCTTGGTTATTGTCACTCCCCTCTACGAGTGTGCCAAGCCTCCTTTTTGGCATGTCGGAGGGATTGGGAAGATAATTCGGTGTTTGATCCTTATTGTCCAAAAATTGGACTTCATGAACATGTTGAAAATGAGTTCTTTTATGTGTTAGGATTTATTATAAGAGACACTGTATATCATATGTAATGCTATACTCCAAAAGTATAATCTCTCTACACATGATATAGAGATTAGTTTTCTGAATGCGATTTTGTATTGGTTATTTGATTCTTTGATTGTATGATTTTCGAGCATGCTTATACAGGCATAGGGTACACCTTCAAAGGTTTGCCTCTCCTGATCATTAATTCTTCAAAAAACTCACGACTCTACTACACTCCTTTTGTGTGTCATTTTGCTCTTCTAAATTAATCTAATGGTGCTGAATTATACTCTAGATTATCATGGGAATCACTTTCCATTCAAGTAATGGCTTTTACAAAATAAATCCTTTGTTACGTCCTAATATTGTTTGACGTGTAAAGAGTGCATGCATATAAATTAAGATCTAGCTTTTGCTTAACTACTTTGGTGGACTTTCACAATTTTCAAATCTATTGCAGAAAGATCAGGACATTGAGTATGGAAATACATATTGCAATGTATTTTACAACATAAGATCAGAATCAATCGGTTAAAAATTAGTATTAATACATTGAAAATGAAAATCTACTAATTGAAAATCAAGTAGATCGATTCAAAATCAAAATACGTCGGTTGAAAATGATTTTCTACTGGTTGAAAATAAAAATATGCTGGTTCAAAATCAAAGCATATCGGTTGAAAATAAAAATACACTGGTGTGATTTACTTTTTCTACTGGTGGTAAATGATTTTTTCATTTGGAACGTGATTTTTCATTATGAGAAGTGATTTTTCCCTTAAAAAGTAATTTTTCATCTATGAAAAATTATTTCCACTAATTGTAACCACCACTCACTTTGTACGTCTGCAAAATATGTTGAAAGATTATTACCATCATGACATACAAGCACTCGATCTCATGTTCGTATGCACCATTTACCAAGAAGGGTTATTCTTATACACTTAGGATTCACATAGATGACGGATAACATATTGTAGGGATAGATTAATATAAAATAATTGGAGAAGGGTGTTTGCTTGATGGTGAAATAAGTAATAAAATAATTATGAAGATAAAATGATTGATATATTGACGGTAAATATTTATTTATTATTAAAAATATGAGCGACGGATTTAATAAATATTTATTTAATATTAAAAATAAAAGTAAATGATGTTAATAAATATTTATTTAATATTAAAAATAGAAACGAAGGTTATTATAATTTGATAGAAAAAATTTTAAATAAAAAATTCTAACAAAACTTTCAAAAAGAAATAACCCGAGTTAACCTACCTCCAAACGAGACAATCAAATTTGTACCCAATTTCCTTTATGCATTTCACATATCTGCGTCCAGCAAGCTTGGATGCCGACTTCCTTCCATCTTGGATTTGATAGCCAGAAAGAGATTTGGATTTAAAAAAGAAAAACGATAAGGTGATCAGGTGCAGCCCTGGTGTATCCCATATACCATGAGAAAACGGAAGAGGATCCGAAAATTAAATCTTTTTTTTTAATTGAAGATATATTTATACTTGTTCCACGGACATTGCTGTGAGCTTACGTTTCTATGAGCACCATTCGAATCGCTGTCATCTATTGCTGACCATGGAAAATAATCTAACTAAATATTAATCTCATGGACTTGAGATTTGCTAGATAATTTGTTTAAACTTTATGTTACATATAAAACGAGTCCAAGAAAAGGTTTCTTGGAATCACATCGATTTAGTTAAGGCGAATCCAGCGGAGTTGGTGACATGAGAAGTCCAAGCTTGGATTACTACCCAACTTGTACAGAAGGCCATCTGGCCAGGGATATATATAAGAGCAAATTTAAAGCATACAAGGGAAGAAAAAAAAAAGAAAAAAGAAAAGAGAATTGTAAAACGAAAGTCATATAAGTCGACTACCTAACCCATTCGCTGACCAACGGCATAGCCATCAGTTGACCGGTCATCATGGTTAAGACGGCTGATGGATGTAGGCAACGATTGATAATTGTACGTTGTAAACTTCCAACGTTCATCCACGGTAATTGTTCTTTCAAATTTATTTAGTATTAATTAATTTTGATTAAAAACCCTTAATCACAAACTAGCCGTTATTAATATGTAAGACGGCTGATGCTTAACATGTCACAAGTGACCTTTGATCCTGCACCAAAAGTTCCACCAACATTCGATCAAGATTCTATAACTAGGATCTCATCCAAATCGTCCGTTATCAATTTTGACTCTTTTATTTTCTTGTATATATCTATAAATAAAAATCATTTGATAAAGATACTGCAACCGTAAGTCTAACTGTGAGATCGTCGAGGTACAAGGGAAATTACTTAATCATTTTGTAATTATGAATCATATCCCACCTTTGTTTTCGAACTACTTGTAGGATCTAATTTCATTTCTCTCGCGCTCCTCCTTTTTCGAAAGAAAAGAAATATAGGTGGGTAAAATTATTCGGTTGGATGATACCAGGAGGTTATAAAAGTGGAAATCCTTTTCTTTTTTAAAAAGAAAAAAAAAAATCCTCCTATTGACATGTAAAAGTCATTTGATCAAATTCCGTGACCATTATATTTATCATTCTTGCAAAAAAATAAATGTTGGGTCGGATTACTTGAATAATCTACCTTCCAAATGCATTATATTTATCTTCTGCTAGTTAGACCTATTTAAGTTTGGGTCGACGAGGACAACCTTAAAATAAACGTCAATCCAAGCCTGGCCTGGTTCGATCCACGGGCCAAAATGTCCAAGCCAAGTCCAATCCATAGGTCAACTTTGATGAATCACTTATTTTATCAAAGAAATATATCTTTTTGGAGTCGAAGAGTCCACTTGTACCAACGGCCAAATAACAAAAATAAGTACCATTAATGTTGGGGAATACCTTAAACTTTTTAAATTATGTTTGATTGGTGGGGTTAAATAATTAATCTGTCACTTAACTTATCTCTTATTTACGTCTGATTAAGTAGATTTAGTCCGAGGTAAAATTATTTCACTTTCTCTGTAAAATAACTTTAATCCGTCGAAACGTCCAAACGATCAATTCGTTTATTATACTATTTATTCCACTTCTTCAACTTATTCCACAAACTTATTCCTCTTATCAAACAGAGACTAAAAGTTTAACTGAAATTAACCCACCTTTAACTTATCATGAACTTGTGCCACAACTTAACTCAACAGAACTTTATATTAGCTAAGTACCGGTACTGGTAGACCAGTATCGGTATCATTAAGTTATAGTTATGAGTTCTATATCCCAATGAGTACCGATACTGATGTCAAATACCGATACCCACGGGTTACAGTTCAGAACCCATGTCCAGATGAGTACTCATCCAGTACTCATTATGTACCGGTACTAATGTTGAGTACGGGTACATGTAGAGTACTGTTATCTCTCCAGGAAGTAACTCGTCTCAACGAGTACCGATACTTGTTGAGTACTGGACACATCACCTGTAGCCTACTAGTACCGGTACTTATGACGAGTACCGGTACTTGTACGCTACAGGTTCTGGTGACTTCAAGTGTAGAACCTGATTTGGAACTCATGTATACCGGTACTCATCATGAGTACCGGTACTTATGATGGTTACAAAAAGATTTCTAAGTTTTACAGGAGTACGAAAAGGGTTATTAGTCTCATGTTAATCTGTGATCTAATCTAGGCAAAATATATGATCATATAAAAGAAACATATCAGTGTTTCAAACTGAAAACATTTGTATGTAAACGCATTAGGTTACCTTGATTTCTAGCGTCATGCACATACATTTAAACTGAGTTTTACTAGTAGGAGAAGAACATACCTATGCTCATCCTTGAGATAAATCAATAGGGATTGCGATTAGAGGTCTTCCAATATATCCTACCCTGGATCATGATGGACTGCGCTAGAAGAAGATGATCTTCTTCTTCTCCAGCCGTCCTCCTTACTCCTCCTTAGAGGTCTCTCACACTTCTTCTCTAGGTCACGATGGGGTTGATCTTAGAGAATTGGGTGGTGAGTCTATTGGGGACCATAACCCCTTAGTATTAATGCAATTGATCACACTAATTGCATTGGTGATTTATACTTCCACCCATCGAGGAAGTGTTAATAACAAATAGGTCTCTGCACATATATGCATATAACCACACTAATCCTTTTGCATTTTAGCCCATATAAAATCATTAAACTTATTTGATCATTTTAAATTATGGGCTTAAGATGACACTCACTTTACTTATTGTTATTTGATTATATATATATATACAAGTCCATATGTTGGATTTTAATCCAACAATCTCACACTTGAACTATATGTGTAACCTGTTAATCAAACAACATATGAAACTGAATTTGAGCTCAAATTTGCTGTCATATCTTTAATGCATATCTAAAACCAATCCGATCTATTAGTTACAATAGTAATAGAGCCAATGCGGCTTTTGATACATCCCAATAACTAAACCAATAATGACCATGTATACTAATGCAAAAGAAAACAAAAAACGTGTGGATGTGCAACATGGAAATTATATGCCAATGTGATCAACGCATGTCTATTCCCAACTAGTCCTCTGAATTGAGATCATTTCCAAAACCAAAACTAAATTGCTTCTCAGAATAGACAATTAATGAACTAAAAGCTTTATGTTTTGTTTATTTCATAACAGAAGTAAAGCTTTACAGAACTTTATGTATAACCAAAATATTGAATAACTGAATTATTAAAATTGTCTATTGATAAGTCCACTTTAGTGGATCATTATTTGGACTAAGTAATATTTAATTATCTATTCCTAGTTGTTAATTGATTACAAGATATATGGTAATTTATTTTAGTCTGCATATAATTTTATACGTAAATTTTACATTTAATAACATATGATATGGTAACATAATTTATTTAATGGATGCAGGCTAGGTATGAGAGTCAAATGTTCATTCTACATATATAAGACGTCTGGACATAAGGATGGACGTCTGGGAACTGCCAACACAAGTTCTTGGATTTTACATTGTTTAAGACATCTGGTGATGAAGTTAGACGTATAATAAAGGCTGGCCAATGTTTATCCGTCGTTCTAACCACTCGCAATCTTCGCGAGTGGTTAGTGAAGTTGCGGTGGAAGGAAACAGATGAGACTTTTTTTAAAAAAAGAGAGCAAGCCAACAGAGAGGGTATCGATCTCCCTCCCCCCTGCGGGGATCTCCGCCCTTGCCACCACCATTCAACAAACGTGCATCGTGACCGGAGCTTACACCTTGGCCAAAGCATACACGGTGACCCCTACGTCCTCAACATTGCCTCGCCTTCACCAACTCTGCAGCGTGCACGGTGACAGCATGCATGCCTCCCTTGCCCCGTTGACACCACCACCACCACAGCAACCACACCCAGCCATCCTCTTCCTCTCAAACACCATCACCGCCACCAGCACCTGCCCACCAACCCCCCTTGTGATTTCTTCTTCTTCTTCGTTCTCTTCTTCGTTCCCCTGCTCCTTCATACGCAGCAAAGAACCCAAAACGCCACAGCCGCCACAGCAGGTGCACCTCGCGCCCACGCCTCTCACCGGCCTCCCACGCTCGCAAACAATCTCCGTGTGCCTACTCCAACTCCGTGGCCGCGAGCATCTCCAGCAGGCCGACAGTGCACGTGCGGCCATGCGCATCTCCAGCAGTCCAGCTGCCCCTCTGCCACGCCATCATGCCCGCTTGCGCCTCCTTACGTCGCCTGCAGCAAGCAACAGGAAATAACCCACACTCGCCGGCGAGCTTCATCTCCTCCGGCTGGCTGCCACCGACCTCCTTGCGACGCGCCGTTGCCACCATCGTGAAGCACTAGTCGAGGTGCACCATCCCTCGACTCTCGCAGCCATCCACGCTTGTCCCTTCACACGAGGAGGAGAGAGAAGAAATCCTCTGTTTCTCCTGCAATTAATATTTACCAACCTTGCCATTACGGGGGTACACTATCCCTTTATTTAATGAATTAAATTATTGAGGTGAATTTGCATAGCCATCCTTCAACTTAATCAAAATTGCTTGCAGATGAATATCTCTCATGAATGATTTAATGCATGTCATATGGATTATGGTGAACAAGCTATATTCTAGAAATTAGTATTTACGGTGTTTACTAGTATTAATATCATTATTTTACATAATATTATATTGTGGTGATTTTGCACGTGCACACTTACATTATTGATTAATTGCTTAGAATGAGAATTCATGAGGGCAACGAGTTGCACTAAAGAATAGATGCACCCATTGAGATTCCCGAATACACGAGTCACCACTCACTAATTCAATAGGCTCATTCCTCTCTGTTAAGACGACTTAACTATTTCCGTGGTTAGTTTTTTAATATTAAATGTTTTGAAAAGTGATTTTCTACCACGCAACAAACTATAATGACATGTCATTTTATGTTAAAGTTTTTATCGAAAACGAAGATCACTCTTTCATCTATTACAAAATGAGCACTATAAAATTTACAAACTCCCACTAAAGGTAAAACTTCGATAAAGACATAAGACCCATAGAAGTTGCGTGTTCATGGAACATCTTGGGTATTATTCCTTTAATAAGCAGATCCGCAACCACGGAGTCTGTACCGATGTACTCTATAGACAGTTGTCCATTCTGTATCCTTTCTTTAACAACCAGGAACTTAATCTCAATGTGCTTCGATTTGAAGGAGCTCATGTTGTTATTGGAGTAGAAGGCTGCAGACTGATTATCACAAAACAATTGTAGTGGCCTATCAATGACATCTACTATGCACAATCCCGATATAAAATTCTGTAGCCATACTCCTTGATTGGATGCCTCATAGCATGCTATGAATTCTGCTGTCATAGTGGAAGATGCAATAAGTGACTGTTTTGCACTCTTCTAAGAGATGGCACCATTGGCAAGTAGAAATACATATCCTGAAGTAGACTTTCTGCTATCTTGGCACCCAGCAAAATCTGAGTCAGTGTAACTGTAACGAACGCGCGCTTCAGACGTATTTTAAGATGTCTGGGAAGTGACCCATACGTCTGACCAGACGTCTGGAACCACATCCAGACGTCTGGAAATCGGTTATTTTTGGCACCAACGGTTTCGTCTGCGTGCCTGAGCGCGCAGACCTGCAAACACTTTCTCTCTCTCTCTCTCTCTCTTTTTCCCTCTCTCCTGCGGCCGCAGACCACCCTGTCCCGCTCTCTCTCTCTCCTCCTCGCGCGGCCTTAAAAGGCCACTCCCTCTCCCTCACTCCCGTCACCTCCGCCCCTTCCTCTTCTCCTTCCAGCCAGTGCGCGAGAGCGAATGCGAGTGAGCGGCGGTGGCGACAGCCGCGGTGAGCGTGGGAGGAGGTGCTGCGTGTAGGAAGAAGTGCTCGACCGTGAGGGCGAGCTCGCCGGGGCTGCTAGGGTCGGCCGGCGGGGGGCGTAGCGGGCGCGGAGTGACGCGGGAGGACTGCTGCGGCTCGAGCAGCAGGCGGAGCACTCGCAGCGCGGCCGTGCGTCGCGAGCGGAGGGCGAGTTGCGCCCTGGTTCTGGAAACTTTTCCAGAATCAGACGTCTGGGCTGATAGCCAGACGACGGGAACGACGTCTAGAATAATATCCAGACGTCTGAAAGGTGAGCTATTCCGTCTTCTTCGTTTTCTTCGATTGACCGTACTAAGAGAGAGAGGAAATGGATACGCGCAGGGTCGGAGATTCGCATCCAATGTGAATCAGACGTCTGGCTTCAGTGCCAGACGGCGGGAACGATTTCCAGACGTCCTGGGTGACCATCGGACGTCTGGGAACTAGGCCAGACGCCCCCGCAGGCTTCTGGACGTCTGAGAGCCCACGCAGAGCGAGGTAATTCCCTGATCCACTTTTTAAGACGTCTGGAAGAAGTTCCAAATGTCTGATTTTGCACTGTTTCGTCGTTTCCGACCCGTTTAGGGCCCGTTCGGGTTCCGTTTTCCGCATTTCGAGTTACGTTCTTTTCGGAATTAAATCCTCTACCTGTCTACAGTAGCTGTATACTGTTTTGAGAAGTTCCTTGTGTTGATCCTTGTGATAGGACCCCGTTCCGTTGCAGTCTCGGGGGTTGCGGAGGCACGCCGGATTCCCGACCACGCCCCCAGTTCGCCTGTTGTAACCGGTAGAGTGGCTTTAAGTATAATCTGTTAAATTATGAAACCATAAATAGAACTTAGGACTTTGCATGAATCGTAGGAATGAGAAATAGATTGAATGGTAGATCCTAGGGTGTTGCATGAATCCTAGGGCTGGAAAACTAGATTGTATGATAGATCCTAGGATATGGCATGAATCATAGGACGGGAAAACTAGTGGAATGTATGAATACTGCAGTCTTGGAAAATGTGGAAAGGAAACAACAGCTGCCAGTGAATTGAATTAACAACTGCCTGTTATGAATCAATGAATATGATTAAGAATATGGGATGTATGAACGTGAAACTGAAATGGTGAAACTGGAATGTTCTGAGTTAAAGAGTTGGAACCCTACGGGGAATTAGGAGTAGAACTCCTGGAAAGTGAATGGAATAGAATTGGGAAAGCGAGCTGGCCCTTGAGTACGGAGTACCAAGGAGAGCGACTGTCCCCCTGTTTAGTGCAGAGCGGAGCTAGCCGCCCCAGGGACCCGGGGTTAGGACTGGCCACTCTGTACCGACTTGCTGGCTCTCATGTATGTAGTACCGATGAGAGCTACTAGTGTAGGGAGGTACTAGCTACCCCACGGGCCCCGGGGTTCTGCTAGCCTCCTACACCGACTTGTTAGGCCCACTGGGGCAAACCAGGGTAGTCAGGCGAGGGTGCGTAGACTGTGGAGGGGCAAGGCCCCTGTTTGGTTACTGTGGAGGGGTTGGACCCCTGTTACTGAGAGGGCTCTGTCCTGTACTGGTTCCGTGCTGTCCTTTGGGCGCACCCGTTAACAGAAACGATTGACCGCGTGCCAGTGCGGGCTAGCTACCTGTGCGTTTATCGCGCGTGCCGTAGTCACCGTTACGTCTGTCAGTGACCTTGGGGTGGTTGACTGAGAGTAGGATCACCACGGGGGACTCTCCCGGCCAGGAGATCACCACGTGCTACTTCTACTGTTCGGAAAAGACTGCAATCAAGATCGTTCCTACGAGGAACATTCGAGATTAAGTGAAGGATCTGAGAAATAGATAAATTGTGAAACAATAGAAAGATGTAAATAAAGGAAGAAAGAAAATTAAAACAGCTACTGTACACTTTACTGTTTCTTTAGTTTAGCTGCCACTCTACTCAGCGTTTTGCTGACGTGTTACACTCGTTACCTTTTAGGACCAGGTGTTGAGCAGCCAGGGTCAGCGGCTGCAGAGGACGTTGGGCCAAGTAGGGTCCAGTAGAGTTACTGCTGTTCTCTTGTACCTCTTTTTGGTTCCCTTGTAGTGAGTAGTTCTTGTTTCCGCTGTATTTTTCTTTACCTGCAGTTCATATTATGTTATAAATGTTGTTCTACTGTTGTGGTGGTACATACTGTAGTAGTTTCTTTCCTTACTGCTGTATTTTCTTGCTGTTAGTTATATTCATGTTGAATGTGGTTTATTTTACTGCTCTTTTGGTTACTTCCTCGTTGGACGACCAGGTCTTGGGTTTAGTCGAGTCGGTCCGGTTCTCGTGTCTCGTAGGGACTCGGGAATCGGGTCGTTACAATAACCATAAACCTGAAGCTTTTTTGACCATCTGATGGTGAGCATATAATCCCGTGTCTTCTGTAGATATCTTAGTACTCTCTTGGATGCTCTCCAATGGTCTTATCGTGGGTTTGCCAGGTATCTGCCCAACATTCCTGTAATGTACGCCAAGTCTGGTCTAGTACAGACCTGAGCATACATTATACTGTCAACGACAGATGCAAAAGGAACTGTTTTCATCTTTCGTTTTTCTAAATCACTTAAGGGGCATTGATTGAGACTAAACTTGTCTTCCTTAGCCATAGGAGTGTCGAGTGGCTTTCAATCTTGCATGCCATACCTCTTGAGTTCCTTATCTATATAGTTTCTTTGAGATAAACCAATAATATGGCGAGAACGATCTTGACATATTTCAATTCCTAACATAAATGAAGCATCTTCAAGATCATTCATGTCAATGTGTTTGGTAAGAAATTTCTTGGTGTCTAAAAGGATACTCATATCATTAGTAGCAAGTAGAATGTTATCAACATACAGAACCAAGAAGATACACCTGCTCCCACAGAACTTATGGTATATACATTCATCAGCCAGATTCCCCTCAAAACCAAGTGAGAGAATCACCTGATGAAACTTAAAATATCATTGTCTGGATGTCTGCTTGAGCCCATAGATAGATTTCCTTAATTTGCATATCATACTCTTTGGATCACCCTTAACAAAGTGTTTAGGTTGAGCCATATAAATGGTTTCCTCAATGTTACCATTAAAGAATGCAGGCTTCACATCCATTTGATGCAACTTAAGATTAAAGTGGGCTACATGTGCCATTATAACCCTCAATGAATCCTGATAAGACAACATGTGTGGGCTAATTAATTACATAAATGTGTAAATATTACGATAATGTCTACATATATAAAGCATACTTTGATACACAAATAATTAGTACTTGCATATTTTACTGGCATAAGATAGTATATATATTCTAGGGGCATGCATGCCTTATATGCATCATGTTATTATTTTCTTGTAAATAACCCTTTTTTTACCACGTGCAAGACCCACCGATCGCAACCAAGAAATCACCTCCTCCTCGCCGACCTGATCGCCCACCCAAATCAGCCGAGTCTCGCGCAACAACCTCAACTGCCTCAGGATCTTCGACCACCCGTTGGAGAGTCGGCGACGATTTCTTTAAAAAGGAGTCCCGTGCGGAGAAAAAATCTCATCATCTTCGATCGTCTCCTCCATCCTTCACCATTGTGAAGGAAGCAAACACCGTGGCCAAAGAGCGCACTGCGGATTAAAGCGAACTTTGTCGACGTTGCCCACCCCAGGTGGTGCTCGGTGACAGAGAGCACCACCACCACCACAACCTTGCCTACTGCCACACCCCCCCTCCCCCGTTCTTTTTCTTCGTCTTCTTCTTGTTCACCACCTGCAACCCAAAAGAAAGAAGCCAAAGCTCCTTCTCTCCTGCTCCCTACAGGAGCCTACTCTGGCTTCCATCTTCAACGCCGACCTCACCTTGAGCACCTCCACGCTTCGTGGTTCCTTCCTTGACGACAACAACAGCCGCTCAACTCACCCGCATGACCGCCACCTGCACCGACCGCCGTCGACTCCCCCTCGTCGCCGACAAGAGCTCTGGCCGCCGTTTGTTGAGCCACCATCGCCATCGAATTGCTCTCCACATCCTCGACCACCTCCGAACACGGCAGGGCCAACCGTGGATCCTCCCTCGCTCACGAGCAGCTGCCAACAATCCTCTGTTTTGGTTGACATTAAAAATTACATTCAATGCCATTGCCATGAGAATATTTTTGCTTTATTGAATATTTTACTGTGGCATATTTATGAGCATATCCCTCTTGTTCTACCTAAATACTATTCCAGCATATCATACCATTGATTGGTTAGTTGAAAGGGAATTTTTACTTGATTTTTGAGGGAAACAAGTAGTGAACCTTGGATTTTTATGATAACGAGTTTTAATAGGCCATTGCCTCCTTGTGGATACTTATCTCGAGTGGTTATATTTAATTATTTTGAAAGCGATTTTCCACCACTTTGGTATTACTTTGACGCATCATTTTATGTGCCAAACGACAACGCAAGCGAAAACCGTCATTTCAAATCCTTAGAAGAAACATTAGATAATGTCTCCTTATAGTCAATGCCCTCCTTTTGGGTAAAACCCTTAGCAACAAGACACGCTTTGTATCACTCCACTTTTCCTTTCGAATCCCGTTTGGTTTTGAAAATCCATTTGCAACCAACGGGTTTTCACACCTTCTGGCAGTGGAATAATATCCCAAACATTATTGTCTTTCATTGACTTCATTTCTTCTTCCATAGCCTTAATCCACTTTTCATGATTCAGACTTTTCATTGGCTGACAAAAGCTGATAGGATCATCTTCAATCACCCCAATGTCCATCTCATGCCTCCTTTCCCTAGTGGACCTCCTTAATGGCATAGATTTTGTATGTGTCTAAGGCTGCTTTAAAGGGGTTAAAATTGTATCATTGTCTTCATTGGAGTTATCTTGAGGTGTATCAAAAACATGTTCCTTATCAACTTGAGTAACTCCACGAGGAATAACTACATTTTCCTCTTCAAAGACAAAGTCCTTAACCCTGTCATCTTGGGCAGACTCAACACTCTCAAAGAAATTGGCATTACCAGACTCAAAAATAGCCTTAGTTGTAGGATCATAAAATTTATATCCTCTTAACCTCTTAGAATACCGAACAAAATAGCAACTAACAGTTCTTGTGTCCAATTTCTTTACATTTGGCTTATAAGGCCTAGCCTCAGCTGGACATCCTTACACATCACTAGTAGAAAAATAATTGTTCGCGATGGATATTTTCGACCGTTCAAGTAACGGTCTGTAATACTATTATTCTCGACCATTTTAATACGAACGGTTGCCAAATGTCTAGTCAATAACTTTACCATATGAAAAATAGTCGAGGAGGTTGAGACCATTCTCGACCATTATTAACGGTCAACAATAAAAATTTACTCAACCGTTTCTATATAAATGGTTGAGGATAAATAATTCCTCGATTGTGTAATATATAATGGTCAAGAAAGTGAAGTAAAGTTAAGATGTCTGGTTGATGCCATTTTCACCCGTTATAAATGGTCGAAAATAATAATATAGTCGACCGTTTCCATATTAACCGTCGACGATAATAATTTCATAACCCGCTAGGGCAGACGGTTAAATTTTTAAAGTCTATCGTCGGCCGTTTGACCTTAACGATCAGAAAAGGAATTTTTGTTGACCGTTACTAACTGTTGGTAATAATAGTATTGCCGACGGTTTATTAGGAATGTTCGAGAATGTTTAGTTAAATCCCTAGCGCAAACCCGACTCCCTCCCCCTTCGCCCCAAATCTGAAGCGACTTCCTCCACCTCACAACCTCCTCCTGTTCTTCCCCTCCGCGAGACCTCCTCCCCTTGGCTCGTCCTCCACGAGCATCACTGCGACACCTCCTCCGCCTCTGCTCCTCCTTTGCGACCTCAACGGGTAACCGAGCTGCTCCACTTCTTCCTCCTCCACCTGCCTCCTCCTTCCCCTCCCCCTTGTCCCCAGCCTGAGGCCTACTCCCCCTCGCCCACCACTAGCACCACCACCACCAGCCGCCACCAGCAGCACCACCACCCGTCGCCACCACCTCTGCCGCCGCCACCAGCACCTCTACCACCACCACCCCCTGTGGCCACCACCAACACCACCACCACCAGCCGCCACCACCTCTGCTACCACCACCTCCTGCCCCTGTCGCCACCACCAGCACTAGCGCCACCACCCGCCACCAGCACCACCACCACCCCCCCTACCACTACAGCCACTCCCCCTGCAGCCACCACCGCCACCACAACCGGCCACCCCCTCCCCCCACCAGCAGCACCAGCACCACCACCCCCTGCCCCAGCCACCAGCACCACCACCCCCTTCCCTCCCCCTAGCACCACCACCAACTCATACTCTTCCTCCCACCTCCTCCCTACCACCACCACCACAACCATCTCACTATGTATATTTTTTAATTTAGTATGTCTTGATTGTTTGTTTTAATTAGTATTCTTATGCAATTGTGCCCACATGTATATTTAGTTTGGTTACATTATTTTGTGTGAGTGAATGTGTGTTAATGAATGTTTCAAATTATATGTTTTAATTAGTTTATTTTGAATGTGTTAATGAATGTGAATGTGAGGAGGACGGGGAGTAGGGGTTGTGGGCGGTGCTGGAGGAAGGGAGGGAAGATCGAGGAGGAGGGTACTAGAGGTGAGCAATGGTGGTGAGGGGGGAGGTGGGAAGAGGTAGGGGAGTTCGAGGAGGAAGGAGGAGGTGAGAGGAGGATCTTGAGGAGGAGGAATTAGAGGAGAGAAATGAAGGAGGGAGGAGGCAAGGGGAGGGGGGAGGAGGGTCTAGAGGAGGGCCTAAGGGAGAGGGAGGAGGAGGAGAGAAACGAGTGAAAGGGAGTGGAAGGAGGTTTAATGTTATGGATTACGCGATGGATTTATTTATGGGTTAGAGTTTAGGACTTAGGATTTATGGCCTTCAATCTTGCTTAGGATTTAAGGTTTACTTTTAGGGTTTGGTGTTTAAGATTTGAGTATTAGGGTTATGCATTTAGGGATTCGATTAAAAAACTTAATGTTTAAGGTTTTATATAGGAGGGAAAGATGAGAATGGAGAGGGAGTAAGAGGAATATGAAGAAGATTAGGGGTTTAGAAAGTGAGGAGGAGGAGGAGAGGGTTGGGGTGGAGGCAGTTACTGTTAGTAAAGTATAATTTAAAAATGAACGTTTGTTATTTATGTTTGATTATGAAATTTTTATTACAACTTTGTAGATACACACACCTGCACAAATTTAGATGCACGGTATGACAAACAATAGGAATTCTAACCCCTAGGCAACAGGTTGTGGGAGTGATATGATTGTGTCAAAATACTAGCCCGTCGAGACTTATGATCATCTTATATGGACAATACAAAGTGTGTGTATACCTCACTTGCATGCATGATGCATTGTCTTTATAACATGCCGTAAGTGTCGTCGGCCTTTGTTCAGAGAAGTTCTGAACAAATGAGGGTCCTTAAAGATTTGATCACAACTTAGGATTACTTTTTGCATGTAACTAGTGTTTGGAGAAATTTTAGTTGTATTTTCTTGCTTTTCTCTGGTATACTAACTAATCTTAGCTTTGTTCCCGAAATGCCCTTTAGTGGGGGCTATTGGGGATGTTGTTAAGGTTAACCTTGGGGGGTATAGTGGAGAATTGCGAGGAAATGCTACCGAAATTTCTTCAAACACTGATTGCATGTAAGAAGTAATGTTGTGATCAAATATTCAAGGATGGGTTATCAAGTGAAAATCTTCTTAAAATACACATTCTTCTTTATTCGAGTATAACTTATGAATGATTTAAAAATACACACTCTTATCTTATTTGAGTCCAACTTATGAGTGGTTATCTTTTACATTTAGGATAATTATCATGGATAAGTCATGGATCAGTATGAGGAATTCGAATAAAAATACACACTCTTATCTTATTTGAGTCCAACTTATGAGTGGTTATCTTTTACATTTAGGATAATTATCATGGATAAGTCATGGATCAGTATGAGGAATTCGAATTAGTACAACTACAAGAGTGGAGTGATTTTGTTTCTGGAGTGGGCATTTCATAATGATAGGAAGACATTTAGACGAGGTGAATTCCTTCAGCTGATTTTATGCCCATGTAGACAGTGTTTGAATGGATTTTTCTATGACCTAGATACAGTTTTGGAGCATGTTATATGTAACGGTTGGTGACAACATTACGTAAATTGGAGAGCTCATGGTGAACAAATGAGAGAAGTTAGGAATGTTTGAAGCCTTTGAAGGAAGTGATGATAATCAAGAAAATGAATTGGATGAAATGTTACATGATATGAGAGCAGCAGACCATAAGGATACAGATGATAACGAGGCATTACATGTAATGAGTTGTACGATGCAGTCAAGGCAGCAGAGGATCGAATTGCTCCTGCAATAAGTTGTCATTCCTTCTAAAATTTTTTCAGATGAAAGTGATGAATAGAGCTATAGCGAAATTAATGTCTGAGGTTCTGTAATTCATTGAAGATCCGTTAAATAGTCCTACTGGATATCCTAAGTCACGGTATAATGTGAAGAAGCAGATACGTGGACTCGAACTGAAATGCGAGAAGATTGATGCCTGTCGTAATGACTGTGTCCTGTACAGAAATGAGTACTCAGGGTTGACTAACTATCCTGAATGTGGTGATGAGAGATATAAGGTAGGTAAGTGAACAAACATCGGCAGGAAGAAACAACCGGAGAAGGTTCTCCGTTATTTTCTACTGATCCTTAGGCTATAACACCTATTTATTTCTAGTAAAACAACAAAACTGATGTTGTGGCATCAGGATAATAAATCGAAAGATGGACGCATCCGTCATCCAGTAGATTCTGATGAGTGGAACAGATTTAACGAGAATCACGCATTATTTGCAGAAGAGGCACGGAATGTAAAACTAGGTCTTGCGAGCAATGGATTCAATCCATTCAAGAGCATGTATCCATCATATTTCATATAGTCGATGGTCATGGTAACTTACAACTTACCCCTATGGCTATGCATGTGAACTTTATTCATGATGTTGACACTTCTTATCCCAGGACCCAAGTAACTAGGAAATGTAATAGATGTTTATCTCCAACCATTGATTGATGCACTGAAATTGTTGTGGTACAGTGGTGTTCAAACAAATGAGGCACAAGAAACAATTATTCTAATTGCACGTAGCGTTACTGTGGACAATCAATGACTTTCCAACATGTACGAATTTGTCAGGATGGAGTACGAAGGGAAAGTTCGCCTGTCCAATTTATATGAATGATACTCATCACCTGAGATTGCCTGAAAGGAAGAAGTTTTGTTACTTAGGGCATCGCTGGTTTTTTCCCATTGAACATAGATGGCAAACGTCACAATTCAAGGACAGATTTGATGGTAAAATGTTAAGACTCGAGACATCAGACCCTTTTTAAGACGTCTGGGAGTTGGTCCAGATGTCTGGTCAGACGTCTGGACTCCTTCCCAGACATCTGGAAATAAATTTTTGCGTGCGTACGATTGCAAGTCTGGACACGTGCGCGTGCAGACTGAAACCCGCCTACCTGCAGACGTTTTTTCTCCCCCCATGCCTTCAAATACCCCTCTCCCCTCCCCTCATTCACCACCCCACCGTCTTCCCCTTCCTCCAGTGCGAGCGTGAGAGCGGGAGTGAGAGCGTGGGCGGCAGCTGTTGCCAGGTGCGTGCGGAGAGGAAGAGGTGCAGCAAGAGGGGAGAAGACGGAGAGCGTGCGAGGAAGAGAGAGCGAACTCGCCGAAGCAGCTCGGGGCCGACCGACGGACGCGCAGAGGAGCGTGGTGCTGGGGAGGTTACCTCGGTGCTGCTTAGCTCAGGCAGCAGGCGGGCGAGCATGGCACGGCCGTGCACAGCAGGAAGAAGGCGAGGAGGTTCTGATTCTAGGAAATTTTCCCAGAATCAGACGTCTGGACCTACGTCCAGACGACGCGGGCGACGTCTGGAGGGAGCCCCAGATGTTTGAGAGGTACGAAATTTCTCCTCCACCTCCTTTTTGCAGATACGACCATGCGGGTCGTTCCACCGAAGTGTTGAGATGTGTCGTGATGAGGAGGCTTTCGTCGCGCGTGCAGGTTTCATTTTGGGAAGGCGCAAGGACACGCCCTCCCACGCAGATCAGATGACTAGGCACAGCACCAGACGGTGGAGAGCATCTCCAGACGTCCGGAGAGGTGATTGGACGTCTGGAATTGGGTCCAAACTATTCAACAGGATCCCTGAATGTCTGAGGAGCAGCGCAGAGTGAGATATGGCCTGGACCGCTTTTTAAGACATCTAGAAGGTGTTCCAGACGTCTGATTTTAGTCAGAGTTGCCGTTTTTGACCCGTTTAGGGTCGGTTCGAGGTCCGATTTCCGCGTTTAAGATTTAGTTCTTCTCAGAATTAGTTCCTCTACTTGTTTAAAATACTTTTATCATGTTTTGGGTGGTTCCTTGTGATTGATTCTTGTGTTAGGACCTCGTTCTTTTGCGAACTTGGGGTTGCGGAGGCACGTGGACCCGCTGACCATGCCCCCATTACTCCCAGTTTTGCGGGTAGAGTAACTTCCCTTAGTTAATTACAAACATTAATAAATATCTGAAATAAATGATAGATCATAGGTTATGGCATGAATCTTAGGACCTGAAAACTAGATTGAATGATAGATGCTAGGGTGTGGCATGAATCCTAGGAACAGAAACACTGAAACGAATGTCTTGAATGCCTGAATTGCAGTCTTGGATAAGTAGACAGAATAATGATAACTGCCTGTAATTGGATAACAACTGCTTGTAAAATGTAGAGTACTGTTGCTAGTAGCTGTTACATGAAATTTCTGTTGGATGAAATTAAATACGAGCTGCCCGTATATAAATGGGAAAGGAAAAGAAGTATGAATGTTGAAAACACGTACTGTATACGAATTAACTGAAATGATGAAACCTAGTATGGTTTGGCCTGAGAAACATGAGCATAAACCCTACGGGGAATTAGGAGTAGAACTCCTGGAAATAAATGGAATGGAACTGGAAAAGTGAATGGGAAAGTGTGTTGTCTCTTGGGTACGTAGTACCAAGGGAAGCACAGGTTACCTCCTAGTGCAGAGCGGAGCCAGCTGCCCTAGGGACCCGTGGTTAGGTCTGGCCACTTTGTACCGACTTTTGGCCCTCGCGTACACCGTACCGGGGAGAGCTACTAGTGTAGGGAGGGAACTAGGCACCCCACGGGCCCTGGGGTTCAGCTAGCCATCCTACACCGACTTGTTAGGCCCACTGGGAAAACCAGAGTGGTCAGGCGAGGGTGCGCGGGCTGTGGAGGGGCAAGACCCCTGTTTGGTTACTGTGGAGGGGCTGGACCCCTATTACTGAGTGGGCTCTACCCTATACTTGTTCCGTGCTGTGCTTTGGGCGCACCCGTTAACGGAAACGACTGATCGCGTGCCAATGCGGGGTAGCTACCCGTGCGTTTATCGCGCGTGCCGTAGTCACCGTTACGTCTGTCAGTGACCTTGGGGTGGTTGACTGTAGGTAGGACCACCACGGGGGACTCCCCCGGCCAGGAGAGCACCAGGTGCTACTTCTACTTTTCGGAAAAGACTGCAATCAAGATCGTTCCCACGATGAACATTCAAGATCAAGAGAAAGATCTAAGAAATAATTCAAGAAAGAGTAAATAGAGAAATAAGGAAAGAAATTAAAAACAACAGCTACTTGTCCACCTTTACTATTTTTTTAGCTAGCTGGTTGCCACTCTACTCAGCGTTTTGCTGACATGTTATATTTGTCACCTTTTTTAGGACCAGGTGTTGAGTAGCCAGAGCCTGCGGCTGCAGAGGGTGCTGGGCCTAGTAGAGCCCAATAGTTGTACTTTTGTACCGTTTTTCTGTAGTAGTGAGTATTTCAGTTTCACCTTGAGCTCTTTATTGTAAACATCATATTTCTGTACATGTTCTTAATTCTCTACTGTTGTGGTGGAATGTACTATAGTAGTTCTTTTCTTTACTGCTGTACTTTTGTTACTGTTAGTTACTTGCATGGTGAATGTGGTTTATTTTACCTCTTTTTGGTTACTTTCTCGTTGGACGACTGGGTCTTAGGATCAGTCGAGTCGGTCCGATTCTCGTGTCCTGTAGGGATTCAGGAACCGGGTCGTAACATAAAACATGTCGGTATTCGTTGAGGAATCCGAAGAATAAACTCAATACAAATTCTATTAGGCTGTCAGGGATGAAAATCGTGGAGACATTGCAATAGCTCGGAGAAATACATTTGGGTCATCTTTTCAAGAATGACTTGGCTTCCTTGCGACACTAAGGGTTTAAGAAGAAAAGCATATCTTTTATAGAGCTTGAATATTGGAAGGATTTGACAGCGCAGCATAATTTTGATGTTATGTACATCGACAAGAATGTAATAAACATCATTCTTGATGTATTAAACCTAACAGACAGCCCAAAGGATACAGTTAAAATATGGAATGATATGAAAATTTTAGGTATTCGCCCTGAGTTGCATGTTGAGGAAGGAGGGTATTACTTTCTAGAAGCTATATACAGTCTTATTGGAGAGCAGAGGAAAATGATTTTCTCCTTCCTTAAAGACATTCGGGTTCCAGATGGGTATTTATTGCAACTTTCACATTGCGTAAATGAAGCGCAAAAGAAGATTACTAGGTTAAAAAGTCATGATTCCCATGCATACATACAAATCGTATTCCCACTAACGATACGTGCAGTGATGCTTGATCCAATAATCGATTCTTTTACGGAGATGAGCAAAAAATTTAAAGTTATCTGTTCAAAGACATTAGATACCGAATTGCTAGACTGTTGGGATAAACAAATTGTCATCACACTTTGTAAAATGGAACAGATTTTCTTGCCTGCATTTTTCAACGTTATGGTTCATGTCACGCTTTATCTTTCAAATGAAGTGAGAATTGCTAAACCCCTGCAGTACAGATTGATGTATCCAATTGAACGATATTTAAAGAAATTGAAAGATTATGTCTTGAATAAGGCTAAACCAGAAGGGTCAATTGGTGAAGGGTATCTTGTAGAAGAATATATTAACTTCTGTGCCATGTACATGAATGAAATAGGCAATAGATTTAATCGTCTTGAACGAAACTATGAAGGAGAATTTAATGGTAATGATGAAGATTGTCTGTTCATATTTAACATCGGAGGAAGGTCGATCCTACAGACGGAGGTTAAGCCAATCTCGGAAATGGGTCAACGTTTGGCACACTTGTACATTCTGAAGCAAATTCCATATGTGGATGAATTTTACAATGAATTCAAAGAATCATCTGATATATCTACACACGACTTGCAATTCCTTCATTGGTTCAAGGATCGTGTAAATAAACTGAAAGAAGATGGGGATCCACGGTGGGTACAGGATTTTGATGTAATTGCTGATACATCTTTGACATGCGGATGTTACCATTCCGAATACATAATTAGCGATTTCAAATTAAGAGTAAGATCCATTGATGATGCGAAGGCCACGCAACAGGTGGGAGTTCTTGTTAGTTGTGACCTACGCACTGGTGGTGATGGGCATTACGGTGAAATTGAAAAGATCGTGGAAATGAGTTTTAGGTTTGACCGTAAGGTGGTTCTATTCAAGTGTGATTGGTTTAATGTTTTTAAAGAATGCGTTGGATTCAAAATCGATAAGAAACATGGATTCTTGAGCTTAAGTAAGAACCGTCGCATCCTCCAATCATCAGAACCATTCACACTAGCTTGTTGGTAGCACAAGTATTTTGTGTCTAATAATAGTAGAAATAAGTGGATTATACCAGTTAGAGCTCAACCATGTGAACAATACGATGCGAGAAAAGATCTACACCCAGATGTTGAATCTGAAACATATCAACGAAACCCATAACGTGAAGAACTTGCCCCTTGTGCAACTGACATTGACATATAAGGTAAATTGTTAAAAGTATTAATTCATAACCATAAATATAAATAAATTATGAAATTCTTAGTTTGTTTTGTTTAAATTGACTTTAAATTATTTTATCATCTATTAAAGGTTACGTTCATTAATATATCAAAATTGAATTTTATTTTATTACCTTCTCATATAGGTTCTTCGCATTCTCCTACTATTTGTGCACCAACCGTTTCTATTTTGTCACTATGGTAAGTTTCTTACTACTTTTTTTTTTAAAATGCTATTATAATGTTAGATGTGGGGTGTGCCCACTTAAGTTCATTTTTTGTGTGGGGTGTGCTCACTTAGATTTATTTTTTTTGTGGGGTGTGCCCACTTAGATTTATTTCTTGTGTGGAATGATGTTTTCTTTTTGTATCTTGAATGTTTTATGTAGAAAAAAGGGGAGAAGAAAGAGGAGTGGAAATAAGAATGGGAGGGTAATTAAGGAAGAAAGAGAGAAAGAGAAGGGAAGGTTAAGGAGAAAGGGAGAAAGAGAAGGGGAGGGTAAGGGAAGGGGAAAGAGGAGAAGAAAGAGGAGAGGAAGTAACAAGGGGAGGGTAATTAAGGAAGAAAGGGAGAAAGAGAAGGGGAGGTTAAGGAGAAAGGGAGAAAGAGAAAGGGAGGGTAAGGGAAGAGGAAAGGGAACAGGGGAAAGAGAAGGAGAAGAGGAAGGGGAAAGGAGAAAGGGAGAAAGAGAAGGAGAAGAAAGAGGAATGGGAGGGTAAGGGAAGGGGAAACGGAATGGGAGAAAGTGGAAGGGGAGGGATGTTGAGAAAGGGAAGGTTATTTCATTTATATATGCTCATTTCATTTTCAATTATTTGTATACTTATTTCATACATGATTTTTGAAATATCACAATATATAAGGGAAATGTTGCTGAATTTTTTTTTTCAATATCTGGTTATTTATGATGTTTTTACATAAGTTATTTTCAAGAAAAAGGCTAATAGGTGGAGCAGGGAGAAGGCTCAGGCCTCCTAGCAGCCTGAGGCCCCCCCACAACGACCTAAGGCCCCTCGCCAGCAGCCTCTTCCTCAGGCTCACCGCCAGCATCCTCAGCCTCAACCCCAAGCACCTCGCTAGCAGTTTCTGAGGCTTGGAGATGTAGCTCGATATTTCCAGAGTGAGGGGAAGGGAGGTAGGGAGAAGGGGAAGAGTCCAATGCCTCCTCTGACGGATCACCCAGCGGAGGATTCTGACTACAAGGAGGATGCACCCGTCGATGAGGAGGAGGAGGATAGTACTCCATTTGATGACGACAACGTTAGATTGGATGATCAGCCAGAGTAGACGGCTGACCCAGATCCTTCTTAGACGGGATGTTCTGCACCACTACCACCCGCCCGCGGTTTAGGTATGAATTTAAGGTTTGGTAAATGTTATGTTCTCAATTTTTTTTTCTTTTTTATTTGATTTTATGTTATAATTCTATCTTATAGGTGCACGTAGGGGGAGAGCTTCCACGCGAAACAGGGACTTAGAGAAAATTCCGCAAGGGGCCCGCATTTTAGTGCGGATCACACCAGCGAGAGACGCAGTGGACTATTCTCCATTCGTCAGTAGACTGGGTATGCTGACAAAAGCGATCATCCCACTATCTCACTTCGATTGAAGGATGGTGCCAAACGACCTAAAAAGGCTGCTCATTCGAGAGTTAGAGGTAATTGGTAAAAAACTAATAACTTTTGTAAATTGCTTTATATAAGTTTAAATTATGTAACAATTTCTATTTTCTTTCTAATGTAGGCCACATTCGAATGGGGTGATGATCCAAACATCCTCAAATATATCCTTAAGCACGAAGCGAAGATTCATAAATATTGGAGATTGAAGATGAAGAATAAGGTAAAAGATAAATTTTAACTGTATTTCTTTATTTCCTTTACCACAAATCAAATATTATTTCTAACATTAAAATTATATTTTTTAGTATTATATGAACATGAATCATGATAAGGCACTGCATTATACACCTCTTTTGATGCAGCCTCACACTTGGAATTGTGCGAGCATTAGCATGATCCAGCGACGTAGGTAAAAGTATTTCATATATTATCATTTATTTAAATAATTTTTAAGTTAATAAATTGTACCTTCATTTTCAGGAGCAAGCCAAGAAAAATAAGGAAAATAGGGCTAAGGCTCCATTGAAGACCCATGCCCTGGGTAGGAGCACAGGCGGGATGAAATCTATATACGTAAGTATCTTTAATTGATATTTTCTTTTAAACTTTACAAAATTTTCTAATTTGTTAAAATTAAATGTTTCAAATTATTGTAGTTCGCCATGCATCAAGGTACTCAGCTTCATCGGGTGGGAGTATATGAGGCCACTCATAGCAAGATAAGTGAAGAGGGAAATAGGGAGTGGCTTCACGACACATACCAACAGAGACATGTAAGTTAAAAAAATATAATACTTTTATCTTATTTTGTAATTATATAATTAAATGAAATTACTTAACATAATTCAATATCATTCAGGATAATATGATTAACTTAATGCATTCTCTTGAAGATGCAAACTCCAATATAGTTCAGCAGCCATTGACAGTAGAGGAGGCCTACCAGACCGTCATGCCACCTGAGCATGGCAGGTACATCCGTAGCGTAGGGAGGAGCAAGACTGTCT
This sequence comes from Thalassia testudinum, assembly GCA_037157565.1. Taxonomy (NCBI): domain Eukaryota; kingdom Viridiplantae; phylum Streptophyta; class Magnoliopsida; order Alismatales; family Hydrocharitaceae; genus Thalassia; species Thalassia testudinum. The sequence continues at coordinate 9,937,070 of JAZHRO010000059.1, read as the reverse complement.
CTGGGTGGTATGGGACAAGGGGAGCATCATCCTCTTCAGCTGAGGTGCAAGAGATGAGGAAGGAGATTGCGGCATTACGTCACAGAGACGAGGAGAATGTGTTGCGAATCGAGGAGCTGACGACGTTGGTCAAGGAGAACATGACGCAGTTCAAAGAATTCAACAAAACCATGAAGGAGCTCTTTGCATTACTTCAGAAGGGAGGAATTGATCACCCCGCCCTTCATGAATTTAGAGATCGTCGAGATGACGACAATTTAGGTGGTAGCGGTGCGGGAGGCGTTGGTGCTACATCATAATTATATTTTTTATATATATTACCGTTTGCAATGAACTTTGTATACGTTACTTTTATTTATAAAATTTTAATTTTCATTTCTTCTATTTTATTTAAATGCATAAATTTTTAAGTTGTGTGATTGATTTATACTCTTAATAAATTTAGGCATTATTTACAAGTCTTTCACATAAATTAAATATATTTCAAAAAAAATCATTATTATTCTCGACCGTTATTTAAATATGGTTGAGAATTATTAATATTATCGACTATTAAAAACGGTGACTAATATGAGTTTTCCCGACTGTAACCAAATAACTGTCGCCAATATTTAACATTCTTGACTGTTAAAACGATCTACAATGTGAGTTTTCTCAATCGTTACTCAATAATGGTCGCGAAAAGTTTGTAATTCCCTGGTTGGAGGGGGTAAGATATACTTAACGTAATAAAAAGAAATTATGGAATTAAAATAGACAATCTCACAAAATCAACAATCACACAAAGGGCACAAGTATTTTTAGTTGGAAACCCAAACCAGGTGAAAACCACCACCTAAGCCTCTTGAGTTAGGATTTCCCGATCGACCTAGTCGATCAAATCCACTAAACCCAGTCACTTAAGCGAGGGTGACTGAACCTCAATTACAACCACACTACTTAGATCGAGGGTAGTGTACCTCAACACCCCTTCTCTTCACAAGAAGGAATTTGTCTCACGAAGGAGACAGGAATTCGCAAAGCGAATACCCAACCGAAGATAATATAAAGTACAACAATCCTATGGAGCCTCAAATATATAATCCTAGCTTCTATAGGAGTTAGGAAACTTCCCTTTGGTGGAAGTGCGTTGAAGTGACGACGCGGATGCGTAAACCACGCTTTGGCATAATAGCGCACTCGTAATGTCGGCGGGAGAGCAGATGCACAGCAGGACGAGGCTCTTAGGTGAAGAGAGTGCTTGTAGAGCTAGAGCTTCTTCTATTTGATCTTCTTCTTCTTTTAGACACAAGTGAGTGGAAATATTCTAGCAAGGGTGTGTCTTGGGTCTGTCTTTAAGCCAAGGGGTCCTCCTATATTTATAGAGGCCCTAGGAAGGCTTTGGAAGGCCTTGGAAGGCTTTCATAGCCGTTGGGTGCAAGGCCCAAGAGGATCAGGCCAAAGTCAGAATTAATCATGATTCTGACAAGGCCATCAGACGTCTGGTCCTGGCATCAGACGTCTGGAAAGCCAGTTTAAGACGTCTAGGAACAAAGTCAGATGTCTGATTTTAGGCGGGTTTCCTTCCTAGCTTGAATCAGATCTAAACATGATTCTAGAGTATGTCCATCAGATGACACAGAAGACGTCTGGCATAAGGTCTGGATGTCTGGAAACCTATTTTTCTGCGGAAATGGATTCCCAAGGGAGTAAAACGGCTAGAAAATCTCTGAGAAGAGATTTTGGGTCAGCTGAGGCAAAACGGTCATATATCAGATGTCTGGGGTCCTCTACGGACGTCTGATATGAGGTTAACGGTCATTTCCTCAACATTTGCTAAGGGAGCCAACGGTCCACTAATTGGACGTTTGACAAAGGCATCAGACGTCTTCTAAGACGTCTGGACTAAGGTCTGGACGTCTGATTTCATCAGACAGAACTAACTAAGTCTAACCTAAATAATCGGACGTCTGAGTCAAGAGTCAGACGTCTTAAAAGTTTTTATCAGACGTCTGAAATCCAGATTAGACGTTTGAAAAGGTTGTTTGATCCTTATTTTGATTTTCTAGGTTCTCTATAGAAAACCTAAGTATCCTAGGACAGTACAGGTGTTCCTAGGACTACTGTGAGGTTTCTTTAACGCTCTTTAACAAGAATCTAAGAAACAAAACTAAGGAGCAATAAAAGAAACAAAAATACATAGTACAAAGGAAGGGAAATCTATCCTATTCTTCACCTCCTTCCTTCTTCAAGCTATCGTTCCTCGTGAAGCTCATTTGTTCTCCATCAAGCTCCTCTAATCCGTCATGGATGCGAGCTCGAACTCCGTCTAACTACGTCTCCATTTGCAATTAACCGGAAATCTAAAACTTCAAGTGCAAATGTTAAATGACGTGTTTTGTTATCATCAAAATAAACGATCCCTTGGCCCTTGATCTTCTACAAATTCCCTAGGGTGCTACGGGAGTCTGATTGATGCGATAGCGAAAGCATTGGACTCCTGTCGAAGTTTTGAATAGATCCATGCGGTTGGATCGGCCATCCACAGCGCTGAATTACCTGCAATGAGTGATACCTCTCAAATAGCATAGTTTTATGCATAAAACACATATATCAACTACGATGCAGAATACAATGGATATGCATGCAAAATGTTCATGTTAAACTAAGTTCTGGCTTAATTCAGGCGAATTAAGGCCTATGATTGCTGTGCAATCATATCCCCATGCCTAAATCTTGCTAGTCCCTAGCAAGTGTATGACTAAATGCATTTTATCAAGAGTTTAACTAAAGGTTTGTTTCTTTTTGTTTCATCCAAAAATTCAGAATCCAGATAACTATGTACATATGATGTTGTAGCTAATATAACGAATCCAAGCGAAGAGTCGATACACATTTAAAGTTTGTACTTGCCCCCTAGTAAAAATCTATTGGGATAGGCAAACCTCTTCTCTTAGGGATATAAAATATTATCTGATTTTAGCCCCGACTTTGGGCTTAGGTAGAAGACGTCTGAGTTAACTAGATTTGTATTTGGTGGCTCACTCGCTTCTGGTACTACATAGAGACTAGTATTTCAGAATCTACATTGTTAGATTATTGAATAACTTAACTTAGAGAAGGGTTGGAAAACTATGCTCTCTTTAATCTTTTGTACGTTTTCCTTTCTCTCTTTCTCTCACTCTTTTTCTTCTTATTTTTTTTTTTTTCTGAGCTCACATCTTACCAGATTTGCAACTGTATCTGGTGGTTTTACATGGCATTACACTTTAATTAGGTTCTAATAACCCTACGACTAAGTCAGACTCCTCAGCTCGTATTCAGGTGGTCGGAAATACAGAAAAATAGGTTTCGGTTTTATTTGGTGGTTCATGAGGGTGATAGGTGTTTTTGCCTCAAAACATTTTGACTTACATAATTCAAACTTCTTAACATAACATTTTTTTCGTTTTTTCATTTTGTTTTTACAAGAAAATATCCCTTTTGTATGCGTTTTTTTATATGTATATATATATCTGCTGGCACAATGCCGTTACCGACATAACATAAAGCAACAATTCAACACGACATACATACTTTTATTCACGTGGCATTATTTGGGATTTTTGGGGGTGACCAAGAGGACCTCGAGCGGCTTATTTGGTGGAAGTGCCTACCCTCGACACCAGGTAGGGAATGGATAGGATGACGTATTTTTGACCTTGACATCAATACCCTCCTTCAACTGAGGATTCCGTAGAGGACGGTCGTGACTATCCACCTCAATCCTAGTTTTATTACAACCCTCTCTCTATGTTTTTACTTTATTTGGTGGCTCTCGTATGGAATTTCTCACAAATGTAGTACGTAAGAACTGAGAGCGAAAACTATACCCATCTCCAAGTATCATTATTCAATTATTAAAGATCAAAGATTCCTTACATTAACCTTAGAGCACCAGTAGATACTCTACTTTCATCTTACGTATGTTTTGGTGGATCTGCTAGAAGATGGTTCACTTGACTCCCTGATTGCTGTTTGATGAGAACCTCATCATGAGCCATAACTAGCTCATTTTGACCCAATACAAAGGATAAAAGCTCCTACATAACTCAAGGAAAGGCTTAACTCAGAGAATTCTGAGTTTAAGGAGAAAACAAGTCATAAGGGGTAAAAATGCAATTTTACCAGTATAATCTGCATACAGGGTAATTCAGGGTCCAAACATAGGTCAAAGCAACTTAATAAGAATAAAAGTGGGATGAGATGATCTAGCAAGGGCTAAAGCAATTCCAAGGAACTAAATGATAATCTGTAACCCTAAAACAAACCCACTTCAATTCACGAGGTTCAAGGCAAAGCAAAAATGGAATAAACCCTCTAAAATTCATAGAAAAATAATCTCTAGGGTTTATAACCTTCAATTTGACCTTAGGAACCCATCTTGACCTACATTGAGAACCTTACCCAATTAATAACTTAATTTGGGTTTTTGCGTAAATTGACCAGTCAAACAAGGTTTAATCTAGAAATAAAATTCACCATCAGATTCCTTAGGTCTTAATTAGTCATGTATAAAAACTTGAGCCTAAGAAGAAACCTTCTTGACCAACTTTACACTTTGGTCCTCATATATTTACTTTTTGGCCCTCAACTTTTGAACCCTCGCATTTTGGCCCCTAACTCTCCTTCGTTCTTTGCGTTCAGGTCCCCCCTGCAAAACCTGCCAGCACCATGCTCCGGCGACCTTGCGCGGAGCATGGCGCCGCGCAGGGTGAGGGGGAGAGCCTGGCAAGTAAACCGGGGGTGCCCTGCGTCGTCAGCCGTCGCAGGGACACCCCCCTGGTCGCTGTAACCCACCATACCGACCGTGCGAACGCACGGACGGTATGGGTTTCCATATCCGGCGTCCTCCGGCGAAGGAGACACGTCGTCTCCCTCCGCCTTCCTCCCTGATTCGGTCCCTATAAATACACTCGTCGCTCCACCGTTCTTCCCAGCTCGGTCCTGACGGAGAAAGACCCCCACTTCCTCTCTTCCCACTCCGACAGGAAGCCCTCCAGCTCCGGCGGCCTCCCCTCTTCCTCCTCGTCGCTCTGCCGCACTACCAGCTACAGGGTTGCTCTCCCTCGCTCTTCCCGCGCCACGCCGTACCCAGTTGGCGCCTCTCCGGCCCTCTGCTCGCCGCCGCCCCTTCCCTTGGGCATCTTCTTCTCCGGCGACAGTCGATATGACTGTCGCCCTCTCTGGCCCCTCCTCGTCCTGCTAAGTAGGTAGAACCTCTCCTCTTCCTCCCCTCTTCCTTTTCCACACTTTAAACATCTACTGTCGCCCTCGATCCCGACAAATCACCCTCACCTTCTCCGCCTCCGGCCATCCTCCGGCGAGCCGCTTCCATCACTCCAGCATCCCACACGGCTCGCCGACCTGCACATAATCTCCGCCTCCTCACCCTGATCCATTTCCACCCCTCCACTTCCCCCAAATCACCCTCTGCAACTCCACCGAACAAACCCATCTCCCGACCCAAAGTCCGACCTAGGGCAGCCCTTAGGCTCCGCTCCGCCGCCTGCACACCCCCCGACCACCTTCGCCGTGCCACGGCGAAGGTCCTCCGCATTTCTGATTGGGCCGAGAGGCCATTTTTCTGTGGGCAGGTACCTGCGCTCGTCCCCGCCATTGTTGAAGCGAAGCAGCTTCTTCACTTGCTGCCCCAGGTGCGCCACGCCCAGGTTACGCTCCCAGACAGCGCGAGGCGCCTTCGCGAAGTACCAGGCTGCAGTCGAGTCGAAGCTCTCGCGCGAAGCCCCCACGCTTCGCCTCGACGGCCGCTGCTTCCTCCGCGCAGGCACCGAAATTGGGTGGGACATTTAGTCCCACCTCGTAACCTTTCAAAGGAGAGCGCCCGCATAAAGGCAAAAAGTGCCTTATGCTAGTTGCCTCCTGAGCACGGGGTGAGGTCCCTCTCACTCACTCGCTCTCTCGACCCGGTCTCGTCCGCGACCACGCCCCGCGGACCTGGCCCGACCCGACTTAGACTGACCTGCACTCCTCGCCCACCCGCACGCCGGTGGGCCTGGACCCGGGCGCGACCCGTACCCGGCTACCCAGCAGCTCTGGGAGAGCTATCCTATGAGCGGATTCTGTGAGAGAGAGATGCGGGGGAGGGTAGAGATAGGTTTTGCCCCTCTCTGATCAAGCTGTGTAAGTGTGCAGGCACAGGTGAAGAAGAACCGTGGAAGAAGACGAAGGCTGAAGGAAGGAGGATCACCGAGCGGCACTGTAGCAGCGGCGGTTTAAGTCGTCTGATTGGAAAATCAGACGACGTCCTGAAGGCAAAGAAGGAGAAGGAAGGCGAGGCAGAGGAGAACACAGAGAGACAAGCAGAAAGAGCTGAAAGAAGAAGGAGAAAGCAGAGAGGCCAAGACAAGAACTGAAAGAAGAAGAGCACGAGAAGAAGAAGGTCTGAAGAAAGGAAAAGAAGAAAGCAAGAAGAAGAAGAAGAACAGGACCACAAGGACCGCTCTGCAGAAAAAGAAAGAGACAAAGCAGAAACAAGAGTTGAAAGACGAAGAAGAACATCACACCCACTGCTGCAGATAAAAAAGACAGAAAGAAGAAGAAGAAGACCACAAGGAGATAAAGAAACCAAAAGCCAAAGAGAAGAGAAAAGAAAGAAGAAGACAGACGAGAAAGAAGAAGCCAACAAATTTTCATCTCTCTCTCTCTCTATCTATATTTTTTTTGTAAAAGAAACTTTGTACCTCTAGAATACAACTTGCTCCCTGAGTTCGACCTCGGGAACTCTTTTATTTTCCGAGTAACAAATTGTATTAAATTGGTAATCACCTCGCTCTATACTATACTACGACGAAATAATAAAACTATAGAGGAAGGTCGACACCAGTTTTTGGCACCGTTGCCGGGGAGCAACGGCTATTCTAGAGGTAAACATTCCTGTTTCTTTTTAATTTCTGATAATCTCCCCTCTTTTGTGCAGCTACAGGAAATCAAGAAGACAAGCAACCGCACGACAACCACTCCGAGGACAGGTAAATTTTTCCTCTCGCTATTAACCCCTAAACTCTAAAGAGGAAGAAAAGAAAAGAACAAGCAATATAGGGCTAACCTGTCTTCCATACTTAGTAACCATAAAGAGTTGCATGTTTTCAACTCATTAGTCCTGCACACTATTAAGGGTATTTAAGGGCTAACACATTCTTGCTTGAGCCCTAATTACCCAACAAAGAACTAACTGGACCAAGTAGAGCCAACCTAAGATTCAACATTAGGGTTTTAGAGACACACTACTTAAATCAAGAATGGAGAAAATCCAAAAGAAGTGTGCCTAAACCATTGATTGAACATACTTATTCAGAGAAACCCTAAACAATTGGCTCTCTAAACACTTGAACCCAAAAAGAAAGGACCCAAAAGCTCTCAAAGGAACAAGAGGTAAAGTTGACTCCTTGGGTCAACCAACCTTAAAATTAGGTCACTTTCTCACTCAAAATACCTAAGAGTTCAAGTGAAACCTTAAGCACCCTGATCTTAAAATAAAAATTGGTAGACTTAAGAGGTCAAGATCCCCATTCTGGTCTACCTGGAATCTCAGTGACAAGAGAGGTCGGGTGGGGGAAACCCTGTAACCCGTGGGGACGCTCTACCGTGTAGGGGTCTTCGTGGGACTCTCCCTCTCTGGCTGCCCAGGTAATTCTCAGGTGGACGATCTTTCTGATCAAGGGGTCCATCTGCCCCGCACCTCTATAGTCACCCAACACATTTTTGGGTGTCTTGATTGGGTCCAACACCTTCTAACTTACCTCTTCCAACAGTGCATGTACAGAAGGAGGTCCTTAAGACCACCCTTGAGACCTCCTTTAGAAATTCGCTCTCGTCAAGGCCAAGCCTCGACGCCCGTGTTTGTGCAGCAACACCCTCACATTATTCTCTCTTCTGATTCAGAACCAAGTTCTTCTTCTTCCCTCATCATGGCTCAGCCAGTTGAGGAAGAAAAAAATCTGGAGCACCAGCTCCAGCGACTCAATGACCTCTTCCAAAACTTCGTACACCCACCACAGCGTCCTATGATGCGGGACCACTACAATCCTGCTGCGGTGGCCATTGAGCCCCGAGTCAGAATCCCGACTGGAGGACCTGATTCCGAATTAAAGCCCAACATGATTCATGCTATACCTAAATTCCATGGGCTTAATTCTGAAGATCCCTTCCAGCACATCAAACAGCTAAAGCATCTGGCCCACACTTTTGGATCAGATGCGCAAAATCGGGATATTCTTCTCATGAAGATGTTCTCCTTTTCTCTTATGGACAAGGCCGCCCATTGGTATCAAACTCAGACCCGGCCGATCAACACTTGGGAAGAACTTCAATCCGAGTTTTTGAAAAAGTTTTTTCCCGTTGGTCGGACCAACGCCTTGCGCCATCAGATTACACACTTCACTCAACAATCAGGAGAACCTCTCCATGAGGCATGGGATCGTTTTCAGGATCTCATGAGAAAGTGCCCCCATCACGGAGTTCCTAAATGGGAACAAGTCCAATCTTTTTACCAGGGACTCCGTGAGGACATCCGCCTTTTCGTCAATGCAACTTGCGGAGGAAACATCATGGGTCAACATGAAGACACCGTATGGGAGATTCTCGAAAACATGTGCGAGAACTCCATCAACAATGACTCCATGGGATTATTCGACAGGACGAATACCCGCGCAGCGACGAATCTTAAGGGAGCACATGAGGCGCAGGGCCTGTCCGCATCAGTCGACCTGGAATTAATGGCCAGTCAATTGGACAAGGTCTCAATCATTGAGAAGAAGGTGGATGAGCTGACTCTGCACTTGCAGCGAGCCACCTCCGCGCGTAACTCCTTTGCACAACCTCCTTCCACACAGGAGACTGTGCAAAACATCCTTCACCGATCTTCCCCTAGGATGGATCCATATCCATCCCCATCTGATTCTCGGATCGGAGGATCATCCGATCCTTTCTACACCAGCCCGGGGAACTCCATTCCCCCTTTCCCTGATTCTCAAGAGGTTCCTCAGACCTGCGAGGACCTCAACGCCATCCAGAACGACCCATTCTCCAACACTTACAACCCTGGATGGCGAAACCATCCCAATTTTCAGTGGGCGGGAAATTCCCAAACCCAAAGACCACCTTTTCAGTCTCGCCCACAGCCCTCTCGTCATTACCAGCCGCCTCAGCCTCGGCCCAACCCTACTTATCCATCAGGGCCAAATCAGGATCAAATGTCCTTAATCCTTCAGACTCTGGCTGACATTCAAAGAACGAATGCGGCTATTCAAAAACAGCACAAGGACGAACTTACAGAAGTTAAAACTCAACTGGCCCAGTTGGCAAATTCTCGCCAGCCAGGCACACTCCCTTCCCAACCTCTTCCTAACCCGAATAACGTGCCAACCCAGAAGCGCGTTATGAATCCAAATTTAGGCCACGCACAATGGATTTATCAGGCCCCTACTGCTCCATCTCCAGACGAGATGGAAGCTTCAACTTCTTATGCGGGATTTCAGCAGCAGCCACCCCTCTTACCAAACCCAAACCAAAATCAGGCCGGATTAAATTCTGTAACAACACGTAGTGGTAAAACAACTCAAGACCCGCATTATCCAAACCACTCCAAGCCTGATAACCATGACCCTAGGATAGTTATCCAAGATACCACTGTCCCGGATCCACAACCTGGACCTATCCTAGAAGACCAACCAAGATCCCGTTTCCCGAGGCCTTGACCAAGGGAAAGAAGACCACCAAACCCGTGGCCCCTGAGGAGGACCTGGTCAAGCTCTTTGAGCAGGTCCACATAAACATCCCCTTGATGGATGCAATCCGCCACGTACCAGCTTACTCACGATTTCTAAAGAATATATGTACACCCCAGCGTAAGCCGCGAACCAAGGGAGGGAGCCCAATTGTTCTGTCAGAGCAAGCCAGCTCTGTAATCCTCAGTAGACTCCCACCCAAGGCAAAAGATCCTGGTACTCCCCTGATTTCCTGCAAAATAGGTGGTACCCAATTTGATAGAGCATTGTTAGACTTGGGTGCATCCATAAACCTGATACCCACATCCTTACTTGACCATCTAGAAGAATCTGAGCTAAAACCAACCGAGGTGACATTGCAATTAGCAGATCGATCTATAAAGTCACCAAAAGGGATTCTCGAGGATGTTATCGTAAGAGTGCGGGATTTCTATTTTCCAGTGGACTTTATAGTCCTAGATATGGACGCACCTGAGAACCCTAGGGATACACCAATCGTTCTAGGGAGACCTTTCTTGGCTACTGCTAGAGCCAACATCAGCTGTGAGGAGGGCCAAATAGAGCTTAAGTTTGGAGATCAAACACTGAAAATTGATATATTTAAGGCCCAACAAGGAATTAATTGCGGCGTCATCGAACAAATTTGTGACATCAGGACTTTGGTTGATGAATCACACTTCCGGAATGACTCGATTATGCCTCATCAACCACAGAAGGATCTTGACCCGCAAACAGAGGAGTCAAATCCAGATATGAATAACCCAGTAACTCCCACCCTTGAACCTCACATCTATACTGAACCACCCGCTGCTGCTGGTAACCCCATCCTCGAACTGAAACCCCTTCCTGCTCACTTGAAATACATCTTTTTGGGTTCTAATCAGGCCCTTCCTGTGATTATCAATTCCAACCTCAGTCTTGAACAGGAATCCCGTCTGATTGTTGTCCTCCAACAACATCGCAGAGCTATCGGGTGGACTCTCGATGATTTGACTGGAATAAGTCCCTCTTATTGTACTCATCATATCTATTCAGAAGAGGGCACACGACCTTCTCGTGAAATGCAGAGACGCTTAAACCCCAATCTGCAGGAAGTCGTGAAAAAGGAGATCATCAAGTGGTTAGATGCCGGAATCATCTACCCGATCTCCGATAGTCGTTGGGTGAGCCCAATTCAAGTCGTGCCCAAGAAGGCAGGACTCACCACTATAACGACTGAGACCGGAGAAATCATTCCTACCCGATTAGCCAACTTGTGGAGAGTCTGTATAGATTACCGCCGACTCAATTCCTCCACAAAGAAGGATCATTTCCCACTACCCTTCATTGATCAAATTCTCGAAAAACTTGCGGGAAATAGGTTCTTCTGCTTTCTTGACGGGTACTCCGGTTATAACCAGGTGGCAATCCATCCTGAGGACCAAGAAAAGACCACGTTCACCTGCCCCTTCGGAACATACGCTTTCCGAAGGATGCCTTTCGGTCTTTGCAATGCACCCGCTACTTTTCAGCGATGCATGCTTGCCATATTCTCAGATATGGTAGGTGATTATCTGGAAGTCGTCATGGATGACTTTTCAGTTTTCGGAGCATCATTCGACGATTGCCTCCAACACTTGGTCCAGATACTCAGGCGGTGCATCGATGTGAATTTGGTTCTTTCCTGGGAAAAGAGCCATTTCATGGTGCCTGAGGGAATTGTCCTGGGACACTCAATTTCGGAAAAAGGTATCCAAGTGGATCGAGCTAAGGTTGATTTGATTTCTCACCTTCCTATGCCTAGCTCGATCAGGGACATCCGTTCCTTTTTAGGGCATGTCGATTTTTATCGACGATTTATCCCTGATTTTTCAAAAATCGCGCGCCCCCTGACCACTCTTCTCTCCAAGGATGTTCCTTTCGAAATTTCCAAGGAATGCACTCAAGCATTTGAAATCCTGCGTGACCGAGTCACCCAAGCCCCGATCCTACAGTCCCCTGATTGGTCTCAACCCTTTGAGATCATGTGCGATGCATCCGACTTCGCTGTAGGAGCGGTTTTGGGGTAGAAAATTGACAGGAAACCTGTGGTCATTTACTACGCCAGCAAAACACTCGATGAGGCTCAGCGTAACTATACGGTTACTGAGAAAGAGCTGCTAGCTGTAGTATTTGCCCTAGAAAAATTCAGATCGTACCTTCTGGGTTCCCGTGTCATCATATACTCGGATCACACAGCTGTGAGGCATCTCCTTGCAAAGAAGGACGCGAAACCTCGATTAATCCGATGGATCATGCTATTGCAAGAATTTGACCTTGAGATTCGCGACAAAGCGGGAAAGCAAAATGTGGTAGCTGATCACTTGTCCCGTCTTCCTTCTGAAATAATTGACCCTTCCGGACCCATCACTGATCATTTTCCCGATGAGCACCTGCTGACTATTGGTACTAGCCTTCCATGGTTTGCTAATGTAGTAAATTACTTGGCATCTCATCAGATCCCGTCCGATTGGCCGAAGGCCAAGAAGGACAAATTACGCTCCGATGCCAAGTATTACATTTGGGAAGACCCGTACCTCTTCCGCATAGGTGCCGATCAGATCATTCGGAGATGTGTCCCGGAAGAGGAATTCAACAATACCCTCTCTTTCTGCCATGACCAGGCATGCGGTGGCCATTTCGCCGGGCATAAAACTGCATCAAAAGTCCTCCAGTGCGGCTTTTACTGGCCCACACTGTTCAAAGACGCATACAATCACTGCAAGGCATGCAGTCGTTGCCAGACTTTGGGCAACATGAGCCATCGCGACATGATGCCTATGCAACCGATTCTAGTATGCGAAATCTTTGATGTTTGGGGGATTGATTTTATGGGCCCCTTTCCTGTTTCGGATGGTTTCGAATACATTCTGTTGGCTGTGGACTACGTGTCCAAATGGATCGAAGCCATACCAACCCGAACCTGTGATCACAAAATCGTTCTCAAATTCATTCATCAAAACATTTTCTCAAGGTTCGGGATTCCTCGTGCAATAATCTCTGATGGGGGGACCCATTTCACAAATGCTCAGTTTAAGTCACTGATGACCAAATACGGGGTGTCTCACCGAATCTCTACTCCATACCACCCCCAAACTAATGGTCTAGCTGAGCTGTCTAATCGGGAGATCAAGAAAATCCTACAAGTCACTGTTCGACCTGACAGGAAGGACTGGTCGTCCCAACTTCCGGAAGCATTGTGGGCCTATAGGACCGCCCACAAGACCCAATTGGGCATGTCTCCCTTTATACTGGTGTACGGAAAGGCATGCCACCTTCCCGTAGAACTGGAGCATAAAGCCTATTGGGCAGTACGGAACTGTAATCTAGATCTTTCCAAGGCTGGGACCCACAGAAAACTCCAAATCAGCGAGATCGATGAATTACGCCTAGACGCGTACGAGAACTCGCAAATCTACAAGGAGCGAGTTAAAGCCTTCCACGACAAACACATCTCGAGAAAGATCTTTCATCCTGGTCAGAAGGTCCTACTCTTTGATGCCCGACTAAAACTCTTCCCAGGAAAACTGAGATCCAAGTGGGTCGGACCATATTTGGTCCGACAGGTTTTTGGAAATGGAGCAATCGAAATCAGTCCACTCAGCCACGATTCTGAACCTTTCTTCGTGAACGGTCAGAGACTCAAGCCGTTCATTGATGTAACTTCTACTAATTTGGCTGAAGCATCTTATATCCTCCATTCCCCTTGAGCTTATTGCGCTCAGCCGATGGCGTAAAACTCAGCGCTTAACGGGAGGCAACCCGTCATTTTCCTAAAAATCCAAAACTTTTTCTGACACCTTTTTGCACTTAAGGTTCACCCTTGTAGACAGCCGACCCCACCTCAGATGCTTGCATCTGGGATTAGAAATCGTCCGCAAAAATTCAACCCGACCCATTCACGCATCCAAATTTCTGTCTTAAGGAATGAACTAAGCTAAATAAAAACCCCCTAGGTTACAATGAGGACATTGCAAATCTTAGGCATGGGGGGGTATGTAAGTGCAAAACTTGTAAGAAAAGGTTTCAAACAAAAAATTCACATATGCCAAAAACACCATAAAAATTAAAAAAAAAATTTGAAAAAGAATAAGAGGAAAAGAGGAGAAAAAGATTTTGTGAAGAAAAAAAAAAAAAAGGAGCACAAAATATAAGAAAAAAGTGAGAGTCATTACTAAGGAACTAAGGAATTAACCTAAGTTGTAGACCTCATTCAAGAAAATAACTGAAAAGGGCACAATGAGATTAGTAAGAACGCAAACCTTAGGCATTCTTGGATAGACTCTTAGTACCCATTAAGATCTGAACATTCCTCAAGAGGTTGAGGAAAATGAAAAGCTGAAGTATTAGGTCTAAGGCTTAGGGAGTATTTGACCTCGTTAACTAATTTTTGGTTTACGGGACTCAGTAACCTAAGCACCCTAACCTCACACACAGCCTGGGTCAGTAAGCGTAAAAATCAGAATCACGCAGAAGCGTCGCAAAATTCTGAAAAGAACACCTAGAATAGGAGCGGCCGATCAACACAAGTTGATTTGGACGAGTTCCCAGCGCGGAGAGGCGGGAAATCCCCTCGAAGATGCGTAACAAAATATCATCTCCTCGGTGCTTGTCTCTTAGGATATTTACATATCCTACTGGGGGCATGTAAGCACTCTGCTGGTTCAGATTCCATGGATGGCATTATCCCAAAGTGTCAATTGCCAGGGTCTGGATTCGGCCACGGAACACCATGGATGGGATTATCTCGAAATCTCAATAGCCAGGGTTCCGGGGGGGTTGCCATGGGCGATGCTATCTCGAAGCATCGATCGCCAGGAACCCTTGAGGATTGATGATGGGAGCAAGGAATCTGATACAGATCGTGTTGAAAAGCCAATCCTAGGCTAGAACTAAAAAGAAAAAGAGAGAGAAAACTCTCCAAACAAAATAACTTTCTATCTCTCTCTTACGAAACGCACTGCGAACTGAGCCAGGGCTAAAATCATTTCAAGCACGGGTGCTTTAACCACAAAGTCCAATAAACCTTAGGTTAGTTCTTGTGGGCCTTAAAAACCTTTGCTAAAGACTGAGGCTAAGGCTAGACAGATTTGGATCTTGATTGGTACTATAGTACCTTTTAGGCCTATGGTCAGCATTCTAACCTAATCTATGCTCAAATAAAAAAGCACTTATCTAAAGCTATTAAAAACTTCATGGTCTAGAACAAGGGTTGAAACCTTAAGTTTTTGCTAAGGGACTAGCAAAAGCTAGGCATGGGGGTATGATGAGAACCTCATCATGAGCCATAACTAGCTCATTTTGACCCAATACAAAGGATAAAAGCTCCTACATAACTCAAGGAAAGGCTTAACTCAGAGAATTCTGAGTTTAAGGAGAAAACAAGTCATAAGGGGTAAAAATGCAATTTTACCAGTATAATCTGCATACAGGGTAATTCAGGGTCCAAACATAGGTCAAAGCAACTTAATAAGAATAAAAGTGGGATGAGATGATCTAGCAAGGGCTAAAGCAATTCCAAGGAACTAAATGATAATCTGTAACCCTAAAACAAACCCACTTCAATTCACGAGGTTCAAGGCAAAGAAAAAATGGAATAAACCCTCTAAAATTCATAGAAAAATAATCTCTAGGGTTTATAACCTTCAATTTGACCTTAGGAACCCATCTTGACCTACATTGAGAACCTTACCCAATTAATAACTTAATTTGGGTTTTTGCGTAAATTGACCAGTCAAACAAGGTTTAATCTAGAAATAAAATTCACCATCAGATTCCTTAGGTCCTAATTAGTCATGTATAAAAACTTGAGCCTAAGAAGAAACCTTCTTGACCAACTTTACACTTTGGTCCTCATATATTTACTTTTTGGCCCTCAACTTTTGAACCCTCGCATTTTGGCCCCTAACTCTCCTTCGTTCTTTGCGTTCAGGTCCCCCCTGCAAAACCTGCCAGCACCATGCTCCGGCGACCTTGCGCGGAGCATGGCGCCGCGCAGGGTGAGGGGGAGAGCCTGGCAAGTAAACCGGGGGTGCCCTGCGTCGTCAGCCGTCGCAGGGACACCCCCCTGGTCCATGTAACCCACCATACCGGCCGTGCGAACGCACGGACGGTATGGGTTTCCATCTCCGGCGTCCTCCGGCGAGGGAGACACGTCGTCTCCCTCCGCCTTCCTCCCTGATTCGATCCCTATAAATACACCCGTCGCTCCACCGTTCTTCCCAGCTCGGTCCTGACGGAGAAAGACCCCCACTTCCTGTCTTCCCACTCCGACAGGAAGCCCTCCAGCTCCGGCGGCCTCCCCTCTTCCTCCTCGTCGCTCTGCCGCACTACCAGCTGCAGGGTTGCTCTCCCTCGCTCTTCCCGCGCCACGCCGTACCCAGCTGGCGCCTCTCCGGCCCTCTGCTCGCCGCCGCCCCTTCCCTCGGGCATCTTCTTCTCCGGCGACAGTCGATACGACTGTCGCCCGCTCCGGCCCCTCCTCGTCCTGCTAAGTAGGTAGAACCTCTCCTCTTCCTCCCCTCTTCCTTTTCCTCACTTTAAACATCTACTGTCGCCCTCGATCCCGACAAATCACCCTCACCTTCTCCGCCTCCGGCCATCCTCCGGCGAGCCGCTTCCATCACTCCAGCATCCCACACGGCTCGCCGACCTGCACATAATCTCCGCCTCCTCACCCTGATCCATTTCCGCCCCTCCACTTCCCCCAAATCACCCTCTGCAACTCCACCGAACAAACCCATCTCCCGACCCACAGTCCGACCTAGGGCAGCCCTTAGGCTCCGCCCCGCCACCTGCACACCCCCCGACCACCTTCGCCGTGCCACGGCGAAGGTCCTCCGCATTTCTGATTGGGCCGAGAGGCCATTTTTCTGTGGGCAGGTACCTGCGCTCGTCGCCGCCATTGTTGAAGCGAAGCAGCTTCTTCACCTGCTGCCCCAGGTGCGCCACGCCCAGGTTACGCTCCCAGACAGCGCGAGGCGCCTTCGCGAAGTACCAGGCTGCAGTCGAGTCGAAGCTCTCGCGCAAAGCCCCCGCGCTTCACCTCGACGGCCGCTGCTTCCTCCGTGCAGGCACCAAAATTGGGGTGGGACATTTAGTCCCACCTCGTAACCTTTCAAAGGAGAGCGCCCGCATAAAGGCAAAAAGTGCCTTATGCTAGTTGCCTCCTGAGCACGGGGTGAGGTCCCTCTCACTCACTCGTTCTCTCGACCCGGTCTCGTCCGCGACCACGCCCCGCGGACCTGGCCCGACCCGACTTAGACTGACCTGCACTCCTCGCCCACCACTCACGCCGGTGGGCCTGGACCCGGGCGCGACCCGTACCCGGCTACCCGGCAGCTCTGGGAGAGCTATCCTATGAGCGGATTCTGTGAGAGAGAGACGCGGGGGAGGGTAGAGATAGGTTTTGCCCCTCTCTGATCAAGCTGTGTAAGTGTGCAGGCACAGGTGAAGAAGAACCGTGGAAGAAGACGAAGGTTGAAGGAAGGAGGATCACCGAGCGGCACTGTAGCAGCGGCGGTTTAAGTCGTCTGATTGGAAAATCAGACGACGTCCTGAAGGCAAAGAAGGAGAAGGAAGGCGAGGCAGAGGAGAACACAGAGAGACAAGCAGAAAGAGCTGAAAGAAGAAGGAGAAAGCAGAGAGGCCAAGACAAGAACTGAAAGAAGAAGAGCACGAGAAGAAGAAGGTCTGAAGAAAGGAAAAGAAGAAAGAAAGAAGAAGAAGAAGAACAGGACCACAAGGACCGCTCTGCAGAAAAAGAAAGTGACAAAGCAGAAACAAGAGTTGAAAGACGAAGAAGAACATCACACCCACTGCTGCAGATAAAAAAGACAGAAAGAAGAAGAAGAAGACCACAAGGAGATAAAGAAACCAAAAGCCAAAGAGAAGAGAAAAGAAAGAAGAAGACAGACGAGAAAGAAGAAGCCAACAAATTTTCATCTCTCTCTCTCTATCTATATTTTTTTTTGTAAAAGAAACTTTGTACCTCTAGAATACAACTTGCTCCCTGAGTTCGACCTCGGGAACTCTTTTATTTTCCGAGTAACAAATTGTATTAAATTGGTAATCACCTCGCTCTATACTATACTACGACGAAATAATAAAACTATAGAGGAAGGTCGACACCACTGTTCAAGGGTTTAAGAGAAGAAGCAATGCTTCTATTCGACAAACTAGAGATGTCTATCAGTTTTCACAGTGGATCCATTGCAAATTCTACATGCAAGTATGAAATTATACTGAATTTTAAGTCTAGGAACCTACTAAGGAGTAATTCTTTAATAAAACCTCTTGATAAAGTGATCTAATCCCCCAATTGTTGGCAGAAAATTTTCAATTTTTATGGACTACCCCCCATGTCTAAGTGTTTGCATGTCCTCATGCATAAATAAAAGAAATAAGGCCAGGTGATATGGATAGAAATCACCTGAAACTGCTTCTGAGTTGTCATTGAGCTCATGCCATTACTGCAATGCCATACACAATATGCAAAACAATATGCAAAACATTTTGCGAAAATGAAAGATGCTATGTATATATGTATATGTACTGAGTTTAATGCCTCCAGCTAGGCAACTCATTAGTCATACGTCCTCAAGAAGATGTGTCGTTTCGTCAGTAGGAGGTGGTTCCTGGGCAAAGAATGGTTTAAGGAGCTGGCCATTAACCGTAAAAATTTACCCAGATTTCAGGTCTCTAATTTGGACCGCCCCCTTAAGATATGGGTTGACCACCAGGAATGGCCCAGTCCACTTGGACTTGAGCTTTCCCGCATAAAACAACCAAACCTGCTGGTTAGGTGCGAACTCCTTCTTTTGGATGTGTCGATCATGGAAAGCTTGTATCTTGTCTTTGTATATTTTTGCATTCTCATAAGCTTCCCGTCTAATCTCCTCTAACTCACTGAGCTGGAGCTTTCTTTCATAACCTCTGGCCTCGAGGTTAAAATTACACTTCTGCACCGCCCAAAAGGCACGGTGCTCCAGCTCCATAGGAAGGTGATAGGCCTTCCATACACCATGTGGTATGGTGACATTTTGAGCGGGGCCTTGTACGCAGTCCGATATGCCCGTAGTGCATCAATCAATCGATCAGACCAATCCTTCCTATAAGGTCTAACCGTCTTTTGAAGGATAAGCTTGATTTGACAGTTTGATACTTCAGCCTACCCATTAGTCTGTGGGTGATATGGGGTAGCAATGTGGAGCTGCACCCCGTATTTTTTCAATAATGACCTGAAATGGGCATGGATGAAGTGGCTTCCCCCATCACTTATCAGGGCGTGGGGAACTCCGAATCTCACAAAAATAAATTCCCGGACAAAGGATCTAACAGTCTTATGATCAGCTCGTCTTGCCGGGATAGCTTCTACCCACTTTGAGACATAGTTGATGGGAACACCATCATGAGCCATAATTGGCTCATTTTGACCTAATTAAATCAGTAAATGCTCCTACATAACCACAAGATAGTCACAAGTCATTGCATAATTATTCTGAAGGAAAAATAAGAAACTAGGGCTAAAACTGTAATTTTACCAGCTAATCATGAATGCAGTATAAACACGAGTTTTCTCAGGGGTTGAATGAAGGTCAATTGGCCGTACAAAGCTAACAAGTGGGATAGAACATTCAGAAAAGGGTTTGCATGTGTTCTGGGAATTAAATGACTTGAAATCCTAAAAATAGACTCGTTTGATAAACTGAGGTTTTGATCATGGTAAAATTCACCTAAACCCTCTAAAAATCATAGAAAAATAATATCTAGGGTTTAAAACCTTCAATTTGACCATCAGAACCCGTTTTGACCCAAAACAGAACCACAGACAGACATTTGCCCTAATTTAGATTTTTGCATAAATTACCCAATCAAACATGGTCAAAACCAAAATCCAACTTCACAATTGGATTCGTTAGGTCCAAATTAGGTTTGTATCAAAATTTAAACCCAAGATAAATTTGTCTTGACCTAGTTTGCAAATTGATCCTGCCTAATTTCATTTCTGCCATTAACTTTCAAAATCCTTTCAAAGAGGCCCCTAACTTTGATGTCATTCTCACAAACAGGTCCCTGCCACCATTAAACCTATTCCTACTTGCTTCGATGACCTTACAAAGGAAAGAACTCCCTAATTTCTTGACGAATCCCTTTCAAATTTGAAAGGAAAGTTTGTTAAGAAATTCCCTTCCTTTTGGACCTAATCCTAAGCCCTGAAACTTACCTAATCTCTCATGCGAACGCATGAGAGATTTGGGTATCAAGAAACTTCCAACTTTGGTGAGCATTCCTAGCTTTCAAGCTCAAAACTCTCTCTAAAGCCCTATATAAGGACCCTCAGACCTCTCCAAGTTCCCTAAGCTTGAATTCGACCTGAGAATCCCTCAAATTCCTCTCCCCTCCTCCGGCCGATTTGCTCATCAAGCTCCGGCGACTCTCCCAACATTCCCTTGTCGTCTGACCACAATACCAGTGGCAGACTCTTCCTCCTTATTTTCCTCCGCATCGCGCAACTCCCCCCAGCGCTCCTGCCCCCCCTTCATCCTCACTGTCGTCCATCTCTCTGAGCAGCTCCGTCTCTGGTGCCGGCCACACCTCAACCGGCACCAACTCCGCTCCCTTTAGTCTGCCTCCCCTCTTAAACAATTCCTTGACTTCCCCTCGTCGTTTCCAACCATCTGCCACTTTGTTTCGACCGCAGACTTGCCCCATCGCCCTCCGTCTTCTTCCGCTCCGGTGAAGCTCCGGCAACACCCAACCGCTGCTCCACCACACGAATCACACCACTATCACCTCCATAAGCTCTGCCTTGATCCACTCTTCAAAACCCCTCTCCCCATTCATCCTCTCGCCCACTCAAACCCGCCGTAGAATGACCCATTGTTCTCCAACCTTCACCACTTCCACCCCACACACCCAGACCATGCCACACCACGAAACCACTTCCACTACGTCCACCATACTCCGATAGACCTTTTGAGCTTGTCTGATGAGGTCGAAAGACCGTATTCGCCTTTTTCAGGTCCTAGGTCATACCGCCATTGACGAAGCTTCGACCGAAGCTTGAAGCTTGCTTCCCAGCCGATAGCTCCAGGTCTTCGACTCCAGACGAAGCAGATTTGGTCTAGGAACACGCTCACCTGGTCAATTGGAGCTGTTGACCGTTCCTTGCATGCGAATTAGACGAAGGCATCAGCTGCAAGCGCACGTGAAGAAGCGGGAGCAGATAGTCCCACATCGGTTGCTGAGGAGCGCCCGCCATCACGTAAATTGTATTTGTGCTATAGGTTTATCGCCTCAGCACGCACAGGGGGTGAGGTCCCCTCAGGCGCCTCGTCCACGACATCTCCCCCATGGACCTGGTGCGCTCGATAACCCACCTAGGCCCTACACTCCTCGGCTGTGATCCACTCCTGCTGCCCTGGTCTCGGGTACGCTCTAGGCTCGATTACCTATATACCCGGTACTGTGGAAGGCTCTAAGAGAGCGTGACCCAAAGAGAGAAAGAGAGATTGCGCGAGGTAGGGGGAGGGTTTTGCTGCAGAAGACATTGGCTGACAGTTAGCCAAATTCAAGAAGCCTCCCCCCTCTATGTGTGAAGAAGGAGAACAGAGAAAGGAAGTTGAAAAGAAGAGGGATCGTAGCTGAAGAAGAGAGAAAAGAAGAAGAGGATGAGCAGAAGAAGAAGAAGAGAAGCGGGACCAGCAGCAGAGAAAGAAGAGTAAGAAGAAGAGACTGAGAAAAGAGAAAGAAAGTTATGCAATGTAGCATCAGACATTTAAGCCATCTAATATTGCTAAGCTTTTTTTTATTGATACTGTTAAGAAATTATGAGGGGTAATTGGTGATTTAAATCACCATTTTACCCCATTATTTTTTCACTATTGACATCTGTTTTCACTTCTATATCATTATTGTTTGGAGTTTTATTACAAATTGCTTATATTGCGTTTAAATTGCAATTCTTGAGATTTAAATTCCATATTGCTCCCTGTGTTTGACCTCGAAACTTTTTTTAGTAATAAAATTTATTTGTTTGAGTGCTATTTTGGCGATATTATAACGCGACAATCTTAAGACACTGATTTAGCGCGAAGAAGAATAGTCTACTACGAGGAGTATGTACTCAAAGCCATGCGAGTTCGGGAAGGGGCCCATAAAGTCGATGCCCTAGACGTCGAACACTTCTATAATGAGAATGGATTGGAGAGGCATCATATCTCTTTGGGTTATAGAACCGACTGCTTGGCATCGCTTACAGTACTTGGCAAACTCGTGTGTATCTCTGAAAATGGTTGGCCAGAAAAATCCCGATTGCAAAATCTCTGCAGCGGTTTTTCGATTTGAGAAATGACCCCCACAAGCATTACTGTGGCAGAAGGATAGCACACTAGAGATTTCCGAATCAGGGACGCAATTACAAATGATCTGATCAGCCCCAATGCGAAAGAGCAATGGGTCATCCCAAAAATAGTATTTTGCCTCTAATATAAATTTGATCTTTTGATCATTGGATAATCCTGTAGGTGGCCTGCCTGCGACAAGATAGTTTGCTGTATCAGCATACCAAGGAAACTCAACAGAGTTGATAAATAGTAGAGGCTCATCCGGAAATCGGTCTGATATCGGCGGGGAGTACGGAATGTAGTCTGGGTCAAGCCGAGACATGTGGTCCGCTACAACAATATGTGCTCCTACTTTGTCGCGGATTTCGACATTAAACTCCTGCAAAAGAAGGATCCATCTTATAAGGCCGGGTTTGGCATCCTTCTTTGCCAACAAATGCCGGAGGGCGGAATGGTCAGTGTAGATGATAACATTGGCCCCGAGTAAGTATGACCTAAATTTCTCCAACCCGAATACTACGGCTAGCAATTCTTTCTCAGTGACTGTATAGTTACACTGGGCATCGCTCAGCATTTTGCTAGCGTAGTATATTACAAATGGATGGTGCTCCCGACACTGGTCAAGAATGGCTCCGACAGTGAAGTCGGAAGCGTCACACATCATCTCAAAGTCGAGTGACCATTCGGGGGGTTGGAGAATAGGTGCATTGGAGACAGCGCTTCGCAAGGTCTCGAAAGCGCTGAGACATAAGGAGTCGAACTCAAAGGGCGTGTTGGTCACCAGAAGATTCATTAATGGATGAGCAATTTTCGAGAAATCTCGAATGAATCTTCGATAAAATCCGACATGCCTTAAGAATGATCTGATTTGCTTAACTGAGCTAGGCGAAGGTAATCGCAAAATGATTTCAAACTTAGCTTGGTCGACCTCAAGTTCATCAGAGGAGATCCTATGACCTAGCACAATGTCATCCCTCACCATAAAATGGATTTTCTCCCATGAAAGTGCTAGGCTAACCTCTATGCACCTCCTTAGAATTTTTGTAAGTTTATTAAAACAAGACAAGAAATCGTTTCCAAACACGGAGAAGTTGTCCACAAACACTTCTATGCAGTCCCCGATCATGTCTGAAAAGATGACCATCATGCATTGTTGAAAGGTAGCTGGTGCGTTGCAGAGGCCAAAAGGCATCCACTTAAAAGCGAACATTCCAAAGGGACACGTAAAAGTCATCTTGTCTTGGTCTTCCGGGCTGATTGCAACTTGATTGTACCCAAAGTATCCATCCAGAAAGCAGAAGGAACTACGCCTGGTTAGCCGTTCTAGAATCTGATCAATAAAGGGCAAAGGAAAATGATCCTTTTTGGTAGCTGAGTTTAGCTTCTTGTAGTCAATGCAGACCTGCCAAGAAGTCGTGGTGCGGGTTGGGATGGATTCACTCAATTCATTTTTTATGACGGTGAGTCCCACCCTTTTGGGCACTATCTGAATGGGACTCAGCCACTGGCTATTGGAAATTGGATAGATAATGTCCACGTCTAGCCATTTAATGATCTCCTTCTTGACAACCTCCAACATATTTGGATTTAGGTGTCTCTGAGGTTGTCTCGATGATCTCACCCCTTCATCAATGTAGATATGGTGAGTGCAATATGAGGGGCAAATTCCATGGAGATCAGCAATGCCCCACCCGATAGCAGCCCTTTGTGCTTGCAGAACGGAGATCAACTGGTGTTCCTGATCCGGAGTTAAGTGAGCATTGATAATCACTAAATATGTCTCACTTCCTCCCAGAAACACGTATTTGAGCGAATCAGGTAAGGGCTGCAACTCTAGTAGTGAAGGGTGGGGAGGTTGAGGAGGAGGGTTGTGTAGGGGAGGGGAGGAAATAATAGCGGAAATTTGCTGATCCTGACTAATGAAGAATCCACCTGCAGTGGTCAAGTAATCCTGTCTTAAGATATCCGTGCTGGGTAGGACAAGATAGTCAGGATCAGGGGTGTTAAGAGTAGATGAACACCCATGACAACCAGATCCATGGGACGAAATGTGTATATCATTAGTCTCAGTCCTGTGTGGATCGCGATCAAAGACCCATGATAGTGAGGTTGAATGTGCCATTGGGTCGCTGTAGAGGAGCCCAATTTTCCCACAAAAAACTGAATCTTTGTCTTTACTATCCTCCTCGATTAAATCACAATCAAAGTTCTTTGATGCCCTGAAAATGTCCAGTCTAAGCTTTTCATTTCCCAGGGCAATCTCTATGCACCCTGATGCATAGTCGATGTTTGTGCGGGCGGTTGCAGAAAACGGGTAACCTAAAATAATCAGTGCATCACGGAGATTAGGAGGAACCTCCATATCAAGAACAAAAAATTCCGCTGGAAAGCAGAATCATCGGACTTTTACGATCACATTTTCAACCGCCCCCTCGGTGTTTTTACAGATCGGTCAGCCAACTGTATGGTAACCGAGGTGGGTTTTAACTCCCCAAATCGAAATCGATCAAATACTGCGCTGGGAGTTAGGTTGATGGTCGACCCCAAGTCAAGAAGGGCCCTATCAAAAGGGGAATCCTGCAACAAGCAGGAAATCAATGTGTGCCTGGGTCCTTCTTCTTGGGCGGTAAGTCAACTAAAATAACTGCACTGGCTTCCTCAGATAATACCGCTTGTCGTCCGATTCTCTGCTGTCGCTTTAGAGTACAATAGTCCTTAAAGGACCTAGCAACAGCTGGGGTGTGATCTATCGCTTCGAGGAGGGGGACCTGAATGTGAACTTCCTTGAACATGGATTTCAGGTCCTCGAAATTCTGCGTGTCCTTTTTCCGTGCTGAATCTCGTGTTAGGGTTGTGGGAAAAGGGATAGGAATTTCCGGGTCTAGGGGCTTCTTTCCCTTATCTAATGAAGATGGCTTGTGAGAGGAAGAGGGTTGTGAATCATCTCGTGGTATAGCGCAGGGAAAATCGTTACCCGCTTGCCTAGGTAGTGGGTCCTGTGTAGTTTTTCCGCTCCTTAAGTTGACAGCTTTTGCATCGGTGTGCTGTCCATGTTCTGGCAGTGGAGCGGGTTGGTCTGGATACATGGGGTCTGGCAACAAAGGTGGCTAACCGAGCCCATAACCAGGAGGTGCGGGAGGTGCTTCCATAACAGCGTGTGCTTGCCCCTATGGTGCTTGGAATCTAGGCGAGGTGCCCTGATTCTGTAAATATCTCAGGTTTGGGACAGGTTGGGAGGGCAAATCTCCCTGTGATCTATGCTTCTACATCATATGGTTTTGTGTGTTCTGTATGCTCTGTATTTGGTTAGCCATTGGCATCATTATTTGGAGGTTGTCATGAGTAGATTTTTGAATTGATGCCTACAATTCCTCCTTCAACGACTCCAAAGGGTTGGCCTGCTTTGGAGGGTAGTTGGCAGCTTGGTGCAGCGGCTGATAGATAGAGCATGTCTGTTGTTGCTAAGACGGGAATAGCTGCTACCTTGGATACGTGTTCTGCGCATTCCCGTATTGTCTGGTCTAGTAGTGTGGAACTTGACTCGGTCTCTGTGGATTACCAGACCAGGAGAAATTGGGATGCTGGCGCCAACCAGGGTTATATGTTTCAGAATACGTGTTGTTACGCCCATATCCTTGAATGTCATTGACATCTTCGTAAGCCGAAAACATCTCTGATGCAAATTCATCAAAAGAATACGCACTTGCATCATCATGTGGTGCGTAACCCTGATTGTACGGTGCCAGATCCATATTGTTCATGGGTCCCTGGTATGCAGGATCCCGCAAAGATGGAGAGAAAACATCCCGAGTAATTGGATATGTACGAGCAGAGGGGGCTCGGGATGCTTGAGAGGAGTAAGGTGGAGAAGTGCTACCAGCAAATCTGGATCTCGCTTGGATTAATTCATCGAGCTTCTTATCGAGCAGATCCACCTTATCGAGCTTTTTGGTGATAATGTCCATGTCGGCTCACGCAGACTCAGCTTGAGCTTCGTAGACATTAACTCGTTGCTGTCTAGTCGCTGGAACTGGTTCGTTGGGGCAGTGTTCATAGAGTTCTCTGCTAAGGACTCGAACAGTTCAAATGCGCTGTTCTTGTCCTTCGCGAGAAAATTTCCACCTCTAGATGCATCAGCTAGGTGCCAATGTGTGTCATCCAGCCCATGGTAAAATACTTACGCAAGGTGTCATTTGGATATACCATGGTGTGGGCACTTCCTGAGAAGATTTTGGAATCTGTCCCAGGTGTCATGTAGCTTCTCTCCAGGGCCTTAAGCAAAGGTCGTGATTATGCACCTCATGGCATTTGTTCGACTGATCGGGAAAAACTTTTGGAGGAATTCGCGATGTAATTCCTCCCAGGTTCCAATTGGCCTCCTGATAGTCTTAAACCAATAAGTAGCCTTATCCTTGAGAGAAAAAGGAAAAAGCTTCATGAGAACAATTCCAATATCTATATTCCTGGGTCGAACTGACTCTGCAATCTGACTCAGGTCTTCGAGGTGCTGGAAGGGATCCTCATTCGAGTTTTCAAGGAAATAAGCCTGAATTAGACTTATGATATTCGGCTTTAACTCGAATGCGTCTCCACCAACAGGAATCCGGACCTGAGGTGCTATGATTGCTCTCGCTGGATCATAGAAGTCCCACAATTGTTCTCCGTGTGGTGGATGCTGCATCCTGTCAAGTGTCGTGAGAATCCGATCGATGCTCTACTCATATTTCTGTTTCGTTTCCTCGACATTGGCTTCCAGATGAGCCATTGGGTCCTGATGAATTCGAGGATCGAGATTAGCCATTGCAACTAATCGGATGGAAGAAGGTTGAGAAGTAAGGTCAAGCGAAAATCGCTTTCACCGCCTTGGGTTTGGCTCCCAAGGTCCCACAAGTTTAGGTCTTAATGACCTTCTTCCTTGCATACACCAACTCAAAGGGTTGGTGTAGTCAAGCAGAACAAGACTAAGGCGTTGTTAATCAGAGTGGCCCTTTAGATCAGATGACCTGATTTTTCGTTTAAGTTTGTGTTATTGAAAATTTGGCTAGAGACCAACTGTAGGGAATTCCCGCCTCTCAGGCTAACTTGGCCAGTCTGCTTACGAGGGGACTACAAGGAAGGTTCTTCCTTCGGCTTTTAACTCTGGTTCTGTTACCCCGTAGCCGCAGTTGTTTGACATTGCCTCGCAGGCTTAGTCACTAAGTTTTGCAGAAGAGGTTGGAAAAACCCAGTAGTTTCAAGCCAAATGCAGGTTATTTGATGTATTTTTGTGAATTCTTAACATGTTTCTTCAATGTAGTAGATGGTGGGCAATCTACAAGGTGGCTTGCCTCACCGACTAACTTTTGGGCTCGTCGGAGTCAAAGTTAGTCAATGTGGTCTTATTGGCTCAAGCACTTCTAAGTTCTTTTTTAAATTGTAGATAAAAATTCCAAAGTATACTGTAAGGTGAGATGGAACTTAAATGATTTGAAATTTGGCAAGAAGATTTCTTTTGCAATAAGCTTTTCAGAGAGTATTTTTTAAAAATTTTTTCTACTTCCAACAATTAGTTATGAATTTTTAGCTAACCAGGGTTCAAATCAAGGATTTAGACCCTGTGTTGGTTTTTCTGTTGGAAACTATATCAAATATGCTCTAAGGATTTTGTAAAAATATGATATTGAAAGATAATTTGATTATCTTTTACACTCCACAAATTTTGAGTAAATTTGATTTGTATGTTAGTCAGAATTAATTTTTAAATTTCATAAAAGTGTTGTTTTCAAGCAATCTGACCAGTATGTAATCCACTAATTTTTAAAAATTCTACAGAAGGAATTTCTTTTTGGGAAAGGTGGCATTGGAAAGATAATTTGAATATCTAGTTCCAGTCCAATTTCAGAATTTTTGGAGCATCAGAAACACGGCTATTGAATTTTAAAGATGACACTTACTTTCTGGCTGAATTTCTAATAGGAATGTATGCACCAGATTTTCTCAGCGCTCGCTTTTCCTTGTTCACTTCTTCATGCCATTGTTCCTACACACAAAAATATTCTATTAGAGATAAAATCAAAAGTCACCTTGCCTCCCCGATAACAGCACCAATTTGTTCGCAGCGTAGATCACATAAAAGATGAACGTGTTGTAGTATAGCACGAAATACGTCTCGAGCAAATAATTAACGGAACTAGTGAGTCCTGATCGATCACAGGGAGGCAGAAAGTACTTTTGATTTCATGCGTTTATTTCAAATATAAAGGCTAAGTAAAAGGAACGATCAATCACAATATTTATATCACAAGAAGACATTGAACATAAACTGACTACATGTATTTGAATAAAACATAATACAAACTACTGTTGTAACAGAACAAGGGCACCACGGGAGGTTCGTGGTGGCCTTTTGGAGAGGTTGAGAAGAGCAGCAATGATCCGTCGAGGTGGCCCAACGAACATTTGAGATGGGGATGCAGAGCCAAATGCAGAGAAGACGGAAAGAAGAAGAAAGAAAGGTTGAGGGAGGAAGAAGAAGAGAAGGAAGGGAATGCCTTCCAAGGGGGCCCTTTTGGGCTCTTTTCATAGCTTTGGTGGGGGGTAAAAAGGACATTTGGCCCCCTTAATCTCATGCAAAAAGCCTTCCAAATCCTTCTTTTTCCCTCGATTTGCTCTAATGCTTCCATGTGGCGCTCCGTGGAGCGTCGATCCTCCATCTCACGGCCATAAATCGCCCGCACGCGCCCTTTGCATTTTCACCTTCGTCGCTTGCCTCTTCTGAGCGCTTCGACCTCAGCCATCTGATCTTACAATCAGATCGCTTACACGCACTTCTCTCGCCTTCCAATCTCGCAAGACGCATACGATCGCACGTTCGCCCGTGGTTCACTCTGATCATGCCATGTGGTCGCGCTTCTATCCTCCGATCGAGCAATTGCGCCTGCACACACCCGCACAGCCGATGCCGCTTCAATTTTGCATAGCGCACGGCTTGAACCCGCTTCTCGTGCTTGCATGCGCGCGTGCCAGCACGCTGCGCAAACCTTTTATTATATATACTTGTTAGTTTCCATTTATCCTTATCCAATCTGGACGGGCGACATGTCGCGCTCGTGGTCGTTGGATGAAGATCCGACGGTCCACAGCATGCGGCGCGTCTTTTCTTAAAATGACCGGTTGCCTTTTTAATCGGATAAGACCTCTGTACTATCAGTCAAACGTCTATCTAGACGTCTAGACATATGTCCGGACATCTGAAAGTAGGAGAATATCACATATTCTTTTCGCTCTACGCGCGGGTGGCGCGTAGAGTCCCGCTCTCTCTCCTTCACCCCCTCACCCGAACCCTAAACCCACTCTATATAAACCCCCCTTCTCTTCTTCGCACCTCCTCACACCACTCAAGCCACTGCCACCTCCACCTTGTCCTGCGACGCCCACACCCCCTCCCGTCTCTATTGCAGCCGCGGCAAGGAAGGAGAGGAACTAGTGAGGGGAAAACGGGGAGGAGCGAGAGCGAGAGAATGCAAGGGAGTGAGAGCGGGGGAGGAGGATGAAAGCCACGGGAGCTTGGTGGAGCTCAAGGAGCCATGGGAGTGAGGAGGACGCCGACGAGGAGCTTCTCAAGCTCCTGCAGCTACTGTTGCTACTACTGCAGGCGGAGGGCGAGCGGGGCGAGCTGCGTGAAGGAGTTCTGATACTGGACGTTTCTAGTATTAGACGTCTGGAGTGACGTCCAGATGGCTGGCGTGGCACCAGGACGTCTGGAGTTGAAGCCAGACGTCTAGAAACACATATCGCCTGAGGTATGTATCTTCTTGCGCTACTTTTCCGCCATGCAGATTGTAGGGCAGGGGATGTTAGCTGATTTTTTTGCCTGCGTTGTTTGTACGCAGATGAAGGCTTTGGGAAGGCTCGCAATGCACTTTCCCAAGTATTTTTAGACATCTGATCACATCGCCAGACGTCCGAAGGTACTTCCAGATGACCGGAGACCTTGTCTGTTACGAGCCGTGCTTTCAAACGTCTTTTAAGACGTATGGGAGGTGTCCCAGACGTCGTACCAGACGTCTGGTATCACTTCCACACATTTGGGATTCATTCTTCTATGCATACACCGTTGCCTCTGCGTGCTTGTACGCGCAGACCTGCTCCGCCTCTTCTTTTTCCCTCTCTCTCCTGCGCCCTCTGTCGCGCTCTCTCTCTCCTCCTCGCACGGCCTTAAAAGGCCACGCCCTCTCCCTCACTCCCGTCACCTCCGTCTCCTTCCTCTTCTCCTTCCAGCTAGTGCGCGAGAGCGTGTGCGAGAGCGAGCACGAGGGTGCAGCGGCGGCGGTGACAGCCGCGGCGGGTGCGGGAGGAGGTGCTGCGCGGGGGAGGAAGCGCTCGGCCGTGAGGGCGAGCTCGCCGGGGCTGCTAGGGTAGGCCGGTGAGGGGCGCAGCAGGCGCAGAGCGACGCGGGAGGACTGCTGCAGCTCGAGCAGCAGGCGAAGTACTCGCGGTGCGGCCGGGCGTCGCGAGCGGAGGGCGAGAGGCGCCCTGGTTCTGGAAACTTTTCCAGAATCAGACGTCTGGCTGATAGCCAGACGACGGGCACGACGTCTGGAAGACTGTCCAGACGACTGAAAGGTGAATTATTTCCGTCTTCTTCCTTTTCTTCGACTGACTGTACTGAGAGAGAGAGAGATGGGTACGGGCAGGTTCGGTGATTCGCCATCCAACGCGAATCAGACGTCTGGCTCCAGTGCTAGACGGTGGGAACGACTTCCAGACGTCCTGGGTGACCATCGAACGTCTGGGAACTAGGCCAGACGCTCTTGCAGGCTTCTAGACGTCTGAGAGCCCACGCAGAGCGAGGTAATTCCCTGATCCACTTTTTAAGATGTTTGGAAGAAGTTCCAGACGTCTGATTTTACACTGTTTCGTCGTTTTCGACCCGTTTCGAGCCCGTTCGAGCTCCGCTTTCCGCATTTCAAGTTGCGTTCTTTTCGGAATTACATCCTCTACCTGTCTACAGTAGCTGTATACTGTTTTGAGAGGTTCCTTGTGTTTGATCCTTGTGATAGGACCTCGTTCCGTTGCAGTCTCGAGGGTCGCGGAGGCACGCGGGATTCCCGACCACGCCCCCATTACTCCCGTTGTACCTGGTAGAGTGGCTTTAAGTATAATCTGTTAAATTATGAGACCATAAATAGAACCTAGGACATTGCATGAATCCTAGGAATGAGAAATAGATTGAATGGTAGATTCCTAGGGTGTTGCATGAATCCTAGGGCTGGAAAACTAGACTGTATGATAGATCCTAGGATATGGCATGAATCCTAGGATGGGAAAACTAGTGGAATGTATGAATACTGAGGTCTTGGAAAATGTGGAAAGGAAATACTAGCTGCCTGTGAATTGAATTAACAGCTGCCTGTTATGAATAAATAAACGTGATTGAGAATATGGATTGTAAGAACGTGAAACTGGAAAGTGAAACCTGGATGTTATGAGTTAAAAGAGCTGGAACCCTACGGGGAATTAGGAGTAGAACTCCTGGAAAGTGAATGGAATAGAATTGGGGAAGTGAGCTGGCCCTTGAGTACGGAGTACCAAGGAGAGTGACTGTCCCCCCTGTTTAGTGCAGAGCGGAGCCAGCCGCCCCAGGGACCCGGGGTTAAGACTGGCCACTCTGTATCGACTTGCTGGCCCTCGTGTACGTAGTACCGAGGAGAGCTACTACTGTAGGGAGGTACTAGCTACCCCACGGGCCCCGGGGTTCTGCTAGCCTCCCACACCGACTTGTTAGGCCCGCTGGGGCAAACCAGGGTAGTCAGGCGAGGGTGCGCGGACTGTGGAGGGGCAAGGCTCCTGTTTGGTTACTGTGGAGGGGTTGGACCCCTGTTACTGAGAGGGCTCTGCCCTGTACTGGTTCCGTGCTGTGCTTTGGGCGCACCCGTTAACGGAAACGACTGACCGCGTGCCAGTGCACGTTAGCTACCCGTGCGTTTACAGCGCGTGCTGTAGTCACCGTTACGTCTGTCAGTGACCTTGGGGTGGTTGACTGAGAGTAGGATCACCACGGGGGACTCTCCCGGCCAGGAGAGCACCACGTTCTACTTCTACTGTTCGGAAAAGACTGCAATCAAGATCGTTCCCACGAGGAACATTCGAGATCAAGTGAAGGATCTGAGAAATAGATAAATTGTGAAACAATAGAAAGACGTAAATAAAGGAAGAAAGAAAATTTAAAACAGCTACTGTACACTTTACTGTTTCTTTAGTTTAGCTGCCACTTTACTCAGCGTTTTGCTAATGTGTTACACTCGTTACCTTTCAGGACCAGGTGTTGAGCAGCCAGGGTCAGCAGCTGCAGGGGACGCTGGGCCGAGTAGGGTCCAGTAGAGTTACCACTGCTCTCTTGTACCTCTTTTTGTTCCGTTATAGTGAGTAGTTCTTGTTTCCGCTGTACTTTTCTTTACCTGCAGTTCATATTATGTTATGAATGTTGTTCTACTATTGTGGTGGTATATACTGTAGTGGTTTCTTTCCTTACTGCTGTATTTCCTTATTGTTAGTTATATTCATGTTGAATGTGGTTTATTTTACTACTCTTTTGGTTACTTCCTCGTTGGACGACTAGGTCTTGGGATTAGTCGAGTCGGTCCGGTTCTCATGTCTCGTAGGGACTTGGGAATCGGGTCGTTACATTGTCTGACATCTAGAGCTGCCCTCAGACAGTCGCAAAGGGAGTTTGGACATCTGAAACAACCACAGGAAGTGTAAGGTGAGTTCTGACATCTTTTAAGACGTCTGGGACTAATCACAGACATCTGATTTTGGTCAGTAATCGCATTTTTTGCCCATTTAAGGCCCAAATGGAATCAGATTTCCTCAAACGAAGTACTAATGTTTTCCATTTGAGTTCCTCTAGGCGTTCGTGTTGAGTATCTACTGTTTTGACCTTGTCTAATGTAATTAGTCGCTGATATAGGTTACCAACCGGTGGTGTGTTCGGGGCCCGCAGAGACGGCGAGATCTGCGGCACAGGCCCCCATTCCTCCCGTGATACCTGGTGGAGTGGTTTATTGCAATTATTAAGATATGAATAAAGAATATGTCTGCGTAGATTAAATTGATTGAAACTCTAGGATGTGGACTGCATAGGCCTGGAGCTGCTAGCAAGGTTGCTCCAAGCTCGGCAGCAATGGCGGCAAGCCTCTGAACTTGAAGTCATGCAAACGGCCTCGTGGCCACGTCAGAATGCTCAGGAGGCTCCGCCAGAGTACAGCGGAGGTTTTGCGGGGGTCGACGTGGTGTGACAGTGGCCGTTAGTGCGTGGCTAGGTCAAACTGTGTGCATGCTGGTGGGTGTGTTTGGGGGACAGTTTTAGTAGGTGGCGTGGTCGGTGGAAGGGCAGGAGGTGATCAGTGGGAAGTGGTGAAGCTCAAGGACCGGTTGGCGGGGGGTGGAGCTTTCTATGGTGGGGAAATGGCCTTGTCGAGTTGGTGGTCGAAGGTGGAGATGGTGAGGGTGGACAGTGGGGTCGAGGGGTCGAAACAACAAATTAACAGGGGGGAAATAAAGGGGTGAGTAAGAGAAACTTATCTATGAGTTTAGAGTGAAGGGGGAGGTGCGGAAATGGCAAGCAGCCGGTGCTGCCGTCGCTAGAGACGAAGGTGACAGGGGGAGAGAACGGTGACGAGGAGGAGGGGCTGGAGGGCACCCGCTGGTATGGCGCGGCGCAGCGAAAGACGGCGGAGTTAACCCTGCCACTGGTATGGTGGCAGGGCGACGAGAGAGGAAAGGGAATGTCGCCGGAAGCCCTAACAGTTGGTCGGAGTTGGTGAGAGATGAATAGGAGAGGAGATCTCGGGCCAAACGAAGCTTGCAGGAAGCGGCAGGGGCTGCCGTTCCTTAAATAGGGGCTGGCAGGGAGGGAAACGCGAGGAGGAGGTGTGGGCTGGTCGCCGGAGGCATGGCCGGAAAAAGACCCATACCTCTCGAGCGTTCGCACGAGAGGTATGGTGGCCGGTAGGGCACGGGAATCGGTCCATGCAGAAGAGGATAACGCAGGGGATCCTCCTTTCAAGTCTGGGGCCGGCTCCGATGCCTTGTGCGGCGCCATCCTCCGCGCAAAGTCGCCGGAGGTATGTCCTGCTGTTGCGGGTGGCAGAGGGACCGGTTTGCAGAAAATGATGGGAAAGTTGAGGGGGTAATTGAAAGAGTTTAAGAAGTTAAGCGTCAGAAAGTAATTATTGAGGACCAATTTGTAAAGTGGGTCAAGACGACCTTCCCTTAGGTCCAAATTTTGATATAACCCTAATTTGGACCTAAGGAATCCAACGGTGAGGTTGGATTTTAGGTTTGACCATGTTTGACAGGACATTTTGGATAAAAACCTAAATTAAGTTAAAAATTGGGTATGGTTCTCAATCTAGGTCAAGATAGGTTCCAATGGCCAAATTGAAGGCTCTAAACCCTAGGGGATGTTTTTTCATGAATTTTAGCGGGTTTAGTTAATTTTTATCTTGCCTGAAACTTCGTGAATTAAAGCAGGTTTGTTTTAGGGTTATGAAATGTCATTTAATTTCCAGATTTTATCATAACCCTTTCCTGATCGAATCATCCCACTTTTTCTCTTATTAAGCCTATTTGACCTGTGTCTAGACCCTTAGAAATCCTGTTTATGTACTGCATTGGTAAAATTACAGTTTTACCCCTTGTGAATTATGTTATACTCAAATTTGTAATTCCTTGATTTAGGCTTTCCCTTAGGTTTTGTAGGAGCTTTTGTACAATTATTTAGGTCAAAATGTGCTAGTTAGGATTCATGATGAGGTTCTCGTCATACCCCCATGCCTAGCTTTTGCTAGTCTTTTAGTAAAATTTTAAGGTTTTAACCTCTGTTCTAGACTATGAATTTCTTTCATCAATTTTGATAAGTGCTTTTCCTTCTCTTTGTCTCTTTGATTAGGTCAGAATACTGACCATAGGCCTCGAAGGTACTCTAGTACCAACCAAGATCCGGATCTGTCTAGCTTTAGCCTCAGTCTTTAGCAAAGGTTTTTAAGGCTCTCAGGAGCTATCCTAAGGTTTATTTGACTCCATGGTTAAAGCACCCGTGCTTGAGATATTTTTAGCCTTGGTTTAGTCTACAATGAGTTTTGTAAGAGAGAGACAGAGGGTTTATTTGTTTGGAAAGTTTTCTCTCTCTTTTCTTTTTAATTCTAACTTAGGATTTGCTTCACAACACTGTCTGTATCGGATTCCTTGTCCCCATCATCAATCCTCAAAGGTCCCTTGCAGTCGATGCTTCGAGATAGCAACGCCCACGGTAACCCCAAGAACCCTTGCTTTCGAGATTTCAAGATAATCCCGTCCATGGTGTTCCGTGGCTGAATTCAGACCCTGGCAATTGACACTTCGTGATAATGCCATCCATGGAATCTGAGCCAGCAGGGTGCTTACATGTCCCCGGTACGATATGTAAATATCCTAAGAGACAAGAACCGAGGAGATCATATGTTGTTACACACCTTTGAGGGAAATTTCCCACCCCTCCGCGTCGGGAACTCGTCCAAATCAACTTGTATTGATCTGCCGCTCCTAATTTAGATGACATTTTCAGAATATTTGAAACGCTTCTACGTGACTTTGATATTTATGCTTGCTGAACCAAACTGTGTGTGTGAATTGGGTGTTTAGGTTACCGAGCCCCGTAAACCAAAGGTTAGTTAATGAGGCTGAATAGTCCCTAAGCCTTGGACCTGATACTTAAGCTTTTCATTTTCCTCAACCTCTTGAGGAATATTTAGATCTTAACGGGCACTAAGAGTATAGCCAAGAATGCCTAAGGTTCGTGTTCTTACTAATCTTGTTGTGCACTTTCTCTTTACTTTTCTTTAATGTGGTCTAGAACTTTGGTTAATTCCTTAATTTCTTACTAATGACTATCTCTTTTCTTTTTCATTTTGTGCTCCTTTTTAACATTCTACTCTTTTCTCCTCCTTTTGTGAGGTTTATTACCACTTCTTTCCTCCTCTAAAGTTTCTTTTTTTTGTATATGCAAATTTTTTTGTTGAAACCTTGTCTTATTATGTCATTCATTGCATTTTCATACCCCCCATGCCTAAGGTTTGCAATGTCCTCATTGTACATTAGGTGGATTTTTATTTGGTCAGGTTCAAGTATTAGGACAGATATGTGAGTGGATGGGTCGAGGTGACTGTTGCGAACGATTTCTAATCTTCGGTACGAGTACCTGAGGTGAAGTCGGCTGTCCTAAAGAATGAACCTAAAGTGCAAAGAGATGTCAGAAAAAGGTTTTGGTTTTTCAAAAAGAATGACGGGTTGCCTCCAGTTAAGCGTTGAGTTTTACGCCATCGGCTGGGCGCAATAAGCTCAGGGAGAATGGAGGATAAATGATGACTCAGCCAAATCTGTATTAGTTACGTCAATGAACGATTTGAGTCTCTGACCATTCACGACGAAAGGTTGGAAATCGTGGCTGAGTGGACTAATCTCGATGGCTCCATTTCCAAAAGTCTGTCAGACAAGACATGATCCAACCCACTTGGATCGCAATTTCCCAGGGAAGAATTTGAGTCGGGCATCGAAGAGTAGGACCTTTTGACCTAGGTGATCTTGGGATTAGTCGATGCGAGCCAGTCTCAGGTCCTGTAGGGATCCGAAAACTGGGTCGTAACATTCTTGGATGGGGCGGTGGTAAGGGAGCGACTATGATGGCGCGACATGGCGCCATCATGGCCATTCATCTTCTTTTCCTTGTATCTGGTGATGTAGATCTCCGATTGACTTGATTTCTGCATTGTTGGGATGCGAATATTGATCCAGATCCATCTGTGCCATTGGATTTGTCATCTAAGGTTTGGATCTTCTTTAATTTGCCCCTTGGCTCTTGATCTTCTACGGATTCCCTAGGGTGTTACAAGAGTCTGATTGATGCGATATTGAAAGCGTTGGACTCCCGTCAAAGTTTTGAATAGATCCATGCGGTTGGATCAGCCATGCGTAGCCCCGAATTACCTGCAATAAGTGATACCTCTCAAATAGCACAGTTTTTTTACATAAAACACATATATCAACTACGATTCAAAATACGATGCATATGCATGCAGAATGTTCATGTTAAGCTAAGTTCTGGCTTAATTCAAGTGAATTAAGGCCTATGATTACTATGCAATCAGGGTGCACCTTTTTCCTGACTGTATTGTTCAAAAACGATCGAGGAAAGCCAATTGCGACTGTACATTCCTCGACCCTTATTCTAGACAATTATTTGAACATTTGCGACCGTTTTTAACGATCGAGAATACTTAATATTCTTGTAGTGCTTGAAAATGCTTAAGACTGGGCTTCTGCCTAGTCCATAGCTCATATAGGGTTTTGTTAGTTGCCTTAGTTGGAACTTTATTTAGATAATAAGTTGCAATCTTTAAGACCTCTCCCCAGAGTGAATTTGGTAAGGAAGAATGAGTAATCATACTCCTTACCATGTCTTTAGGCGTCCTGTTTCATCTCTTAGTATCACCATTCATCGTGGGCAAGCTTGACATGGTATACTGAGGTATGATACTGCATTCCTCTAGGAACTTGGCAAATGGTCCTGGATGTTGTTCACTTGATCCGTCATATCTGCTGTAATATCCACCACCATGGTCAGATCTGATAAATTTAATCCTTCTGTTGAGTTGATTCTCAACTTTGACTTTATAATTTTTGAATGTGTCTAATGATTGTGCCTTTTCATGAATTAGGTAGATGAAGGCATATCTTGAGTGGTCATCTATAAATGTGATAAAATACTGTTGGCCATTCCATGCAGGTATAGGAAATGGCCCACAGATGTCCGTATGAATCACATCGAAGACACCATTTGACCTATTAGCTTCTAACTTCCTATTATTGGTTTGTTTCCGCTTAATACATTCTATACACTGATCAAAATCAGAAAAGTTTTAGGGGTCTAAAATTTCATTTGACACAATCTCTCTATTCTCCTTCTGAAGATATAACCTAATCTCTTGTGCCATAAGAAAGCGCAGTTCTCATCTACATATTTTCTTTTCACACCATGTTTACAGGAAAGAGAAGTTTCTTGAAATGAAGCAACATTATCCAAACAATACAGATTATCAATAGCCGAAAGAAAATCAGAACCAACCAATCTTGAATCAAAGAAAATATTCACTTTTCCATCTCCAAAATTACAAAAAAAGCTTAGTCTATCAGGAACATAAACTGAAACTAAATTGCATCTAAAAGATGGTACAACAAAAGTATTATCTAAATCCAAGTACATTCCAGTTTTCATTAATAATCTAAAAGTTCCTATTGCTTTTACTGTAACTGGCTTCCCATCTCCCATATAGATGAACTACTCAGCCTCATTTGATTTTCTGTAGTACAGGTAGCCCTGTAAAGACACACTAATGTGAGTAGTGGCCCCTGAATCCATCCACCAAGTATGACTTGGTACTAAAATCAAATTACTCTCTGTACAAACCAAATTGAGAGTCCTATCTTTCTTAGCACGTCAGGCGTGATAGTTGGTACAGTGTTTCTTTTGGTGTCCCTCAGCTCCACAAAAAAAACATCCTGACTTGGAAAAGTCTACAACCTTCCCCTTCTGCTTCTTTTGTGAAGCTATATCTGCGGCTTCTGTAGTCCTTTTCTTTCCCTTGCCTTTGCTATTAGAGGAAGTGGTAATGTGAGCACTTTATGTCCCATCATGCTTCATTCTCTCTTCCTCTTGCACGCAGTGCGAGATGAGGTCATTTAGTGACCAAATCTCTTTTCGACAGTTGTAGCTTACCTTGAACTGGTTGAAGGAGGGTGGAAAAGAGATTAAAACTAGATACACTAACAAGTCCTTCGAGAGGTCAAGTTTTAGTGCTTTTAACTTAGAAGCTATATGGGACATCTCCATAATGTACTCACGTATATTGCCCTTCCCCTTATACTTCTTTGAGATAAGTCTTGCCAAGAGTGTGCCAAATTTTGCCTTTTCATTCTTGGCAAACCGTATCTCAATATTGGCAAGAAAATCTTTAGCCGTATTAATGTCATCTGACAATGTGCCCCTGAAAGCCTCGGGTATAGCCTTCTTCATTATCATCATTAATATCTGATTAGACCTCTCCCATCTTTCCTTCTCCTTCTTTTGTTCAGAAGTACTTATGTCTGTAAGAATGGGAGAGGGTTCTCTAATCACCAAATCTAAGTCCATAACCTCGAGGACAATCAAAAGATTTTCCTTCAGGACTTAAAGCTTGCGCCAGTTAACATGGGTATGGAATTTAAGATGGAAGTAATATTGGCAGAAGACATTTCTAAAAAATAAATGCAGATATACATAGAATTAGCTCCTTTAAAACATAATGTGTCTAATTAATTCGTTAATCCCATCACATGTCTTAGTTAACTCCATCAAAGGTCTCATCTTTGGACGAGAGGTTGACTTGTAATTAAAGACATGGTCTAGTATGAAATGATTGTTGGTTTAAATCCAAGTCAGTCATGAACCTTCCTTTGGGCCGATTCAATGACTGCCCAGAAATCTTAATAATCAACACATCATTATTCCCACGCAAATGAGTGAAAGTAGATAGAGTATGCACTTTCCTTTGGGTCAGTGCACACCTACCTACTAACACCCATTCACCCTTTTACTATTCATGGATAAACCTAGTGTTCACAGAAGAGCTCACTTTGGCGAGGTGCTGCTTCAACTTGGTTACCCTAGATTAGTATACCTTATTAATTAAACTGAACTTAATTTCACTAAGTAGGGAGTAGGTTGACTCTAATACCACTTGTTGGGGAATACCTTAAACCCTTAAGGGCTTAACTAAAATTAACCTACCTTTAACTTAGGATGGACCTGTGCCACAACTTAATTGAACTGGACTTTATATTAGCTGGGTATCAGTACTAGTAAACCAGTACCGGTATCATTAAGTTACAGTTATGAGTTCTATATCCCAATGAGTACCGGTATTGATGCCAAGTACGGGTACCCATGGGTTACAGTTCAGAACCCATGTCCAGATAAGTACTCATCCAGTACTCACTATGTACCGGTACTCATGTTGAGTACTGGTATCTCTCTAGGAGGCAACTGGTCTCAACGAGTACTGGTACTCATGAAGAGTATCGGTACTTGTTGAGTACTGGACACACCACCTGTAGCCTACCAGTACCGATACTCATGACAAGTACTGGTACTTGTAAGCTACAGGTTCTAGTGATTTCAAGTCTAGAACCTGATCTGGGACTCATGTATACCGGTACTCATCATGAGTACCGGTACATGTAAGTCCTAGTTTTGGACTTAAGACAACCTGAAGTTGATCTGGAGCTTGCGTGTAGCGGTACTCATAAAGAGTACCGGTACAAGCAACCTACAGTTCACTTAATGGTCCAAAACAGTATTGCGTATGTACGAGTACTCATCATGAGTACCGGTACTTACGACAATTACAAAAGGCTTTTTGAGTTTTGAAGGAATACAGAAAGGGTTATTAGTCTCATGTTAATCTGTGATCTAATCTAGGCAAAATATATGATCATACAAAAGAAACAAATTAGTGTTTCAAACTGAAAATATTTATATGTAAACGCATTAGGTTACCTTGATTTCTAGCATCATGCACATGCATTTAAACTGAGTTTCACCTGTAGGAGAAGAACATACCTGTGCTCATCCTTGAGATAAATCAATAGAAATTGCGGTTTGAGGTCTTCCAACAGATCCCACCCTGGATCCCGATGGACTGCGCTAGAAGAAGATGATCTTCTTCTTCTCCAGCCATCCTCCTTACTCCTCCTTAGAGGTCTCTCACACTTCTTGTCTAGGTCACGATGGGGTTGATCTTAGAGAATTGGGTGGTGGGTCTATTGGGGACCATAACTTCTTAGTACTAATGCAATTGATCACACTAATTGCATTGGTGATTTACGGTTCCGCTCATCGAGGAAGTGTTAATTACAAAATAAATCTCTACACATATATGGATATAACCATACTAATCATTTTACATTTTAACCCATATAAAATCATTAAACTTATTTGATCACTTTAAATTATGGACTTAAGATGACAGTCACTTTACTTATTGTTATTTGATTATATCTATATATAAATATATCTAAGTCCACATATTAA
Source organism: Thalassia testudinum (assembly GCA_037157565.1). Classification (NCBI taxonomy): domain Eukaryota; kingdom Viridiplantae; phylum Streptophyta; class Magnoliopsida; order Alismatales; family Hydrocharitaceae; genus Thalassia; species Thalassia testudinum. The sequence continues at coordinate 9,895,791 of JAZHRO010000059.1, read as the reverse complement.
ATTTTAATCCAACATGTAGCACCATTCAAACATTAGAAAAATAGATCTTGTGTATGCCCTTCGCGTTAATAGGTTTCTTGTACACAGGATATTTTTGGTGTAACCTAATAACCTTCGTTTATGCATTTCTAGAAAAAAAAGATGATCATACCTTGTAGATGTCTTCTCAACTAATGAACACCAATAAATAGTCTTCTTGAATATTGATTTCTTTATATTTTCGTTCTTAGGCTTATCCTCTTCGTCCATTCGTGCTCTCACATACTCACATTTTTTGAGTAATTGATAATGTATGTACTTAAAGTGGCCAACTGATAAAAATATAAGAAGGTTAGGCATGAGTCATGGTACAATCCTTAATAATAATCCTTGCAATAGCTTGAACGGTGTTTGATTGTCGTTGTCACGGTTTATGGTTGTCTTTTTGTGGGTCAACCAATTACATTTATCAAGGGTTAATGTAATTGTTGCTTCCTCTTTGATGGATGCGAAAATCTTCATCGATATAAATTGTCATAGGAGCCGTAGCCCCAGTGTGGTTTCCAACTTGAGAGTTCCTATCCTGACACAACAACAGAACAAATCCAATATACATGGCACATTCTCTTGTTGGGTTCTTAAACGAACCAGAGCACACATGATTTCCTTTTATGGTCATCCATCTAAACTAGCGAAAAAAGAAAACGTTACGTTTATGCGTCGTGCATATTAAATTCGATCATAAAAAGCACCACATGAAAGGTATCATAAAATGGGAAAAAAATTAAGAATCTCAATAATTGTTGGAAAAGAGAGATATGCAATTAATAAGTTAATCAATCGGGTGGAGAGCAGTGGATGGGGGAAAAGAATATGAGAGAGATATCCAGAATTTATAAATAAAAGGTGAATTTGTTTGGATTTTAGTTAGCCCCTCTGCTAAAAAAATGAAACTCAGAGTGTCGCACATGCGTAATTGGAGTGAAGCATGGAGTGACTTATCTTCTAAGCCCATGATGGGTTAGATGAGGAGGACGCAACAATTGATCAGATTTAGGAAGAGTATTAAATCCCACACCGTACCTTTGTTAAGGGGGGAAAAAATGTCAGGTCGGATCACCCTAATAGGATTTTTACCGTTTTCCTCTCACGAATTAAATCCCTCGGCTTATCTTTCTTTTGTGTCTTCAGTTGCATTTAGAAGCCATTCATGATTTGCTGAATCCTTAGAAGAATAACATAGTGATTGGAGGAGGATCCAAGAACTTGTGAAGTGTCATCCCCTGCAGCATCTAAGGTTGTTATCAAGGACTCAAATCAATTTTTACAACTAATACGCATTACAACAAGTTCATTTTTTGCTGTCGGTTGAGAATCGACGGCAAAGTCATTATAATCGATGCAACAAGATGATGACATAGATACCAAAGTTGTTGATTTTTCCCATCGGTTACAAGGAATATCCGACGTCGAAATATCGTTCATCCAGCAGAGCAATTGGGCATTTTTTCATCGATTTCCAACCGACGATAATTTGATTTACCATTGCTTATTTAAATTAGCGACGGTGATGTTAAGTTACTCTTTCGTGTGCTGATGTGCCTTTGTTCAGTTTTGCTGTCGTTTAAAGAAAATGCCGTTGCTTATATAAGTGACGGTAAAAATACTTTTGCCATCGGTTGTTATAAGAAGCGACAGTATAGAAATCTTCTACCGACGCTTATATAAAATTTTTACCGTCGGATATTTGCTGTCGGTTATTCAAAAAACCGATGGTAAATGCATGTGTGTTTTCTTTTAATTACCAAATGATAGAAAATACCTACTAAATCTACTTAAAATAAAAATGAACAGAAATTTATTTTTCATAAATATAAAATCTAATACATTAAAAGTTTGAAAATGAAATATTTACATAAAAAATGTTACATGAAAAACATAAGAAAAGAAAATAAATAGAAATCAAGATACAGCTACCCTAATGCCACTAGCTTCACCTGCACCACCCATGGAGTCGTCGTCATCTCGTCTGTAGATGCTGTGATTTGTGGAAGACGGATGCTCTGATTGATCCTTCTTCTGAAGAAGGAGTATAAGCGTTTGAAGCCTATCATCCATGGCACTCATCTTATTATTCATCTCTACCTCTCTCTTCTCCTTCCCCTCCTCTTGTCTCTGTAATGTGTCAATCTTTTTATGCAGCTGATCGACGATAGTAGCTGAGACGGCACCTTTCCTTCCATACCAGGTAGATAACGTGTATGCCCTCCCCGCACTATGAACAAAACCACCGTGGTCTGGTGGAATCACTGCCCTGAATGCCTCCTTTGCATCTAAAAGTTGTTGGATGCTCTCAGAGGTATCATTAGTGGGGGGATGTACTAATTGTACCATTTGATCCTAAATGTATTAAAAAATATCATTATAATATATATATGAAGTTATAAATTTTTTGAGTTTAGGAAACTTACGTGTTTTTCATGGTATGACTGATGAATCCACTTACGAGTACTCACAGCTACAACCATACTGTGGGTGACCTCGCAGATATCCATTCTATTCATTTCAATCCCATTATGTGTAGAGGACTGAAAATATAAAAATGATACAATTAGGTTAAAATAACTTAAAAATTAAGTAGTATTCAACTTAAAAGTAGTTCCAATACTTACATAACGGTTCTTGACCGTCTCGATGTTCTTTCGACCCAAACAATGGGTCTGTGGTGGAGCTTTAGCCTTATTGGCCTTTTTTTTTTTGCTTACTCCTGTAGACATATACAATATTATTTTTTGTAAATTTAAGAGATATGAAATTAATGAAGTAATTTTTAATTATTTACTAACCTTTGTCTTTGAATCTAGCCAATGCTCGCATGTCTTCTTCCAATCGTCAGGCATGACATCAAGAGGAGCATCATCCATTAACTCCTCAAGTGAACTCTTGTTCGAGAAAAACTAAATACCAAATAAAAATTGTTAGAAATAATATAAGAAATTATGTGCATAAAAAATGTAAATGTTTGAAAATTCTTACATTTATCTTGATCTCTATCCTCCAATCCCTATTGATTTTGGCGACGTGCTTAAGGATATATCAGGAGGCATTGGGGTCGTCACCTCAATTATAATTTACCTACATTAATTTAAGAAAAATTAGTCAATCTTATTTTATAATAATTTAAAGATAAAGTTATAAAAAAAATAACTTTTATAAATAAAATTACTTTCAACTGACGGATGATCTGCCCCTCCAGCTCTGCAGGCACCTTCCTCCAGTCGAAATAAGAAATGGGCACATTGGACTTAATAATTGTGCCCACATGACTGATAAAGCCTGGGTAATTCTCCGCCTCCCCCGTGGTTCTAAGCCTAATTGTTATCCTCGCACCCTCGGGGATATGCTGGAGGTTTAGATTTTTGGTCTTCCCCCGCCCTCTTGCTACTCTACCTGCGTAAACATTAATCATATTCATTATATATTTTTGAAGTAATAATAAACTTTAAAATATATAAGTAATTTACTTCTTAAAGATATATGATTTATTACCTAAACTTGAGCCCACTGGTGAGGGGTCAACATGAACTAGGAACATACTCCCTACCATCTCATCCTCTGCCTCCTCGCCCTCCTCTCCTGCCTCCTTCTCCCCCTCCTCCTCATCTGATCCTCCATAATCTGGATCATCCTCGGCTCGGTCTGGCAAGGTCTGAGCAATTACCTTTCTCTTTCCCTTCCCTCCTGTATGCAATAAATGTGCCATCTCCCCGGGTCGTACGAAACATGATTGAGGGGGTGGCTGAACCTTCTGTTAAAGGGGTGGCTGAGCCTGCTGTGGGGGGGGGGGGGGGGGCTGAGCCTAAGGAGACAAATCAGGCCGCGTGGAGGGCTGTGTCTCAGGAGGACCTTTTCTATTGGATTTTTTCTTAAATAACTTTATCTATAACACATAAAAAATGCAATAATTAATATAATTAAAAATCATTAATATATAAATCAACAGACATGAATTTCAATTTTACTCCAAACCTTCTTTGTAATGACATATATGCCCCAATAAATTTCAATTTTAATATGAATTTCATTTTTAAAAAAATTAAACAAAGCAAAGAAATTATTATTAACCTTAATTAGATGTTAACATCAGTTGCAAATAAATGACCTGTAAATTTTTGGTATGCTTCAGACTGTGCATCAAAATGGTTGCGCGGTACTGTTCTTATGGGTATAACCCATCCCCTTTGGCAATTATCGGGGACATGGAATGCTTGTGCCGCTTGACATGCTAATGTGAATGGTTCATCAGACTGAAAAATTTGACGATTAGAATTTAAACGTTATTGCATTTCCAGGTTATTTTAGATCAGGGATTAATAGGGTCAGCATCATGAATGACGATCTCATACACAACCAGGGAGGTAAGTTATACGTGACCATTAGCATTGGCCATATAGAGTACGATGGGTACATACTCTTAAATAGATTGAATCCATCACTTGCAAGACCTAACCGCATGTTTCTTGCTTCTAAAGCAAATAAATTATTTCTTTCGTCAAATCTTTTCCATTCCTTTGAATCAGTAGGATGACGTATTCTTCCATCTTGAGATTTACGGTCCTGGTGCCATGTCATCAACTGTGCAGTTTTAGTTGATATAAAAAGGCATTGAAGCCTAGGTGTCAGTGGAAAGTAACGAAGAACTTTCTAAGATTGTTTCCTCTTACTTTCATTTCTATCTTCCTTATATCTCTCATGTCCACATTCGGGACAATTACTCAAATTTGTGAATCCATTTCTGAAAAGAATAAAGTCATTCGGACATGCATCGATATTCTGACAATCCAAACCAAACTTACGAATCTGTTTCCTTGCCTCATACCATGAAACTGGAAAACCATCAGGGTTATTCAACAACTCAGCAATAAATTGAAGTATTTCTGTTATGAATTTAGCACTAGCTCTATTCATTACCTTCAATTGAAACATCCTTAACAAAAATGACAACTTTGACATTTTCGTAACACCGAGAGCAATAGGATCCTTAGCCACCTTAACAGCATCATAGAACAGATCACAACTGAGTGGATCTTCTCCGTTTGTATTTATATCCTCTCCTGCTCTCGTCTTGTTCAACATTTCTTCTATTTCGGCACCTCCGCTATCAGCTATGTTCTCGTCGATTTCTTAGTCAACAGTGTTCTCATTGTTTATGACTTTCTCAGCCAACTCCTCTCCATAAGCTACCCAAATAGTGTAATGCTGCCACCACCCATTACAAATGCAGTGCTCGAGCACAGTATTACGATCATGCAAGGAACTGTTTAAACATCTTCTACATGGGCAGAAGATACTATCTAGTTGCCCTCCTCTCCTAAATATCTTCCTATCATCATGAAATGTCCAATCCAGGAATAAAATTATTTCATCCTTATATCTGGTGTAATCTGAACCCCGCAATCCAATCCAAGATTTATCCATTATAACATAAAATTTAATGTAAATAAATCACTTATTAGGAAGGGAAATGACCGAATGGTGTGTATGTTGGTTAAGATTTTTATTTTATAGCCTATCCTTAAAGATTTGATGATAACTTAATTTTGCTCGTTATATGTAACCTTAGTGCGGTGAAATTTCGGCAACATCTCCCTGCACTTCTCCAGTATACCCCCTAATACTAACCTTAGCTGGATTTCCTTTAACACCCAATTAAGGGCACCGTAGGAAACTAGATAAGATTAGTTGGTATACCGGAGAAGAGCAGGAATAAGCAACCAAAATTTCACCGCACATGGTTACATGTAACGAACAAAACTAAGTTATCATCAAATCTTTAAGGACCTTCTTTAGTTCGGCACTTCATCGAATGAAAGTCGATCGAGTCTTATGGCATGCTATAAAGATAACACATCATGCATGTAAGTGAGGTATACATATACTTCCTGCATTATCCGTATAACATGTTCATAAGTCTCAACGGGCGAGTAATTTGGACACAATTTGACTTGGAGGACTTTTACCTTAGGGGTTAGAATACCTAATGTTTGGCCTCGCGTGCATATATTTTCTTTAGCAAGTGTGTGCATCTAAACAATAGCTAATTTAAACATTAAACAAAACCACAATATCATTCAATTAAATTAAAAAGATTGAATGTATATATATATAGACACCTCAAACTACTGAAACTTCTCAGTGTACCCAACACTGATAACCTGCAATTTCAAAAGTAAAATTAATTAAATAATAAATTATAATTATAATCCTAAACCCTAACCTAAACTAAACATGCAAACCAAGGGTGGGAGCAAGCAAAAACCCTAACCCTGACCCAATCCCTTATTAAATCATAAAATCTTAACCCTGACCCAAACCAAACGTCTAAACTCTAGCCCAACCCAACCACCATAACCCTCTCTGAACTCAAATCCTAAAACCCTAAGCCAAGCACCATATACACAACCTAATACCAAACCTAAACAATATATATTAATCCCAACTAAACATTAAAATAATTTTGAAAAAAAATTTATTGAATTTTCTCTTATATTTTCAGTTTTCTATAAACCTGCATAGCAAAATAATACTTATAATAAAAGTGGGCACACCCCACATTAAATTTCATTCAATCAGACAAGTGGGCACACCCCACATTCACAATAAATCATACAACAAATAACATTATGTGGGCATACCCAACATCTAATAAAATCCTAAAATATCATAAAAATAAATTTAAAGAAATGAAATTATACCTCCGATGTATTGCAGCTTCTGAGCGTGACCGAGCGTGACTGTCATCAACCTATAAATTCAATAGTGCAAAATAAATTAAAAAATCAATCATCATGTTATTCATAACTTAACATTTTAATTTGATATAATTATGAAAGGAAGATGGGAAGGAGATGAAGAGGAGGGTGGTAGTAAGGAGGAGAGGAGGATGGGGGAAGGCATAGTAGCAGGATGAGGGGGGGTTGGGGAGGAGGAGGGGGGCGGCAGGAGGAGGTTGGGCAGGAAGGGGAGGCTGTTGGAGGGGTTCGGGAGGAGGAGGGCGACGACAGGAGGGGGAGGAGGAGGAGGGGTGATAGGGTGGATGTTACGAATGCGCGGCTTCAGACGTCTTTTAAGACGTCTGGGAGGTGTCCTAGACATCGAACCAGACATCTGGAACCCGTTCCAGACATCTGGGATTCGGTTATTTTCGGCATGCATATTTCGTCTGCGCACCTGAGTGCGCAGACCTGCGAGCGTCTCTCTCTCTCTCTTTTTCCCTCTCCCTCCTGCGCCCTCTGTCCCGCTCTCTCTCTCTCCTCCTCGCGCGGCCTTAAAAGGCCACGCCCTCCCCCTCACTCTCGTCACCTCCGCCACCTTTCCTCTCCTCCTTCCAGCCGGTGCGCGAGAGCGAGCGCGAGTGAGCGGCGGCAGCGACAGTCGCAGTGAGCGTGGGAAGAGGTGCTGTGCGTGGGAGGAGGCGCTCGGCCGAAGGGCGAGCTTGCCGGGCCTGCTAGGGCTGGCGGGTAAGGGGGAGCAGCAGACGCGGGGTGACGCGGGAGGTCTGTTGCAGCTCGAGCAGTAGGCGAACGAGACGCGACACGGCCGAGCGTCGCGAGCGGAGGGCGAGTCGCACCCTGGTTCTGGAAATTTTTCCAGAATCAGACGTCTGGGCTTCCAACCAGACGACTGGGAAGACGTCTGGAGGACTGTCCAAACGTCTGGTAAGTAAGTTATTTTCCTTACCTTCTTCCTTTCCTTCGACCGTCCGTACTAAGCACGAGCATGGGTACGCGCAGGGTCTGAGATTCGCATCCAACGTGAATCAGACGTCTGGCAGTGATGCCAGATGACTGGAGGGACTTCCAGACATCCGGGGTGACCATTGGACGTCTGGGAACTAGGCCAGACGCCCCCGCAGGCTTCTAGATGTCTGAGAGACCACGCATAGCAAAGGTAAGCTCTGATCCACTTTTTAAGATGTCTGAAAGAGGTTCCAAACATCTGATTTTACACTGTTTCGTCGTTTTCGACCCGTTTAGGGCCCGTTCGGAGTCCGTTTTCCGCATTTAGAGTTGCGTGCTTCTCAGAATTTAATCCTCTACCCGTCTACAGTAGTTATATACTGTTTTGAGAACTCCTTGTGTTTGATCCTTGTGATAGGACCCCGTTCTGTTGCAGTCTCGGGGTTTGTGGAGGCACGCGAGATTCCCGACCACGCCCCCAGTATGCCTGTTGTAACCGGTAGAGTGGCTTTTAAGTTTATTAGTATAATCTGTTAAATTATGGAACCATAAATAGAACCTAGGACATTGCATGAATCCTAGGAATGAGAAACTAGAATGAATTGTAGATCCTAGGGTGTTGCATGAATCCTAGGGCTGGAAAACTAGATTGTATGATAGATCCTAGGGTATGGCATGAATCCTAGGATGGGAAGAGCTAGTGGAATATATGGATACTGCAGTCTTGGAAAATGTGGAAAGGAAATAATAGCTACCTGTAAATTGGTTTAATAGCTGCCTGTTATGAATAAATGAGCATGTCTGAGAATATGGGATGTATGAACGTGAAATTGGAAAGGTGAAACTTGAATGTGCTGAGTTAAAAGAACTGGAACCCTACGGGGAATTAGGAGTGGAACTCCTGGAAATAGAAAGGAATGGAACTGAGAAAGAAAGTCGTGGTAGTGTGCTGTCTCTTGGTTACGTAGTACCAAGGGAAGTACCTGTACCTGTTTAGTGCAGAGCGGAGCCAGCCACCCCAGGGACCCGGGGTCAGGATTGGCCACTTTGTACCGACTTGCTGGCCCTCGTGTACGTAGTACCGAGGAGAGCTACTAGTGTAGGGAGGTACTAGCTACCCCACGGGCCCTGGGGTTCTGCTAGCCTCCTACACCGACTTGTTAGGCCCACTGGGCAAACCAGGATAGTCAGGTGAGGGTGCGCGGACTGTGGAGGGGCAAGGCCCCTGTTTGGTTACTGTGGAGGGGTTGGACCCTTGTTACTGAGAGGGCTCTGCCCTGTACTGGTTCCGTGTTGTGCTTTGGGTGCACCCATTAACGGAAACGACTGACCGCGTGTCAGTGCGGGTTAGCTACCTGTGTGTTTATTGCGCGTGCCGTAGTCACCGTTACGCCTGTCCATGACCTTGGGGTGGTTGACTGAGAGTAGGATCACCACGGGGGACTCTCCCGGCCAGGAGAGCACCACGTGCTACTTCTACTGTTCGTAAAAGACTGTAATCAAGATCGTTCCCACGAGGAACATTCGAGATCAAGTGAAGGATCTGAGAAATAGATAAATTGTGAGACAATAGAAAGACGTAATAGAAGAAAGTAACAGAACATAACAGCTACTGTACACTCTACTGTTTCTTTTGTTTTAGTTGCCACTCTACTCAGCGTTTTGCTGACGTGTTACACTCGTTACCTTTCAGGACCAGGTGTTGAGCAGCCAGGGTCGGCAGCTGCAGAGGACGCTGGGCCGAGTAGGGTCCAGTAGAGTTACCACTGTTCTCTTGTACCTCTTTTTGGTTCCACTGTAGTGAGTAGTTCTTGTTACCGCTGTACTTTTCTTTACCTACAGTTCATATTATGTTATGAATGTTGTTCTACTGTTGTGGTGGTATATACTATAGTGGTTTCTTTTCTTACTGGTGTATTTTCTTACTGTTAGTTATATTCATGCTGAATGTGATTTATTTTACTACTCTTTTGGTTACTTCCTCGTTGGACGACCAGGTCTTGGGATTAGTCGAGTCGGTCCGGATTCTCGTGTCTCGTAGGGACTCGGGAATCGGGTCGTTACAGTGGAGGAGGAGGTCGATAGGAGGGGTTAGGGAGGTGGAGGAGGATGGCAGGAGGGGGAGGAGGAGGAGGAGGAAGGGGTTGGGGAGGAGGGGCGGCTGGAGGAGGGCATGGTGGAGGAGGAGGCCGGTAGGAGGGGTTCGGGGGTGGAGGAGGACGTCGGCAAGAGTGGTCATGGAGGAAGAGGAGAATAACAGGAGGGGGAGGAGGAGGAGGAGGAGGGCACAAGGAGGAGGATGACAAAGACGAGGAGGAGGTGGAGGATAAGGAGTTACCTGAGGAGGAGGAGGACGGGCATCAATGAGGAGCTTCGACGGCGAGGGTTTAGAGAGGGGGCGGCGACGATTGAATGTGTGATGGGAGAGGCGAGGGCTCTATGCAAGAATATGTTTAACAAACCTTTGCCGTTGGTTATATCAGAAACCGACGGAAAATGATAAATTAAAAGCTCCTCCCATCACGCCCAAATTTTGGCTGAAAATTTTAACTGCCCACTTAACAGACATTTACTGTCGGTTATATAAGAAATTGTCGGCAAATGGTAAATTATGTCTCCCCTCCATCATGCCCAAACATTCTGTGGAAAATTTAAACCGACATTTCACCATCGGCTATTAATATAATTGACGGTAAAGAGTAAACTATAAGATGTTTGTAATAAATGTCAGACGTCTAATACAAAAATCCTTTCCTTCCTGGCTTTAGAAGATCGAAACAGGGTTCTAAATAAGTTGCCTAGATGACAAGTCAAACATCTGATAATATGTCGGATGTTTGGATGGAGAAATCACAGTGGAAATAGATTTATTATAGAAAAGTACATTCCTTTGCCGTTGCTTATTACACTAACTGTCAACAAAAATATATTTTCGTCGGTTTCTAGTGCGATGGTGAATATTAATGAAAATCGCACGGCGAATCGCTTTTCTTAAACCGACGGTTGGTTGAGTACAGGCCTTCGCCATCACTTACTTTAATAAGCAATGGTAAAAATATATTTGCCATCGGTTACTAAACCGACAACAAATATTAATGGCAACCGCGTGCCAAATCGCTTTTCTTCAACAGGTGGTTGGTTGAGTACAGGCCTTCGCCGTTGCTTACTTAAGTAAACGACGGCAAAAATATTATTGTCGTCGGTTTATTGATTGATGGCAACTAACCGATGACTTATCCCATTTTTCTATCGGTGACGAATTGGGAAGGCAAATCATCATGCAGCCAATACTAAATTAAACATTGAGGCTCTGTTTGATAAGGGAAATAAATTTGTGGAATAAGTAAGGCCTAGTTTACTAAGGCGGGGCTTAACCCCTCATTTTGGGGGTTAACCCATGTTTGAGCTCTTAACATGGGTTATCCTAACCCAGATTCGAAGGGTGGTTGGCTTAACCCCCGTTTCAACCCCCATTCTCTCTGTCCTCGAAGCATTACTTCCCTCGTGACCAATTTCCTGAGTTGCTCTTTTCCTCCCTCTTCGCTCCCACGATGGCTTGTTTTACTACCTATATGCAGAGCAAGTATTGTATTTATGGATTATTTTCAAGGTGATCGTTTGTGATTAGTTGACTGACTGCAATGCATCCATGCCATGTTTATATTGTAAATTTCATCTCATTTGGATTTTAAGTTGCTTATATACGAATATGATTACCACTTATGTATGGGCTTTTCCCATTGCGAGATGGAAAAAATTTTCTTGGGTTTGGAGGGTAATGAGAGGTATTTTCTTCTTCAATTACCATCTGAATTTTTTCGTGGGTTTTGTGGTAAACATCATTTTTTTTTTCTTTTTTATATGTGGATCTAGTTGGATCTTTGCTCTTTCTCAGTGTCATTTGTAGAGTAGGTCGTTCTCTTGTTATGGGTTGGGTTATACCCCACTAACGACCTTGCCAGCCAAGGGAATTCTTTTACTGCAGCTGATTCTTTGAACTCCCCGACAAAATTCATCTTATAGATGCCATGTTCGAATGTATTGTTTTTGGTGTAATGGGAATTATAGGATGGATTGAGAAGGAAGTTTTTAGCAAGAATGACCCCTTTTCCCCTAGCCTTGCATTTTATGTCATATAAAAAACCACCTCAACTAATTTCCTACCATTCCAAGGGTAAACATATCTTTTGTCACCTTATCCCTTAGTCTAAGCCCTATTCCCAAGTAAACACCCCCTTTTCACATCACAAGATGATCCTCATTCCTAACTCCCATTCAGTAAACACAAACAAGGGTTAACCCCTATTTGCAAGTAAACACAAACATAGGTTACCACCTATTGCAATTCTACTAACCTGGGTTCGCTAACCTGCATCGTAAATTAACCCTAAAGAAATAAGGAAGCACTAGAATAAGTGAGTTTATCCGTTTAAACGTTTTGACGAGTTAGGCCTAGTTTACTTGGGGGTTTAACCCCTCGAAATAGGGGATAACCCCCATTTACTTGACTACTTAGCCCCTCATTTGCCAACTCGGGTTTAGCTACTTTAACACTAGTTTGTTTAACACCAGTTTCAACTGGTGTTAGCCAAACCCGTGTTAAAATCATATACCACTCATGTTTTTGACACCCCTCATGTTTTATATATCTAACATCAATATCAAGTATACGTCACAAGGGTTAACACAATTTAACACCAATTCAAGAAAATACAATTTGGTGTTAACACCACTTTGCAAGGAAACACAATTGCGAGTTAACACTAGTTTCACATTTCTTAACACCACTTTCCTAACCTCTCAAGTAAACTAGCCCTTAAAGTTAATCCACAGAGAGGGTGGAATAACTTTACCTTGGGTTAAGTCCACTTAACTTGGCATACATTTCTTGACACCACTTTCCTAACCTCTTAAGTAAACTAGCCCTTAAAGTTATTCCACAGAGAGGGTGGAATAACTTTACCTTGGGTTAAATCCACTTAACTTGGCATAAATAAGGGGCCAGTTAAGTGGTGGGTTAAATGTGATGACCCGAGTCCGACCAACTGACGAGATCCGAGTCATCTTGTGCTAACAATCATAAAACATCAATAGCCAACATGCATTCATAAAGCATTACATGAAAGGAACAAAAAAGTACTAATAATAAAAACAAAGTTCTTCTAGAGTAGAAATAAATGTGAGTCTCGTACAACTACGAAGAAAACTGGAAATAAAAATTCTACTAGTGCGAAATGAGCTACAACTATGAGCCACCGGCTCGGTACGAAATGTCTCCTCAGATAAGGCCTGGTTCCTTGGAGGTCTGACCAACTACAGCCACGGCATCCGACTGCTCAGCAACACCTGAGTATGGAACCCGAGACAGCGTCAGTGAAAACTAAGTAGAGTAATACAAGTAACTCAAGTACAGAGTACAGTATAAAGGCATTATCTTGACAGTTTGTTTGTTTACAATTTATTTTATATCTAGTCCTTTTTATGCAATTTACTCATATTCTTATTGTTCTCAAATTGTTAATCAATGTCTCAGGCATGAGACGATTTCGTGTAACTTCCTGTGGTGCAAGATCGATATAAGCCACTCTCTTGGCCGGGAGGGTTGCTTATATCCATCGAGTAGCCACGCTCCATCACCTTGGGGTAATCGCGGAAAGGGGTGGCGGCTACATTGTGTAGCGTGAACACATACAAGCGCTATGTACGTTGAACTATAAACAGCCAATGTCCTACCCACCAGCCGAAAGAATTGCTCCAAACCTCGAGCCCTGTGAATCTGCTATCCCATTTGGCCACTAAGCCTAACTAAAGAGTCGTACGGAGGCCAGTAACTCCCTAAACCAACCCCTAAACCTGATCTGAAAAGACCTAAAGCTACGATCGAGATCTCGCAAGTAGCTGGGCTGAAACCAATTATCTAATCCTTTTATTTTTTTCCGACATATCCGTCGTATTATACAATCAATTTTCAGATAACTATATCTCATATTTTGTTAAATCAGAAAATCCTTAGTAATTTCATACTACTAATTCCAAGCTTTGTAATTATTCACATTATATTTTAACTTATCATTTTACAAGTAGCTTCAATTTTGTGACAGTGGCCCCATGTTACTTAGAAATTACTGGAAATAACAAAACTTATTTTAAGGAAAACAAGGCTCACTTCATACATGAGATAATGAATCGATCGACCACGATTTGTATAAAAATATGTTGTTATTGTAGTATATGTCACAAATGCGAACCGTTGTCGCATCAATTTTTTTTAATTACATAATATTTACTGGTTTATTCTAGGTCATTTACTGGGAGGTAGTTATTGATATACATCACTCTCTAAGTCTAATATTATTCTTTAATTCGAAAATGATCGGTTCTATATACAATTATGAATGAATGACTTAATGAATGAAAGAATGAAATAATTTATGTACAAAAGAATGAACTAAAATGTTTGCAAGCATCTATTTAGAAACAATCATCAAACACTATAATTAAATACTATATTCTATCTATTAATAACTTATAATAACAATACTAACATATCTACACAATAATATGGGATAATATGTAGCATACTAACTTAACTTAATATATTAACATCTATTGTAACATATATAGTATGTATAGCGACATACATAAACATCGCTAAACCTTAGGAAAAAGTATATACATAAACTAAGGTCAAGATGAGGGTCTACAGTGACATTTATTCTATCTATAGTGACATACTTATCTGTCATGAAAGCTTACAAGTTATTTATATACATATATGAGCTCAAAACACTCTATATACTACGTATTCTATATTATTATATTATTTATCTACAATATACTATATATACTTTATACTTATATATATATATATATATATATATATATATATATATACACATACACGATTATTCTTCTTCTTCTTTCTCTTCCTTCTCTGTTCTCTCACACTCACACATAGTTTCTTTTTCTTTTCCTTCTTCTTCCTCTCTTCAAAAAGCTTCTCTTCTTTACCCCTTGGTAATTAAGACCCATGGTTAGTGCTCATTAATAAAAAATTTGAGTTTTTAATTGGCAGGTGACCTTTTCGAGGGATACACAGCACCCTCAAAGGGTGGAACCAGACCTCTAATGAGGTCATCTTAATTATTATCTAACCCATTTAATCCGAATTTAGCTCATAGTTGGTCCCACAATAGGCCCGCTACAGTGCATGGCTCCCAGCCACGCACCTGCAAATTTCTCATTTCATCACAAACCATGGTCAATACTCATTCATATGCTCATAAGGGGATAAGGGGTTCTTTTGGTGCCCGGCACCTGACGACTGGTGAGCATAAGGCATGAATTCCTTATATGGCTGTGCGCAGAGCCTTCCACCCACAATGTGGCAATATGCTACAAGGGTGTACGTGCTGAAATCCAGCATGGCTTGTCTGATTTTATGGATTTTGACCCTTGAATTGAGGGTCATAAATTAATTTAATTTAAAATTAAATTATATGATATTACATTATTTATATAGGGCTACAAGATTATATAATTTATTTTCAAAATGAATTACATTTATTATATAAATAAATTAGTCAAAGTAAGGGGTTTATCCACACTATTTTCCTTATTTAAATTTTAATTAAAGGTTAAATTAGTTAATTAATCTTACAATTGACTTAGTACAGAGTTAATATATACATTAAAGTATTTAATACAAATTTTTATTGTATTTTCCACGATTTATTTTGATTTATTTACATTTAAATAGAGGATTTCAGGGTAGTATACATGTAATTTAATCATAAATAGCCTAATATATTATAAATATAGTTAAATTAGTGTAATTTACTTAAAATACAATCATACAAATATACAATACAATTTAGTTCAATTATAACTTAATTTACTAATTTATTTTGTTTTAATTTAATAACTTAGGTAATAACTTAATAAATTCAGTATTTATTCTATATACATAATTAAATTATGATATAGGGTTTCTAATATACATAATACATATGTAAACATATATACACAGTATAATTAGTAATTACATTTATATATATAATGTTCTATAAATTTAATTAAGTTATAGTACTTATAAGTTAATATAAATGGTAGATAATTATATAATTAAGATAGATACAGTTTAAATAATCTTAAATATGTAATTTACAATATATAATATATATATAAGTTATTTACACCTATTATACATCAATTTTACAATATATACATGTATAATTTACTATATTCCTTATATATACAGGTATATACATACTATATGTAGTATTTTTGTGTATTTTGGGGGTTTTCTACTTTTTATGGGTTTCATATATCTTATGGAGGTAGGGGATGAGAAAGAAAGAAATAGATGAGAGAAAGTGTGTCTTTTTGTCATTTTTTTTTACGACTCAGTTCCCGAATCCCTACAGGACCTGAGACTGGCTCAACTCGACTAATCCCAAGACTTAATCGTCCAACAAGAAATAACCGAAAAGTAGGAAAGTAAACCACATTCACTATGCAATGTAACTAATAGTAAAAGCATACAAGCAATAAAGGAAGTAAAAGCTGCTAGTCAGTACATACCGCCACAACAGGGAAGTAGAACAAAAGTACAGAAACATGAGCAGTAAACAAAAGTCTGGAACTCACTAGTAGAAAAGAAAGTGCAACAACGGTAAGAAAACTACTGCTGAGCTCGACTGGGCCCAGCACCCTCTACAGCCGGTAACTCGGGTTGCTCAACTCCTGAACCTGTTGTTACGACCCGATTCCCGAATCTCTACGAGACACGAGAATCAGACTGACTCGACTGATCCCAAGACCCAGTCGTCCAACGAGAAAGCAACCAAAAGTGCAGTAAAATAAACCATATTCACCATGTATATAAGTAGCGGTAACAAAATACAACAGTAAAGAAAAGAAATACTACAGTATACACCACCACAACAGCAAAGAAATAAACAGGTACATAAACATGATGCTTGCAAGAAAAGAGTACAGTGGTGACAGAAAATACTCACTACAACAGAAGGAAAAGTACAGTGGGTACTACACAATTAAAACTACTGGGCTCTGCTAGGCCCAGCACCCTCTGCAGCCGCCGACTCTGGCTGCTCAACACCTGGTCATCAAAAGGTGACAAAGGTGACACGTCAGCGAAACACTGAGTAGAGTGGCAGCCAAAAGCTAAGAAAACAGTAAGGTGGACAGTAGCTGTTATATTTTTAATCTCTTCCATTATTTTTCCATTTATTCCTTATTGAATTATTTCTCAGATCTTTCTCTTGATCTTGAATGTTCCTCATGGGAACGATCTTGATTGCAGTCTTTTCCAAAAAGTAGAAGTAGCACATGGTGCTCTCCTGGCTGGGACAGTCCCCCGTGATGGTCCCACCCTCAGTCAACCACCCGAAGGTCACTAACAGACGTAACGATGACTATGGCACGCATGATAAACGCATAGGTAGCTACCCCGCACTGGCATGCGGTCAGTCGTTTCCGTTAACGGGTGCGCCCCAAAGCACAGCATGGAACCAGTATAGGGCAGAGCCCTCTCAGTAATAGGGGTCCAGCCCCTCCACAGTAACTAAACAGGGGTCTTGCCCCACCACAGTCCGCGCACCCTCTCCTGACTACCTTGGTTTGCCAATGGGCCTAACAAGTCGGTGTAGGAGGCTCGCAGAACTCTGGGGCCCGTGGGGTAGCTAGTGCTCTCCCTAAACTAGTAGCTCTCCTCGGTATTGTGTACATGAGGACCAAAAGTCGGTACAAAGTGGCCAGTCCTAACCCCGGGTCCCTGGGGCGGCTAGCTCCGCTCTGCACTAAATAGGGGGACAGTTGCTCTCCTTGGTACTTCGTATCAAGGGCCGGCTCACTTCCCCAATTATATTCCATTCACTTTTCAGGAGCTCTACTCCTAATTCCCCGTAGGGTTCATGCTCTTTTAACTCAGCCAATTTAGGTTTCATCATTTCAGCTTTATATTCATATAGCCCATGTTCTCAACAGTAATTATCCACTGATAAACAGGCAGCTGTTAACCAATTACATGCAGTTATCATTTCCTTTCTACTTTTCCAAGACTGCAATATATATATATATTCAATCTAATTTTCCAGTTCTAGGATTCATGCCATATCCTAGGATCTACCATCCAATCTAGTTTTCCAATCCTAGGATTCATGCAATACCCTAGGATTTATCATTCAATCTAGTTTTTCAGTCCTAGGATTCATGCAATACCCTAGAATCTATTAATCATTTCAAAAGGGTATAATTTTTGATAAATAATTAAAGGGGCCACTCTACCCGCAAAATCGGGAGTACTAGGGACGTAATCGGCAAGCCCACGCACCTCTGCAACTCCTAGATCTGCAACGGAACGGGATCCTAACACAAGGATAAATTACAAGGAGCTACTCATAACAGTATACAATTACTGTAAACAGGTAGATGAACTAAATCTGAGAAGAACGAAACTTGAAATGTGGAAAACGGACTCCGAATGAACCCTAAACGGGTAAAAAACGACAAGTCTGCCCAAAATCAGATGTCTGGAACATCTTTCAGACGTCTTAAACGGTGGCTCAGGTCATACCTTGATCCTGCGCGGTCTCTCAGATGTCCAGAAGCCCGCTGAACCGTTTGGACTTAGTTTCCAGACGTCCGACTGTCACTCCGGACGTCTAGTCGGACGTCTGGAGACCCTCTCTGTCGTCTGGTGCTGTGCCCAGACGTCCGATCTGTGTGGGAGGGCGTGCCCTTGCGCCTTCGAGAGCGAGTCCTGTACACATACGCGGCCGTCCTAAACACGAATGATGTAAAAGCCTTTGGCGGAATGGCTGCATGGCCGTACACGCGAAAGAAGAAGGAAGGTAAAAATATTGTACCTTTCAGACATCTGGACCTCCCTCCAGACGTCTCCTGTGTCGTCTGGATGTATGTCCAGACGTTTGATTCTGGGAAATTTTCCCAGAATCAGGACCTCCTCTCCTTCCGTCCACAGCGCACGGCCGTGTCGTGCCCCGCATGCCTGCTGCCTGAGCTACTGCAGCTCCTCCTCAGCACCACGCGCCTGCTGTGCACCTGCCGGCCGGCCCTGGCTGCTTTGGCGAGTTCGCAACCTCACGATCGAGCTCTCTCTCCCTCTCGCAGCAGCCCCTCCTCCCCACACACTCACAGCAGCCGCTGCGGCTGCCCTTGCCCGTTCACTCTCTCGCTGACAGGAAGAAGAATAAGAAGGCGGTGGAGTGAGGGTGCGGGAGAGGAGAGGGGTATTTGAAGGCTGCCAAAGGGAGAGAGAGAAAAAGTTGTTTGCGCCTGCAGGAAGGAAAGAGAAGAAGGAGGGTGGCGGTTCAGTCTGCACGCGCATGCGCGCAGAAGCGAACCCGTACGCCGAAAAAATTTAATTCCACACGTTTGGGAAGGCTTCCAAACATCTAACCAGACGTCTAGACCAATTCCCAGACGTCTTAAACGACGTTTAATGCCAAGGTTATAACACCTGTAAAGGGTTATGTAAAATCCGAGTCAGCAAACGCTGAGTAGAGTGGTAACCAGACTATCTAAAGCAGTAAAAACTAGCAGGTAAAATTTATCTTTTCTAATTATTTATTTCCGAAGTAATTTCTTTTCACCCCATTAGTTTACTTTCAGATTTCTTTCATGATCTCGCATGTTCCTCATGGGAACGATCTTGATTGCAGTCTCTTCCGAAGAGTATAAGGTACACGTGGTGCTCTCCTGGCTGGAGAGTCCCCCGTGGTAGTCCTACACCCAGTCAACCACCCCAAGGTCATAGACAGACGTAGCGGTGAGTACGGCACGTGCAATAAGCGCAAGGGTAGCTACCTCGCACTTGCACGTGGTCAGTCATTTCCGCTAGAGGGTACGTCCAAAGTACAGCACGGAATAGTATAGGGCCTAGCTCTCTCAGAAACAAGAGTCTAGCCCCTCATAACCAAATAGGGGTCTCGCCCCTCCACAGTCTACGCACCCTCGTCTAACTACCCCGGTTTGCCTAGAGGGCCTAACAAGTAGGTGTAGGGTGGCTAGCTAAACCCCAGGCCTCGTGGGGTGGTTAGCTCCCTCCCTACACTAGTAGCTCTCCCCAGTACCGTGTATGTGGGGGCCAACAAAAGTCGGTATAGAGTGGCCAATCCTAACCCCAGGTCCCAACCCAAGGGTGGCTAGCTTCGCTCTACACAAAAAAGGGGACAGTCGCTCTCCTTGGTACCACGTACTCAAGGGCCAGCACACTTCCCATCCATATTTCCAGGACTTTCCATTCATCCACAAGAGCTCTACTTCTAACTCCCCATAGGGTTCATGCTCATATTCACCATATTATTCCATACCAGATTTCATCATTCACAATTCCGTTCTCGTATTTTACACATGCAGCTCGTATTTCCACAATTTAACATATGCAACAAGCGATATCACAGGTAACTGTTTAGTTATCTCAAGCATTTCATATTCTAACAGGCAGCTCGTATTCATTAACAAGCAGTTGCTAACAATTTAGCTCATTCATTCATAAACACAGATTCAATCACGCAAGCAAGCGGTTCAACCATTTCTCGTCCTGGGGTTCATGCAACATCCTAGGTTTCCAGTTATCTAATTTTCATAGATGCATTCATATTTTATAAGT
This sequence comes from Thalassia testudinum, assembly GCA_037157565.1. Taxonomy (NCBI): domain Eukaryota; kingdom Viridiplantae; phylum Streptophyta; class Magnoliopsida; order Alismatales; family Hydrocharitaceae; genus Thalassia; species Thalassia testudinum. Next base: position 9,875,418 of record JAZHRO010000059.1, on the reverse strand, counting down.
AAACAGGGGAAAACCACTCTACCAGACAATTCGGGAGTACTGGGGGTTGGAATTGCAGACCCATGTGCCTTTGCGAGCCCCAGATATGCAACAGGTTGACGTCCTATACCAAGGAACACATCACAATGGAACATTCAGAACAGTATATAAAGGTTTCTAACAAGTAGAGGAACTCATAAGGAAACCACAGATATTTTGATTATGTAAAATGAATCTCGGTCGGGCCATAAACGGGTCAAAAACGTATCTGTAGACCCAAATCAGATGTTTGGAAACAAGTCCAGACGTCTTAAAAGTCATCAGAGACTCACCTCAGGATCCTGTAATGATCTCAAACGTCCAGGACTCCTCCGCATCCAGACGTCTGGACTCAGTTCTAGACGTCCGACTAGTCCTCCGGTCGTCTGGTCAGCTGTCCAGATGTCCGAAAAGCATAGGAGGGTGTGCCATGCACCTTCCCAAAGCTTCTCCTGCGCATGACAGAGAGCGCACCATTTTTAGCCAAGCAGATCGCCTCTGCAGTGTGTCCTGCATGGCTGTAATCGCGAGGAAGATGTACCTTCGCAATACACCCGCTTTCAGACGTCCGGTGTCGTCGCCAGACGTCCAGCCTGTCGTCCAAAAGGCACTCCGGATGTTTGATACTGGAAAAACTCCAGTACCAGACCGCACTCCCGCTTCTCTCGCAGCGCTCCGCTGCGGCTCCTTCTACTCCGCTGTAGCTCTGATTGCTGTAGATGGTCGGGGACGACACCCCAACGCTCTCCTCCTCCAGCACACGATGCGGTGGCCATGTAAACCTCCGGCGAGCCTCCACGAGCTCGCAACCTCGGCCCTCCCCTCCTCCTCATGTTTGCTCCTCCTCGCTCTTACTCCCTATCTCTCGCGCACCTCACTCACGGCAGTGGAGTGGGGAGGAAGGTGGTGGTGGTGGAGTGGAGAGGAGAGGAAGGGGGGTGCTTCTTATAGGCGAGGGGTTTAGGGTTTGGCGGGGGAAAAGAAGAAGAGAAGAGAGAGACGGAGGTCTGCGCACTGCCTGCGCACAGAAAGCAAATGTGCGTACAGATTTTCAATTTCCAGACGTCTGGGAAGGGGTCCAGACGTCTAACTGACAATTCAGACGTCTTAAAAGGCTCAAATCAGAATGGGTCTTTACATTTTTGGTTTAAGGTCTTTTATCAAGTTAAGAGGTATACTGAACTGTCAGTTGTATGTTCTACCAAGCAAGGTTCAGAGCAACATGAAACTTGGTGTGGACCTAGAAAAATACCTAATCTTCACCAAGATAGGTTTATTTTATTTTTTTGGAATTTTAATATGATTTTTATTTATTTACAAAGTTCAGCACACTTCTAGGCCTTCAAAGGATTTTAAAGTGAAACCTAAGGCCTAGAATTCTAAACTAAAAGTTGGAAAAGTGGTTTAAGCACCTCAGAACATCCAACAAGACAAAAAGGAGGTGTTCAAGCAATTAAACATGATTTTACACTTGATTTCATTCAATTTCTAAATATGGGCAGTTATACACATGAATAGCTAAAAATAGAAGTTAATTAAGGAATTACAAGCTATCTAAATAAAGTTTAAGGGCATTAACAATACATAAAAGTTTGTACAAGGTAGTATACAACATTATAAAATAGATCAGCCATTTAATAAACCCAAAACCTCAGCCACTGCCCTATAAAATCAGACTATAAGCAACAATTAGCAAGCAACAGCAGCAACTGCAACAGCAGCAACATCAACTGTTGTGACTCTCGGTAACTTTCAAAGAGCTACTCAGACGTCCTTCAATGAAACCAAACGTTTTAAACAGTTTCCAAGGGCTGCTGTTGCAGCCATTTCCTTAGTTCTGGTAGCCTGACTTGGATTTCAATATCTAAGAATCCCATATCAGATTTAAGAAAGTCTGATCAGGGATCACAAAGTGTCCAAATCAGAGAGTAAATTTCATTGGATTTAGGGTTGGAAAACCCTTGGATATGTAGTTGCTGAAGCAACACTTTACTGTATGGATTAATTTGCGATTCAAAAACTAAATCAGTAAGCACTTCAAAGGGTTGATAAAGTTTGAAAATCATATTGAAATCAAATTGAAGTGTCAAACTTTGCATAAAAAATCTTTAAACAATAGTCCTCGTTTCAAATCAATAAAAATACGCGGATCTAACATCTTCCTAATGCTATAGACAACATGAAGGAGGATCTTAGATCGGTCCACTAAACTCAGCCCACTTGAATCCCAATTCTCTTAAACCTTAAGGAATATTGACAATTCCTTAGGTTTGAAATCAAAATCCCAAACAACAATTCCACTCAAGAAGACATGGTAGAACCTCAAATCAACAAGGTTGAATATCCTTGGCTCTCCGACACATTGAAAATCATGAAAACCTCCATTCAAGCTCAATTTCACCATGGCCCATCTAAGGAAAAGATTACCAACATAATTCATCTTAGATTCACTACCATGGACAGGTCTGTTCAAAAATATATCGATCTGCTTGATCAAACACTCTTTAAAACCCAAGTTGATCAAAATCTCACGATTTCGCATTGAAAACCAAATCAAAATCAGATCATGCAAATCAATTCCATTTTAAATCAAGATTAGGGGTCTTTGTGAACAAAATGACATGAATGGGAGACCCCTAGGTGATTTTGGAGCGCAAATCCTCATCTCAAAACTTGAAAGCAATGGGATGAGGATTTGACTTTAATGAGTGGGTGGATTGTGAAATAAAATCAAGGGACATCAGAAAGCGAAGCGAAACATGAAGAGGGGGGATTAATTATCAGTAGGGGAGGTGAAATCATCTCCCCTGATCTAAAGTAATCAGAGGAGGTGGAGTGCGAATTCTACTCTAGTCTACTCCTAAGCTAAACCATTAAGCCAGTGGATTCACTAACTGATCTATTCCTAACTAAGCTACTGTATGCTAATTAGTAATCTAAACTACCCTAACAAAGCAGGAAATCCTAATCTAATCAGATAATGGGACCTGTCGAGAAGATCTGTACTTGGTGGCTACAGTGACAAAGGGGGGTTCTCCAGCGAATTGAAAGTCCACTAGTGGGACTCAGGGTCATCCTCAGGTGCTATGTGGTCTTTAGCAGCGAGGAGAGTCAAAGAAGATGGAGTCCCTGTGCTTATGGAGCCAGAACAAGGTCAGGTGGAGAGGAGAAACTGGAGAGGACGAAGAGATTGGCCTCAAGGAACTAGGAGAGGAGGTCGAACTCTCACGTGCGAGGCAGTGGAGGTGCTTAAGTAGAGTGATCGTTGAATTAGAGCACCGTCGTGGTGTGATTATAGGGTGTGGATGGTGGTGATGAGAGGAGATGAGAGGAGCACGCGCAAGTTTAAATCAAATCATAGCCGCTAGATCAGATATGGGAGGAGAGGTGACCACGTGCGCGGACTCGTGCGAAGGTTCGACTGAAGGGTAGCCATAAATCAAGCAATTCAAGGGAATCAACGACCACGTTGGCTTTAGTTCTTCGCGACTACAGTACCACGCGAGCTGTAGGTGGCTGGGGATCTATTGGTGAAATTGTGCGAAAGGTCCTCAAGCGAAACGGTGGAAACATTTCAAGACAGCCCATTAGTGGTTAAGAAAGGTTATAGAGTGGACCTTATGGGCTTGTAAATAGGTCCCTACGGCCTTCAAGTAGGTCCTTAAAGGTTTTCTAATGAATAAAATGTGATATGTGAAGGACCTAAATGCAAATCCTTAAATGCAAGGCCCTACTGATGTCCAAATGCAACCAAGTTTTTCATGAAACTTAATTGAACATATTAAAAGTTAATTTTACTTTTGATTTGGAATTTTGAGCTCATTTGTGTGCTCAATTTGCACCTGGATCACCATTTAACCTTCTTTAATAGAATATCTCATTTAATGACCTAATTATGCATTTTTAGCACAAAATTGATGTTTAGGTCTTTTTCTCTATTTCCCACACTTAACCCTTTTTATGTGTTAATTCCATAATGTTTAACCTAGTTTCTAGCTTAACTTAGGCAATTTAGCTATGATGGGTCACAACTCATCAGATAACAAGGGTACATTAATTACATTATTTATATAAAACCTTTTATTTCTCATTTAAGTACTCATAAATCAGACAAAATACTGGAGGGGTTCCAAACTCAACAAAAGGAGAATACACGTGGATCGAGGCAGTATACGAAAAATATTGTTCATGACGGGTCCACAAGTACTCGAAAAATCGGTTGAATTGAAAGGAGGGTAGACTACTCTACCTAATGCTACCAGAGGGTCACGGTGACTCCGAACCATATGCAGTAGGCCTGGGAACAGTCCCCACACTTACTTCGGGGTTCATAAATGCAATGGGAAGAGAACCTGGTTCAATCGGACCCACGACAGGGTTAGAGACACCTAATTACATTTCTAATTTTTCAATAAGTAAAATATACTAAAAAGTATAAATAAATTATATTAACGCATAGTACGCGTCGATACGATTCCAACGGTTCCTTATTTGTCAAAATTCGAGGTTGGGAAGGCCTCAAACCAGACGAAATAGCGCGAGGGGGTCTAGAGTCAGGTCAGAACGCCTACGTACGCCTTGGTCGACGTGCCCACACATGCCTAATCACACGCGCCACGCATCGTGCTATGATTCGCAAAATAGGGCTTCGCCAATTGCCGCGCGCGCCCGCCTACAGCCACTCGATCGCCACGTGTTGCGATCCTATGTACCCCCACTCGTGAATGTGCGCGTGCTCTCCAGTGCCATGTGTTGCCCGCTCGCACGCAGCCACTTGTCACGCACTTGCTGCGTGTCACCACTGCTGCCGCGACATTTTTTTGGTGGGATGTTACTACCCGATCCTGGCTACCTACGGAACCCGAGAACAGCTCGTCTCAACTAAATCCCAAGACCCAGTCGTCCAACGAGAAATAACCAAATGCACAAATCATTCTACAACCACACATGCAATTTAACTAAGCAAAAATAGATGATAGATAGTAATGGAAAGTAGAACAGAGTTCCCAAAAGTACAACTTGCCCCTAGTGGAGTAGTAATGTTTATTGACATAGCCATCACAACTAAAGTAGAGAGAGGCATAACAGAAATATGCACTAACATACTAAAGATACTCGCTAACAGCAAAAAGAGCCTCGGATATGGAAAAAGAGAAAGAACAACTACGGTTGGGCTCGATTAGACCCAGCACCCTTTGCAGCCGGTGGCGCTAGTCCTCAACTCCCTGACCTGAACACAGTTACATGTATCTGTGGTTAGCTAATGTTAAGTAGAGTGGTACATATGAATATTAAATGCATTTAAACACGAAAGAAAAGCAACAAACTAATCATACATTTTTCAGTTATTCATTATCATCTGTTTCCGTTGATATCATCTATGTGTTTTTGATTTGGTTATACTAATAAGGGTCCGCAACATTTCTTAATTCACTTGTTCCCTAAGGGAACAATCTTGATATAGTTTTCCCGCAATGCAGGATGTACACGTGGCACTCTCTTGACCGGGAGAGTACCTCGTGGTTGGCTTACACCCGGTCTACCACCACAGGGTCATGGCTGCGACATAGCGGTGACTACGGCACACGGCATAAGCGCACAGGTAGCTACCCCGCACTGGCACGTGGTCAGTCATTTTTGCTAGCGGGTAGCTCAAATGTACAACACATAACATAACAGGAGCCACACCCCTCAACGATCTGCGTACTCTCGCCCGGCTATCCCGGTTTGCCCAGTGGGCTTAATAGGAGTCAGTGTAGGGAGGCCAATCCAACCCCAAGACCCAACCCAAGGGTGGCTAGCACTCTCCCTACACAAAAGTGACAGTAACTCTCCTCGATACCACGTACATGAGGGCCAGCACACTTTCCATTCCCAAGTCTGAACAGCCAACCAACACACCCGTAGGCAACACGTTCCATCATACATCAGATATCCACATTAGTATACTTTGATTTCTTTCTTAGTTCCCCGAAGGGTTCATGCATAGTACTCTTCTCATTTCATTTTATAGCGTGCATCTCTATCACATACTAGTTTCTAATTCATACAACAGGCAGCTCGTAAATTAACGTGGTAAGCAATCGTCCATAGGATAAGTAGTCATTACATCATTTTAAATATTAAATTTCTCACAGTAGGAATTTAACAACATGCATTTTCAGGTTTTATAACAAGCGAGGTTCATGCATTGCATATAAACATTCACATTCTCAGTCCTAGGGTTCATCTCATAACTTAGGTTTCAAGCTGATATTTCTTACTTAGCATGCACTTTATTGCTTTAAACTACAGGGGTAGAGAGGACCACTCTACTAGGGTGTACGAGTGGTATGGGGGCTCGAATGGTGGATCCCGACGTCTCCACGGATCTCGTATGCACTACGGATTTGAGACCTATTCCAAATAGGTGGTCACATCGAATATTCATAATGTTGACCAATATGTCAAACAAGCTTAAAATAGTATAGACATGACCTTAACATGTAGGGAATTCCGAAAGAAAACCAACGATACTTTGTGCAAAATCGACTTCGTTTGGGTCTTGAATCGGCCCAAACACACACTCTGACTAAAATCAAACGTTTGAGGTGAGTCCCAGACATCTTAAATGAGTGCAGGAGCTCACCTTGCTTTCTTGCGTTTGTACCCGTCATCTGTTACCCCTCACAGCCGTCTGAGGGGGTCTCTAGACATCTGACACTACTCTCGATCGTCTGGGAGAGCAGTTGGATGTCAGACACGGCTTCCAGATGTCCTAAAATGCCTCGAATGTCGCACCAACGTGCCTTTCGAATGTCCTTGTACCTACGCACACACGCATAGCAAAAATTCGACAACTCAACCCTCTGTATAACGCATGCATGGCTCAGAGCTCGTGCAGAGAACATACCTTGGCACTCTGCGTGCTATCGGACGTCATGAGCTCTCTTCAAACGTTCGATGACCCCTTTAGACGTCTAGCGAGCATCGCAGACATTGATAATGCAGAAATATTCGCACGCAGAGCCTCCTCACGAAACTTCTCTCCTCTCGAACACGTCCTCCTTGCCCCTGGAGCTGCAGCGGCCAAGCACAGCAACTTTAGGAGACCTCGAGGCTTTCCCTCACGAGCTCCTCCAGCTGAAGGTTCGTCCCTACCAGGAGGGGTGACGTAATAAAATTGCGGAAATAAAAATATAAAGCAATCTCACAAAAATAAGCAATCGCACAATGTACACAAAGATTTTTAGGTGGAAACCCAAACCGGGTGAAAACCACCACCTAACCCTCTCGAGTTAGGATTTTCCGATCAACCTAGTTGATCAAATCCACTAACCGAATCACTTTGAACGAGGGTGATTCAACCTCAATACAACCACGCTACAAGTACGAGGGTAGCATTCCTCAACCCCTTCTCTCCATGAGAAGGATTTTGTCCCACGAGGGAGACGGGAATTCGCAAAGCGAATACCCAACCAAAATACAAAGATAAAGTAAAACAACAAACCTATAGAGCCAACAAAGTAATTAACCTAAGCTTCTATAGGATTTAGGAAACTCCCCTTTGCAAGGAGTGCGTCGACGATGACGCGGTGCGTGTGCCACGCGATGGCGCTACGTCGCCCTCGTTATCTACGCCGGGAGAGCGGGTGCACAACGGGAATGATGCTCTCAAGATGATGGAGCTTGAGCTTAGAGAGCAAGTGCTTCTTGGACACAAGAGAGTGGAAATACTTGATCTTAGTGTATTGCAAAGTGTTTCTTGTGTTTCTCTTGTTGTTTTCGGTGTGTAAAGGCTCCCCTCTATTTATAGAGGCCTTAGGAAGGTTTTAGAAGGCTTGGAAAAGCTTCCATAGCCGTTGGGTGCAAAGCCCAAGAGAATCAGGCCGAAATCAGGACAATGATTGCATTTGACAGGGTTATCAGACGTCTAACTCTGGTATCAGACGTCTGGAAGGCCACTTTAAGACGCCTGATTCCAAGGTCAGACGTCTGATTCTATGCGGGTTTCTTCCTGACTTGAATCAGATCTAAACAGGGTTTTTGTGCAAGTCCATCAGACGACATACAGGACGTCTGGCACTATGTCTGGACGTCTGGAAACCTACTTTTACTGTGGGAATTGATTTCCAAACGTTGCAACGGCTAGAAAATCTCTGAGAAGAGATTTTGGGTCAGCCGAGGCAAAACGGTCATTTATCAGACGTCTGTAAAGTCCTATGGACGTCTGATAAGGCTCTAACGGTCATATTCTTGAGTGTCTTCTAAGCCAGCCAACGGTCCACTAACTGGACGTCTGGCAAAGTCATCAGACGTCTCCTAAGACGTCTGGTCTAAGGTCTGGACGTCTGATTTCATCAGACAGAACTAACTATGTCCAGCCTAACAGTTATCGGACGTCTGAAACAACAGTCAGACGTCTTAAAATTCTTTATCAGACGTCTGATTTTGGGATTAGACGTCTGGAAATGCTGTTTGAGCCCTATATTGGTTTTCTAAGTATTCTACAGAAAACCTAAGTATCCTAGGGTTGTGCAGGTGTTCCTAGGACTACTTTTAGGGTACTTTGAGGCTCTTTAACATAATGTTCTAAGGAATCAAAAAGAGCAAGAAAATAAATACAAAAGATACATGAAAGGATAAAAAAAGAATCTATCCTATTCTTCTTGTCTTCCATCTCCAATCTTTCGCTCCACGCGAACGTCCTGTGTTTTCCGTCAAGCTCCTCCAATCCATCCTGGATGCGAGCTTGAACTCCGTCTAAACACGTCCTCATTTGCAATTGACCTGAAATCTAGTACTCAAATTGCAAATGTTAAATAACACGTGTTTTGTTATCATCAAAACAAATGATCGTGGTGCTCTAGCACCAACAATCTCCCCCTTTTTGATGATGACAAAACCGTAAATAATAATGCATAAAAATCCTCCCCCTTTTTGACATTATCAAAAAGGTTTAATTGATTTTACATTTCCTATAACTCCCCCTTAAAACATGCTCTTCTATGAGTTTATTTTAACAAAGGTAATATTCTCCCCCTTTTTGTAACAATGCGATAGCTATTAATTTTCTCCCCCTTACTAAAGGAAATTTAGCTACCTTATTTCTCCCCCTTAAAAATTGACAATTAGCTCATCATTTTTTAACTCCCCCTATCTAAATGCTTATGATAATAAGATAGGGTTAAGAATTTTTACCTCACCTACCATGGCCAATAAAATGGCCCGAATGGTGGTGGTGGATGCCACATCGGATGGGGCTCCCATCCGTAGCTTGGAGGCCCGGGCATCGGCGCCGGTCTCCAATCTGGTGGTCGACGTGCGGTGGGTCCGTCGTTTGTTCGCCGTCTTGTCGGTCTTCTTGTTCTCCTCCTTGGTCTACTCCTTAGTTCTCCTAACTCGAGTTGACCAGCCTTGAGTTTGTAGGTCCAGTCCTGTGTATTGTAGTTATCCCTGAATCCTACAAAACAAGATTCTAATTCTTTTTTCGGTATCCAAGTGGGCTTGGATCCGGATTTGTTAGAGGGTCTCCTTGATGGAGATCATTTCTCAACCTTAGGGCTATAAAAATCATCTACTTTATTGATTAGTTTGTTAGAGTTTTCCTTAAGAAATGCAATTTCTTTTTCTATAGTATTCATCTTAGTCTTTAAATCAGAAATTTCTAACTTAAGACTATCATTTTCCTCAATCAACTTATTATTTTCATTGATGAGGTTATGATTATCTAATAATAGGTTATCATCCTTAGGACTAGCTTCTATGTCCTTAAGTTGTTTTTCTAACCTATCATTTTCATTTTTAAGAAAACTAAGGTTCTTCTTAATACTTTTATTTTCTATCCTAAGTGATTTACTAATCTCAAAAAGTTCATTAAAGGCTTCTTGTAAATCCAGGTTTACCTCATTGTCGGAGTCGCTTTCGCTGTCGATGTCGCTTTCTCCGATTGCCATGAAACCAAAGCAAGTGGTTTCTTCTTCTTTTTCTTCTTCTTCTTCCTCCGAGCTGGAATCCTCATGAGTGCCTTCCAACCTCCTCCATATCTCGTGGGCGGTGGTGCACTCTTGGATTTTCTCGAACTCTTCCGGACTCAACGCGCAATACAAGGCATTCATTGCCTTTGCGTTGAGTGAGAGATCTTGAATCTGCAGCTGCGAGTAGCCTCCTTGGGGTCGCTTCGGGATCTCGTATGGGGTTTCGTAACATCCCCATAGAGCGAAGTCCGTGGCTTGAAGCCACGTCTTCATCCTCAACTTCCAATATCCGAAGTCCCTCCCGTCGAAATAGGGCGGACGGGTTGTGGACTGCCCCTCGGAAATTTTGATCGCTGATGTGCTTCCCTCCATTTGATCTCTTGCCGGGTGTTACTCCGATCTCGCAAGACCTGCTCTGATACCAATTGAAGGTTCGTCCCTACCAGGAGGGGTGACGTAATAAAATTGCGGAAATAAAAATATAAAGCAATCTCACAAAAATAAGCAATCGCACAATGTACACAAAGATTTTTAGGTGGAAACCCAAACCGGGTGAAAACCACCACCTAACCCTCTCGAGTTAGGATTTTCCGATCAACCTAGTTGATCAAATCCACTAACCGAATCACTTTGAACGAGGGTGATTCAACCTCAATACAACCACGCTACAAGTACGAGGGTAGCGTTCCTCAACCCCTTCTCTCCACGAGAAGGATTTTGTCCCACGAGGGAGACGGGAATTCGCAAAGCGAATACCCAACCAAAATACAAAGATAAAGTAAAACAACAAACCTATAGAGCCAACAAAGTAATTAACCTAAGCTTCTATAGGATTTAGGAAACTCCCCTTTGCAAGGAGTGCGTCGACGATGACGCGGTGCGTGTGCCACGCGATGGCGCTACGTCGCCCTCGTTATCTACGCCGGGAGAGCGGGTGCACAACGGGAATGATGCTCTCAAGATGATGGAGCTTGAGCTTAGAGAGCAAGTGCTTCTTGGACATAAGAGAGTGGAAATACTTGATCTTAGTGTATTGCAAAGTGTTTCTTGTGTTTCTCTTGTTGTTTTCGGTGTGTAAAGGCTCCCCTCTATTTATAGAGGCCTTAGGAAGGTTTTGGAAGGCTTGGAAAAGCTTCCATAGCTGTTGGGTGCAAAGCCCAAGAGAATCAGGCCGAAATCAGGACAATGATTGCATTTGACAGGGTTATCAGACGTCTAACTCTGGTATCAGACGTCTGGAAGGCCACTTTAAGACGTCTGATTCCAAGGTTAGACGTCTGATTCTATGCGAGTTTCTTCCTGACTTGAATCAGATCTAAACAGGGTTTTTGTGCAAGTCCATCAGACGACATACAGGACGTCTGGCACTATGTCTGGACGTCTGGAAACCTACTTTTACTGTGGGAATTGATTTTCAAACGTTGCAACGGCTAGAAAATCTCTGAGAAGAGATTTTGGGTCAGCCGAGGCAAAACGGTCATTTATCAGACGTCTGTAAAGTCCTATGGACGTCTGATAAGGCTCTAACGGTCATATTCTTGAGTGTCTTCTAAGCCAGCCAACGGTCCACTAACTGGACGTCTGGCAAAGTCATCAGACGTCTCCTAAGACGTCTGGTCTAAGGTCTGGACGTCTGATTTCATCAGACAGAACTAACTATGTCCAGCCTAACAGTTATCGGACGTCTGAAACAACAGTCAGACGTCTTAAAATTCTTTATCAGACGTCTGATTTTGGGATTAGACGTCTGGAAATGCTGTTTGAGCCCTATATTGGTTTTCTAAGTATTCTACAGAAAACCTAAGTATCCTAGGGTTGTGCAGGTGTTCCTAGGACTACTTTTAGGGTACTTTGAGGCTCTTTAACATAATGTTCTAAGGAATCAAAAAGAGCAAGAAAATAAATACAAAAGATACATGAAAGGATAAAAAAAGAATCTATCCTATTCTTCTTGTCTTCCATCTCCAATCTTTCGCTCCACGCGAACGTCCTGTGTTTTCCGTCAAGCTCCTCCAATCCGTCCTGGATGCGAGCTTGAACTCCGTCTAAACACGTCCTCATTTGCAATTGACCTGAAATCTAGGACTCAAATTGCAAATGTTAAATAACACGTGTTTTGTTATCATCAAAACAAATGATCGTGGTGCTCTAGCACCAACACCAGCTCCTCTCGCGCGCACCGCTCCCTCTCCCACACTCTCTCTTCCTCTCCTCCGTGCTCCTCTTGCTCCCCTCCTCTCCTCTCCCACTCATGATTGCAAGGGGATGGGGGGAATGAGATGGCTACCGGTTGTAAAGGGTGGAGGAGTGGAGGTGGTGTCGTGGGGTGGAAAGGGTGGAGGAGTGGGGGGTTTTATAGGGGAGGGTTTAGGGTTTAAAGGGGGGGTGTGAGCGGGTTGTGGGGTGAGGTGTGGGGCTGGATAAATTTCGACCTTAGCCTCGCAAAATTCCTCCGTTCCCGTAGAGCCCACAAAGTAAGTCCAAGGGGGTTTAAAATTATGTTAAACCTCTCTAGAAATCAAAAACTCCGTATGGGGTCCTCTGGTGCATAGAAAAATTGCGAATGACCTTTGGGAAGGGTCATTTCATGGGAACCTCGAATTTTGTTGAATTGCAATTGGGTCCCTACGAAATAATTTTTTATTTTTGACGAAGAAAAACCTTAGTTTTTCTTCTCCCTTTCTCTCATGATTAGAGAGAGTTGAAGATGAATGACGACCCAAAGGACCCAAGAGGTCCTTAAATAGGTTTTAGGAGCGGTTTAAAATAGGTTTAGTTGGGTGAAATACCCAAATTGCCCTTAGGGTTGGGTTCACCTTACATTTAGGTCCTTGGTGACTTCTTTTAGCCGTAACTTGAGTTATACAACTCGGAATTACGCGAAACAAGTGTCGTTGGAAAGCTTGCAACGAGAGGAATCCAATGATATCACATATGGTACCCTTTTGACAAAGTTTGACCAAGGGTTGACTCGAAATACACATTTTTGGTAATTTTAGAAGTATTGACACCAACACCGAACCCTAACTAGGTTTTCGGATTCGAACTGACCTGAACTACTTTGAAATGACTCGAAATCTAGATTTTGGGATGTTATATTAAATACTTAACCGGACGCAAATCCACTTAATTCGCTAACCAAACACCCCTTGAATCATCTAGAAGTCATGCTATCCTTATGGTTAGTGTCTTATTGTGTTATTTGATATTAACCTTTAACAGAGATCTAATTAAACATCTTAGCATTCATTTTGACGAATTCTTGGTTTTATAATAGATACATATTCCAAAATATAAGAAAGAAGCAGATGGAGATGTAGTAGTCAGTGGTATCGATGTGTCCTATAATCAAGCCATATCGTTGATAGTGTTAAAAGGTAAGTTATTGATTAGCCTTGTTTGTTGATTGCTTTGTACCAGATACTTTTGAAAAGATTATTAAAGGAAAATATCTCTTCTTAAGGGTTTATTATATTTTCTATATACCACAATCTAAATCTAAATTAAAAAAAAGTAGACATTGATATTTAAAGTTAAAAATACTAACCCTAAAACTATACTTGAGCTGTGAAGTAAATCCCATGACTTACCTCTGTTAAAGAAAAAAAAGGTCGGGTCGGACCCTAATCGGGTTTTCACCCTTTCCCTCTCGCGAAATGGCGAGTGCCCATTATCACCGCAGCGACATCTTTCCATCCTCTCTGTCTCTCTCTCTCTCGTCAGGGTTTCGATCCCCCGTCAGTTCTTCTACCCTTCTCTCCTCCACCCAAATCACATCGCCGCTCCCCCGCGGGAGGTTGAGCTGACGTCGGATCAGCCCTCCACCAGTGTTAGATCTCGATCTCTACCCCACCCATCTCGATTGTTTGTTTCGCTTTTCTTTTAATCTTCTGCGTCTTTGTTAATGTTGATCCCCAAATTTGTTTCGGCTGTTATCTGTTCGTTTTCTTGTTGTTGTTGTTATTGTTTCTATTTCCGTGATTTCTGTGCACGTGAGGTTTTAGATTGCCACATTAGATTTGTGTCTTATGAGAAAATTTTCACCTACATTCCATCTAGAATAGAATGATTTATGCCAAGGAGGTCCTACGTTGATCTAATTTCCCCATAAACCACGTCGAAGGATCGGAGAGATGCCGTCGTGTGAGCTGTAAAACCCTTTTGGGAATTCGATGTCTTATGTGTGCGTCATTAGATCTGCTTAAGTTGTTTGCTTCCTTCGCGTTTAAATGTTGTTACCCGACCTGAGAGCGTGCAACCGTTGCGAGCAATGCACGGCAGGAAGTGGTCGCTGCCGAGGTCGCCTTCGAGCAATGGTGGGAGGAAGCCTCAGATCACCACCCGAGAGTGATAGAAAAAAAGAAGAGAAACGGATGATTCCAAACTGCTTCCTTCTCTCCCTTTCCTAAGTTGGTTTTGTAGCGACCTTTATCAGTTGCAAGCAGATGCCACTTGCTGCATACACGATTATGCGAGGGGGGACCACCCCATACCTCATCGTAGTCACCCAACAGAAATAACAACGTGAACCCCCAAGAATCCCAACAAATCAACAACTTGAACGACGTCTAACTTTATGCTATCTAGCTTATTCTGGAACCTTCCACCACGTAGATGGACATGTTGACGATGATGTGTATGTGACGTCGGTATCAATTGCCTCTTCCATTGGTGAGTCCATCGTCCTCGATGGCCCACAATAGATAGTGCTCTTGCACCTTGTGATAATTGTCCCATGTTGCCAGAGACTCCTCTTTGCCAACCCATGAGTACCTTTGTAGTTGCACGATCGCCATGCTTGACCATGCGTCGCTTGAAAATCTTCTCGAGTTAGCAAGTTTGATCATTGGATGGTGGCTATGAGTGGGGAAGAGTTGGCTTGACGACCTTGACCTTGTGGCAGAGCTTAGGTTGGGAGACATGAAAGACTGGATGTATGCGCGTCTTTGGAGGTAGTTGTAGCTTGTATGCTACCTTGCTAATACATCGAGATATAGGAAAACATCCATAGAATTTGGACTGGATCTTTGACAATTGGTGGCTAAGAATGGAGTTGTGGTGTAGAGATGGAAATTTGAGATACATGTATTGACCTTCCTCAAAGGTGACCTCCCGTCATTTCTTGTTAGCTTGTGTGCGCATATGATCTTAGGATTTTTGTAAATGGAGCTTTAGGTTGAGAAGGATAGCATCTTAAGCTCGTAAGGAATTGCGACCTCCATTATTTGTGTGATACCACAAATGTAAGAGTGTTTGGTAGGCGGGGCATATGCTGCCTCAAAGGGTGTCATTCCCGTGGCCAAATGCCACGTAGTCTTGAAGAAATATTTCGCCTATGGGAGCCAACGAACCCATGAATGTGGTGCTCTTGGAAAAAGCACCATAAGCAAGCACTAGTGCTCATATTCACCACTTTGGTCTGGCCATTTGGTAGGCGGAGGAGAGATGCAAGGTGGTGCCCTGTAAGTTAAACAACTTGTGCCAAAAGTTGCTTGTAAATACCTTATCGTGAGCAAAGACAATCCTTCATGGAATGTCGTGTAGATGGATGATGACGTTGATGAAAAGTCGTGTGACATCTTCCGTCGAGAAGGGATGCTTTCGAGGCACCAAATGTATGTCCTTGGAAAGACAGTCGACAATCACCATGATAATGGTGCTGCCGTGTTCTGAGGGTAGTGCCTTCATGAAGTCCATTGAGATGTCCTCCCAAATCATGTCTGGAATGGGTAACAATTGAAGGAGACTTGCATGTGCCAGGTGTTGGGCTTTGTTACGCTAGCATACATCTCAAGAGTGGACGTGAGTATGCATGTTTGTTTTCATGCCCCTCCAATAAAACTCTCGCCTCAGCCTCCTGGGACTAGTGAAATACTATCACTTTGAGATAAGCATGCAATGGTGCAGCTAAGGTGTCGTACCCCCGTACGAAGTGGCAATAATAGCCTACTAGTCCAAGGAAACTACGAAGAGCCCTTGCTGTTGTTGGGGATGGCTACTCTGTTACGGCTGCAATTTTGGTTGGGTTGACGTGGACTCCGTCGTTGGTTAACACATGGCCTAAGTAGTTAATCCGAGTGATGCCAAAGGTGCACTTGGACAACTTGGCATACAATTGATTATGATGCAAGGTTTGAAGTATCTCCTTGACATGATTAATGTGCTTCGCTCATGTTTTGCTATAGACAAAAATGTCATTGAAGAAGGCCAGGACAAAGCGTTGCAAGAGTGGTCGGAAGATATTGTTCATGATGGCTTGAAATGTCGACAACGTGTTGCATAGCCTAAAGGGCATTACTACAAACTAGTAATGCCCCTCGTGTCTAGAAGGCAATTTTTAGGATGTCCTCATGTGCCTAGATTTGATGATATTCAGAATGAAGGTTGAGCTTAGTGAAGAACTTGGGGCCATGTAGCTCGTCTAGGAGCTCGTTCATCACTGATATGAGATATTTATCTTTAATGGTCTGTTCATTTAGCACACGGTAATTCATGCAAAATCACCAATGCCTGTCTTTTTGTTACAAGTACAGGTGATGCGAATGGACTCTCGCTTGGTCGCACATGACCATCTATAGGGAATTCTTGCACTTTATAATTTCATTTTTCTTAAGGATGATTACCACTATCAGGTAATCTTCCTCTTTTTCCTCAAAAAAAAATTTTCATTTTCTAACACCACAAGTATTGATAGGGTGTTGTTGCCACTAGTGTATCCTAGTCCTTCAAGGGAATACATTGGGGATTGCGAGCACACGAGAGGTAATCCACAGGGTTCATTAAAGATTTTTAGGAGTTGGTGCACCAGCTCCAGCATCTTTGGTGCTAGTTGGGTGGGCTTAGTTGACGAGTCCTTGACATAGACAAGGTATGCTAGATCTTGGGCCTTCAATTCTTGGCAAAGTTCCTCTGAAGGAGGTTTCCGGGAGTTGCCGCGGCATCGTACAAGGTGACGGCTCCTTGAGAGGCCGTGAAGGTGATGGATGGTGTCTCCAAGTCCTTACTCGATTCTTCCCAAGGATCAAATCCAAGGAAGATCTAGAATAACATCGAATGCTCTAAGGTTGAGGACAAAGCCATTGAAGTGAAATTCATGTCCGTGGATGAGAAGCTTGTGGTGCTCCACCTATTGTTTACTGCAGCGAGTGCCTCCATCGGTCACGAAGACTTGTCTTTGTTGTTTCTCCTCCCATGCATGTTGCCCCCCACTAGAGTAAGAGATATGAAATTACTTGAGCTACCACTATTGGCGAGAGCAAGGGTGGAACCTATTGCCATGTAGAAGGGGAGGCATACCGAGCCCTCCATGGCAACCCTGGTGAGAGCATGAGCTGAAATATGCTCCTTGGTTTCCATGGCGTCGTTGACATTGTCTGGATTCTAGTTGCTACGTCCATCCTTGTCCTCACAGGTGATGAAGAAGGTGTGTGATTTGCACTTGTCCAGAATGAATTTTTTGTTGCAGTTGTAGCACAAGTTCTTTTTGCACCGCTCCACCATCTCTTCAGGTGTTAGCCACCGTATAGGTAGCTTGGGTGGAGCTACCATCTCATCCTTGGTGTTGTGTGGTTGTCCCACACTAGAGTTTGATGGTGCTGTTTGAACTGTCTTAACTGTAGAGGGAGAAATCCAAGTTCGATGGTCATTACGATCTTGATTTTCAAAAAAATTTGTTGGTTTCAATATACATTCTTATGTTGTTTAATTTTTTATTTTATTTGATTTTAAAAAAAATTGTATTTTATGCTGTTTAATTTTTGCATTTACAATTGGATTAGATTCCTTGTCATCGTTCCAACTCATCTATCAAATGGCTGATGGACATGAAACTGACAAGAACATTGAGATATGGAAGATCAAGAAATTGATCAAGGCATTGGAGTCTGCAAGGGGCAATGGCACTAGCATGATTTCTCTGATCATGCCACCACGTGATCAAATAACACGGGTCGCCAAGATGTTGGGTGATGAATATGGTACTGCTTCGAATATCAAGAGTCGAGTAAATCGTCAGTCAGTGCTTGCAGCCATTACCTCTGCACAGCAGAGACTGAAGCTCTATAATAAAGTTCCACCAAATGGTCTGGTTTTATATACTGGAACTATTGTTACCGAGGATGGGAAAGAGAAGAAAGTCACAATTGATTTTGAGCCCTTCAGGCCTATCAATGCATCACTATATCTTTGTGATAACAAATTTCACACAGAGGCACTAAATGAACTACTAGAATCTGATGACAAATTTGGATTCATTGTGATGGATGGAAATGGGACGCTGTATGGCACTTTAAGTGGTAATACCCGTGAGGTCCTTCACAAGTTTACTGTCGACCTTCCGAAAAAACATGGTAGGGGAGGACAATCTGCTTTGCGATTTGCCCGTCTGCGGATGGAAAAGCGTCACAATTATGTGCGTAAGGCAGCAGAGCTTGCCACCCAATTCTTCATCAACCCTGCCACAAGCCAGCCAAATGTTTCAGGTCTCATTCTTGCTGGTTCTGCTGACTTCAAAACTGAATTGAGTCAGTCTGACATGTTTGATCAGCGACTCCAGGCCAAGATACTTAATGTAGTAGATGTCTCCTATGGTGGAGAAAATGGATTCAACCAGGCGATTGAACTCTCAGCTGAAGTTCTCTCCAATGTGAAGTTTATTCAGGAAAAGCGGTTGATAGGTAAATATTTTGAAGAAATTAGTCAGGATACAGGGAAGTATGTTTTTGGTGTCGATGATACTCTGAAAGCTCTTGAAATGGGTGCCGTAGAAACCTTGATTGTTTGGGAGAATTTGGATATCAACAGATACACACTGAAAAACAGTAACACAGGTGAGATAGTGGTCAAATATTTGAACAAGGAACAAGAAGCCGACCAAAGCAATTTCCGAGATGTTGCTGCCTCTGCAGAGCTGGAAGTGCAAGAGAAAGCATCTCTTCTGGAGTGGTTTGCCAATGAATATAAGAAGTTTGGGTGTGTACTGGAGTTTGTCACTAATAAATCACAGGAAGGGTCTCAATTTTGTAGAGGTTTCGGTGGAATTGGTGGAATTCTTCGTTACCAGCTTGACATTAGGTCATTTGATGAGCCATCTGATGATGGAGAAGTATATGAGGATTCCGACTAGCAATTAGTCAACCATCAGCTTTATTTGTCCGGTGTGCCTGTCCCTCCTGGCCACTCCTGCAAAGCATTTGGCCCCTGTACCAGAAATTATACATGTAAGTGATGTTTTTTATTATTTGATATGAAAATCTTATGGTTCTTGAGATGTTTAGATTATATTCCGTTTATTCATTAAACAGCTACTTGACATTTCAGTAGAACAGAGAATCAGCACTCTGGACAAGCTCCTCCAAAGGTTCCAGCCTTGGCCTGATTGCATGGGACTATTTATTCAATCTGTTCCATTTCTTCCCAAACCAGTGTAGGGTTACGAGTCTTTTTGTTTGTTTGTTTAAAAGACTATTTATTTTGAATATATGAATACCGCAGTTGTGCTGCGTTTGGAAACTTGATGCATTGGGCCAAATTGATCTTAGCCTGAAGTTTTGTAGGCTTGATATCCAAGGTGCATTTGGCTCCTTTTTGGTAGCCATTATATTGTGTGCTTTTCTTTGCTTTAATTTTGGACGCATAGTAGCTGAAATACTTTGAAGCCTTCTTTCTTGCATATTGTCTCCATCAGCTCCTCAGAAAAAATATTTTCTCCATTAGCACTGAGACAGCATCGGTTGGGCTTTTGTGGAAGGATTTCATACCTTTAGGTAGAGCTTGCTTTTCAGCTTGATGAAATGTTGGGGTGTGTTGATGGATGCCCAATCTGAAGACTGCCTTCGTGGCCATTGATGTGGTGGGGATTGGTGTACCTTTGTGGAAAGTGCCTGGTTTAGGAATGGGAGAGGTGCTAGAAGAAGAGAATTCTAGTTAAAATTTCCACAATCAATTGAAGAATCTTGGTTTCTTTTGGCAGGAGGGACATAATATTTTGCAGATCGGTTCAGACATTATCACAATTGAATGCTCATGTTACTTCTATCAAGATGATCGAGATATTTGCAACACTCTTTTTTAAGATTTTGACCCTTCATGGACGTGCTGTGGGTTTCCAATTGAAACAATTTTTTTAAAACCTTCAATATTTTTTACGTAACTCAACTCTGCAAAATTTCATCACAAGTTGGTGTTTGTTGCCTGAGTTTAACAAGATTGTCTTAGTGAGGGGGTTAATTCATATTGTATTCATGCATTAATCTTTTTTACATTGATGGTAGCTTAAAATGTTCAAGCTTTTTATGGCTTTTCATTGATCTCCCTACTTAGATTTGAAGTTTCTCGACTACAGGCATTTGTTATATTCTCACCCTTGCATGGCTTATTAACACTTCTAAGCTTATTAGATGCTACAAATCTGCAAAATCTCAACAGAAGATTTTGTAGCCTGAGTTTTACAAGATTGTCATAGCGAGGAGGCTTAGATTCATTAATCTTTTTTCAATTAATGGTATTAGCTTAAAATGTTTTAGCTTTTCATGGTTTTGCATTGGACTACAGGTACTTGTTATATTCTTACCCCTACATGCAAGTCATGTTGGGTGGGGGGGGGGGGGGGGGGGGGGGGGGTGTTGTGTTTAAGGCATGAAACTGGGCATGCTTTGGATGTGAACGAAACTTTTCACACACGATCCTGAAGTTCATGTTTTGTTTTGTTTTGTTTTTGTTTTTGTTTTTGGTGGCGTCGGGGTGGGGTGTGTGTGTATTTGGGTATGGTTAACAACTCAACATTAGTGTTTGGCACCTGCTGGGTGCGTGTGGTTTTTTCGGTAAAATTATTAGTTTTGATTTCCAGATAGACGGCTTGCTGTTTTATTATGCTTGTGTGAATAATTTTTCCCTTTTTATGGTTATAATTGTCTACAGGTTGTCTATATGGTATATTCTTCATGATTAATTTCGGTGGAAGTCTCGGGCCTCCACCTGCCAGTCGTGTTCAAAGTTTAGACCTATTGTTTCTCAAAGCTAATGGGGCATGTATGCCTAGGGCCTATTTTTTGTAATTGGGATAACCCACGAAAGCTGGTGTCATCCCAATTTTGGAAGCTAGGTTAGCTAGCCTAAACCATGATAAGGCCACTTAACCTGTGTTTAACGTTCCAAAAATGAGGTAAGATGAGTTGGAGCAAGTTAAACATAACCTATATGAGCCTTCTTTGTAGCATGTCATATCACAAGGTAGCCTACGGGTTAACCCTCTGTATACCAATCTCAAGTTAATCTAGCAGGTTGACCTCTCTTCACACCAAACAGTAATGCAGGTTAATCCAACCATACAAAAGGCAGGTTAACCGTGTTTGTTCGTTATTTAACTGACCTCTCATTTGTAGAATAAGTTTAACCTACTTAAATTTTCAAATATCAAACATTTACTTATTTAAATATTTTATTTTACTTTTTTCTTATTATTTTATTTATTTTGCAAATATATTTTCCTTTAAAAACAACATTTAAATAATTTGCACTTAGATAGTTGAATGTAAATAGGGTACATACACTATGAAATTAGGATGTATTGCAAATGAACGTAAGGGTTTCATTACGAAAGTATCTTCGAATCGAAGGGGATCTGATTACTGTAGGTTTCGTTGCAGGAATTATTTTATCAAGGGCACTTGAAATAATGGTGTTGTACAATAGAAGTGTAAATGTTGGATTTAGTGGTATTTTGGTTCTAATGCTTTTTAATGTTCTACGCTAAATGTCATAACATATTAATACCATCTTTAGGAATAAAATCAATTTGTAATATAAATAGAGAAATCATAACGGAAAAGGGCATTTAGCGTGCGATGCATAAAGCTTGCAATTAAGATTAGTGGTAGATTTGAACGGTCCAATGGTGACACTTTGGGCTCGTACCCTTTGCATAACAAGCTCTTTCACTCTACCCCCTTAACAGTGATCCGGATGATTAATGCCTTTGCAAGGTAATTTTTTGTTTGATGACGTGGAGTCCTCTTTCGAGAAATTCACATGCCGTCCCAAGACATGAGCCTCCACGTAAAGTGTTGGTGACTCAACTTGGCACCGTTTCCGCAGTAGGGTATGAGCTCACCAGTTGAGCACCTGCGAGGGAGCTTTCCAAGGTAATTTTCTCATGTGAGATGGAAAGCACGGAAGGGTCGGCTGTGAAGAGAGAACATTTTGGTTGCTTTTCAGGGGTGTTGGCCACTCCGTATTTCTCCCGTAAACATGTGTGATCCATAAGCATATTGCAAAGTAGGGCTAAAAAAATGTTCAATGAATGAATTAATTAGATGGTATTTGATAGGTAACTTAAATGGGTTTACTTGTGTTTGTTCAACAATTAACTCTTCTCGCATTTACGTCAAATTAAGAAAAGTTAATTGGGTGTAAATTTATTTTATCTTTTTTTACAATAAATTTAATTTACTTAAATATTTAAATATTAAAATTCACATATTCTACCATTTTATTTTACTTCTTCTTTCTCTTCTATTTATCTACTTCTTTTACAGATATATTTTCCTTTTTAAACACCACCATAGTGTGCATCCAAGCTTTACAAGAGCAAAATTTCAAACGGATGAGTATTGTTAGATATGCGTAACTAAGAAACATAAGAAAAAGTAAAAAGAATAAGCCCACGTAAATTAAACTGCAATGATTTTTACCCATCACTCATAACAATGAATTGTCCTTAGATGTTGACCTATATTTTTTTACCTATTAAAACATGTAGAATATCACATAAGTATAGATAGTGTATGTCCTATTTAGTCCACATCTTCTTATAATAAAATGTAGACGTTTCACCATATATTGTTAATATCTTCCATCACTTAATTAGAATTATTAGATTCGGTGGGACAACATGCATGCTGGGTTAATTAGACTTGGTTACTTTCAAAATACCATCAAACATTTGATGGTATTTTCTTGAGTTTAAAGTCTAAAGAAAGTTTAACAACGAGTATATCTTCAAGTTTAGAAAAATTGCAAGTATTAAATTACTGTTGAATAGAAAAATGAGTAATTGCTTCTAAAAGGAAGATTTCTATTTGTATTCGCATGGATCAAAATTGAGAGAGCCATATTCATATCTGTGGCTCATTTTTTGGGTCCTTGTGATCCAACTTTTCAAAGATTACCATCCATTAAAAGGAAAAAAAGTGACTGTATCAGTGATACAGGCTTGATAGTGTGAGGAGAGAGGAAGTAGACACTGCCTCTTACGTGAAGGAAGACAAACATCCCGTAAATGGGACAACTCAGTGCCATACAAGGGGAATGAACACAAAACTAAACCTAGCATTACCAAAAACAAAAAAAAAAAAAAAGAATGCGAAGAACGCGCCTGTTTTATCTGACCCTTCAACACTCACGTGACATGAGATGGAAGAAAACAAATTGAATTATATATATATATATATATATGCTGTTACTATCATTGTGAAAGATGTATGTATCTATATATCTTATACTTACATGTATATTTTTAAAAATAATTATATTTTCTTTATATACTTTTATAAATTATATGAATCAAATAATAAGAATTTATATATATATATATATTTCTTTTTTTTTTTTTCATTCTCTTCTCTTTCACCGAAAACCTTGCTTGCTGTCCCTTTGTTGAAGAGCCAGAGAGGGTAAAAGTTGGATTTTTGTTGGAAAGAAAAAATGAAAAGGAAGGAATACGTATAAAATGATTTTTATCATTTAATTTACATAGTTCGCATGAGTATATTAAAAAAAGATAAGTAATTATTTTTAAAAATATACAGGTAAATCTGATATACACAGAGATGTACAAGTTCTCTACAAAGATTACATAGGCATGTATGAAATTAACTCAAAAAAACGGTAGCCAACCTCGTTTGCCTTCACCTCGACCACAAGACACCACCAAGACAACTAGTGGTATGATCCCTAACCGTCGTACGCTATGGTCGTGGCGAATACCATTATTGCTTTGGGGCGCCGCTTCCTTCTTCCATCTTCCCCCGTCTCTGTCCCCTTCAGACTAGTGGTATAACGCAACTCCTCCTCCTCCCTCTATCCAATCGTCTCTGCTGTTGCCACGTTCTTGTTTACGCTCATGTGCTTAAATGGGGTCTTTTTTTTTTTCTTTTCTAAGGGCACCCTTTTGCTCATTTATAATTTCTTAACACTTGGCTGGCAAGCGCTCATGTATTGTCTCTTTATAATGTTTTCGTTAGATGAAACATTGGAAGCTCAAATGTCTTGAAATTGGGTAGAGATTTGTGCTTTTCCTTTTTAGCTAATCTCCCAACCTGAGGGGTAGAGAGAACATAGATAAGGTGTAGATATGCCATGTATTTGTTTTTCAGAGCAAGATGGTAATTGACAAGTGATGACAAATCGGAACATATCATCTGCGTTGCCCTTCCATCCTGGATTGAGCACGGCACCATTATAAAGCCTTGGAGTCTAGTTTGGTCGTTTGGACTTACTGTCGAGGATGACTTCCTCTAGAAGTGGATTGCTCCCCATAGAGTGCTTGATTGGCGAACCGAGCCTTTTATTTTTTTGGTTTGACGGGGGGGGGGGGGGGGGGGCGGAAGGAGACAAGGATTGCTTATCCCAATCCTATCGATGGGATAAGTAAATATAGTTATCCATTATTGTCTGGGTTGAACTATTCCACCTTCTCTATTTAGTTTTTTCTCTTCCGTGTTCATCTTTGTTTGTAATCTTACAAACTACTACTCCTAGAGGATAAGTGCCAACTTCACTTGCATAATATATTGGTGATGATTGAATGAGTTGTGCTCTTTAAATGGGAAAATATTGAGACTGATAGTCAGAGAAACTTGTAAGTGATTTCGGAATGGATGAATCATGAGTTGGTCACATTGCATGTGGGAGGGCATATGGTTTTTGAGTATCATGCGCAAACAATCTTCTTCTTCATCTTTACTACATTTAAGTATTACAAGCAAAATACAAGGTCCTGAAACACAGTACAAAGAAAATGAAGAACGTATTGTCCCTGAATCACATAGTCTGGTGGGTTTGGGTATCATCAAGATTCAAGAAGTGTTGGATACAAGTATCATATGGGGGAAGGTGGGGGGACAAGAAGGTTTTACACTTATGATTATCATATAACCAGCTTTAGTAAACATCCCAATTCAACCCCATCAATAATTGGATGGGTAGTTGGCTGATTATGCAGCACACTCACTGCCACTGCATATTGTTTGTGGCTGCATATTTGGTCTATGTGGCTGATTTTCTAACAGTGACTTCAATCCAATTTTAGTTAATCTTTTGTTCAGTTTTTTTTTTTTTCCGTTGTTGTCAAGCTTACCTGTGCTTTCTTAATCAAGATTTCATTACTCACAAACTATGTTGCTATACACATTTCTTATGGTTTCACTTGATTTCTTTTTTTTTTTTTTTGTTAGAGTAGCCTAAGTTTTGGTTGTTTTCTATTCTCCTACAATTTACTTTTAAGATAATGCTAGTAGATGTGATGGCATTTAATGTTCTATTTTAAGTTTCTAGGGGGCCCTAAAGCTTTAGATCCAACTAAAAAACTGTGTTTGTGGTAGTGTGTTAATGGCTACTATTGGTTCATACAACTAGCTCGTGTAGTGGGAGGCAGTTCTAGTAGCCAAGTATATTCAGCTTTTTTAATCGAATATTAAGAACTGTCAACCTTATCATGTAATTACTAATTTTTTTCTTAAAAATTGTTAAAAAAAGCTAATTTTATTTTCTAAAAAATTGTGCAGAACTGTTGTTCTCTTGCACCCTATATTTCCAAAGAATTGATAATAAATGCCTAGTAGGTGACTAGGATGAAGGGTAAGCATGAAGGTGTAGCAAAAACCTTGTTTAAATTGATGCCCGAGAAAAAAAAGAGATGGTGATTTTGTTTTTCATGTGGTTATGAGAATCAATATTGATGGTGACAAGGATGGTTTAGAACTCCTAAAGATTCCTGGTTTAAGCAAAAGTTTAGGTGTATAGACAAGCTTTACAAAAGAACTAAACTTTTTTTTTTTCTTTTTCTGAGTAAGAAAAGGGATGGTCACATGAGGTTAACGATCATTTGCTTCATTAACCTAGGTACCTACATAAATTGGTAACCTTCCAAAAAAGTTGCCCAACTAAAATTTTTACGTATTTATAACTTTTTTTTGTAGATATGTGTCTACTTCAGAAGGTCATCTCAGTTCTCAATCAATATTTCACATCTTTTACCTGTCTCATGATATAGACTGATCATATATTTTTCTTGTTATGCTTAATGCAAAGCCTTAATTACTTAAGAATTGTCTGCATTGAGGTCTACACAGAGTGGTGACGGGCTGTCTTATGGGCTTGATTGGGCTCTCGCTGGAAAAGGTGTAATAATTAAGGACAAAGTATTTCATAATTTGGATCCTTCCGATCTACAAAATGAGGGAGCAAAAACAGTTGGTCATTCCTCTGCTTACATTGTTGCGTTTATTAGATCATTTTTATTTATTTGAAATATTAATTGCTTCGTGGCATCTGGATCTTAGCAGAGTGTTTGTCTGGCTTTCCCATGTTCATAAGAGGAGATGTAGTCAGTGGGGCTTCTGAAATATCAAGTGCTCTATTTAGTAAACTTTTGAAGCAGGTGCATCTCATTTTTGCAATCATTGGCTATTCTCATAATTCTAATTGTTAGACGGATGGCAATCATCCATTTTAAAAAACTTTTTTGCTGATTTTCATCTTCATTTTTTTGTAGTTTCCAGGTCAAATTCACTGTTGTTGCTGCTAAGTTCTGTAGAATATTTTTGCCTTAATAAATGATCTTTACATTCGATTTCGGTTCATATGCTTATCTTGCTATATTTTGGCCAAATCTTGTAGAAGGTAGTTTTAGTAGGGATAGGCACAACAACTGAAAGAACATAGGCAGGGGAACTCACTTTAAGGAGCAACTCAGTTTAAGGAAGAATCGCATGAAAGAAACACATTAGTCATATGCTTTTGCAATCTAGTATTTTAAAGGGGAAGCCATTTAAAAAGCAAAGGTTCTTAGGTCTTCTCCTTTCGGTCTGCTGGAAGTTTCTCTTGCCATGATGTGCTTAAGGACTAAACACCATTAGCTCAGAAGCACAAGGATTAAGTATTGAAATTATCACCCCATATTATATCTCTAGATTAAAAAATTTGTTGCTGGCCTTGTAGAATACATGACTACTAGAATAAAAGTATGTTGCTAAGTCTTTGACTTGACTTGTGGAATCTTTCATTTTTAGGTCACATCACACATATCCTTGGAGACAAAAGTCTTCGTGCAGGATGGTGCAATTGGGTCACATTCCAAATGTGACACAAAAGTGCGTATAATAAGTGATAGTCCAACTGCCGTTCTTACACTTTCTAGTTTCCTTTGGAAAGTGTCCAGTCGTGCTGTTTCTCATGATCCTTGCCCATTGACTGTTTATGTTGCTAGCTCAATGAGGTAAGTGTTTGACACATCAACATCCTAGTTTCTATCACCGATCTTCATAGTTTAAAGTGCTTATGTATACAAAGATTTGTGCATGGTCATTTGCATGCTTTCTGTAGAAGCTGTGCAGGCTATTATGAGGTTACAATGGACCAGACTGATTCAGACTTGGTTATTTCCTACATTCTTCCTTGAAAGTAGGGGAATTGTTTAGGATATATATTCAAGTTGTTTGGTTCCTTAGAACTTTCTTTATTCCTGCGAATACCATCATTGAGTTCAAAAGGGGAGTTCTCCATTTCTCTTTTCTAAATTTTTTTCAATCCCTTCTATACTCACCTAAATTCTCCCTATGAATCCTCTCTTGCTTCAGCTGCTGTATAATTTCAAAATCATATAAATAACAAGAAGGTACAATCTATTACTGTTTGGATGCAAATACCAATCAGGGTTGGTTGGTCTGCCATTAAACCAGTCCTACAAGGTCAGCCTCGTAGTCAAACCATATTGTACCTAACCAACCACCTTCCTGGTGTATCACATGGCTCAGTTTTAAAAACATTGGTCATTGGTCTACCAGTTCCAAATAGCATCAACATAGTGGAGTTTTTACATGCACTGCTATAGCAGAAAATTGAAATAAATGCTACAAAATGTATGTACACATCTTTTATTACCATCTAAGATATTTGCATGAAAATGGATATTTGTTTATTTATTTTTTTAATGGAAAATGGAGAAACAGAGAAATTCCTATGATAATTATTTTTCGTGAACTCATGATTATTAAGTAGAATGCCAGAAGAATTGAGCAAAAAGTATTGTGATGCTCTTACACAAGCAAAAAAGAGACATGCAGGACTATCTGAACTAGAGGAGTATCGAGTGGATGTGTCATATAATGAAGTTTTGGGAAGTGTAATTGCAAGAAGGTCAAGGCAAGTCTATAGTGTAATGGAGAACCAAGCTGGTTTGATGCTTGGAAGGTGTATTTTTTGAAGCGATGCACCTTCTAAGGTACATAATGGGGATCTTTATAACCAAGAAGGACCAACATGTGCTTGCGTTGGTTTGGAAAACATTTATTGTTCTATTCAAGGGGATATTTTATGGAGAACAATGTTTTAGTTGTGCATATTGATGCATATTCACTAGTTAGAAAAGGGGCATGTCGGTGATGTATATCGTTGATGTATCATTCATATCATGGAATCAGGGCAAAATGGCTCAAAATGCTTTAAGTTTTACAAAATTGTGATATTAGTGTTTACTACATGCATAAACAAATATAAGTCTTCACTTCAAATGCCTATGAAGGTACACTTCACATAGAAATGCCTATGAAAAAGTTATGAGACTTTTTCATAAAACAAAGTTATAAGAAGTCAAGCTTTGCACAATATTAGTACAAGTTGGCTTATACTTCTACATGCAAGATCAAGTCAAGTTTCGGTTACATAAATACAAGTGTAAACTTTACATATTTAAAGTTGCACTCGCGAGTAACTACTATAAGCTAGCATACACTTAAATCTAGATACAAGCAATGTATTGGGTACTAAGGTACAGGTACAACTTTTGTACAAGTACACTTGCACATTATAAATCTAGATACAAGCAATGTATTGGGTACTAAGGTACAATTACAACTTTTGTACAAGTACACTTGCACATTACACAAGTACAAATTGCTGTATTGGTCTTTAGGCAATTAGGTAACAACAAAATACATACAAGGCTCTTTTCAAAAAAATACATACAATGCTACAACCTACAAGTACTGATTTCTTTAATTTATAATAAGTAATGCCTAAATTCTGATAATTTATCAACTAACACTTTCAAAACAAAAGTTGGCAACTAAAGATTTATGAATCAAGGATGCATGGTGCCATTATGGAAGGAGCTTGAGCTTTAAAGCTTGATTTGGAGTTGGATTTGTGAAAAAATAGAAAAATGGGGGAGAATAATGTCATCATATAAGAGGGTAATGAGAAAGCAGGGTGTGTGGGTGGAGGGGAGGGGGGGAGTGATAGGGGGAGAGAGAGGAAAATGTGGTGTGAGAGGGAGTTGGAGTGTCGTGGGTGCTGATGGAGGGTGAAGAGTTGATGTAGGAATAGGGTGTAGGATGGGATTCCTTGCTCATCTTGCAGACACTCCATTTATTGCTTTAGATGATATGATTGTGGGCACATAGCTGATGAGTGTTGTGATCGCATGGTTTGCATTTGCTATGGGGGTGGGGGTCACCAGCAATGGGTGTACATGAAAGGTAGTAGTTTTGCTTTGGTGGTGCAACCCAAGAAGGTGGAGAATTGTGCAAAAGAGCATGAAAGTGTGATTCCTAATGTCTTGGCTCCTAGGTCCGAGACACTCAGGTTTGTTCAATGTGTTGTTGAAGGAGCATCGCTTGGAGACGTAATTGTTGCTTCTTGATCACTGTCATCTATTTGTGATGGATTTGCACGGATGGTTTGAAGGAGGATCAAAGTTGTTTCTTTGAGTGAAAAGAAAGTCTTTGTGCATGGTTCCACTGTAGAGGAAGATGAGAACCTTTGCTTTGTCACAATGAGTGCCAATGGTAGGAGGGCCCAGTGGCAACCATTAGCATGTGCTGGGGCATCGAAAGAATGACCATTGCCTCAATAGATGGTTGTCTTGCTCATCTTTGGCATTCCTTTATGATACAAGAACAATAAGATTTTCATGGAAAATCCCAAAAGGAAAAACTATGGAAGAAGATATCTAGAGTGTTGAAAATTACATTGAGTCTTTTCAAGGAAACCCATAGTAAAATGGTCCTTGTATAAGCCCACATCCTTACTCTATCCTAATCCCAATCCTAGAAGTTGTGGGCCTCAACTTATTAACTAATATAATGGTCTTAGCACTCCCCTTCAAGATGGAGCTTGTTAAACTCTAGACTATTGTATAAGATATGAAAATATACTCCCCTTCAGTCTATAATCCATGTGTCTTGTGGAAGACAAAGTAGGCAAATATTCTAGAGTGCTCTCCTTATTCATTCAGGCAGATGGATTGGAGATTCTCCAAGAAGATAAGTCCAACATATTTTCCAAAAGTGTATATGGTTCGGAAGAAAATCTTTTGGTGAAGATGTCCTCAAAAAGAGTTTGCTGCTTCAAATAGGGAATTAGCTTCATCAGGCTTCTTTTAAATTGAGTAGTGAGATAGGAAAAGACCTCTATTCCAAGTAGATAGTTAGCAACATCAGGTCCCATTCCTTTTCAAGAAAAAGGGAAAAACATTAGGTTCTAATCTCTTCTAGGTAGAGTAGAGAGCTAATCAAAGTCCTTTATCTCTAAGGATAGAGCCTCTTATAACAACTCCACAAAGAGAGTGGAGAAAACATCTCAACAATCAAGGGAAACAAATGGCCATCTTGACATAAAGAAAGATTTTTTTTTTTTGAAAAGGAGAAAGATAGATTGAAGATGGAGAAGTCTGAAATATAATTCATGATTGGCGACTGTCTAAGATGATCCTTTGCTGAATTTTTTCTCCAAGAGAGAGTGGAGGTTGGTAAGCGATCAATTGCTAGTTAGTATTTGAGTAGGAGATAGGAAAAGAATTACATCTTTGGGTGGATTCTCTCACATATGGTAACCTCAAAGAGAGCAGATCTCTCCTATAGGGTGACTCAAAATATGGGTCTATCTTGTATCCATGGTTCAACATGCTGATTTCGATGCCATTTTGATGATTTTAAAAGTATGCATTTAGGAGGCATGCCAAAGGTATGCCGAAGAATTGGTTGTAAATCGACATTGCTATTCCAATGATTTTGGTAATTGAAGATGGAGGCATGTTGAAGAAATGTTGGAGGCATGTTGATTAAATTGTAGAAAAATAGGAAATTTGCTAAAAAAAGAAAGAACTTGATTTGTTTGCTGCCACATAAATACATGCAAGCACTTGTTTAATACTTCTATAACAAAGTTTATCACTCCAATTTTCAGACATAATGTAAAGAGTACATCACCACTTCCCCAAACTAAGAATTAATTATTTGCTAATTAATATCAAGTACTCTTTTTCTAAGGAAAAAAAAAACATCAAGTACTCATTTAATTAGAAATTTCATGCTTAATAGTACTTAACTAATACTTAGTAGCAATTAGTACTATAGTCAGTACCAACATTTGGTAATTATGACTGTGTAGTTTGGACAACTTTTGAAACGTTATGTTAACGTACAATAACAATTCATAGTGCTTTTACTTTGTTTTAAGTACCAAGTCACCCATATCTACCAACTAAATTGAGCTGAGATACAAGAGAATTGACTTGAGATACCTTGATTTTAGTCCAATGAGACCTCCCAATGTCACCCAAGCTCTACTATACTCTAATACTATATGATGGAAATATGGAAAGTCCAATCCTTTCGTAGGCTAGAAAGGAGGAAAAATTACAAAAATATCCGTAATGGTAATATAGTGTCTGACAATGTGTCAACATTTGAGTTTATATTAGCAAAATTTTGCCAGTATACCTTGATTTTGACGATTTAACATCATATCGACAAAACTTTGCCAGTATGCACTTGATTTCCTATAATTTCAATTTTGATCCCTATGTCCCGGTATGTAGGTCAAAATTGCAAATATTGGAGGCATACCAGGGTCATGCTGCTGGCATGACATTCTATGCTTGTACCAGGACTTGTAAGAAAGTTGATCTTTCTCACATATGGAGACCTCTACAAGTTAGTCTCCTCCCATATAAAGCTCTCTTGCATATGGAGACCTCCAAGAGTTTCTCCTCCCATATAAAGATTTTGAAGGGAGTGAATTTCTTCTAGTTGCAAAGTAAAAGGTGTCTCTCATATAGTGACCCTCATTTTGTGATGACAAGCTCTTCCTTGGAGGAAGAGTGATAGTTGAAAACCATAAATATAATAGGAGAGAGATGTGTAATTTTCCCACTTGCTCCTATGTTATGGATTTATAGAGATGCACAAGTTAGA
This sequence comes from Thalassia testudinum, assembly GCA_037157565.1. Lineage (NCBI taxonomy): Eukaryota > Viridiplantae > Streptophyta > Magnoliopsida > Alismatales > Hydrocharitaceae > Thalassia > Thalassia testudinum. Next base: position 9,842,972 of record JAZHRO010000059.1, on the reverse strand, counting down.
AGAAATAAAAGAGAGGTGGTGTTCTAGAGAAAGATGATGCCTTGAGTCGTCTTTCTTATTTGTTCCTCCTCTCCTTCCTCCCTTTTTGATTTCTTTTTTATTTCTTTTCCTTTCATTTTTCTTCTTGTTTCTTAAAAAAATTTGAAACCTCAAGAAGACTCTAGGACTTAACAAGTAGGGCCTCAAAGGACAAGACCAAGAATCCTTTGAAATCTCCCTACTAAACTCAACTACGTGGGATCAAGGACTCAAACCCAAGTAGGCCACCACTTGATCAAGACAAGTGTGTTTCAGGAAGGATTGAATCGCAAAACAAACTTAAAGAAATCCAAATCAAGATGTAAACATCGAAGATGATCAAGATATAAATAACAGAGATGACTAAAGCAAAACATACAATTCGTGAAATGAAACCAAAAGAGCAAATCTTTGAAATAGTTGGACCGACAACAATAACTTGGACTGATCTTGAGTTTGCATCCACTGAACTCCAATGGAACTTTTGAAAGGAAAAAACATTGGCTATGGAGCACTTCCTTAGAACCTTTGGATTGCTTTGCAAATTTCAAACACTACTTTTAAACTTTTTAGAATCCCTGCAACAATATGAAATCTCATAACTTCTGGACTCCTTGTCAAAGAAATAGGAGGATGGTTTTGATTTACCAAGATCTCTCTCTCTCTCTCTCTCTCTCTCTCTCTCTCTCTCACACACACACACACATGAATGAATGAATTTATAATCTGATAATCAACTCGATGCCATGATTATAAGTTCGTAACCCCAGTCCATTCCCATTGGTGGAACCATAACAGATCTACTCATTCTTGGATTCCAGTTAGTCAAAAGGGTCGTGAACTAAGAAATAGCCCCTAGAAGCTATGAGAGGCTATCCTGAGCAATTGCAAGAATTGTGTTCTTGGATATTCTTGGTTTATTAGGTCTATTAAAGGTTTTAAAGAAATCCTGTGATTGCAGCTGTGAATCTACATTACTTATAATCTTCCTTCTAGTTTCATTATCTAGAACATCTGGTTTCTACATTCAAGTAATAGACCTGTATCCTCCACTATGATCTCCTTGTTCCTCATGACAAGCTACTCCTGGACCTGGCTCTCACCTTGCAAACTTCAAGAAGCCCAAAATCTTGAAATGATAATATAGCATGTTGCCCCAATATTGCCTTGCTCTACTATCATGTACGTCGCAGGTACATGCTTTGGCCACTTGGCCAAAGCGATATTTGAGTGAAAAAAAAAAGAAAAATTCATGCAATCGAGCCCACTTAATTAAAAGGCTTAGCTTTTGTTGTTATTGTCAAGACCATGGAGTAGAATTGGGCATCAAACACAAACATGTTAATGATACCAACTAATGGAATACACTCGAATTATAAGAGAAGGATGCTAGAACTATTAATTGTCTATTGACTTTACCTTTTGAAAACACTCATTTAACTTTTCATCGAAAGACATGTATTCTGTAAACATGAACATATAATGGCTGTTTCCATCGGAATAGCAACCTATTTAGATAGTCATATTTAATTCTATCAGTTGAATGAACTAAACAATGCGGAAATGATAATATTAAAATATAAAAGAATAAGAACACTTGGGAATACTTGGGTTTATTTGAAAACCTCATTCACGAAGAGTGGAGAAAAAATAACGGGAGAAGGCCTCGATAGGCATGTGTGTCTATATATTCTTAAAGAAGAATGAAGAGGTACACTGTCTATTTATAGGCCACTGCACACCACACAGTCCCACATTAACTAATGTTGGACTAAACCACGCACACTCCAACACTCCCCTTTAAGCTGGAGCATACAATGCTCAACTTATACAACACTCAAACCTCACTCTACACAACGGAACATACACTCTTAGCTGGTCCTCGTTTGTAAGTGGGTATGCTGATGTCAACACATCAATGAAGGTTGAAGCTGCTGAATGTTGGAGATGACAAATGGCCTCTCCTCTAGAGACCTTAACACGTTCTGGTGGCTCCCCACTTAGTATCTTTGTAAAAGGGCCTTTCTCTGAAGACCTCGAAAGTTGGATCTCCCTCTTGGAGTTCACAAAATTGGATCTCCTACCCGAAATTTGAAGTGGGTCCTTCCTCGGAGGATCTCGAAACTGGATCTCTCTCCTGGAGACCTCGAAACTTTGGACCTCCTAGAGTTGTGGATCCTTGCGTGGTGATCTCGAACAAGGGACTCCTTCCTAGAGGATGACTATAATAGGCCTACACTCCTCCTTTCTCCTATACTCGTATTGGAAAAGAAATAAAAAATCAAGAAATACACATATATAGAGAAGAGTTTCTCCCTCTTCTTCTCTTGAATTCAAATGCTCTTTTTTTTTTTCTTGTTTTTTTTTTGAATTTTTTTTCTTTCTCTTCCTTTCCTCTTTTTCTTTCCCTTTTTTTTTTTCCTCTACATTTGTAATATAAGACCAACAAATAAAATAAGAGAAATAGAGTATAAAAGATATAAATGTACCAAAAATATCTCTTCATTCAGAGGAACCCAAGAGATAAACCAATATGGTATCCTTGATTTTCGGCTCCATCATCGCACCTTTGAAAATGCATGGAGCCTTACCACTGTCACCAAAACCACCGCCGAAAAACCATAGTTGCTGCTTGCTCCTAATTTGTTGCATTGCTGATCTTGCGAGATCTTCACGATCTCGCAATCTCCTACCACCGTAAGACCTTGTCTCCACCACAAAGTTCGCCTTAATCGCCATCGGTGATCGCTCCTCAAGCTGCTGTAGTCTTCGCCCGCGATCTCTGCCAAGCAACGCTACTAAGAATTGGTTGGTGCTCCTTCCTTTTTGTCGGTTTGCGACGAAGCATCGTTGCTGTGACGACTCCTTGGGATTGCGCCGAGCATCGCCCTCGAGCACTGTGCAGAGGGCCCTCGCCGCCTCCAGGAGGATTGATCTCCTCCTTGATCTTCACCTTGACCACGCGCAAGCCCTAGTAGGGCCGCCATATCGACGGGTCTCCTCGCCGCACCGCTTCTTCACATTGTGCATCGTTATCTCGATCAACGCACAACCTTCTTCGAACTCGTGATCTCGTCAAGCTCCTCACTGCAGCGTCAATGGTGTCGTCGGCATCCACCAGATCGCCGCCGCTGTCCACCCGTGCCTCGAGATCAGAATAGGCTTCTCCTTCCATTCCTTCGTTGCTGCGCACGGTTACTACTTCACCTTGTTCGCCTAGGGCTGCCTTGTCCTTGCCACTGATCGTGGCCCACAACGCATTCCTCAACGTTAGTTGTATGCAGATTGGGCAAGCACCATTGCTTCCTTCTTTGCATTCTTCCTTATCTCCACCGACAGGGGAAGGACTGAGACCTAAATCTTCTTCGAATACCACAAAAAAAAGATGAACCGCAAACAATGATAAACATGATAATTATTAAAAGAATAAACCTAAGAATTGAACTGCTTTGATACCAAGTTGAATGAATTAAACAATGCGGAAGTGATAATATCAAAGTATAAAAGAATAATAATACTTGGATTTACGTGGAAACCTCATTCACGAAGAGTGGGGAGAAAACCACAGGAGAAGGCCTCGATAGGCATGTGTGTTTATAATTTCTCAAAGAGGAATGAAGAGGTACATTACCTATTTATAGGTCACCACACATCACACAGTCCCACACTAAACGATGTGGGACTGAACTACATACACTCCAACAGTATCTGATGACCTGGTTTTTTAAATTTCTCAAAATATTTTGAAGGCCAACTGTTGGGAGTATTGTTGGCCTTCCATCTTCGCATGAGGGATTTCTAGCAGCTGATATTGAACGATCATCCCTGATTCTCTGTGGCAAATCCTTCGCTGATGCTATTGGTGTCAGAGATGCTCTTGTGGCTACAGCTGCACCTGTGATTTGTGCTAGGAGTGGTCTTCCATTTCATGCCAGGTAGAAATCGTTTCTGTTTCTAATTCTTTATCCTAGCAATAGAAAGTCAATATGATGTTCCACATCTTCCAGAATCATTACACTTCGTGATTCTACAATATTGCTCTTTGCTCTTGGAGGCACTTTTCAGAAGTGTTGCAATGTCAAGGACATAAGAGTATCTGATATTGGTTCTATGCTATTTCCTGGTGGTGCTTCGCCGTTCTTTTCCACTGAAAATCATGCAACAATTACTGTCCAGAAGCCTGCATCAATTATCTTGACAGCTGCTGACAGGTAATAATATGTCTCTATTAGCCACCTAAACCAAACCAAGCCCTGTTCCTACTGGTCAGTTACAATGATTCTTTGCTACCATTTTGATTTCTTGAGCATGTCTGGAGTTAGCTAAAACTCAAAATTTCAATTATCTCCTTCAGAAAATGGTTAATTTGTTATTTTTATTGGATAAATACCATCCAATGACTGGTTCATAACAGAAATGGTTTTTCAAATTTTGTTTGTGATTTGGAGGATAATTTCACATCTTCGCTTGTAAGTTGTAACCTTTTTGTTTTTTCTTGGAAAATGTTGCTGAAAAATGTACGGTGTACACTTATGATTGTAAAAAGAGCAAATTGATGCTTTCTCTTATTGGCCTTCATTTTTCTGTGGTAAATTCTCACTTGACCACTTTTGTTTGAAAAGATAGAAGCAATTGACACCAGTCTCAGACACTAATAAAAGTCTTTCAACCACTCCTAGATTCAAAAGAATCTTTTATGCTCCCTAGAAAGTCAAGGTCAAGATGTTAGATTGGAACTGAAGGAAGCAGCCGGGACAAGAGAATCCATTTAGTGTTAGGTTTGTGTTTACCCCTTCACCATTTATTCTGAGAGTTTGTGTGAGAGTGGGGGACTATAAACATGACTCATGTTACCTTTTTTTGTCGAGAATGATCAATGTAATATTCTCTTGCTAAGGGTTTTCCACGTAAATCAGGTCTTGTTATAATTTTTTACTTTTGCAATTTTTAATGTTATTTAGCAGAAATCATTTTGGCTCTCCATAAAAGCAGACTAAAATGCTTTTGGATTTTCATGGGGTGTTCTTAGAAAAGCCATTTTCTCATGCCATGTTGCTTTTTTTATATAAAGGGGTGAAGTTATGTTCCATTTCCTTATGTTGGAATGGTGAAGAGACCACGTGGCATATGCCACATGGCAGCTATCCAAAGGCCAATAGGGCCACTGGTTTTGGAGTCCAATTAAGTCAAGTAGGAGTTGTTTTTCTTAGTTGGCAAGTCTAATTTGGTTTATTTGTTTTAGGAGATTTTGTAAGATTTGATTTTTACCGAATCTAGAATATTTGATTAGATTTTGTTAGTTGAGTTTATTTTTAGCAAGTTGGAATATGTACTCTCTATTTAAAGAGAGCCTTTCCTATGATTTGAGATTTGAGTCAATAGAATTATTCTTCCAACAATAATTTCTGATTTGGAGAGCTAATATGTAATTTCTGATGTAATCTTTTTTGGTGGAATGAAATGAACGTGGGTAGTTATCGCTTGGATAACTACCCTTTCACTTTTCAAAAAAATTATTCTTCCAACAATAACAAAGACTCCTCTCCTCTCTCTCTCTGCCGTGAACCATCAAGGCCAAATAGGCCTCCAGCCGGTCAACAAGGAGCAATTGCTCATCCAGCCGCTGCCTCTTCTCCAGACTCATTGATCACCCAGATTAGATGTCTGGTGGATGTTCCAGATGTCTTATACGCACATTCCAGTACTGTGCGCAAGATTTCTGGATCTCTCCATGCACAGGAGCGTCCACATTCTGTCTACGCCCACTTAGCAATCTCTACACCTTAAATATACTGAAATTACAAATATGCAACCGCACTCCATGTAGTAACATAATAACAACTAGCAACTCAGGAGTCTCATATAATTGCAACTTGATTGCCTACCCTTCCATAACTCCTGGGCGTAATATGTAATTATCACTTTTACCTGGGTTAGCTCAGGCATTCCATAGAAGCAATAGACGAGAAAAATAAATATATCAATCCAACTTTGGCACCGTATTTCCAGCATTCTCAAGTTCCAGATTCTCCCAACCATCGAAATGACATCCTCTGTAATGTTGTGGTCCATGTCAGATTTTCTGATTGCAAGTTTGTCAAAACGTCTCTAATTTCTGAGCCCATCAAATACACATTGCTGTTTGTGTGCCATTAGTGAATGGACATGTCCTATCTACATTGCGGCCTAGAAAATTGGATCTTGTTAATTTCCAGGATCTTAAGATTGTCAAGAATCTCAGTGGGAAGAGTGTGACAGCTTTGAAGGGCCTTTTCATGAGAGGAATGTGAGTTTATGATTTGATGCATCCTCGCAATTAAAGGGAGTGGATAACTAACAAAATGTAAATGGAGTTAGGGTAGCATCTGACAGATTTTAACTCCTAGGCTTTAATTTCCAATAATGTTATAAGCCGTTGCTTGTAATCTGACAAGTGCACCCAGGCCTTCATAATTTTACTGAGCTTGAGGCTGTTGGATGTATCTTCCCCTAAAAGAGGTCTAACCTTTATATTTTCCTGGCAGTGCTGGATTATGGAAGGCCCTTTAACCTTTTTGCTAAAGAGAAAATGTTACTTCAAAGTGAATTTCTTTATAGATTTCACCGCTTTTGAGAAATTCTAAGATTTTTATTTTTATAAAATAATGAAAATCATTAACTTTTTACAGTTTGAGTGCCATTCCTCCCATATCAAAGCTCTCTGCTGGTCAAGCAGCCTATCATTTTTTAGCAGGATACCATGATGGAAAGTTTTTTCCAACATACAGCAGAGGTCCCTCACCTATTCCTTCACTAGAGCTAGCGAGGGCCTTACAGCATTATGTATGTTTGTTTTTTATGAAACTGTTTCAATGTTTATTGGCATTGAGAAGTACCTATATTCTCTCAATTCTGTACTGAAGAGTAATGCAATTATTCTTTCTGGATCAGTTGGAGGAGAGTGGAATCCAGTCTTTTCTCATAAACACTAATTATGGAGGAAAGCATATGGAAGGTAAAAGCATGGTAAAGCATAATCCAAATTTCTTCTACGCAGATAGAATTAATTCTAAAGCAAAATATTGGACTAAATTATACAGGGGAGTATCTCTATAAACTTGCAATGAAAACATTATCTGAAGATGCATCAGTACGTTTATTGTCAGCAGCGTCAGACCAAAGAGGTAATGGCATCTTTTAGTAGAAAGATAGCACTGATGTTGTAGCTGATGTCACCTCAATGTGGCATCCTCTTTCTAGGGTACAAAACTTAGGGATTGCTAGTAGTGTATGGGACCTTTATATGGACTATGCTTATCAAGGGAGGGGGGTTTTATTTGTCATGATTTCCGCAAAACATGTCTTGCTTCATGAGGGTGAAGAAATTAACAACTTTTGGCACTTATAGAGGGTTATATTGTGTTTTTAGTTGCCAAAGAAAGATGATGTTGTAGTCATGTTGGCTAAAACATGGTTGCAGCCTCGTGTCTCTATTTTGATACCCAACTAGAAGCAAGGACTAGCATACTGACTTGTGGGTTTCTGTTATCTATGCAGTTCGAGATCTGAAAAGAATGTATAAAAGCTTCTTGGTGGGGAAATTTGGAACTCTGCCAGGGGGATTTTCATTCTAATGGGTTGATGCCTATGAAAATTCATTGGTGTACGCTGTCAAAAAAAAATGGTGCCTTTTTATTGGAAAAACAAGGCAATGGTGGTCGTCAGTTGTATATTTGGCCTACAGGTGATATGCCATGCTTTTTTTGTCTATTGGCTGGGATGTAGGGAGTTTCATTTGGATTGTAAGTGTTGTAACAGGAATCTGATGTAGTATTCTATGGAATTGACTATTCCTGCCTGAAACAGGAGCAAAAATTTGATTTTAGAGGTGCTGAAATCAAGTAAGTTACTCCATTCCCTGTTTATTAACATGCTCTCAATATTTCAAATTATGTTCATTTCATTGGTAAAAAGAACACTGGAAGGTACCGAAATTGTAATTGATCGGTAATGGGTGCTTCCAAATTGACCGTGATTTGTTCAAAGATGTGGAAAGGAAAGAGATGTTCTTTCTTCCAAAGGAAAACCCTAGTCTCTCTTATATGAGAGACATGGGAGAATTACATACTCTCCCAAACAGGAAACAAGAAATAATTACTCAGTACATACATCCACAAAAGACTAGAATTTTTGCTGGACATTCTGGATGAAAGATTTGAAGCTTGGTTTTTTGAGCTAACGAAGGTCTCATCGAAGGTAAATCATTCCACTGTAGAAGATAACTTTGCATTTTCAGCCGGAGAAGTTATGGTTCATTTCTTTTATATAGTTTCTGCTGTATGTTGTAGATCAGGCCATAGTCACATTCCCAACGGAGCGGAATTGACTTTTGTCCTTGCCAACTACCAACATGGTCCCCTGTCCCTTCATGACACCGATTCTTCAGCCTCCTTGACTTTGAGCACCGATCCACTCCAACTGCATCAGGTACTGCATCTTGTAGATTTGTCAACTGCCAACTAAGACTACAACCAAGCAGTTGCCCCCATGATTGTGGGAATAGGTTGTGTGGGCAGAAAATGTACCGGCCAAGGCATTCCTGAAACAAGTGTGTATGCCGAGGTGCTCCTGCTGCTCAGCTTTGATCTTCATCTTAAAGTTTCACGAAGAGAAGGAAGAGGAAGAACAAGAATGAGGGCTCTCTGGCTGGGCAACCACCTGGGGATGGGTGCTATATCTGCCATTGGGTGGGATGTGAAGGTCTTGAATGGATCTGGTAGAAGCAGGGAGGGCCGAACCTTCCTTTGCAGAGTGTATGCTGAGTTGTTGCGTTTATAGGGATAAGGATCAGGCAAGAAAATTGGGCCAGACTAAATGGATATGAGCCAGAAAGGTGGCAAATGACTTTTTTTAATTTAAAGAGGTACTTCCCAACTCACCTTGTTTTGGTGGATGATATGCTGCTGTTCTCAAGTGCAGATAACAGAGCAGGAAAGGGGACACTGTGGTGCTGAAGGTCTTTCAGGATGTACTTGGATTGCGTCTGAATGCTTGTAAGAGTAGAATTTTCTACTCAAGGCTGCCATGGAGGAGATTGGAGATCTGCAGGATCTTATGCATGACGGAAGGTATGTTCCCTACCAAATATCTTGGACCCAAAGAGTGGGCTGGATGCCTGTGGAGGGGAAATGCTTGACAAGGTAAATGCCATTTTTTAATGGATCAGCTTCCAAATCACTTTCTAAAGTGGCACGGGTGCAATTATTGCACTCTGTTGCAGATGACATCTTGTCCTTTTGGCTACAGTTTGTTATAATTCCGTCTGCTGCCTAATTGGTTGCGTTGAATTTGCTTGACGATGGCTAACTACTTTGAGGCAGTTTCTGACATTTACCATCCTGGCAGGCTCTTTCAAAACCTTTGCTGGATGGTGTGGCTGGCTTGAAGGACCCTTTTGAATCAAGGTTGTAAGAGTGTCTAACTCAACCCCTTTTGTCCTGCCTTCCTCTTCCTCCAAAGAAAAAGCCCTAAGCGCCACTCCATTCCAGCTTTCACTTGGGCCCTTGATCGGTCTTCGTGAGCTGATCGGGGACCCCCCTCTCGCTCTCCTTCACCATCTCATGCTTCCATCCTCTCGCCTTTGTGTGAAGAGGTCCACTCGCTTCCACTTCCACGACCATTTCTGCCCTCGCCTCCACCCCAAGTTGGTTTTGCTCCTTTGTCTTCACTCTATCAAGCTTAGTGGAACCCTCTATTTGATGCTCATGGACCTCCCTCTAGCTTCCTTGAGTCTGATCATTATGGTTGCCTCAACTACACCGCCCCATTTTCGAGCTTTTCAGTTTTTCTTTCTTCTCTTGTGCTACCAAGGAGGTAGATGGCGATGTTCGGGGCAACTAGTTGATTGATGCTTATTGTATGAAGATTTGGTTGGGAGGTCATGAAGACGGTCTCTCTTAATGTGGAGATCCAAGGTTAAGCTGGACAGTTTGACGTGCCATAAGCGACTATTACTTGCTTAGGATTCACCTTTCACTCCTGTGACGTCACCTATCTAAGTTGGGGCCACGCTTGAAATCGTACTTCAACATGCTTGAGTTTAGTTAGTCGACACACTTTGATTATTGACTTTGTCGAGTTTTCGCTAGCATGTATAAGATTGATCGTTGATAGACCTCTCTTGGTGGTGCTATCATCATATGTTAGCATATAGCAACTGCTTTAGTTGCTACAAGTTGGTTTTAGTAGGATGCATTTTTTGTTATTTTGTTACCATATATTGTTATTTATGTTTGTACGGTTTTTTGGTTTTTAGTTCCTTAGGGGCACCACTGTAATTTTACCCTTTTGGTCTCTCTTTATATAAGAGAGCCTAGGGTTTTCAACAAGAAACTAAGTCATTTTAACCAATTTGGTATCAGAGCACCAATCTTAGATCGTGGCATTAGGTATCTCAACCCTAAGGCCTCTGAATCGTACCACCAAATCCCTCTTCCTCTCCCTCCGCCCCTGATCGACGATGACGCTTCATCGGCGGCGCTCCAGCGGTTGTGCGCGGCAGCACACGCGCGTGACAGAAGTAGCATTTGCATGATGGTGCTGGGTGGTGCAGTAGCATCCCGCATGCTTGAGGCGGTGCAGTAGTGGCTCTCCACAGGCAGTGCTCCAGCGGTTGTGAGCAGCAGCATACACGCGCGACAGCAGCAGCATCTACGCAGTGGTGCTGGGTGGCGCAGCAACCATCTCGCGCACCTGAGGTGGCATAGCAACGATTGTGCGACGTCGTCTGCGGCAATGTGCAGTAGCTGAAGGCGGCGTGCAGTGGCTGTGCTACACGTGTGAGAGGGTGGTAAGCCCTTTCTAGGGCTACTTCCGTTCACATCGTAGGGAGAGAGACACCTAAGTCCCCTTGGGGTCGTCTTGAGTGTTCTCCCCGCACTCGGGCTAGGGCCAGCACCTATCCAAGGGGGCTTTTCGCGGAGATGTAGATTTGAATATATCTGGTTTTAGATCGATTGATGATTTCTTAGACATAGAAGGTTGATTGAGGCTTTCGAATTGCGAAGATGGCTTTAGATGATCAGTCTGAGGTGATGTCGGGCTCTCTTTCGTACATCGGGGTATTTAAGAATTTGTTTTTCGGTTCCGTCGTTAAGTTAGACGAGACCAACTACCCGCGGTGGTTCCAAACTTTCCTAATAACTGTCAGGGGTCATCGGAAGAGCGACATCCTTACGGATTCGGAGTTTGTGAACAAGACTAGTACAAATGCCAATTAGGATAGAGATAATCCCATGGTCTCTACATGGCTCATGCAGACAGCTATTCCCTTAATAAGGGATGGGATCATGTATTATGTCACAACGAAAGAGATATGGGAGTCCTTGCGTGAGACTTACTTTCATGCCAAGAACTCTGCACGGGTTTTTCAGGTCTTCTATGATCTCTTCTACTTGCGTTAGGAAGGACGCACACTGCCATAGTACTACTCTCTACTGAAGGGAATGTTGGAGAGGCATCACTCCTATCTGTCGGGATGTGCCTGTGAGTCTTGGAGGAGCTTTAGGAGACAGTTGGCAGTCTCCCTTTTCTTAGCAGGTATTGGACCTGAGTATACAACAGCCAGAGATTAGATCTTCACCGCTTCGGAGCTTCCTACCCTAGAGGAGGCCTGTAGTAGACTTAGTAGAGTTTCAGTGCGCACTCCTGCTGCTGACTCTGGTGCTCAGACGTCCACACTGGTTGCGATCCCTGGACGTAGCAAGGGTGCTCCTCTTCCTGCACGTAGTCGAGGATGTAGATGCTCTTCTGCACACACTAGGACTTCGTGTACCTACTGTGGCAGGCTTAGCCACTCTGGGGCTATATGTTGGCAGAAGCATGGTAGGCCACCTATGGCCAATCAGGCAGCTGAGATCACAGATGTAGTTATCTCTAGTCCTGATGTTAATTCTCTGAGCATAGAGATTGAGACATTGCGGTAACAGATTGCTCAGTTGACTCAGGTATCTTCTTCTCAGTCTTTAGATACTGCAGTTATTGCCACATCTTCTGAGGCACCTGTGATGAGGTGCAAAAAGCGTCCTCAGGCTTAAAACTTCACACGAAGCCCAAAAAAGATCCTACTGTCCGGATACCTAACGAACAGGTGGATCTAGGCCTACCAGGCTTACCTATACCAAGACGGATTCAGACCCACCATCATTCAGACGGATTCTGGTGAGCCCGACTTGCTAAGGAACCCGATTAACCGGAGTTGAAGAGGTGGTAACATCCACGTCGGCGCCAATGGTGGCGTTACCAATGCTATTTATAACTAACAGACATGTCGGGGAATCCGCAAGGCCCGTTACGAAGATTAATGTTAGATATTTTTTGTACTATAAATAAGGAAGACTCTCTTCACGCGACCTGAGAGAGAAAAAGAGAGACATTGTACTACCCACAATCTTAGTGGAACCTCCCCCAGACGTACACCCCTTTGGGTGGAGTTGGGTCACCAAACTCTCGTGTCTTTTCTCTGTGTGATTGCTTGTGATTATTGTTGATTTGAATCCCCTTTTGCCAAGGGCTCCGATCAATGCAACTGGTATGACGTTATTCTTATCCTTTGGTGATTGGTTGATTGATTATAGTACGTCCAAGCACCTATGTAGTGACATGAGCTCTTTCTCTCAGTTAGTGAGGACTGTACAGGTGGCAAATGGGAAACATTCGTCACTTGTTGGCAAAGGAGTTGTTTTTATTTCCTACTTTAAAACTGACAAATGTTTTCTATGTGCCTGATTTTCCTTTAAGTTTACTCTTTGTTAGTAGTATTACTAGAGATCTGAACTGCCGAGCTATATTTGATACGTCTTCTTGTGTTTTGCCGGACAAGTTTACTGGAAAGACGATTGGTGGTGAGCGTGAGGAACGGGGGACGTACCGTCTAAGCTGTACTGTTGTTGCTGCCTCTACTACTCAGGGCCTTGCTTCTGCTGAATTTCCTCTCCAGTGGCGTCACCACCTTGGCCACTTGCCTATTGATCGCCTCAGACGTATCCTGCTGCACATATCCTCCACTATTGCTCTCACCTGTGATGCTTGTTAGTTGGGCAAGCACCGCAGGGTTAGTTTTTCCAGCTTTACTTTAATTTCTTTTGTTGCTACATTTGATTTGATGCATATGGATGTTTGGGTTCCCAGTCGTACTCTTGATCGATTTGAGAATAGATATTATCTTGCTTTAGTGGATTTTTTTCATGTTTCCTAGATGTTTCTCTTGAAAAATAAGTCCGATGTGGGATAAATTATTGAGAATTTGTTAAAGAAATAAAAGCTCAATATTCTTGTTTGGTGAAACTTTTTGGTCTGATAATGCTTTAGAGTTTTGTATTACTCGTTTTTGCACTTTCTTTTCCAGTTGCAGCATTATTCATGAGACCACGTACCCTCACATCTCAGCAAAATGGTGTTGCGGAGAGGAAACATTATCATATTCTTGATTTTGTTGCACATTGTTGATTCACCATTCGGTTCCCTCTCTTTACTGGGGTGACGCTGTTTTGATTGCCTGTTTTTTTATCAATAGGATGTCTAATGCTGTTTTACATGAACAGATTCCATTGTAGGTTATGTATCATGATCAACCCCTGTTTCACATCACTCTTCGGACTTTTGGTTGTGTTGCCTTTGAGACCGGGTCAGGATAAACTAACACCAAGAGCAGTAAAGTATGTTTTCCTTGGGTATACTCGGATACAAAAAGGGTATCAGTGTTTTGATTTGATTACTTATCGGCATTTTGTTTTGGTGGATGTTACCTTTCATGAGGCGATACCCTTCTTGTCCACTTTTGCTGCTGAGATGCCTTCTGAGGGTGATATGGCACCTATACCATTTACATAAATTCGCTTTGGGAGTTTTCTCGAGATTCCTATCCCTACTATACCACCACTACCACTTGTTATGCAGTCCTTTCCTCGTCTGATTGAGCCACTTCAGACATATGTCCGCTCTTATATTACTTATCAAGGCCCCCTACCCTAGCCTTCATTATTGGCTTCTAAGGGGAGTCCTTTAGACACTGACGCGTATTTGTTATGTGCTGGTTACAGGGATAAGATAGATGATGTGGCAGGTGATGATCTAGATTTTCCGATAGCCATTTAGAAGAGAACACGAACCTACACTACTTACCCTTCGGTTGGGGCACTTGCTACTGACGGCTTAGCCCCTTGGTTTGCTGGATTCACTCAGGCGTTGGCTGCTACTCAGATTCTAGTGACTCATCATGAGGCCATGCTTGATCCAAAATGGCGGGCAACCATAGAAGATGAGAAGGCTGCTCTTAGAGGCTGTGCAACCTTGGAGCTCACTCTATTTCCAGATGGTGCTACACTTGCTGGCTGTCGATGGGTGTTCATTGTGAAGTTCAACCCAAATGGAAGTGTTGCCAGATACAAAGCACGCTTTGTGGTAAAGGGGTTCACCCAAACCTATAGGGTGGACTTCTTTGATACTTTTTCACCAGTTGCTAGACTTCCTACGGTATGGGTGCTGATCACAGTAGCAATTCAAGCTAGATTAACCTTTGCATCAGTTGGACGTTAAGAATGCCTTCCTCTATGGTGATCTCCAAGAGGAAGTCTACATGCAACAACCACTTTAGCTTTGAAGCTCAAGGGGAGTGTGTATGCTGACTACGGAAGGCCATTTATGGCTTTAAGCAGAGCCCCAACTCTTGGTTCTAGAGGTTATTATAGGTGGTAGAGGTAGCTGGATTCAGGAGATCGACAGTTGATTCTCTGTCAGGTGGACCGGACGATGTACTGTTGTACTTATTTATGTTGATGACTTAATTGTCATAGGAGATGATGAGCATGGTGTTGATGAGATTAAACGCATTCTAACATAGTAGTTTGTCAAGGACTTGGGAGCTTTACAGTTCTTTCTTGGTATTGAGGTTTTTCGGAGCAAAAAGGGCATAGTCCTGTCCCAAAGGAAGTATGCATTGGATATTTTGTAGGAGGTAGGTATGCTTGGAGCCAAGGAGGTCAATGTTTCTATGGATCCCAAGATGTCACTTTATGATGAGGATGCACAGTTGGACCGCAGGCAGTACGGGCTGCTTGTGGGCAAGTTGTTATACCTCACTATCACGAGACCATATATCTCCTTTGCGATGAAGAGATTGAGTCAGTTCATGGATAAGCCATCACGTCAGCATTAGGATGTAGCATTGATGGTGCTCTAGTATATCAAGAAGGCTCTTGAGAAGGGTCTCCTATTCTCTAGGGGGTCTTCATGACCTTGGTTGGCTATTCTGATGTGGACTACGTTGGATGTCATGTGGATCGTAAATCCATTATTATGTTCTGCACCTTTTTGGCAGGGAGTGTGATTACATAGAGCAAGAAACAAGGCGCAATTGCGAAGTCTAGTGCCAAGTTTGAGTATAGAGTCATGAGTCAGACGACTGTAAAGATGATGTGGATCAGGTCCCTGCTTATTGACTTGCAGATATAGTTTTTTAACCTAATGGAGATGCAATGTGATAATAGAGCAGTCACCTTCATTGCCAACAACTCAGCATTTCACGAGAGAACGAAGTATGTCGAGGTTGATTGTCATTATACCAGAGATATCATTTAGAAGGAGTTGCTATACACCACACCAGTCACATTCGAGGAATAGATTACAGATGTTTTCATTAAGTCTTTAATCAGATCTTTATTTGATTCATGTGTATCCAAATTAAATACGATAGATATTTATGTTTCAATTTGAATCAATTTATTTTTTTTTATTTTTATTTTTTATTATAATTTTGCTGAAACTCCGTTTCAGATATTTCCCATTTCTACGGAGAGTATCTTGCTGACCTTTTCTAAGAGGGAGTTTCAGTTTTCTCTTCTCCTTGCCCTCGAGGTGGCGTTTCAATTGTATTCAATTTGTTCCCATTAATGGAGGTATTGTTTTCAAAAGAAAAAAAAACCAAAATCAAGATTGCAAGAACTTTTGCTTTCAAATAGGTTTATAATTATATTTAAAGAAGTAGAGTTGCATTTGGGCTGAATGGCTGCAAGTTCGTCATGGGCCCACCAGAGACCTTGAGGTGGAAATCTTGCGATTTGGGCTTCTTTACTGGAGGCTCCCAGTTTGGTGATGTGCAAGGTTTGTGAATACAAATGGTGAATTTTGTGTGGAAATGGCCTGTAAACAATGTCCAGCTTGATTTCAGGGGAGTATGGGAGAGTGTCTTTATGACTTCGGATTTTAATTATGTCAAAGAGTGGGCCATTTGCTTAGCTTGGACTGACAGGCTATGATACCATATTAAGGTCCCATGTGTGAATTACAACTAAATACCATATGTAATTGATACTTCAAGCTTGTGTGTCTTACTACAATGTGAAATTGTGAAGGAAGAGGGAAGGGCCGGTAAGTGGACCTATTTTGCCCTTCTTTTTCCTATAAGAAAGGGAAAATCCACTTGTTAGCTGATCTTTGGTACTCATTTGATGGCATCGGACTATAGGTTGAAGTAATTAAGGTTAGCATACTAGATTGAGTGCGATCGAGTTTCGCTGAGTTTGGTGAAGCCATCGGTCAAGCTTGTGGAGTTCGATCCAGTAGGGGAAACACAAGTCTATTTTATTAAGTTGAATTAGACTCGACCAAGTGGTTTATTTATTTATTTGTTAGTGACCCGGGATTCTACATGAGAACCAAAGAGAAATAGATTATGATCCGCACACAAAGTCTTGGCATTGTAGGGATGGGGGTTTGAAAGTAGGTCCCTCTTGTTGAAATTAGGCGTTTTCACCATTCAATCAACCAAGTTTTTAATTCTCAACCGATTCGGCTGTTTCCTGGCGATGAGAAATGCAATCCTTGTTCATGCATTTAGCCTAACATCAAGTGTGGGCATCCCTTCCTTCTTTCGATCTCCTTGTTTGGATGAGAGATAAAGTTTATCCTTAGATATAATTTAGGATGGAATAAACTTTAGTGATGTTAGTGTAAGTGATGTGATAGTGGGAGTAGATGTGAGTAACGAGTTAATGTATTATAAATTGTAAGTTGATGGGAGTTAAATATAGAAGAGAGAGTTGTAATTTATTTATTTTATATTTGATATCGATTTTTTTTTTATTATTTTGCTGAAAAGTAGAGTAAATGAGAGTTAGATGTGTTATATAAGTTAATATGTTATGTATAAAAATTTGAAATGACATTTTAACATTATTTATGACACCATTCACCTTATCTCTTCAAGAGTTATGAACTCAATGCCTTATGAAGCTATGTCCATCTCCCTTGTCAGGTTGTCCTCTTGAGGAAAAAGGGCTCACACTAGTCCCATGATCGTCGGTGATGTAATATTCTTGGTGCACCTTTGTGCGCTATCTTCTTTCCTTCCACCTTCCTCGCTTGCATGCTTCCCCATTATAATCCATTATTAGTTAGTACTCCCAAGTTTGCTGGGTGAATGCTTTAATTAATAACTTGCCTCTCTACGGAACCATGGAGGAACGTGATGCAGTTACTCCCAATAGATTAGAGTTTTGGTTAAATCGTAATTTGGGATAAAAGTTTATTGACGTAAACCCTTCATTACGTTTATCTGGCTCTTTCGAATTCACAACGCAATATATATATGTGAGAGAAGGGAGCGTGAAACTCACCTACACCTAAGTTACATGAAGTTTATCTAATATGTTTCACTACGAGTAATATTTTGAAGTGAAAATTTGGGGATTAAGATCACTCGATATAAATATGTTATGTTAAAAATTTTAAGTTAATCTAACATTCCTACCCCTTATATTGAAGGGGGTTCAATTTCAACGGCCTAAGTATTACAAAATTTGGCCCTATTTGATGGAAGTGCTACGGTCATTCAATTTTAATGAAATTTTACACATTTTATGTTTTCACTAAATGATTTCAATTCATGAATGTTCATTTTAGAAATATTGATTGTGTATAGAAATATGCCTAAGTTTCACTTAGGTGCAGGTGGGCTTCATGGTCCCTATATATATATATATATATATATATATATATATATATATGGCAGGAACCATGAAGCTCATCTGCACATATCCTGCACATACACACACACACATATATAGGAAAAATGGATGATATTGGTCACCAGTAGGCAAGCAGGCAAGTTCAGTGTAGGTGCTATTCTCCACCATTGGATATGACTGAGAGGCATTGTTGGATATGGCTGAGATTAAATCACTTTTCCCTTCTTTCACCCCCCTTCCCCCATGATAGTAGGCCTTTCCTTTTCCCTCCCACCTTTCATCACCTTCTCGAAGTCATCGTTGCCCCCTCACTGGTAGCGGCCACAATCCTCTCCTCCCCTCTGATAGGCCTCTCGCCCCTCTCCTTTGTAACCCACTCTTTTCCCTTTCACTTCTTGTTACCTTCCCAAAGTTGTCTTCGCCTCCTCGCCGGAAGTGGTCGCAACCTCTCCTCCCCCCTCGATAGGCCTCTGCCCCCTCTTCTCTGCAACCTGCCCTTTTTCCTTCCACCTCTCGTCACCTTCCCAAAGTCGCCATTACCCCATCGGCAATAGCGGCTGCAACCCTCTCCTCCCCCCCCCCCGATAGGCCTCTCCCCCTTCTCTTCCGCAGCCTACCCTTTTCCCTCCCACCTCTCGACATCTTCCCAAAGTCGCCATCCCCACCTCGCTGGCAGCGGTTGTAGCCTTCTCCCCCTTGCACGCAAGAGTGGCCTGCATCCTCACCCTCGTAGTGGTCTTCTTCCTGTGCTCTTCTTATTCTTCCTCTTTTTTTAAAAGGGTAAATATTATCCTTTTTTTTTATAAAGTGTATTTTCAATCTATTGTTTGTATAAAGTAATGTTCAAATGTTGATAGCATGACATTGATTTTTTTTTATATAAAGTAGTATTTTCAATCTCATAGTTATGTTTGAGGATTTTAGAGTTGTATTTGTTGTTAGTAGAAGTGCTTGAGGATAACATATCCTATGCTTCACATCATATTAATCTCATAGTTGTATCTTTCTTAGTAAAGATGTAGGATGGGCAAATAGGTTGGCTAATTTAGAAGGTAGATTTTGTATTTTTTCGTGTGGTATTTTGACATGGCAATGTTACTTTGAATTGTAAAATGCTGTTGGTTGTCTTAAGTTCGTTGGTTGGAATGAAGAAGAAATTGAAAACTACGGGAAAAATGAGTGATAGGGAGAGTATGCCACTGAAAGGTATTTATTTTTTTTAATAACTTATGATTGACATTAGTTAGTTTTAAAGGCTATTGTCTCTTACTATTTTCATTTTTTCATTAGTTTAAATGCTTTGGTGTTACAACATCGTTGTTACGTAGTTGATTATGTTAACACGATGAAAAGATTGGATCTTAAAAAAGAGGATATAGAAGTTATGATGGCCACTCCATTCCATTGACGTTTGGATTTACAAGTCTTATCGGTGAATGTAAGACTTTTACAGGAGATTATTCTTGGGTTTAAATGGTGTAACATATTTTTACTTGGCAAGAAATAATTTGAGTTTTGTGTTGAGGATGTGAGAGTTATACTTGGTCTTCCATTTAGTGGAGAACAAATCATTTATAGCGGTCGAGTTAAGCCTACTTTAACCCAAAAATAAATTTTTGGAGAAGAGGTTGTTTTAGGTAGCAAAGAATTAGAAAAGATGTTGCACAAGATGATTCATAAGGATAAAAAGGAGGTTGAGAACTTTTGCAAAGTATTGATGTTATACATGTGCACCACTTTCTTGTTGCCAAATTCAGGTGGGTGTGCTCCACGCACACTAATGAAATATGTGGATGACATTTACACACTATATGCATACGACTGGCTAGAGGTAATTCACAGTTACATCATGTGTAATGTTGAAAGCATTTGCAATGACCTGAAGATGATGCAGAAGGGAGACCTGCAAAGCCCGCACAAGGTTGTACTTAGATTATAGTCTGTTTGTTGGTAAGTAATATTTATTTGTACGTGTCATAGTTGCATTAAATTTTTTAACTTTCTTATTGAGTTTAAAACTTAATTGTAGGTGTGGGCTTATGAACATATAAACCTCCTGACCCTAATCTTTCCTTATGAGTGGCCAAGAATTAAAAGGTACAAAAACAAGAGTGACCCTCATAAGTTTTTGGCAGACATTCAAGTAAAGGATTACAAAAGTTACATAATTACAGAGAGAATGGTTGAATTTGAAGACTGCAGTAAGGCCTGTGTATTCTTCATCCCAAAAGATGCTTGACTTCAAAGAAGACACCAATATTGATTGTTATCGTAAGTCTGCTGAGTGTAGTAAGTGTTGAAAACAAGATAGGATGGTGGAATGAAGTTTGATGTTGGTGAGCTTGAGAGAAAAATTAAAGAATTCAATGGTTGATTCTTGGCACTAGAGGAGGAAGTACATCAACTCCGTGAGGAGAACAAATAGTTGAAGATTCAACTGTCTTCTAAACACTTGGAAATGGTCAAATCAACAACCATTCCTACATGTGTCGCTTCAAAGAATATCTCAAGTCCAAAGTCTACTTCAAATAAGCAAAGGAGAACTCGTCGCACTCGTATTTAAAGATTTGATGTGAAGGAAACTTTTTGGATGAAAAGAACAAGGAAGACGAAAGATATTATAAATGTTGATAGTCAAATAGAAAGTGACACTACCAATATGGTATACATATACAACTAAGTTTAACTCATATCAGTTATGATATTATTTTGAAGTATATATTGATCGATACTTTCAGGTTTTTTTGTCAACTGACATGATTAAGAAATCATGTGGATATTCAAGTTTCCTACAGAGGGGCGAGAAATAGTGGAAAGTTTTTTGGGTGAACGGATCACTGGGCATGTTGACATTTTCATTAATTGTTTAAATTTGAAATTTCACATTTCTTATGTCTAGTCTCAATCTAAATAGGGAGGTCACATGCAAAGGGTTTAAGGACAATTATGTGAGTGGATTTCAAATAAAGGACATGCTGTTTGGAGGAATGATAGAAAATGACGTAAGTAATATGTAATTATGTTTATCGTTCATTCGTACTAACTCATTATCAAGTTTCTAATGTTTTATTGTCAATTATTGTAGATCATCGATGTTTATCTATATAAGATTCACAACAAAAAGTGTCATTTGACATCAAATCTTTGTGATCATATCTTATTTTATGTGCATGTAACTTCTACATATTAATGGCATAAAAAAGAGGATCAATTGGATTTTTTGATTGAAAATTTGAAGAACAATTATTATAGAATGAGTGATTCTAAATGTAGCCTGAAGAATATTCTTGGTTTTACATTCCGACATCCATTGGCACCTGGTGCTTTGTGATTGTGAGACAATGTAATTTTGCTCCTTTAACTCAATTAAAGGATAGATTTTCCATGATAAATTAGTTATAGAATGGGTTTGGCCATTATTCTTTCACGTTTATTTAATGTACGAAATTTACTTTTGCTTAAAATATTTTGTTCTTTGTAAAAGGTGTCGATATTAGGAAATTTCTTGGAAGAGTACTTTAACATTTTAGATGCAAGGAATTAGAATTTCATTTTTGAAGAGCATTGCCCAAGTTAAAGAGAAACGAGTTTGAATTGTAAATTATTTATCGTCAAATTTGTTGAATGTCTTCTACATGGTCGAGCGATGAATTTCAATGACGAAGACATGGCTACTTATCGAGATGACCTTACAACTATGTTGCTAAAATCAAGAAGACATGAATAATACAATTCTGTACGTAGTGAAATTTTACCCCTTTGCAATTTTGCTCTCGATTTGGAAATTTGAACTCTATTAGGTCTTATTGCAATTGTACTTTACAGGTCTTCAATACATATATGAGGTCGATAAAAGCAAGAAAGATGAGGCTGTGGGCTGGGTGTGCTGTGCCAGGTTGAAGGTGTTTTGAGTTTCAATTGGAGCAAGCCAAGCCTTTTGGGGTTGTGTGGTCCTTGTGTTAACAATATAATGGGTGGTGATTAAAGGGGAGAGGTGATTGGTGTATAGGTGGAGCATCAGGCTCTTGTTCTTATGAGTTTGTTGAGTCATGACTTGTAAGCTATAAATGAATAAATGTTTTAAACTAGTGTTAATGCACTGAACTATGCAAAATTAGCAAAGTAAATGAATGCTTTTAGCTCCTAAGGTTCAAGTAGTGCATATAATATGGTTGTGATGTTTATGACATTCATTTTTTTATGAGTGTAGGGATTCCAACAATCTATTGTTGATATATTTGTGATACTGTGACGTAAGAAATCCTAAATTAGCATGGCACTAGTAATTTTACAACTTCGTCGATGGTGACTTAAAGTTCCAAACTTTGGTAGAAATTCAGTTTACAAAAATTTCAAGAAAGGAGATAATTCCAACCAATTGCAGATTCTATGGTTGGTTTTTTATAACACTGGTGCATGCAACTTCATCATGGGGCAGAGGTTAGATGGAAAACATACATGTGTAACCAGGCATGTGTTTACAAATTCCCTCACATGTCAATTAGGTTGTTTAAATTCATAAATTACTAAATTTGGTTGCTTTTGGTTTGCTTTAACTAATCAAGGTCCATTGACCGTTGATTGACCACATAGGCAGACCGGAAATTACCAGAGCTCATAAGTATTTAAACTGAAGAGACTGGAATTTGAGTAGATCTCAAAAAGGAGTCCTATGGTTGACAGTGTGTTTGTGTCAGCAAGCATTCGTCATAGAGGTATAGAAGTCCATATGTGGATGAATGTGAAAGCAAATACATGTAGGGAGCCCTATGAGATAGAAAGATTTCTATTTGCAAGAAAATGGTTTCTCACTCTAAGTTGTTATAGGCATTTGTTTAAGCTGTTGGGCAAAAAAACATAAATAACAATTAGATCACAGGTATCTTCTCAACATGGTAACCTAGAATTGTCAGTAGTAGGGAAAACAATAGTCCACAAACACTCTACATATGCATGCCTCTCCCAAATATGACGTCATTCTTCTCCCACAATCATGCTTTTGCACAATAAATGATGCTTTGTTGATTGAATTGGTTTGTCCGGATACAAACCAATGGAAGGATGAGCAAAAATTGAAGAGCTTGAATGAGAGGTCAACGGAAGGATGACCAACAGAAGCCTTTTCTTGGACTGTATGGCAAGCTAGACATCTCTTGGCATATTGAGAGGTCAATGGTGAAGGTCGTTGATCCAAAAATGAACTGATTATCAAGATGCATCACAAGGAGCCAATCAAAGAAGTTGAAAGTTAATATCAAAATGACCCTTCCCAACTTCACTAAGATCAAAGAAGGAAGTTGGATCTAGGCTAGTGGATTTTTCAAGCTTGTTATGGAAGTCTAACTATTTATTTGTGTATAACTTCACAAAGTTTAAATTGCTTACCATCTTGGGTACTTGTGTTAAAAATTTAAATTATTTGCTAAAAAATTAAACTATATTACTGATTTAAGTTATGTGTTGTAAACTTAAATAATATGTTTCTAACTTAAATAATATATCACATTCATACAAAACTTAAGATGCGCATGACTTAATATATTTGTTTCTAACTTCACAAACTTTGTATTGCTTACCATTGTGGATTACTTGTGTTAAAAATTTAAATTATTTGTTGAAAACTTACACTATGTGTCACTAATTTAAATAATTTGTTGTAAACTTAAATAATATCTCTAATTTAAATAAAGTGTTACACTTATACAAACCTCAAAATGCAGAGGATTTAAAACTATTTGTCTCTAACTTCACAGTCTATGTTGTTTACTATTGTGGGTTACTTATGTTAAAAATTTAAATTATTTGCTCAACGGTAGAAGAATATATAGATGAATCTTTAGAAATTAAGCGAAGTTCCCCAATAAGTACATAGATCTGTGGAATCATATGGTCGGTTACCACCAAAAACAATTGCATTTTTTCTAGCCAACTCACCCAGAAAATTGTTAGAAGGTTGTAAGCATTGGTTGGTGGTTGCATGAGAATTAATCAAAGGAGATTCAGGTGCCCAGCTCCTTCTATACTCCGTTGTGATCTGCCACTGTGTCCTAAGAAGCTAATAAAAATTCATGACCTTGAGGTGGCTTTGGTGTACAATAGTCTTAATTACTGCAGAATAAAATAGCCACACAAAAGTTTCATTACTTTTCACAGGATAGCCAATCTGATTGGATAATTTCTTTCTTTGTTTTTTTTTTTTTAGTGCATAGACTCACGTTTGTGTTCTTCGCAAAAGAAGGCTTTGAATGCAACCTAACCCCAATGAAGGAAAGCTTGCTTCCACCTGTCACAGTTACTTTCAAAGAAGGTCTTGGTCAGAAGTATAGACAGCCATCTGGAACTGGACTTGACTAATCTATTTTTGATAAGGTGGAGTTACTGAAGGAGGGTGAAATGGAGGTGTATCCTTTTGCAGTGAAGGCAAAAACAAGTTCCTCTGATGACCATGGTTCAACAAGGTTTCATAGTTGCTTACCATTATTGTGGGAGCTTTAGAAGGGTGAGAAGGAGAGTCATTCAATAGTGGCTAGAAATGCATAAACAACATGCTTCAACTTTCTAACAAAGTAAACTATTTGAACCCTAGGAAATCAAATCCTACGTGTCCTATCTCTGAACCTTGTTATTTACTAGACAACCCATATCTTTCTTTTATGTTGATATGAATGACCTTTTCATCTGACATTTCATGATGTAAAAGTCTAACCTAAATAGCTCATTTTTTCACTATTCATTTGAAGAACTTCATAGCTTTACTACTCATTTAGTAAACACCCTTTAGGATACAACAAACCTATAAGACTAACAAATAAAGTAGACCGTAAAAGGCCAGGTTTCTAGATATTAGAAAAAAATGGCGATTAAACTTTTTTTTTCGAAAGTTAATGTGATGTAATCACAAGAATCAAAGATTGATTGGACTTTTGGCTCACGAGCCTAGTAGCCCAGGCCATCTCAAGAGAGCTTGGGCCATCATTTTCTTTATCGAGTAAGAACAAACACCCTTGCAGGTAAGTATTCAAGCTCCATTCACTTTTTGTGCATCTTGACACCTTTTTTACCCCGATCTGAAAATTGCCTCTGTAAATCATCATATTCATATTAGTTTCAGCGTTGGTTTTTGGAAATTTCATCATTTTTGTCAATTTAAACCATCTGGTAAAAAGAAGTATGGTCTTATTTTATCGTATATATGCAGTGAACGATCACTGGCAAATAATTCAAATACTTCATATCTAGAAATTTCAGAATTTAATTGCCATTGGAATCCATCTATTCCATATGTTATATCTTTTTAAAGAGAACTATATTATAACTTCAGATAATATAGTTATGCTATATATATTATAACATATATAGTTATTTTTTTTTGAAACTAATAACATATATAGTTATATTATATGTTTCCTCTTTTTGTCTTATGTTATGATTCTTGCAGCCATGTGACGTGTGATTCCCATAAGTGCATTTTTTTGCGGCTAGCCTCTGGTAAGGTTGAATTTTGATTTTATATATATACTACTTCAATATCTTGTGGTGTTCTCTACTTAGAACTCTCATTTCTGCCTCATGCTTTTACATGTTATACTCTTTTCAGGGAGTTCCAAGTATTTGCCTTCTTACCGGGTGCTTCTTCTATATAGCTTTTCATTTGATCCAGTAAACGCTACATACCAACAAAACATGAACTGAAGTATTTTAGGCTAGATCATCACAGTTAAACTATGTGTCACCTGTTATAGAAATGTGAACTGAAGTATCTTTGTTCTAGAATTTAAAAGCCCACGAAAAACAACAAACTCAAAAGAAGTTGCCTCATTAGGCAATTTCGTGGACCTGTACATTAGACTTATTACTAAAATGTTGCCATGTTTCAGAATCCATCATGGTGCTTTCTCAGAAAAAAGAACAAAGGAAAGGAGAATATAACATATTTTAACATCTTCAATTGTTCCATCTGGCAACCGAAAAATCATGGTGGAAGTAGAATGTGTCTCCGGATAGGACTCGATACTACACTTTTCTGTGTTAGAATTGACCAGGTTGAAAAGCAATAGCTACAAGAGACTTCATGTGAAAGTAACGTCCAATAACATTTTCGTCTCATTATCTGAAGGATGCTCACAATTTTTATGGCTGTTGGATAAGTAGAGTGACACGTTTATACCATTTCAATTTCCTTTGATTTGAAGTGTTGAAAGACACCTATTTTTTATGCAGGTTTGGGAACACAGCATTTTTGTATATTTCGGTTGCGTTCATCCAAATGCTTAAAGCATTAAGTGAGTTGAGTGGTATTTTCTTTATCTATTTTGTTTTTGCTAATGTCTCAAGAATGTAAAAGTTTCCTTATCTCTATTGATGGTACCTCTTATTTGTGATTTGTGGATTGTTGCAGTGCCAGTGGCAACTCTTGTATTGGCAATTTTTTGGGGAACAAACAAGTCAAAGTGTGATTTGTTCTTTCACATCGTGTTAATCAGTGTTGGAGTTATCATATCTTCATACGGGGAGATTCATTTTAATGTGATTGGAATAGTTTTTCAAGTTACTGGCATTTTTGTAGAAGCACTCAGGCTTGTCTTGACCCAAGTTCTTCCCCAAAAGAAGGGCTTGACATTAAATCCAGAAAAAGGTAAGCCTAATGTAGGGTGCCAAGTAGTTACTTTATGGGAGATTATCATGCCAAAAAAGACAGTTTACTTGAGACGTCCTTTGGACATGAGATTTGATCCCATGACATTTCTGAATGCAAATTAGGTACTTTCCCCTGAGCCAACCCTTTATTGTAGTTAACTAGAGCGTACCAACAATGAGAACACAAAATAATACCCAATACAATAATTATAATTGCTTCTTACCCATGTAACTAAGTAAAGTACAACATATCTAAGTTGTGATGGCGTTGTTTTGATATATTTTATTTGTTATTCTTTATATAAGCTTATATGTTATAAATTTAAAAATTAACTTCTTTGACTATACTATATAACATACTAATGAATACAACATTGGCAACATCAGTAATAGTAAAAACAATTCAATTAACAATAAGAAAAAAAATAATGAAAAAAAAAAAATATTTACCTACAACAACAAACAACAATCAAGTCCTTTTTCACACTAAGTGGGGTTGACTATATAGATTTGATTTTTAGTAATTTCAGAACTTAAATTAAAGTAATTGAGGTCATGCTTAATAGTTTCCTTCCAATACTTGTTTGGTCTTCTTCGCCCCCTCTTAGCGGGTTTAGTCTCCAACTTCTCGCATCTCCTAACTGGAGCATCTAGTAATCTTCTTTGTATATGTCAAAACCACGTTAGATGTGTCTCTCATTTTATCTTCTATCGGTGTCATCTTAACCTTTTTTCTAATAATCTCATTTGAAATATGGTTCTTTCTTGTATGACCACACATCCATCTTAACATCTTCATTTCTGTCACAAACATCTTCTGTGCATGCTTATAGTTGATAGTCCAGCATTCAGAATTGTACAACATGGTTGGTCTTACCGTCGCTTGATAGTATTTTCCTTTGGCTTTCAAAGAAACCCTCTTATCACAGAGAACACCAGATGTATTCCTCTATTTCAACCACCCTGCATTAATTTTATGTGTAACATCTCTATCAATTCCATCATTTTGTTGGAAAATGGATCCAAAGTACTTAAAAATATCTTTCATTGGAATATACTCTTCTTCAATTTTTACATCAATCTCTTCATTGTTCCCTCTACTATTAAAATTGCATTCTATATACTCGGTCTTCGTCCTACTTATCGTAAACCTTTATCTTCTAGGGCTTCTTTCCAAAGTTCAAGTTTTCTGTTCACTCCATCTCTTGTCTCATCAATTAACACAATGTCATCAGCAAAAGGCATACACCATGGCATCTCAACTTGGATATGCTTCAACTTATCCATGATCAAGGTAAAAAGATAAGGACTTAAAGTCGATCCTTGATGCAGATCAATGGTAATATCAAAGTAATCCGTCAAATCATCCTTAGTCTTTACAAAAGCTGTTGCTCCATGGTACATATCTTTTATGAGATTGATATATAAAATTGGCACTTGTCTCTTTTCCAAAATTCTTCACAAAATATCTCTTGGGACAGAACCGTAGGTCTTCTCCAAATTAATAAAAATCATATGTAAATCCTTCTTCTTAACTTTGTATATCTCCATCATATGTCTCAAGAGATGTATTGCCTCAATAATAGATTGGCATAGCATAAAGTTAAACTGATTTTCAGTTACCATAGAGATTTGCCTCACCCTTCTTTCAATTATTCTCTCCCAAAGTTTCATCATATGACTCATCAATTTAATATCTCTATAGTTGGAATAATCTTGTATGTCACCTTTGTTCTTGTATAAAGGTACCACAAAACTTTTCTTTCATTCCTCTGGCATCTTCTTGTCTCTTCAAACAGTATTAAATAAATTTGTGAGTCAAGTTATATTCCGTTCTCCTATCATTCTCCAAATGTCTATAGGAATATTATCAGGCCCAACAACTCTCCTACTTTTTATCATCTTCAAAGTCTCCTCAACTTCTTTCTTTGGTATCCTTCGATAGCTTGCCCGATTCACATAATCTTCTGAGTTGGCTAATTCCCTTAAGATGATATCATTCTTTCGTTTTTCATTAGAAAGCTTATGAAAAAATCTTTTCCATCTTGTCTTTATATTTTCACTAGTTATAAGTACCCTTCCTTCTTCATCCTTGATACATCTTACATATGTAAGGTTATTTGCTTTTCACTCTCTTGCTTTAGCTAACTTGAAGATATCTTTTTCACCTTCTTTAGAATTAAGTTTCTTATAAAAATGCTCCCAATATTTTGCTTTTGCTTCATTAACTATTTTTTTTGCTTCTTTCTTTGCTTTTTTTTGTAGTTTTCCATATTTTCATCGGTCTTATCTTGATATAAGACTTTAAAGCAGACTCTTTTAATTTGAAGTTTCTCTTGCATTTCCTCACTCCACCACCAAGCCTCCTTTTGTCCTGTAACACCTCCCTTAGACACGCCAAACACTTCTTTTGTCATCTTCCTAATATAGTTTACCATATTTAATCACATTTTATCAGCACTACTATTAAGATCTCAAGTCTTTTGTTGCATCATCTTCTCTTTAAATCGTACTTGCTCTTTTTTAAGATTCCACCATTTAATTCTCAAATTTTTAAACACTAAGTTTCTCTTCTTTGCTTCTTCAAATGAACATCTAACATCAAAAGACGATGTTGAGCAGTTAAACTCTCCTCTGGAATAATCATGCAATCTTTACAAGATAAACGATCTCTTCTTCTCAAAGCAAAATAATCAATCTACGTTCTTGTTAAGCTACTTTTATAGGTGATTAAATGCTCTTCTCATTTTTTGAAGAAGGTATTTACTATGAAAAGATCATAAGTCATTACAAAATTAAGGAAAGCCTTCCCTTCTTCATTCCTAACACCAAAATCATGATTTTCATGCACTCATGCATACTCTAAAGCATCTTTTCCCACATGCCCATTTAAATCTCCACTCAAGAAAATCATCTTTCTGTGGGATTCCTTGAATTATCATATTAAACTCACCTCAAAATTTATTCTTTATTCTTTACTCCAGACTAACTTGAGGTGCATAAACTGAAATAACATTCAAGATCTCTTCTTCTAAGATTAATTTTATCAAAATAATTCGATTATCCAATTTTTTAACCTCAACTACACTCTCCTTCAAATCCTTATGAATTATAATTCCCACACCATTTCTACCTTTGTCCCTTCCTGAATACCATAATTTGAAATATTTTCTCTCTATTTCCTTTACTTTTTCTCCAACCCACTTAGTTTCTTGAAGGTAAATAATTTGAATCATTCTCCCTACCATTGTATCCACAATCTCCATGAGCTTGCTGGTCAAAGTATCAATATTCTAACTACCAAATCTCAACATCCTTTGTGACATACTTCGATGGTGAAGTGGTGGAACTAGTTTCTTTACTCGCATGCATTCCTTATGCAAGAACCTTTGTTCATTTTAGACTACATTCGGACGGTGACGTAGCGGAACTAACTTCTTCACTCATATGCCTTCCTCACGTGTTCCTCATGTGAAAACACATTTACCTATAGAGATAAAAAAAGAGAGTTGATCAAGAAGGTGGAGGAAAACACTGAGAACCTACAAAGAAAGAAAAAAAAGGTTAAATACAAATAACCTAATAAATCTCATATTATATTCACAATAAAATGAATAAGTCAAAATGAATCAAAGAAGTTAAATAAGTCAAAATAAAGTAGATAATCGAGATATAATTTGTGAATCAAGAAATTGAAAGCATATAAAGATCAATCAAAGAAAAATTTGAGGCATGTGATAATCGTTTAAAGGATCAAAGAAAAACCAACGTTTCTCTGGCTTGTGATAAAAAAGAAATAGATTAATTACTTTGTATATTCCATAAGAATACCATGTAGACCCATTAATATAAAGGCTGACGCCTAGATTAACACCATGCATATGCAGACAATTATGTGGAGGCTTCCATGAAATCCAATTAAAATGTGTGGCTATCCAGTAGTTATGTTCCCGTGTACCAATTTTTTACATTTTTGGGAGTTGCGGTTGTTAGGTTATCTCTTGGAAATAACATGTTAATGCAATTAGGCTTTGTTTGTATTGCTGTAATGTATTTGGATGGCGTAAAAATCCTTTTCCTTTCGATTGGCAACCGAAATGAAATGCAAATCTTGAATGATACAAATCATTGCATCTGTCAAAGTAATTGAAGTTGGCACTTTTGATTTAATCAGAGTATCGGTGAGGTAACTTAATTAGGATCAGATTATACCCTAAACTAGAATTATATATCATATCAAAACCAGACACACTAGGAGTTCAATTACCTGGAAAAGGTGGTGTCGGAATTCACTACACCGTGGCAGTTCAAACAAGTTGTGAGATTACATATAAAGGCCTTTTAGGAATCCAATTAATGTGAGGCATTGGTTGCCACACTCCCGTCCTATAATTTTTAGATTTTCAAGAGTTATGATTGTTTTTGTCTTTCATTTTTTTTTAGGGAAGGTTGAAAGAATCAAATAGGAAAAGTAAAGTGCCCAGGATTGTTAAGAGGATTGAGGCTACAGAGGAGAAGAGCATCATTTCGGAGATAGCAGCTTAAATAGTTATTGAAAGTGAAGTCCAGATTCGCTAGTTTAAATAGCTTGAGTTGTCAAGCAAATCGATCAATATGAAAAAATCACTCAATTCAAACGGAAAGGACAATTGTAAGGAAATAGACTTTGTACATAGGCCATCAAATAGAGGTCCACATTATTTATACCTAATTATACATTACCCATCGACTATGGATTGCCTTGCAGTGTCATACAACCTCTAATTTGAGCAGTTGTGCAAATAACCTATGAAAAAAAAAAGAGGGCTGTTAGAAAATAAAACTCACCCATGAATTAGGTATCTAACAATTCTTGAAAAAGAAAATTAGAAAATGTAGAACCACTTCAAAATGGAGAGCAAAGTGCAGAATAACATCAAAGCATGTTTCTTCATTAAGTCCTCTGCAATTTTTGACATCTCATCATTATAAGAGCGAACATCTATTTGCTATTTGAAAGCTATGCTTCTTGATGTTATCTTGTCTAAGAATGCAATTGTGGCAGATTGTGGAGAGGGAACAATCTTTCAAAATGTTTGGATATGTAGAAAGAAATTCAACAAGCAATTACACAATGCATTGATTTACATGGAAAACTATCCGAAATAAGAAAAAGATCACAAAAACACACAGCGGTCCACACTTATGGTCCATTTACTTGTGTACAGCTCAGTGCTCCCCCTCAAGTTTCGCATACAGATTAAGAATGCCAGCTTCCTAATTTGTTCATATGCATTTGTTCATCAGTCTTGAATCCTATAATCCCTTCCTTTCCCTTCCCTCTCATCCACCTTACTACGGCATTTCATTAAACACCATACCTACAACACCACCTCACACCCTACCCAACTGCAACATTTCATCAAACACCTAGTCTACACCATCTCAACCCTCCCTCCTGCTGTAGCATTTCATTAAAACCTTGCAAGAAAGATCAACACATATACCGAGAGAGATCGAGGACGAGATTGAGTGGGAGATCTTTAGTGTAGATTCGACCAAAGGTTTGATCTCAAACCCTAACCGAGTAAAAGATTTGAAAGAGATCCCATCTTTAAGATCCAAGTGAGTTTGATCAGATATGAGAGATCTTACTTGTAAGAGTGAGAGACAGAGAGAATAGAGATAGAGATCGAAGAGAGATCTACACAAACTTGCGCAAACTCTAGAGAGTTATGTATGGAAAGGGGGGGGGGGTACCTACTCTTATTGGAGATCGTTGAGAGAGAGGCATGCAGAGATCATCATAAGGATGCGGTGACATATGTAGAGGTGGTGACGAAGGGCATTGCAAGCTTGAGAGAGTCGAGGGCATCAATGGCATTTGTTACGACTTAGTTCCCGAATCCCTACAGGACACGAGATCGAACTGACTCGACTGATCCCAAGGCCCAGTCGTCTAACGTGAAAGTAACCAAAAAGCAGTAAAATAAACCACATTCACCATGCAAGCAACTAACAGTAACAAAAGTACAGCAGTAAAGAAGTAAATTACTACAGTACACACTACCACAACAGTAGAAAATTAAATAGGTACAGGAATATAAGGTTCACAATAAAAGAGTACAGAAGTGTAACAACTACTCACTACAAAAGGAAACGGAATACAACAGAAAGCTACAACTACTGAGCTCCACTGGGCCCAGCACCTTCTGCAGCCGTAGGCTCTGGCTACTCTACACTTGGACCTGAAAAAGGTTATGAGTACACGAAATTAGCGAACGCTGAGTAGAGTGACAACCAGCTAATTAAAACAGTAAAAGTGAGTAGGTAGCTGTTGTTTTTCAATTTCTTTCCTTCTTTAACTAATTATTCTTTCTTTCATCACTTGGTTTATTTATCAGGTCTCTTTCTTGATCTCGAGTGTTCCTTGTGGGAACGATCTTGATTGCAGTCTTTTCCGAAGAGTAGAAGTAGCACGTGGTGCTCTCTTGGTTGGGAGTCCCCCGTGGTGGTCCTACACTTAGTCAACCACCCCAAGGTCACTGACTGACGTAACGGTGACTACGGCACGTGCGATAAACGCATGGGTAGCTACCCCGCACTGGCACGCGGTCAGTCATTTCCGTTAACGGGTGTGCCCAAAGCACAACATGGAACCAGTATAGGGCATAGCCCTCTCAGTAACAGGGGTTTAGCCCCTAAGAACCAAACAGGGGTCTCACCCCTCCACAGTCCGCGCACCCTCACCTGACTACCCTGGTTTGCCCAGTGGGCCTAACAAGTTGGTGTAAGGTGGCTAGCTGAACCCCGGGCCCCATGGGGTGGCTAGCTCTCTCCCTACACTAGTAGCTCTCCCCGTACTGTGTACGCGAGGGCCAAAAAGTTGGTACAAAGTGGCCAATCCTAACCCCGGGTTCCAACCTTAGGGTGGCTAGCTCCGCTCTGCAGTAAACAGGGGGACATTCGCTCTCCTTAGTACTCTGTACTCAAGGGCTAGCTCACTTCCCCATTCACATTTCCAGTTCCATTCCATTTATTTCCAGGAGTTCTACTCCTAATTCCCCTTAGGGTTCATGCTCATGTTTCTCAGGCCAAGCCATACTAGGTTTCATTATTTATAGTTCCATTTCTCAGGTACATGTAACATGTAGCTTTATTGTTCACATTCCAGGTTTATTCGCAGGTAGCTCGTGTTTCCAACATTCAATCTTTCATTTATAGTTCATATACATGCAGCTCATATTATGACATTTAACGTAAACAACAGGAATTTACATGTAACAGTTTGCTAACACAAGTACTTTATATTTCATAGGCAGCTGTTATTCACTTATAGACAATTGTTATTTTCCTATCTATTCATCCAGACTGCAATCCATACGTTCAATACAAATATTCCAGTATTTCTAGTCCTAGGATTCATGCAATACCCTAGGATCTAACATTCATTCCACATATGCATTCAAGTTTGGAATTAACTAGGGGAAGCCACTCTACCAGTAAACCCAGGAGTAATGGGGGCTTGATCGGTAAGTCCACGTGCCTCAGCAAACCCCAAATCCGCAACGGAATGAGGTCCTATCACAAGGATCATTCATAAGAGACTACTCAGAATAGGATAAAAAGTATTCCAACAAGTAA
Source organism: Thalassia testudinum (assembly GCA_037157565.1). Taxonomy (NCBI): domain Eukaryota; kingdom Viridiplantae; phylum Streptophyta; class Magnoliopsida; order Alismatales; family Hydrocharitaceae; genus Thalassia; species Thalassia testudinum. The sequence continues at coordinate 9,808,692 of JAZHRO010000059.1, read as the reverse complement.
AGGAATTTATACGGAGAACAACGGAATCTTAATTGCGAAAATCGGACCTCAAACGGATCCTAAACGGGTCAAAACAATAATTCTGATTCATATCAGACGTCTGGAACACCTTCCAGACGTCTTAAAAGAGTCCAGAACCATACCTCAACTCCTACGCTACTCCTCAGACATCCAGGAACTCCACTAGACCATCTGGACCCAGTTCCAGACGTCCGACCACCTCTCCAAACGTTTGGAGATGCTTCCTGCCGTCTGGTGCCTCGCCCAGACGTCTGAACTGCATGGGAGGACGTGTCCGGTGCCTTCTCGAAGCAAATCCTGCACGCATCGACGCAAATCTCCTCAGTATGGCACGGAACAGTGCCTCGGTGGAACGGCTTGCATGGCCGTATCCGCAAAGAAAGGTGTACGTTGTGGGATTTACATCTCAGTCGTCTGGAACCTCCTCCAAACGTCGTCTGTGTCGTCTGGATGTCGATTCAGACGTCTGATTCTGGGAAAATCCCAGAACCAGAAGCTGCCTTCGCCTTCTCGCGCCGTGCATGGCCGCGCCATGCCCGCTCGCCTGTTGCTCCGGCTGCAGTAGTGTCGGGGAGGAACTCCCCAACGCACCTCTCCGCCTTACGCATGCTCGACCGGCCGTGAGCTCTTCGGCGAGCTCCCTCGCGAGCTCGCGCGTGTGCTCTCCTCCCTTCCCCTCGCTGCTCCTGTCCTCCCACGCCTCTCATGCCCGCTCCTCGCTACTCGCCACTCATCGCTTTCGCTGGAGGAAGAAGAAGGGTGGCTGAAGGTAAGGTGAATGAGGGAGAGGAGGGGGGTTTAATTAGGCGCTGGGTTAGGGTTGCGTCAGTGAGAGGAGAGAGGAGAGAAGAAAACGAGGCTGCGTACTGTCTGCGTGCAGTACACGCACAGACGCGAGGACGTACATGAAATTTTTTATTTCCAGACGTCTGACCTAAGTCCTGGACGTCTTAAAGGGCTCGAATAGCACGGGTCTTAACAGCGTTTGACATATAGCTTCAAAGAGGAGGCGAGGGCTGGGGAGAGGGAGCTAGAGAGAAAAACTGTGGTGAAGGTAGATGGATGAGATGAACGGAGGAGAGTAGGGTGGATGCAATCGATTACGAGGAGGAAGAGGATGAGCTATAGGGGAGGTGGGTTGGCATTGGGGTGGGGTGCTTTGTTTGGGTTTGAGAGGATAGGGCCTGGGGTCAAGTAGATTAAAATGGAACAAGGGGAAAAAAAATTGAATGTTGGTGTAGATGATAAAATTAGTGACATTTAATGAGTTCTATAGCAACACATCTAAAACATTGTTGTAATCTCTTCGTTGGTATAGGTAATTAATTTTGTAGTGTGTGTCACAAAGTCTATATTGCTTAACATCGTAGATTACTTGTGTTAAAAACTTAAATTATTTACTCAAAACTTAAATTGTGTTACTGATTTAAATTATGTGTTGTAAACTTAAATAATGTCTCTAACTTAAATAATATGTTACACTCATATAAATATCAAATTACCTATGACTTAAACTATTTGTATCTAATTTGACAAAGTTTATGTTGTTTACCATCGTGGGTTACTTGTATTAAAAACTTAAATTATTTGTTCAAAACTTAAACTTGACTAAAAGTTTTGCATTGTGGGTGCATGGAACACCACTTGTTAGTTCTGTTACATACTTAAATAATATCTAAGAACTTAAACTATTAGTTACTATTTGAAATAATCTGTTTTAGACTTAAAAAATATGTTTCAAACTTAAATAATGTGTCCTCTTTTAAAAGTTAGTGATGCGTTCCCTTATTTGTATAAAAAATAAGTAATTTGTTTGAAACTTAAAGTATTTTTCTAAAACTTAAACTATTTCATAATTGCGCAAAAAGTTTGCTCTATAATACTATAACACCAAAGAAATTGAGTATATTCACCAAAGATACAATACTACAACACTAAAAGAAATTGAGTACATTCACTAAAGATACAATATTACAACACCAAAGGAAATTTAATACATTCTCTAAAGATATATAACTACAACACCAAACAAATTGAGAACTTTCACCAAAGATACATTAATACAACAACAAATAAATTCAGTACTTTCACCAAAAATACAACAGTAGAACATTAAAGTAATTGAATACATTGTGATCAACAAAATATGCAAAAGTTGATCTTCACTTTCCTTCATTTTGCACATCTTCATGTTTAGTCATACTTAAAATTTAAACAAAATGTAAATATTAAATGTAGTTATAGGTTAAAACATGTATGTAAAAAAAATAATTAAAAATACCTTTTGAGGCATGTGGTGAGATAATGTCCTTTCTCTCCATAGAAATTACATGTTCTTTTCTTTCCTTTAGACTTCGATGTTAATGACTCAATGGCAGACTTGTAGCATTTCGCTTTTCTTGGTCGACCCTTTGCCTTCACACACTCTGGATCCCGAATATCTAAAAAGCTTCCTTGTGACTCTAAGATATCCAGAGGACTGGAGTTGCCTCTTGCAGCAGTTGTCGAATGACCAGTAGATGTAGGTAGAGGAACATGAGACTTAGAATGCTATTTCATACGATTTCTAACTTCTTCAACCATACTCATAGCCAACTAAAAATTTTCCGCACTTGCTCTTCCCCATTCGTATAACTCAGATAAAATGGAGCTGAAACCCATCAACATATGTGGTGTTGGTTCATTTCCAGCATTATTGTAATCAGGTTGACTACTAGCAATAAATCCACTGTCCATTCCCCAACGATTCAATAGGTAACAGTTAGGTAACTGTAGAAATCCCTTTTTCCTAATAATAAACAACACATGGCAACACACGATACCTTCTTACTCAAATTTCTTGCATGAACATGAACATCTTCTATCATTAATAAGAAACTCAACAAAGAAGATTCTCTGCTATTCCCATGCATATACACCTCATAAGAACTCTTATCCATAGCACTTAGAAATTTTCTTCGATTCACAATAGGACATCTTTCTGAACTCCTCTTGGAAAATAGTAAAATTGGATGGACTATAGAAATTACTTGCTTGCAACTCTATAGGATGATTTGAAGTCAATGACAATTTTGTTGTTAAACCTTTGAAATCCTGACTCTCTTCATCATTTCGGCAGGAATGTAATGCTCAATCATATTGTTGAACAAACTCAGACAATGGTGTTTGAGCATTTATGAAATCATCAAAGAAAGAATTTGTGTTTGACTCTTTGACTCGTTGCCATTCCAGCCTAGAATGTGTCTCTAAGATACATAGGTGAAATGACCCTTTCCAAGGACCCTTCGGAGTTTTCCGGAAAGTTAGGGGCGTGAATGCAATTTTTGACCCCTTGAGTTCGGGTGTGTGGGTCTTGCGGGAACAAGAGAGGTTTGTGGGGGAGTTTCCGCAATTTTCTCCCTCTCTCTCCTCCCACACCACACTCACCCACGCACAGACACACGCTCACTTCCCTCTCCCCACCAAAAACCCTAACCCACTCACATCTATTTAAAACCCCACCACCCTCTCCATCTCCACACCACCACCACCACCTCCATCTCCTTCCCTTGCTGCCGGTGACCTCCCTTCCCCATCTCCTTGCAAGCTGCGGGTGGGGAAGGGGGAGGAAAGCTCGAGGCAGATCTCGGAGGAGAGGGGAAGAGGGAGAGCATGGGAGAGAGGAGAGAGCTCGGGGGTAGCTCAGGCATGCACAATCAGAAGAGCTCGAGCAGGAGAGCTCGTACGAGTAGGGACTACCCTTGCCACGGCCGGAGTTGCAGCCGTGGGAGAGGGAGAGTGAGGGTGTGAGAGGGAAGGAGAAAGCTCGAGGGAGATCGAGAGTACGCAGCCACGGGAGCTTGGAGGAGCTCGTGCGATAGGAGACGAGGCCGCAGGAGGAGGTTACACAACCTCCTGCAGCTGCTGGAGCTGCTGCTGCTGTGCTGCAAGCGAAGGTTCGCTAGAAGATGAACGTCGCGAGGAGTTTTTGGATACTGGACTTTTCTAGTATCAGACGTTTGGAGCATCTACTAGACGTCTAGAGTAGCAGCGGACGTCCAGAATTGAAGCCAGATGTCTGAAAATTCGCGGAGTGCCGATGTATGAGCCTTGTACGCTCATGCATGCACATACATGAAGTACGTTAGCGGTATGTGTTGTTTTAAACTTACGAATGCATGCGCAGGTACAAGCCTTGGAAAAGCACGTAAGCATGCTCTTCGAGGTGCTTTCGGACGTATGAACGTCTCCACAGCCGTCTGATAGGCCTATCAGACGTCTGGACGCACTGACAGACGCTTGGAAAGACCTAGGACTACTGTAAAGGGGTTCCAGACATCTGCTAGCAACGTAGGGACACAAGGTGAGTTTCTGACATTGTTTAAGACATCTGGGCCTAGTTCCAGACGTCTAATTTTAGTCAGTATGCACGTTTTTGTCATGTTCGGGTCCCAAATGAAGTCAGATTTCCGCAAACGAAGTACCGTTGTGTTTCGCTCGAATTTCTCTACGTATTAGTGTTAATTTTATACTATTCTGAACTCGTCCGATGTGACTTAGTCACTGGTATAGGTTTCCAGCCTGTAGTGTGTTTGGGGTTCGCGGAGACGACGGGATCTGCGTTTCAGGCCCTCATTCCACCCGTGTTTTCCGATAGAGTGGTTTACTTTAATGTTAAGATTTAAATAAGTAAAATGCATGCTTAGAATAACTTAATTAAACCCTAGGATGTGAAATGAACCCTATGACAGAAACGAATGAACAATGCTTGAGCTACACTATTTACTTGAGATGCATGTTAAAACCCTAATTGCTAGCAAATGTATAGATACATGATGTGATGCTTCTTCAAACACAAGCTGCCTATTATATGAATGAGAATCGGAATGTGAACAATGAGATATGCATATTGACAAACTAAATGAAATGAATATAGTGCATAAACCCTACGAGGAATTAGGAGCTGAACTCCTCTATACGGAAAGAATCTTGTAAGTAGACGGGAAGTGAGTTGGTCTTTGTGTACACGGTACCAATGAGAGCAGCTGTCCCTTTAATGTAGAGGGGAGCTAGCTGCCCTTTGGGTTGAGACCTAGGGTTAGGACTAGTCACTCTACACCGACTCTTTTTTGGCTCTTGTGTGCGTGGTACCGAGGTGAGCTACTTAGTGTAGGGAGGGAGCTAGCCACCCCACGGGACCTGGGGTTAGGACTAGCTACCCTACATTGAGTCTTGTTAGGCCCACTGGGCAAACCGGGATAGTCGGACTAGGGTACGCAAATTGTGGAGGGGCAAGACCCCTATTCTGTTCTGAGGGGCGAGACCCTTGTTCTGAGAGGGCAAGATCCTGTGCTGTTCTATGCTGTACTTTTGGGCGTACTCACTAGCAGAAATAACTGAAAGGCTACCAGTGCTGCGTAGCTACCCGTGCGCTTATCGCACGTGCCGTAGTCACCGCTACATCGCGACCGTGACATTGGGGTGGTAGACCGGGTGTAGGACTATCATGGGGGGCTCTCTCGGTCAGGAGAGCACCATGTGTACCTCCTCCATTACGGGAAAAACTGCAATCAAGATTGTTCCCTTGAGGAACAGGCAAGATCAAGAAATGTATGGATCCTTAGTAAAATAAACAAATCAGAAACAAATCAGAACCGCTTAGTTTAGATAAATGAAAATGAATAAATTACTTAGTTGCTTATCTTATGATATTGCATGTAAATGGCTTAACCACCACTCTACTCAGTGTTAGCTGACCACGGATTTTGCAACCTTGTTTAGGTCAGGGAGTTGAGCAACCAGTGCCACCGGCTGCAGAGGGAGCTGGGTTCAGTCAAGCCCAGCTTTAGTTGTTATTCCCTTTTGTTTCCGAGCTTTCTATTATAGTAGTGAGTACTCTAGCATGTATTACTGTTTCAATTATATTTCTGTTACTTTCCGCTGTTGTAGTTGTGATTGGCATGTAATATCATGAAACATTCCGTTCTGTTTCCTTTACTGTCTTTTGGTTATTTCTGGCTAGTTACATTGCATGTGTGGTTATGGAATATTTTCGGCTTTTGGGTTATTTCTCGTTGGACGACTAGGTCTTGGGATTAGTCGAGGCGAGCCGATCCTGGATCCGGTAGGGATCTGGGATCGGGTTGTAACAATAGGTATCCAATGCTGCCAAACATCATACATCTTGCATAATCAACTTCCACTTGCTATTTCATATTTATCCTTTAATTTGATCCATCGTCTCTCAAATTCTTCTATTGATTTACATGTATTGATCCATCGATTATAATCTTCTTGAAAATGATCAACACGTCTTAATTTTTGCAAATGGATCAATGAATTCTTCTTAATATACCACATACAAAATCTATGAACTGATGAGGGAAAAATTGTTGCAATTGCCTCACAAATAGCTGGATCTTGGTCTGTGATTATAGCTGTAAGCATGTTACCATACATACAAGTTAATCAACTTCAAAATAACCACTTAAAGGTTTTTGCAGTTTCATTAGCAAGTAACACAACCAAATATTGTTGTTTGTTGATAATGATTAATACATGTAAATGGTGCAAATGGCATTGAGAATTTGTTCGTTCTATAGATAGTGTCAAAAACCAATACGTCATTAAATTTTATATAAGATGATCTCGATCTATCATTAGCCCAAAAAATGCTTTTCACAAGTCCGGTGTCATCAACTTCAAGTTTAAAAAAGAAATTATGATCTACTGCCATTTTCTCCAAAAATGATCTTACAACCGATCTTCACTCCTTACCAATATTATTCTTTCGACTAACTTTTACTTGATCTCTACAAAACTGCTACTGACATCGTTCACACCCATTTCAGTCATGATAGCAGAAATCTTTGATGGGGGCAAGCCACAAGTATGTAAGGTACTTATCATTTTCGTTGCAGAGGAACGTTCACTCTTACGTGATCTTAACTTCTTAACCTTAGATGGACTTGCCGTTACATGATATGCTCATCATGTAGTATTTTCACAAACCAAGTTCCTTCTTCATTTCAACATAAATAAATATGAGCTTTACATCAATGTCGGCTTTCTCGTCATCGTTTAACTTCTCTTCTTTCAGTATCCTTTTTCCTCAAATCATTGAATCCTTCACTGGAACATACAATCATTCTAGCAACAATAAGTTTCGATCTTCTCGATCAACATATCCAATCCATGCGTATAGAAAATCCCTTCGATTTCACATATGCATTATAAAATTTATATGCGTCATCTTTAAATTTAAACTCCATACCAACTATTGATTTATTTCCTCCAATATTCACATTTTCAAAATTACCATCAACTGATATTTCACATTCTCTAACATTAGCTTCTGCTTCGACTACTTCGTCATTTCAAACTTGATCAACTTCTAATTCATTATCCAATTCATTTCTTCCAATGTTTACCATATCAATCGATGCATGCTTATTGGCATTAAGATCATCATTCAAGTTATACTTCTCCATTTCACCTACTTTTAATTTAAAGTGATAAATAAAATAAGTTACAACATAATAGTCGGTGAATCACTATAAAAATGATCATTTCTAAAAATTTAACCATTACAAATATAATAAAACATTGCAAATTACATATCTACACAAATTTATTGTGTAACTAACATCTATAAATCAGCATGGATGATCAACAACCATCCTGAAATTGGTGGTCGTTGGCTGGATGAAAAGAACGATAGGCATGCAACGACAATGGACATAGCATACCTTGGTGCGGTAGCGTTTGAGTGGGGTGGACCAACAGATTGCAAGCTATTCCACGAGGAGTCGGAGACAGAGGAAGGAGAGAGGGAAAACCAAGAGCTATCCACAATGAGTCAGAGATGGAAGGGAGGGACCATTGTCCAATGCGGAGGTGAGGGAGGTCCTGCAGAGGAAGGGGGAGGGAGGGGTAGTCGACGTGGAGAGAGGGTAGTGATCAAAGGAGGGAGGGGGGAGTGCGATGGAGGGGAAGGATTTAATCTCAGACATATTCGATGGTGGACACCAGCACCTCTTAACCATATCCAATGGTGGAAACCAGCAGCTGCACCCAACTTGCCTGCTGGTGACTAACACCATCCCCCACCCCATATATATATATATATATATATATATATATATATATAGTGTGTGTGTGTGTGTGTGTGTGAGAACGGTCTTTGGTGTATTATTTAGTACACTGTATTGTTATTTTTATTTTAGGTTTTGCTATAGTGGTCTCATCATCTCTCTCTATTCCTATCTCCCTTTCTCTTTTTTTTTCTCTTATTTTATTTTTCTTACACATGATTAATAAGTATGTTTGTTTTAAATTTTATCTTTACTATCGACTTCATTTTATACTCTTCCATTAGAGACTAATATTAAATATATTTTTACGAGAATACAAAATAATACATATACAAATAAATCCAATCTAATACATCTATCGGAAATCGAAATGTATTGATTTCTAATCGATTTTTTTTTATCGGTTAAACATCAAAATACATACCAGGTAATGCATTTTATAACACGAGATGTGTTGGTTCTCATTGATCAAAAATAAAGATGCACCGATTGAAAATTATATTAGATTTTTATATAATTGACTTTTACATTCTTCCAGTGATTGACTTTTATACTTCCACAATAATGCACAAGTGAAAGACCCTAATAATTTCAAGAGAGTACACATTAAGAATGATAGGAGCCATCTTGAAAAAACTCGTACCGTTAAGAGCAAAAATAACTTCTTTAAAGGCCAAAAACCTGCCAAACCAAGAGATAGGTAGACTGTTTTGCCCCAAAGGAGAAAAAAGTTAGCTAGGCAATCAACTTACATTGTGCCCTAATTGTTATCCCTCCTTAGGGAGGATATCCACAATTTACTTCGAGAGTTATTTTGAAGTTGCATTGGCCAACTCGTATATGATGTGAGATAAGATAACATCCATTGTTTTCATAGGATAACCGTTGACTTAACCTTCTATTTAGTAAACACCAATCGGAGATGCTACTGTTTTCATGTAAACACAATTAGGGAGAATTCTTCTTTAAGGACATTGGATGAATTTATTAGGGCCCGTTTATGTTGTGGAATATCCTATATTTTTATGGGATATTCTATGTTTACGAAAGGGAATAAGTGAACCTGTATTTTACCTTAAACTTGGGTTTCTTCAAACTTGGGTATGAGTGAAGGATGAATTATCCCATGCCCAAAGTCCTTGCAATCCCAATTTATTCTCACCTTATCACCTATTCATGTAAACATCCCCACAAAATTATCCTAGGTTACACGTAAATACGAACATAGGATATCCCTTGTTTGTAAGTTTTTACCCCGTAGAATACATATCGCAACATAAACTAGCTCTTAAGGTATTTTAGTCATACAACAAAGAGCAAGTGGCAGAGTTAGAGAGGTGAAAATAGGAGCAAGGATGGAGAGGAGTAACGTGAGCGCATTGGTTAGGGTTTATGATGTATTAATTAACATTTTTAGTTGAAAATACAAGATTATCTTGATGAAACTTAATGAGTGGCATCTTTGTAAGGTAATGAACTTTACAATGGCATCCGTGTAAATATGGAGATTATAAGGGCAATTACGTAACTTCATAAATATGTGACGGCATTTATATAAAAAGCCCCATGTAATATAGGTGAGATCATATAACTCAAAACCAATCAGTTAGGCCGACCCCCATCAGAGGCAACCACTTCTCAATTCCACATCTTCAAATATGCTTCTATTTTCTCAACATGTAGCCTTATTTAGGTCTTACATATGGGCAAAGTGAGTGGGGTTTGATTTTGTCTATTGGTCTAAATGTGGATCTGATATAATGTGAGCAATCCAAGACATTGTAACTTACCTCCAGGGAAAGAAAAAAACGTTGAGAGGAGAGGGTAACCTAATTATAATCAACATCTACATCTTTAATTTTGCCACTATTTTCTCGACAATATATTATCTCCCTCACGTTGTTCTTTGGATATTTTGGCGCAATGAAAAGAAATAATTCATGAACCTCAGATCGCGAAAGGGATAAAGCTGAATAAGATAATGTGGTATACGGAGAAAAGAAAATGAAAAGGGTATATATATATTAATATTTACGTATGTATCTCTGTATAATTATTTCATTAAGGTTGTATTTCTTTACTCAATTAAATTCAATAGAAAATATTATAAAAAATTAAAAAAAGTAAAATTTATATATATCTCCTTATGTTTCTCTTTTTATTTATACCAACTTCCCCTCCCCTTTCCTTTCTCCACCTCCTCCCTATACTCATCTTTCTTCCTCCGTCGTTGCCTTGTCGTCGTCGTCCTCGGCAATGATGTCCCTCCCTGCCAACAAGAAGCTCATCACAATGTCCCAAAGGTGTTGCTGAGCAGGAGTACCTCCCGACGGTATCAACGAAGACCACATACCCTTTGAAGTTGTTGCTGAGCACCATGAAGTGGATGAGGCTCTCTCTCCTCCAGTTGGTCCCTAGGAGGTTGTGGTAGAGGGCGAAGTTGCAGTGGGGCTTGTAGAAGAGGGTGGGGCTGGAGACCTCCCTATGGTCGGCCTCGTCGAATGGGAGGACGCGACAGTCGAGGTGGGAGAGGGCAGCGCACTCAGCAGAGGTGAGGATGGGGTCGAGGATCTCAACGGGCGGGAGGAGGCGGAGCTCGTGGTGGAGGATGAGGACAAGGGAGAGCTGCAGAAGAGGGGGTTCGTACGAGGAGAGGCTTTCGATGCTGTAGACAACCATCTGGAAGCCGGGAAGGACAGGGGAGTGTTGTGGGGAGCGGAGATGCGAGAGGAGGCAGTGGAAGAAGGGGGAGGAGGAGAGGGCGAGGGTGGAGGAGCGGATCTTGAGGAGGAGGGAGGAGATGGAGGATGGGGAGGCAGGGGATGGGTTGGATGGGGCCCATAGGATTGGTCTGGTCGTAGGGGATTAGGGGAGGAGAGGGCGGGTGGTGGGGGTTTGGGGAGGTTTTGGTTGTGCTTGCGGGAGTGGTGGTGGCAGAGATGGTGGAGGATGACCATCCATTCTCTTAATGCTGTGGTGGAGGAGGAGGATGAAGCATGGATGGTGATGACGGGGATGGCAACAGCAACGACGGAGGAAGAGGAGTACAGCGAGGAGGAGGAGGAAGGAAGGGTGAAAAGGAGTTGGTATAAATAAAAACATAAATATAGGAAGATACATATAAATTTTTTTATTATTTTTATTTGTATTTTTATATGACGTTTACATTGGATTTAATAGAGTCCAGGTATACAACCTTACCAAAATAACTTTATATATGTATATGTGTGTGTGTGTGTCTAAAGTTTGGAATAAAATACATAAGACCACCTGACATATAGCTGACAAAAAGAAGGGAACACCACTCAACTTGTTTCTTCTACAGCCCCCACAAAGCATTTGACCATGAATAAAGCCTCGGAGAGTATCCTATCTTTGTCAGATTCCCACCCTCCACATGCTATTGCATGGGGGCAAGCACAGTTGAAGAAATATAAGAAGGGTCTTGGGAAAGAAGGGTTTTGCCTTGAAAGTAAAGAGAAATTTGATAGCTTCTCACATGGAACCCTCTGGCAAAAGCTTCAACTTGGACCAACTTTCATCAGGTTGGTTTTACGGGCATAGATCAAAGGAAATTCCAGTGTTGAAATAAGATTCGGTTCCTTTCCTTTCACGTCAATAAAATTTCTTTTTGTCTTCCTATTGGGTTCTATCTTTGTTACCTGATCAATGCGAATTCTTCCATGTAAGGAAGTCGAGGTTGAATCACTTGGGATGATTATGGAATTCGACATTGCAAAAAAAGTCGACTCTTTTCCTAAAATTTCATATTGCTTGATGATGGAAAATTTCAATATTGAGTTTGCAAATTAGGAATGATGCACAGACATTACCTTGTGCACAATTTTGAACACAACCTCTAACATAACATGGCATGAAATATGTCATATCATGTTGACACGATATTTACTTATGATTGATGTGTCCTGTTTTTATAGGAGATGGATATGATACATAACACATGATACATAATGTGTGAGGTGACATGACACATTGGTTGTATATAAGATGCTGTACAAAAGTGTCTATGAAAGTTGAGAACTTCCAAACAAATTGGCAAGGATCCATTTCTAACAGTTACTTGCAAACAGACAACGCTCTCGTCCCTTTGTCCCCTCCTCTCCAAAACCTTAGATCTTGTGTCTCCGTTTGGGGCTTCGGCCAGCCAATAGGTGCTTGCTGGAGCCCCCTTTCTCTTCTCCCATTGTTGCTCATACTGGATTTGAGAGCCTAATTGCATTAATTGGGATGCAATTGTTATGTGAGAATTCATGTTAAATCTGTGAGATTTGAAAGAGGTGTTTAGTCTTATACTGGAAGTGGACAAACCTCTTGGTGGATGTAAAATGCTTCTACCTCCCATGACTTATGTAGCAAAGAGTGAGAGGTGGGGCTGGGGACCACGCGCGTGCGCCCCACCTCGGCTCAGGCTCAAGCTCGGTCTCGGTCTCAGGCTTGGGTGAGAATCAATTTGGAACTTGGAACTTGAACCTGTTTTGCTATGGATTCTAATCTCACGATTTTGATCTGGATTGATCGATCAGATTGTAAAATTGGTCGACCAATTGTTTTGGTCAATCAATGTATTTACGTTGGTCGATCAATTAGTTTGGTCGACAATTAGTAAAGTTTGATCAACCAATTGTTTTGGTCGATCAATAGGCATAATTGGTCGATCAATTACCGTGTTTCTATAAAACGTGTTACGACCCGATTCCCGAATCCCTACAGGATACGAGAATCGGACCGACTTGACTGATCCTAAGACCCAGTCATCCAACGAGAAAGTAACCAAAAAGCAGTAAAATAAATCATATTCACCATGCAAGCAACTAACAGTAAACAAAGTACAGCAGTAAAGAAACAACTACTACAGTACACACCACCACAACAGTAGAGAATTTTAATCAGGTACAGAAATATGAAGTTTACAATAAAAGAATACAAAAGTGTAACAAATACTCACTATTACAGAAAACGGGTACAACACAAGTACAACTACTGGGCTCTACTTGGCCCAGCACTGTCCGCAGCCGTAGGCTCTGATTGCTCAACACCTGGACCTGAAAAAGGTGGTAAGTACGACATGTCAGCGAAACGCTGAGTAGAGTGGCAACTAGCTAGCTAAGAAAAACAGTAAAGATGGACAGGTAGCTGTTTTTTTTTTTTTAAATTTCTTCTTTATTCAACTAGTTATTCTTTCTTTCATTAGTTGGTTCATTTATCAGGTCTTTTTCTTGATCTTGAATGTTCCTCGTGGGAATGATCTTAATTGCAGTCTTTTCCGAAGAGTATAAGTAGCACATAGTGCTCTCCTGGCCAGGAGAGTCCCCCGTGGTGGTCCTACACTCAGTCAACCACCCCAAGGTCGCTGACAGATGTAACGGTGACTACGGCACGTGCGATAAACGCATGGGTAGTTATCCTGCACTGGCACGCGGTCAGTCGTTTCCGTTAACTGGTGCGCCCAAAGCACAGCACGGAACCAGTATAGGGATCTAGCCCCTAAGAACCAACTAGGGGTCTCGCCCCTCCACAGTCCACGCACCCTCGCCTGACTACCCTGGTTTGCCTAGTGGGCCTAGCAAGTCGATGTAGGACGACTAGCTAAACCCCGGGCCCCGTGGGGTGGCTAGCTCTCTCCCTACACTAGTAGCTCTCCCTCGTATTGGGTACGCGAGGGCCACAGAGTCGGTACAGAGTGGCCAGTCCTAACCCCGGGTCCCAACCCTAGGGCGGCTAACTCCGCTCTGCACTAAACAGGGGGACAATCGCTCTCCTTGGTACTCCGTACTCAAGGGCCAGCTCACTTCCCCATTCACTTTTCCAGTTCCATTCTATTTATTTCTAGGAGCTCTACTCCTAATTCCCCGTAGGGTTAGTGCTCATGTTTCCTCAAGCCAAGCCATACTAGGTTTCATCATTCAGGTTTATTCACATATAGCAGGTGTTTCCAACATTCAATCTTTATTTTCCAATTTATATACAAGCAGCTCGTATTTAATTTCAACCAACAGAAATTATATGTAGCAGCTACTAACAACAGTACTCTACATTTCACATGCAGCTATTATCCTATTACAGGCAATTATTATTCCATCTACTCATTGCAAGACTGCATTTCAGTCATTTAATACAATCGTTCCAGTGTTTCTAGTCCTAGGATTTATGCCATACCCTATGATCTATCATTCAATCCAGTCTTTTGGTCCTAGGATTCATGCCATACCCTAGGATCTATCATTTATTCCAGATATGCATTTATGTTTGTAATTAATTAATTAAGGGAAGACACTTTACTTGCAAAATCGGGAGTAATGGAGGCTCGATCGACAGGTTCACGTACCTCTGCAGCCCCCAAGTCCGCAACAGAACGAGATCCTAACACAAGGATCAACCATAAGAACCCACTCAGAACAGGATAAAATTATTTCAAACAAGTAGAGGAACTTATACTAAGGCAAATGGAATGTTAAACGCAAAAATCGGACCTCGAACGGATCCTAAACGGGTCAAAAATGACAACTTTGACTCAAATCAGACGTTTGGAACATCTTCCAGATGTCTTAAAAAGGGGTCCAGATCATACCTCGCTCTGCGCTGCTCTTCAGACGTCCAGGGGTCCTGCTGAACCGTCTGGACCTAGTTCCAGTCGTTCGACTATCTCTCCGGACGTCTGGAGATGCTCTCCGCCGTTTGGTGACTCGCCCAGATGTCTGAACCGCGTGGGAGGGCGTGTCCCGCGCCTTCCCGAAGCGAATCCTACACGCGCGTGCAAAACTCTCTCAACACGGCAAGCGACAAAGCTTCGATGGAACGGCCTGCATGGCCGTATCCGCACAAAGAAGCATAGGAGGAAATACGTACCTCTCAGTCGTCTGGAGCTCCTTTCAGACGTCATCCACGTTGTCTGGATGTAGGTCCAGACGTCTGATTCTGGGAAAAAATCCCAGAATCAAAACCTCCATCGTCTTCTTCCCGTTGTGTCCGGTCCTGCCGCGCTCGTCTGCTCGCTGCCCGAGCTGCAGCATCACCGGGGGAAACCTCCCCAGCACAACACTCCTCCGCACGCACGCCGGCCGGCCTTGAACTGCTCCGGTGAGGTCTCTCTCTCACGGCTCGTGCGCTCTCTTCTCTTCCCTCTTGCTGCACCTCTCCTCTCCGCCACTGCACCTGGCAGCAGCTGCTGCTCGCTCTCACTCTTACTCTCACGCTGGAGGAAGGAGGAGACGGATGGAGTGGGGTGGCGTGAGGGAGAGGATGGGGGTTTTTGTAGGTACGAGGGAAAGGGTCCTGTAGGTCGGTGAGGGGAGAGAAAGAGAAGAGGGTGGCTGGGTTTCAGTCTGCGCGCAGCACGCGCGCAGACTCGCGATCATACGCACGCAAAAGTTAATTTCCAGACGTCTGGGAAGGCATCCAGATGTCTGACCAGACGTTTGGACCAACTCCCAGACGTCTTAAAGTGTTTTGATGTCATGGGTCTTAACAAAACGGGATTTCCTTAAACATCTGGTCGTGGGCTCTATATAAGGGCCATGAGGGGGCTCTCATTTGACACACAACAAGAGTAGAAAACTCCCTCTACTCTCTCCCTCCCTCCCTCTCTCTCTCTCTCTCTCATTCCTTTGTCACTTTCTTGGTGTTACGACTCGGTTCCCGGATTCCTACAAGACCCGACACCGGCTCGCCTCGACTAATCCCAAGACCTTTTCGTCCAACGAGAAATAACCAAAAATAGGAAACTAAACCACATTCACACATGAAATATAACTAAGAAGAAGGAAAGAGTGAAGCAGTAAAGGAAAGTAAAACAACTGTCTCAAAACATAGTACATGCCACCACAACAATAACAACAGTGGAAAGGAAACAGAAAGTAACAAGAACAGTAAAATATATGCCCATTACTCACTACAACAGCAGAAAAATGAAAGAGTTGAAAGAACGACTACGGCTGGGAGCGGCTGGGCCCAGCACCCTCTGCAGCCAGAAACTCGGGCTGCTTAATTCCTGGTCCTGAATAGGGTTACGAAAAGATAGAGTAAATGAACGTTGAGTAGAGTGGTGTTTACATTATTTAAGTGCAAGCAAAGTAAAAACAACAAGCAGGTTTTATTCTTATTTCCATTTATCTCATTTATGTATTTCTGGTTCATCTATTTCTTAAAATATCCAAGTATTTCTTGATCTTGCATGTTCCTCGTGGGAACGATCTTGATTGCAGTCTTTTAAGTGGAGTAGAAGGTACACGGGATGCCCTCCTGGCTGGGAGAGTCCCCCACGGTAGTCCTACCCCCAGTCAACCACCCTGAGGTCACTGTCGAGACGTAGCGGTGACTACGGCACGTACGATAAGTGCACGAGTAGCTACCCCGTGTTGACACGTGGTCAGTCATTTCCGCTAGCGGGTACGCCCAAAGTACAACACGGAATAGTATAGGGCCTTGCCCTCTCAGAATAGGGGTCTCGACCCTCAAAACCAAACAGGGGTTTAGCCCCTCCACAGTTTTCCCAAAGGGCCTACCAAAGTCGATGTAGGGTCATTAGCTAAACCCTGGGTCCCGTGGTGCGACTAACTCCCTCCCTACACTAGTAGCATGCCTCGGTATCACGTACGCGAGGGCCAAAAGGAGTTGGTGTAGAGTGGCAAATCCTAATCCCAGGTCTCAACCCAAGGGAGGCTAGCTCTGCTCTACACTAAAAAGGGACGGCTGCTCTCCTTGGTATCGCGTACACAAGGGCCAGCACACTTCCCATCTACATTCCAGATTCCTTTCATGCACAGGAGTTCTACTCTTAATTCCCTGTAGGGTTCATGCTCATATTCACATCATTTATCCATATTCAGATCTCATGTTTCATAACTCGTTCCTCAACCATATACAGGCAGCTCGTGTTTTCATAATTCAGTTCTCAATCATAAACATACAACTTATGGTTTCACAGTTCAATTTCTCATTTACATACAGGCATCCCTTATTTTAACATGCATCTCAAGTAAACCAGAGTAGTTCCATATCATGTTTGTACATTTCTACCCTAGGGTTCATTCCACATTCTAGAGTTTCAATCAATTTAACCTAAGCAGACATATTCTTTATTCATATCTTAATAATTGCAATAAACCACTCTACCGGGTATCATGGGGGAATGAGGGCCTGTGCCGCAGATCTCGTCGTCTCCGTGGACCCCGAACATGCCACCGGCTAGAAACCTGTACTAGCGACTAATTACATTAGACGAAGTTAAAACAGTAGATACTCAACACGAACGCGTAGAGGAATATGAGTGGAAAACAGCGATACTTCATTTGCGGAAATTTGATTCCGTTTGGGCCTTAAACGGGTGAAAAATGCGATTATTGACCAAAATCAGAACATCAGAACTCACCTTACACTTCTTGTGGCTGCTCCAGACATCCAGACTCCCTTTGCGACTGTCTGGGGGCAGCTCCAGACGTTAACAAGGTATCCGGTCATCTAGAAGTACCTCTGGACGTCTGACGACGTGCTCAGACGTCCAAAAGTACTTAGGAAAGCGCACAGTGCGCCTTCCCAAAGCCTTCACCTGCGTACGATCAACGCAGGCATAAAAATCAACCGACATTCCCTGCGCTACGATCTGCATGGCGGAAAAGTAGCGTAGGAAGATACGTACCTCGCACGATATGTGTTTCCAGATGTCCGGCTTCAGCTCCAGACGTCCTGGTGCCTCGCCAGCCGTCTAGACGTCACTCCAAATGTCTGATACTGGAAACTTCTAATATCAGAACTCCTTCACGCAGCTCTTCCCGCTCGGCCTCCACCCGCAGTGGCAACTCCAGCAGCTGCAGGAACTTGAGAAGCTCCTCGCTGACATCCTCCTCTCTCCCACGACTCCTCGAGCTCCACCGAGCTCCCGCGGCCGTCGTCCTCCTCCCTCGCTCTCACTTCCTCGCACTCTCTCGCTCTCGCTCCTCCCCGTTTTTCCCTTACCGGTTCCTCTCCTTCCTCGCCGCGGCTACAGTAGGGATGGGAGGGGGCGTGGCCATCGCACGAGAAGGTGGAGGTGGCGGTGGCTTAAGTGGTGTGAGGGGGTGAGAAGGGAAGGGGGGGTTTAAATAAGAGGGGAGTTAGGGTTTACGGGGGGTGAGGGTGCGGGGAGAGAGAGGCTTCTGCGCACCACTTGCGTGCAGAGTGCAAAGTGACGTACGAAAATTCTCACTTTTAGACGTTCGGGCATGTGTCTAGACGTCTTATTCGACTAAAAAGGCAACGAGTCATTTTACTTGCTGCGTTCGTTTGACATAAGATTGGTAGAAAAATCTCCACTCACTTTTGTCTATCTTGTACAAGAAGATTGAGAGGTCCACGAGAATTTTTTGGTTGATCAAACCATTTGATTGGTAGATCAATCGGGAATTTGGTTGCTAACCAAATTACGTCAGCTTCGTTCTCCTGAGGTGATTTTCAAGGACGTTCAAGATTATAGTGCACCATATCTTGGAGGTGGATCGTCGTATCCTAGGAGGTGTTCGTCAAACCCCAACGCATCGGTATTGTGGGGGGCGATACCTTTTCTAAGGGAAGTCCTTAATGGGCGCTTCGATCGGAGTAAAATCTAATCCCTTCTCGTTTTATTTTTTTTTATTATTGCATGTTATTTGTTCTTTATTTTATTCTGGATCTTGCCAAATCATATTTAACTTGATTTAATATTTTTGATCTATGCAAAAATGTTGGAAATGCATTTATTTTTATTTATTTTATATATGCATTGTTTTCAACAATCTTAGAGAAGGTATCGCTTAAATATTAAATATTTCGGATGTCGGAAATGACCTTTAAATCACAAGGAGACTTATCTCATATGCCTGAGGAATTTGGTCGGTAAAATTTCAAGCGTTGGCAACAATGCATAAGAATTTGGTTGACCATCATTGGTTTGATCTCGGCATTGGAAATCGATTGCCCGATTTTGGATAAGGAAAACCTCACACCTTGTTACGACCCGGTTTCTAGATCCCTACAGGACCCAAGACTGGCTTGCCTCGACTAATGCCAAGACTTAGTCGTCCAACGAGAAATAATTAAAAGTAGGAAATAATACCGCATCCACACATGCATTATAACTAAGCAGAAGAAAAAGCGAAATGGTAAAGGAAGTTGAGCAAACTGTCTCAAAAAAATACATGCCACCACAACAACATCAGCCGAAAGAAAATAGAAAGTAAGAGAAATATTAAAATAGATGTCTATTACTCACTACAACAACAGAAAAATGAAAGAGCTGGAAAGAAATGACTACAGCTGGGCTCGGTTGGGCCCAGCACCTTCTGCAACCGGAAAACTCAGGCTGCTCAACTCCTGGTCCTGAATAGGGTTACGAAAAGACAGAGTCAGCGAACGCTAAGTAGAGTGCTGTTTACATTAATTATGTTCAAGTAAGGTAAAACAAGTAACCAAGTTTTATTCTCATTTCTATTTATCTCATTTACGTATTTCTAGTTCATTTATTTCACAAAGGATCCAAGAATTTCTTGATCTTGCTTGTTCCTCATGGGAACGATCTTGATTGCAGTCTTTTCCATGGAGTAGAATGTACACCTGGTGCTCTCCTGGCCGGGAGAGTCCCTCATAGTAGTCGTACACCTAGTCAACCACGTCGAGGTCACTGTCGCGACGTAGCGGTGACTACGGCATGCGTGATAAGCACATGGGTAGCTACCCCACACTGACACGCGGTCAGTCGTTTCCGCTAGTGGGTAGGCCTAAGGTACAGTACGGAACAATATAGGGCCTTTCCCTCTCAGAATAGGGGTCTCGCCCTTCCACAGTCAGCGTAACCTCATCAGACTACCCCGGTTTGCCCAACGAGCCTAACAAAGTCGGTGTAGGGTGGCTAGCTTAACCCTAGGCCCCGTGGGGTGGCTAGCTCCCTCCCTACACTAGTAGCACACCTCGGTACCACATACGCGAGGGCCAACAGGAGTTGGTGTAGAGTGGCCAATCTTAACCCCGGGTCTCAACCTAAGGGCGACTAGCTCCGCTCTACACTAAAAGAACCACTGTGCTCCTTGGTACCATGTACGCAAGGGCCAACTCACTTCCCGCCTACACGCGGAATTCCTTTCCATATCCAGGAGTTCTCCTCTTAATTCCCCATAGGGTTCATGCACTGTATTCGTTCCATTTATCAGTATTCAAATCTCATGGGTCATAACTCATTCCTTATCCATATATAGGCAGGTCGTGTTTTCATAATTCAATTCTCAATCATATACATGCAACTTGTGGTTTCACAGTTCAATTTCTCATTCACATACAGGAAACTCGTATTTTAACATGCATCTCAAGTAAACAGAGTAGCTCAACCATTCTCATTTGTTTCTACCCTAGGGTTCATTTTTCATCCTAGGATTTATTTAAGTATTCTAAACATGCTCTTTCATTGTGTCAATCTTAATGTTATAGTAAACCACTCTACCGGGTATCACGGGAGGAATGGGGGTTTGCACCGCAGATCTCGTCGTCTCCGTCGGCCTCGAACACACCACCGGCTGGTAACCTGTACCATCGACTAATTTACATCAGACGAGCTCAAAATAGTAGGTACTCAACATAAACACGTACAGAAACTCAAGTGGAAAACAGGGGTACTTCATTTGCGAAAATCCGATTTCGTTTAGGCCCTGAACGACCCAAAAACATGGTTATTATCCAAAATCAAATGTCTTGGACTAGTCCCAGACGTCTTAAAAGACGTCAGATCTTATCTTGTGTCTCCTGTGGGTTCCTCAGACATCCGGATCTCTCCGCGATCGTCTGAAGGAAGTTCCAGACGTCGGACTATGCCTCCGATCGTCTGAAAGTGCCGTCGAACGTCTGGCGATGTGATCGGATGTCCAAAAGTGCCTGGAAAGGTGCACCGCACGCTTTTCCAACGTCCTGCACCTGCATATACAAACATAGACCTATTTTCAGCTAGACATGCCTGCGCTACGATCTGCATGGCGGAAAGTAGCATAGGAAACACGTACCTCCACGCGATGATATGCTTTCAGATGTTCGGCTTCAGCTCCGAACGTCCTGTTGCCTCTACAGACGTCTGGTCGACCGTCCAGATGTCTGATACTGGCAGACTTCTAGTATCAGGACTCCTCTACGTAGCTTGCCCCGCTCGCGCCTCCGCCCTTAGTCGACGCAGCGGCAGCTCCAGTAGTTGCAGGAGCTTGAGAAGCTCCCCGTCTGCGTCGTCCTCTCTCCCACGAACTCCTCCTCAAGCTCCACCGAGCTCCCACAGCCTCGAACCTCCCTTCACGTTCCTCCTTCCTCACACTCTCCCTCTCGTTCTCCCCTCGCTCACCCTTCTCTCTCTTTCGCTCTTCCTCCTAACCCTCGCTGCGACTACACAGGGAGGACGGCTGGAGGTGGTGGTGGCTGGTGGAGAGTGGCATGGGTGAGGGGAAGGGGGCATTTAAATAGAAGGGGATTAGTGTTTAGGGGTATGGAGGAGAGAGAGAGGTTCTGTGCGCCGCCTGCACGCAGAGCGCAAAGAACATACGATATTTTTCCCACTTTCAAACGTCTGGCTCTTCATCCAAGCATCTAGACAGACGTCTGACAGTTAGTCTAGACGTCTTAAACACCCCAAACGGGTATTGAGTCATTTCAATATAACAAACTTAAAGGAAGTTTCATCCCAGAAACTTGAGCTACGTACGATGCGGATAAAGTAAAGTAAAAATGCATAACAAACTTAAAGAGGATTGAAGTAGGTCCGAAGAGACATACCCTAAAAAAGCTCCAGGTATTGCTCTCACATTGCAGCCTTAGGCTCCCAAGTCGCCTCCTCATACCGATGGCTTCTCTAAAGACCCTTCACCAGTGGTACCTGCTTTCATCTCAGACTCCGGACGACTCTGTCTACAATTTGTACCGGCCTCTCAGGATAGGTCAGGTCATCTCTCACATCGACGCTCTCATGGCTTAGAATGTGACTGAAATCGGCGACGTACTTCCTAAGGTTGGACACGTGGAACATGTCGTGCACTCTAGAAAGCTGGGGAGGAAGGGCAAGGCGGTAAGCAATGGGTCTGACCTGCTCCAGGACCTCAAAGGGCCCCATAAACCTTGGCGCAAGCTTCCCCTTCACCCCAAAACGCTGCAAGCCCTTCATTTGTGAAACACGGAGAAAGACGTGATCCCCAACCTCGAACTGCACCTCTCTGTGCTTCTTGTCGGCATAGCTCTTCTGCCTACTCCTAACAGTACGGAGTCGTCTGTGAATACGCTCTATCACCTCCTGGTTCTGTCGGATCAGCCTGGGACCAACCGCCCACTTGGTCCCCACCTCAACCCAACTCAAGGGTGCAGTACACCTCCGTCCGTATAGGGTCTCGTAAGGTGCCATGCCGATACTCGAATGATAGCTGTTATTGAATGCAAACTCTGCCAGGGGTAAATGCTCCTCCCAGGAGCCTCTCCAGTCTATTACACAGGCACGCAGGAGGTCCTCAAGTGTTTGTATCGTGTGCTCTAACTGCCCGTTGGTCTGGGGGTGATAGGCTGTACTGAACTTCAGACACATCTTCAAGGCCTGCTGGAGCTCTGCCTAGAACTGAGAAGTGAAACGAGTATCTCTGTCGGATACGATCTCACGAGGAACTCCATGCAGGCGCACCACATCTCTGATGTATTGCTCTGCTAGCTGTGCTGGCCCAAAAGTGACTCGGATCGGTAGAAACTGTGCTGTCTTCGTAAATCGGTCTACAATCACCCAAACTGCATCATGTCTCCGCTGGGTAACGGGTAGACCCATCACCAAGTCCATGGTGATGCTCTCCCACTTCCACTCTGGTACAGGAAGTGGCTGTAACGGCCCTGCAGGCCTCTGGTGCTCGGCCTTCACCTGGTGGCATACCAAACATTACTGGACAAACACACCAACATCCCGCTTCATCCCTCTCCACCAGAAGTCGCGTCGCAAATCATAGTACATCTTTGTGTTCCCAGGATGTATGGTAAACCTGGACCCGTGCACCTTAGTCAGGAGCTCTCTCAACAACTCCTCATCTCTAGGAACGCATAGGCGTCCCTTCATGTGCAGTATCTCGTCCGAGAAAGAAAAGTTTCCTAGGTCCCCTATTAGCACCCTGTCTCGCAACGTCTGTAAGTAAGGATCGGCCATTTATCATGCGATAATGCGGTCTATCAGCTCTAGTTGTACCTTCCGCGTCATTGTTATTGCCCCACAGTACCCCCGCGACTCCTGGGGTCACCAACTGCCCACCTCCTCTATGTGTCTCCAACTCTGTGCCTGTAAGCTGGCCAAGTGGGCGAGTGCCTTCCGGCTCAAGGCGTCGGCCACCACATTAGCCTTCCCTGGGTGGTAGGAGATGCTGTAGTCGTAGTCCTTCAGGAGTTCTAACCAATGTCTCTGTCTCATGTTGAGCTCCTTCTGGTCAAACAAGTACCTGAGGCTCTTATAATCTGTGAAGATCGCGAAAGTCTCATCGTAAAGGTAGTGCCTCCATATCTCCAGCGCGAAGACAACTGCTGCTAGCTCTAAGTCATGGGTAGGGTAGCTATGCTTATGGGGCTTCAGTTGTCATGAGGCGTAAGCGACAACGTGACCCCGCTGCATGAGCACACCCCCTAACCCCTACAACGAGGCGTCGGTGTAAACCACAAACCCACCACTACTGTTTGGAATGGTAAGTACAGGAGCTGAAGTCAGTCTGTCCTTCAACTCCTGGAAACACGCCTTGCACTCGCCGGTCCAGGTGAAGGGCACGTCCTTCCGGGTCAACTGAGTCATAGGACGTGAAACATGAGAGAATCCTCTAATAAACTGCCGGTAGTAGCGTGCTAGCCCCAGAAAGTTGCGTATCTCTGTCACTGTGCATGGCCTCTCCCACCTAAGTACGGCCTCTACCTTGGTTGGGTTCACAGTCAATCCATCTCCTGAAAACACATGGCCCAAGAAAGTTACATGTCTCAGCTAAAACTCGCACTTGCTGTACTTGGCATACAGCCTGCGTCGCCTCAAGGTATCTAGGATCATGCGTAAATGCTGACTATGTTGTGCCTGATTCTGCGAGTAAACGAGTATGTTGTCGATAAATATCACCACAAACTGGTCTAAGTACGGCCTGAAAACATAGTTCATCAAATCCATAAAGGCAGCGGGGGCATTGCTCAACTCAAACGGCATGACCAAGAACTCGTAGTGCCCATACCGGGTACGGAATGCTGTCTTAGAGACGTCGGTCTCCCTGATCCTCAATTGATGGTAACTTGACCTCAGATCTATCT
Organism: Thalassia testudinum; assembly: GCA_037157565.1. NCBI lineage: Eukaryota > Viridiplantae > Streptophyta > Magnoliopsida > Alismatales > Hydrocharitaceae > Thalassia > Thalassia testudinum. The sequence goes on along the minus strand of JAZHRO010000059.1, from coordinate 9,784,306 downwards.
TGGAGAATACTGTGGCGTCTTGCAACTGGTTGAAGAGGTTGTCAATCCTTGGCAGCGGATACTTGTTATTGACGGTGACCCGATTTAGCTGTCGGTAGTCAACGCACAGCCAAAGGGTACCATCCTTCTTATTCACAAACAGCACAGGGGCTCCCCACGGGGACGCACTGGGCCTCACAAAGTCCTTTTCCAATAGGTCCTGTAACTGTGACTTGAGCTCTCGCAGCTCAAGCGGTGCTATCCGGTACAGTGTAGTAGAAATGGGGCTGGTCCCCGGTACTAGTGAGATCTCAAACTCGATCTCAGGCGGTAGTCCTGGCAGCTCCTCTGGAAAAACGTCGGGATACTCACAGACCACCGGGATACTCTGAAAGTCAGCCATGGGACTAGGCACTGCCACCACACAGGCTAAGAAGCCCTTACACCCCTAGCTCAAAAGCCTCGCTGCCCGAAGCGCGGAGATGCATCTGAAACCTCCGTCCACTGACTGATCGTGAAACTCAAAGGGAGGCAACTCCAATATGGAGAAGACGATCTTCCTCCCGAAACAGTCCACCAGGGCTTGATAGGCAGACAACCACTCTATCCTTAGGATCACACCAAAGTCCTCCATCTGGATCACAATCAGGTCAGCAGGGAGGTTGTGTCCCCCTATGCTGACCTCGTAGTCCGTGTAGACCTCCTCGGCTACAGACAACTGGCCACTCGGGCCTCTAATCACAAACGGATCCTCCAACAATACATTGCCCTGCCTCAAACTGACGGCAAAACTCGTAACGACGAAAGAGTGGGTGGCGTTGGAATCAAAAAGTATGTACACTAATCTGCCAGCAATGGTAACCATACCTGCCACCACAAAACCCGAAGCCCTGGCATCTCTGTGTGTTAGGGTGTTGATATGCCCCTCAGCTCTTGGTGCAGACGAAGCGCTACACTCTGGGTCAGGCCAGCAGCAGCTGGTCGATACCCTCCTCGTGACTGCTATCCTCCCCCAAGCGCCTGGTGACCACGACTGCCAGCTCGGCCTCCAGCGCTCAGTGCGGGGAGCATCTACTTTGCTCCAGCCCTAGATAGGCAATTCCTCTTGATGTGACCCGATTGGCCACACTGGTAGCAGAGGGGTACACGACCTCCTCCCTCAGTAGGTCCCTACTGGTGGCTGGGCGAGGATCCGGTGCTGGCAACTGGCCCTTGTCTGGGGTCCCTAAAGGCCACTAATGGCCCCACAGAACGAGATGGCTCTCCTATGAGCGCCATGTGCCTCCTCTCCCGACGACCCTATAAATACTCTGGCTAGTAGGGCCTCTTCCATCCGCCGTCAGTGTCATGCAGTCGGGTTGGTCTCCTCGTAAGTCATGGCTACCTCGACCACACGAGAGAAAGTGGGTAGCTTTAGGGGTTTGACATACCCTCGAATCGCAGGTTAAAGCCCCTCCGTAAACCTCCATAGGCGCTCCTCCTCAGTAGACATAGCTATCGGGGAGAAGAGTGACAGCTCTAGGAAACGCGTGCGGTACGCGCTAACCGTCATCGTCCCTTGGCGGAGAGTGTGGAACTCCCGCCTCCTCTAGTCTTGCCAGGTCTGCGGAAAGTACTACTTGCAGAAGAAAGCCACAAACTGGCCTCATGTCAGCCCTCTCCCCTCCTAGCCTCTGATTTCCCTCCACCACCTGTGTGCTGTGCTCTCTAGTTATTACGTGGAAAAGGCCACGCGACACTCCATAGGAGGGCGAAGGGTGTTGAACACCTTCTCTATCTGCTCCAACTAGTTCTCTGCCTTAGATGGGCTGTCATCCCCCTTGAAGGAGGGGGGCTTCAGCTTCTGGAACTATCCGAAAAGCTCATGGTGTAGCTGCAGTGGGGGAACGGACACGCCTCTAGGCAAGGAGGGCTCGTTCTCGGAAGTGTCAGAGTGTGGTGGGGGTAGTGGAGGATCACCCCCTCCCCCTCCTACTCGTCCGGCACTGCAACGGTCTCTCTATCCCACCAAGGACTCCCCCTCCACATCCTCAGGGAGAAGTTCCCGAGGAGGCTGCTGGAGCTCCTCCCACACGATGTCTTTGATCAGCTGAGAGAAATTCTAGGCTTGAACTCCCGGGAGGAGAGGTGGGTCAACTGGTGCCTCAGATTTGACACGTCGGCCCCTCCGACCTCGTCCACGACCACGACCATGGCCTGCCTCAGGAACTCCCTAACGAGGCATCTCCTGCAAGGAGATGCAAGAGATAGAACAAGAGTTGTCAACGATACTGGATTACATCGAGAAAAAGACTCGAAAATGAATATCAAAGTGATACGTTGTAATGGCTATCCTGGTTATATGCATGTGAGTGGTTATTCTCGAACCAATTGGTTCATTTCTCGGGACGACCTTACTCTGTTACCATCTTGTTGCGACACAGTTTCCAGATCCCTACAGGACTCGAGACCAGCTCACCTCGACTAATCTCAAGACCTAGTTATCCAATTAAAAATAACCAAAAGTAGGAAATAATACCACATCCACACATACATTATAACTAAGTAGAAGAAAAAGCGAAACGGTAAAGGAAAGTAGAGCAAACTGTCTCAAAAAAATACATGCCACCACAACAACATCAGCAGAAAGAAAATAGAAAGTAACAAGAAAAATAAAATAGATATCTATTACTCACTACAATAGCAGAAAAATGAAAGAGCTAGAAAGAAACAACTACGGTTGGGCTCGGCTGGGTCCAACACCCTTTGCAACTGGAAACTCGGGCTGCTCAACTCCTGGTCCTGAACAGGGTTACGAAAAGACAGAGTCAGCAAACGCTGAGTAGAGTGGTGTTTACATTAATTGTGTGCAAGTAAGGTAAAACAAGTAACCAGGTTTTATTCTCATTTCTATTTATCTCATTTATGTATTTCTGGTTCATTTATTTCACAAAGGATCCAAGTATTTCTTGATCTTGCTTGTTCCTCATGGGAACGATCTTGATTGCAGTCTTTTCCATGGAGTAGAATGTACACATGGTGCTCTCCTGGCCGGGAGAGTCCCCCGCGGTAGTCTTACACCCAGTCAACCACCCCGAGGTTACTATCGCGACGTAGCGGTGACTATGGCACGCGTGATAAGCACACGGATAGTTACCCCGCACTGACACGCGGTCAATCGTTAACGCTAGCAGGTACACCTAAGGTACAACATGGAACAATATAGGGCCTTGCCCTCTCAGAACAGGGGTCTCGCCCCGCAGAACCAAACAGGGGTCAATCCTAACCTCGGGTCTCAACCCAAGGGTGGCTAGGTCCGCTCTACACTAAAAGGACCACTATGCTCCTTTGTACCACGTACACAAGGACCAACTCACTTCCTGTCTATACACAGAATTCCCTTCCATATCCAGGAGTTCTCCTCCTAATTCCCCGCAGGGTTCACGCACTGTATTCGTTCCATTTATCAGTATTCAGATCTCATGGTTCATAACTCGTTCCTTATCCATATACAGGTAGCTCATGTTTTCACAATTCAATTCTCAATCATATACATGCAACTTGTGGTTTCGCAGTTCAATTTCTCATTCACGTACAGGCAACTCATATTTTAACATGCATCTCAAGTAAACAGAGTAGCTTAACCATTCTCATTTGTTTCTACCCTAGGGTTCATTTTTCATTCTAGGATTTATTCAAGTGTTCTAAACAAGATCTTTCATTGTGTAAATCTTAATGTTATAGTAAACCACTCTACTGAGTATCACAGGAGGAATGGGGGCCTGCACCGCAGATCTTGTCATCTCTGCGGGCCCCGAACATGCCACCGGTTGGTAACCTGTACTAGCGACTAGTTTACATCAGACGAGCTCAAAAGAATAGGTACTCAACACGAACACGTAGAGAAACTCGAGTGGAAAACAAGGGTACTTCATTTGCGGAAATCCGATTTCGTTTGGGCCCTAAACGGGCCAAAAACACGGTTACTGTCGAAAATCAGACGTTTGGGACTAGTCCCAGACATCTTAAAAGACGTAAGATCTTACATTATGTCTCCTGTGGGTTCCTCAGACGTCCGGATCTCTCCGCGATCGTCTGAAGGAAGTTCCAGACGTCGTACTATGCCTCCAGTCGTCTGAAAGTGCCGTCGAATGTCTGGCGATGTGATCAGACGTCCAATCGAGCTGTCTTGGAATAATAAAATAACCATTGTATGGATGGGTAATAAACATGAGTTCTATATCTACAAGCATCAAAGCCCCAAGCATCAGCTAGGTGACCCATGTGCATAGCAGTGGATTCCATTCATAAATGACCCTCCTCTGGAAAGAAGATCTCACTAGTCAGAAACCAGGTCATACGTATGCTAAGCTAAGTCAGGGTTATTCCTGGGCTGCATAAAAGGTGAAATCATCTGGGCGGGGGAGTCATCATGTATGCTGTAGGTGGGTGAAGAGGGGGGAGCAAAGGGGTATGCTCATTTGAAATCAGAAATGAGTTGTTCCTCATCCTATCTAGCTGCTTATGGTACTGTCCGTGGCCTACTACCATGTGATGGGACCCAAGAGCGAACTTTGTAAAAAAGAGGTTCAATTCTATTTATATTAATTATAGAAGAAGATCGGGAAGAGATTGTGCTAGAAAAACCCTACCCAGTAATTGATTTTTCTCCAGGCTTTAGCTCAATCACATAATGAACTCATCAGCCCCAGGATCAGAGTTGTTGTGTACTGGCCGACATAAAGAAAAAGATAGTTTCATTACTTACATAATTCAAATAAGGAATGGAATGTAGAATACATTATAGGATTGATTGTGTCCTTTTTCTATTTGATATTAGAGCATGCCTGCCACCACTCGGATTCGAACCGAGATGCTCTAGCACTGCTTCCTAAGAGCAACGTGTCTACCAATTGAACCATGGCGGCTTGCTTAAACTAATAATAACTCGTACATCTCGAATCGTCAAGATTCCCTTATTTTATACAAACGCAGGCCTATTTTCACCCAGACATGCCTACGCTACGATCTGCTTGGCGGAAAGTAGTGCAGGAAACACGTACCTCGCGCGATAATATGCTTTCAGATGTACGGCTTCAGCTCCGGACATCCTATTGCCTCTACTGACGTCTGGTCGACCCTCCTGACTTCTGATATTGGCAGACTTCCAGTATCAGGACTCCTCTGTGCAGCTCGCCCCGCTCGCCCCTCCGCCCTCAATCGACGCAGCGGCAGCTCCAGCAGCTGTAGGAGCTTGAGAAGCTCCCCACCGGCATCCTCCTCTCTCCCACAAACTCCTCCTCGAGCTCCACCGAGCTCCTACGGCCTCGAACCTCCCTTTACGTTCCTCCTTCCTCTCACTCTCCCTCCCGTACTCCCCTCGCTCACCTTCTCTCTCTCTCTCTCTCTCTCTCGCTCTTCCTCCTAACCCTCGCCGCGGCTGCACAAGGAGGACGACTGGAGGTGGTGGTGGCTGGTGGAGAGTGGCGTGGGTGAGGGAAAGGAGGCATTTAAATGGAAGAGGATTAGGGTTTAGGGGTGAGGGGTGTGGAGGAGAGAGAGAGGCTCTGCGCGCCGTTCGCGTGTAGAGCGTAAAGAATGTACGATATTTTTCCCACTTTCAGACATTTGGCCTTTCATCCAGATGTCCAGACAGACATCTGACGGTTAATCTAGACGTCTTAAACACCCCAAACAGGCACTGGGTCATTTCACACCTGAAGTCCAAAAGACAGTGGATGTGTGGAATGCGTGTGAAACGTCGGTTTTGTATTTGTTATAACGTTGTAGTAAGGCCGGTTATTGCCAACATTTCAAATATAAATTTTTTACTCGGAAAATGAAAGAGTTCCCGAGGTCGAACTCAGGGAGCAAGTCGTATTCTAGAGATATACATGTTTCTTTTACAAAATAAAGAGAGAGGGAAAGAATTTGTTGTGATGTTCTTCTTTCTTTCTCTTTCTTCAGATCTCCTTCTTCTTCTTCCTTGGTTTCTGCTACGGTGATAATCTTCTTCTGCAATGGTGATGCTCTTCTTCTTCTTCCTGCTGTTCCTGCGTTGGTGATGTTTTTCTTTCTTCAGAGCTCCTTGTTCTTCTTCTTCTTTGGTTTTCTGCCTTGACCTCTCTTCTTCTTCTTCTGCAATCGTGGTGACCTCTCTTTTTTATGGCTGCAGAGCTTCTGCCTTCAGCTACTAAGTCTTCCTTCCTTCTTCTTCTGCTTTGGCCGTTGCTCTTCCTTCTTCTTCAGCCTGCCTTCTGTGTTGCTCTGGCTGCTGACTTTCCGTCGTCTGACCCGGTGCTTCGACGACTTAACTGAGCATTTGCTACAGTGCAGCCCTTCTTCTTCGCCTGCACTTCTTCTTTTGCCTGCACACTTCAGAGTTTTTCGTCAAGAGGCAAAACCTACTCTACCCCCCTCCCCCGCGTCTCTCTTTCTCTCTGAAATCACTCTTCGGAAGCTCTCCCAGAGCTACCGGGTAATCGGGTTCGGGTCAGGCCCGGGTCCAGGCCCACCGGCGTGCGTGGTGGGCGAGGAGTGCAGGTCAGTTGGGTCGGGTCAGGTCCGCGGGGCGTGAGCGCGGACGAGACCGGGTAACCGGGCGGGTGAAGGGGACCTCACCCCGTGGTCAGGAGGCAGACAGCATAAGGCACTTTTTGCCTTTATGCGTCCGCGCGCCTCCGAGAAGTTCCGAGGTGGGACTAAATGTCCCACCCCAATTGAGCGCCCGTCGCGGAGGGAGCAGTGGGCGATCGTGGCTTCACGCGCGGCTTTCGCCCCATCTGCGAGCCTGGGACGTTTCGCGGAGACTCCCTGCGCAACCTGGGAGTCGAACCTGGGCGAAGGCGTGCCTGCACCTGCAGGTGAAGGAGCTCTGCCTGCTCAGTAATGGCGACGGCGGGCGAGTCACCTGGTCACAGAAGAACGGCCTCTCGGCCAAATCAGACAGGCGGGGGACCTTCGCCGTGGCACGGCGAAGGTGGTCAGGGGGTCTGCAGGGGGCGTGATGGAGCCAACAGGTCGTCCTAGGTCAAACTGTGAGCGAAGAAGTGGGTGTGTTCGGTGGATCTGCAGAGGGTGTTTGGTGGGAAGTGGAGGGGCGGAAGAGGATCAGGGTGAGGAGGCGGATGTTCTGCGGTGGTCGGCGAGCCGTGTGGGTCGCTGAGGTGATGGGCGCGGCTCGCCGGAGGGTGGTCGGAGGCGGAGAGGGTGAGGGTGAACTGGAGCGGTCGAGGGTTTAATCAAATAAAAGACAGTGAGGAAAAGAAAGAGGGGGAGGTGGGGAGTAGTTCTAACTTACTTGCAGGGACGAAGGGGGGGGGGGAACAGGGCGACAGTCGTATCAACTGTCGCCGGAGAAGACGATGCCCAGTGGGGGGAGGACGGCGGTGACGACGGGGCAGAGGCAGCGCGCGCCGGTATTGCGCGACGCGGGAAGAGCAGGGGAGGAAGTCTCTGCTGCTGGTATTGCGGCAGAGCGAAGAGGTGGAGGGGGAGGAAGCCGCCGGAGCTGGTGAGCGTCTGCCGGAGTGAGAAGAGAGGAAAGTTGGGGGTTTTCTCCGTCAGATCCAAGCTGCCCTGGTCGGTGGAGCAGCGGGGGGTATTTATAGGGATGAAACAGGGAGGAAGGCGGAGGGAGACGACGTGTCTCCCTCGCCGGAGAATGGTCGGAACACGAACCCATACCGTCCGTGCGTTCGCACGGCCGGTATGGGGGGCTACAATGACCAGGGGGTGCTCCTGCGACGGCTGACGACGCAGGGCACCCCCGGTATACTTGCCAGGTCCCCCACCTCACCCTGCGCGGCGCCATGCTCCGCGCAAGGTCGCCGGAGCATGGTGCTGGCAGGGTTTTGCAGGAGGGACCTGATTGCAAAGAACGAAGGAGAGTTAGGGGCCAAAATGCGAGGGTTCAAAAGTTGAGGGCCAAAGAGTAAATATATGAGGACCAAAGTGTGAAGTCGGTCAAGGGGGTTTCTTCTTAGGCTCAAGTTTTTATACATGACTAATTAAGACCTAAGGAATCTGATGGTGAATTTCATTTTCATATTAAACCTTGTTTGACCGGTCAATTTGCGCAAAAACCCAAATTAAGTTATTAATTGGGCATGGTTCTCAATGTAGGTCAAAATGGGTTCTAAAGGCCAAATTGAAGGTTCTAAACCCTAGAGATTATTTTTCTATGAATTTTAGAGGGTTTATTCTATTTTTACTTTGCCTCGAACCTTGTGAATTGAAGTGGGTTGTTTTAGGGTTACAGATTATCATTTGGTTCCTTGGGAGTGCTGTAGCCCTTGCTAGATCATCTCATCCCACTTTTATTCTTATTAAGCTGTTTTGACCTGTGTTTGGGCCCTGAATTACCCTGTATGCAGATTATACTGGTAAAATTGCACTTTTACCCCTTATGACTGGTTTTCTTCTCAAACTCAGAATTCTCTGAGTTAAGCCTTTCCTTGAGATATGTAGGAGCTTTTATCCTTTGTATTGGGTCAAAATGAGCTAGTTATGGCTCATGATGAGGTTCTCATCAGCGTGCAACCGTATTTGTCATGGTTGCATCTTATTGGCATTGTCCAATATGCTGTTTGATGAGTACAGCACATCCACGTCCATTGTGAAGGGGCTATGGGAGGAGTTGGACAAGAATTAAAATATCGAGGACTTTGGTATTGAAAAATACTCTGTCGCAAAATTCCTTAAAATCCAAATGGCTGAGGATAAATTGGTATCAGAGCAGACGCGTGAATTTCCATTATTGCTCCATTGCTCCATGGTTTAGCAAAGGCTGAAATGAAGCTTCCTGAGAAGTTTCAACTTATGTTTATCATTGAGAAATTCCCTAAATCTTGGGAGGACTTCGGGATGACTCTTAAGCATAGGAAGGGAAAGATTTCTCTTGATGACTTGATGATAGCCATTACTATTGAGGAAGAGAATAGGAAATAGAAAACAGTAATGCCTGTGGAGTCTAAGGTAAATGTCATGACATCTAAGGATAAGGAGAATAAAAATAAGAACAATAAAAATAAAATGAAGGCCAAACCCAAGATTCAGAAGAAATCCAAGAACAAACCATGCTGGCACTGTGGGCAGGTTGGGCATTGGAAGAAGGATTGTCCTTCTAAAGCTTAGTGGAAGATCACAGATGGGAATCTTCAGGTGAATGTGATCACCGAGGAGGCCTAGGCTAGCGATGGGTATGTCTCAATAAAACCCGAACTCTATGTTATTCACGATCCTACTGAATGGCTCGTGGATACTGGAGCCAATGTATATATTTGTATTGATATATTGTTCTTTTCTTCCTATCAAACCTGTAGTGGCAGGACTATGAAGATGGGGAACGACTCTACAGCCAAGGTGCTGAGATTCGGATGCGTGGACTTGAGGTTTCCCTTGGGGTGAGTCTGGACACTACGCAGGGTGTTGCACGTTCCTGCTATGGAAAAGAATGTTCTTTCTAGTTCCTTGTAAGTTAGAAAGGGTTTTGTGTTAAACATAAAATGTAATAAAGCTGTTATGTTGAGACATGGAATATTTTATGGAAAGGGGTATTGGCAGATTTTGATCTATTATTTAGAGTGAGATGTGATGTGAATGTATCATCTAGAAGTGTTCTAAATAATGTTAGTTTTCATTCAATTCAATCTATTTGCAGTAATATTGAATCTTGTGATATATGACATAGTAGATTGGGTCATATAAATTTCAATTCTTTAAATAGAATGATGAAATTAAATATGATTCCTGAAGACACCATAGATAAAACTAAGAAATGCAAGATATGTGTGCAGGCTAAACAAACTAGGAAACCTTTTCACTCTATTACTAGAGATATTGAGGTTCTAGATTTGGTGCACATAGATATTTGCGAGTTTAATGGTGTGTTAACTAAGGACAATAAAAAGTATTTTATCACCTTTATAGATGACAGTAATAGATACTGCTATGTGTATATGCTTAAGTCTACGGATGAGGCATTAATAAAATTCGTTGTTTTTAAAAAAGAAGCAGAAACATAAACTGAGAAAACTCTTAAGAGATTGAGTTCGGATAGAGGAGGGGAATATACGTCCAATTTATTTGATGAACAGTGCTAAGCTTTTTGTATATTTCATGAAGTGACGGCCCCTTATTTCCCTCAATCTAATGAGATAGCGGATCGAAAGAATATGACCCTAACTGACATGGTCAACGCTCTCTTGCAAAGATCAGGATTACCTACTTACATGTGGGGGGAAGCTTTGAATATGGTATGCCATATTCTGAATAGAGTTTCCCTCAAGTATAAGGAAAGTAGTCCATTTGATATTTGGAGAAACAGGAAATTAAGTTTGAAATACCTCAAAGTGTGGGGCTGCCTTGCAAAAGTAGTTGTCCTAGAACACAAGAGGAAGAAGCCTAGACCTAAGACAGTTGACGCGATCTTTCTGGGTTATATTGATAATAGCTATGCCTATAGATTTTTTGTTATAAACTCTAAGATTTTAGGCATAGATGTCAACACTATTGTTGAGCTTCGCGATGCTACATATTTTGAGGATGTCTTCTCTATGAAGACTGGATTACCTCAAAATGTGACCTTAGATATCTAGCCACCACATCTGAATCTATTCCTAATCAAGTGGAAAGGATGTCTAATGTCGGGGCTAGCTCTTCTCGTTCTAAACCCAATCAAGTATAAGAGTCTGAACCTAGGAGAAGCAAAAGACTAAGAATTGCCAAGGATTTGGGAAGTGATTTTATTACTTGCCAGATTGAGGGTGATCCCCCCACTTATTGTGATGCTATGGCTTCTTCTAAAGCTGAGCACTAGAAAGATGCCGTTAAGAATGAGATGGACTCAATCATCTCTAATGGCACTTGGGAGTTGGTTGATTTACCTCTAGGATGTTCTACTATTGGGTGCAAGTGGGTGTTTAAGAGAAAGCTCAGGCCTGACGAATCTATTGAAAAATACAAAGCTAGACTTGTTGCCAAGGGGTTCAAGCAAATGGAAGGAATCGATTATTTCGATACCTATTCTCCAATAACTAGGATAACTACTATCCGGATGCTTATCGCATTCGCTTCTATTTATGATCTCACTATCCACCAAATGGATATGAAGATCGCCTTTCTTCATGGCGATCTTGAGGAGGAGATCTATATGGACTAGACTGAGGTATTTGTAGCTCCTGGGAACGAGAAAAAGGTTTGCAAGCTTATTAAATCTCTTTATGGTTTGAAACAAGCACCCAAGCAATGACATGAAAAGTTTGATAAGACTATATAATCTTTTGGTTTTGTAGGTCATAAATCTGACGGATGTGTTTACTCTATGATTAAGGGTGATATATGTATTGTCCTATGCCTATATGTAGATGATATATTACTATTTGGATCAGACATTGGAATTGTGAATGAAACTAAGTTGTTCTTGAGTAGTAAGTTTGAGATGAAGGATATGAGTGTTGCAAATGTGATCTTAGGCCTTAAACTGATTCGGTCAACAGAGGGGATAGCTATTTCTTAATCTCATTATGTTGAAAAGGTTCTTGAGAAATTTGGCTATAAAGATTGCAAGGCTATAAGCACTCCTTTTGATTCATCAAAAACTCTCTATAAGAACAAAAGTGGAACACCTGTTTCACAACTAAGATATTCACAGATCATAGGAAGCTTGATGTATTTGGCTAACTGTACTAGACCAGATATTTCTTTTTCTGTGTCTACGTTGAGGCGATACACAAGTTGTCCGGACCATACTCATTGGGATGCCTTAGACTGAGTACTTAGGTACTTAAAGGGAACTGTTTCCCTTAATTTGCATTATAGTAAATATCATTCAGTTTTAGAAGGATATAGTGATGCAAGTTGGATCGGTCAAATGGAGGATTCCGGGAGTAATGGTGTTGGAGGATATGTCTTTACCCTTGGAGGCGATGCAGTCTCCTGGCGGTCTACAAAATAGATCATTTTAGCCCAGTCTACCTTTGAGACTGGGTTATGTGCTTTAGACACCACTGGAATTGAGGTTGAATGGCTAAAGGGACTTCTCACAGAAATCCCTATGGTGGGTAAGCCAATTCCTGCGACATCTTTACATTGTGATAGCATGACTGCTATAACAAAGATTAAGAGTTCAAAGTTCAATCACAAAACAAGGAGACATATTCAAATCAGACTCAAGTTTGTAAGGGATTTTGTATCTCAAGGAGTGATTGCTGTGGAATTTATAGGATCCAAGGATAACACAGCAGATCCGTTTACTAAAGGACTTGATAAATCTTTAGTCCTTAACTCTAAGCTTGGGATGGTGAAATGACCCTTCCAAGGACCGTTGGGAGTTTTCCAAAAAGTTAGAGATGTAAACGCGAAATTTTGACTCTTTGAGTTGAATGTGTGGGCTTTGCGGGAAAGGAAGGGGAATGCGAGGGGGTGTCGCGCTATTTTTCCCTCTCTCTCCTCACCCACACACACTCATGCATGCACACACGCACACTCCCCACCAAACCCTAACACCCACTCTTTAAAACCCCCTCCACCCTCTCCATTTTTCTCTCCACCACCATTTCCTCCACCTTCATCTCCTTCCCCCTACTGGTAGCCATCCTCTTCCCCGGCCCCCCTGCTGTAGCAAGTGGAGAGGAAGGAGAGGGACGGGACGAGGAGGAGAAGGAGAGAGGGTGAGAGTGTGGGCGAGGGAGAGACGGGGTGTGGACGTCAGAGGAGAGACACAGTCAGGAATGCAAGCTCAGAGGAGTTCAAGAGCGAGGGCATGAGAAAGGAGCTCGCTCGCTCGCTCGAGGAGCTCGTGGGAGAGAGGATGCCGGAGGAGGGTCCTCGACCTCCTGCAGCTGCTGAGGTTGCTGCTGTGGCGCTGCGGGCGGAGGCTTGCGAGGAAGATGAGCCGGACGAGGAGTCTCAGGATACTAGATTTTTCCAGTATCAGACGTCTGGAGCATCTACTAGATGTCTGGAGCGCCAGCGGACATCTAGAGCTGAAGCTGGACATCTGAAAACTTGCGGAGTGCCAAGGTAAGCGTCGTGAAAGCGCATGCACATGCGTATGTTACGTATGTAATGTTGCATTGTCGAAGGTTTTAACCTGCGAGCGTGTACGCAGGTACAAGCCTTGGAAAGGCGCATAAGCACGCCTTTCAAGGTACTTTAAGATGTCTGGAGACGATACCAGACGTCTGACGACACCCCCAGACGACCGGAGGGAGTATCCAACGTCTGGGATCACCCTCAGATGGTTACAGAGGGGTTCGGACGTCTGAGGAAATCAGAGGGAAGCAAGGTGAGGTTCTGAACTTGTTTAAGACGTTTGGGTTTAGTCTTAGACGTCTGATTTTAGACAATATGCACATTTTTTGCCCGTTTAGGACCCAAATGGAATCGATTTTTCGCAAATGAAGTACCGTTGTTTTCTGCTCGAGTTTCTCTACGTGTTAGTGTCGAGTATATACTGTTTTGAACTCGTCTGATGTGACTTAGTCACTGGTACAGGTCACCAGCCTGTAGCGTGTTCGGGGCCCGTAGAGACGACAAGACCTACTGTTCTAGCCCCCATTCCTCCCGTGTTTCCTGGTAGAGTGATTTGCTTTAATATCACGATTTAATCAAACAAAGTGCATGTTTAGAATAACTTAATTGAACCCTAGGGCAGAAACGAACGAATATTGCTTGAGCTACATTGTTTCCTTGAGATGCTTGTTAAACCAACTTGCTAGCAAGTGTATTAGTTTATTGATGTGATGATTTCTCAGTTAGTAGAACACGAGTTGGCTGTTATAAGAATGAAACCTGTGATGTGAATAGTAAGATCTTAATGTTGGAAAATGAAATGAAAGGATAACAAGCATGAACCCTACGAGGAATTAGGAGAAGAACTCCTGTATATGGAAAGAACTTAGTAAGTAGACGGAAACTGAGCTGGCCCTTGTGTACTCAGTACCAAGAAGAGCAACTGCCCCTTTAGAGTAGAGGGGAGCTTGTCGCCCCTTGGGTTGAGACTCAGAGTGGGTTTGGCCACTCTACGTTGACTCCGTTTGGCCCTCGCGTACATGGTACCAAGGTGGGCTACTTAGTGTAGGGAGGGAGCTAGCCACCCTACGGGGTCCGGGGTTAGGACTAGCCACCCTACATCAACTCTTTTTAGGCCCATTGGGCAAATCGGGATAGTCGAACAAGGGCACGCCGATTGTGGAGGGGGGAGATCCCTGTTTGTTCTGAGGGGCAAGACCCCTGTTCTGAGAGGGCAAGGCCCTATGCTATTCCGTACTGTACATTTAGGCATACTCTCTAGTGGAAACGACTGACTGTGTGCCAGTGCAGGGTAGCTACCCGTGTTCTTATTGCGCGTGCTGTAGTCACCGCTACGTCGTGACCGTGACCTCGGGGTGGTTGACTGGGTGTAGGATTACCATGGGAGACTCTCCCAGCCAGGAGAGCACCATGTGTACATCCTACATTATGGGAAATACTATAATCAAAATCGTTCCCTTGAGGAACAAGATCAAGAGATGACTAGATAAATAAAAGAACAAACAAATTAGAACGACTTGGTTAAACTAAATGAAAATGAATAATTAATAAGTTGCTTGTCTTAATTGCGTGTAAATCGCTTAATTACTACTCTACTCAGCGTTAGCTGACTACAGAATTTTATAACCTTATTTGAGCCAGGGAGTTGAGCAACCAACACTACCGGCTGCAATGGGAGCTGGGCCTAATCAAGCCCAGCCTTAGCTGTTGTCGTTTCTGTTCCAGCACATTTTTCCGTTGTAGTAGTGAGTATTTGTTATATGTAATGCTATTTCTTTTACATTTCCATTTTATTTTTCGCTGCTGTGGTTATGATGGCCTGTACTACAATGAGACATTTCGTTTTGTTTCCTTTACTGTCTCTGTATTATTTTCTGCTTATTTACATTGTACTCGTGGTTGTGGAATATTTTTTACTTTTGGTTATTTCTTGTTGGACAACTAGGTCTTAGGATTAGTCGAGGTGAGCTGATCTTGGGTCCTGTAGGGATCTGGGATCGGGTCGTAACAGATGGGACTGAGACCCATTAGGAGTTCACCCACAGTATTACGACCCGGTTCCTGAATCCCTACAAGACCTGAGACCGGCTCGACTTGACTAATCCCAAGACTCAGTCGTCCAACAAGAAATAACCAAAAAGCAGGAAAGTAAACCACACTCACTATGCTAGCAACTAACAGTAAAAGAGTACAACAGTAAAGAAAGTAAAAGCTGCTACAGTACATATCACCACCACAACAGTAAAATAGTATCAAGGCACAGAAACGTAAAGGTACAGAACGTAAAAGTACAAGAGTCTGAACTCACTACAACAAAAAGGTACTACAACAGAGGACTACAGCTACTGGGCTCTACTGGGCCCAGCACCCTCAGCAGTGGGAGACTTGGGCTGCCCAACACCTGGACCTGAAAAGGGTTATGAGTACACAATGTCAACGAACACTGAGTAGAGTGGCAACCAACTAACTAAAGTAGTAAAGCTAATAGGTAAACTCGCTATTCCAATTCTTTAATTTACAGTTATTCATTTTCACCCATTGGTTTATATATTTCCAAATCTGTTTCTTGATCTCGAATGTTCCTCGTAGGAACGATCTTGATTGCAGTCTTTTCCGAAGAGTAGAAGGCACACGTGGTGCTCTCCTGGCTAGGAGAGTCCCCTGTGATAATCCTATACCCAGTCAACCACCCCGGGGTCACTGTCTAGATGTAGTGGTGACTACGACACGTGCGATAAGTGTGGATTCCCTACCAGGAGGGGGTGACGTAATAAATTGCGGAAATATAATGTAAAACAATCTCACAAAATTCAATCACACAATGTGCACAATTATTTTTAGGTGGAAACCCAAATGGGGTGAAAACCACCACCTAACCCTCTCGAGTTAGGATTTTCCGATCAACCAAGTTGATCAAATTCACTAAACGAATCACTTAAACGAGGGTGATTCAACCTCAATTACAATCACTCTACTTTATACTAGGGTAGAGTACCTCAAACCCCTTCTCTTCACGAGAAGAATTTTATCTCACGAAGGAGAAGGGAATTCGCAAAGCGAATACTCAACCAAATAACAAAGTAAAATAACAAATATAGTCCTATAGAGCCAACAAAGGTTTAAACCTAGCTTCTATAGGAATTAGGAAACTCAACTTTGCAAGGAGTGCGTCGAATCGATGATGCGGGTGAGTGAGCCACGCGACGGCGCAACGTCGCTCTCGTGAACTACGGCGGGAGAGCGAGTGCGCAAAGGCTTGATGCTCTCAAGATGTATAACTTGAGCTTGGAGAGCAAGAGCTTCTTTTTGGACACAAAAGAGTGGAAATGTTTGTTCTTGGTGTGTCTAGGTGTGTTTTGGTGTCTCTAGGTGTGTCTTGTGTGCAAGAGGTTCCTCTCTGTTTATAGAGGCCTTAGGAAAGCTTTGGAAGGCTTTGGAAAGCTTCCATAACCGTTGGGAGCAAAGCCCAAGAGAAGCAGGAACAATGATTGCACTGACAGGGTTATCAGACGTCTGATCCTGGCATCAGACGTTTGGGAAACCAGTTTAAGACGTCTGAAAATAATGTCAGACGTCTGATTTTATGCGGGTTTCTTCCTGACTTGAATCAGATCTAAACAGGGTTCAAGTGCAAGTCCATCAGACGACATATAGGACGTCTGGCACTATGTCTGGACGTCTGGAAACCTACTTTTTTGTGGGAATGGATTTCCAAGAGTTGTAACGGCTAGAAAATCTCTGAGAAGAGATTTTGGGTTAGCGGAGGCAAAACGGTCATTTATCAGACGTCTGGAAAGGCTTAAGGATGTCTGATAAGGCTCTAACGGTCATATCTCCAGTGTTTGTAAAGGCAGCCAACGGTCTACTAATTGGACGTCTGGCAAAATCATCAAACGTCTTCTAAGACGTCTGGACTAAGGTTTGGACGTCTGATTTAATCAGACAGAACTTGCGAAGTCCAGCCTAGTTGTTATCAGACGTCTGAATAAACAGTCAGACGTCTTAAAACATATTATCAGACGTCTGATTTTGGAATTAGACGTCTAGAAAAGCTGTTTGAACCCTATATTGGTTTTCTAAGTTCTCTACAGAAAACCTAAGTATCCTAGGGTTGTGCTAGTGTTCCTAGGACTATTGCTAGGGTACTTTGAGGCTCTTTAACAAGATTTTCTAAAGAACAAAAAAGAGCAAGGAAATAAAGACAAAAGTACATAAAGGAAATAAACATAATTCTATCATATTCTTCTTGTCCTTCCATCTTCAATCTATCACTCCTCGCGAATCTCCTCTGTTCTCCATCAAGCTCCTCCAATCTGTCCTGGATGCGAGCTCGAACTCCGTCTAAACACGTCTCCATTTTGCAATTGACCTGAAATCTAAGACTCCAAGTGCAAATGTTAAATGACACGTGTTTTGTTATCATCAAAACAAACGATCGTAGTGCTCTAGCACCAACAATAAGCTCACGGGTAGCTACCTCGCACTGGCACATGGTCAGTCGTTTCCATTAGCGGGTACACCCAAAGTACAGCACGGAACAGTATAGGGCCTAGCCCTCTCAGTAACAAGGGTCTAGCCCCTCAGACCCAAACAGGGGTCTCGCCCCTCCACAGTCTGTGCACTCTCGTCTTACTACCTCGGTTTGCCCAGAGGGCTAAGAAAAGTCGGTGTAGGTTGGCTAGCTTAACCCCGGGCCCCGTGGGGTGGCTAACTCCCTCCCTACATGGTGAGTCGTTGTTCGCGATGTTTAAAAGATATGTTCGTTGTAGTATGTTGTGAAAAACGATGATCAGTTTATTTCAATTTATTACTCGAAATTTAAAATGTTTTGAGGTTGAACCCAGGGAGAAAACTTAATTCTAGAAGCATACAAATTCACAATTCACTATAATATACTACTTTACAAAAATTAAAGAGGGAACAAAAATCTCTTTTTTTTTCTTTCTTTCTGTCTTCTCCTCTTCTCTCTTCCTTCTCTTCTTTCTCTGCCTTTTCTTTCTCGGACGTCTGATTCTTTGAATCAGACTCCTTATTTGCCTCTTTGCTACAGTGCCTTGCAGGTTCTTCTCCTCTTGGCTTCTTCTTCTTCTCTGCTTGGCTTTCTTCTTCTTCTTCCTTTCCTCTGTGCGGCAAGCTTCCCTCCTTCACTTTTCCTTTGGCTTTCTTCTTCAGCTCCTTCTGTTGCGTCTCTTGGCTGCTTCTCCTTCTCTTCTCTTTAGCCGCATCTCTTCTTCTTCTTCTCTCTATTGCGCTCCCTCCTCCTTCTTCTTCCTTTCCTCTGTGCAGCATGCTTCCCTCCTCTTTTCCTTTGGCTTTCTTCTTCAGCTCCTTCTGTTGCAACTCTTGGCTGCTTCTCCTTCTCTTCTCTTCAGTTGCGTCTCTTCTTCTTCTTCTCTCTGTTGCGCTCCCTCCTCCTTCTTCTTCAACATCTGCTGCTTTGTGCGGCTAAGTCCTCAGCCCTCCTCCTTTCTTCTTCTCCTGCTTCCCTATGCATTACAAGGTTAGGCAAAACCTAACCCCTAACCGCCCCACATCTCTCTGTCTCTTTCAAATTCACTCCAAGGTTCGCTCCCAGAGCCTTAATCGGGTAAGTGGGTCGGGTAACGCGCCCAGGACCAGGCGCACCGGCGTGGGTGGTGCGCGAGGAGTGCTTGGTCGGGTAATCGGGTTTGGACCCAGGCCCGCGGGGCATAAGCGCGGGTGAGGACAGGCGCGAGCGCGTGGCGCGCTATGTGTGCGTAGGCGAGGGACCTAACCTCTGTGTATCGAAGGCGATAAGCGTAAGGCACAAAAATAATTTATGTGCGGGCGCTCACCCGCACACTTCCGAGGTGGGACTAAAAGTCCCACCCGCACACATGCAGCTTGTATTCTATCATTTAACATATACAACAGGTAAGGTCACATGTAACTGTTTAACTAGCACAGGTAATTCATATCTCACAAGCAGCTCTGGTTCATTAACATGCAGTTGTTAACATTTCTATCTACTCATTCAAGACTGCAATTTAATCACGCATACAAACATTTCAAGTACTTCTCGTCCTAGGATTCATGCCATATCCTAGGTTCTAATCATTCATTCCACACAAGCATTCAGGTTTATAATTAAATTAAGGGAAGCCACTCTACCAGACAACCTAGGAGTATCGGGGTCTCGAATGACAGGCTCACGTGCCTCAGCAATCCTCAAACCCGCAACGGAATGAAGTCCTATAACATGGAGCAATCATAATGGAACATTTAGAACAATATAGAAAGCCTTCTAACAAGTAGAGGAACTCACAAGGAAAACACCGATATCTCGTTTGCATAAAACGGACCTCAAACGGACCCTAAACGGTTCAAAAACAAAGTTACTGACTCAATTCAGACGTCTGGCACAACGTCCAGACGTCTTAAAAGTGACCAGAAACACACCTCAAGCTCTGCGTCGACCCCAGATGTTCAGGACCTCTTCTGGACTATCTGGACCCAGCTCCAGACGTCCGACCTCCTCTCCGGATGTCTAGGAGTGCTTCCGGTAGTCTGGTAAGATGCCCAGACGTCTGAAATGCGTGGGAGGGCATGTCCTGCACCTTGTCGAAGCAATCCCTACACGGGACAGTAAAATCTCCTCAAATTAGCCATGCAAAGCATAGCTGTGGAGAGGCCTGCATGGCCGTATCCACAAAGGGAAAGTTCCTTCATGGAGATCTGCCTTGAGACGTCTGGAGTTGTCTCCAGACGTCCACTCCATCTTCTAGATGTCACTCCAGACATCTGATTAGGGAAAAACCTAGAACCAAAACCTTCTCCTGCTCGCCCTCACCGCGTGTAGCCACACCTCGCCTCCTCGCCTGCAGCTCCATCTGCAGCAGTGTCGAGGACGACTCGCCCGATGCACTCCTCCCGCACGCGTTGCTCCGGCCGTGCGCACTCCGACGAGCTCCCACACGAGCTCGTGAGCTCATGCTCCTCCTCTCCTCATGCTGCCTCTCCTCCTCGTCACTGCTCTCGTGCTCTCTCTCTCGCGCTCGCTCCTCTCACTGCAGTGGTGAGGAAAGGAAGAAGGTGGTTGTGGGGTGGGGAGAACAAGAGAGGAGAAGTTGGGTTTATAAAGAGGTTCGTTAGGGTTTTGGGTGGAGGAGAGAAGAGGGAAGGAGAGAGAAGCGTACTGTCTACGCACTGCTCGCACGCAGGCGCGAAGCTCGTATCCAAAAATTTTGATTTCCAGATGTCTGGGAAGGTGTCCAGACGTCTGACCGACAGTCCAGACATCTTAAAAGGCTCAGGACAGAACGGGTCTTTACATCATAACAAACTTAAAGGAAGTTTCGTCCCCAAAACTTGAGATAGATAGGGTGCGGAAAAGAAGTATATACGCATAACAAACTTAAAGAGGACCGAAGTCGGTCCGAAAAGACGTACCCTCAAAAAGCTCCAGATATTGCTCTCGCATCGTTGCCTCAGGCTCCCAAGTAGCCTCCTCGTACCTCTGGCTCCTCCATAAGACCTTCACCAGGGGTACCTGCTTCTGTCTCAAACTTCGGACAGCTCTGTCTAGTATCTATACTGGTCGCTCGGGGTAGGTCAGGTTGTAACCTACCTCAACACTCTCGTGGCTCAGAGTGTGACTGGCATCGATGATGTTCTTCCTGAGGTTGGACACGTGGAACACGTCGTGCATACCAGAAAGCTGGGGAGGAAGGGCAAGCCTGTAAGCAACGGGTCCCACCCACTCCAGGACCTCAAAGGGCCCCACAAACCTCGGCACGAGCTTCCCTTTCACCCCAAAACGCTGTAGGCCCTTCATGGGAGAAATGCGAAGAAAGATGTGATCCCCAACCTCGAACTGCACCTCTCTGCGCTTCCGATCGGCATAACTCTTCTGTCTGCTCCTGACAGTGCGAAGTCGTCTATGAATCTGCTCTACCACCTTCTGACTCTACCGGATCAGCCGGGGGCCAACCTCCCACTTGGTCCCCACCTCAACCCAACTCAAGGGTGCAGTACACCTCCGTCCGTACAGAGACTCGTAGGGTTCCACGCCGATACTCGAGTGATAGCTGTTATTATATGCAAACCCTGCCAGGGGTAAGTGCTCCTCCCAAGAACCCCTCCAGTCCAGTGCACAGGCGCGTAAAAGGTCCTCAAGTGTCTGTATCGTGCTCTCTGACTGTTCGTCCGTCTGGGGGTGGTATGCCGTACTAAACCTCAATCGTGTCCCCAAGGCATGTTGAAACCCAGCCCAAAACTGGGAAGTAAAATGGGTATCCCGGTCGGATACAATCTCAAGCAGAACTCCGTGCAGACGTACCACGTCACGAATATATCTCTCTGCCAACTGTGCTGGTCCCAAGGTGACTCAGATCGGCAAGAAACGCGCCGTCTTCGTCAATTTGTCTACAATCACCAAGACCGTGTCATGTCCTCACTGGGTAATGGGTAGGCCCACCACCAAGTCCATGGTGATGTTCTCCCACTTCCACTCTGGCACAGGAAGTGGCTGCAACGGCCCTATAGGCCTCTGATGCTCGGCCTTCACCTACTGGCACATCAAACACTGCTGCACGAACTTCACCTACATCCCGCTTCATCCCTCTCCACCAAAAGTCGCGTCTCAGATCAAGATACATTTTCGTGTTCCCGGGATGTATGGTGAACCTGGACTTGTGCGCCTTAGTCAGGAACTCTCTCAACAACTCCTCGTCCCTGGGAACGCACAAATGTCCCTCATACACAGTACCTCGTCTGAACAATAGAAGTCTCCTGGGTCCCCTGATAGTTCCCTGTCTCGCAACGGCTACAGGTACGGATCTGTCATCTGTCCTGTGATGATACGGTCTATTAATTCTGGTCTCGCTTGTCGTGTCACTGTCACTGCCCCACAATACCCCTGTACTCTAGGGGTTGCCAACTGCCCAACTCCTCCATAAGTCTCCAACTCTGTTCCGGTAAATTAGCCAAGTGGGCGGGCACCTTCCAACTCAAGGCGTCAGCCACCACGTTGGCCTTCCCCGGATGGTAGGAGATACTGCAGTCATAGTCCTTCAGGAGCTCTAACCAACGTCTCTGTCTCATGTTAAGCTCCTTCTGATCAAACAAATACTTGAGACTCTTATGATCCGTGAATATCTTAAAAGTCTTACCATAAAGGTAGTGCCTCCATGTCTTCAACGCAAAGACGACAGCTGCCAGCTCTAAGTCATGGGTAGGGTAGTTATGCTCATGAGGCTTCAGTTGCCACGAAGCGTAAGCGACAATGTGACCTCACTGCATGAGCACACCCCCTAACCCCTGCAACGAAGCATCTATGTAGACAACGAAACTACCACTGCTGTCTGGGATGGTAAACACAAGAGTCGAAGTCAGCCTCTCCTTCAACTCCTGAAAACACGCCTCAGAAGCGTCTGTCCAAGCACAGGGCACGTCCTTCCGGGTCAACTGATTCATGGGACGTGCAATCTGCGAGAAACCCTTGATAAACCGCCAGTAGTAACCTACCAGTCCCATGAAACTATAGATCTCTATCACTGTACGTGGCCTCTCCCACCTGAGTACTGTCTCTACCTCGGCTAGATCCACAGCCAAGCCATCCCCTGAAATCACATGACCCAAGAAGGTCACCTGCCTCAACCAAAATTCGCACTTGCGGTATTTGGCATACAGCCTACGTCGTCTCAACATATCCAGAACCATCCGCAAGTGCTATCTGTGCTGCTCCTGATCCCGTGAATAAATGAGCACGTCATCAATAAATACCACCACAAACTAATCCAGATACGGTCTAAACACCCGGTTCATCAAATCCATGAAGGCAACGGGGGCGTTGGTCAGCCCAAACTGTATGACAAAAAACTCATAGTGTCCGTACCGGGTGCAGAAAGCTGTCTTGGAGACGTCGGTCTCCTTGATCCTCAACTGCTGGTAGCCAGATCTCAGATCTATCTTGGAGAACACCGTGGTACCTCTCAACTGGTCAAACATATCATCAATCCTCGGCAGCGGATACCTGTTCTTGATGGTGACCCTATCCAGCTGTCTGTAGTCGACACAAAGGCATAGGGTACCATCCTTCTTCTGCACAAATAACCCCGAGGCTCCCCACAGGGACGCACTGGGCCTCACAAAGCCCTTCTCCAATAGGTCCAGCAATTAGGACTTAAGCTCTCGCAGCTCAAGTGGTGTCATCCTGTACGGTGCTATAGAAATAGGGTTGGTCCCCGGTACTAGTGAGATCTCAAGCTCGATCTCACGCTTAGGCAATAGTCCTGGCAGCTCCTCTGGAAACACGTCGGGGTACTCTCTGACCACTGGAATGCTCTGAAAGTCTGCTACAGGGCTGGGCTCTACCACTACACAAGCCAGAAAGCCCTCACACCCCTGGCCCAAAAGTCTAGTCGCCCGAAGTGCAGAAATGCACCTGAAGCCTCCGTCCACTAGCTGTCCGTGAAACTCAAAGGAAGGCATCTTCGGCATGGAGAAGACAATCTTCCTCTCAAAACAGTCCACCAAGGCGTGGTAAGCGGACAGCCAGTCCATTTCCAGAATCACGCCAAAATCCTCCATCGTATCACAATCAGATCAGCGGAGAGGCTGTGTTCCCCAACACTATCCTCACAGTCTGTGTAGACCTCCCCATCTACAAACAGCTGGCCACCTGGATCTCTGATCACAACGGATCCCCTAATAGAGTGCTATTGGATCCCACAGTAGCGATAAACTTGTGGAGCAAGAAAGTACGTCATACTAGAAGCAAGAAATACGTACTCCAAAAAGACTAAAAATTATAACCATACCTGTCATCGCAGAAACTGAAGCTATGACGTCTCCGTGAGTCAAGACGTTGCGACACCCCTCAATCCTGGGGGCAGACAAAACAGCCAAGCCCGGGGCGGAGCTAGTGACAACTGGTCGGTATCCTCCCCATGACTGCTGCCCTCCCTCATGCACATGGAACCCACGGCCACTCGCTCGGCCTCCAGTTCTCAGTGCGGTGAGCATCTGCTGCGCTCTAGCCCTAGACGGGTAGTCCCTCCTGAGTGGCCCAGCTGGCCACACTAGTAGCAGAGAGGGACTCAACTCCTTCCCTCGGTAGGTCCCTGCTGACGGCTGGGCGGGAGTCCAGTGCTAATAGCTGGCCCCTGTCAGGGGCCCCCAAAGGCCAATGATGACCTCGCAAAATGAGACGGCTCTCCTTCGGGCGCCGCGTGCCTCCTTTGAGCTCTTGTGACTAGCCGAGTGCTACGGTGACACTGCCATCCCACGAAAAATTCCCCCTCCGTACCCTCGGGAGGGAGATAAGGGGGCGGCGGAGTAGGCGGAAGTTGAAATTCTTCTCGAACGACCTCTTGGATCAACTGGACGAGGTCTTGGGACTGTACGCTTAGGAGGATAGAAGGGGTAATACAAAATCCAAGCTCAACACATTTGCCCCCTCGGCCTCGTCTACAGCCACGTCCACGGCCTGTCTTGGGAACTCTCCGACGAGGCATCTCCTTCAAGGAGACGGAGAGACAAAAGGAGTCAACTCTAACGGACTTCAGCGAAAGAACCTCAGAACAGATGTCAAAATATACGTTGTGGTGGTTACTCTAGTTACATGCACATGAATTGGTTATTCTCAAGTTAGTTGGTTCATTTCTCGGGACGACCTTGCTCTAATACCATCTTGTTACGACTCGGTTCCTGAATCCCTACAGGTCCTGAGATCGGCTCAACTCGACTAATCCTAAGACCCAGTCGTCGAACAAGAAATAACCAAAAAGCACGAAAGTAAACCACACTCACTATGCTAAGCAACTAACAATAAAAGAGTACAGCAGTAAACAAAGTAAAAGCTGCTACAGTACATATCACCACCACAACAGTAAAATAGTATCAAGGTACAGAAACGTTAAGGTACAGAAATGTAAAGGTACAGAACATAAAAGTACAAGAGTCTGAACTCACTACAACAGAGGACTGCAGCTACTGGGCTCTACTGGGCCTAGCACCCTCTGCAGTCAGAGACTCGGGCTGCTCAACACCTGGACCTGAAAAGGGTTATGGGTACACAAAGTCAGCGAACGCTGAGTAGAGTAGCAACCAACTAACTAAAGTAGTAAAGCTAACAGGTAAACTAGCTATTCCAATTCTTTAATTTACAGTTATTCCTTTTCACCAATTAGTTTATATATTTCCAAATCTTTTTCTTGATCTCGAATGTTCCTCGTGGGAACGATCTTGATTGCCGCCTTTTCCAAAGAGTAGAAGGCACACGTGGTGCTCTCCTAGTCGGGAGAGTCTCCTGTGATAATCCCACACCCAGTCAACCACCCCGGGGTCACTGTCTAGACATAGCGGTGACTACGGCACGCGTGATAAGCACATGGGTAGCTACCCTGCACTGACACGCGGTCGGTCGTTTCCGCTAGCGGGTATGCCCAAAGTACAGCACGGAACAGTATAGGGCCTAGCCCTCTCAGTAATAGGGGTCTAGCCCCTCAGAACCAAACAAGGGTCTTGCTCCTCCACAGTCCGCGCACCCTCGTCTTACTACCCCGATTTTCCCAGAGGGCCAAGAAAAGTCAGTGTAGGTTGGCTAGCTTAACCCTAGGCCCCTGGGGTGGCTAGCTCCCTCCCTACACTAATATCTCTCCTTGGTACTGTGTACGCGAGGGCCAACAGAAGTCGGTGTAGAGTGGCCAAACTCACCCCGGGTCTCAACCCAAAGGGTGGCAAGCTCCCCTCTACACTAAGAGCTCTCCCTGGTACTGTATACGCGAGGGCCAACAGAAGTCGATGTAGAGTGGCCAAACCCACCCTAGGTCTCAACCCAAAGGGCGGCAAGCTCCCCTTTACACTAAGAGGGGACATGCGCTCCCCTTGGTACCACGTACTCAAGGGCCAGCACACTTCCCGTCACATTTCCAGATCCATTCATTTATTTCCACGAGCTCTACTCCTAATTTTCCCGTAGGGTTTATGCTCATATTCCTCATGCCATTCCATACCAGGTTTCATCATTCACATTTCCATTCTCAGGTTACACACATACAGCTGATATTTCTATCATTCACATTTCCATTCTCAGGTTATACACATGCAGCTCGTATTTCTATCATTCACATTTCCATACTCAGGTTATACACATGCAGCTCGTATTCTATCATTTAACATATACAACAGGTAAGGTCACATGTAACTGTTTAACTAGCACAGGTAATTCATATCTCACAGGCAGCTCTGGTTCATTAACTTGCAGTTGTTAACATTTCTATCTACTCATTCAAGACTGCAATTTAATCACGCATACAAACATTTCAAGTACTTCTCGTCCTAGAATTCATGTCATATCCTAGGTTATAATCATTCATTCCACACAAATATTCAGGTTTATAATTAAATTAAGGGAAGCCACTCTACCAGACAACCTAGGAGTATTGGGGTCTCGAACGGCAGGCTCACGTGCCTCAGCAATCCTCAAACCTGCAACGGAACGAAGTCCTATAACAATGAGCAATCATAATGGAACATTTAGAATAGTATAGAAAGCCTTCTAACAAGTAGAGGAACTCACAAGGAAAACACCGATATCTCGTTTGTGTAAAACAAACCTCAAACGGACCCTAAACGGGTCAAAAATAGAGTTACTGACTCAAATCAGATGTTTGGCACAATGTCCAGATGTCTTAAAAGTGACCAGAAATGCACCTCAGGCTCTATATCGACCCCAGACGTCCAGGACCTCTTCTGGACCATCTGAACCCAGCTCCATACATCCGACCTCTCCGGATGTGTGAAAGTGCTTCCAGCCATCTGGTAAGAAGCCCAGACGTCTAAAACACGTGGGAGGGCGTGTCTCGCGCCTTCCCGAAGCAATCCTTGCACGCGACAGCAAAATCTCTTCAAATTAGCCATGTAAAGTGTAGCTGCGAAGCGGCCCGCATGGCCATATCCGCAAAGGGAACGTATCTTCACGGAGATCTGCCATCAGACGTCTGGAGTTGTCACTAGGCATCCACTTCATCGTCTGGACATCACTACAGATGTCTGATTCTGGAAAAACCCAGAACCAGAACCTTCTCCTGCTCTCCCTCGCCGTGCGCAGCCGCGCCTCCCCTCCTTGCCTGTAGCTCCATTTGCAGCAGTGTCAGGGACGACTCCCCTGATTCTCTCCTTCCGCACGAGTCGCTCTGTTCGTGCACCCTCAGGCTAGCTCCCACATGAGCTCACGAGCTCAAGCTCCTCCTCCTCTCCTCACGCTGCCTCTCCTCCTCATCTCCACTCACGCGCTCGCTCCTCTCACTATGGTGGAGAGGAAAGGAAGAAGGTGGCTGTGGGGCGGGGAGAACGAGAGAGGAGAAGTAGGGTTTATAAAGAGGTTCGTTAGGGTTTTAGTGGAGGAGAGAAGAGGGAAGGAGAGCGAAGCATACTGATGAGAACCTCATCATGAGCCATAACTAGCTCATTTTGACCCAATACAAAGGATAAAAGCTCCTACATATCTCAAGGAAAAGCTTAACTCAGAGAATTCTGAGTTTGAGAAGAAAACAAGTCATAAGGGGTAAAAGTGCAATTTTACCAGTATAATCTGCATACAGGGTAATTCAGGGCCCAAACACAGGTCAAAACAGCTTAATAAGAATAAAAGTGGGATGAGATGATCTAGCAAGGGCTACAGCACTTCCAAGGAACCAAATGATAATCTGTAACCCTAAAACAACCCACTTCAATTCACAAGGTTCGAGGCAAAGTAAAAATAGAATAAACCCTCTAAAATTCATAGAAAAATAATCTCTGGGGTTTAGAACCATCAATTTGGCCTTTAGAACCCATTTTGACCTACATTGAGAACCATGCCCAATTAATAACTTAATTTGGGTTTTTGCGCAAATTGACCGGTCAAACAAGGTTTAATATGAAAATAAAATTCACCATCAGATTCCTTAGGTCCTAATTAGTCATGTATAAAAACTTGAGCCTAAAAAGAAACCTCCTTGACCGACTTCACACTTTGGTCCTCATATATTTACTCTTTGGCCCTCAACTTTTGAACCCTCGCATTTTGGCCCCTAACTCTCCTTCGTTCTTTGCTAACAGGTCCCTCCTGCAAAACCCTGCCAGCACCATGCTCCGGCGACCTTGCGCGGAGCATGGCGCCGCGCAGGGTAAGCTGGAGGACCTGGCAAGTGTACCGGGGGTGCCCTGCGTCGTCAGCCGTCGCAGGAGCACCCCCATGGTCATTGTAGCCCCCCATACCGGCCGTGCGAACGCACGGACGGTATGGGTTCGTATTCCGACCATTCTCCGGCGAGGGAGACACGTCGTCTCCCTCCGCCTTCCTCCCTGCTTCAACCCTATAAATACCCCCCGCCGCTCCACCGACGAAGGCAGCCTGGATCTGACGGAGAAAACCCCCAGCTTTCTTCTCTTCTTTCTCCGGCAGACGCTCACCAGCTCCGGCGACTTCCTCCTCCTCCACCTCTTCGCTCTGCCGCACTACCAGCAGCAGAGACTTCCTCCCCTGCTCTTTCCGCGCCACGCCGCACCCAGCTGGCGCCTCTCCAGCCCTCTGCTCGCCGCCGCCCCTCTCCCCGAGCATCGTCTTCTCCGGCGACAGTCGATACGACTGTCGCCCTGTTCCTCCCCCTTCGTCCCTGCAGTTAAGTTAGACTTACTCCCCTTCTCCTCCTCTTTCTTTCCCCGCTTTCGATTTAGTCAATTAAGCCCTCTACCGACCCTGTTCACCCTCATCCTCTCCGCCTCCGACCACCCTCCGGCGAGCCGCTCCCATCACCTCAGCGACCCACACGGCTCGCCGACCACCGCAGAACCTCCGCCTCCTCACCCTGATCCTCTTCCGCCCCTCCACTTCCCACCAAACACCCTCTGCAGACCCACCGAACACACCCACTCCCTCGCTCACAGTTTGACCTAGGACGACCTGACAGCTCCATCTCGCCCCCTGCAGACCCCCTGACCACCTTCGCCGTGCCACGGCGAAGGTCCCCCGCCTGTCTGATTTGGCCGAGAGGCCGTTCTATTGATTTCAGATTCCAGGCCTTGACCGCCATTGGCGAGGAAGCTCGAAGCTTGCTCGAGGTTGCTCTAAGCCTAGGTATCCCAGGTTGAAGAGCCACGGCCAGCGCGGAAGAGTCTTGCGCACACACCTCGGCCCTCAATTGGAGCTGCGCGCCTCAACAGCTGATACAATTGGAAGCGCCATCCCTGCTGCAGGCATGAGAGAATTGGGGTGGGACATTTAGTCCCACCTCGGAACCTCTCGAAGGCGCGCGGACGCATAAAGGCAAAAACTGCCTTATGCTGTTTGCCTCAGTTACCACGGGGTGAGGTCCCTCTCACCCGACCCGACCCGACTCGGCCTCGTCCGTGACCACGCTCCGCGGACCTGGCCCGACCCGATTAGACTGACCTGCACTCCTCGCCCACCACGCACGCCGGTGGGCCTGGACCCGGGCCTGACCCGAACCCGATTACCCGGTAGCGCTCTGGGAGAGCTTCCGAAGAGTGATTTCAGAGAGAGAGATACGCGGGGGAGGGGGGTAGAGTAGGTTTTTGCCCTCTGATGAACTCTTGAGCGTGCAGGCACAGGTGAAGGACTGAGGAAGAAGAAGCAGCTGCACTGTAGCAACTGCTCAGTTAAGTCGTCGAAGCACCGGGCCAGACGACGGACAGTCAGCAGCCAAAGACAAAGAAGAAGGAAGGGAGACTTAGTAGCCGAAGGCAGAAGCACCACGATTGCAGAAGAAGAAATGAAGAGAAGCAAGAAGCAAGAAAAGAAGAAGACGATCTGAAGAAAAAGAAAGAAAGGAAACAAGGAAGAACAGAAGAAGAAGAGCACGAGGGGAAGATCTGAAGAAAGACAAAGAAGAAGAAGAAGAAGAAGAACAGGAAGAACCAAAGACAAAGAGGAAGAAAGAAGAAAAGAAGAAGCCAAATTTTCATCTCTCTCTCTCTCTTTATTTTTGTAATAGAACTTGTATATCTCTAGAATACAACTTGCTCCCTGAGTTCGACCTCGGGAACTCTTTTATTTTTCCGAGTAAAAAAATTTTATATGAAACGTTGGTAACAACCGGCTTTACTACAACGATATAACGAAACCGTCGGAGTAACCGAACGCTTATCATTTTGGCGCCGCTGCCGGGGAGCAACGGCTATTCTAGAGGTAAACATTCCTGTATCTTTTAATTTCTGATAAACTCCTCTCTTTTGTGCAGCTACAGGAACTCAAGAAGACAAGCAACCACACGACAACCACTCCGAAGACAGGTAAATCTTTTCTCTCATTATTAACCCCTACACTCTAAAGAGAAAGAAAAGAAAAGAAATATAGGGCTAACCTGTCTTCCATACTTAGTAACCATAAAAAGTTGCATGTTTTCAACTCATCACTCCTGCACACTATTAAGGGTATTTAAGGGCTAACACATTCTTGCTTGAGCCCTAATTGCCCAACAAAGAGTTAAATGGACCAAGTAGAGCCAACATAAGGTCAAACATTAGGATTTCAGTAGAGACACACCCCTTAATCAAGAATTGAGGAAATCCTAAAGAGGTGTGCCCAAGCCATTGATTGAAAATAATTAACAAGAAAAATCCTAAACAATTGGCTCTCTCTAAACACTTGAACCCTAAAAGACAGGACCTAAAAGCTCTTAAAGAAAATAATAGGTAAAGTTGACCCCTTGGGTTAACCAACCTTAAATTAGGTCACTCTTTGCACTTAAAAAGACTAAAGTTCAAGTGAAACCTTAAGCACCCTGATCTTAAAATTGGTAGACTTAAGAGGTCAAGATCCCCATTCTGGTCTACCTGGAACCGCAGTGACAAGAGAGGTCGGGTGGGGGAAACCCTGTAACCCGTGGGGACGCTCTACCGTGTAGGGGTCTTCGCGGGACTCTCCCTCTCTGGCTGCCCAGGTAATTCTCAGGTGGACGATCTTTCTGATCAAGGGGTCCATCTGCCCCGCACCTCTATAGTCACCCAACACATTTTTGGGTGTCTTGATTGGGTCCAGCACCTTCTAAACTTACCTCTCCCAATTGTGCATGTACGGAAGGAGGTCTCTAAGACCACCCTTAAGACCTCCTTTAGAAATTCACTCTCGTCAAGGCCAAACCTCGACGCCCGTGTTTGTGCAGCAACACCCTCACATTATTCTCTCTTCTGATTCAGAACCAAGTTCTTCTTCTTCCCCCATCATGGCTCAGCCAGTTGAGGAAGAAAATAATCTGGAGCACCAGCTCCAGCGACTCAATGACCTCTTCCAAAACTTCGTGCACCCACCACAGCGTCCTATGATGCGGGACCACTACAATCCTGCTGCGGTGGCCATTGAGCCTCGAGTTAGAATCCCGATTGGAGGACCTGATTCCGAACTAAAGCCCAACATGATTCACGCTATACCTAAATTCCATGGGCTTAATTCTGAAGATCCTTTCCAGCACATCAAACAGCTTAAGCATCTGGCCCACACTTTTGGATCAGATGCGCAAAATCGGGATATTCTTCTCATGAAGATGTTCTCCTTTTCTCTTATGGACAAGGCCGCCCATTGGTATCAAACTCAGACCCGGCCGATCAACACTTGGGAAGAACTTCAATCCGAGTTTTTGAAAAAGTTCTTTCCCGTTGGTCGGACCAACGCCTTGCGCCATCAGATTACACACTTCACTCAACAATCAGGAGAACCTCTCCATGAGGCATGGGATCGTTTTCAGGATCTCATGAGGAAGTGCCCCCATCACGGAGTTCCTAAATGGGAACAAGTCCAATCTTTTTACCAGGGACTCCGTGAGGACATCCGCCTTTTCGTCAATGCAACCTGTGGAGGAAACATCATGGGTCAACATGAAGACACCGTATGGGAGATTCTCGAAAACATGTGCGAGAACTCCATCAACAATGACTCCATGGGATTATTCGACAGGACGAATACCCGCGCAGCGACGAATCTTAAGGGAGCACATGAGACGCAGGGCCTGTCCGCATCAGTCGACCTGGAATTAATGGCCAGTCGATTGGACAAGGTCTCAATTATTGAAAAGAAGGTGGATGAGCTGACTCAGCACTTGCAGCGAGCCACCTCTGCGCGTAACTCCTTTGCACAACCTCCTTCCACACAGGAGACTGTGCAAAACATCCTACACCGATCCTCCCCCGGGATGGATCCATATCCATCCCCATCTGATTCTTGGACTGGAAGATCATCCGATCCTTTCTTCACCAACCGGGGGAACTCCATTCCTCCTTTCCCTGATTCTCAGGAGGTTCCTCAGACCTGCGAGGACCTCAACGCCATCCAGAATGACCCATTCTCCAACACTTACAACCCTGGATGGCGAAACCATCCCAATTTTCAGTGGGCGGGAAATTCTCAAACCCAAAGACCACCTTTTCAGTCCCGCCCACAGCCCTCTCATCACTACCAGCCGCCTCAGCCTCGGCCCAACCCTACTTATCCATCAGGGCCAAATCAAGATCAAATGTCCTTAATCCTTCAGACTCTGGCTGACATTCAAAAATCGAATGCGGCCATTCAAAAACAGCACAAGGACGAGCTTACTGAAGTTAAAACTCAGCTGGCCCAGTTGGCAAATTCTCGCCAGCCAGGCACACTCCCTTCCCAACCCCTTCCTAACCCAAATAACGTGCCAACTCAGAAGCGCGTTATGAATCCAAATTTAGGCCAAGCTCAATGGATTTATCAGGCCCCCACTGCTCCATCTCCAGACGAGATGGAAGCCTCTACTTCTCGTACGGGATTTCAGCAGCAGCCACCCCTCCTACCAAATCCTAACCAAAATCAGGCCGGATTAAATTCTGTAACAACACGTAGTGGTAAGACAACTCAGGACCCGCGTTATCCAAACCACTCCCAGCCTGATAATCATGACCCTAGGATAGTTATCCAAGGTACCGCTGTTCCAGACCCACAACCAGGACCTATCCTAGAGGAACCAACCAAGAACCCGTTTCCCGAAGCCCTGACCAAGGGAAAGAAGACCACCAAACCCGTGGCCCCTGAGGAGGACCTGGTCAAGCTCTTTGAGCAGGTCCACATAAACATCCCCTTGATGGATGCAATCCGCCACGTACCAGCTTACGCACGATTTCTAAAGAATATATGTACACCCCAGCGTAAGCCGCGAAACAAGGGAGGGAGCCCAATTGTTCTGTCAGAGCAAGCCAGCTCTGTAATCCTTAGTAGACTCCCACCCAAGGCAAAAGATCCTGGAACTCCCCTGATCTCCTGTAAGATAGGTGGTACCCAATTTGACAGAGCATTGTTAGACTTAGGTGCATCTATAAATCTGATACCCACATCCTTACTTGACCATCTGGAAGAATCTGAGCTGAAACCAACTGAGGTGACATTACAATTAGCAGATCGATCTATAAAGTCACCAAAAGGGATTCTCGAGGATGTTATCGTAAGAGTGCGGGATTTCTATTTTCCAGTGGACTTTATAGTCTTAGACATGGATGCACCTGAGAACCCTAGGGATACACCAATCATTCTAGGGAGACCTTTCTTGGCTACTGCTAGAGCCAACATCAGCTG
Organism: Thalassia testudinum; assembly: GCA_037157565.1. Classification (NCBI taxonomy): domain Eukaryota; kingdom Viridiplantae; phylum Streptophyta; class Magnoliopsida; order Alismatales; family Hydrocharitaceae; genus Thalassia; species Thalassia testudinum. The sequence continues at coordinate 9,750,759 of JAZHRO010000059.1, read as the reverse complement.
TGAAGAGGGCCAAATAGAGCTTAAGTTTGGAGATCAAACACTGAAAATTGATATATTTAAGGCCCAACAAGGAATTAATTGCGGCGTCATCGAGCAAATTTGTGACATCAAGACTTTGGTTGATGAATCACACCTCCAGAATGACTTGAGTATTCCTCATCAACCACAGAAGGATCTTGACCCGCAAATAGAGGAGTCAAATCCAGATGTGAACAACCCAATAACTCCCACCCTTGAACCTCACATCTATACTGAACCACCCGCTGCTGCTGAAAACCCCGTCCTTGAACTGAAACCCCTTCCTGCTCATTTGAAATACATCTTTTTGGGTTCTAATCAGACCCTTCCTGTGATCATCAATTCCAACCTCAATCCTGAACAGGAATACCGTCTGATTGTTGTCCTCCAGCAACATCGCAGAGCCATCGGATGGACCCTCGATGATTTGACTGGAATAAGTCCCTCTTATTGTACTCATCATATCTATTCAGAAGAGGGCACACGACCTTCTCGTGAAATGCAGAGACGCTTAAACCCCAATCTGCAGGAGGTCGTGAAAAAGGAGATCATCAAGTGGTTAGATGCCGGGATCATCTACCCGATCTCCGATAGTCGTTGGGTGAGCCCGATTCAGGTCGTGCCTAAGAAGGCAGGACTCACCACTATAACGACTGAGACCGGAGAAGTCATTCCTACCCGATTAGCCAACTCGTGGAGAGTCTGTATAGATTACCGTCGACTCAATTCCTCCACGAAGAAGGATCATTTCCCACTACCCTTCATTGATCAAATTCTCGAAAAATTAGCGGGAAATAGGTTCTTCTGCTTTCTTGACGGGTACTCCGGTTATAACCAGGTGGCAATCCATCCTGAGGACCAAGAAAAGACCACATTCACCTGCCCCTTCGGAACATACGCTTTCCGAAGGATGCCTTTCGGTCTTTGCAATGCACCCGCTACTTTTCAGCGATGCATGCTTGCCATATTCTCAGATATGGTAGGTGATTATCTGGAAGTCTTCATGGATGACTTTTCAGTTTTCGGAGCATCATTCGACGATTGCCTCCAACACTTGGTCCAGATACTCAGGCGGTGCATCGACGTGAATTTGGTTCTTTCCTGGGAAAAGAGCCATTTCATGGTGCCTGAGGGAATTGTCCTGGGACACTCAATTTCAGAGAAAGGTATCCAAGTGGATCGAGCTAAGGTTAATCTGATTTCTCGCCTTCCTATGCCTAGCTCGATCAGGGACATCCGATCCTTTTTAGGGCATGTCGGTTTTTATCGACGATTTATCCCTGATTTTTCAAAAATCGCACGCCCCCTGACCACTCTTCTCTCCAAGGATGTTCCCTTCGAAATCTCCAAGGAATGCACTCAAGCATTTGAAATCCTGCGTGACCGAGTCACCCAAGCCCCGATCCTACAGTCCCCTGATTGGTCTCAACCCTTTGAGATCATGTGTGATGCATCCGACTTCGCTGTAGGAGCGGTTTTGGGGCAGAAAAATGACAAGAAACCTGTGGTCATTTACTACGCCAGCAAAACACTCGATGAGGCTCAGCGTAACTATACAGTTACTGAGAAAGAGCTGCTAGCTGTAGTATTTGCCCTAGAGAAGTTCAGATCATACCTTCTGGGTTCCCATGTCATCATATACTCGGATCACACGGCTGTGAGGCATCTCCTTGCAAAGAAGGACGCGAAACCTCGATTGATCCGATGGATCTTGCTGTTGCAAGAATTTGACCTCGAGATTCGCGATAAAGCGGGAAAACAAAACGTGGTAGCTGATCACTTGTCCCGTCTTCCTTCTGAAATGATAGACCCTTCCGGACCCATCACTGAGCATTTTCCCGATGAGCACCTGCTGACTATTGGTACTAGCCTTCCATGGTTTGCTAATATTGTAAATTACTTGGCATCTCATCAGACCCCGTCCGATTGGCCGAAGGCCAAGAAAGACAAATTACGCTCCGATGCCAAGTATTACATTTGGGAAGACCCGTACCTCTTCCGCATAGGTGCCGATCAGATCATCCGGAGATGTGTCCCGGAAGGGGAAGTCAACAATATCCTCTCTTTCTGCCATGACCAGGCATGCGGTGGCCATTTTGCCGGGCATAAAACCGCATCAAAAGTCCTCCAGTGCGGCTTTTACTGGCCCACACTGTTCAAAGACGCATACAGTCATTGCAAGGCATGCAGTCGTTGCCAGACTTTGGGCAACATGAGCCATCGCGACATGATGCCTATGCAACCGATTCTAGTATGCGAAATCTTTGATGTTTGGGGGATTGATTTTATGGGCCCCTTTCCTGTTTCGGATGGTTTCGAATACATTCTGTTGGCTGTGGACTACGTGTCCAAATGGATCGAAGCCATACCAACCCGAACCTGTGATCACAAAATCGTTCTCAAATTCATTCATCAACACATTTTCTCAAGGTTCGGGATTCCTCGTGCAATAATCTCTGATGGGGGGACCCATTTCACAAATGCTCAGTTTAGGTCACTGATGACCAAATACGGGGTGTCTCACCGAATCTCTACTCCTTACCACCCCCAAACTAATGGTCTAGCTGAGCTGTCGAATCGGGAGATCAAGAAAATCCTACAGGTCACTGTTCGACCTGACAGGAAGGACTGGTCGTCCCGACTTCCGGAAGCATTGTGGGCCTATAGGACCGCCCACAAGACCCAATTGGGCATGTCTCCCTTTAGATTGGTGTACGGAAAGGCATGCCACCTTCCCGTCGAATTGGAGCATAAAGCCTATTGGGCAGTACGGAACTGTAATCTAGATCTTTCCAAGGCTGGGACCCACAGAAAACTCCAAATCAGCGAGATCGATGAATTACGCACAGACGCGTACGAGAACTCGCAAATCTACAAGGAGCGGGTTAAAGCCTTCCACGACAAACACATCTCGAGAAAGATCTTTCATCCTGGTCAAAAGGTCCTACTCTTTGATGCCCGACTCAAACTCTTCCCAGGAAAACTGAGATCTAAGTGGGTCGGACCATATTTGGTCCGACAGGTTTTTGGAAATGGAGCAATCGAAATCAGTCCACTCAGCCACGATTCTGAACCTTTCATCGTGAATGGTCAAAGACTCAAGCCGTTCATTGATGTAACTTCTACTGATTTGGCTGAGGCATCTCATATCCTCCTTTCCCCTTGAGCTTATTGCGCCCAGCCGATGGCGTAAAACTCAGCGCTTAACGGGAGGCAGCCCGTCATTCTCTTTGAAAACCTGAAACTTGTTCTGACACCTTTCAGCACTCGAAGTTCACCCTGAACTAAGACCCCCTAGGTTACAATGAGGACATTGCAAATCTTAGGCATGGGGGGGTAGGAAAGTGCAAAAACTTGTAAGAAAAGGTTTCAAACAAAAAAATTCACATATGCCAAAAATACCATAAAAATTAAAAATTTTTTCGAAAAAGAATAAGAGGAAAAGAGGAGAAGGAAAATTTTGTGAAGGAGAGAAGAAACAAAATGAAAAAGGAGCACAAAATTATAAGAAAAGTTGATAGTCATTAGTAAGGAACTAAGGAATTAACCTAAGTTCTAGACCTCATTCAAGAAAATAACTGAAAAGTGCACAATGAGATTAGTAAGAATGCAAACCTTAGGCATTCTTGAATAGACTCTTAGTACTCATTAAGATCTGGACACTCCTCAAGAGGTTGAGGAAAATGAAAAGCTGAAGTATTAGGTCTAAGGCTTAGGAAGTATTCGGCCTCGTTAACTAATTTTTGGTTTACGGGACTCAGTAACCTAAGCACCCTAATCTCACACACAGCCTGGTTCAGTAAGCGTAAAAATCAGAATCACGCAGAAGCGTCGCAAAAATCTGAAAAGAACACCTAGAATAGGAATGGCCGATCAACACAAGTTGATTTGGACGAGTTCCCAGCGCGGAGAGGCGGGAAATCCCCTCGAAGATGCGTAACAAAATATCATCTCCTCGGTGCTTGTCTCTTAGGATATTTACATATCCTACGGGGGGCATGTAAGCACTCTGCTGGTTCAGATTCCATGGATGGCATTATCTCGAAGTGTCAATTGCCAGGGTCTGGATTCGGCCACGGAATACCATGGATGGGATTATCTCGAAATCTCAATAGCCAGGGTTCCGGGGGTTGCCATGGGCGGTGCTATCTCGAAGCATCGATCGCCAGGAACCCTTGAGGATTGATGATGGGAGCAAGGAATCTGATACAGACCGTGTTGAAAAGCTAATCCTAGGCTAGAACTAAAAAGAAAAAGAGAGAGAAAACTCTCCAAACAGAAAAAAAACTTTCTATCTCTCTCTTACAAAACGCACTGCGAACTGGGCCAGGGCTAAAATCATTTCAAGCACGGGTGCTTTAACCACGAAGTCCAATAAACCTTAGGTTAGTTCTTGCGGGCCTTAAAAACCTTTGCTAAAAGACTGAGGCTAAGGCTAGACAGATTTGGATCTTGATTGGTACTAGAGTATCTTTTAGGCCTATGGTCAGCATTCTAACCTAATCTATGCTCAAATAAAAAGGCACTTATCTAAAACCATTGAAAACTTCATGGTCTAGAACAAGGGTTGAAACCTTAAGTTGTTTGCTAAGGGACTAGCAAAAGCTAGGCATGGGGGTATGATGAGAACCTCATCATGAGCCATAACTAGCTCATTTTGACCCAATACAAAGGATAAAAGCTCCTACATATCTCAAGGAAAAGCTTAACTCAGAGAATTCTGAGTTTGAGAAGAAAACAAGTCATAAGGGGTAAAAGTGCAATTTTACCAGTATAATCTGCATACAGGGTAATTCAGGGCCCAAACACAGGTCAAAACAGCTTAATAAGAATAAAAGTGGGATGAGATGATCTAGCAAGGGCTACAGCACTTCCAAGGAACCAAATGATAATCTGTAACCCTAAAACAACCCACTTCAATTCACAAGGTTCGAGGCAAAGTAAAAATAGAATAAACCCTCTAAAATTCATAGAAAAATAATCTCTGGGGTTTAGAACCATCAATTTGGCCTTTAGAACCCATTTTGACCTACATTGAGAACCATGCCCAATTAATAACTTAATTTGGGTTTTTGCGCAAATTGACCGGTCAAACAAGGTTTAATATGAAAATAAAATTCACCATCAGATTCCTTAGGTCCTAATTAGTCATGTATAAAAACTTGAGCCTAAAAAGAAACCTCCTTGACCGACTTCACACTTTGGTCCTCATATATTTACTCTTTGGCCCTCAACTTTTGAACCCTCGCATTTTGGCCCCTAACTCTCCTTCGTTCTTTGCTAACAGGTCCCTCCTGCAAAACCCTGCCAGCACCATGCTCCGGCGACCTTGCGCGGAGCATGGCGCCGCGCAGGGTAAGCTGGAGGACCTGGCAAGTGTACCGGGGGTGCCCTGCGTCGTCAGCCGTCGCAGGAGCACCCCCATGGTCATTGTAGCCCCCCATACCGGCCGTGCGAACGCACGGACGGTATGGGTTCGTATTCCGACCATTCTCCGGCGAGGGAGACACGTCGTCTCCCTCCGCCTTCCTCCCTGCTTCAACCCTATAAATACCCCCCGCCGCTCCACCGACGAAGGCAGCCTGGATCTGACGGAGAAAACCCCCAGCTTTCTTCTCTTCTTTCTCCGGCAGACGCTCACCAGCTCCGGCGACTTCCTCCTCCTCCACCTCTTCGCTCTGCCGCACTACCAGCAGCAGAGACTTCCTCCCCTGCTCTTTCCGCGCCACGCCGCACCCAGCTGGCGCCTCTCCAGCCCTCTGCTCGCCGCCGCCCCTCTCCCCGAGCATCGTCTTCTCCGGCGACAGTCGATACGACTGTCGCCCTGTTCCTCCCCCTTCGTCCCTGCAGTTAAGTTAGACTTACTCCCCTTCTCCTCCTCTTTCTTTCCCCGCTTTCGATTTAGTCAATTAAGCCCTCTACCGACCCTGTTCACCCTCATCCTCTCCGCCTCCGACCACCCTCCGGCGAGCCGCTCCCATCACCTCAGCGACCCACACGGCTCGCCGACCACCGCAGAACCTCCGCCTCCTCACCCTGATCCTCTTCCGCCCCTCCACTTCCCACCAAACACCCTCTGCAGACCCACCGAACACACCCACTCCCTCGCTCACAGTTTGACCTAGGACGACCTGACAGCTCCATCTCGCCCCCTGCAGACCCCCTGACCACCTTCGCCGTGCCACGGCGAAGGTCCCCCGCCTGTCTGATTTGGCCGAGAGGCCGTTCTATTGATTTCAGATTCCAGGCCTTGACCGCCATTGGCGAGGAAGCTCGAAGCTTGCTCGAGGTTGCTCTAAGCCTAGGTATCCCAGGTTGAAGAGCCACGGCCAGCGCGGAAGAGTCTTGCGCACACACCCCGGCCCTCAATTGGAGCTGCGCGCCTCAACAGCTGATACAATTGGAAGCGCCATCCCTGCTGCAGGCGTGAGAGAATTGGGGTGGGACATTTAGTCCCACCTCGGAACCTCTCGAAGGCGCGCGGACGCATAAAGGCAAAAACTGCCTTATGCTGTTTGCCTCAGTTACCACGGGGTGAGGTCCCTCTCACCCGACCCGACCCGACTCGGCCTCGTCCGTGACCACGCTCCGCGGACCTGGCCCGACCCGATTAGACTGACCTGCACTCCTCGCCCACCACGCACGCCGGTGGGCCTGGACCCGGGCCTGACCCGAACCCGATTACCCGGTAGCGCTCTGGGAGAGCTTCCGAAGAGTGATTTCAGAGAGAGAGATACGCGGGGGAGGGGGGTAGAGTAGGTTTTTGCCCTCTGATGAACTCTTGAGCGTGCAGGCACAGGTGAAGGACTGAGGAAGAAGAAGCAGCTGCACTGTAGCAACTGCTCAGTTAAGTCGTCGAAGCACCGGGCCAGACGACGGACAGTCAGCAGCCAAAGACAAAGAAGAAGGAAGGGAGACTTAGTAGCCGAAGGCAGAAGCACCACGATTGCAGAAGAAGAAATGAAGAGAAGCAAGAAGCAAGAAAAGAAGAAGACGATCTGAAGAAAAAGAAAGAAAGGAAACAAGGAAGAACAGAAGAAGAAGAGCACGAGGGGAAGATCTGAAGAAAGACAAAGAAGAAGAAGAAGAAGAAGAACAGGAAGAACCAAAGACAAAGAGGAAGAAAGAAGAAAAGAAGAAGAAGCCAAATTTTCATCTCTCTCTCTCTCTTTATTTTTGTAATAGAACTTGTATATCTCTAGAATACAACTTGCTCCCTGAGTTCGACCTCGGGAACTCTTTTATTTTTCCGAGTAAAAAAATTTTATATGAAACGTTGGTAACAACCGGCTTTACTACAACGATATAACGAAACCGTCGGAGTAACCGAACGCTTATCACATACTGTCTGCGCGTAGCCTATACGCAGGCGCGAAGCTCGTACCCAAAAATTTAGATTTCCAGACGTTTGGGAAGGTGTCCAGACATCTGACCAGACGTTTGACCGACAGTCCAGACGTCTTAAAGGCTCAGGACAGAACGGGTCTTTACACACAGTAGCAACCCAACCTAACTAAGTGGAGATCCCACAAAGTAAGTTCAATGTGGTAACAACAAGCTATATGGGAAACTGGTTGGCACTCATTGTTAGATGCTTTTGCATCTGAGTTCAATCGCTGGAAGCCTGAGTTCCTTAAGCTGCAAATTTAGGAAGAGCAAAGGCTCTGAATGGGTTCAAGCCATTATGGCAGGATGTGAGTAGTGCATTCTTGGAGAACGCCAACTATGCGAGTGTTACTATGGACCGCAGGTAAGAGAATAGGTCTTTCCCGATTACACTCATGAAACAAGAAAGGGTGCATGGCCTTTAAGAGCATCAACCCTGAAAATTATTACCAAGAACTTCATTCTGTTGTCACCACTATACACCACACTTCAAAGGTCTAGAGTTCAAGACTAGTTTCACTTTATTCCTATGGTGGTGAAGGTGAATGACTCAGGTAAGGGTTCAAATTGGAAGGTACCTTTACTAAAAGCAGAATGTGGTAGTCGAGGAATTTATCGTTAAATTTCAACGATGAATTTGTGGGGGATTGTTGGATTTGAGAGCATAATTGCGTCAATTGGGATGCAATTGTTATATGGTGATGTGGGAATTCATGTTGAAATTTGTGAGATTTGAGAGAGGTGTTTAGTTCCATACTAGAAGTAGACAAACTTCTTGGTGGGAGTAAAAGGCTTCTGCCTCCCATGGCTTATGTAGCAAAGAGTAAAAGGTGGAGTTGGGGATCACGCACGCACATGTGCGCGCCCCACCCCACCCCGGCTCTGACTCCGGCTTGGGCTCAGGCTCGGGCTCGGGTGATAATCAATTTGGAACTTGGACCTCTTTTGCTACGGATTCTAATCTCATGATTTTGATCTGGATTGATCGATCAGATTGTAAAATTGGTTGACCAATTGTTTTGGTTGATCAATGTATTTACCTTGGTCGATCAATTGGTTTGGTCGACCAATTAGTAAAGTTTGATCGACTAATTGTTTTGGTCGATCAATGGGCTTAATTGGTCGATCAAATGATTTTGGTCGATCAATGAAGTTAATTGGTTGATCAATTGCCGTGTTTCCATCAAATAGAAATTTCCTTAAACGTCTGGTCATGGGCTCTATATAAGGGCCACAAGGGGGCTCTCATTTGACACACAACAAGAGCAGAAAAGCTCTCTCCACTCTCTCCCTCTCTCTCTCGTTCTTGTCTTTCTTTCTTAGTGCGTTCATTCGATGTGAGATTGGTAGAAAAATCTCTAATCACTTTTGTTGATCTTGCACAAGGAGATTGAGAGACCCACGGGAAGTTTTTGGTTGATCAAACTATTTAGTTGATAGATTAATCGAAAATTTGGTTGGTAACCAAATTACCTCGTGTTACGACCTGGTTCTCGGATCCCTACAGGACCCGAGATTGGCCCGCCTCGACTAATCCCAAGACTCAGTCGTCCAACAAGAAATAACCAAAAAGCAGGAAAGTAAACCACATTTACATATGCAATATAACTAAGCAGTAAAATCGTACAAAGCAGTAAAGGAAAGTAAAACTGTTGTTCCATTACATATCACCACAACAACAGAACAACATAAATAAAAGTAAACAGTAGGGACAACAGTAACTAAAAGTCTGATACTTACTACAACAGTAAGAGTACAACAAGAAAGTGTTGAAAATTACGGCTAGGCTTGATTGGGCTCAGCACCCTTCGCAGCCGAAAGCTCGGGCTGCTCAACTCCTGGTCCTGAACAGTGTTATGAAAAGACAGAGTCAGCGAACGCTGAGTAGAGTGGTATCTATACTATCTAAAACAGTAAAAGCAACAGGTTTAATTCTCTTTTCTATTTATTTATTTTATGTGTATTTCCTTTTCACCCATTTTCTCTAACATCCAGATATTCTTGATCTAACATGTTCCTCGTGGGAACGATCTTGATTGTAGTCTTTTCCGAAGAATAGAAGGTACATGTGGTGCTCTTTTGGCCGGGAGAGTCTCCCGTGGTAGTCCTACACCCAGTCAACCGCCTCGAGGTCACTGTCCAGACGTAGCAATGACTATGGCATGTGTGATAAGCGCACGGGTAGTTACCCTACACTGACACGCGGTCAGTCATTTCCGCTAGCGGGTACGCTCAAAGTACAGCACGGAATAGTATAGGTCCTAGCCCTCTCAGAACAGGGGTCTCACCCCTCAGAACCAAATAGGGATCTCGCCCCTCCACAGTTCACGCACCCTCGTCTGACCACCTCGGTTTGCCTAAAGGGCCTAACAAGTCGGTGTAGGGTGGCTAGTTGAACCCCGGGTCCTGTGGGGTGGCTAGTTCTCTCCCTACACTAGTAGCTCGCCTCGATATCGCATACATGAGGGCCAACAGGGGTCGGTGTAGAGTGGCCAATCCTAACCCCGGATCTCAACCCAAGGGTGGCTAGCTCCGCTCTACCCAAAAAGGGGACAATCGCTCTCCTTGGTACCACGTACTCAAGGGCCAGCACACTTCCCGTCTACATTCCAGGTTTCCAACCAACCATAGGAGCTCTACTCCTAATTCCTCGAAGGGTTCATGCTCATGTTAACCTCATTTATTTTGATCCAGATTCCACCATTCACAATTCAGTTCTTATTTATATACAAGTAGCTCATGTTTCCATACTTCAATACATGCAACTGGTGATTTCACAGGTAATTGTTCATAAATTACAGGCAGCTCATAATTATATTACTAACAGTTTAGCTAAAACATGCATGCAAGTATATCATACAGCACCTATGATTCATTCAATTCCTCTATCCTAGGGTTCCATTTGACTATTTCCACAAGCACATTCTTATCAAATATTATTAACAGAATTTAAACCACTCTACCAGACAATTCGAGAATAATGGGAGCTCGAACCGCAGACCCAAGCGTCTCTGCGAGTCCTAAACACGCAACAGGCTGAAACCCTACACCAGGGAATACATAACAAAAGGAGGGTTCAGAACAATGTATAAAGGTCTCTAGTACATAGAGAAACTCGCAAGGAAACTACAGATACTTCGTTTGCGTAAAACGAATCCTGATCGGACCCCAAATGGGTCAAAAACGTGTCTACCGTCCAAAATCAGACGTCTGGGAATAAGTTTAGACGTCTTAAAAGGTACCAGAACCTTACCTTTAGTCCCTGCGGTGTCCTCAGACGTCCAAGCCTCCTCTGCGATCATCTGAAGGCAGTTCCAGACGTTGGACCATGCCTCCGGTCATCTGGAAGCACCTCCAGACGTCTGGTGATCTGATCAGACATCCAAAAGTGCGTGGGAGAGCGTTCCATGCTCCTTCCCAAGGCTGCTCCTGCATACGACAGTTGCAGCCCCCAAATCAGACCTGACATCCACTTTGCAGTGAGGCCTACATGGCCGAAACCGCGAAAAAGAACGTACCTTCGCAATAAATGAGCTTTCAGACGTTTGGCCTTGATTTCAGACGTTCAGGTGCTCCGTCAGCCGTCTGGACTCCACTCCAGATGTCTGATACTGGAAAATTTCCAGTACCAGAACCTGCTCCCAGTGCTCTCCACCGCGCACCTCCTCGTGCTGCCGCAGCTCCAATCGCTGCAAATGGTCGAGGCCGCCTCCCCGGGACCTCTCCTCCTCCTGCACGTGCCTGCGGTGGCTGTGTGAGCTCTGCTGAGCTTCCACAGAAGCTCCGACCTCGGCTTCCTCCTTCTCTTTCCACACTCTCCTCCTTCTCCCTCTCGCTCTCCTCCTCGCTCACCTCCTCTCGCACTCTCTCGCAAATTCTGAAGGTGGAGGTGGTGGTGTGTGGAGTGGAGAGGAGAGGAGGGGAGGGGAGGGGTTTAAATAGGTGGCTTGGGGGTTTAGGGTTCAGGGAAAGGAGGAAGGGAGAGAGGAGAGAACGTTCTGCGCGCTGCCCGCGCGCAGAGCGCAGACAACGTACAAAAATTTCATTTTCAGACGTCCGGGAAATGGTCTAGATGTCTAGACAGACGTCTGACTGAGACTCTAGACATCTTAAAAGGCTAAAAGTGTGACGGGTCATTACACCTTGGCTTTGTTCTGCTGAGGTGGTTTTCGAGGACGTCTAAGATTGGAGTGCGTCGAATCTTGGAGGTGGATCATCGTCTCTTGCGAGGAGTTCGTCAGATCCCGACGCACCAGTATTGTGGGTGGCGATACCTTTTCTAAGGAAAATCCTTAGTGGGAATTTTGATCAGAGTAAAATCTAATCCCTTCTCGTTTTGTTTATTTGTGCTATTGTATGTTTTTTTTTAATTTTATTCTGGATCTTGTTAAATTATGTTTGACTTATTTGATTTAATATTTTTGATTTATGTGAAAATATTGAAAATGTATATATTTTTATTTATTTATTTCCTATATACGTTATTTTCAACAATATCCACTTGGCCATCGTGTATGACCACTCCTGCTTCACCATTGGCCGATGTATTCTTCCTCGAAGTAGTGCTTTGGTAGTAAGTTCCCATGACGATGGTGAGGATGTGGCTCAAGATCGCAGCCTTGGTCGGCTCGTCGAGGTATGTTGCCCTCATGTGGTGTGTGTTCTAACTTCTGTCTACTTGGTTCGAAGACATCGACTATCGCATTTATAGATGCAGCTCCATCCATCTTGCCTTCTCGCACTTGTCTGCAACCTTTTGTATTCTTACTTGGGGATCATGCGAGAAGCCAGATTATCACACAATCAAGATTGTCTGGCTTATCCTAGATGCCAGCCCCAATCGGTTATCTCATTAGTGCCTCCCAAAGGTGCTTACGTTATCAAGGTATATGAAGCGGTTGCTAGGGTTTCAATTGGCCCATAAGTAAATATATTTTGTGGAAGCCTGTTTTTTCCTTTTTTTTTATTTAGAATTTTCTTTTTTCCTTGTTCTTTGCTTCGTTGTTCCCCCTTTTATGGTGTGTTTGGTTCCCCCCTTCCTCCCCCCAGCGTATGTTTTTCACTCTCTCCCTTTAGTTAAGCTGTTTCCTTTATATGATTCCTTTAACGAAGTTTCAACACTACATGACAGTACAATTTTCCAGTGGAAATCACCAAGGATTCATAGAAACGAATTCCATAAATTACGACAAATTAGCTATATATATCTCTTTGGTGAAAGCTCCTGAAGATGGAACACTGCTTTGGCGACAAATTAAAACCAGGAGCCTCAAAGCAACACAGCACACACACAAACACACGCATCAGGGACTTCTTTTTTTTTTTTTTGCAAGAACACACACATCAGGGAGTTGTTTTTTTAATTCTGCTTTCGACGCGATTCATTCAAATTACCTCGCGCTGCTCTTCTTCCCGATCAAGTTCTTGAATCTGCGCAGGAAGTTCTTCTTCCTCTTCCCCGGCGGCCCCTCGCCCGGCGAGGAGGCGCCCCCGCTTGTCCCGTAAAAGCTCTCCTCTTCGATCCCCACGCGGAAGCTACCGCCGAGCGACCCTTCCTCGGGTGACAGCCGCCCCACGCCGACGACCTTGCAGCTCCCCCACTTCCTCACCTCCTCCACACTCAGCTCTTTCCCTTCGCCACCTCCGCTGACGCTCCTCGCCTTCGGTCTCACCTTGCCGACGTCTTCCACGGGTCCCTCGCACACCTCCGTCTTGTCTACGCAGGCTTCATCCTCTGCTTTTTCGTCGGCTGTCGCCGTATCTTTCCTTGCCTCGTTGGGTTTGGCCTCCTCCCCAAGAAGAGAGGACAACCCTTTGATCTCGTCGATTGCGGCTCCCTCTCTCGCCCGGAGCTCCCTGTTCTCTTGGGAGAGTCCCTGCAGCGCGTTCTCCTTGTCGAGCAGCCGCTCCCTGAGCTGCCGAACCTCGGCCTTCGCCTCCTCCGCCGCTTCCTTCGCGGCCGCGGCCTCGGATTTGGCCTGCATCAGCCTGCTCAGCAACTGGGCACCCTCCTCCTTTGCGGCCGCCGCCTCCACCTCCGTCTCCACCAGCTTACTCGCCAGCTTCCCCACCTCCTTCTTTATCCCCGCGATCTCCTCCTCCGACCTCCGTATCAACCTCGCGTAATCGTGCTCCTTCGAGCTCCTCTCCAACTTGGCACCCTCCGCCTCCTTCATGGATCCCCCCACCGCGTTCGCCAGCCGCTCGACCTCCTCCTTCGCCTCGACCACCATCGCCTCGTACCGCTCCTCCATCGATTCCAGAGCCGATTTGGACTCGCACATCTGGGCCCTCGCGTCGGTGACCGTGGCTCGCTCCGTCGCCAGCTGCTGGCGCGAGCACCTCGCCTCGGAGGACACCTCTTGCAGGGCCGACGCCAGTCCTTCCATGGCCCTCTTGGTCTTCTCTACGTCGTCCCTGGACGCCTCCAACTCCGCCAGGAGCCTCCTCTTCTCTTCCAACAACGCCGGACGGTTCGACGGCATCTGGTTCTCGTCCCCGTCCATCCTCTCTATCCCCGATTTCAGCGCCTCGACCACCCCCTCCGACTCGGAGATCTCGCGCTTCACCGCCTCAAGATGGGCATTCGAATCCTCGGTTGCCGCCTTGTACCTCTTGAGCTCCGCCTCCAGGAGCTCCACCTTCCCCTTCAGGGAGGAGATCTCGGACTGCGCGTCGCGAAGCGAGGCGTTGCATTCCTCGAGCTTCGCCGTAGCCGACGCCAAGGACCCCGCCGCAAGCTCCTCCGACCGGGCGGCCTCGACGTCCTCAGCTCTCTTCATCCATTCATCCAATGCTGCCAGCGCATCTGCTTCCGCCGTCCTTGCGTCGGCGACGTCGATTCTAAGGCCTTCGATGGTAGCTTCCATATCGGTTATCTTCCTCTCGGATTCCTTAGCTCTCCCCAGTTCGAATCGAAGCGCTTCTATATCCGAATTCAGCTTATTAATTTGCCCGGCGGTCTCCTCCTCCTTGCTCTGCACCTTGGAGTCCAGCGAGGCTTTCATCCGGTCGATCTCCGCGGAGAGCTTCGCGGCCTTCTCCACGTTGGCCTCCGCGATCTTCAGGGCGTCGTCCGCGTGGCCGGCGGCCGCGTTCTTCGCCTCCGCCGTCATCGCCAATTCGCGCTTCAGCCTCTGGAGCTCTTGGGCCATCGCTTGCAAGTTGGAAGCGTCGCGCGCGTGCTCGCCGTGCAGGCGCTCGAGCTCTTCCTTCCAGGTCTCTTCCTTCTGCCGGGCGGCCTCGATCCCCGCCTGCTCGAGTTCGACGGCCCGGAACTTCTCGACCTCGGTGGTTTCCTCGGCCTGCCTCTGAGCAGCAAGTGCCTCTGCCAGCTTGCGATTCGCTCCATCCGCCTCCCTTCTCGCCGCCTCCAACTCCTCGAGCGCCCGCGCCTTCTCGTTCTCGAGCGCATTCAGTCGATCCGTCGCGGCCTTCAGCTGCTCCTGCGCAGCATTGAGCTCCGCCTGCAGCTCCAATCCCTTAACCACTTGTGGCCGTTTCTGCGCAATTCATCAAAGCAGCAATTAAAAACTTCTGCATTGGAATCTTGGAAAGAACTTAGGTACAGGTTTTAATCAAATTAGAATCCTACAATTATAGATTAATATGTATCTTCGTTAGAATGTACAATGCATTATATAAGATGCTTATGATAATTATTGGCGATGGGGATAGTTATGCACAGCATGGAGTGGCAGTTTGTTAGTTGAAGTCCTCTTTTAATTAAGCTGTCTATTGTGGGCGGATTGTTTTGAGTGAGTAGCGAGATGAAGTTACATCTGAAAGAGTGCTGATCCTCGGGGTCCGTTGGTGGATCGAAAGTCTGGAATCTACGGATCTCGGGGACCGCTCGATCGAGACGGAGGACCGGGGGGAGTGGTCGAGGGAGATGGAGGATCTCGAGCTGTGATCTACCGGATGGCGCGAGACGTGCCCCGGTAGGTGCAGGTACGGGCTCGGGTCGGCTTTGGGGGTGGTTTGTTTGCACGATTTCGCGGCTCTCGGGGTGGGCGGTGTGACCTTGGCTCTTGGGGGATCGGATACACTCGATCTGCTCAGAGCCCCACCCTCGGATTTCGGTGCTGTGCTCTTGATCCTTGCAGTTTCAAATAGACCAGACCTGCTTACCAAAAAAAAACTCAGGTTTCAGTGTTACTTGTTATGTAGAATTCTGATGAGATACGTGTCTAAATTTAACTGAGAAGTTCAGATGCATTCTACATATCCCATCATGCACACAAAAAACCAAAAAAAAAAAAACAGAAGGGTTGTTTTCAACAAAGACGGAACTTTGTCAGGAAGTAACGGTAATTAACAGCTTCTACACTATTGCGTTAAAACAACAACATCATCCTTCTGACAATAGACGAAAGAAACCGAAACCCAGTTGCTGATCATGCGTGAAGCACGCGAGGAAAGCATCAAAATCAGAATTTGATCACAACTCAAATCGATGGGAGAACAGATGTAGCAGCTTCTATACACTATCACATCGGAACAGCAATGGTCACTCTTAACAATAAAAAGAAACGAACCGAGACCCAGATGCAGATCACGCATGAAACAAGCAAGGAAAGCATCAAAATCGGATTTTGATCAGAACCCAAATCGCAAAATTCGTGGTATAGGAGAACAGTGTAGGCTTACTTGCTCCTGTTGGGAGTCATTGTGGCGTGAGCTCCTTGGGAAGGGAGGGAGAAGGGGAGGTGGGAGGGGAATGTAGAAGGTGCTGCTTATTGCACCACCTCCCCTTCTTATTGAGGGAGCCCTCTGCTAAATTGGAACCCGTAAGGGAGGAAATGCCACAGTGCTCTTCTCGGCTCTGCTCTATTTCTTTCTCACTGTCGTCTCTCTTTCTTACCTCTTTTGGGACTTTTTTGTGGGGGAGGGGGCACATGATCTGGAATTTTGCTGTAACAGCCTTTTCTCTATGTTGGGGAAACTGCCAGCTCTTGACCTGGAGCTTCAGTAGGGTAATGATCCCTATTTTTGGGGGTGTTGAATGCGGTAAGATCTGCTTGGGATTTTCCATCTGTTTCTCCTCTGGCCACGGTTAAATCTGACTGTGCAGAGATAGGTACCTGAAGTTTTACCCCTTCTTCCTCTGGGGAGTTGGAACCGCCTTGGCCCTCTATTTTTGGCATGTTCCCTGTTCTATCAAATAAATATCGTCCTTTTGGATTTATTTTTTATTTTTTTAACTTTGATGATATAAATTTTTTTGAGATATTTACATATATATGTCACCGAAAATTAAAATTATTTTTTTGTCATTGATATATAAATATTGTTATTAATTTCATTGTAACTTTTTATGTAGTTAATATAAATGGACATCCCATTATCACGTTTGAGTTGATCGACTTTAACTCGTTCACTCGATTATCATGTTGGGCCCACAACCCCTGGGAGCATGTGCGGTCATGGGAGGATCCATTAGGGGTCAACGGCGAGGCAGGGGTAGGGATCTGGGGTGTCCATTGCCATCTTGTGTGGCGGAAGAGGTGTGTGAGATAGCACCACTATTGTTGCTACCGTTAGTGTTGGTGTTGCTGCCTATGTTATTGTTGGTGGTGCTGTTATTACTGTTGGTGGTGGTGATCATGATGTCAAAAGAAAGGAGAGAAAGGGAAATTTAACCTCCGTTAACACGAATCAGATAGAGTTAACTCAAGTGACATTGCGGTAAAAGAGTCATATTTTTTTAGTAATATTAATAATAATATTTACAACTTAATATTAAAATAATAATTCGGATCATTTTTTTTAGTAACATCGATGCAAAACCCCTATTTTATTTTCCCTTTGCAGTAAATGAGTCAATCTACTTTTCACCATAATATATATATAGTCTGTTTAAAGGACAACTTGACTGGCAAAGTCAACTATGTTCAGAATATGTTCCGTCGTCGATCTGAGAGGGAGCAAACCCACTCTTTTATCGTCAACGGTCAAAAGTTCTCTCAAATATGTGTCCCTTCAATCTACATTAAGAATTGGGGATTTTAATATGGTTATCGTTGGAAGTTTTTTTTTTTTTCAATCAGACACGTATCTTGATTTTTACTGTTTACGTAGACGGTTTTAGAAGGTTGTCCTGTTCACAACGTATGCCTCTCCATTTTCTTATTTTAACGAATATGATAGACTTGGACTTAAAAGTAAGGAGTTTTTGTATTCAAGGACCCATAAAATTTATTCTCTCTCCCCAATCTTCTTCCTCCGTTCCTACTTTCCTCCTCCAATAATCTCCGCATTGTTCCACACCACCTTCGAGTGAGCTTGGTACTTTGTAGCCTCAAATGGGACCATTAAGTGGTCCTTTGGTAGGTAAAAGTCAGAGTAATCGGAGCTTGAAAGCAAAATCCCTTACTTTAAGGTCCAAGTCTATCAACTTTGACAAATATTTGACTGAAGGGCTTACCGTGTAATCTGGAGAAAATTCTATGGGAATCAGCATTAATATTAAGAAGTCAAGGTGTAGAGTTAGATTTTGAACGTGAAAAAGGATTGAGTCAAGGAATCTTTTATTGTAATTACGTAAAAATTAGGGAATTTTGCAAAAAGGGGCATGGCAGCAGCATTTATGTGGGAAAAGGGATTGAAAACGTAAAAATATTAAAAAGGGGTCATAGAATCCAATGCCCTAAGGGCTTGCTAAGATGACAATGAAGTCATTGGATCCTTTTACTGGTTGCTGGATGCATTTATTTGGAAAAAGGGATCGAAATTACAAAAATATTAAAAAGGGGTCATAGTATCCAGCAACCTAAGAGCTTGCTAAGATGACAGTGGAGAAGTTGTTGAATCCTTTGACAGGTTGCTAAATCATCTAGTGATCTCTACCCAACGGTTACTCGGATTGGGCCATTTGGCACAGGTCACTGGATGATCCAGCGATCTGTAAGTAATCGTTACCCACGGCCGTACCCCTTCGTCTCCAATTCGCCTATATAAAACCCCCTCCCCCTCCTCGCTTTTCACCACATACCCCTCACCTCAAGTTCTCTTAAGAAATTTTCATTATCTCCCTAGCTCTAAATTTTCTCACTCTACTCCGATATCTACATGTAGCAATAAGATATTTTTATTTTTTAAAAAATAATTAATATCATGCATAGTTATTTTATATACATTTATAGTAATTTATTTTATTTTGATCGTTATAATAATATATAAGATATTAAGAATATATACGATATACATTTGTACTAACTTATTTTCTCTTATTATATACATCTTTTTTCTCATATCTTATAATAATAGATGGCACAGTAGAACGTAGGTGATTACGAACTTATCCAGAGAAATCGTCCTCATATCTTCAATTCGGATTGATGTAACGTTACACAGGTATTGAAAATTTTATTATTTAATTTTATTCATTTATGTAAGTGATTTTTGAGATTTTTTTAAATTTTAAGAATTTTTGATGTAGTTGAGATTTATTGAGCATACCATAATGATGAATCAAGTATTAAGGAGAAAAAATGATTTAGTGGAAGAGTAGTTGGAGTTAGCAGGTTTTGGAGCGACATCAAGTTTGTCAAGGCCGCAGCTCGATCATGCACTTATGCATGCTATAGTTGAGCGCTTATATCCAGAAACTCACACTTTTCATTTGTCAAAAGAAGCTATCATGACATTACAAGATGTTGCAATTTTGACGAGTCTTCACGTGGATGAACCACCTGTGACAAGTGTTGTACAACGCGGAGATTGAAGGGAAAAGTGCATAGAATTACTTGGAGAAGATCCGGATGAGAACATAAGTAAAACGAACTTAACCTCTAAGGGTTACATATGACATAGTTGAAGTGTAAGTTTGTAGATGATCTCGAGTCTGTAGAGACAGAAGATGATACGATTTGATATACTCGAGGCATCATTTTGATTTACTTAAGAGTTAGTATCTTTCCGGATTCTAGGGTTCCAATTAGGTATTATAAATAAAACACATAAAATATTCTCGAGTAATGTTTTTTATATATACTTAATCAATATTTTTTTATAAATTTACAGGTATTTATTACTAGTATAAGATCTTGGAGTATGCGGACAATTAGCCTGTGGAGCACTTCACTTGCTCAGTTGTATCACTAACTAAATGAAGCAACACGGTGTTCAACAACAAACGTATACGCTTTTTTTACGATGTTAAATTTCACATTAATTTATCTAAAATTTATAAATTTCTTTAAATATATGTTATAATCTTTAAATTGTATTTGTAGTTATAGATTTGGGAATACCTTCATGTTGAAAAGCCAAAAAAATTGTCATTTCCGCCTCATTTGTTACATATTGCACCACTAGGCATTTGGTAGGTTCAAAATATTTAATATAATAATAATTAAATTCATTACTCTATTTTTAACATAATAGTTATGTTTCAGGTGGAGCGGTAGTAAAGAATTTAATAGTAATGTGAGAACAACAAATTATATTTACTACCGAAATGAGATAGATATGCAATGCACTCATTAGATAACATACAATTAGTCTAACTAAATTTCATATTTATCATAAATTCTTGATTTATTATGTAATAACAATATTTAAAATCTTTTCGTTCATATTATAGGTGATTTGGAATCCTTACACAGATGGGAGGACACAGTACATTCATCCCATCTGTTTTGTAGATTAGGTGGTTTGGAGATCCAGGACATGCTTGATTTGTTATAATATAATAGTTATGCGCATTTCTGATCGTGTGATGACACAGTTCGGATTGAAGCAACACATTCCCGAACAGATGGATAAAATCCAATATGTTGACGAAAGAGTTATCTATTTTGTAGATTAGGTGCTTTGGAGATCCAGGACGTACTTGATTTGTTATAATGTAGTAGTTATGCACATTTCTGATCGTGTGATGGCACAGTTCGGGTTGAAGCAACACATACCCGAATAGATGGATAAAATCAGATATGTTGACGGAAGAGTTAAGGGTATCTCTTCATAGGCAACATATCATGAGAGGTACATTGATCAATGAACTCGGAGGCCGGAAGCAATTGTTAAGGAGCATGATTTACAAGACACATATAAAGAAGTCAGACAATGTTACTTGCGATGATATTGGAGGAAGACCAGAATGTGGGTGCAGGAACAAATGCTGCAACCTACAGTCGCGTACGAAACTTGAGGCCCAATTGAGAGAGACTTGGTAAGAAATATATATTTTAAATGAATTACTAAAATTCTAATTTATAAATTTTTTAATAATACTCATTTATTTTGCATAATATTAGATAAGTCTTATTTTCAAAGCAAAAGAACAGATAACGAGGTGGTTAAATACACCTCATTTACGGTCAAACGTAAGAGAAAAGGAAATGAAGGACTTAGTTGACCAACTTACCAAGAAAATAGAACATGGGTTGCATGACATTGAAGACTATGGAGTTGAAACTGAAATCGCGAATGCTGTTTCCGAGGAGGATGTTGGCCCACCTCCAACGCAGTACACGCAACCTCCGATATACTTTACCCAGCCTCCTTCCACGTTATTTACTCAGCATCCTCCGATGGATTACACGCAGCAATCGATAGATTATACTTACAACCCGACGCAGTTTACTCAACCATCATATGCTTACAATCCGTATGGGGAAGGATCATCGTAAGTTCCGAATTTTGATCCTTTTGAGAGTAAGCCAGCTAGTTTTCTAGATTTGCCTTTTACAGATCCAATGTAAAATCCATATTTGTCAAGGTATCCTGTATTGGGTCCACAGCCATCTAGACCACCATTTCAACCCCCTTTGATGCCTACCTATCAACATTCGAGACCTCAACAGATTTGGAATGAACTGCGAAACCAACAACAAGAAGGTGACGACACTGACAGTGATAATGAGGGTTATACATCCAACATTAGAAGCGTACGTTGCCGATCTAATGTTGGTAGCAGGTCTATTCACCTAGATCGTGACAATCTTAAGAGAGAAAGAGGAAGGGTTGGACAACAAGATTCGTCATGAGGTAGGGGACATAGAGGCCTTTTTAGTGCATTCAGTAGTGCTGTAAGTAATGTTGTTCGATGATGAGAACATCGTCATAAACCCTAAACTAGCACCATCTAACCCATATTTGCAAGAAAAGGCTCCTACATAACTATAGAAAGGCTTGACTCAGAGAAATTCTGAGTTTGTAAAGAAAATAGAAATTAAGGGGTAAAAATGCAATTTTACCAATTCAATCTGAAAACAGGGTAACTCAGGGTCCAAACATAGGTCAAACTAACCTAATAAGAAGAAAAGTGGGATGAGTTGATCTAATAAGGGCTACAGCAACTCCAAGGAATTAAATGACATCCTGTAACCCTAAAAATAAATCCACTTCAATTCACGAGGTTCGAGGCAAAGAAAAAATGAATAAACCCTCTACAATTTGTAGAAAAATAATCTCTAGGGCTTAGAACCTTCAATTTGGCTTTAGGAACCCATTTTGACCTACATTGAGAACCATGTCCAATTAATGACTTAATTTAGGTTTTTACGTAAATTGACCGGTCAAAAAATGTCTGATCTAGAAATAAAATTCACCATTAGAATCCTTAGGCTCCATTTAGTCATGCATAAAAACTTGAGCCTAAGAAGAGACCTTCTTGACCGACTTTGCATTTTGGTCCTCATTTATTACTTTTTGACCCTCAACTTTTGAAACCCTCGCATTTTGACCCCTAACTCTTATTCGTTCTTTGCATTTGGGTCCTCCCTGCAAAACCCTGAGCAGCGCCATGCTCCGGTGACTTTGCGCGGAGCATGGCGCCGCGCAGGGTAAGGGAGACCCTCTGCCAAGTCAACCGGGGGTTCCCTGCGACGTCTGCCGTCGCAGGGACACCTCCATGGTCTCTGCAACCACTCATACCTCCCGTGCGAACGCGCGGAAGGTATGGGTCTCCATCTTCGGCGTCCTCCGGCGAGGGAGGCACGTCGCCTCCCTCCGTCCTCCTCTCTGATTCCACCTCTATAAAAACCGCCCCCGTCCACCGAACTCAACAGCTCAGTTCTGACGGAGAAACCTCCCCCCCTTTCCTCTCTTCCCACTCCGGCAGAAGCCCCCCTGCTCCAGCAGTTCTTCCTCCTCCTCCTCGTCGCTCTGCCGCATTACCAGCAGCAAAGCTGCCTTCACCCGCCCGGTCCGCGAGCTCATCACGCGGATCCGGCCGACCCGACCCGACTTGACTCGAACACTCCTCGTCCACCACGCACGCCGGTGGACCTGGACCCGGGCGCGACCCGTACCCGAATACCCGGCAGCTCTGGGAGAGTTATCCTACGAGTGAATTTTGAGAGAGAGAGATGCGAGGGAGGGTAGAGTAGGTTTTTGCCTTCTGACCAAACTGTGAGTGTGCAGGCACAGAAGAGAAAAGAGAAGATAAGAAGAAGAAGGACTGCGAGAAGAAGAAGAAGAAGAAAGCCATAGAGGAAAGAAAGAAAGAAGATGCACTGTAGCAAAAGCTACTTAAGTCGTCTGATTGAAAAATCAGACGACGCCCTGAAGAAAGAAAAGAAGAAGCAAGGAAGGAAAAGAAAGAAAGAAAAAGAAGAGGAGGATCACCACTGCCGCAGAGAAGAAAAAGAGAAAAGAGAAGACAAGAAGAAGAAGAAAGAAAGAAGAAGAACAGAAGAGGAATAAGAAGAACAGAAGGTAGAAGACTGAAGAACCCAAGAGAAGAGCACAGAAGAGAAGAAGACAAAGACGAGAAAGAAGAGAGAAGAAGAACAAGCCAACAAAATAAATCTCTCTCTGTCTCTCTTTTCACTTTTGTAATAGAAACTTTGTACTTCTAGAATACAATTTGCTCCCTGAGTTCGACCTGGGAAAACTTTTATTTTCCGAGTAACAAATTATATTAAACTAGTAACTGCTCCTCTATACTATACTACAACGAGATATTAAAACCATAGAGGATTGGCACCGAACCAGTTTTTGGCGCCGTTGCCGGGGAGCAACGGCTATTCTAGAAGCTTTGAATTTCTTTTAAGAGATTGCTAATTTTTTTCTCTCTCTTATGTTCAGGTAAAAATTGGAAGAACAGCCGCACAACAAATACTCCAACAAAACAGGTAATCTTCATCAGCCCTTTCTTAACTCCCTTAAAATCTAAAAAGGAACGAAAAGAAAAATCAACTTAGGGCTACCTGCATCATACATAGTAATTCCTCAAAGTTGCCTAAATTTTTCATTTCAACACATTTTAACTGTCCATCCAACTAAGGTAACTAGGGCTAAAACCTTCTTGATTGAGCCTTAGATACTACATTTTTGAGGCAACTGAAATGGACCAACTAGAGCCAACTCGGGAATTAAAAAGCTAGGGTTTTTAGAGACACAACTTCTATTAACAAAGAAAAGATCTTCCCAAAAAGAGGTGTACCTAAACCTTGTTTGAAAAGATCTATACAAGAGAAACCCTAAACAATTGGCTCTCTAAACACTTGAACCCTAAAAGAAAGGACCCAAAAGCTCTCAAAAGAACAAGAGGTGAAGTTGACCCCTTGGGTCAACCAACCTTAAAATTAGGTCACTTCTTCACTCAAAATACCTAAAAGTTCAAGTGAAACCTTAAGCACCCTAATCTTAAAGTAAAAGAGGTAGACTTAAGAGGTCAAGATCCCCATTCTGGTCTACCTGGAACCGCAGTGACAAGAGAGGTCGGGTAGGGGAAACCCTATAACCCGTGGGGACGCTCTACCGTGTAGGGGTCTTCGCGGGACTCACCCTCTCTGGCTGCCCAGGTAATTCTCAGGTGGACGATCTTTCTAATCAAGGGGTCCATCTGCCCCGCACCTCTATAGTCACCCAACACATTTTTGGGTGACTTGATTGGGTCCAGCACCTTCTAAACTCTTCCACTCCAACAGTGCATGAACGGTAGGAGATCCTTAAGACCACCCTTAAGATCTCCTTTAGGAATTCACTCTCGTCAAGGCCCAGCCTTGACTCCCTTATTTAAACAGCAACCTTACCCCATCATTCTCTCATCTGATTCTGAATCAAGCTCTTCTTCTTCCCCTATCATGGCTCAGCCTGTTGAGGAAGAAAACAATTTGGAGCACCAGCTCCAGCGACTTAATGACCTCTTCCAAAACTTTGTGCACCCACCGCAGCGTCCTATGATGCGGGACCATTATAATCCTGCTGCGGTGGCCATTGAGCTTCGAGTCAGAATCCCGGCTGGAGGACTTGATTCCGAATTGAAGCCCAACATGATTCATGATATACCTAAATTCCATGGGCTTAATTCTGAATATCCCTTCCAACACATCAAAGAGCTAAAGCATCTGGCCCAAACTTTTGGGTCAAACGCGCAAAATCGGGATATTCTTCTCATGAAGATGTTCTCCTTTTCTCTTATGGACAAGGCCGCTCATTGGTATCAAACTCAGACCCGGCTGATCAACACTTGGGAAGAACTTCAGTCTAAGTTTTTGAAAAAGCTCTTCCCCGTTAGTCGGACCAACGCCTTGCGCCATCAGATTACACACTTCACTCAACAAACAGGGGAACCTCTCCTTGAGGCATGGGATCACTTTCAGGATCTCATGAGAAAGTGCCCCCATCACGGAGTTCCTAAATGGGAACATGTCCAATCTTTTTACCAGGGACTCCGTGAGGACATTCGTCTTTTCGTCAATGCAACTTGCGGAGGAAATATCATGGGTCAACATGAAGACACCGTATGGGAGATTTTAGAAAACATGTGCGAGAACTCCATCAACAATGACTCCATGGGATTATTCGACAGGACGAATACCCGCGCATCGACGAATCTTAAGGGAGCACATGAGACACAGGGCCTGTCCGCATCAGTCGACCTGGAGTTAATGGCCAGTCGATTGAACAAGGTCTCAATCATCGAGAAGAAGGTGGATGAGCTGACTCAGCACTTGCAGCGAGCCACCTCTGCACGTAACTCCTTTGCACAACATCCTTCCACACAGGAGACTGTGCAAAGTATTCTCCACCGACCTTCCCCTAGGATGGATCCATATCCATCCCCATCTGATTCTCGGGTCGGAGGATCATCCGATCCTTTCTACACCAGCCCGGGGAATTCCATTCCCCCTTTCTTTGATTCTCTAGAGGTTCCTCAGACCTGTGAGGACCTCAACGCCATCCAGAATGACCCGTTCTCCAACACCTATAACCCTGGATGGCGAAACCATCCCAACTTTCAGTGGGCGGGAAATTCCCAAACCCAAAGACCACCCTTTCAGCCCCGCCCACAACTCCCTCGTCCTTACCAGCCGCCTCAGCCTTGGCCCAACCCTACTTATCCATCAAGCCCAAATTAGGATCAAATGTCCCTTATCCTTCAGACTCTGGCTGACATTCAAAGAACGAATGCGGCTATTCAAAAGCAACACAAGGACGAAATCACAGAGGTCCGAAACCAATTGGCCCAGTTGGCAAATTCTCGCCAGCCAGGCACTCTTCCTTCCCAACCTCTTCCTAACCCAAATAACGTGCCAACCCAGCGGCGCGTTATGAACCCAAACCCGGGCCAGACCCATATGATTTATCAGGACCCCTCTATTCCTTCACCAGATGGGATAGAGGCCTCCACTTCTTTTGCAGGTTACCAGCAGCAACCTATCTTACCCAGTCCCAACCAAAACCAGGCAGGACTTAATTCCGTAACAACCCGTAGTGGTAAGGAAACCCAAGACCCACCTCATCCAAACCACTCCAGGTCTGATAGTGATCCCAAGCCTAGGGCAGTAATCCAGGACATTCCCACCCCTATCCCAGATCCACAACCTGGACCTATCCTAGAAGAACCAACCAAGATCCCATTTCCCGAGGCCTTGACCAAGGGAAAGAAGACCACCAAGCCCGTGGCACCTGAGGAGGACCTGGTCAAGCTCTTTGAGCAGGTCCACATAAACATCCCTTTGATGGATGCCATCCGCCACGTACCAGCTTACGCACGATTCTTAAAGAATGTGTGTACACCCCAGCGTAAGCCGCGAACCAAGGGTGGGAGCCCAATTGTTCTATCAGAGCAAGCCAGCTCTGTAATCCTCAGTAGACTCCCACCCAAGGCAAAAGATCCTGGTACTCCCCTGATTTCCTGCAAGATAGGTGATACCCAATTTGATAGAGCCTTGCTGGACTTGGGTGCATCCATAAACCTGATACCCACATCCTTACTTGACCATCTAGAAGAATCTGAGCTAAAACCAACCGAGGTGACATTACAATTAGCAGATCGATTTATAAAGTCACCAAAAGGGATTCTCGAGGATGTTATTGTGAGAGTGCGGGATTTCTACTTTCCTGTAGACTTTATAGTCTTAGACATGGACGCACCTGAGAACCCTAGGGATACACCAACATTTTAGGGAGACCTTTCCTGGCTACTGCTAGAGCCAACATTAGCTGTGAGGAGGGCCAAATAGAGCTCAAATTTGGGAATCAAACCCTGAAAATTGATATATTTAAGGCCCAACAAAGAATCAATTGCGGTGTCATTGAACAGATTTGTGACGTTAGGGCTTTGGTTGATGAAACACACTTCCAGAATGACCTAATTATACCTCATCAACCGCAGAAAGATCTTGACCCGCAAACTAAGGAGTCAAATCCAGATATGAACAACCTAGTAACTCCTACCCTTGAACCTCACGTCTATACTGAACCACCCGCTGCTGCTGATAACCCCATCCTCGAACTGAAGCCCCTTCCTGCTCACTTGAAATACATCTTTTTGGGTTCTAATCAGACCCTTCCTGTGATTATCAATTCCAACCTCAATCCTGAATAGGAATCCCGTCTGATTGCTGTCCTCCAGCAACATCGCAGAGCCATCGGGTGGACTCTCGATGACTTGACTGGAATAAGTCCCTCTTATTGCACTCATCATATCTATTCAGAAGAGGGCGCACGACCTTCTCGTGAAATGCAGAGACGCTTGAACCCCAATCTGCAGGAGGTCGTGAAAAAGGAGATCATCAAGTGGTTAGATGCCGGGATCATCTACTCGATCTCCGATAGTCGTTGGGTGAGCCCAATTCAGGTTGTGCCTAAGAAGGCAGGACTCACCACCATAACGACCGAGACCGGAGAAATCATTCCTACCCGATTAGCCAATGCGTGGAGAGTCGTATAGATTACCGCCGACTCAATTCCTCCATGAAGAAGGGTCATTTCCCACTACCTTTCATTGATCAGATTCTCGAGAAACTAGCGGGAAATAGGTTCTTCTGCTTTCTTGACGGGTACTCCGGTTATAACCAGGTGGCAATCCATCCTAAAGACCAAGAAAAGACCACGTTCACCTGCCCCTTCGGAACATACGCTTTCCGAAGGATGCCTTTCGGTCTTTGCAATGCACCCGCTACTTTTCAGCGGTGCATACTTGCCATATTCTCAGATATGGTAGGTGATTATCTGGAAGTCTTCATGGATGACTTTTCAGTTTTTGGAGCATCATTCGACGATTGCCTCCAACACTTGGTCCATATACTCAGGCGGTGCATCGATGTGAATTTGGTTCTTTCCTGGGAAAAGAGCCATTTCATGGTGCCTGAGGGAATTGTCTTGGGACATTTAATTTCGGAAAAAGGCATCCAAGTGGATCGAGCTAAGGTTGATCTGATCTCTCGCCTTCCTATGCCTAGCTCGATCAGGGACATTGATGTAAACACATTTACACTACTTAAAATGTCTATTTATGCATGTTCTTAAGCATAAGATTGCATTTCATGATATAAATATTGCATTACATGCATCATCTTGCATTTAGAGTAGTTTGAATAAAATGGAGGTTAATTGTCTCCTTTTATGTGCTTGGACAGGGCAAATATTTTATCGGGGCCTCGGATCAAAGATCCAACCGTATGGATATGATCAGGGCGACGATTGGAGTTCAACGACTCCAAGATCGCCCTAATCAGGCATCCGTAGCATCAGATAGAGACCGGGGAACCCTAGAAGATCAAGGGCCAGGATGGTGTAAATCCGCACTTCAGATGGAAAATCCAACCACACGGATGAATTCGGATCGACGATCGCAGCCGAACAACACAAAAATCGAGTCAATCCGACATCCGTGGCACCATCTACAACTTCCAGAAGATGGACGGCCAAGATAGCGCCACGTGGCGCCATCCCAGCCGCCCAATCGGCCGCGGGGTCCTGTGAAGACTGCGCATCGTCTCCTCTCCGCCGTTGGATCTCGATCCAACGGCTGCGGTCGCGCGCGTTTAAAAACGTCCGCGCGACCATTTCGCCCGCGTAGCGCAGCGGCGACGCAGCTGCGGGCGAAGCAGAGGTCGCGGGTTCGAGCCGCGGAGAGGGGATCGAAGGCGCGGGCGAGCGGGCGCGCACGAGCGTCGGATGAAGATCCAACGGCCGCGCGCGCTCGATAGCGCCGACGCGCAATTGGACGCTCTGGTGGGCGCGCGATCGCACGCGGGCGGCGCGCTACGCAGCGGGCGCGGACGCGATCTAAGCCGTCCGATCTCGCGATCGGACGGCTGAGACGACACGGACGTGCGTCTGCGTTACGCGCGCAGGCCAGCCGAGCCGGCGCGCGTGGCGCGGCGGCGACGGCGACGGCGGGGCTTTAGCGACGGTTTTATCCGTCACTAAAGACCCCTTATTTATTATTTTGAAGATGTAATGTCCATTTTGCCCCCACTCCTTGCAACTATAAAAGGAGACCCCCTCCATACGAAATTTTCATCCCTTCCTTCTCCTCTCTACCTCTCCAAAGCTCAAGAGAAGCTTGTCCCACACCCGGGATGCTTCTCGCGAGATAAAGTCCAAATTTTTCGTCCCCCTTCGGAAGTGGATCCCGCGACGACGACGGCGTGCTGCTTCGTTCCCGTTCTTCTGCTTCGTCCTCCTTCGTCCCGCTTCGTTCTCCTTCGTCCAGGCGTCGTCCCGTCCGGCTCGTCCTCCAAGCGACCGTCGAGGAGGATTTCTCTCTCCCTATTCTTTTTACTACTTTCTAGTATAGATTTACTGCTTTCTAGAGTAGTCTATTCGTCCTCCGAGCGATCGTCGAGGAGGACATTTCTCCCTCCATTCTTTTAATGCTTTCTAGAGTAATTGTTTTATGTTTTCTAGTTGTAATGAAAGAACTCTTTTATGATAAATTCCTTGTCTATTCTACATCTCATTTTGATTTCCATGTATAGTATTCCTTCGCTCTCTCTTACTCCCTCTCTCTCTTTTATTTGTTGTAGATACTTAGATAGTTTAAATTGAATTTCTTTGTGACAAAATAAAAAGAAACGCGGAGTTTTTAAATCAAACGTTCGCCTCCCTGTGTTCGACCCGGAATTCTTATTTCGGTATAAATTTTATTTGTTGAACACGAATCCTTTGCTTTCGAACTACAACGACGGGTTTTCCAAAACCAAACACGTTAGCGTAGATTCGTCTCGTTCAACAGACATCCGTTCTTTTTGGGGCACGTCGGTTTTATCGTCGTTTCATTCCGGATTTTTCGAAAATCGCGCGCCCCTTGACTTCCCTGCTCTCCAAGGATGTATCCTTTGAAATCTCCAAGGAATGCACTCTAGCCTTTGAAAACCTGCGTTACCGAGTCACCCAAGCCCCGATCCTACAATCCCTAATTGGTCTCAACCCTTTGAGATCATGTGCGATGCATCTAACTTCGCTGTAGGAGCGGTCCTGGGGTAAAAAGCTGACGGAAAACCCATGGTCATATACTACGCTAGCAAGACACTTGATGAGGCTCAGCGTAACTATACAATTACGGAGAAAGAGCTGCTAGCCGTAGTATTTGCCCTTGAAAAGTTCTGATCGTATCTTATGGGTTCCCATGTCATCATTTACTCGGATCACACGACTGTAAAGCATCTCCTTGCTAAGAAGGACGCGAAGCCCCGACTAATCCGATGGATCTTGCTGTTGCAAGAATTTGATCTCGAGATTCGCGACAAGGCGGGAAGACAGAATGTGGTAGCCGACCATCTGTCCCGTCTTCCTTCTGAGATTATCAACCCTTCGGGACCCATCACGGAACATTTTCCTGATGAGCACCTGCTTTCTGTTGGTACTAGACTTCCATGGTTTGCTGATATAGTAAACTACTTGGCATCTCATCAGACCCCGTCTGATTGGCCGAAGGCCAAGAAAGACAAATTACGTTCTGATACCAAGTATTACATCTGGGAAGATCCGTACCTTTTCCACATAGGTGCTGATCAAATTATTCGAAGATGTGTCCTGGAAGAGGAATTCAGCAATATCCTCTCTTTCTGCCATGACCAAGCATGCGGTGGCCATTTCTCTGGGCATAAAACCACATCAAAAGTCCTCCAGTGTGGCTTTTACTGGCCTACACTATTCAAAGACGTATACAGTCACTGCAAGGCATGCAGTCGTTGCCAGAGCTTGGGCAACATGAACCGTCGCGACATGATGCCTTTGCAGCCAATTCTCGTATGCGAAATCTTTGATGTTTGGGGGATTGATTTTATGGGCCCCTTTCCTGTTTCGGATGGTTTCGAATACATTCTGCTTGTTGTGGACTACGTGTCCAAATGGATCGAAGCCATATCGACCCGAACCTGTGATCACAAAATTGTTCTCAAATTCATTCATCAAAACATTTTCTCAAGGTTCGGAATTCCCCGTGCCATAATCTCTGATGGAGGGACCCACTTTACGAACGCTCAGTTTAGGTCACTGAAGACCAAATACGGGGTGTCTCACCGAATCTCTACTCCTTACCACCCCCAAACTAATGGTCTAGTTGAGCTATCAAATCGGGAGATCAAGAAAATCCTGTAGGTCACTGTTCGGCCTGACAGGAAGGACTGGTCGTCCCGACTTCCGGAAGCATTGTGGGACTATAGGACCGCCCACAAAACCCAATTAGGCATGTCTCCCTTTAGACTGGTATACGGGAAGGCGTGTCACCTTCCCGTAGAACTGGAGCATAAAGCCTATTGGGCAGTACGGAATTGTAATCTAGATCT
Source organism: Thalassia testudinum (assembly GCA_037157565.1). Lineage (NCBI taxonomy): Eukaryota > Viridiplantae > Streptophyta > Magnoliopsida > Alismatales > Hydrocharitaceae > Thalassia > Thalassia testudinum. Next base: position 9,719,377 of record JAZHRO010000059.1, on the reverse strand, counting down.
TTCAAAGGCTGGAACCCACAGAAAACTCCAAATCAGCGAGATCAATGAATTACTCATAGACGCGTATGAGAGCTCGCGAATCTACAAGGAGCGGGTTAAAGCCTTCCATGACAAGCATATCTCGAGAAAGATCTTTCATCCTGGTTAGAAGGTCCTACTCTTTGATGCCCGACTCAAACTTTTCCCAGGAAAGCTGCGATCCAAGTGGGTCGGACCATATTTAGTCTGACAGGTTTTTGGAAATGGAGCTATCGAAATCAGTCCGCTCAGCCACGATTCCGAACCTTTCATCGTGAACGGTCAGGGACTCAAGCCGTTCAATGATGTGACTTCTACTGATTTGGCTGAATCATCTTATATCCTCCATTCCCCTTGAGCTTATTACGTCCAGTCGATGGCGTAAAACTCAGCGCTTAATGGGAGGCAACCCGTCATTTTCCTAAAAATCCAAAACCTTTTTCACACTTTTGTGCACTTAACGTTCACCCTTATAGACAGCCGACCCCACCTCAGATGCTTGCATCTGGGATTAGAAATCGTCCGCAAAATTCATCCTGACCCATTCACTCATCCAAATTTCTGTCTTAAGGAATGAACTAAGTAAATAAAAAATCCCCTAGTCACAATGAGGATATTACAAACCTTAGGCATGGGGGGGTATAAAAGTGCAAAACTTGTAAGAAATGATTTTAAACAAAAAAATTCACATATGCCAAAAACACCATAAAAATTAAAAAAATTTTCGAAAAAAGAAAAAGAGAATAAGAGGAGAAGGAAATTTTGTGGGAAAAGAAAAGGAAACAAAATGAAAAAGGAGCACAAAATTATGAGAAAAAGGTAGTCATTAGTAAGAAACTAAGGAATTAACCTAAGTTCTAGACCCCATTCAAGAAAAGATCTGAAAAGTGCACAATGGGATTAGTAAGAACGCAAACCTTAAGCATTCTTGGATAGACTCTTAGTACCTGAAAGAATGGTGGCTAGAGATAACTAGGTTTTACTATAGTGTTGTAGTATAGCCAGTTATTGCCATCATTTCAAATATATAATTTTTTACTCGGAAAATAAAGAGTTCCCGAGGTCGAACTCAGGGAGCAAGTTGTATTCTAGGGGTACAAATTCTTATTACAAAAATAAAGAGAGAGAGAGGGGGAGAGAGATGAAAATTTGGCTCCTTCTTCTCTTCTTTCTTCCTCTTTGTTTTCTCTTCTCTTTGGCTTTCGATTTCTTCTTCTTTGTTTTCTCTTCTCTTTGGCTTTCGGTTTCTTCTTCTTTGTTTAACACCTTGTGGTCTTCTTCTTCTACTTTTTTTTTCTTCAGATCTTCTTTCTACTTCTTTCTGCTGATCTCCTTCTCGTGCTCTTCTTCTGCTTTTGCTGTCAGGACGTTGTCTCTCCTCCTTTCTTCTTTTTCTTTCTGTCTTCTTCATCTGCAGCAGTGGTGATGTTCTTCTTCTTTCTTTTCTGCCTTCAGAGCGTCGTCTGATCTTCCACTCAGACGACTTAAGTCACCGCTGCTACAGTGCCGCTCAGTGCTCCTTCCTTCAGTCTTCTTCTTCTTCTCTTCAGCTGATCTCCTTCTCGTGCTCTTCTTCTGCTTTTTGTTCTTCAGATCTTCCGCAGTCCCTTCACCTGTGCCTGCACACTCAGAGTTCCAATCAGAGACGGCAAAACCTACTCTACCCTTCCCCCCCCCCCCCCCCCCCCCCCCCCCCCCCGCGTTTCTCTCTCACAGAAGCCGCTCTTAGGAAAGCTCTCCCAGAGCTGCCGGGTAGTCGGGGTACGGGTCGCGCCCGGGTCTAGGCCCACCGGCGTGCGTGGTGGGCGAGGAGTGCCAGACAAGTCGGGTCGGGTCGGCCGGATCCGCGTGATTAACTCGCGGATGGGCCGGGTGAGACGGTGTGAGAGGGACCTCACCCCGTGTGCTGAGGCGATAAGCCTCCAGCACGTTTTCAATTTGTATCGCTGCGCCGCTCCAGAGCCTTCCGAGGTGGGACTAAATGTCCCACCCCAATTTGGCGCCTGCGCGGAGGAACCAGCTGGCAACTGCGGCTTTACGCGAGGCCCTCGCCCCTGCTGCGAACCTGGGGCTCTTCGCGAAGACACCCCACGTAACCTGAGAGCCTGACCTGGGCGTAGCGAGGCTGCAGCTGCAAGCGGAGGCAGCTCCTTCTGCACAGCAATGGCGGCGGAGGTCGGGTGACCTGTTCACAGCAAAACGGCCTCTCGGCCTAATCAGAAGGTACCGGGAGCTTCGCCAGAGTGCGGCGAAGCTCGTGCGAGTGGTGGCGAGGCGTGGGGCGGCGTGCAGGGGCTGCCCTAGGTCGGACTGTGGGTCGGGAAGTGGGTGTGTTCCGTGGATTTGCAGAGGTCGAGTGGCGGGAATTGGAAGGGCGGAAATGGATCAGGGTGAGGAGGCGGAGATTATGTGCAGGTCGGCGAGCCGTGTGGGGTGCTGGAGTGATGGGAGCGGGTCGCCGGAGTGTGGCCAGAGGTGGAGAAGGTGAGGGCGATTGGTCGGAATCGAGGGCGACAGTAAGGGTTTAAAGTGAGGAAAAGGAAGAGGGGAGAAAGGTGAGAAGTTATACCTACTTAACAGGACAAGGAGGGGCCGGAACAGGCGACAGTCGTATCGACTGTCGCTGGAGAAGAAGCTACCCAGAGGAAGGAGCGACGGCGAGGAGAGGGCTGGAGAGGCGCGCGCTGGGTGCGGCGCGGCGCGGGAAGAACAGGGGAAGGCAGCCCTGCTGCTGGTAGTGCGGCAGAACGACGAGATGGAGGAGGGAAAAACCGTCGGAGCTGGAGGGCTTCCTGTCGGAGTGGGAGGAGAGTGAAAAGAGGGTGTTTTTCCGTCAGGACCGAGCTCCCAAGAACGGTGGAGCGACGGGGGGTACTTATAGGGTAGAATCAGAGAAGAGGGCGGAGGGAGACGACGTGTCTCCCTCGCCGGAGGACGCCGGAAGTGGAGACCCATACCATCCGTGCGTTCGCACGGCCGGTATGGTGGGTTGCAGCGACCAGGGGGGTGTTCCTGCGACGGCTGACGACGCAGGGTACCCCCGGTTTACTTGGCAGAAGGTCCCCCTTACCCTGCGCGGCGCCATGCTCCGCGCAAGGTCGTCGGAGCATGGTGCTGCTCAGGTTTTGCAGGAGGGACCTGAACGCAAAGAACGAAGGAGAGTTAGGGGCCAGAATGCGAGGGTTCAAAATTTGAGGGCCAAAAAGTAAATAGATGAGGACCAAAATGTAAAGTTGGTTAAGAAGGTTTCTTCTTAGGCTCAAGTTTTTATACATGACTAATTAGGACCTAAGGATTCTGATGGTGAATTTTATTTCTAGATAAAACCTTGTTTGACCGGTCAATTTACGCAAAAACCTAAATTAAGTTATTAATTGGGCATGGTTCTCAATGTAGGTCAAAATGGGTTCCGAAGGCCAAATTGAAGGTTCTAAACCCTAGAGATTATTTTTCTATGAATTTTATAGGGTTTATTCTATTTTTACTTTGCCTCGAACCTTGTGAATTGAAGTGGGTTTGTTTTAAGGTTACAGATTATCATTTAGTTCCTTGGAATTGCTGTAGCCCTTATCAGATCATCCCACTTTCCTTCTTATTCGGTTTGTTTGGCCTATGTTTGGACCTGTATGCAGATTATACTGGTAAAATTGCATTTTTACCCCTTATGACTTGTTTTCTCCTTAAACTCAGAATTCTCTGAGTTAAGCCTTTTCTTGAGTTATGTAGGAGCTTTTATCCTTTGTATTAGGTCAAAATGAGCTAGTTATGGCTCATGATGAGGTTCTCATCATACCCCCATGCCTAGCTTTTGCTAGTCCCTTAGCAAAAACTTAAGGTTTCAACCCTTGTTCTAGACCATGAAGTTCTTAATAGCTTCAAATAAGTGCTTTTTCATTTAAGCTTAGATTAGGTTAGAATGTTGACCATAGGCCTAAAAGGTACTCTAGTACCAATCAAGATCCAAATCTGTCTAGCCTCAGCCTTAGTCCTTAGCAAAGGTTTTTAAGGCCCACAAGAACTAACCTAAGGTTTATTGGACTTTATGGTTAAAGCACCCGTGCTTGAAATGATTTTAGCCCTGGCTCAGTTCGCAGTGTGTTTTATAAGAGAGAGATAGAAAGTTTTTCTATTTGGAGAGTTTTCTCTCTCTTTTTCTTTTTAGTTCTAGCCTAGGATTGGCTTTTCAACACGGTCTGTATCAGATTCTTTGCTCCCATCATCAATCCTCAAGGGTTCCTGGCAATCGATGCTTCGAGATAGCACCGCCCATGGCAACCCCCGGAACCCTGGCTATTGAGATTGCGAGATAATCCCATCCATGGTGTTCCGTGGCCGAATCCAGACCCTGGCAATTGACACTTCGAGATAATGCCATCCATGGAATCTGAACCAGCAGAGTGCTTACATGGCCCCAGTAGGATATGTAAATATCCTAAGAGACAAGCACCGAGGAGATGATATTTTGTTACGCATCTTCGAGGGGATTTCCCGCCTCTCTGCGCTGGGAACTCGTCCAAATCAACTTGTGTTGATCGGCCGCTCCTACTCTAGGTGTATTTTTCAGAATTTTGCGACGCTTCTGCGTGATTTTGATTTTTACGCTTACTGAACCAGGCTGTGTGTGAGGTTAGGGTGCTTAGGTTGCTAAGTCCCGTAAACCAAAAATTAGTTAACGAGGCCAAATACTCCCTAAGCCTTAGACCTAATACTTCAGCTTTTCATTTTCCTCAACCTCTTGAGGAATGTCTAGATCTTAATGGGTACTAAGAGTCTATTCAAGAATGCCTAAGGTTTGCGTTCTTACTAATCTCATTATGCACTTTTCAGTTATTTTCTTGAATGAGGTCTATAACTTAGGTTAATTCCTTAGTTCCTTACTAATGACTATCACTTTTTTTCTTATAATTTTGTGCTCCTTTTTCATTTTGTTTCTTTTCTCCTCTCCTTTACAAAATTTCCTTCTCTTTTCCTCTTATTCTTTTTCGAAAATTTTTTTAAATTTTTATGGTGTTTTTGGCTTATGTGAATTTTTTGTTTGAAACCTTTTCTTACAAGTTTTGCACTTTCATACCCCCCCATGCCTAAGATTTGCAATGTCCTCATTGTAACCTAGGGGGTTTTTATTCAACTTAGTTCATTCCTTAAGACAGAAATTTGGATGAGTGAATGGGTCGGGTTAAATTTTGCAGACGATTTCTAATCCCAGATGCAAGCATCTGAGGTGGGGTCGGCTGTCTACAAGGGTGAACCTTAAGTGCAAAAAGGTGTCAGAAAAAGTTTTGGATTTTTTTTTTCTTGGAAAAAGATGGGTTGCCTCCCGTTAAGCGCTGAGTTTTACGCCATCGGCTGGGCGCAATAAGCTCAAGGGGAATGGAGGATATAAGATGCTTCAGCCAAATCAGTAGAAGTCACATCAATGAATGGCTTGAGTCACTGACCGTTCACGATGAAAGGTTCGGAATTGTGGCTGAGTGGACTGATTTCGATAGCTCTATTTCTAAAAACTTGTCGAACTAAATATGGTCCGACCCACTTGGATCGCAGCTTTCCCGGGAAAAGTTTGAGTAGGGCATCAAAGAGTAGGACCTTCTGACCAGGATGAAAGATTTTTCTCGAGATATGCTTGTCGTGGAAGGCTTTAACCCGCTCCTTGTAGATTCGCGAGCTCTCATACGCGTCTAGACGTAATTCATCGATCTCGCTGATTTGAAGTTTTCTGTGGGTTCCAGCCTTTGAAAAATCTAGATTACAGTTCCGTACTGCCCAATAGGCTTTATGCTTCAGTTCTACGGGAAGGTGACACGCCTTTCCGTACACCAGTCTAAAGGGAGACATGCCTAATTGGGTTTTGTGGGCGGTCTTATAGGCCCACAATGCTTCCGGAAGTCGGGACGACCAGTCCTTCCTGTCAGGCCGAACAGTGACTTGCAAGATTTTCTTGATCTCCCGATTAGACAGCTCAGCTAGACCATTAGTTTGGGGGTGATAAGGAGTAGAGATTCGGTGAGACACCCCGTATTTGGTCATCAGTGACCTAAACTGAGCATTTGTGAAATGGGTCCTCCCATCAGAGATTATTGCACGAGGAATCCCGAACCTTGAGAAAATATTTTGATGAATGAATTTGAGAACGATTTTGTGATCACAGGTTCGGGTCGGTATGGCTTCGATCCATTTGGACACGTAGTCCACAGCCAACAGTATGTATTCGAAACCATCTGAAACAGGAAAGGGGCCCATAAAATCAATCCCCCAAACATCAAAGATTTCGCATACTAGAATCGGTTGCATAAGCATCATGTCGCGATGGCTCATGTTGCCCAAAGTCTGGCAACGACTGCATGCCTTGCAGTGACTGTACGCATCTTTGAACAGTGTGGGCCAGTAAAAGCCGCACTGGAGGACTTTTGATGCGGTTTTATGCCCGGCGAAATGGCCACCGCATGCCTGGTCATGGCAGAAAGATAGGACATTGCTGATTTCCTCTTTCGGGACACATCTCCGGATGATCTGATCAGCACCTATGCGGAAGAGGTACGTGTCTTCCCAAATGTAATACTTGGCATCGGAGCGTAATTTGTCCTTCTTGGCCTTCGGCCAATCGGACGGGATCTGATGAGATGCCAAGTAATTTACTATATTAGCAAACCATGAAAGGCTAGTACCGATAGTCAGCAGGTGCTCATCAGGAAAATGATCAGTGATGGGTCCGGAAGGGTTAATGATCTCAGAAGGAAGACGGGACAGATGGTCGGCTACCACATTCTGCCTTCCCGCCTTGTCGCGAATCTCAAGATCGAATTCTTGCAACAGCAAGATCCATCGGATTAATCGAGGTTTCGCGTCCTTCTTTGCAAGGAGATGTCTCACAGCTGTGTGATCCGAGTATATGATGACACGGGAACCCAGAAGGTACGATCTGAATTTTTCTAGGGCAAATACTACAGCTAGCAGCTCTTTCTCAGTAACCGTATAGTTACGCTGAGCCTCATCGAGTGTTTTGCTGGCGTAGTAAATGACCACAGGTTTCCTGTCAATTTTCTGCCCCAAAACCGCTCCTACAGCGAAGTCGGATGCATCGCACATGATCTCAAAGGGTTGAGACCAATCAGGGGACTGTAGGATCGGGGCTTGGGTTACTCGGTCACGCAGGATCTCAAATGCTTGAGTGTATTCCTGGGAAATTTCGAAAGGTACATCCTTGGAGAGAAGGGTGGTCAGGGGGCGCGCGATTTTTGAAAAATCAGGGATAAATCGTCGATAAAAACCGACATGCCCCAAAAAAGATCGGATGTCCTTGATCGAGCTAGGCATAGGAAGGTGAGAAATCAGATCAACCTTAGCTCGGTCCACCTGGATGCCTTTTTCCGAAATTGAGTGACCCAGGACAATTCCCTCAGGCACCATGAAATGGCTCTTTTCCCAGGAAAGAACCAAATTCACATCGATGCACCGCCTGAGTATCTGGACCAAGTGTTGGAGGCAATCGTCAAATGATGCTCCGAAAACTGAGAAGTCATCCATGAAGACTTCCAGATAATCACCTACCATATCTGAGAATATGGCAAGCATGCATCGCTGAAAAGTAGCGGGTGCATTGCAAAGACCGAAAGGCATCCTTCGGAAAGCGTATGTTCCGAAAGGGCAGGTGAACGTGGTCTTTTCTTGGTCCTTAGGATGGATTGCCACCTGGTTATAACCGGAGTACCCGTCAAGAAAGCAGAAGAACCTATCTCCCGCAAGTTTTTCAAGAATTTGATCAATGAAGGGTAGTGGGAAATGGTCCTTCTTCGTGGAGGAATTGAGTCGGCGGTAATCTATACAGACTCTCCACGAGTTGGCTAATCGGGTAGGAATGATTTCTCCGGTCTCAGTCGTTATAGTGGTGAGTCCTGCCTTCTTGGGCACGACCTGAATTGGGCTCACCCAACGACTATCGGAGATCGGGTAGATGATTCCGGCATCTAACCACTTGATGATCTCCTTTTTCACGACCTCCTGCAGATTGGGGTTTAAGCGTCTCTGCATGTCACGAGAAGGTCGTGTGCCCTCTTCTGAATAGATATGATGAGTACAATAAGAGGGACTTATTTCAGTCAAATCATTGAGAGTCCACCCGATGGCTCTGCAATGTTGCTGGAGGACAACAATCAGACGGGATTCCTGTTCAGGACTGAGGTTGGAATTGATAATCACAGGAAGGGTCTGATTAGAACCCAAAAAGATGTATTTCAAGTGAGCAGGAAGGGGTTTCAGTTCGAGGATGGGGTTATCAGCAGAGCGGGTGGTTCAGTATAGATGTGAGGTTCAAGGGTGGGAGTTACTGGGTTGTTCATATCTGGATTCGACTCCTCAGTTTGCGGATCAAGATCTTTCTGCGGTTGATGAGGTATAATTAGATCATTCTGGAAGTGTGTTTCATCAACAGAAGTCCTAATGTCACAAATCTGTTCGATGACACCGTAATTGATTCCTTGTTGGGCCTTAAATATATCAATTTTCAGTGTTTGATTCCAAAATTTGAGCCCTATTTGGCCCTCCTCACAGCTAATGTTGGCTCTAGCAGTAGCCAAGAAAGGTCTCCCTAAAATGATTGGTGTATCCCTAGGGTTCTCAGGTGCGTCCATATCTAAGACTATGAAGGCTACAGGAAAGTAGAAATCCCGCACTCTTACAATAACATACTCGAGAATCCCTTTTGGTGACTTTATGGATCGATCTGCTAATTGTAATGTTACCTCAGTTGGTTTCAGCTCAGATTCTTCTAGATGGTTAAGTAAGGATGTGGGTATCAGATTTATGGAAGTACCCAAGTCTAGCAATGCTCTATCAAACTGTGTATCACCTATCTTACAGGAAATCAGGGGAGTACCAGGATCTTTAGCCTTGGGTGGGAGTCTGCTTAGGATTACAGAGCTGGCCTGCTCTGACAGAACAATTGGACTCCCACTCTTGGTTCGCAGCTTACGCTGGGGTGTACACACATTCTTTAAAAATCGTGCATAAGCCGGTACGTGGTGGATTGCATCCATCAAGGGGATGTTTATGTGGACCTGCTCAAAGAGCTTGACCAGGTCCTCCTCAGGTGCCACGGGCTTGGTTCGTCTCTTCCCTTTGGTTAAGGCTTCAGGGAATGGGACCTTGGTTGGTTCTTCTAGGATAGGTTCGGGTTCTTGATCTGGGACAGTGGTATCTTGGATAACTATCCTAGGGTCATGGTTATCAGGCTTGGACTGGTTCGGATAATGCGGGTCTTGAGTTGTTTTAAAACTACGTGTTGTTACAGAATTTAATCCGGCCTGATTTTGGTTTGGGTTTGGTAAGAGGGGTGGCTGCTGCTGAAATCCCGCATAAGAAGTTGAAGCATCCATCTCATCTGGAGATGGAGTAGTAGGGGCCTGATAAATCCATTGTGCGTGGCCTAAATTTGGATTCATAACGGGCTTCTGGGTCGGCACGTTATTTGGGTTAGGATGAGGTTGGGAAGGGAGTGTGCCTGGCTGGCGAGAATTTGCCAACTGGGCCAATTGAGTCCTAACCTCTGTAAGTTCGTCCTTGTGTTGTTTTTGAATAGCTGCATTCGTTCTTTGAATGTCAGCCAGAGTCTGAAGGATTAGGGACATTTGATCCTGATTTGGCCCTGATGGATAAGTAGGGTTGGGCCGAGGCTGAGGTGGCTGGTAATGACGAGAGGGCTGTGGGCGGGACTGAAAAGGTGGTCTTTGGATTTGGGAATTTCCCGCCCACTGAAAATTGGGATGGTTTCGCCATCCAGGGTTGTAGGTGTTGGAGAATGGGTCGTTCTGGGTGGCGTTGAGGTCCTCGCAGGTCTGAGGAACCTCTAGAGAATCAGGGAAAGGGGCAATGGAATTCCCTGGGCTGGTGTAGATAGGATCGGATGATCCTCTGATCCGAGAATCAGATGGGGATGGATATGGATCCATCCTAGGGGAAGATCGGTGGAGAATGTTTTGCACAGTTTCCTGTGTGGAAGGAGGATGTGCAAAGGAGTTACGCGCAGAGGTGGCTCGCTGCAAGTGCTGAGTCAACTCATCCACCTTCTTCTCAATGATTGAAACCTTGTCCAATTGACTGGCCATTAATTCCAGGTCGACTGATGCGGACAGGCCCTGCGTCTCATGTGCTCCCCTAAGATTCGTCGCTGCGCGGGTATTCGTCCTGTCGAATAATCCCATGGAGTCATTGTTGATGGAGTTCTCGCACATGTTTTCGAGAATCTCCCACACAGTGTCTCCATGTTGACCCATGATATTTCCTCTGCAAGTTGCATTGACGAAAAGGCGGATGTCCTCACGGAGTCCCTGGTAAAAAGATTGGACTTGTTCCCATTTAGGAACTCCGTGATGGGGGCACTTTCTCATGAGATCCTGAAAACGATCCCATGCCTCATGGAGAGGTTCTCCTGATTGTTGAGTGAAGTGCGTAATCTGATGGCGCAAGGCGTTGGTCCGACCAACGGGAAAAAACTTTTTCAAAAACTCGGATTGAAGTTCTTCCCAAGTGTTGATCGGCCTGGTCTGAGTTTGATACCAATGGGCGGCCTTGTCCATAAGAGAAAAGGAGAACATCTTCATGAGAAGAATATCCCGATTTTGCGCATCTGACCCAAAAGTTTGGGCCAGATGCTTTAGCTGTTTGATGTGCTGGAAGGGATCTTCGGAATTAAGCCCATGGAATTTAGGTATAGCATGAATCATGTTGGGCTTCAATTCGGAATCAGGTCCTCCAGTCGGGATTCTGACTCGAGGCTCAATAGCCACCGCAGCAGGATTGTAGTGGTCCCGCCTCATAGGACGCTGTGGTGGGTGCACGAAGTTTTGGAAGAGGTCATTGAGTCGCTGGAGCTGGTGCTCCAAATTGTTTTCTTCCTCAACTGGCTGAGCCATGATGGGGGAAGAAGAAGAACTTGGTTCTGAATCAGACGAGAGAATAATGTGAGGGGGTTGCTGCACAAACACGGGCGTCGAGGCTTGGCCTTGACGAGAGTGAATTTCTAAAGGAGGTCTTAAGGGTGGTCTTAAGGACCTCCTACCGTACATGCACTGTTGGAAGAGATGAGTTTAGAAGGTACTGGACCCAATCAAGACACCCAAAAATGTGTTGGGTGACTATAGAGGTGCGGGCCAGATGGACCCCTTGATTAGAAAGATCGTCCACCTGAGAATTACCTGGGCAGCCAGAGAGGGAGAGTCCTGCAAAGACTCCTACACGGTAGAGCGTCCCCACGGGTTACAGGGTTTCCCCCACCCGACCTCTCTTGTCACTGCGGTTCCAGGTAGACCAGAATGGGGATCTTGACCTCTTAAGTCTACCAATTTTTACCTTAAGATCAGGGTGCTTAAGGTTTCACTTGAACTTTTAGTTTTTTTTTTTAGTGCAAAGAGTGACCTAATTTAAGGTTGGTTGACCCAAGGGGGCAACTTTACCTCTTGTTTCCTTTGAGAGTTTTTGGGTCTTGTCTTTTAGGGTTCAAGTGTTTAGAGAGGCAATTGTTTTAGGTTTTCTTTGAATAGGTATTTTCAGACAAAGGCTTGGGCACACTTCATTTGGTTTTCTCAATTCTTGCTTAAGGAGTGTGTCTCTAAATCCCTAGTGTTGGATCCTAGGTTGGCTCTACTTGGTCCAGTTAGCTCTTTGTTGGGTAATTAGGGCTCAAGCAAGAATGTGTTAGCCCTTAAATACCCTTAATAGTGTGCAGGAATAATGGGTTGAAAACATGCAACTTTTTATGGTTACTAAGTATGGAAGACAGGTTAGCCCTATATTTTCTTTTCCTCCTCTTTAGAGTTTAGGGGTTAATAGCAAGAGGAAAAAAATACCTATCCTCGGAGTGGTTGTCGTGCGGTTGCTTGTCTTCTTGATTTCCTGTAGCTGCACAAAAGAGAGGAGATTATCAGAAACTAAAAAGAAACAGGAATGTTTACCTCTAGAATAGCCGTTGCTCCCCGGCAACGGCGCCAAATGAAAAGAATGGTGTTACGAGAGATAACTAGGTTTTATTATAGTGTTGTAGTATAGCCAGTTATTGCCATCATTTCAAATATATAATTTTTTACTCGGAAAATAAAGAGTTCCCGAGGTCGAACTCAAGGAGCAAGTTGTATTCTAGGGGTACAAATTCTTATTACAAAAATAAAGAGAGAGAGGGGGGGAGAGAGATGAAAATTTGGCTTCTTCTTTTCTTCTTTCTTCCTCTTTGTTTTCTCTTCTCTTTGGCTTTCGGTTTCTTCTTCTTTGTTTTCTCTTCTCTTTGGCTTTCGGTTTCTTCTTTGTTTATCTCCTTGTGGTCTTCTTCTTCTGCTTTTTTTTTCTTCAGATCTTCTTTCTACTTCTTTCTGCTGATCTCCTTCTCGTGCTCTTCTTCTGTTTTTGCTGTCAGGACGTTGTCTCTCCTCCTTTCTTCTTTTTCTTTCTGTCTTCCTTATCTGCAGCAGTGGTGATGTTCTTCTTCTTTCTTTTCTGCCTTCAGAGTGTCGTCTGATCTTCCACTCAGACGACTTAAGTCGCCGTTGCTACAGTGCCGCTTGGTGCTCCCTCCTTCAGTCTTCTTCTTCTTCTCTTCAGCTGATCTCCTTCTCGTGCTCTTCTTCTACTTTTTGTTCTTCAGATCTTCCGCAGTCCCTTCACCTGTGCCTGCACACTCAGAGTTCCAATCAGAGACGAAAAAACCTACTCTACCCTTTCCCCCCCCCCCGCGTTTCTCTCTCACAGAAGCTGCTCTTAGGAAAGCTCTCCCAGAGCTGCCAGGTAGTCGGGGTACGAGTCGCGCCCGGGTCCAGGCCCACCGGCGTGCGTGGTGGGCGAGGAGTGCCAGACAAGTCTGGTCGGGTCGGCCGGATCCGCGTGATGAACTTGCGGATGGGCCGGGTGAGACGGTGTGAGAGGGACCTCACCCCGTGTGCTGAGGCGATAAGCCTCCAACACGTTTTCAATTTGTATCGCTGCGCCGCTCCAGAGCCTTCCGAGGTGGGACTAAATGTCCCACCCCAATTTGGCGCCTGCGCGGAGGAACCAGCTGGCAACTGTGGCTTTACGCGAGGCCCTCGCCCCTGCTGCGAACCTGGGGCTCTTCGCGAAGACACCCCACGTAACCTAAGAGCCTGACCTGGGCGTAGCGAGGCTGCAGCTGCAGGCGGAGGCAGCTCCTTCTGTACAGCAATGGCGGCGGAGGTCGGGTGACCTGTTCACAGCAAAACGGCCTCTCGGCCTAATCAGAAGGTACCGGGAGCTTCGCCAGAGTGCGACGAAGCTCGTGCGGGTGGTGGCGAGGCGTGGGGCGGCGTGCAGGGGCTGCCCTAGGTCGGACTGTGGGTCGGGAAGTGGGTGTGTTCGGTGGATTTGCAGAGGTCGGGTGGCGGGAATTGGAAGGGCGGAAATGGATCAGGGTGAGGAGGCGGAGATTATGTGCAGGTCGGCGAGCCGTGTGGGGTGCTGGAGTGATGGGAGCGGGTCGCCGGAGTGTGGCCGGAGGTGGAGAAGGTGAGGGCGATTGGTCGGAATTGAGGGCGACAGTAAGGGTTTAAAGTGAGGAAAAGGAAGATGGGAGAAAGGTGAGAAGTTATACCTACTTAACAGGACAAGGAGGGGCCGGAACAGGCGACAATCGTATCGACTGTCGCCGGAGAAGAAGCTACCCAGAGGAAGGAGCGACGGCGAGGAGAGGGCTGGAGAGGCGCGCTCTGGGTGCGGCGCGGCGCGGGAAGAACAGGGGAAGGCAGCCCTGCTGCTGGTAGTGCGGCAGAACGACGAGGAGGAGGAGGGAAAAACCGTCGGAGCTGGAGGGCTTCCTGTCGGAGTGGGAAGAGAGTGAAAAGAGGGTGTTTCTCCGTCAGGACCGAGCTCCCAAGAACGGTGGAGCGACGGGGGGTACTTATAGGGTAGAATCAGAGAGGAGGGCGGAGGGAGACGACGTGTCTCCCTCACCGGAGGACGCCGGAAGTGGAGACCCATACCGTCCGTGCATTCGCATGGCCGGTATGGTGGGTTGCAGCGACCAGGGGGGTGTTCCTGCGACGGCTGACGACGCAGGGTACCCCCGGTTTACTTGGCAGAAGGTCCCCCTTACCCTGCGCGGCGCCATGCTCCGCGCAAGGTCGCCGGAGCATGGTGCTGCTCAGGTTTTGCAGGAGGGACCTGAACGCAAAGAACGAAGGAGAGTTAGGGGCCAGAATGCGAGGGTTCAAAAGTTGAGAGCCAAAAAGTAAATAGATGAGGACCAAAATGTAAAGTTGGTTAAGAAGGTTTCTTCTTAGGCTCAAGTTTTTATACGTGACTAATTAGGACCTAAGGATTCTGATGGTGAATTTTATTTCTAGATAAAACCTTGTTTGACCGGTCAATTTACGCAAAAACCTAAATTAAGTTATTAATTGGGCATGGTTCTCAATGTAGGTCAAAATGGGTTCCGAAGGCCAAATTGAAGGTTCTAAACCCTAGAGATTATTTTTCTATGAATTTTAGAGGGTTATTCTATTTTTACTTTGCCTCGAACCTTGTGAATTGAAGTGGGTTTGTTTTAAGGTTACAGATTATCATTTAGTTCCTTGGAATTGCTGTAGCCCTTATCAGATCATCCCACTTTCCTTCTTATTCGGTTTGTTTGACCTATGTTTGGACCTGTATGCAGATTATACTTGTAAAATTGCATTTTTACCCCTTATGACTTGTTTTCTCCTTAAACTCAGAATTCTCTGAGTTAAGCCTTTTCTTGAGTTATGTAGGAGCTTTTATCCTTTGTATTAGGTCAAAATGAGCTAGTTATGGCTCATGATGAGGTTCTCATCAGTACCCATTAAGATCTAGACACTTCTCAAGAGGTTGAGGAAAATGAAAAGCTTAAGCATTAGGTCTAAGGCTTAGGGAGTATTTGACCTCATTAACTAACTTTTGGTCTACGAGACTCAGTAAACTAAGCACCCTAACCTCACACACAGCCTGGTTCAGTAAGCGTAAAAATCAAAAGCGTCACAAAATTCTGAAAAGTACACCTAGAGTAGGAGCGGCTGATCAATACAAGTTGATTTGGACGAGTTCCCAGCGCTGAGAGGCGGGAAATCCCCTCGAAGATGCATAACAAAATATCATCTCCTCTGTGCTTGTCTCTTAGGATATTTACATATCCTTCTGGGGGCATGTAAGCACTCTGCTGGTTCAGATTCCATGGATGGAATTATCACGAAGTGTCAATTGCCAGGGTCTGGATTCGGCCACGGAACACCATGGATGAGATTATCTCGAAATCTCAATAGCCAGGGTTCCGGGGGTTGCCATGGGCAGTGCTATCTTAAAGCATCGATTGACAGGAACCCTTGAGGATTGATGATGGGAGCAAGGAATCTGATACAGACCGTGTTGAGAAGCCAATCCTAAGCTAGAATTAAAAAGAAAAAGAGAGAGAAAACTCTCCAAACAGAAAAATTTTCTATCTCTCTCTTGCAAAACGCACTGCGAACTGAGCCAGGGCTAAAATCTTTCCAAGCACGGGTGCTTTAACCACAAAGTCCAATAGACCTTAGGTTAGTTCTTGTAGGCCTTAAAAAACTTTGCTAAGGACTGAGGCTAAGGCTAGACAGATCTGGATCTTGATTGGTACTAGAGTACCTTTTAGGCCTATGGTCAGATCTGGATCTTGATTGGTACTAGAGTACCTTTTAGGCCTATGGTCAGCATTCTAACCTAATCTAAGCTCAAATGAAAAAGCACTTATCTGAAGCTATTAAAACTTCATGGTCTAGAACAGAGGTTAAAACCTTAGGTTTTTGCTAAGAGACTAGCAAAAGCTAGGCATGGGGGTATGATGAGAACCTCGTCATAAACCCTAAACTAGCACCATCTAACCCAGATTTGCAAGAAAAAGCTCTTACATAACTATAGAAAGGCTTTACTCAGAGAAATTCTGAGTTTGTAAAGAAAATAGAAACTAAGGGGTAAAAATGCAATTTAACCAATCCAATCTGAAAATAGGGTAACTCAGGATCCAAACATAGGTCAAACTAACCTAATAAGAAGAAAAGTGGGATGAGTTGATCCAATAAGGGCTACAGCAACTCCAAGGAATTAAATGACATCCTATAACCCTAAAAACAAACCCACTTCAATTCACGAGGTTTGAGGCAAAGAAAAAATCAAATAAACCCTCTACAATTCATAGAAAAATAATATCTAGGGTTTAGAACCTTCAATTTGGCCTTAGGAACCCATTTTGACCTACATTGAGAACCATGCCCAATTAATGACTTAATTTGGGTTTTTACGTAAATTAACTGGTCAAACAAGGTCTGATCTAAAAATAAAATTCACCATTAGAATCCTTAGGCCCCATTTAGTCATTCATAAAAGCTTGAGTCTAAGAAGAGACCTTCTTGACCGACTTTGCATTTTGGTCCTCATCTATTACTTTTTGACCCTCAACTTTTGAAACCCTCGCATTTTGGCCCTAACTCTTCTTCGTTCTTTGCATTTGGGTCCTCCCTGCAAAACCCTGAGCAGCGCCATGCTCCGGCGACTTTGCGCGGAGCATGGCGCTGCGCAGGGTAAGGGAGACTCTCTGCCAAGTCAACCGAGGGTTCCCTGCGACGTTTGCCGTCGCAGGGACACCTCCATGGTCTCTGCAACCACCCATACCTCCCGTGCGAACGCGCGAAAGGTATGGGTTTCCATCTCCGGCGAGGGAGGCACGTCTCCTCCCTCCGTCCTCCTCTCTGATTCCACCTCTATAAAAACCGCCCCCATCCACCGAACTCAACAGCTCGGTTCTGACGGAGAAACCTCCCCCCCTTTCATCTCTTCCTACTCCGGCAGAAGCCCCCCTGCTCTGGCGGTTCTTCCTCCTCCTCCTCGTCGCTCTGCCGCATTACCAGCAGCAGAGCTGCCTTCACCCGCCCGGTCCGCGAGCTCATCACGCGGATCCGGCCGACCCGACCCGACTTGACTCGAACACTCCTCGCCCACCACGCACGCCGATGGACCTGGACCCGGGAGCAACCCGTACCCGAATACCCGGCAGCTCTGGGAGAGTTATCCTACGAGTGAATTTTGAGAGAGAGAGATGCGAGGGAGGGTAGAGTAGGTTTTTGCCTTCTGACCAAACTGTGAGTGTGCAGGCACAGAAGAGAAAAGAGAAGATAAGAAGAAGAAGGACTGCGAGAAGAAGAAGAAGAAGAAAGCCACAGAGGAAAGAAAGAAAGAAGACGCACTGTAGCAAAAGCAACTTAAGTCGTCTGATTGAAAAATCAGACGACGCCCTGAAGAAAGAAAAGAAGAAGCAAGGAAGGAAAAGAAAGAAAGAAAAAGAAGAGGAGGATCACCACTGTCGCAGAGAAGAAAAAGAGAAAAGAGAAGACAAGAAAAGAGAAGACAAGAAGAAGAAGAAAGAAAGAAGAAGAACAGAAGAGGAATAAGAAGAACAGAAGGAAGAAGACTGAAGAACCCAAGAGAAGAGCACAGAAGAGAAGAAGACAAAGACGAGAAAGAAGAGAGAAGAAGAAAAAGCCAACAAAATAAATCTCTCTCTCTCTCTCTCTTTTCACTTTTGTAATAGAAACTTTATACTTCTACAATACAATTTGCTCCCTGAGTTCGACCTGGGAAAACTTTTATTTTCCGAGTAACAAATTATATTAAACTGGTAACTGCTCCTCTGTACTATACTACAACGAGATATTAAAACCATAGAGGGTTGGCATCGAACCATTCGACGACATTAATTGTAAATTATATGACTTGTAAGACATGTTTAGTTAAATATCTCAAATGTTGTATTTTATGCTTTATAATTTAATAGCAATTATTCTCATGGCTACCTCATGAATGAATGCATACCACACCATAATAGCAATGGCTTAGACATTATTGGTTAGATTGGTTGGCAGTGGATGAGTCCTATGGCATGTTACCCCTACCCAATGGTTGGAATCCTGTGAGTGAGATCTTGGGTGGGCATTAGGATGTGCGAACCACCGTCCGAACGTGTAAAAGTTCCTACACCCCAAGAAGTACCTCAATACAAACCCTACATCCTTGAATAGCGCATTCCTAAAGAACACATTCCCTACTCTCTGTGAATGACACACATCCTTTGTTTGCCATGTTATCCAATGGCTTAGATCGTGTGAGTGGGATCTTGGGTGAACGTAAGGGTTTGTAAACTAACGCCCCGCTACCAACTTCCTAACTCTCTACCATGTCTCCGCTACCAACTTCAAGTAAACAAAATTAAACTCATGTTAACCTCTATCCGCAAACCCAAGTTAACAACCCAAGTTCCACTTTAGAAACCCACATTCTCTAACCCTCCAAGTAAAGTACTTAACCCTTCCTCTATACATTTTAGATCCTTGTTAACTTTGAGATTTTGTTCTGTAAGGGAAGAATGATATTTAGATGCGTTATGGAAGTCCTCAATAGTTTCCTTCAACCATGAGTGGAATTGTTGTCATTAATAACTATATATGTAGGGAAATGGAAAACATACGACCTTTTGGAAGTTATTTTTTATGCTTAATATCACCAACCATCGTAAATCTTTTTGTGTCTAACACTCTCTCCTCGACCTCCTCCACCCTTCGGCTTGTTCATCAAAATTGCATATTTTCCTCCTCTCTACTCTTTTATCTTCCTCTTTGCCTCTAGCCTTCATTGTTTAAGTAGACAAGGAAATCCATAAATCTTTTTATGTTAGTGCAAATGTGCCCATCTTTTTACAAGCTATTAGGTTAAGTACAATGCAATAGTTTCATGCATGTGTTGCATACTTTATCCAGTTATATGATATGATGCTGACTTGAGATATAACTATTTAGTTAAATCTAACACAAATTTAAGTAAATGAATGCAGTAAAAATGCTCAAAACTTAGCTCACGGTTGACCCTTCTTCATCTAATATTAATTGTTGAGGTCGGTAAATAATCTTGTTTGCTTAGACATGCATTCAAGTGCTTTATAATTAAAATATTGAGGTAAAGGGAACGACGAAAGTGAGGACTCTCTTTGTTCGAGGTTTGTTTCTTTTTTTTCTCTCTCTTTTGGCATAGAGGAGGAACTAAAAATGAATATCACTAATTAGTTAAACCTCAAGGTCTTATTTCTCACTTGGAGTGAAATAACACTAATTTTGTAAAACTAGTAATTTATTGACCTTTAACGAAAAAGGTTGATTAGGGTAGCAGGTTAATTAATCGGATTAACTCCTGCATGAATTTATTTACAGGCTTAGAGTACATGCATTAATTCCCAAGATAAAACACTGAATTATAAGCACTTCTAATTGAATTTCAAGGAATTTATTATACATGAATGGTCATTACATTTTGATAGGCACATTAATAAGTACTAAATGCAAGAAAACAACAACTACTGATAATACATTTTAATTGCAATGCTTATGATAATTCACATTACACCCACTTTGACGTACAACAATAACTCATGTAAGCTTTTCTCCAACTCTACAACTCTTACGTTGGTGTCATGCACCATGTATAGTACGTAATCAGAATCTCTTCCTAACCTGACGTTATCTTCTTACATGTTTTGTATTAGCTGATCTTCCTCTTCATGCTCCTCTCTCATATTTGCCCATTTGAAGAATTTGCATGTATTTTGTGGACAAGAGTAAAACTTCCAACCATTGCTCTATGGCCGTCTAGAAACTCTAACTGCAGCAAGAACTCTACATAAGCATGTCACACTCCTTGAATGCGCATGTGGGACGCTGTTACTTGGTTGACAATTGCTTGAAGATTGAGAGGGAGCTTTCATTGTATTCGTAGGAATAGCTAACTCTATAATAACCACATTGAAAAATATAAATGAATTTCATTGTAATCATTTCTTCCTCTCAGAAGTTGTAATAATCAAATGTACATTCTAATCCTTTTATAAGTAACAAGAATCAAGTTTTTGTTTCTTAAGTTTCCATACCTGAAACTAATTTACAGGAAAAACTCTTCAAATGTGGGGGTGAGATTCCGTCATATATGAAGTTGGTCAATCTTTGTAATTACTATAATAACCCTCACAACTTCTCTTTGTTTCAGATGAAGAAAGTTGCGAGACGTGCAATTTTGTTATGACAAGGGAAAATATGCCATTTATAAGTTTTATTATTTCACTTTATTTTGTTTCTCTTGAGTTACCTTATTTATCTAACATAGTGGTTATTGAATTTGGATGTAGTGCGGGGTAGCTCAACTGATGTCTACAAAGACGTGATTGATGGTAATAATGCACCATTTGCAAGATGTGGAATGGGCGTGTGGGCGTGTGTGTGTGAAGGCTTAATGTGGACGGGTTACCACATATGTGTGTGCAACTCGTGTGCACATGCACGTGATATAATGCGTGAAAATGGAAAATACTCATATGTGAATGTAAGTCTACGTGTGTCGTAGGTTCCTTAATCAACACCTTTATTGGGACATGATTTTCTGTTATGTCCTTGTTGCCGACACTTCGAACATTGAGGGATACGACGACTACTCATTTCATCTATTTCATTCCTAATCCTTTCAATACATGGTCTACCCCTAGCATATTTGATATCTCTCTATCCCCAATATCTCTTGTCACGGATTGGATTAAAGGATTCTGAATACGCTAATCGATAATTTGTTGTTTTATAATACTCTGAGCAAAGCGGAAGATGATTAAATCTAATATGTGCACAAGCAACTAACACATGCCTACAAACAAGATGCTTTAATCGAATATAACCGCAAGAACATATTGCGTTATTTATCCCATTGGTAGAAGTAATCTCAAACTCATATGAGTAAGGTTCTTCTCTAATTTTAAACTTCATTCTGGCAAATCTAACAACCTGTAATCTTCGCGAGCTCGAAATTTCTCTATTGATAACTCGGTCAAAATTGTTGTCATTACTTCTCATACGGTAAAAGTAAGAACTATTGTCATTACTTCACCACTACCGAAACGCTCAATCAAGTACTTGTTCAAATGAAAGTAAGTCGCTATAACAAGAGCAATAATTGGTAATCCTCGACAACCTTTCAAAACATTATTGAAACATTCAGATGCGTTTGTTGTCATACTACCATATCTTTTCCCTCCATCGTAGCATAATGCCCAGTATGATCGATTACAATCATTTTGTCATATAATCCATCTATATGCTCCATCACACATGCATTGAATATCCCCTAATATCCAATTGTGATCATATGCTATTAATGCACAATGAGATAAAGTGTCTCTGTGAATCCTTACTTTTAAATCCTTTTTATACATATTTGCTTTTATATGCCTCAAACAATGTCTATGTGAATGACCTCGTTCCGGGCTAAAATATTGACTAAATTTCTTAATCTAGGGAAACGATCACTTATGATGCATATATGATGAGTTGCGACTCATCATAACTAAATAGCCGAAGTTAAGCTAGGTTAAACAATATCAAATTAACACATAAAAAGGGTTAAGTGTGGGAATTAGAGAAAAAGACCTAAAATACTAATTCTATGTTAAAAATGCATAATTAGGTCATTAAATGAGATATTCTATTGAAGAAGGTTAAATGGTAATCCAATTGCAAATTTAACAAATAAATGAGCTTAAAAGTTCAAATAAAAGATATAATTAACTTCTTAAATGTTCAATTAAGCTTATATAAAAACTTAGGTGCATTTGGACATCATTAAGGCCTTGAAATTAAAGATTTACATTTAGATCCTTAGTACATTACATTTCATTCATTAGAAAACCTCTAGGGACTTACTTGTAGATTGCAGGGACCTATTTGCAAGCCTAAAAGGACTATTCTGTTATATTTTTTAACCACTTATGGGCCTACCTGCAATCTTTCTACCTCTTTGTAGAGGGGTGAGCCCTACAAAATCACCAAAAAACCTTCACCCACCTACAGGCCGCGCGAACACTGTTCACGCGAGGAACTCGCGTGATCCTGGCTGTCTATCATCTGCACCCAATCCAATCTGTGGCTTAGCTTGATTAGAAGGTTTGTGCGACTCCATGTGTGAGATCACCACTTCATCCAGATCCCATCTGCTAACCACTTTTTGATTTGGTAGTGCGTGCGCCTCTCTCCTCTCATCCTCACCGCCTATGTCCTTTGCGACTAATCTCACCATTGCGATGAGTGTTTTCACTCTGATTTGCTAGTTAAGGAGCTCCTCAGCTACGCGCACAAAGGATCGCTCCCTCCTACACCTCTCAGCAATCGTTCTTCCTCTCTAGCTACTCTCCCCATATTTCCCTTCCACCTTCTCTCCGACTCTCCTCATCACTAAGGACTCTGTAGCACCTGAGGGTCACCCTGAACTCCACTAGAGGGTTTTCACTCTGCTGGAGCATCTCCTCCCTCCTTTCTTCCTCTCCATCCACCGAGTGGAGATCTAAAGGTCCCATTCTTCCTGTTAGATTAGGTTTACTATTTTTTAGATTAGCTGTAGTGTAGTTAGATAGCTTAGCAGTAGAATTTAGATATAGATTAGATCTGATCTGCTGTGTGAGCTTGTAGTGTAGCATAGGAGTAGTTGTAGCATAGATTCCACAATTTCACCTCCTCTAATCACTTTAGATCAGAGGGGACGAATTCACC
Source organism: Thalassia testudinum (assembly GCA_037157565.1). Classification (NCBI taxonomy): domain Eukaryota; kingdom Viridiplantae; phylum Streptophyta; class Magnoliopsida; order Alismatales; family Hydrocharitaceae; genus Thalassia; species Thalassia testudinum. The sequence continues at coordinate 9,696,761 of JAZHRO010000059.1, read as the reverse complement.
CACACATTGATCATTATTTTTCTCGCTCTACAAGTTTTCATTTCACTTCTGATTTCCTTGCAATTTAATCCGCAATTCACCCATGCATTTGGAGTCAAATCCCCATCCCACTTCTTTCAAGCTTTGAGATGAGGATTTGCATTCAAATCCATTTTAGGGGCTTCTCACTCACTTCAGTTTGTTCACAAAGGCTCCTGATCTGATTTGAAAAGGAATTGGTTGACTTGATCGATTTCTGATTTGAATTTTAAATCAAGATTGTGAGATTTTGAATCATTTTGGTTTTCAAGGATTTGTGATCAAGTGAATCAATTTATTTTTGGGTGATTGAGCTCATGGTTGTGACTCTGATACTGTTAAGTTTCCCTCAGATGAGCCATGATCAGAATTGTCATGATTCAAGGTTTTTTATGTTTTGAATGCTTTGTAGAGCCAAGGAAAATCAACTATGTTGATTGGAGTCTCTACACTATTTTCTGAGAATAGTGTAGAATCCGATTTTCACCTAAGGGATTTTCAATATCCCTTAAGGTTTTCAACACTATGGGATTCAGCTGAATTTATTGTGTTGATTCTAATACTTTCTACATGCTGTCTATAGCATTAGAAAGTGTTAGATCAGTTACTTTTCTAATCTGATTTGATGTGATAATATTGACAAGGGACTTTGATTTATAGTTGCATTTCTGAGAATGATTTTTATGTAATTTTTAGCCCTTGTCAGAATGCGTTTTAGAGATTTCTGTATTTTTTATGAATCCCAGCTAAACATATCAAATTGCTGCATGATGCAGCTACATTCCAATTCAGATTCATCTTTTATCTACTGATCAAGTTATTTTGTATCTCTGATCAGGCTTTCTCAAGTCTAATTTGAGATATAATTGACTGAATCAGTAGATAAGAGATGATCTGTGGGTACCAGAGTTGCTGCAGATCTATTTTTTCTGATTTTTGTACACTGCAGCAAGGTTTTGTGACATGTTAAGACGTCTGGGATTTTCCTAGATCTTCTGGAATGCTCTGCAGTTGTTGCTACAGTCGTTGTCTGCTGCTATTTGCAGTTGATAATGGCTGCTGCTGCAGCTGATAGTTCCTGTTGAAGCCAACTGGTTGGTCTGAAACTCTTGCGACAGTAGGCTAGGATTAGGTTCTATTAGATAGCTGACATGTATATAAGGTTGTGTAGAATGTGTACAAGCATTCTTGTATTGTTATAGATTTTTAAAATGCATTTGATTGCTTGTCAATTCAGTTATTCATTATTTTTTGTTAGCTAAAAGTTTTTACCTAACTGTTCTGATTGCACAGCAAAAATACATTAGTAAATATGCCATCTTGTATTATTTCCTAACACTGTCATTGTATCTTATGTAGCTGTAATTGCATTTGTAAATATACGCCTGCATGCATTTATAAAGAGGGGAGGAGGGTGTGAATAATTGGCCATCTATTAATTAACATCTTCCTCAAGTGCAGCATTGCAATTTCACCATTTACATTTTTTTTATTAGCTTTGAATTCTTCTCTCTCGTGCGGTTGCAGGGCATGGGACATGCGTGCCTCTTCGTGCCTCACCTCCTGCTAACAGCATGGCAGAAGGTGCACTGCCAGCAGCATGGTTGTGGCATGCCTTCTCATCTTTAAAACCCCTGACTCTCTCCCTCGTGCGAGCATGCCCTTTCATACACTTTCCTACACCTTCAGATCCACTGTCACCCAGGGCCAACCTCCTCCCCTCTCCCTCTCCATACATAGTATCTCTTCTTGCTGAGAAGAGACACACTGTGGGCAGGAGAAAACCCACAGTGGTCCCACAACCACCACTGTGAGTTCCACCACCGCCCAGCTCTTTCGTGAGCAAGTGGGCGTGCTGGATTCACCATTCGTTTTTACTGTCGTTGTCCTCTCCGTCATTGCCAGAGCCTCAATCTCAAAAGCTCCAGCAGCTCTGCATGCCAGCCTGCAGCCCAGCTGGCCACCGCGCGCGTGCCCGCAGGCCCTGCGCAGCTTCTTCCCGCGTGCGCAGGCACTCCACAGTGCGCCTAGCACGCGAAACCAGCCACTACCGGTTGCCAGACCGCACACGCACTGTAGCGCGCGGTCTGCACGACACTGTAGCCACCGGCTCGTTTCTCACTTAGCCAGTGGCATCGTGCTCTCTCTCTTCAGCGCTACCCACTCCAGCCGGTGGTCTGCACCCGTCCACGCCCGCACCTGCTCGCAGCGCTGCACGCTGCGCCGCGCCTCACCACACCTGCCCGCGCACAAAGAGAGCACTGCGCTCCCCAGTGCACCACGCGCAATTTCTCTCCTACGCAACTGCGCGCATCAGACGACGGGGTAGTGTAGCAAATGGCTTATCTGCTGCGCTCCCCTCCTTCGCCAGCATACACACACACCCACTTGTACACACACGCTCGTACACTCACACACACACTGGTACACACTCACACACACATATATATATTTATAACTATATATATATACATATATATTTACATATCTATATATATATATACACAACTATATATATACATATATAGTTATAGATATATATATCTATATATATATATTTACATATACATCCGCCTACCCATATCCATTTATACACTTCACCATCCATACTCCTGTGCACTAATCACTCCACCGCGCATCATATCGCGGGAATATCTGCACCAGTTGCTGATATTCCCCGATATCCGTGCATAGCAAGCGCTTCCACACACACTCCCACACATCCGCTCACACTCCACGCGGCACTCCGTCTTGTTGGTTGCGTCTTGCTAGACGTGGACCAACTTGACACTGTGCTACATTCCATTTTCACTTCGACCTCCACCCCTATATATAATATATACATATATATATATATATACTGTATCTACTATATATCTATACATATACTAAGCTAAGTATTTCTTTCTTTTCTAGCAACCTACCTTGTTTTCAGTTATCTTTTATTCCTTGCTATTAAAAAGATAAAAAAAAGAGTAAAAGAGAAAAGATAATTCTTGTCTTGCAGGTACTTGGTCTTGCAAATAATAGGACCAACTTTTGGAAATCCCAAGTTGGCTACAAGCCAAGAACCATTTGGCTCAAGGCCAAGGACTTGATTTTGACGGTGTACCTCAAGGATAACATTATCACCAACAAAAAATCTTAAAAATAGAAAAAACCAAAAACATAATAAACGCAAGGAAGAGACACGTTTTAGGAAAGGCGTAGAAACTCCTTGACCTTTAAATTCCTGCCTCCCTGAGATCGACCTTCGGCCTAAAAGCAACGAAGATAAAATCAAGTAGGCCAGGTTAAAAAATTTTGTGAAGCTAGTTAGACTTGATTTAGGTTAACTCACTATACTAATTTCAGCGATAATATCACCATATTAACAAAACTTATTCGAGTCGCACCATGTCCTAAATTAGAAATAATCAAAGTATGAGTTGAATTTCATGCTTCACTGTTCTTAATCTTTCCTTATCATGTGTTGAGCATATTTGAGGCATTTCACTCCCTATCCAGCCATTAGAGTTCCATTCTAGGCCTTAGGTTCACTTAAGAAATCCTCTTTAGACCTAGAATGTGCTTCACTTGCATATAAATAAAAATCCTATAAAAAATATAAAAAATAAAATAAACCTGTCTTGGTGAAGATCAGGTATATTTTTAAGTGTATACCAAGTTTCATGGTATTCTGAACCCTTAACTTGGTAGAACATACCAGCCGACGGTTCAGTCTACCTTAAAACTCAATAAAAACCCCTTAATGCAAAAACACCAAAAACATCTCCATTTTTCTCATCCCTCTCTTTCTTTCTCATCCCCTATCTCCATAAATATATAAAACCCACAAAAAGTGAAAAAACCCTAAAAATACCTCAAAACCCATTGTGTACTGTGTAAATACTTGTAAATATAAGGTATATAATAAGTTATATGTGTAAATATTGTAAAATAGATATATATTAAGTACAAATAACTTATGTATATATTATATACTGTGATTTAAGTTTTTAAGTTATCTCAAACTGTACATAGCTTATTTATATAACTATTTATTAATTATACTAATTTATATGTACTAATAAGCTGTATAAATTAATAAACCCTATAGATAAACATATTTAGTACTGATACTGTGCATACGTATTTATATATATATTATGTACATTAGGAACCCTGTACCATAATTTAATTATATATACAGAATAATTAATTAATTTATTAAGTTACTAGTTAAGTTATTAGAATGAATTAAAATAAATTAGTAATTTAAGTTAAAACTAAACTAACTTTTACTGTATAGTTGTACTACTGTATTCTAAGTAAATTAAGCTAATTTAACTATATTTATAATGTATTATATTAGTTATATCTAATTTATATATAAAAAAGTCTAAAAGAAGCTATTTAAATGTAAATAAAATCGAAATAAAACTTGTAAAATACAATAAAAATCTCTATTAAATACTTTAATATGTATATTAATACTGTATAAGGCCAATTAGACCATACATTAACTAATTTATACTTAATTTATAAATAAAACCCAAAATACAGTATGTATAAACTGGGAACTTTGCCTAATTTATTTATACAATAAATATAATTAATTTTATAAATTAATTGTACAATTATATAGTACTATGTAAATACTTTATTATGATATAATTTAATTTTTAATTTTAATAATTTGTGGCCCTCAAATTGAGGGCCAAAATCCTAAAATCTGCACGGCTGCACTGAATTCCAGCGCTCAGGTGTGGTGCAAATAGCACCACATCATTCAGCGAAGAGCACTATGAGTGCTATAAGTTGTTTTCCTTCTCCACTCCTTTCAGTCGTCATGCGCTCGGCGCACAACACAACCCCTTACCCTTTCCCCTCAGCATATTCTGAGCATTGATTTGAGTACTATGATGATTTGTGAGATAGTGTGCGGTGTAGGCCAGGGGCCTGACATTGTGGGAGGGCTTGATTAAGCCTGGTTCTGAGCATAAATCGAGATTAAAAGGATAATTAAACGAACTATGGTGACCTTAGCAAAGGTTTGGTCATGCCCGTTAAGGGTGCTGTGTATCCCTCGAAAAGGTCGCCCGCCAACCTTAAAACCTATTTTTGAACCAAGAAGAGCTTAATGAGGGGTTAAGGGAAGAGAAGAAAAGAAGAGAAAAGAAGAGAGCGAACTTAGAAATGGTTAAGTGTTGAGAGTGTAAGGAAGAAGAGGAACTAAGGAGATAAAAAATGACTCAAGTGTTAAGAAGAAAAAAAGCACCGTAAAAGAACAAGAAGAAAGAGTGAGAGAGGAAGTGTAGACATATATGTGTATAGTGTATATAAGTGTATACTGTAAATAATAAGTATAAGTATATTAAGTATACGTAGTATAAATGTTGTTTGAGCCATATATGTATATAAATAACCTTATAGCTTTACTGTCAGGCTAATCCGTCACTGTAGATAGAATACATGTCACTACAGACCCTAATTTTTATCTTAGATTCTGTACATAGTTCTGCTGGGGTTTAGCGACGTTTTTATCTGTTAATGTACATATATATATGTTACTGTATATGTTAATATAATAAGTTAAGTTAGTATAGTATATATTATTATTTATTATCGTATATATATGTAAGTATTAGTAATATAAGTTATAAATAGATAGTATATAGTATATAAGTATAGTGTTTGATGCTTGTTTGTAATTAGGTATTTGCAAACATTTTAGTTAATTCTTTTGTACATAATTAAGTTATTATTTCATTCATTAATTATTCATTAATTAATTCATTTATGATTGTATATAAAATTGATCTTTTTAGAATTAAAGAATAATGTTGGATTTAGAGAGTGATGTATATCAATAACTGTCTCCCAGTGAACGGAATAAACCAGTAAAAATTATGTAATTAAATAAAATTAACACGATAACGGTTTGTATTTGTGACATTTACTACAACAACGACGACGATTTTTTATACGAACAGTGGTCAATCATTTCACATTATTTGGCATCGTTGCTGGGGATAAAAACCTGACAACAGCGTTTTATTGTGAAGTGATTAATTAACATGTCGGAAAATGTCGATTAATATATCATCTCGATTGACAATTTCAGAGAGATACATTAAAAACCAAGCCTAACTGCTATTATTCTCCCCTCTTCCACAACTGTAAAAGCTAATAAAAATAATTAACTGCAATTAATAAATGTCCAAGATGATAATCATATAAATGTGTATCATCAATTGAAAGTATTGGACGACAATACTAAAATCTCTTAATTAATGGACTGAAAATCCAAAATAAATGACGAAATTCCATTTTTTCTACTAAAGTTGATGATGGTACATCCATAACATAGTAAATAGTACCTGGATTTCACCGAAGCATTTCTCTCATAAATCATTTCAAATCTAAAAATGATTCCTTTACGTTGCCATATACATGTTGTAAGGCTTTTTTCCGAGCATACCAAGCCTTCACATAACTTATCTTTACCTTATCTTCGTTGTCAATTAAAACTTGAATTTGTTTTGGAGATAAGGTAAGATTTGCCATAAAATGTAACAATATGCGGTGCAGTATGAATTTTGTGTTGCATTGTTTATAATTTACTAAGGTGTTTGCTGTACAACTATGCTCCTGATCATATCTAGTCATTATCCAATCATTAAAAGACTTGTCTTTTAATACATGTAATCGCCATTTACAGCTATTAATAATGCATGCAACAGTTAAGAGTTTTTTCTTTGATGCAATTTTCTTGTATTGCACACCTTTCTGTACACTCTACTTCCTTAAGTCTTGTTGTAAATCTTCTTTTATTTTCCATCCTCTCATCATCCAATTCATTCTTTCTCCTCCGTCTTGTTGTTAAGAATAAAAGGATGTCTCACCTTGATCTATCATTCGATTTATCCAATCATTATTATTAGGTAAATAAGGTGCTCCATCCATTGCTTCCCTTTCTAAGTCATCATCTTCTAATTCATTATCTTCTAAGTTATCATTATCACCATCGTCATCGTCACCCTCGTCATTATCAACATCTTCATTGTTTTCCACAAAATTTTGATGAGGTTCCTCGTTAGCTACAACATTCATAATGGTTGATATACCATGATCATCAAGCCCATTATTTTCATTTTTATCATTTTCTTCATGTAAATTACTTTGATGAGCCTCAATATTAAGATCAAAATTTTTATGTTCTAAAGCAACTGTTTCTACTGGATGTAACTGCTCTTATGATATATGTCTCGCTTCATCCATTGGAATATGTTGCGAGGAACTTAACATCCCATAATATAATGAATACGGGTCACTACTAAAGTCATAATTTGAACATGAACCTATGTTTTCATATTGAGGGTATTGTACTTGACTTCCTAATGGATCCGCTACAACAGATAAGTCGATTGTACTGCGCATACTTTCTAATAACTCTAACATCATTTGAGTTGATTCGTCATTCTCAATATCATAAGAAAATGATCTACCATATCACCTGAGATTTGTACTTCAATATCATGGAACTCATCTTTTTCTTAAAGATCCAATCAAGAATTATTATGAGACACAAGGAATATGTAATTTCAAATCTTCGTTTATCCACTTGCATATTAATTTAAGTTTATAATATGATTTAGAATATCTACTAACATTGTATACAGTAGATAATAAATTTTCGAATGAAATACTACAGTTAATTGTTGTATTCATCGAATAACCATCAATATAATCAATACTAGAATAAGTAGATATTACTCTACAACCCCAATAAATCCTTAGTACCATAATATTGTCTGCCATACCTGTATAATTAATAAAACATAAAAGTCTTATTTACTAAAAAAAAGTTAACCTCAAAGAAGATTCTTTTTATTACAAAAAATCTACAACTAATTATTTTTTAAAAAATAGATCAAGTTACCTTACTATTAAATGTAGATGTCGTCGTGAAAAAAGATTCAGAGCCTCAACAAGATTGCAATCTCAATTTCAAAATTTCAATGAGATTGCAATGCGAAATTTTACCGTAATCGCGATCTCAAATATCAACAAGATAAATAAAGAGGATAATTTTTTTGAGAATGGAGGAGATTTTTTAAGAGAGGATAGAGGAGAATGTGCAATGAGAAGAGGGGAGGGGGTGAGTTTATATAGCTAAGTGGAGGGAGAGGAGGAGAGGTGTGTGGGTAATGGTTAGTCAAAGGTCCCTAGATGACCTAGCGAACTCTGCCAACGGCTACACTCAACGGCTCCTCGGAGGTCGCTGGATGATCAAGCGAATTCTCAGGAAGTCGCTGGATGATCTAACGACCTTTGATAGGTTGTTGGATCATCCAGCAACCTTGGCAAATGGGCAACTTGGGGGAGGGGGTCGCTAGATGATCGAGCAACCTGTCAAAGGTCGCTGGATCTAGCGACTTCTCCACCACCACCTTACCAGCCCCTTAGGTCGCTGGATGATCCAGTGACTTATGACCCCTTTTTAATATTTTCGCAATTCCAACCCCTTTTCCCAAATAAATGCCGATGCCATGCCGCTAATTTCAAAATGGCCTAAAAATTCACTATCAAATGAATTTTACCGAAACTCTGGTAAGTCCCTAGTTAAACACGGGGAGGCTACGTTTAATTTAAAATTTGTGTTTAAAAATTATTATCTCAAAGTAGATTAGCTAGTAAAAATAAATCTACAGGAGCTACTCTACTTAAGGAATAAATAATAGAAGTGAGAAATAAAATAATACAGAGAAAAATAGAGAGGAGAGGAACAAGCCTTGCATTTAAATAAATCAGAGTCTATTACAACTACTTAATGAAAACAAATCTACACTAGAAAGTAGTAAAAAGATGGGGATGAGAAAAATCATCCTCAACGAACGCTTGGAGGATGGGCCTTGTTGTTGGTTCTCGGACTATAGAGAGAGGATGTTGAAAGAAGGTGGATGGAGTCGAAAGATGGGGATGAGAAGCGAGATGTTGCCAACATGGGATTTGATTCCCGAATGGTGGCAAGAAGACAATCGCGGGCACTCCATAAAGGGGATGAGAAAATGGACAAAAATTCTTTTTTTACTCTAGAGGAGCATCCCAGGTTTGGGACTATCTCCTTAGAGCTTTAGAGAGGATGAGAGAAGCAAGGAATGGATGAAGAATGAAGAGATGATGTAGGCCCTTTATATAGGTGAGGTTTGAGGGCAAAAAGGTATTTCTGAAAGCTTCAAAATGAATGCAGGCTCTTTAGTGACGGATGCACACATCAATGTAGACGCACATTATTGAAGGCACAGAGGGCGGAGGGCCCTTGGATCTCCATCACACAGTCGAAACACGTGCTCATTTCAAATCGCACGCGCGCTTGGCTCCGCTGTTGGATGCATGATGGTCGGCTTAGATTGCGTGCACTTCACCTTTTGATCTCACACAGCGCTCTGCATACGATCGCGTGTGATCACGTACGTATGCGCAGCACTTGCATCCAGTGCACAGGATCGTGCCACGTCGTCGCCTTCTCAACTGTTCATTACACATCGTACAGTTGAATTTCGCACACGCAACTTCTCAGCGGATTAAATTTGCAGAGCACTCCTTGAACCCGCACCTCATGGTGAACATAAGGCATTGGACCGTTGTGTTATACCTTGAAGTGTGTTGCATTTTGGATTTAAGGGTGGCGCACTCATGACCATTGGATCTCGATTCAACGGTCGAGCTCTGATGGCGTAGATGAAGGAGAAGGCCAATGGTTGTGGGCGGATTTGATGGCACCATCTGGGCCACTCATTTTCTTCTGCTCGTAAGTGGTGCCATGGATGTCGGATTTGGTTGGTTTTCATGCCGTTTGGCTATAATCGTTGATCTGAATCCATCTGTGTGGTTGGATTTGTCATCTGAAGTCTGGATTTTCACAACCTTACCCCTTGACCTCTGATCTTTCTCAGACTACATATAATGCTATAGAAGTCCGATCGGAGTGATCTCCGAAGCGTTGGACTTCGATCGTTGTCCTGATGAAATTCGTACGGTTTAATCTTCGATCCAAAGTCCCAAAATAAATCGCTTTATCCAATAATTACAAAAAGAAGTGAATTAATATACAATTTGTACAAATCAATCTAAATAAATGATGATGTATATTATAAAGTATTTATAATATATGAGACTTCTATGATCATAGAAATATGTATAAATAGATAAATTAAATAAATTAGATGTGTATACATCACAAGGATTACACTATTAAGAAAAATTAAAGGCACTCATGTAAACATTTCTCTAAGAAAACGTACTGATGCAGTTATATTGCTCTCTAATTCATGCACTTTTTTTTCTAGCATTCCTCCAAAACCTAAATATCACTCGTACTTTTTTATATTTCACCGGTAATATGTAATTATATGCTAAATGTATCACTTGGATATTTAATTTTCAGAGGGGAAAAGTGAAAGACTAAAGAGAGCTAATCTAGATTTTCTCCAACAATGATATATTGCACTATTGATTAATAGAGTCACGTTATAAAGTAAAATCATCGATTATGCATACTTACTTACGCATTGAAATAGATGGAGATAAGAAATGCTTTGGCAACATTTATAAACGAAAAACCTCCATGCACTTGCGCATGCCTCTACCTTGAAATATGATCAATCGCATCGGTTAGGGCCCTAACCAACAAATGCACATTGAAGCCCCCCTGTCAAGTTTCCTGGATTTGTAACATTCATGGATACTTCAAGTAAACATGGGATCACATCTACTTAGCAATTCATATTTGGCTAAACGTCCCCAGCATACATGCAATGAAAGAAGTGTCCTAATAGGTCCCAAGTTCCACCCAACCAAAAAGAGCAATAATTTTGGACGCGAGTATAAAAATATATGTTGCAACTTATTTTACGATATGCAGTAAATATTTAATCGATTGAAAATAAAAATTATCTAATTAAAAATTAAATATATTAAAATACATCTGTTGAAAATGATTTTAAGATATATCAATTAAAGATTAAAATATATCGATTCAAAATAAAAATATATCAATGTATTTTTTTTTTTCATCTATAAAAAGATAATTTTTCATTTAAAATATGAAATTTTACTTAAAAAATAATTTTTATCTATGAAAAGTGACATTGATCGATTAAAATTTAATATATATCCATTAAAATCATGACCCTCATCCTCACGTTACAAAACTCGTTGCTCGGATGCAGACAAAACTGAGGTGCAAGACCCACACTCGGCGGCAAGGACTCTCGTTGAGATAAGGTGGGGGGCAAAGGTTTTATCTTGAATTTTTGCTTGGATTAATAATTTTTCAACGGAAAATGTAACATTTTTTTGCTTTTGCAAAGGGGGATTTTCATTCATGGGAAGAGGCAAGTTACATTAAAACACCGCATCCTCTAAAAAGGAAAAACCACAAAACAAAAAATATACAGGTGTACGACCTAGCTTGCTTCTGAACACGTTATGGCTAATGATTCACACTATCAAGTCATGTTGAGGAGTTGCGTGAGACAAACAAGATCTGTAGGAAATACCGATCTGAAGCCTAATTGTGTTGAGCATGGATTTGAGTATGTTCCATCCACACAACACCAACATAGACATAATAAAGGAAAAAACATCCACAAAAAAATGGCTCAGGAGGAGTGAAAGTTGCCCAGGTAACTCAACTGCCAAGACCACCGACGAACATGGGGGAATCTCACTGATGAGTCCGTGGCGAACTGAGGTGACCTCGTGACTAAGCAAGTGACAAAACCATGGCTGAGGACGCAGACGATCGAAGTAGAAGCCACCCAGCCAACTCCACTGCAAGACCACCGACGAACGAAGTGGAATTTCACTGTCAAGTCTGAAGGCGAGCGGAGAAGACCACAAGGCCAAGCAAGCAACCGAACCATCGGTGGCTACCGCACCTCCTCATGGCCGAAGATGCAAAACCACTGCAGGCGGTGGGGAAGAAGGGGTGAGGATGGCCAGTGGAAACGAAAAGCCTAGCAATAGCCTCACAGGGATGATGGAGGGGAAGGAACCCTAGCAACGAGATATGTAACATTAATCCTCATCAATAGCCTCTTTCTTTTGTGAGAGGACACAAAGGACCACTTGAGTACATACCTACCTGTACACATCCTCCTCATCTTCCCCCTAGTCGATGGCTTGCCACAGTACTTGCACATGACATGAGCATATCTCATGATCCGCTCTAATTGTCCCGCATTAAGCATAGGCACCAAAAAGTGTTGAGAAGAATAGCAGATTGACTGTGACAGATGGGTTAATATATATGTTGTATGTAAGGTAGTCAGCGCTACACTATATTTGTCTTTGGGCCATGATGCCAACCTTCTTGCATTTGTCGTTATAAACCTTCCTAAGGTAGGCTGACCTACTACCTTATCCACAGGTAAATGCAGCCCAAGTTTATGATGACGTGACTCCAATGATTGTGGGCTAAAAAGTATGGGAAGTGCCACCAAGCTAACCCACCATCTTCCCCCACAATAACATATCTAAATGTCGTTATAATGTTTCCGTCGGTATAGTTTTTCTTTTTTTGTAGTGCCATCATCAAGGAAAAGAACAAAACGTTCACCACAACCTCGCTCACAACAGGCCAACACTAACAACCATCTATCGCAGTGGATTAATATGATAAGGGAAAAAATTACTCTCACAAAAATAAATCTCAAGTGAGCCATGATCATATCAACAGAATCTGCTTGATTTCGATCCTTTGAATTCAATTCGTACAAGAATGCAAAGAGACGTTGGCTCACCAAGCGATTACACGGTCAACCCCATTACTCTCCATAACTTTGATGGCTATACTTCTCTAAAAGAGTAATCACCCATCATTTGTATTTTATAAAATGATCTTCTACCCACATGGTGGGGCACACAAATGGAGGCAACCTAAAAGAGCTATAGCTCATGTATTATATTACATATAGTGAATATTGAGGGCTAAATTTCCTTTTCAGACATACACCCATATCGAGTGGAACTAAGTCAACAATTTCTCATGTTTTGTGTGGATTCATGCTATTTTTTTTTTTTTCATGACTATATTTTGTTTCTTGTAATTTAATAATTTGTTTGATTATCATCAATGACAAACCTCTGAAGGACCTATGGATCTTAGTTCCATCCTTGAAGATGTACCTATCTAACGGGTCAACTCAAAAGGGTCATAACTCATGTATCAAGAATTAAATCTCATCTTTAGACATACATCGGTATCGAGTAGAATTGGGACAACAATCTCCTATGTTTTATGTAAATTTATACTCATTTTTATTTTTCATGACTATATTTTATTTTCCATAATTTTACAATTTGTTTGGTGGGCTATCAACAACCTCGAAGGTGACCTCCGAGGCTCATCAACCACAGAGGAGTCTGAATCTCTACAGATAAAGCCAATGCACAAAGCATCTCACCTTCAGCATCTGTTGCAACTAAAGCCAAATATAGACCAGGAGAAGGCGCTTTGTCTTTGTGTCATTGTTTGAGTTCTGACAAAAGGCCACAAGCAGCCAAGGCGTCACCCCTAGTAAAGCCCTGTACTGCTATGATATTTTGGTGTCTAGAACAAAATTGATATGAACAGTAGCTTGTTGTGTTGCCAGTGTTCATAGGCTTACATGACATGGCTATAGTGGCTACGTACACTTTTTGATTGTTTACTTGGTGATAAAATAATAAGGAATGAAAGAGCTACAGGTGAAACTGGCAACACCACTGTTTGCATATCAAAAGAATTAACTTATTACCGACTTGATTTAGCAAAGAGTAGCCTAAGAGGAATAGAAAATAGATAAAATTTATCTGGTTACTTAACTGGCCCGAATTGTCCAGTTACCCTAGGCATGACATTTATATGGGTTGGTCCTTTGACCTGAGCTCTAGGGTCGATTTGCCTTTAAGTTAGGTTGGGCCACAACATAAAAACCACGAGTTGGGCATGTTAGGCTATTTTTATATCCTTGTGTGTATGTGTCTATACATTACGTGTATGTATATATTATCACCAGTGAATATGCATATGTATCTAAAAATATCTAATAGAAAAGTACTTTTCTCTTTTTCAAATTTTAATCCACTTTAGATATATAAATTATCTTACGAGTACTTAACTTTGATATTTATTTTTGAAGAAGTCATGTTTTAAAACCTGATACAAACTTAGGCTTGAATTCGTGCTGGGCCTCGACTTTTAATATTTTCAAGCTTTTACTCGGCCTGCAGCTTGCAAAACAAAAACGAACCTAAGGCCCATACTCCGAGTTAGGCCCAACACTTTGTCCTACCTATTTCATCACGTGCTTGCCCCTTAAAGAGCAAACCGACCATAAGTCAAATATCAACAAATTGAAATCCTACGAGGATAATGTTACAAAGGACATGGTGAATGAAGAATGAGCAATTGAACACCAGTTAACCTCCATTAATGACCACATAATGAATCGACTTTTACATCCATGCCCTTAAAAACATGCTTAATTATATCTATACCCTCAAATACATTCATATCTCTATAAACTTGCATAGTTATACATATATGCCGTGTTATTACATCTAATGATAAATGGAGTTAACTATCGTTCTACCAATGTTAAAAAAATAAATATTGAAATTTTTATATTCATACCTCTTGAAAATTTTCTTAATTACATCCAAGTCCCAAAAAAACATAATTTGTCTCCTAGAGGGAGGAGGCGAGGAGTGCCAGCAGTCGCTAGGGAGTAGGAAAAAAGAGGTGGGACAGTAGTGGTTGGGGATGAACAAGGAGGTGGGTTGATGAGAGGAGGGGCAAGTGGTGATGACTTGTAGGGCAGGAGGAAGGAGGACGGCTGGCTACTAGGTATGTGGGACAGCAATGGTTGGGAAGGATGAGGGAGGTGGTGGGGCAGTGATGGCTTTGGGGAGGGAGGAAGGAGGAGGGACAGCAATTGGGGTGGATGAGGGGTGGTGACAACTTGGTAGGAAAGATGAGGGGTGCACCAATTGGGGAGGAGGGAGGAGGTGAGGCGGTGGTGGTTGGAGGAGAGGTGAGAGGAGGAGGAGCAACAATCAGTGAGAAGGAGAGTGGCCTTTGGCAACAATCTTGATGTTGTTGTTGCTCTTGTGGCCTTTGGCGAAAGGGTGCAATCCAAGCTTGAGAGGAGGAAGAGGGGGGGGAGAGAAAGAAGGAAGAAAGAAAAAGAAAAAAAAAACGTGGTCTAAAGTACTAATGTAGTTCCAAAACATGGATAAACGTGTAAATGTAATTTTTAAATTTTTCGTTGTTAACTTTGACGGTCATTAGAAACTATTCGGTGGAATATTCCCTTGATTCTAATGGCGACTTATCCTTCTGGAATAACCACTTTGTGTGTGGATGTAATTAGGTATATTTCTCTAGATATAGATGTAAAAATCTCTAAATAGAAATCATACCTACTTGTGAGCCACTATTTATGGGAAACATTGGTTAAGACAGAAACTAAGGTCAATGCTTAAGTGCTTAACAAGCAACTCCCTATAACCAACCACCGATCACCGAATCCTAAACCTCCATCGTAAGCTACCCATTTAACCAAACTCCATCTATTGAACTCCCAATTTGGATGTGAGAAATTTCTCCATGGCTCAAGACGATGAAGATTTGATGAATAAGCTTTAAGAATTGACGAGAGAAGAAGAGGAGATCAGATTGACGATCACCGAATCCTAAAACCCCATCGTAAGCTACCCATTTAACCAAACTCCATCTATTGAACTCCCAATTTGGACGTGAGAAATTTCTCCATGGCTCAAGACGATGAAGATTTGATGAATAAGCTATAAGAATTGACGAGAGAAGAAGAGAAGGAGATCAGATTGACGATCAAGGATATGACGGATCCCAACATGTGGCAGAAGTGCATTTCCTTCAAAGTCCATATAGATAGAAAGGTGAGACCCAAAGCAGTTGTTGAAGTTTTCAAGTAAATCCTGGAAATTCAAGAAGCGGCTCCAGAGATATGGATGGCAAATTTTGAAGATGACAAAGATCTGAATATGGTGTTGAAGGATCGACTCCAATCAACAAATTATCCCATATTCTCACCCCACCGAAAATAATTTCCCAACATATCCCATCACCCCCCATTGGACTACACAAAACCAACTCGACAACGTGGCCCTACTCAGACCTCCAACTCTCATCCTCCCCTGCTGCCCCTTCCACCACCCCCCCACCATGGACTGTCAACCTTATAAATTCCCATCTGCTTTGATAATAAGCCCCAAAAAAAAATATTTTTACATTAAAAGGTCTCGTCCATTCTTGAAGAAGAAGTTGAGGGAGAAGGTGCTAAAAGATACCCATGAACGGCCTATTAGTTCCCTGGGGGTATCTTCTGTACGTACTGAAATATTTCTCTAGGGACTCAAGATGAAAGGGTTGCCTCTTGCTGCAATTTTAGAGAAAAGAATAGGGGATTGGCAGATCAAGGGTTTATGTTCCGTAAAAATGGGCCAAGAGACAATATTGCATCTAATTTTTTATTGTCCACGTGCACAAGCAATATGGTTTACAGTGGGTATTTTTATTTCTTGGCAGGAAGAATCTTGGTTCAAGCAAATTTATGATAGATTCCCAAAGTATTAAGAACAATGAGAGGGCAGACTGTGAGCATGCTACATGCTGCACTCAATTTGGTTGGCAAGATGTGAACTGGTACATGATAATAAGCTTGCACTTGCTATGATTTCTTCTTATCATCCAAATGCGAACAGAACTTGTACAGAAGTCAACCAGCGTACAAATGAAGTCAGTTAGGGAAGGCACATGTTGTTCAGTTGCGGAGGAACTGAGCACAACACAAAATGGTATACTTTCAACTTGAACGTGGGTCTCTTAGAGCTAGTTTGGATGAAGGGACAAATTTATAGGATAATTTTTTTTTATCCTTTATTTTTACTTGAAAATCATAAAAGTTATCCTTATGGGTTAACCTATGATTATTTAAAAATTTTCTAGACTAACCTATAAAAACACATTGGATAACCTAAAAGTAAAGTTTATCCTACACCAACCTAAGAATAACTTATCTCATGTTAAACTATCCTTCCCATGAAGCGATGCTATGGGACAAAAAGTTTTGTGGGGTGAGAGAGGCTCGAACTCTCGACCTCAGGATTACTCTTTCAGCTATGAGACCTACGCGCTAACCAACTGCGCCACCACCCCATGTTGTTATAGATGTTGAGAATAATAAATTATATATGCATAATATATTTTTATTTACGTTCACCATGCACATGTGGATTTTAATCACGTCTTAGTATGGCACCATCTTGGAACTTGAGAGTTGAGCATCTCCATCTTCTTATTTTATCACAATTCAAATTTTGAACTTGTACTGCTATAAATTTAAATCTTAATTTTTCCCTTTGTATATATCAGTGGTTATGTTTTCCCCGCATTAACTTCTGGGTTTACGTCCATGAATGTCACCCTCTTCAGATACTACAATCTAAATCAGGAAAGCTACCATGTTTTTTCAAGGAGGTCCGATATGACTTAATTTTTTTAGACTTGCCAATTGATTCAAGGGAATCATCGTAACTACTGTACGAGGTTTAAATTTCTTGCACTTATCCTTCTCCAAGTAGAATGGTTTGGCACTATTGGTACAATACTTGGTAATAATTGTTGAGGATTGCTACTCAAAGGTAACTTTTTCTTTGGTTGATTTTGTGCATAACTGTCGTTCACTCATTATCAATGTTTTAAAAATTAAATTGATCCTTAAATTGATTATCAGGTGCTGATCTAATGTTTCACTGGTTTATACCGATTTGAATAGATGATTTTTTAGTGGTTTAGTTGTACCGATTTGTACCAGTTAGAGTTAAAAAATGTTTTCCTTCGAAACCCACTCACCTGTAACAACTTTTCCAAGTCTTCATCTCAAAATCATCGGATTTTTTTATGGACCACCGTCTTCAGTTTCTTTTTGTTTTCTCTTACGTCTTTTGTCCTTGCTATCTATTTCTCCTTTGGGGATCTTAGTACCTGCTGTTGTTCCTCCATTGTCTCAGTAAGTGCCGAAAGTTTTTGTAGAGAAAAAAAAGAAAAAAAAAATGCAAATTAAGTAGGTACTTTTTAACTTCTATGCATTTAAATGTGTGGGCCAACCCGGTCTTAACGATTCAACTTTTTTCTTTTTTTTTTTTGTAATTTAATAAGTTACATTTACAGCCTTGCAAAGAATAAGATATGTGGAGTGGTACCCAAGACCCTCCAATACATCGGCTCAAATAAAAATGAGTCAAATTTTGTCTCGACCTTACATCAAATCTTAGAATGCTAGACACGGTAAAACAAGGATCATCCTTAAGCATGGAAGCACATCTATGGACCACATACCTAAGATTCCATACGAATGGACATTAATCTGTTTAACTAGATTAATTGTGTCAGAGAGAATCGCAACTTCCAGCAATCCCAGATGGATGGCCATAAGTAGGCTATTGTGGATAGCCTAAGTTTCTGCCATTGAACTACAATTGGTAGGCTCCTACTTGGAAGAGACTACCATGATCCTTCCATTTCCATCAATATGAACAGTGGCTACCATTAAACAATCATCTCCAACTGTCATATCAACAAGAATCCTGTGTACAGTAGTGTCCAAGCATTTTTGTGGTGAAGCAAGCAATTGTCTATTATGAAAATCTTCTAGAGATAAACTCTCTCTGCTATCTAAATAAAAGGCACACATTCTCATAGCAAAATTAACCACCAAAAAATGATTTAATTTTTCTCCACTGATAACCACTTTACAATTATGTAGCCATAATGCATGTAATACATAAAAGGTTAAGCTTTTAGACACGCATCAAATTGAGGGGAAATCTCCATAATTGCATCCCACCAAGAACCTTGTTGAGAAAGACATAAAATTCCCCAATAGAACCAAATTGCTCTACTAAAGGTGCACCCTAACCAAATGATCCCAATCTACAGAATCTGAAAAGCAGAAAGGACAAGATGTATTATCTATATTCGATCGTTTGGTCAGGGTCATTCTCAGCAGAAGAGCATCAACAATAGCTTTCCAAATAAAAAGTTTAGTTCTTTATGCAAGGTCCTTCCAAGCCCATATCTTTCTACAGTATATAACTTGCAATTCAGTTAAATCATTGTGCATATTCAGCTGATTAACCAACAAAATATATGCAGATTTGGTCGAGAAAACCCCTATGGGATGGGGTTTCCACACCAATGCATTATCCTACAAATGTATATGCGCATTCAGGATTGCCTGGGTAGATTCCATAGTGAAAAGGCTATTAATATCATCAGCCTTCCAATTCCCATCTTCCAGATTAATAAGAGAAGGCACCTGCGATATAGATAAAACCTCATTGCTGCTAGGTATCGGGCTAACCCCTCTATCAATCCAAGGATCACTCCAAACATTAATCTCAGCTCCTCTCCCCACCAGCTATTGAGCATTATTACAAAGGATGTCTTTTATGCTTGCCAAGACCTTCATAAAACAAGAATCCACAGGCTTTGGAATGTGCTCCCAAAAGGATCCATCCCCGAAATACTTGCCTTTTAATTGAGCTTGCCACCACCCATTCTGATTGCTACACAATGCCTAACTCATTTTAAGTAGGAAAGCTAAGTTAACAAGTCTAGTAGCTCTGAAGCCAAGCCCACCCATAAACTTAGGCCTACAGATAGACTTCCAGGCTTTTAGATATATAATATTCCTTCCCTCGGAAGCACTCCACCGAAAGTCCCTAATCAAAGCATCAATTTTTGCACAAAGTTTCTTGGATAAAAGATCTGTTGTCATAAGATGACAAGGAAGAGCTGACAGAGTAGCTTAAATAAGTACTCCCCTCTCTGCCTGCGAGAGAACTCTTTTCTTCCACCCAGCTATTTTGCTTGCAAACTTAGACAACATCAAATGACTTAGTTCTCTTTGATTAGCACCATCCATAACTGGAGTGCCCAGATATAACTAATTGCATCCCATTCTTTCAACTTTAAGAATATTCATAATCTGATCTTGCTCCAACTTTGGCACACCTTTGCTGAACAATACTTTTGTCATTTGGAAATTTACCTTTTAGCCCAATGCAACTTCATAAGATAAAAGTATATCAAATACTTTGTTCATGTTTGCCTTAACAAAAAGCAAGGTATCGTCTGCAAACACCAAGTGAGTTATTTGAGGCAATCCCTTGTGCAATTGATATCCAGACAAAGACTTGTCATGCATAGCTCTATCAAGGCATCTAGTTAAATATTCAGAGGACAATATAAATACATATGGGGAAAGCAGACATCCTTGTCTAATACCTCTAAAAGGAAAGATAGTTTTTGTAGGCTTCCCATTCACAAGTACTTGGAATGTGGTCGAAAATATATAAGACATGATGAGGCTAATTAAGGAAGGCGGAATATGAATCTGCTCCAAACAAAATTCAGCAAAGTTCCACTCAACCCTATCAAAGGCCTTCTCCATATCCAGTTGAGTGGCCTTATAGCCCTTCTTCCCTCTAGATTTCTTCATATCATGGATAATTTCTTAGGCCAATATAATGTTATTTGTAATTATTCACTTGAGTACTAGATATAATTCTCTTCAAAATAGGCTTAATTCGCTTAGCTATAAGCTTAGTGACCAACTTATACAACGTATTGGTCAAGCTGATAGGCTGGAAGTCCCTTTGTTGTTTAGGGGTTTGAGTTTTTGGCACCAAGACCAAGAAGGTCTTACTCATTATAGTCGGAATAAATTGATCAAGAAAGCACTTCTAAACAAAAGTAACCACCTCCTTGCTTACAATATTCCAACTCTTCTGGTAAAAGAAACTAGGGAAACCATCAGGCCCAGGGCTTTTAAAAGGATGCATCAAAAATAGAATATTTTTAATCTCCTCTTCATCAGGTAAATGACTACACCATCCCTTCTCAACTTCAGTTGCCCAATCATGGCAAGAGAACAAATTTTTAGGCCTACCTCCTTGTGATTGAGATGCAAACAGGGTCTCATAGAACCCGTAGAACACCTTCTTGATTTGAACTTGGTGTTGGTGCTAGAGCACCACGATCATTTGTTTTGATGATAACAAAACACGTGTTATTTAACATTTGCAATTTGAGTCCTAGATTTCAGGTCAATTGCAAATGTAGACGTGCTTAAACGGAGTTCGAGCTCGCATCCAGGACGGATTGGAGGAGCTTGACGGAAAACAGAGGAGGTTCGCGTGGAGCGACAGATTGAAGATAGAAGACAAGAAGAATAGGATAGATTCTTTTTAATCCTTTCTTGTATCTCTTGTCTTTATTTCTTGCTCTTTCTATTTTCCTTAGAATATTATGTTAAAGAGCCTCAAAGTACCCTAACAGTAGTCCTAGGAACACCTGCACAACCCTAGGATACTTAGGTTTTCTGTAGAACACTTAGAAAATCAATATAGGGTTCAAATAGTACTTCCAGATGTCTAATTCCCAAATCAGACGAATGATAAAGTATTTTAAGACGTCTGACTGTTGTTTCAGACGTCTGATATCTGTTAGGCTGGACATAGCTAGTTCTGTCTGATGAAATCAGACGTCCAGACCTTAGACCAGACGTCTTAGGAGACGTCTGATGGACTTGCCAGACGTCCAGATAGTGGACCGTTGGCTAGCTTAGCAGGCACTGCAGAATATGACCGTTAGAGCCTTATCAGACGTCCTTAGGCCTTTTCAGACGTCTGATAAATGACTGTTTTGCCTCAGCTGACCCAAAATCTCTTCTCAGAGATTTTCTAGCTATTGCAACGTTTGGAAATCAATTCTCACAGTAAAAGTAGGTTTCTAGACGTCCATACATAGTGCCAGATGTCCTGTATGTCGTCTGATGGACTTGCACAAAAACCCTGTTTAGATCTGATCCAAGTCAGGAAGAGACCTGCCCAAAATCAGACGTCTGACCTTGGAATCAGACGTCTTAAAGTGAAGTTCCAGACGTCTGATGCCAGAATTAGACGTCTGATAAGCCTGTCAGAACAATGATTGTTCCTGATTTCGGGCTGATTCTCTTGGGCTTTGTTCTCAACGGCTATAGAACCCTTCCTAAGCCTTCCAAAGACTTCCTAAGGCCTCTATAAATAGAGGGGAACCTTTGCAACACACACACACACACTAAGATATACACTTGGATACACTTAGCTACACACTTTCACACTCTTTTGTGTCCAGAAAAGATCTTGCTCTCCAAGCTTAAGCTCCATTCCCTTGAGAGCATCAAGCCTTCGCGCACCCGCTCTCCCGTCGTTGTTCACGAGAGCGACATTGCGCCGTTGCGTGGCTCACGCACCCGCGTCATCCTCGACACACTCCTTGCAAAGGGGAGTTTCCTAATTCCTAAAGAAGCTAGGTTCATAATTACTTTGTTGGCTCTATAGGACTTGTTGTTTATTTTATCTTTGTTATTTAGTTGGGTATTCGCTTTGCGAATTCCCGTCTCCTTCGTGGGACAAAATCCTTCTCGTGGAGAGAAGGGGTTGAGGAATGCTACCCTCGTACTTGTAGCGTGGTTGTACTGAGGTTGAATCACCCTCATTTTAAAGTGATTCGGTTAGTGGATTTGATCAACTAGGTTGATCGGAAAATCCTAACTCGAGAGGGTTAGGTGGTGGTTTTCACCCGGTTTGGATTTCCACCTAAAAATAATTGTGTACATTGTGTGATTGGTTTTCTTTGGTGAGATTGCTTTATATTTTATTTCCGCATTTATTACGTCACCCCTCCTGGTAGGGTCAGAAACTACACTTGGTTGGTCGTTTCTTCCCCATTTGGACATATAATTCAATCTATAGAATTCTTCCTTCCTCTATTTTGAGCATAGATATGGTAATATTTAGTGTTCTGGTCTCCACTTTGTATCCAATTTTTCCTCAACCTCTGGAACCAATAGATTTCCTCCTATAGCAAAATGCCTTCATAATCAGATAGAAGTTGCTTCTCCTTCTCCATATCCTCCTCAGAAGGTTTTCTACCCTAAGTTTTAGCCAATTGCGCCTCAATGTCAACTTTCCTTTTTTTCCCACTGACATCTGCTCTAGCATGCTAGGAAATCAATTCTTGTTGCAATTTCTATCCTCTCTCCCAAATACATAGATCAGGGTCATTTGCCATCCAACCATGTTGAATAGTAGTGGCATAATTATCCCTAAGACTCCACTTAGCTCCCAATCTCCAAATGTTTTTTTTTAACGTGCTTCTCCTTTTTCAATCGAAGTAAGATTGGGCTATGATCACTTCCAATTGCAGGGAGATTTAAAACACCAGCACTTGGGTACAAAAGTAACAAATCAGGTGAAGCAAAAACCCTGTCTAGCCTTTCTTTAATTAGATAACTAGGCTTCCTTTTGCTGGACCATGTGAAAGCTTGTCTAAAAAACCCAAGATCAAGCAGTCCAAAGGTAGTCGTGAATGATATAAGATACTGAAACTGTCTTGATGGGAAAGCATTTCCACCACACTTGTTGATGGCATCGCTATCATTCACTATATCTAACCTAATTTTGTTAAGTTCTAAGGATAAATTCATCTAGTTTATACATTGAAAGGA
This sequence comes from Thalassia testudinum, assembly GCA_037157565.1. NCBI lineage: Eukaryota > Viridiplantae > Streptophyta > Magnoliopsida > Alismatales > Hydrocharitaceae > Thalassia > Thalassia testudinum. Next base: position 9,673,116 of record JAZHRO010000059.1, on the reverse strand, counting down.
TATAATTCAATCAAGAAGGATTAGAGGAGAAGAATTACCAAACGAACCTAAAAGGTAGCTAAATAGGCCCAAACCAGTCAATCTAGGGTTTTTTCTGAAATCCAGGCTAAATAAATAATGATTAAACCATAATTTTGGCCTGACTCAAATTGACAAGATTCAAATGGAAATAAATGTAACCAAAATTCCTTAAAAATCATCCAAAAATATTTTATGTGGATGAGAACTGTCAATTTTACAATCGAAACTTATTTTGACCTTAAACAGAAACGTAACCAAGTATTTAGTACATTTTGGATCAAATTGTAAATTGATTGTGCAAACAACATCAAAATACAAAATTTAGGTTACCAATAAATTCCCTAGGTTCCAATTAAGCTACTACAAAAAGTTGGACCGATTTGGATCTTATGTACACCTACTTTACATTCTAGTCCTCAAATTTTTGAATCCTTTCAAACTGGTCCAAAATCATTACTTTTAGGTCCTTTTCCTTGCATAACTGTCCCTAGCTGATGTCACGCTAACAACCATCTTCCTCCTCGCCTCGCCTTTCACCGAACTCCACGTCGAGCTTTGAGCTCGAATTGCAGCAATCTTAGACACCAACTGCCTACGACTCTTAAAAAGAACTTCCTCTCCTCATTCTGCGTTCGCCAACGGTTATTTTGCCGTTGAAGATCACCTCTGTAGCCTGTTATCTCCGATCAAAGCGTGTGCGGGTATTGCGAGTTCAGCTGAGCTATTCTTGCAACCGTAGGCCCTGGCAAGCTTGGAGAGTCGTCAATAAAGACTCGCAAGCCTCCTCTGTTGCAAGTCGTCTGGAAATCAAGTGCCCAAATCCTCTCCTCACCTTTATTTGTGCACCGCCATTATCGGACCTTAAATCTTTCCTCAATGCCCCTCTTCGCCAGCCCTTGCGACCAAACAAGGGCACGACTCTACTCCAAGCTTCTTCATCGTGCTCCCTACCACCAGACGTGACCACTCCACCTCTTCCATGGCTTCAATTTCGACCTCGACTCCTCGCCGGAGCCTTTTCGTCATCTTAGGTATCCTCTTCCCCTTTCATCTAATTAGTTTTGGGTTATTACTCTTTTATGTTAGCTTTAGCTTTAAGGAACCTCAATTTCCTCTTTCGACCACGCCCTTGCCGTCACTGACCACCTCCATTTGGAGCTTCGACAAGTTTCACTGCCACACCTCCACACACAGTCGTCCCCTCAATAGAATTAGGGCTTTGCTTCGAGGCTTCACCATGAAGCTTTTGTAGTTAACGCAAGGTCAAATGACCTCGTTTTCTATTTGTAGGCCATCATTGGAGCCATGTTGTCTTCTCCAACAACGACAGGTTCCCACACCTCCATCGCTGCCTCGATCGCCAATCCACCACCACTGTTAAGTCGATGACTGATCAATGACTACACTCCGTCGCCGACCCCATCCAATAGCTAGATCCCAACTCCGATGAGTCTCTGGCGTTGGTCGTCAACTATTAAGAAGAAAAGGTCCAAGGAACTTCTTGCAAAAAAAGGACCTATTGGAAAATATTCTTAGGGACCTAACTGTAATTTCAGGGACCAAACTGAAATAACTTAAGGGCTGATTTGAAAACATTATTGATTTTATTTTAAAGTTTGTTTCTAAGTGTTTCTAATTGCCTTATCTTGTCAAATATTATTGTTAAATACTCATTTGGGTTTAATTAAACAAATATTTGATTATCATTATGATTATTAAATTTTATTCAATATTTAACAAGTATTTCTTTGCACTTATTACAATCCCATTTCTATAATTCAAGTGCAACAGTGAATTTGTTTTATTTTCTTGATTTCATCCGTGTTATAAGTTCATTAAAATCATCTCGACAAAATCCAATAATGATATTCACACAATTCTTGGAGCAACCTCAAATTTTTTTTGATAATTCAATAATTTTAAATATAAATGTTAAACCCATTCAATTGACCATACTACGCAATGCAATTTTAAAATACGACTTGAGCGAGTTAACACTTGTCTACCAAAGACATGATGGTGTTGAAATCTCCAATGCACATAAGCTACTTAGCATAATTTTTCAATAATCTTTGCATCTTAGTCCAAAATTTTTTCCTACAACATTACCTAGGAGTGCCATATATACAAAATAAATACCAAGAACTATCACATTCTATTATATTAAGTAAAATACAATGAACTTCATAGCATATAATATTTACATTCACAATGTCAACATATAAAAGCCCAAGTCCTCCAACTTTACCTTCAACTTGAACAATGCTTTCAAAAACTTTCTTACGTCTTATAGACATGTTGAACTAATTGGCTGCAAATGGTGCGAAGAAACTTCACGCCTTTGGGCTCTGTAGGAAATGGACAAATTAACACAGGGCAATTGTGCTGAAGATGTACAATGTATACGATCCACAAACAGATCTCCCATCCAGATTGGTTGTCGTGGAGCTTGTCCTTTGCATCGTCGGATGAGATCAAATAGAAGACCACATGGACTGGAATAGAGAGTAGACTATTTGGTAATGGGAGTCACAGTCCCTATTCCAGCTGTAAAGTTTGATCATATTTGCATCATCTATCTATGCAGTAGCAGAATATATTACTCAATGGTGGAGTGAATTTTAAAAAATAATATCTATATTCACTGATTTTAAGTTATCCATTCTTCATGATTATCCATAATTTGTAGACTGACATATGGGGATAGATGCCACTTTTTAACTGATAATTAAAAGGAGTCCCGTACTTTGAGGGTGTCCGAGATTTATAACAAGGTAAAGACGTGTCATTTCCTTCTGGGCTTAGATGAAGAAATAAAAACTACATTGGTTATGACTTATGCGGCAAGAAACAATGCGATCAATTGGCAACAAAGTACCCTTGACTAAGTTGTTTGAGTATAATGTTGACTGTAAAATGATACTTTGGGAAAATACGGTATACTTGGGAGTACGGCAGTGCAAAAATGTTATCGTATAGCGATAACTGCGAAAGCTTAATGTGATGAATGACTATGGTTGATCCTAACTGACTCAAGCATAAGGCCAAATCTTCGAAGGATTGGTTTTTCTTTTTGGCTAATTCGTAGGTTTTCTGGCTTAAAAATGATCAGAAGAGCATGATGAATAAAAAGAAATTGACCATCGTATTATTTTGGTTATTTGCCTTTTGTGAAGAGGTGCCTAGGGGATCGTCGGGGGAATGTTTAATCCTCTAACGGGTGTTTGGTTGGTAGATTAAGTATTTAATCTGTCACTTAATCCGTCTCCTATTTACATTGAGTTAAATGGGCTTAATCTATGATAAAATTATTTCATCCTCTATGTGGAATAACTTTAACTCGTTAAAACGTCCAAACGGGTTAACTCACTTATTCCATCATTTATTCCACTCTTTCAACTTATTCCACAAACTTATTCTCCTTACCAAACGGAGCCCTAAGGTGATTTTTAAAATTTTCACAGGACAAATAAACACCCAAGGGTCACTTGCCATTTTCCTAAACTCCCACGGGTGTTACCACAATTTTCGTGTATATACTACTTTGTTTTCATGGCTTTAAGGAGTTTCCCCAAACTCTAGGGTCCTTAGTGTAAATTTTTCCATTTATCATTAGGCCCACGTAAGGACCCCATGCAATGAAACGAAATGTTGGGGATCCACCCATAAATTTCATGGGTCCACAAGACTCCTAACGAACCTTAAAAACCCTACCCTAACCCTTTAAAAACCCCCTCCCCTCAAGTAACTCGCCGCACATGTCATTTTTCCCACCTCCCTGATTCTCCTTGTGCAGCGCACCATGGGGCATCAGAGAGGAAAGGAGACGAGGAACATGGAGGAGATATCTCTCTCTATTCCCTTCCTTGCTGCTGTGCGTGGGGAAGGCGCACGAGGAAGAGCAAGCTCCTGAGGCACCAACCACACATCCCACAAGGGCACACTTGGTGAGGTCAGCGTGTTACGACCTGGTTCCCGGATCCCTACAGGGCCCGAGACCGGCTCGCTTCAACTAATCTCAAGATCTAGTCATCCAGTAAGAAATAACTAAAAGTAGGAAAGTAAACCATATTCACACATGTAATATAACTAAGCAGAAGAAACGTATAAAGCAGTAAAGGAAATAGAATAGCTATCTCAGTACATACTACCACAACAACAACAACAATGACAGAAAGCAGAAAGTAAACAGTAGTAGCAGAACAGTAACTAAAAGTCCATTACTTACTACAACAATAGAGAAAAAGAAAAGGAAGTGCTGAAGAAAACTACGGCTGAACTCGACTGGGCCCAGCACCTTCCGCAGCCGGAAACTCGGGCTGCTCAACTCCTGGTCTTGAACAGTATTATGAAAAGATAGAATCAACGAACGCTGAGTAAAATAGTATCTATATTATCTAAGTATAAAACAGTAAAAACAACACGTGTAATTCTCATTTTCATTTATCTATTTTATATGTTCCAGTTTTACCCATTTCTCAAAGTATCCAGATATTTCTTGATATTGCATGTTCCCCGTGGGAATGATCTTGACTGCAGTCTTTTCCGTAGAAAAGAAGGTACACGTGGTGCTCTCCTGGCCGGGAGAGTCCCCCATGGTAGTCCTACACCCAGTCAACCACCTTGAGGTCACTGTCAAGACATAGCGGTAACTGCGGCACGTGTGATAAGCGCACGGGTAGCTACCCCGCACTGACACGCAATCAGTCGTTTTCGCTAGCGGGTACGCCCAAAGTACAGCACAGAACAGTATAGAGCCTTGCCCTCTTGGAACAAGGGTCTCACCACTCAGAACCAAATAGGGGTCTCGCCCCTCCACAGTCCGCGCTCCCTCGTCTGACTACCCCGGTTTGCCCAGAGGGCCTAACAAGTCGGTGTAAGGTGGCTAGCTAAACTTCGGGCCCCGTGGGGTGGCTAGCTCTCTCCCTACACTAGTAGCTCGCCTCGGTACCATGTACACGAGGGCCAACAGGAGTCGGTGTAGAGTGGTCAATCCTAACCTTAGGTCTCAACCCAAGGGAGGTTAGCTCCGCTTTACACGAAAGGGGATAGTTGCTCTCCTTGGTACCACGTACTCAAGGGCCAGTACACTTCCCGTCTACATTCTAGGTTTCCGTTTATCCACAGGAGTTCTACTCCTAATTTCCCGTAGGGTTCATGCTCATGTTCACCACATTTATCTCGATCCAGATCTCATCTTTCATAATTCATTTCTCATCCGTATACAGGCAGCTCGTGTTTTCATAATTCAATTCTCAATACATGCAACTGATGTTCTCACAAGTACTTTCATTAAACACAGGCAGCTCATATTCTAACAAGCAGCTCGTATTCTAACGGGCAACTCATAATTATAATACAGGCATTTACTAGCAATTTATCTTAATCACAAATGCAAGTGAACCATGCAGTACAAACAGGCTCATTCATTTCTCTACCCTAGAGTTCATGCCACATCCTAAGGTTCCATTAGGCTATTTCCACAAGCACATTCTTATTTACATATATTAACGGGGTTAAACCACTTTACTAGGAAACACGGGAGTAATGGGGGCTTAAACCGCAGACCCAAACATCTCTGTGAGTACCAAACGCGCAGCAGGCTGAAACCCTATACTAGGGAATACATCACAAAAGGAGAGTTCAGAATAGTGTAAAACAAACTCTAGTACGCAAGGAACTCGAGAGGAAAGTACAGGTATTTCGTTTGCGTAAAATGGACCCCGATCGGACCCTAAACAAGTCAAAAACGTGCCTACTGTTCAAAATCAGACGTCTGAAAATAATCCCAGACGTCTTAAAAGGCGTCAGATCTTACCTTATGTTCTTGCGGTATCCTCAGATGTTCAGACCTTCTTTGCGATCGTCTGACGGTAGTTCCAGATGTTAGACAATGCCTCTAGTCGTCTGGACGCACCTTTGGACGTCTGGTGATGTGATCAGACATCCAAAAACGAGTCGAAAAGAGTTCCGCGTGCCTTCCCAAGGGCCTTTACCTATGTACGAAACTGCAGGTCCAAATCAGGCCAGACCAACTTCTGCGGTGAGGCTTGCATGGTCGTAACCGAGAAAAAGAACGTACATTGCGATATAAGTGCTTTCAAACGTTTGGTCTCAAACCCAGACGTCCAGCTACGGCCATGGTCGTCTAGTCGACTCTACAGACATCTGATACTGGAAAAATCCCAGTATCAGAAACTCCCTGCAGCTCACTCCGCTTGCTCGCCACGCACCGTAGCAGCTCCAGCCGCTACAGAGGGCCGGGAGGCCACCTCCCCGAGCCCTCTCCTCGCTCACGTGCCCGCAGTCAGCCGTGCGAGCTCCGATGAGCTCCCGAAGGTCCTCCAACCTTCCACGCTCTCCTCCTTCCTCCCTCTTGTTCTCTCTCACTCGCCACCCTCTCGCCGCTCCCGCACCAAAACTAAAGGTGGTGGTGCTTGTGGTGTGTGGGGTGGAGAGGAGAAAGGAGGGGGGGTTTATATAGGAGGGTGTGGGGTTTAGGGTTTGGGAGAGATGAGGAAGAGAGAGAGGAAGGAACAGTTCTGGGCACCGCCCGTGCGCAGAGTAGAGTACGCAGTACAAAAGTTTCACTTTCAGACGTTCGGGAACGGATCCAGACGTCTGGTGATGAGAACCTCATCATGAGTCCTAACTAGCATATTTTGACCTAATAAAATGAACAAAAGCTCCTACATAACCAAGAGAAAAGCTTAATTTAAGAGATCATTAATATGGGAAGAGAACATAAAATATGGGGTAAAACTGTAATTTTACCATTGCAGTGCATCAATGGGATTTCTAAGGGTCTAAACATAGGTCAATTGGACTTAATAAGAGAAAAAGTGGGATGATTCGATTAGAAAATTATTATTGTGAAGTTTAGGAATTAAATGACATTCTGTAACCCTAAAACAAACCCACTTAAATTCACAAGGTTCCAGGCAAGATAAAAATCAACTAAATCCTCTAAAATTCATGAAAAAATATCTCCTAGGGTTTAGAACCTTCAATTTGGCCTTTGGAACCTGTTTTGACCTAGATTGGGGTCCATGCCCAATATTTGACCTAATTTAGGTTTTTGTGCAAAATATCCAGTCAAACGTGGTCAAACCTAAAATCCAACTTCATCATTGGATTCCTTAGATCTAAATTAGGTTTATACCAAAATTACCAAAATTTAGACTTAAGGGAAGGTCATCTTGACCTACTTTGCAATTTGGTCCACTAAATTACATTCAAACCCTTAACTTTTGGAAACCCTTGCAAATCCCCCTTCAGCTTCTTCGTCACTCTCTTCATTTTGGTCCCTCTGCCATCGCAGCAGGGACCCATACCTCCGGCATGGTCTTCTCGTCATTTCCTCGCAACTCTTCCCTCTACCTTTACCTATTTAAGGAAGCCTAGATCCCTCTGCTTCCTTCAAGCCTGATTTAGCTAGAGAAATCCCCCCAAATTCGTCTCCTTCTCACTCCGGCCAACTGCCCGCAGGCTCCGTCGACTCTCCCTCCCTCTTCTCGTTGCTCTACTACCGTACCGGTGGTAGAGCCATCTTCGCCGTGCTCCTCCACTCCGCGCCGTACCAGCGTGCGCCCCTCCGACCCTCTTCCTCGTCGCCGTTCTTCACCACAGGGCCTTCGTCTCCGGTGATGGCAGACACCCGCCGCTTGCCCTCCGCCTCCCCCCTTCTCTCTAAACACCCTAGATAAGTACCTCTTTCTCCCATCTTCATTTTCCCATTATTTATTTCCTAAATCGACTACTACCACACTCCACCACCATCATCTCCTTCACCTCTGGCCACCAATTTCGGCAAGGCCGCTCCACCTCCACAGGCCGTCCCACCCCTCGCTGACAAGTCCATAAGCATCCCCTCACTCCACTCAACATTTCCCCTCACTCATACCACCACTTCACTCACCCAAACACACCCCCGAACACACCCACACATACGCACACAGTGTGCCCTAGGCACGCTCACACACGCTTCCCCACACCATGTCAACCACCGCAGCACATTCGTCGTGCCTCGGCGAAGCTTTCTGAACGTTCTGACGTGGCCACGAGGCCGTCGTGGTGATTTCAGATACAAGCGTCCTCCGCCATTGGCGCAGAGCTTGAAGCAAGCTTGAAGCGAGCTCCAGGTTTCTCCAGCTCCAGGTTCCTGTCCCAGGTTGCACGGAAGACACTTGCTCAGGACTCTAGGCCATCAATTAGAGTAAAAATCCATCGCAACTACTGCAATTGGAGGCCTTGTCCCTACTGTAGGCGCACACGAAGAAAGGTGGACAAATAGTCCCACCTCGGACACAATAGAGCGCCTACACCAGAATAAATTAAAAAAGTGTTCTCACCTTATCACCTCCGAATCACAGGGTGAGGTCCCACTCACCCGACCCAGTCTCATCCGCGACCCACGCCTCCGCGGACCTGGCCTAACCTAACTACCCATGCACTCCTCGCTCACCACTGCACGCTGGTGGGCTTGGTCCTGGGCATGCATACCCAACTCGATAACTCGAGAAAGGCTCTGGGAGAGCTGTCCTGAGAGCAAAATAGAGAGAGAGACGTGGGGAGGGTAGGGGTAGGTTTTGTGTCACTCTGTGCAGGGAAGGAAGGAGAAGGCAAGAGCAGCTAAGGGAGAAGAAAAGTTGCTGCTGAAGAAGAGAAGGCACAACAGAGAGCAGCTGAAGGAAGGACTTAGCCGCAGAAAGAAGAAGAAGAAGGCAGAGGAAGGAGCCGAAGAAGAGAACTATAGAGGCCAAGAAAGGAGAAGCTGAAGACACAGCCAAAGCCTAAGGCAAGGAAGAAGAAGAAGGAGGCACAGCAGCTCAAGAAGAGAAGAAGAAGAAGCCAAAGAGGAAAGCCAAAAGAAGAAAAGAGTAGGAAGGAGCTGCAGCAGAGAAGAGAGAAAGCAAAGAAAAAGAAAGAAAGAAGAGAAGAAGGAAGAAAAGAGAAAATTTTATTTCTTTTTACTCTCTAGCATTTATATACAATGCATTATTGAACATTATCTTTCAAGTAAATTTTGAGAATTGTGATTTTTACTTCTGAAATACCAATTTGCTCCTTAAGTTCGACCTCGGAATACTTATGAATTTCGAGTAATAAAAATTGTTATTTGTTCATACGCTTTTTCAACTATACTGCAACAAGGTTAATTTAAAATACGGAAAAGCAATACGAACATTTGGTCAGATGTCTAATTGAAACTCTAGACATCGTAAATGGCTAAAAGTGTAACGGATCATTTCACAGTGTCACACGGTGTGAAGACCCCACATCCCTTTCCATTGCAACCACAGGAGGGGAGGAAGGGAGGGAAGGCAAGAAGAGTGGGGGGAGGGTCAGTTCTTTTTTCCCCCCACCTGGTGCTTCACCTTTGCATGGGGAGCTACGCGTGTCGCCATGCAACGTGTGAGGCATGTGGCACGGCAAGCGAGGCAACAATGCACGTGGTGGGAGGCCACGCAGTGCGGCAGGCATGGTAGCGAAGCAGGTGAGGTGAGCATGCGGTGCGAGGCCGCTGCAGGTGTGGCACGTGCAGCGAGCTCGGTGCGCGTGGGGCACCATGCACAGGGGTGATCCAAAGGAGCTACTGGCGTGGGATGCCGCGCCCGGGGGCACGCACGTATAGCGCGATGAGAGAGGGGAGTGGCAAGCGAGGCCGTGTAGGGCACTGTGTGCAGGGGTGCGGACTTCGAGGCATGCATCGGACATCTGGGCAATCGTGCATACGTCTGGAGAGTTGCGCAGATGATGGGAACGGGCACCAGCCGTCCAAACAGGAAGGTGAGAGGGCAAAGCAGGCTTCGAGGCTCACTAAGACATCTGGAGTGTGTATCAGACGTCTAAGGGTGGTGTGATTTGCAAGGGGGCGGTCGGTTCAGTCAGATCGAACCGATCCGATCTAGTTCACATGAACCAAGGTACATTTTTGGGTTGGTTCAGGGCCCAAACAAGATCTAATTTCCGCGTAACAGGTATCGTTGGAAAGCTCTTGGAATTTACCACATACTGGAATCAATTTTATACTATTTTGAACCATTTTAGCACACTAAAATGTTGGTCAAAGTGTTTAATGCTCCTTTTGACCATTGATTTGTTGTAGGCTCTAAGTCCGAGGCACGTGCAGGACCTACGAGGATGTTCGGATTGGTTTGTCGTGGCCCCATACCTCTCGTACACCTAGGTAGAGTGGCTCCACTCGTTCTGATGTGTTTCAGTTCCGTTTTGAATCCATGTTATAAGTGGCTAGTTAATGGGTTATTAGGATTCTATAAATGCAACTACTGGATGAAATTGATAAATACATTATCTTACAAACGCATGCACACACATGCATGTCCTAACTCTAAAATGATGTGCTTGATACTTGTTATACATGTGAAGAATGAATAATGCTTATCGTGAGAAAATGATAATCTTAATGGTTGAGATAAAAGGCTTTTACTATAATGCCTCTATTTGTCTATCCCATGTTGAAATCGAAACTATGAATGGAGATGTATGCTATTCACTGATGTTTGAAATTGAATTAAAGGAAGTTTAAATGAACCTTAGGGAGAACTAGAAGAATAACTTATCTGTTGTAGTATGAAACTATGATAATGGTGGAATAATTCACCTACTGTGAGGCACGACTGTTTAGTTGGGTTCTGGTATGGGAGTGAGCTAGCCCTCTGTTACACATGTGCTGAGGAGAGCTAATCACCCCTTGTGTAGGGAGAGAGCTAACCTTCCCTCAGGTTGGGACCTGGGGTAGGAATGACCTTCCTACATCGACTCCTGTTAGGCCTACAGGGCCAATCGGGATAGTTTGGCGAGGGTACGTAGACTGGTGAAGGGTACGGCCCCTGTTCTGTGTTCTGTGTTGTACGACTTAGAGCGTACCTGTTGGCGGAAATGACTAACCACGTACCAGTGCAGGGTAACCCCTTTTGTGTTTATTACACATGTCGTAGTCACCACTACATCGCTACTATGACCTCAGGTGGTAGATCGAGTGTAGGACAAATGCAGGATGTTCTCTCGGTCAGGAGAGCACCACGTGCACATTCTATACCATGGGAAAAACTGCTGCAAGATTGTTCTGTTAGGAAACATATGAATCAAGAGATAATGGGGCCCTTTGCTAGAATAACTGAAATCACAAACAATTAGTACTTAGAAATAGAAATAAAACATGAAAATGTTTGAAATATTTACTTGTGCCTGAAGTGTTTATTGCTTTTCTCTTTAGTTAAATTGTGTTAGTTGAATATACACTTGTTACTCTACTCAGCTTGTGCTTAAGTCTTCCTATATCGTGGTAATTTCATCTTACATTGATAGCAGTGCATGGGAATTTTCTTGTGATATGCATACACATGTATTAAAATCCCTCTAAATATTGTGGACAACAAAGTATTGCAGCTACTACCACCACCACCATAATAAGATGAAAATTAACACAATATTCCACAATTACTCATTGAGATAAAGATGGGCATAATTACCTGAGTGAACACTTGAGTGGTGCTTGTGAAGGTGTGGAAAATTAGACAGAATTCTCTTCTAATTTAAGGTGAACTATCATAATCTCCTAATTACAAGACAAGTATTCCCACAGTAGTGTAACAAATTGCTTATTGTTGCTTTATGAATGACACAGAAAAGCCCAATAGCATTTGCAACCTTTTTGAAACAGTGATTACACAAGTAAGTTGCCTCAACTAACATCCTAATCGATCATAAATACACTTCTTAGTCTCATGTATGATACTATTACGACAGTGCTGCTACATTATTCTCTAGAGATGACCTTGTTCATAATAGCAACCTTCTTGTGATGGTACACTCAACAAAGTCTTCTAAAGCCTGAAACATCAAGTCTAATTTTGAGTGAGTTTAGGGAAACAAATACGTGAGAATAATCAGATCCGTGACCGAAAAAATTTACTGTCAAATTTTGTGTACATGGATCCTTTGGTTCGCATGTTTCAGAACAAACAATTCTCCAACGCAGTGACTGTGAACTTTTCTCTTTAACTTCTAAGTTCTAAGTGCACAAAAGCGACTAACGATTGTTTATTCTTGGAAGGAGGACAACTCATATCCACAGGAAAGGACTAATTACTTGTCCCAAGAAAGCAACAACCAACTGTTCAAGGCACAAGTGACTGGCTTTTCTTCTCATATAATTATATGGTGGCCAAGGCAGTCATATACGTATATGCATATTTTCAGTATAGAAATCATGCTTATGTACACATGAAGACTCCAAAACCCTTCATCAAGAGAGACAATTTTGAAATTTTGAGGAAAAAAAAGTTGCCTTGTGTCTTCAATATTGAAATGTGCCCTGACCATTACACATTTGCCACATAAACAAATAAAGGACCACAATTAACTAGGCAACCCAAACCCACCCCCGTGTGCCCTTTTTCACAACTTGAATAACGCTGGTGAGTTTTGGTGTACAGTAAAAATCACTGGTTCATCGTAAAGAAAAGTGCAGTGATATTTATTTTTTTGAGAGGGATGTGCGAACAAGTGTGTGAACAAGGAGGTTAATGTACATTTTCACATGAAATATATAAAGTTTAGTGTCTACGAAATAAACTTTGTAGTCTAAAGGAAACATTCTCCTTACAACCATGTTGATAACAACATTTCAACCGCCATCGTCCTTGTAGAATCATAGGTATAAGCATAAGTTATGGAAATATATGTTTTACAGCTACTCATAGAGTAAATTAGGAGTGTTGGAGTTTACGTATCGACCCTAATGTCTCCCGATATATTTTTAAATACGTGATTAAAATCTACAAAGATGGGAAGACGGAAATCAAGAGAAATATAATATTTTTTAAATATTTATATTTTTATTATATACATAATTTTATATATTATTTCTAACAATTTATATTTGGTATTTAGTTTTTTTTTAACTACAATTCACCCGAGAAGAGAATGAAGAATTATTCTTCTGATATCATGCCTGACGATTGGAAAAAGACATGAGAATTGGATGGATCCAAAGACAGAAGTTAGTAAATGATTAAAAATTATTTTATTAATTTCACATATCTTAAATTTATAAAAAATATTATTGTATATGTTTACAAGAGCAAGTAAAAAAAAAAAGGCAATAAGGTTAAAGCTCCACCATAGACTCATTGTTTGGGTCGAAGGAGCATCGAGACGGTCAGAGCCATTATATAAGTATTGAAATTACTTTTTAATTAAATATTACTTAATTTTAAAGTTATTTTAATATAATTGTATCATTTTTATATTTTCAATTCGCTGTACATGATGAGATGGAAATGATTATGATGAATATCTATGAGGTTACCCATAATAAAATTGTACCTAAGGGTGCTCGTAAGTAATTCATTAGTCATATCAAGAGAAACACGTAAGTTTCCTAAACTCAAAAAATTTATAACTTTGTATATATATTATATTAATATTTTTTTATATATTTAGGACCAAATGGTACAATTAATACATCCCCCTATTGATGAGACCTCTGACAGCATCCAACAACCTTTGGATGCAGATGAAGCATTTAGGAGAGTAATGCCACCAGAACATGGTGGTTTCATTTGTAGTGCGAGAAGGGCATACACGTTATCTACCTGATATGGGAGGAAATGTGACATCTCATCTAGTGTCGTCGATCAGCTGCATCAAAAGATTGACACACTACAGAGACAATAGGAGGAGAGGGAGAAAAGAGAGATAGAGATAAAGAATAAGATGAATGCTATGGAGGATAAGCTTTAGATGTTTATAACCCTTCTTCTGAAGAAGGGTCAGTTAGAGCATTCGTCTTCCATAGATCCCAACATCTACAAACGAGACGACGACGACTACGTGGGTGGTGTAAGTGGAGCTGGTGGCATCAGGGCAGCTGTATTTTAATTTCTATCTATTTTCTTTTCTTATATTTTTCATATTACCTTTTCTATGTAAATATTCCATTTTTAAACTTTTAATGTACTAAATTTTATATTTATGAAATATAAATTTCTATTCATTTTCATTACTTATTTTTCTATAAAAGGAAGACTTTTAAGTAGGCTTAGTAGGTAGTTTCCATCATTTGGTAATTAAAAAAAATCCATGAATAAGCGACGACAAATATGTGACGGTAAAAGAATTTTTGTCATCGTTTACCTAATAACCGACGGCATATAAGGTTCGAAAGAATCACAATTCCCATTTTATGCCGTCGCTTTTTAGGACAAGCGACGGCAGAAATATTTTTACCGTCACATATTTGCCGTCCCTTAGGTGAATAAGCGATGGCAAAAATCATTTTTCAGCCACATCTATGCTGTCGATTTTAATACAAATGACGGTAAAAAACTTTTTGCCGTCGCTTATAGAAGCGACAATAAAGTTACTTAAATAAAGGCGAAAATAAAAAAAGGACGCATAAAGGTGAGAAAAAGTGACGTACATATATCGTCACTTTTGATAAAATCGACAGGAAAAACAATTCCCATTAATTTTGAAATGATGTCGAAATAAACAATCCGTCCAATGGTTAAACATTATTTGGACGTCAGATTAGCCTTCTAACTGACAGCAAAGGAAAACAGCGACAGTAATAACAGCGTCGCTGAGATTTCAGATTTACCGTTGATTTTTAACCGACAATAAAAGTAATACATGTTGTAGTGTACCTGTTACGACCCGGTTCCCGAATCTCTATAGGACACGAGAATCGGGCCGACTCAACTGATCTCAAGACCCAGTCGTCCAACGAGAAAGTAACCAAAAAGCAGTAAAATAAACTACATTCACCATGCAAGTAACTAACATTAACAAAAGTACAGCAGTAAAGAAAAGAACTACTACAGTACATACCACCAGAACAGTAGAGAATTCAAAACAGGTACAGAAATATGAAGTTTACAATAAAAGAGTACAAGGTGTAACAGAAATACTCACTACTACAGAAAATGAGTACAGCAAAAGTACAACTACTGGGCTCTACTAGACCCAGCACCCTTCGCAGCTATAGGCTCTGGCTGCTCAACACCTGGTCCTGAAAAAGGTGACAAATATGACACATCAGCGAAACGCTGAGTAGAGTGGCAACCAGCTAGCTAAGAAAAATAGTAAAGGTGGACAAGTAGCTATTATTTTTAATTTCTTTCTTTATTTCTCTAGTTACTCTTTCTTGATTTATTTCTCAAGTCTTTCTCTTGATCTCGAATGTTCCTCGTGGGAACGATCTTGATTGTAGTCTTTTCTGAAAAGTAGAAGTAACACGTGGTGCTCTCCTGGCCGGGAGAGTCCCCCGTGGTGGTCCTACCCTCAGTCAACCACCCCAAGGTCGCTGACAGACGTAACG
Source organism: Thalassia testudinum (assembly GCA_037157565.1). NCBI lineage: Eukaryota > Viridiplantae > Streptophyta > Magnoliopsida > Alismatales > Hydrocharitaceae > Thalassia > Thalassia testudinum. Next base: position 9,657,746 of record JAZHRO010000059.1, on the reverse strand, counting down.
GTGACTACGGCACGCACGATAAACGCACGGGTAGCTACCCCGCATTGGCACGCGGTCAGTCGTTTCCGTTAACGGGTGCGCCCAAAGCACAGCACGGAACCAGTATAGGGCAGAGCCCTCTCAATAATAGGGGTCCAGCCCCTCCACAGTAACCAAACAGGGGTCTTGCCCCTCCACAGTCCGCGCACCCTCGCCTGACTACCCTCGTTTGCCCAGTGGACCAAACAAGTCGATGTAGGACAGTTAGCTGAACCCCGAGCCCCGTGAGGTGGCTAGCTCCCTTCCTACACTAGTAGCTCTCCCCGGTACGGTGTATGCGAGGGCCAAAAGTCGGTACAAAGTGACCAGACCTAACCCTGGGTCCTTGGGGCGGCTAGCTCCGCTCAGCACTAAACAGGGGGAAAGTCGCTCTCCTTGGTACTTCGTACTCAAGGGCCAGCTCACTTCCCCATCCACTTCTCCAGTTCCATTCTATTTATTTTCCAAAAGTTCTACTCCTAATTCCACGTAGGGTTCATGCTCATATTTCTCAGGCCAAGCCATACTAGGTTTCATCATTTCAGTTTTATTCGCATATAGCACGTGTTTCCAACATTTAATCTTTCTTTTCCAATTTATATACAAGCAACTCGAATTTAATTTCCAAACAACAGGAATTGTATATAGCAGTTACTTGCAACAGTACTCTGCATCTCACAGGCAGCTGTTATCCAATTATAGGCAATTATCATTATTTTATATAGTTATCCAAGACTGCAATTCAGGTATTCCGGACATTCGTTTCAGTGTTTCTGTTCCTAGGATTCATGCCATACCCTAGGATCTATCATTCAATCTAGTTTTCAGGTCCTAGGATTCATGCCATACCCTAGGATCTATTATTCAATCTAGTTTTCAGGTCCTACGATTCATGCCATACCCTAGAATCTATCATTCAATCTAGTTTTCAGGTCCTAGGTTTCATGTCATACCCTAGGATCTATCATTTATTTCAGAGATGCATTAATGTTTGTAATTAACTAAAGGGAGCCACTCTACCTGCAAAACCGGGAGTAATGGGGGCGTGATCGGTAGGTCCACGTATCTCCACAACCCCCAAAGCCGCAACAGAACGAGGTTATAACATAAGGATCAATCACAAGGAACCACTCAGAACAGGATAAAAGTATTTCAAACAAATAGAGAAACTAATTCTGAGAAGAACGGAATCTTAAACGTGGAAATCGGACCTTGAACGGACCCTAAACGGGTCAAAAATGACAACTCTGACTCAAATCAGACGTCTGGAACACCTTCCAGACGTCTTAAAAAGTGGTCCAAGTCATACCTCACTCTGCGCTGCTCCTTAGATGTCCAGGGATCCTGCTGAACCGTCTGGACCCAGTTCTAGGCCGGAAGATGCTCTCTGTCGTCTGGTGCCTTGCCCAGACGTCTGAACTGTGTGGGAGGGCGTGTCCCCGCGCCTTCCCGAAATGAATCCTGCACGCGCAACAAAAACCTTCTCAACACGACACGTCTCAGAACCTCGGTGGAACATCCTGCATGGCCGTATCCGCAAAAGGAGGTATAGTAGGAAATACGTACCTCTCAGTTGCCTGGAGCTCCCTCCAGACGTCGCCTACGTCGTCTGGATGTAGGTCCAGACGTCTGTTTCTTGGAAAAATTCCCAGAATCAGAACCTCCTTCGTCTTCTTCCCGGTGCGCGTGGCCACGCCGCGCTTGTCCGCCTGCTGCCTGAGCTGCAGCAGCACCGGGGGAACCTCCCCAGCACCATGCTCCTCCGTGCGCCCACCGGTCGACCTCGAGCTGCTCCGGTGAGCTCTCTCCCTCACAGCACACGTGCTCTCTCCTCTTCCTTCTCGTAGCACCTCTCCTCTCCGCCCCTGCACCCGGCAGCAGCGGCAGCTCGCTCTCGTGCTCGCACTAAAGGAAGGAGGAGACAGGTGGATGGGGGGAACGAGGGAGAGGGGTATTTGTAGGCATGGGGGAAGGCGTCTGCAGGTCGACGAGGGGAAAGGAAAAGAAGAGGGCGGCGGGTTTCAGTTTGAGCGCGGCACGCACGCAGACTCGCGATCGTACGCACGCAAAAATTAATTTCCAGACGTTTAAGAAGGCGTCCAGACGTCTGACCAGACATCTGGACCAACTCCCAGTTGTCTTAAAGTGTTTTGATGTCACGGGTCTTAACAACATAACAAACTCAATGGAAGTTTCGTCCCCGAAACTTGCGCTAACTAGGGTGCGGAAAAAAAAAGAACAATATACGCATAACAAACTCAAAAAGGATCGAAGTCGGTCTGAAAAGACGTACCCTCAAAGAGCTCCGGGTACCGCTCCCGCATCACCGCCTCAGGCTCCCAGGTAGCCTCCTCGTACCGCTGGCTCCTCCACAAGACCTTCACAAGGGGTACTTGCTTCCGTCTCAGACTCCGGATGGCTTTATCGAGAATCTGTACTGGCTGCTCAGGGTAGGTCAGGTCGTCACCCACCTCGATGCTGGTGCTAAAGCACCACGATCATTTGTTTTGATGATAACAAAACACGTGTTATTTAACATTTGCAATTTGAGTCCTAGATTTCAGGTCAATTGCAAATGTGGACGTGTTTAGACGGAGTTCGAGCTTGCATCCAGGACGGATTGGAGGAGCTTGACGGAAAACAGAGGAGGTTCGCGTGGAGCGACAGATTGAAGATAGAAGACAAGAAGAATAGGATAGATTCTTTTTAATCCTTTCATGTACTTTTATCTTTATTTTTCTTGCTCTTTATTTTCCTTAGAAAATTATGTTAAAGAGCCTCAAAGAACCCTAACAGTAGTCCTAGGAACACCGGCACAACCCTAGGATACTTAGGTTTTCTGTAGAATACTTAGAAAACCAATATAGGGTTCAAACAGCACTTCCAGACGTCTAATTCCCAAATCAGACGTCTGATAAAGTATTTTAAGACGTCTGACTGTTGTTTCAGACGTCTGATAACTGTTAGGCTGGACATAGCTAGTTCTGTCTGATGAAATCAGACGTCCAGACCTTAGTCCAGACGTCTTAGAAGACGTCTGATGAATTTTCCAGGCGTCCAATTAGTGGACCGTTGGCTGGCTTAGCAAGCAGTCAAGAATATGACCGTTAGAGCCTTATCAGACGTCCTTAGGCCTTTCCAGACGTCTGATAAATGACCGTTTTGCCTCGGCTGACCCAAAATCTCTTCTCAGAGATTTTCTAGCCGTTGCAACGTTTGGAAATCAATTCCCACAGTAAAAGTAGGTTTCCAGACGTCCAGATATAGTGCCAGATGTCCTGTATGTCGTCTGATGGACTTGCACAAAAACCCTGTTTAGATCTGATTCAAGTTAGGGAGAGACCCGCCCAAAATCAAACGTCTGACCTTGGAATTAGACGTCTTAAAGTGAAGTTCCAGACGTCTGATTCCAGAATTAGACGTCTGATAAGCCTGTCAGAACAATGATTGTTCCTGATTTCGGGCTGATTCTCTTGGGCTTTGCACCCAATGGCTGTAGAACATTTCCTAAGCCTTCCAAAGCTTTCCTAAGGCCTCTATAAATAGAGGGGAGCCTTTGACACACCAACACACACTTGGATACACTTAGCTACACACTTTCACACTCTTTTGTGTCCAGAAAAGATCTTGCTCTCCAAGCTTAAGCTCCATTCCCTTGAGAGCATCAAGCCTTCGCGCACCCGCTCTCCCGCCGTTGTCTACGAGAGCGACATTGCACCGTTGCGTGGCTCACGCACCCGCGTCATCGTCGACGCACTCCTTGCAAAGGGGAGTTTCCTAAATCCTATAGAAGCTTAGGTTTATTACTTTGTTGGCTCTATAGGTTTGTTGTTTTATTTTATCTTTGTCTTTTGGTTGGGTATTCGCCTTGCGAATTCTCGTCTCCTTCGTGGGACAAAATCCTTCTCGTGGAGAGAAGGGGTTGAGGAACGCTACCCTTGTACTTGTAGCGTGGTTGTACTGAGGTTGAATCACCCTCGTTTTGAAGTGATTCGGTTAGTGGATTTGATCAACTAGGTTGATCGGAAAGTCCTAACTCGAGAGGGTTAGGTGGTGGTTTTCACCCGGTTTAGGTTTCCACCTAAAATACTTTGTGTACTTTGTGCGATTGTCTTTCTGTGTGATTGTTTATTGCTTTATATTATTTCCGCATATTATTACGTCATCCCCTCCTGGTAGGGCCAAACCTACAGTCACCCACCTCGACGCTCTCGTGGCTCAGGACGTGACTGGGATCGTCGACGTATCTTCTGAGGTTGGACACGTGGAACACGTTGTGCACACCAGAATGCTGGGGAGGAAGGGCAAGCCTATAAGCAATGGGTCCAACCCGCTCCAGGACCTCAAAGGGTCCCACGAACCTCGGCGCGAGCTTCCCTCACACCCCAAACCGCTGCAGGCCCTTCATGGGCGAAACGCGAAGGAAGACGTGGTCCCCAACCTCAAACTGCACCTCTCTGCATTTTCGATTTGCATAGCTCTTCTATCTACTCTTGACAGTGCGGAGTCACCTGTGAATCTGCTCGATCACCTCCTGACTCTGCCAGATCAACCTGGGGCCAACCTCCCACTTGGTCCCCACCTCAACCCAACTCAAGGGTGCCGTACACCTCCGTCCGTACAGAGCCTCGTAGGGTGCCATGCCGATGCTCGAGTGATAACTGTTATTATATGCAAACTCCGCCAAGGGCAAGTGCTCCTCCCAAGAGCCCCTCCAGTCCAGTACACAAGCACGCAAAAGGTCCTCAAGTGTCTGTATCATGTACTCAGACTGTCCGTCCGTCTAAGGGTGGTATGCTGTACTGAACCTCAACCGCGTCCCCAAGGCCTGCTGAAACTCAGCCCAAAATTGGAATGTAAAACGGGTACCTGGTCGAGCCCAGATAGGTTGTGTTATTATGGTGATTTTATCGTTGAAATGCGTATAGTGGTTAACCTAATTCGAGCCTAACCAACTCTTTACAAAATTTTTAACCTGGCCTACTTGATTTTATCTTGGTCACTTTTAGGCCCAGGTCGAACTCAAGGAAGTGGGATTAGAAGTAAATTAGTTTCTACACCTTTCTTATAACGAATCTCTTCCATTCATTTATTATGTTTTTGGTGTTTTTCTATTTAGATTTTTTTTCTGATAATTCTTGTCCTTGAGGCACACCCTCAAAATCAGGTTCTTGGCTTTGAGACAAATTAGGGTTCCAAAATTGGTCTTGCTATTCGCAAGACTGAGTACCTGCAAGTCAAGGATTATCTTTTCTCTTTTATATATATTTTTTATCTTTTTACTTGCAGGAAAGAGAAATAGAAATAAAGGAAATATAGTATATATATATAGGTATATATTATATATGTATAAAGGGGTGGGGGTGGAGGTGGAGATGGCGTGTAGCACGGTGTCGAATTGGTCGTCGTCTAGAAAGATGCAACCAACAGGACGAAGTGCCGCGTGTAAGGTGGATTGGTGGAAGATGAATGTGGACACGCTTTTTGTACGCGTGTATTGGGGAATATCAGCAACTGGCGCAGATATTCCCGCGATACCACGTATGGTAAGTAATATGAAAATATATATATATATGTATATATGTAAATATATCTATATGTATATATATATATGGTTATAAATATATAGGTATATATGTAGTTATATATGTATATATATAGATATGGAAATATATGTATAGATAGATATATGTATAGATGTATATATATATATATGTATGTATATGTATGTATATATAACTATATAGATGTATATATATATATATATAGTAATATATGTATATAGATATATGTAGATATCTATATATATGTGTGTGTGTGTATCTATATTTATACTTAGTTATATAGGTAATAATATATATATATAGATATATGTATATATATATATATGTGTGTGTATAATAATACTTAGGTATATAGGTACTACTATATGTATAGATATAAGTGTATATATATATATATATATGTATATATATATGTATGTATGTGTATATATATATCTATGTATATATATATATATATATATATATATATGTATATATATATATATAAGTATATATTAGTGTATAGGTGTGTGTACGAGAGTGTGAGTGTGTGTGTGTATGTGTGTGCAGAGAGTGTGAGAGAGTGCTGTGAGAGAGAGAGAGAGCGCCTGCTGTGTGAAGAGGCTGGAGAGTTAAGTTGTCCGCGCACTCAAGGCGTCGTCTGATGGCCACAGCGCATCGCACTGCGCGTAGACGCGTGGAGAGACGTGCGCAAGCAAGGGAGTGGGCGCGAAGGAGAGAGGCCCGCAGCACACAGCGCTGCGCGGAGAGGCGAAGGGAGCAGGCGAAGGCAAGCGTTGGGAGCAGGTACGAGGCTGGATTCGGGCGCGAGCTTGGGCTGGTTGCGGCGCGCCGAGTGACCGGTTAAGTGGGAAACTTACCGGTCACTGCACTGTAGCCACAGTGTTCCATTGAAACGTGTGAACAATGGATACAGTGCCGGGGCGAGCCGCGTGATCGAGTGCGGTCGGTGCTGTGAGTGCAGGTGGCGTGGATGGCTCGGTGCGCGTGCGGAAGAGGAATGCGCCGGCTAGGCTTGCAGGCGAAAGAGCGTGACAGGGCGTGCGGAGAGGGAGGCAAGGGCAGCCTGCAGGTGTGCGTGGTGGCCTGCGCTGCTGCTGCTGCTGCGGAGCTTGCAGTGGCCGGTTGAGCTTCAAAGCTTGAAGCTCCACTGGCAATGGCGGAAGTGCTTCAAACGAAGAAACAGGGAAAGAACCCCCACGCCCACCGGCTCTTTGATGAGTTGGGCAGTTGTAACGAACGTGCGCTTCAGACATCTTTTAAGACGTCTGGGAAGTGGCCCAGACGTCTGACCAGACGTCTGGAACTACTTCCAGACGTCTGGGAATCGGTTATTGTTGGCATGCGCGATTCGTCTGCGCGCCTAAGCACGCAGACCTGCGAAAATTCCCTCTCTCTCTTTTTCCCTCTCCCTCCTGCGCCCTTTGTCGCGCTCTCTCTCTCCTCCTCGCGCGGCCTTAAAAGGCCACGCCCTCCCCCTCACTCCCATCAGCTCCGCCCCCTTCCTCTTCTCCTTCCAGTCGATGTGCAAGAGCGAATGCGAGTGAGCGGCGGTGGCGACAGCCGCGGCGGGTGCGGGAGGAGGTGCTGCGCGGGGGAGGAGGCATCGACCGTGAGGGCTCGAGCCTGCCGGGGCAGCGGGAGCCGGCCGGCAGGGGCGCAGCGGGCGCGGAGTGACGCGGGAGGACTGCTGCAGCTCAAGCAGCAGGCGGACGAGACGCGGCGTGGCCGGGCGTCGCGAGTGGAGGGCGAGTTGCGCCCTGGTTCTGGAAACTTTTCCAGAATCAGACGTCTAGGCTGATAGCCAGACGACGGGCACGACGTCTGGAAGACTGTCCCGACGTCTGAAAGGTGAGTTATTTCCGTCTCCTTCCTTTTCTTCGACTGACCATACTAAGAGAGAGAGATGGATACAACAGGTTCTGAAATTTGCATCCAACGCGAATCAGACGTCTGGCTGCAGTGCCAGACGACTGGAGAGACTTACAGACGTCCGGAGTGACCATCGGACGTCTAGGAACTAGGCCAGATGCCCCCGTAGGCTTCTGGATGTCTGAGAGACCACGTAGAGCAAGGTAACCCCTGATCCACTTTTTAAGACGTCTGGAATAAGTTCCAGACGTCTGATTTTGCACTGTTTCGTCATTTTCGACCCGTTTAGGGCACATTCGGGTTCCGTTTTCCGCTTTTCGAGTTGCGTTCTTTTCGGAATTACATCCTCTACCCGTCTACAGTAGCTGTATACTGATTTGAGAAATTCCTTGTGTTTGATCCTTGTGATAGGACCCCGTTCCGTTGCAGTCTCGGGGGTTGCGGAGGCACGCGGGATTCCCGACCACACCCCGAGTTCACCTGTTGTAACCGGTAGAGTGGCTTTAAGTATAATCTGTTAAATTATGAAACCACAAATAGAACCTAGGACATTGCATAAATCCTAGGAATGAGAAACGAGATTGAATGATAGATCCTAGGGTGTTGCATAAATCCTAGGGCTGGAAAACTAGATTGTATGATAGATCCTAGGGTATGACATGAATCTTAGGATGGGAAAACTAGTGGAATATGTGAACACTGCAGTCTTGAAAATGTGGAAAAGAAATAATAGATGCCTGTAAATTTGTTTAAACAGCTGCCTGTTATGAATAAATGAACATGAGTAAGAATATGGGATGTATGAACGTGAAACTGGAAAGGTGAAACTGGAATGCGCTGAGTTAAAGAGCTGGAACCCCACGGGGAATTAGGAGTAGAACTCCTGGAAAGTGAATGGAATAGAATTGGGGAAGTGAGCTGGTCCTTGAGTACAGAGTACCAAGGAGAGCGAGTGTCCCCCTGTTTAGTGCAGAGCGGAGCTAGCCGCCCCAGGGACTCGGAGTTAGGACCGGCCACTCTGTACCGACTTGCTGGTCCTCGTGTATGTAGTACCGAGGAGAGCTACTAGTGTAGGGAGGTACTAGCTACCCCACGAGCCCCGGGGTTCTGCTAGCCTCCATCGACTTATTAGGCCCACTGGGGCAAACTAGGGTAGTCAGGAGAGGGTGCGCGGACTGTGGAGGGGCAAGGCCCCTGTTTGGTTATTGTGGAGGGGTTGGACCCCTGTTACTGAGAGGGCTCTGTCCTGTACTGGTTCCGTGCTGTGCTTTGGGCGCACCCGTTAACGGAAACGACTGACCGCGTGCCAATGCGGGTTAGCTACCCGTGCGTTTACTGCGCGCGCCATAGTCACCGTTACGTCTGTCAGTGACCTTGGGGTGGTTGACTGAGAGTAAGATCACCACGGGGTACTCTCCCGGCCAGGAGCGCACCACGTGCTACTTCTACTGTTCGGAAAAGACTGCAATCAAGATCGTTCCCGCGAGGAACATTCGAAATCAAGTGAAGGATCTGAGAAATAGATAATTGTAAAACAATAGAAAGACGTAAATAAAGGAAGAAAGAAAATTAAAACAGCTACTGTACACTTTACTATTTCTTTAGTTTAGCTGCCACTCTACTCAGCGTTTTGCTGACGTGTTACACTCGTTACCTTTCAGGACCAGGTGTTGAGCAGCCAGGGTCAGCGGCTGCAGAGGACGCTGGGCCGAGTAGGGTCCAGTAGAGTTACCATTGTTCTCTTGTACCTCTTTTTGGTTCCACTGTAGTGAGTAGTTCTTGTTTCCGCTGTACTTTTCTTTACTTGCACTTCTATATTATGTTATGAATGTTGTTCTACTGTTGTGGTGACACATACTGTAGTAGTTTCTTTCCTTACTACTGTATTTTATTACTGTTAGTTATATTAATGTTGAATGTGGTTTATTTTACTACTCTTTTGGTTACTTCCTCGTTGGACGACCAGGTCTTGGGTTTAGTCGAGTCGGTCCTGTTCTCGTGTCTCGTAGGGACTCGGGAATCGGGTCGTTACAAGATGGTATCAGAGTAAGGTCGTCCCGAGAAGTGAATCAACTGACTGGAAAATAACCAATTCACATGTCTATTACTAGAGTAGCCACCACAACATATCTTTTGACATGAGCTCTTAGACGTTTCCGTTCGATATTGTTCCGTAGTGACGTGTTCCGTTTTGTTTCGCGTCTCCTTGTAGGAGATGCCTCGTCGTGGGACCAGTGAGGCGGGCCGCGGGTGCGGCCGAGGATGAGGTCGGTGAGGTGGGTGTGCCGTTGACGACACCCCAGTGGACCAGCCACTACTCCCGGGCGTCCAGGCCCAGGACCTCGCCCGGCTGATACGAGACATTGTACGAGAGGAGCTCCACCCACCGCCCCGGGCACCTCACCCTGGGGCTGTGGAGGGGGAGTCCTCTGTGGGACCACTCGACGGACGCGGCGCTGGACACGGGGGAGGGGATGGGCCGCCACTGCCCCCACCTTCCTCCGATACTTCTGTGCACGAGGCACCGTTGCCTGGGGGTGGACCAGCATCCCCATTGCAACGCCACTCCGAACTCTTTGGGCAGTTCCGGAAGCTGAAGCCCCCCTCCTTCAAGGGGGATGAGGACCCAACCGAGGCAGAGGACTGGCTCGAGCAACTGGAGAAGATTTTCGACACCCTTCGCCCCCCGATGGAGTGCCACGTGGCCTTTTCCACGTACCAGCTGGAGAGTGCGGCACACAGGTGGTGGAGGGCGGTCCGGGGACAGGAGAGGGACGAGCCAACCTGGGATCGGTTCGTCGCCCTCTTCTGCGAGCAGTACTTTCCCCAGACATGGCAGGACCAGAGGAGGCGGGAGTTCCACACTCTCCACCATGGGACGATGACCGTGAGCGAGTACCATGAGACAGCTTCAGGAAACGCGTGCGGTACGCGCTCACGGTCATCATCCCCTGGTGGAGAGTGTGGAACTCCCGCCTCCTCTGGTCTTGCCACATCTGGGGAAAGTACTGCTCATAGAAGAGGGTGATAAACTGGTCCCAAGTCGGCTCGTCCCTCTCCTGACCTCTGATTGCCCTTCACCACTTGTGTACCGTGCTCTCCAGCTGGTATGTGGCAAAGGCCACGCGACACTCCACAGGGGGGCGAAGGGTGTCAAATACCTTCTCGATCTACTCGAGCCAGTCCTCCGCCTCGGTCGAGTCCTCATCCCCCTTGAAGGAGGGGGGCTTCAGCTTCCGGAACTGTCCGAAAATCTCATAGTGGCACTGAAGTGGAGAAACTGGTATGCCTCCAGGTAAAGAAGCCTCGTGCTAGGAAGTGCCGGAGGATGGTTGGGGTGGTGGAGGCCCACTCTCTCCCCCGCGTCCAGCGCTATGTCCGTCTCGTGGTCCCCCTCCGCAGCCCCAGGGAGAGGCGCTCGTGGCGACTGGTGGAGCTCCTCTTGTACGATATCCCGGATCAGCTGGGCGAGGTCCTAGGCCTGAATGCCCAGAAGCAGTGGATGGTCCACTGAGGCGTTGAGCTCAACGCGCCCGCCCCTCCGACCTCGTCCTCGGCCGCATCCGCGGCCCCCCTTGCTACCTCCTGGTCGAGGCATCTCCTGCAAAGAGACGCGAACACGGAATAAAAAAAATGTCAATACTAATCGACATTCAGCGAAGGAACCCTAAAACAGATGTCAAAAGGTACGTTGTGGTGGTTACTCTAGTCATAAGCATGTGAATTGGTTATTTTCCAGCTAATTGGTTTACTTCTCGGGATGACCTTGCTCTAATACCATCTTGTTACGACCCGGTTCCCGAATCCCTACAGGACACGAGAATCGGACCGACTCGACTGATCCCAAGACCCAATCGTTCAACAAGAAAGTAACCAAAAAGCAGTAAAATAAACCACATTCACCATACAAGTAACTAACAGTAACAAAAGTACAATAGTAAAGAAAAGAACTACTACAGTACATACCACCACAACAATAGAGAATTCAAAACAGGTACAGAAATATGAAGTTTACAATAAAAGAGTACAAGGTGTAACAGAAATACTCACTTCTACAGAAAATAGGTACAACAAAAGTACAACTATCGGGATCTACTAGGCCCAGCACCCTCCGCAGCCGTAGGCTCTGGCTGCTCAACACCTGGTCCTGAAATAGGTGACAAATATGACACGTCAGCGAAACGTTGAGTAGAGTGGCAACTAACTAGCTAGGAAAAATAGTAAAGGTGGACAAGTAGTTGTTGTTTTTAATTTCTTTCTTTATTTCTCTAGTTACTCTTTCTTGATTTATTTCTCAGGTCTTTCACTTGATCTCGAATGTTCCTCGTGGGAACGATCATGATTACAATCTTTTCCGAAAAGTAGAAGTAGCACGTGGTGCTCTCCTAGCCGGGAGAGCCCCCGTGGTGGTCCTGCCCTCAGTCAACCACCTCAAGGTCGCTGACAGACGTAACGGTGACTACGACATGCGCGATAAATGTATGAGTAGCTACCCCGCACTGGCACGCGATCAGTCGTTTCCATTAACGGGTGTGCCCAAAGCACAGCACGGAACTAGTATAGGGCAGAGCCCTCTCAGTAACAGGGGTCCAGCCCCTCCACAGTAACCAAACAAGGGTCTTTCCCCTCCATAGTCCGCGCACCCTCGCCTGACTACCCCCGTTTGCCTAGTGGACCTAACAAGTCGATGTAGGACAGCTAGCTGAACCCCGAGCCCCGTGAGGTGGCTAGCTCCCTTCCTACACTAGTAGCTCTCCCCGGTACGGTGTACGCGAGGGTCAAAAGTCGGTACAAAGTGGCCAGACGTAACCCCGGGTCCTTGGGGCGGCTAGCTCCGCTCAGCACTAAACTGGGGGAAAGTCACTCTCCTTGGTACTTCATACTCAAGGGCCAACTCACTTCCCCATCCACTTCCCCAGTTCCATTCTATTTATTTTCCAAGAGTTCTACTCTTAATTCCACGTAGGGTTCATGCTCATATTTCTCAGGCCAAGCTATACTAGGTTTCATCATTTCAGTTTTATTTGCATATAGCACGTGTTTCCAACATTTAACCTTTCTTTTCCAATTTATATACAAGCAGCTCGAATTTAATTTCCAAACAACATGAATTACATATAGTAGTTACTAGCAACAGTACTCTACATCTCGCAGGCAGCTGTTATCCAATTACAGGCAATTATTATTATTTTATCTACTTATCCAAGACTGTAATTCAGGTATTCAAGACATTCGTTTCAGTGTTTCTGTTCCTAGGATTCATGCCACACCCTAGGATCTATCATTCAATCTAATTTTCAGGTCCTAGGATTCATGCCATACCCTAGGATCTATCATTCAATCTAGTTTTCAGGTTCTAGGATTCATGCCATACCCTAGGATCTATCATTCAATCTAGTTTTCAGGTTCTAGGTTTCATACCATACCCTAGGATCTATCATTTTATTTCAAAGATGCATTAATGTTTGTAATTAACTAAGGGGAGCCACTCCACCCACAAAATCGAGAGTAATGGGGACGTGATCGGCAGGTCCACATGCCTCCGCAACCCCCAAAGCCGTAACAGAATGAGGTCCTAACACAAGGATCAATCACAAGGAACCACTCAGAACAGGATAAATGTATTTCAAACAAGTAGAGAAACTAATTCTGAGAAGAACGGAATCTTAAACGGGGAAATTGGACCTCGAACGGATCCTAAATGGGTCAAAAACGACAACTCTGACTCAAATCAGACGTCTGGAACACCTTCTAGACGTCTTAAAAAGTGGTCCAGGTCATACTTCACTCTGCGCTGCTCCTTAGACGTCCAGGGATCCTGCTGAACCGTCTGGACCCAGTTCCAGATGTCTGGCCACCTCTCCGGACGTCTTGCGACGCTCTCCGTCGTCTGGTGCCTTGCCCAGACGTCTGAACTGTGTGGGAGGACGTGTCCCCGCACCTTCCTGAAACGAATCCTGCACGCGCGACGAAAACCTTCTCAACACGACACGTCTCAGAACCTCGGCGGAACAGCTTACATGGCCGTATCTGCAAAAGGAGGTATAGTAGGAAATACGTACCTCTCAGTCGTCTGGAGCTCCCTCCAGACGTCGCCTACGTCATCTGGATGTAGGTCCAGACGTCTGATTCTGGGAAAAATTTCTAGAATCAAAACCTCCTTCGTCTTCTTCCCATTGCGCACGACCGCGCCGTGCTCGTCCGCCTGCTGCCTGAGCTGCAACAGCACTGGGGGAACCTCCCCAGCACCATGCTCCTCCGTGCGCCCGTCGGCCGGCCTCGAGCTGCTCCGGTGAGCTCTCTCCCTCACAGCACGCGTGCTCTCTCCTCTTCCTTCTCGCAACACCTCTCCTCTCCGCCCCTACACCCGGCAGCAGCGACGGCTCGCTCTCACCCTCGCTCTCGTGCTCGCACTGGAGGAAGGAGGAGACAGGTGGATGGGGTTGAACGAGGGAGAGGGGAGAGGGGCATTTGTAGGCGTAGGGAAAAGCATCTGCAGGTTGGCAAGGGGAGAGAAAAAGAAGAGGGCCGCGGGTTTCAGTCTACGCATGACACGCGTGCAGACTCGCGATCGTACGTACGTAGAAATTAATTTCCAAACGTGTGGGAAGAAATCCAGACGTCTGGGCCAACTCTCAGATGTCTTAAAGTATTTGGATGTCACGTATCTTAACAATACCCAATGTTGGATGCATAATTCACCACCAAATGTTAACACTTTATGGGTATATGTGTGTATATATATATGTTTTTATGTATTTATGTTTGTGCATGCATCTAGGTACATGTTGCAAGAACATCAGATAGATAGGATACCTAAAAAAAATCATCTAATTGCCGTGCATATAGCTTTTGTTTCGAAGCATATATTATTTTATCGATCCATTGATATTTATTATTAAATTGCTTAAAAGATTGTATTATGCATAATTTCCCGTAGGCTCCTCATCTAAATGTTATTCTTTTTGTCAATATGGTTGGATTTTACAAATACAATATATATATAAAAGGTTATCATGATTTCTTACAAAATCTTGTTTTTCATAATCCCATTTCCTTGCACATATATGTATAGGGGGATCATAAATATGTCCTTTCATGGTTCATTGAGTAGATTAACAAGATGCTAAGGACCAGCACTGTTACCATGGTAGATTTAATGACAAATATACATTAACACAAGACTTTAGGAAGGAAGTTTAGACACCCTCTCCCACAATTATATATCATCAATAATATTTAGTTATATTTCAAATGTCAAGTACATATCAACGTAAAAGTTCATGAAATTTTACACGTCCCCTCTTAAAATTAAAATTCACCGATGATGTTAACTTCTGCACGATCACCGATGATATTTCATTATCTGAAGAGCGTGGGAAAAATGTCTGAATTTCCCTGTAATTAAGTTAACCATGGTCCTAGATTTAATAGGATATATAACATCTGTGAAGTTAGGTTAATTAACCTACATTTTCAATTGATATGCATATAATAAGTTAAGTTGCTGAGTTAACTTGTGAATTTTCAGTATCTAAAGAGTTAAACCGGTCGGTTATCCACTGATTTGATATGCTGCAGAAGAGGTATTTATCAGTCATGTTAACCTATGCTAGCTTATCTTACCCACGAAAAAAAAAGTGTTGGCTAAGCATCCTATTTTGCACGGCTTTCAGATAGATAGGGATAACCCTAACTTTCATGGATTACCTAAGGCACTAACCTAGGCTTAACGATCTCCTTGAAAAGTATGATTTGGATGGTGAAAGCGGATAGACAGGAGGGTAGCATGAGGGCAAGGCAAACCGTAAATAAGAATTAAATATATGAAAATTCGAAAAGCCACAACCAATTCCATGGCCGAAGTTGTGCCTCCCCCCACTTGCAGGATTGGTGGAGATTGGGCCTACCATTCCCAAATGTGGGCTCCACGCAAACATCGGATGGTGTCAAATTGGTGCGTGGAGATGACTTAATTAGTGATCGGCAATCGATGACCGACTGCTCTTAATGTATACCCATTGACATGTTATCTAACACCAAGCGTGACGTATAAGCATGACAGGTCTCCACCATGTGGAAGTTGGGAAAGTACCCTGTAAAGAAAATTAAGGGGATCCACGTTCTTCGCATTGGGCAGATGGGTAGAAATGTGGGGAGAAGTGGGGCCGAACATTCATCAAGGAGACATGTGCCCACGTTGGTCTCGTGACCATTTTTGCCATGCAGAGTTAATTCTAGAGCTAAGCCCCACATGCTAACACGATAATCAGAGAAAATTAGATTTTAGCAAATCAATGTCGGAGCATAAAAATTAATCCAATAAAAATTTAATATAATTTTTAATTAATGCATCTTTATTTTTAATGGATGAAAAATAAAATCGATCAAAAATTATATTGAAAAATATATTATTCGATGTATTTTGATCTTCAATCGATGTTATTTTATATTCTCATAAAATTATATTTTATATTGATCTCTAATGAAAAGATATATGGCGAAGATAGAATCAAACGTAAATATATGTGGTGAATAATGTGTAAAAAAAATAAAATAAATAATAAAAGTAAGAGAGAGAGAGAGAGAGAGAGAGAGAGAGAGAGAGAGAGAGAGAGAGAGAGGACGCTCCGATCGATTTTCAAAAATATTTATAAGTAAACAATAACCCAATAAATATAAACAGTGTCGTACTCGTTAGATATGTAAAGATGTTAACAGAAGGCAAAATGCGGCAACTAATCTTACGTGCCCTCCTTACCGCCGCAGTGGGTCCCACCCTCAGGTGAGCCCTACACTCCAATTTCGTCAATATTTTTTTCGAAACGGACGGGGAAGATCTCTCGCGTCAGAGCCGACGTAAATTTTTGTTCGAGCAATAGTATATAGAAGCATATATCCCACGTTATATTCCACGCATATTTTCCTTTATAAAAGGTACCGCACCGGTTCGGGGAATAATCTTCGCAACTCGGCAACCCCCTTCCTCCATCCACGCATCAAAGCAGAACGGAGTGACAACACCTAGTGGAAGCATTAGCAGGAGGACAGCACACGGCACAATCATAGGAAGTATGAATAGATAAGGCACAAACAACCGATTGCAACTCCCAGCATAGATGGCACACGCACATCGCACGTATGTAATCGTGCACGCAAAGCACAAACATTGCCTCAAACACAAGCACAAACGTGGGTACCAACCCTAGAAGTCACTGCACCCACTGCGCACCCAAAATCTTATGTACGTGGGCACCAACTGGTGTCGAAGCACACACCCACGACACATTATCATCTCCATCTAAGGACCCTTGCACATGTTATCCTTTAAATTACTCCAACTTTTATGTGCTTCATGTGAATGCACAACTGCCTCCGATTTTCGCATTTATACATTAAAAAATTTCATATATAACTGATTAGTTCCCATATGATGCTCTCCGTGTGACATTCCCAATAGTATGATACTTAAGGAGGAGTTGTTTCACTTCGGTCGAATTAAATTTAAATATAGTAAATGCTTAGGAATTAATGTGATTACTAGACATGCGTCGTGCATGTTTTGCACAACTTGCAAGGGAGCGACCATCATCACAAATGGCACGTTAGTTAGGCCTCCATCACTAAGACCCAAAGCAAGGTCATACCAAAATCGTGAAAGTTCAATAGTAGTATAGAGACCTTCGTGATGAGGAGAGCAAAGGGTGCCGATCCGATGGCACTACAAACGTAGCCACCACCAAAACCAAAGAAAAGAACCCTAAAAACCTCACTTCAACGAAACTCACAAGCATTAAGACAACCAAGAAGGCTATATACCGCAACGAGGTTCTTCGGTACAGGGAACAATTACAAGAGTCACAAAACCAAAAATCAATAAACTATAAACATATCATCTTCATTGACGAGAGATAAGTTAAGATCTAAATCCATAGGATTTGTGCTTTGGCAGCTACACACGTGCTTCGATTTATGCTTCCACGTGAATTGTGCTTTCAGGTATGTGCTTCAGATCTGGAAGCACAAATAGAAGCACGCATGGCCACAACGCACCGCTGCGCAAGAAACGTCCTTGCTAAAGGTGGGTGGCAACCTCAACAAAAACACTTATTTCTCCTGCACTAAGCACCTCATGTGACGAAAAGCACAAACTACGTGGGAGATTTCAAGCATTGCAAACATGCGAGCATGGGATATGGCATTGCAAATTGCCTTTTGTTACCTTAAATTCTTTTTATTCTCCACAAGCCATTGAAGATGGTAACAGTAAGCAAGTTTCGACGACAAAACTCACGACCACACCCCCCGGCCTTATCTGAGTAGCGGCCCGACCCCTAGATGGGTTTCCACACCCAAATTTTGTCGACTTGACCGAGATGGATGATGCAGATCTCTTGATATCTGACGTTAGATTCATCCTCAACAAACGATTACTCAGGTGATGTAACTATGGATGGACATGCCAATCTTGTTGAGGCACGGCTTTGTCGCATGGAGATTTCTTTTTACCCACATCCCCCCACAGGCATTACGTTGTGTTTGATAATAGGGTTAAGGAAGGTTAAAATGGAATAAGTGAAAATAGTGTTTATTTGAGTGATGGAATAAGGAAAGAGTTAACTATAAGGTTAAAATGATTAGTGTATTGATGTGATGTTAATAAATATCTGTTTAATATTATAAGTGAGAGTGGACAATATTAGTGGATATTTATTAGTGGAAGTGAAAAATATTAGTAGAAGTGGAGAGTAGAAATGATGTTTAGACCCAGCAGGGAGTAAACATCATTCGATCACTTGAGTGTTCCTTGTCGAGGAGAATTATTAGGAAGAATTAAAAATAAAAGTAGGAGGAATGAAAATTAAGGTGTTTTATTTTGTTTGAATGTTTGGTTGAATTTATTATTTTGTTAAAGGAATTAAGGTATTTTATTTCACTTGAGTTGTTTATTTAGTGGATTAAGTTAGTGAAATAAGAAAAAAATTATTTGAAAAAAAAAAAAAAAGAAATTGACAAGTGGAATTATTGAAATTGAAAATTATAACCTCAATTTTGAAATTGTGCCGTTTCATAATAATATGTGTCACATATAAAATTAGAGGCAAAATTGATGGTAACTTCATGTACCAAATATCTCCTCAAAAATCGTTGACTTTTCTATGCATTAATTTCTTATGATTTTGCTTACGGGATTAAATGTTCCCTCCCAAACCTTGCATGATTTCACGTAATTATAGCATGAATACATTGGATTCCTTTTCGATTATTTGTTTGTTATCAAATTTAAAATAATTGTTATCCATATATTCACGCAGTTGAGGTAGGAAATGCCAGGAGAAGATGTCGGTATGTCTTTGCCTACAATTTTCACTGCCATGCACCTTCGTTACACATGACAGTGAATTGTTTTGAAAAGTGATGTATACCCATACACACACATGTAATTAATGTAGGTATACATATATATTGGGAAAAGTAAGATATGTTTGACTTAAAACAATAAGCTGTCGAGCCTAGCATTTACATATAAGATAAGCATAGTTGATTAAATAAAATGAATGATTAGAATATTTTTAATTTCGGTAAATCGTGGTGCTCGTTACTTATCCATATCTGCAGCACTGTACTCGTGCAATCCCATCTAAAAGCCCACAGATAAAAAACGATAAAATTCCACGTATCTCCTCTAGTGGATGCATCATGTGTTATTTTTTTTTTACAAAAAGGAAAGAAAGATAAATATTTCAAAGATAACGGTTAGGATTGATATATAAAAAAGAGGCACACCATGGATGAACATGCATGGGCTTTTCTTTTAATCTATATGTTAATGCATAAGCTATGGAAATTACCATATTACAAATAAAGTTGAATTGATAAATGGTCAAGAATTTTAGAAACAACCGTGACACTAATCAACGTGAGTAGCATATTTTGACTCATGAGAGTCTCATTCACTTAAAGAACAATGTCTTTTAGGGATGTATGATTTTTGAATCTAGTGGTAAAAAAGACAAACTCATTGTAAGCAGTTACCTTATCATGTCAAGTTAAGGTATGGACCGAACATGCCAACGATAAAAATTAAATTAAGTACTTCAAAAAAATTTAAGATAATAAATCTCAAGTCAAATAACAAGATGACATATTTTATGTTCTTAAAGTACATGAAATTTCTATTAAGTTATGAATTTTATCACAATATGATACATCATATTGTATAGATTAAATATTATGATAAACATTAGCACACGTAAGGATATATATATATGTATGTGATATGTTTAATCAAGTATGTTAAAAACAAGCTATGCTGTTAATAAATTGATATGATCCCCTTTAGATCACATATTGGACATTGGCGCATCAGGTGTTTAAGAATAAATTCTTAGGCACATCGAAGGAGTGAAAGATTAGAGACAGCGTGTCATGTGATTGTAAAAGATTTTTCTCAGTATACGGTAACAGTCAAGTTTGAGTGTCCTTATATCGATTGAAATCATGTTGGTAATAAATTATTTTTTTTTTTATTGAACTTTTTGTATAGGTGCAACAATGGAACTCCGCGAATGTGAAACTTGTTATGATTTTGGTAATTAAGTTTAATTTTTATTTTAATTACTTTGTGATGTACACGTGTTAAGCAGCACCTGGACTTATAAAAATAATTATTCATATACTTTTTCGCTGCACATATGATCCGAGTTGTCACAGTGCCCTTCTGCTTGCATCATGTCGTATTTTAGTATGTCGATTTGCAGTCATGATCTATCTATATCAGTCTACTACTTAGTCACCGCGGCAGCAATAGAAAATTAAGATTACAACAAAGAGGGCCTCACACCCAAGTAGGGAGCATGCACTAACAAGTGTTCCTGTTGAGAAAACGGCAACCAATGGCGCAACACCTAAGTGAGCTCCAAGTAATGGTTTATTTCACATCTGTTGATCCCATCAATTAAGTTGATTAGTGCTAGGAATATTTTTGATTCGTTACTGGATAATTAGTCTGGTTTGGAGAAGAAACAGCAATAAATGAAAATTTCAGTATGGTCACTAAAATCAATTGCGTCGCATCTCTACAATTTAAGAAGTAGGGAATACGAATAGATCTGCTTTCTCAGCGTTGACTCGCACTGCCTCCTCGTATCCCGACGGAACAAAACTAACGTCACACATACAACAACTACCTCGACATTAGAAGCGATAACGTCAAAATATGTCACCCAAAAAATTTTTCCCTAAAGCTTATCATCACATTTGTAACATTTAAACGTCGGTAATTGTGCTCGATGTTTAATAGTCAACATAGATAGCTTGTTTCATACATAAAAGTGTTTTCTAAGCCACATGAAAATTCGATGCTGACGCTTAAACATTGATATTTGTACTCTAGTCGACACTTAAGCATTGAGATGGATTTATATGTCATGGTGATGGCCTGAAGCTAACCTTTTTTTTTTTTTTTTAAGAAATAAGGAATAAATCTTATTCATCATCTATTCCTGAGGGGGTTCAATGTCAAACCTGTCTGCTACATTTAAAAGAGAGATCACATACTTATGACCTAATACAATGAAAGCAAACTAAAAGCAATTACAGAGCTCTATAAGAGTCAAAAACACAAAAGGCACAGAGGGCTTTGGCTTGTAGCTAACATATATTGACATTGAAAGGTCGATCAAAATGGTTCTTAGCTCGATGTTTGGACGTCAAGTATGGCACTTAGCTTGGCACGTAAATGTCCAAAATGATACTTGGGTCGATGCCTTAAGAGAAGTCTGTTTTTTTTCACTTATATTGTTTAAAGATAGGTAAATAGTGCCTTATGCCCCCCTCATTTGAGAAAGCGGAACGGTGTTATCCCAGGAGAAGTAGATCGACTTCGCTAGCAAATCGAGGTAACAATAATGTTTTCGATGTACTAAACGTTTTTTTGGCAGATTGATGCACTAAACATTAGTTGTTTTGTGGGTGTAGCTGACACAATTTAAAATTGGAGCGTGGTGTGCAGGCGATCCATATTATTCATAGTGGACATGAGGAAGCCAAACACAAGTGGCCACGCATGCAGATGCTACAGCTTGTGAGCTGAGTGGAATGTTTTAACATGCCATCACTATCGGTAACCTGATACGTGATCATGGTCATAGATAGGGATAACATTCAAGACGAGTTATTTCTATATAAATCACGATCGATTAGTTTATTTAATTAGGTGTATGAGGTAACCGAATCTTCGCAGATCAATTTATGGGAAAACATGACATACTGCTCGCAATCACGCTTGACATTCCCACTGGACAAAGTCATAATTTATATAGAATAAAACTCGTAATTGCACAACTAAAGCGTGGAATTAATATCTAATCCACGACCAATTACGTTGCTTAAAAGAATCACCTGCACGTCAGCGGGAAGTGTACAAGTAAGGATGTGTACGAGCACATGACTTTTTTATCAGCGTGCAATGTATGGAAATAGTAATATATTTTATAATGTAAGATAGTATAAATATAATTTTTATTTAATAATTAATATTTAATATAAAAAATTAAAAATATGTAAGGTCATCTATGTGATGGATCCCATTACATATCGAAAAAAATCATCACATCACTTTAAATAAAATATACAGATGATAAATTATTTTATATCGGTGATAAATTATTTGCATAGATATAAAATTATTCTAAAGGTGTAAGTGATTCCGAAAGTAATCTGATAAATTTACACTTATGTAAAATAACTTTTATACAAGTATAAAATAATTTTAAAGATGATTTCGGTGAATTACACCTATGCAAAAAGAATGTTATTAACTTTAATAATAATGAATCTTAATACATGTCACAACTTTTTTTATGTAAGATATAAATACATTAAATAAAGATCAAATTTACATCTCCATAGTTACATTTTATATCACCTTTTATATTTATATACTCACATCCTTCCTATCCATCTCTATTTGAGTTTGAATGTTTCAACCAACTTATATTAATTTATAGTCGTGGAGTAGTTTCCTTTAACCCGAAACCAAAATGTAAATTTTAGACTTAGTTAAAAGGAGAAAAAAATCCTCTGTATTGTTGTTTCTTTCCCAGACAATGGTCAAGAGACTCCACTTTCCATACAGTTGGACCCACCTTATGATCTTGCTAAAGTGGCCGCACATCGAAGATGCCAAAATGGAGTAAAATATTGAAGTTCTCAGGTAATAATTTTTAAAGTAATTTATGATTTGAGTCTATCTTTTGACAGGAAATCTATTTACTCAGCCATGAAACTATTTAAATGGGTTAATTTCTTAAGGGTATGTTCGTTCTAAAGCATATAATTTCCTACGTCTAGAATAGGAAGCAAAATTTACATCTTATCAGAGCCCTCCTTTCTGGATTCTATCGGATTTGTCGGTAGAGAAAGATCATTTGCGTAAGATGTTAAATAAAAAGACAATAAATTTGATAGCCTACTTCTACCTTGTGAAAAATATATATTTGGAGAAGATGATACATAGGTTTTAGAAATTACACTAACTATATGAGAAATTGACAAATACAAGAATATTTTTTCTCTCTCTTCACTTGCACCCACGCCCGTAACGTGGCCATTAATTGCATTATGTGATATTTTGGATTTTGCCGTAACGTGTGGTCGATGTATTACCTCACGTTCTGCACATACAAATGTATGTCACCGACATTTCTCAAGGTCTACAATAATGAAGTAATGGATGCCGTAATCACTATCGACAGTTATCTGTCGGACAAGGTTGTCCTTTTGTTTGCTTGATCTCATAATCTGTTGGAATATACGATCATCTATCTATTTTTTTCGTCCGTATGTTTTTTAGTCGAATCGTCAGCTCTAGATCTATCTGATTAAGATGGGTATCCATTTGATCCATTGCAAATTAGACGGATCTCACAACATTAGGCTTTTGCCTGTCCCATTCAATTGCAAAGGCCTATGCGGGTTTCTTAATGAACTTTTTCTTGAACCTTTGTAAATTTTTTTTTGTTAAATTTAGATGAAAATTTTCCATTAACATTCAACATCTAAGTGAACTTAATTTTAGGAAAATCTGATGGATTTAATTCATATAAATTTAAAATCGAATGATCTTCTATCAAATCTCAAAAACATTCTATTCCATATATCATCAACTAAAATAAAAATGAAAGAAAACGATGAAGGAATACTTAAATCCATCGCAGTGGAAGCGACGTGGAGATCACGGAGATCCTCTACAGTTGTGAGCTTGCTTCTCCAATGAGAGGTGATAGCTATGGTGCTTCCAAAAGGTTGAGAGAGCCAAAAGAACTTATGGGGGTTGATGGCAACACCATCATCCTTCATAACTAGTTTAATTTGTCTAGTTCTAAGGATAAATTCATCTTATTAACCAACAAAAAGATACAACTTAACAACATGAAGAATTGGGAGGAATGGCATTGAAACCTGTTAATTTTGTTGGTTTAATAGATTAATACAAATGCAAATTAACTAAAAGGTAAACATACACTAAATTGAAGGTTAATTGAGCTTAAATTCCCAATAAGTGGGCATGCATTTACTGGTTTATGGTTTCTATTAAGATTGAAAGCAAAATCTCAAATAAAAATCCAAATTTTAGCCTCAATTAAATTAATAGGGTTCTAACAAAAATAAATGTGATTCAAACTGTCTAAAAATCATGGAAAAATATTTCATAAGATTTGGATTAATTAATTCTACAATCGCAATCCTTTTTGACCTCAAACAGGACCTAAGTGGGTTCTTGATATATTTTGGATCTAAATATAAATTAACCATACAAACATCACCAAAATATAAAATTGAAATCACCATTAAATTTCTCATGTCAAAATTAGGTTACCATAAAAATTTAGATTTATTCCGACTTCATCTTGGCCAAGTTTGCAGTTTGGATCCTAAGAACATAATCTCTTGCAAAAAGCCCCCTAATTTCTTCATCTTCTTCACTTTTTGGTCCCTTCCAGCAGCACGACCTCCTCACCTCTGGCCGTGATTTTGGCCGTGGTTTGCGATCGATTCACGCAGTGAAATCTCGCAAAATTGGTAGGATGATACACCTATCATTCCTACACATCCTCGCGCTTTTTCCAGCTCATTTCCCCAACTACGAAGGCCGTAATCCATGGCCGAAGTCCTCGTCGAAGTTTACGTCCAAACTCCATTTCTACATCTTGAGATGACCTCAAACGTGGTGACCTCTCATCTATAAAGGTCGACCGTTCCTGAGCAAGCGGGGGTGTGCAAGTTTTGGTCGTGAACAACCCCCTCTCCTTCTCTTTTCCGTCACGCCTTTGTTGAGCACCTTGGAACTCTCTACCCCACTTCGTTGTTACGCCTCACCGCCAACTGAGGTCGTAGACTTCTTCCCCTCATTGTCGCCGAGCTCCTACCACTGCCCCCCCCCCCATTCTCTTTCATCTCTCCAAACAAAGTCGCCGGAGTTCTCATCTTACCCAACTCCAATCGGCCAACGCCTACCTCCTCCAACGTCGCTTTCCCTCTCCTAGGTACCTCTTCCTCTCCCTCTGTTTCTAAAGTGTAGTTTAGGTATTTTAGATTAGGAAAACACCCACAAACTCCATCCACCCCATCGTCTTCTTCACGTAGGCCAACAACCGACGTAACTCCGGTGATGTCCTCCACGTTGCTCCGTGTGACGCCCTCCATCACCGACCACCCCACGACCTTCATCACGCCTTCGTGAGTAAAACCCCCAAGTTTATTGAGTCGATTACTCGCCGAAGCCCCTCGTCGAGCACCACCCGCAACCACCACCTTCTCCGACCTTAGTGGCCCTCCTCCGACCTCTTCGCACCAAATCGCCACTTCCAACACCTCTAGCAGGTCCGGGTGAAGCTCCCCATCTCCTCGATTTGAAGCGCTGACTACTCTCACGCAAAGCCACCACCGCCGGCCGTCGTTGCCTTCTCTGACACAGGCAGCCATTGAAACGGCCCGTCACCCTTTTGTCATTTAAGACGTCTGAGAAGTTCACCAGACGTATGTCCAGATGTCTGGAAAGATCAACGAACGCTTGAAAACACTTTTTCTCTTCGACGCGTACCGTACGTACACCATGCCTTCTCTTTCACCCGTGCCTCACCGCACCTTCCCCTGCGACGTCACTTCGTGCCACACCTCGCCCATACCTTTCCCCTCTCCTTTTCTCTCTTTGTAAACCCTCCTCCTCCCCTTCTTTGCCTCACATCCACAGCAGGGAGAAAGAGAGAGAGAGAGGGGAGCCAAAGCGAGAGCGAACGGAGAGAGGAGAGAGGATCACGAGTCTTAGCACAAGAGCAGAGGGTGTTGTGCTGCTCTGCTGCAGCACCTGCAGGCGAGGGAAGCTAGAGCGATTCCGCGAAAGTCATTTTTTAGCGGAATCAGACGTCCGAAGCTATATCCAGACGTCTTACCGGACATCTAAAGGTAACGAGAGACGTCTAGAAGAGATCTACTTTCCGTATTCCTTCTCTGCCAGAGTCCTGACAGTGTATGTATATGTGTTAGAAGTTGGAAGGCGGACCGAGGCAGTTTCAAATGTCCGGGAACACCTCCAGACGTCTGACGGAACCCTTGGATGTCAACACTGAGTTCCAGACGTTTGATAGAGGAACACTGAGAGAGGTATCCCCGAGACGTCTGAGACCTTTCCTAGACGTCTGATTTCTATCTAACCGCGTGTTTTTGGGCCCGTGCAAGGCCCTAGTGTTATTGGTTTTCCGCAAACAAAACATCTCTGTTTTCCATACGAGTTTCTCTGTGTAAAGATACCTTGTCTGTATCATTCTGGACCTTTTTAGCCCATCGATCACATGTTTTAGGTTTACAGTCCATCGGGTGTACGGGACCTGCAAAGACATCGGGAGCTACTGTACGAACCCCCATTCCACCCGGTTACCCTGGTAGAGTGGCTATAACCTTAAATCTCTAAATTAATACATGCAAGTAATTAATCCTAGGACTTGAGATGAACCCTAGGAAGAAGTAAACACATACTCTAGAATATATTCTTGAACCTTAGGTTATGACATGAACACTAGGGCTAGAGGAAAACACACATGAATGATTGAGTAATCAAAAGCTGCCTGTATTATCTAAAATGGACCCATACTGTGATAAAAATGGAAATTAAACTGCTTGTTCCGTACATTCCAACCCGGATGTGGAAAAAACTCATGTACGAACCCTACGGGGAATGTAGACAAGAATACCATAATACGAAGAACCAGATGGTTTTGTAAATTTTCGCCCATAGGCAACTGTTAAGGGAAGTGAGCTGACCTTCGTGTATGATGTAAACACATTTACACTACTTAAAATGTCTATTTATGCATGTTCTTAAGCATAGGATTGCATTTCATAATATAAATATTGCATAACATGCATCATCTTGCATTTAGAGTAGTTTGAATAAAATGGAGGTTAATTGTCTCCTTTTATGTACTTGGACAGGGCAAATATTTTATCGGGGCCTCGGATCAAAGATCCAACCATATGGATATGACCAGGGCGACGATTGGAGTTCAACGACTCCAAGATCGCCCTAATCAGGCATCCGTAGCATCAGATAGAGACCGGGGAACCCTAGAAGATCAAGGGCCAGGATGGTGTAAATCCGCACTTCAGATGGCAAATCCGACCACACGGATGAATTCGGATCGACGATCGCAGCCCAAGGACACAAAAATCGAGTCAATCCGACATCCGTGGCACCATCTACAACTTCCAGAAGATGGACGGCCAAGATGGCGCCACGTGGCGCCATCTCAGCCGCCCAATCGGCCGCATGCATCATGTGAAGACCGCGCACCGTCTCCTCTCCGCCGTTGGATCTCGATCCAACGGCTGCGGTGGCTCGCGCTTAAAAGCGTCCGCGCGACCATTTCGCCCGCGTAGCGCAGCGGCGACGCAGCTGCGGGCGAAGCGGAGGTCGCGGGTTCGAGCCGCGGTGAGGGGGTGGAAGGCGCGGGCGAGCGGGCGCGGACGAGCGTCAGATGAAGATTCAACGGCTGCGCGCGCTCAATCAGGACGACGCGCGATTGGACACCGGGCGTAACGCGCGATCACACGCGGGCGGTGCGCTACGCAGCGGGCGCGGACGCGATCTAAGCCGTCCGATCTCGCGATCGGACGGCTGAAAATCAAGCGACGTGCGTAGGCGTTACGCGCGCGGGCAGCCGAGCGGGCGCGCGTGGGCGCGGCGACGACGGCGACGTCGGGGCTTTAGCGACGGTTTTATCCGTCACTAAAGACCCCTTATTTATTATTTTGAAGATGTAATGTCCATTTTGCCCCCACTCCTTGCAACTATAAAAGGAGACCCCCTCCATACGAAATTTTCATCCCTTCCTTCTCCTCTCTACCTCTCCAAAGCTCAAGAGAAGCTTGTCCCACACCCGGGATGCTTCTCGCGAGATAAAGTCTAAATTTTCGTCCCCCTTCGGAAGTGGATCCCGCGACGACGACGGCGTGCTGCTTCGTTCCCGTTCTTCTGCTTCGTCCTCCTTCGTCCCGCTTCGTCCTCCTTCATCCAGGCGTCGTCCCGTCCGGCTCGTCCTCCAAGCGACCGTCGAGGAGGATTCTCTCTCCCTATTCTTTTTACTGCTTTCTAGTATAGATTTACTGCTTTCTAGAGTAGTCTATTCGTCCTTCGAGCGATCATCGAGGAGGACATTTCTCCCTCCATTCTTTTAATGCTTTCTAGAGTAATTGTTTTATGTTTTCTAGTTGTAACGAACGAACTCTTTTATGATAAATTCCTTGTCTATTCTACATCTCATTTTGATTTCCATGTGTAGTATTCTTTCTCTCTCTCTTACTCCCTCTCTCTCTTTTATTTGTTGTAGATACTTAGATAGTTTAAATTGAATTTCTTCGTGACAAAATAAAAATAAACGCGAAGTTTTTAAATCAAACGTTCGCCTCCCTGTGTTCGACCCGGAATTCTTATTTCGGTATAAATTTTATTTGTTGAACTCGAATCCTTCGCTTTCGAACTACAACGACGGGTTTTCCAAAACCAAACACGTTAGCGTAGGTTCGTAAATCGTTCAACATTTTGGCGCCGCTGCCGTGGAGGCAACGCTCTTTGATTTCTCTTCGCGTTTTGTAACTTACAAATCATTTACCTCACTTTTCTCCTTTCTTATTGTAATTGCAGGTACTCCTTCGAGACAGGCAAAAGCGGTAGATCGGAGTAAAGTGCTGTGGAAGGTTTTGTAAGTTATCCCCCACCTCCCACCCATTAGATTTTATTTCATCACATAATAATTCAAACATCAATCAACCTAGGTATTCTTATAAACTCTAAGGTTAGATTGTTTGTTGTTTGACATCCATACTCACTCCAACCCCCACATTAAAAAAAGAAAAAAATAAAAAAAAATCTCACAGAGGTACACAACCTCATCTAATTTTCTAACTCAACCGATAAACCAATCTTAGGAGCCGGTACACACATCCAAACACATAATCGAGTAGAAATCAGATTGGGTAATCATTTGTGTGCCTAATTAGGTGGTGCATCAGGCCAGTTGTTTGAGTTGTTTGGGCCGCACCACTTCAAATAAAATCAACTCATCAAGTAGCTGCCAATTAGGTTCAACTCTTAGGGATCTACCAGGCACTCCACATTCTTTTTAAACTTTAAAGGAAAATATCTTCACCTGTGCTTGCAAAACCTGGTGTGCCAATGAAACTTGATTGAAAACACCTAAAGTTGAATCCTAAAAGCTACTAAGCAAGATTTGAACCTTAAAATTCACCACATCAAAAATAATCTTGCTTGAAAATCACTGGTTGTGCACGCACACACAAAGCAATCAATCATTAAGGGCACAACCCATTTAAAGGGCCCATCACATTCCAAAGCACATTCAAACCTAACCCTAAATAAAACAGAGTAGACGTTGGCCTTAAGGATTGGACTCGCTCTTCAGAACTCAGAACGAGATTATTTTCGATTAGTCTGTTTCTACTGTTCAATCTGATGTCTAGCTAGGGGAGCAGAGTCAAACGATCGCGGCTGGGGGGTACACTAGGAACCGGAGGCGTAAGCCGAAGGAAGAACCTTCTCCCCAGTCCCTCCTTCTAACTGGTTGGATTGAACAGACGGAAGTAGATCAAATCGTTCCTTTATCTCAAGACGGGTTTTGAGAGTCTGTAGGTCTTTAGGCTAACATATTTAAGGACAGGTTTGATTGTTTGTATTGCAGGGCACCTTTCTTCCTCCCGTGTATCATGAATCCTTCCACATATTTCACGCATTCTCGCTCTTTCCCTCCTGTTGTAAATTATCCTCAACATGACGATTATCCCAACTCGTATTGTAATCGACCATCAGTTAGTTGGGATAATTCGGATTGGGGATACAATTCCGGACCCCCGTGTTTAGGGTCTAACCCTGAACACTTTGATTCTCAATTCTATCCTTCTCAGAGTTGCATCGATTATAGATCGTCCTCCTTTCATGAACAACCTAATGCGATCTACAATCAAGAAGGATACACTGATCCTTACCCATCCTCTGATTTCACTGCCTTTAGGTCATCTCCATCTTTTGAACAATCTGAAATGACCTATTATCAGGATGGGTATAACGAATCTCAATTCGTTAATTCCTCTACATTGATGTCAAACCCGCCCAACCCTGAACCAACTCATTTGGTTCAGGTTAATCAGGTTCAAGATAAGGTTCTGGCTAACTTGAGGAATATCATTCAATCTTTAGAAGTTCAGCCAATACCTTGCATTGAGAGATTGGAGCCCCTGATTGAAATGATTGATGATTTAAATAAGTCCTTGTTGGATTGGCTCCAGGATGTTAAGGATAAGAACCCGGGTGAGTTTCTACTTGGGAAATTAGCGAAATTGAGGATGAGATTCGTGGTTGCTTTGATTCAATCTTGGAATAATTCCCAGGATGAACTCTCTTCAGGAAAGCCAATGACAGAACCTGCTCAGGCACCTGTTGGGGGGGACACGTGTTACGAAGCTGACCAGATTGAATTAAAACAACCAATTAAGGATGATTTGATTTCTTCACCTGAAATCCCTGAGCCAGGTTACAAGGAAACGTATGTCTCCTTGGAACACAAAGTGACAAATGATTTTGGGACATACATTGATACGGATCCTGATGTTGAAGATTCAAGTTGCGAAGTCTCACACGAGTTTTCAGATCACGATTTTTGTGAGACGATTGGGCCTGAGGAATCTGATAGATCATTTGATAGCCCAATAACTGAGGAAACTGATCTTATTAGGGCACACGATACGGATCCAAAATCGCATTTTCTGGAGGAATTAATTCAATGCCCTGATTATCAGTTACACCCTGTTGAGCTTATTGATGATTCTAATTTTGAGATAATTAGACCCAAGTCAATTTTGATTATGCCACATCATTTAGACTTGGAGATTCCAGACGGGGTGATGAATATACAAGAGGTCTTGGAATTTGATACACTTAATGAGGAGGATAGGAGCGGGGAAGTTCTAATTTGGGAAGTTAATTTTGGAGGAAATGGAAGATTGAGTCGAAGGGTTCCTTTTAAGCTGAAACCATCAAATCAGAACCCTTACGACATTTGTTTCGAGGATGTCAAACTCAAGCACACATTTAACGATTATCCTTTTGAGCTTCAATTCTCTGTAACCCGACATTTTGGCCTTGGGTTGCATCCTCAGAAATCGCAGGCCCGACCCCGCTTGCATTCTGATTTTAGGTTTTGGGTAATTTCTATCCAGAACCTAAGATATTCTCGATTATGGGGGATGGGTCTGCACCACAATCTGGTCCACATCTGTGGACCGCTGTTGACAGGTCAGAGGATTCTTCTGTTTATTCTAATTCTGACCTGCACTTCTGAATTCTTCATTTCTTTTCTTTGTGTAGTGTGCCTAGCTGAAGGCACTAAACTCAGCACATATACAGTTCTTTTTCATTTTCATCTCGGAGCGGACCCGATATCCACGCAATTCAGGTGCTTTCTACGCTTTTCCACTCTGTTTTATGTCTTTTTAATACAATGAGGACATTGCATTAGATAGGCATGGGGGGATGGATATTTATCTTTGAATTCATTCGTCAGCTCCGTAGATTTGTTTTATTTTATATAAAAAAAAAAATCTAAATTAGGAAAGAGAATTTGGGTTTAAGAAAATTTTCGATCTTAAGAAATACTATATTATGTTCTGAACACAAAGACCCTTCAGGTCTTTGGACTTAATCAGCCCGTGTATCCACTAAAATGTGGATTTGTTTTTCGAGTTCTCGCCAACTTGAATTTTATTTTAATTGGAGTAAATAAGTTTGGGTGATAAGTACACGACTTATCAACCCGCCCTCTGATGTGAGGGAATTTTGAGTCTTAAGCATCTACACACTTTCTTTGCACTGACTCGTTATTTGGCGATTTTAATGGAAATTGGGTAGCTAATGAACCTTCTAGGGTGATATGGCTGGCAAGTTATCGTGGGTAACAGCCCATAGGTAGGTTGTCCAGAGCCCAGTCACTGACCTTTCTCTTTTTGCTGCCTTTAGGTAAATCTTAGACCAGGGAAGCCACCTACTTAAAAAAAAAAAGAAAAAAGAAAAAAAAAATCAAAAAGGAGAAAAAAACAAAAAGAAATAAGCCACACTTCACCGCACGAGTATGGCTGGCAAGTTGTCGGTGGTAACAGCTCATCGACCGGTTGTCCAGAACCCAGCTCGGAAAATGCACTAAAAATTCCCAAAACACTCAGGAAGAAGCGGAGAAGTAGAATAAACCGGGGAGGTATACACTCGATTCACCCTTGTGTTGACCCCGTTAAAAAATAAAAGTAGGGAGAAAGCTACCGGTTGTAAAGATACACCTTTAGGCAGAATTCTTTTTGAGGTCACCTAGAGGCGTAGAAATCCGAAGTCCGTTCTAATTGCCGGTCAACGAGTCTATCACAATCACAATAAGATGCTTAAAACTTAGGATTCTCATCAAATCTTGGGTTAGTTGAATGGCCGTAGAAAGCCACTCTTAAACCCTAAAATTTGAAAATCCAAAAAAAAAAAAAAAATTAGAAAAGAGTAAAAAGAGAAAAAGAAATTTTTCTTTGAATAAGGCGAGGCTTGAGGCGGTCTGCATTTTAGCTGATACCCGGGCACTGTTGTGTCTTTGAAAGTTCAGTTCTTAAGTAGACAATTTCTCAATGATTAAAAATAACTCAGGTCCAAATAATCTAACCTAATTCTTTTATAAATAGCATATAGTTTTTGCTAGGGACTAGCAAAAGATAGGCATGGGGGTATGATGTAAACACATTTACACTACTTAAAATATCTATTTATGCATGTTCTTAAGCATAGGATTGCATTTCATAATATAAATATTGCATAACATGCATCATCTTGCATTTAGAGTAGTTTGAATAAAATGGAGGTTAATTGTCTCCTTTTATGTGCTTGGACAGGGCAAATATATTATCGGGGCCTCGGATCAAAGATCCAACCGTATGGATATGACCAGGGCGACGATTGGAGTTCAACGACTCCAAGATCGCCCTAATCAGGCATCCGTAGCATCAGATAGAGACCGGGGAACCCTAGAAGATCAAGGGCCAGGATGGTGTAAATCCGCACTTCAGATGGCAAATCTGACCACACGGATGAATTCAGATCGACGATCGCAGCCCAAGGACACAAAAATCGAGTCAATCCGACATCCGTGGCACCATCTACAACTTCCAGAAGATGGACGGCCAAGATGGCGCCACGTGGCGCCATCTCAGCCGCCCAATCGGCCGCATGCATCTTGTGAAGACCGCGCACCGTCTCCTCTCCGCCGTTGGATCTCGATCCAACGGCTGCGGTCGCTCGCGCTTAAAAGCGTCCGCGCGACCATTTCGCCCGCGTAGCGCAGCGGCGACGCAGCTGCGGGCGAAGCGGAGGTCACGGGTTCGAGCCGCGGTGAGGGGGTGGAAGGCGCGGGCGAGCGGGCGCGGACGAGCGTCAGATGAAGATCCAACGGCTGCGCGCGCTCAATCAGGACGACGCGCGATTGGACGCCGGGCGTAACGCGCGATCACACGCGGGCGGTGCGCTACGCAGCGGGCGCGGACGCGATCTAAGCCGTCCGATCTCGCGATCGGACGGCTGAAAATCAAGCGACGTGCGTAGGCGTTACGCACGCGGGCAGCCGAGCGGGCGCGCGTGGGCGCGGCGACGACGGCGACGTCGGGGCTTTAGCGACGGTTTTATCCGTCACTAAAGACCCCTTATTTATTATTTTGAAGATGTAATGTCCATTTTGCCCCCACTCCTTGCAACTATAAAAGGAGACCCCCTCCATACGAAATTTTCATCCCTTCCTTCTCCTCTCTACCTCTCCAAAGCTCAAGAGAAGCTTGTCCCACACCCGGGATGCTTCTCGCGAGATAAAGTCCAAATTTTCGTCCCCCTTCGGAAGTGGATCCCGCGACGACGACGGCATGCTGCTCCGTTCCCGTTCTTCTGCTTCGTCCTCCTTCGTCCCGCTTCGTCCTCCTTCATCCAGGCGTCGTCCCGTCCGGCTCGTCCTCCAAGCGACCGTCGAGGAGGATTCTCTCTCCCTATTCTTTTTACTGCTTTCTAGTGTAGATTTACTGCTTTCTAGAGTAGTCTATTCGTCCTCCGAGCGATCGTTGAGGAGGACATTTCTCCCTCCATTCTTTTAATGCTTTCTAGAGTAATTGTTTTATGTTTTCTAGTTGTAACGAACTAACTCTTTTATGATAAATTCCTTGTCTATTCTACATCTCATTTTGATTTCCATGTGTAGTATTCTTTCTCTCTCTCTTACTCCCTCTCTCTCTTTTATTTGTTGTAGATACTTAGATAGTTTAAATTGAATTTCTTCGTGACAAAATAAAAATAAACGCGAAGTTTTTAAATCAAACGTTCGCCTCCCTGTGTTCGACCCGGAATTCTTATTTCGGTATAAATTTTATTTGTTGAACTCGAATCCTTCGCTTTCGAACTACAACGACGGGTTTTCCAAAACCAAACACGTTAGCGTAGGTTCGTAAATCGTTCAACAGTGTATATGGTACCAAAGAGAGAAACTATCCCTTGTAGTGTAGAAGGGAGCTTGCCGCCTGTTGAGACGCACGAATCGAATCACTAACATGTTTGGTTTTGGAAAACCTGTCGTTGTAGTTTGAAAGCAAGAATTCGTGTCCAACAAATAAAATTTATACCAAAATTAAAATTCCGGGTCGAACACAAGGAGGCGGACGTTTCATTTAAAAACTATGCGTATTTTTTTATTTGTCACGAAATAATTCAATTTAAAACTATCTAATTATTTACAATAAATAGAAGAGAAAGAGAGAGAGAGAATATTACACATAGAAATCAAAATATGATGTAGAATAAACAAAGAATTTATCATTGAGATTTTTCATTACAACTAGAAAGCATAAAACACTTGCACTAGAAAGCGATAAATTTACTCTAGAAAGCATTAAAATAATGGAGGGAGAAATGTCCTCCTCGACGATCGCTTGGAGGACGAGTAGAACTACTCTAGAAAGCAGTAAATCTATAATAGAAAGCGGTAAAAAGAATAGGGAGAGAGAAATCCTCCTCAACGGTCACTTGGAGGACGAGCTGGACGGGACGACGCCTGGATGAAGGGAAACGAAGCAGGACGAAGGAGGACGAATCAGAAGAACGGGAACGGAGCAGCACGCCGTCGTCGTCGCGGGATCCACTTCCGAAGGGGGACGAAAATTTGGACTTTATCTTGCGAGAAGCATCCCGGGTGTGGGACAAGCTTCTCTTGAGCTTTGGAGGGGTAGAGAAGAGAAGAAAGGGATGAGAATTTCGTATGGAGGGGGTCTCCTTTTATAGTTGCAAGGAGTGGGGGCAAAATGGATATTACAACTTTAAAATAATAAATGAGGGGTCTTTAGTGACGGATAAATCCATCACTAAAGCCTCCTTAGTGGGCGTCGTGGGCGGCTTGCACGCGCAACGCCTGCGTACGTCTGCTGAGCCTTAGCCGTCCGATCGCGAGATCGGACGGCTTAAGTCACGCCTTCACCCGCTGCACTGCGCGCCCTCCCGCGTGTACGATGCTGCGTGACGCCGCGCGTTCAATCGTGCGTGAACGCTATCGGGCGCGCGTGGCCGTCCGATCAAGATCCAACGCCCGCCCACGCTCAATCGCCCGCGCCTTCCAGCCCTCTGCTGCGACTAGAACCCAGGCCCGCTGCTCGCGTAAGCGCGCTCGACCGCTACGCTACGGGGCTCGGATGGTCGAGCGGACGCTTTTAGGCTCGGCTGACCACAGCCGTTGGATCAAGATCCAACGGCGGAGAGCAAGCGGGTGCAGGGCTTCATAGAATGTAAGCGGCCGTTTGGGTAGCCGAGATGGCGCCATCTTGGCCGTCCATCTTCCGAAAGTTGTAGATGGTGCCGCGGATGTCGAATTGACTCGATTTTTGTGTCGTTGGGCTGTGATCGTCGATCCGAATTCATCCATGCGGTCGGATTTGTCATCTGAAGTGCGGATTTACACCATCCTGGCCCTTGATCTTCTAGGATTTCCCGATCACTATCTGATGCTACGGATGCCTGATTAGGGCGATCTTGGAGTCTTGAACTCCAATCATCTCCCTGATCACATCCATACGGTTGGATCTTTGTTCCGAGGCCTCAATAAAATGTTTGCCCTGTCCAAGCACATAAAAGGAGACAATTAACCTCCATTTTATTCAAACTACTCTAAATGCAAGATGATGCATGTTATGCAATATTTATATCATGAAATGCAATCCTATGCTTAAGAACATGCATAAATAGAGATCTTAAGTAGTGTAAATGTGTTTACATCATACCCCCATGCCTATCTTTTGCTAGTCCCTAGCAAAAACTATATGCTATTTATAAAAGAATTAGGTTGGATTATTTGGACCTGAGTTATTTTCAATCATTAAGAAATTGTCTACTTAGGAACTGAACTTTCAAAGACACAACAGTGCCCGGGTATCAGCCAAAATGCAGACCGCCTCAAGCCTCGCCTTATTCAAAGAAAATTTTCTTTTTCTTTTTACTCTTTTCTAATTTTTTTGGATTTTCAAATTTTAGGGTTTAAGAGTGGCTTTCTACGACCATTCAACTCACCCAAAATTTGATGAGAACCCTAAGATTTAAGCATCTTATTGTGACTGTGATAGACTTGTTGACCGGTAATTAAAACGGACTTCGGATTTCTATGCCTCTAGGTGACCTCAAAAAGACTTCTACCTAAGGGTGTATTTTTACAACCGGTAGCTTTCTCCCTACTTTTATTTTTTTACGGGGTCAACACAAGAGTGAATCCAGTGTATATCTCCCCGATTTATTCTACTTCCCCGCTTCTTCCTAAGTGTTTTGGAAATTTTTAGTGCATTTACTGAGCTGGGTTCTGGACAACCGGTCAATGAGCTGTTACCACCGACAACTTGCTAGCCATACTCGTGCGGCGAAGTGTGGCTTATTTCTTTTTGTTCTTTCTCCTTTTCTTTTTAATTTTTTTTTTTTTTAAGTAGGTGGCTTCCCTGGTCTAAAATTTACCTAAGGGCAGGAAAAAGAGAAAGGTCCAGTGACTGGGCTCTGGACAACCTACCTATGGGCTGTTACCCACGATAACTTGCCAGCCATATCACCCTAGAAGGTTCATTAGCTACCTAATTTCCGCTGAAATCGCCGAACAACGAGTCAGTGCAAAGAAAGTGTGTAGATGCTAGAAACTCAAAATTCCCTCAAATCAGAGGGCGGGTTGATAAGTTATGTACTTATCACCCAAACTTATTTATTCCAATTACGATAGAATTAAGATGGCGAGGACTCAAAGATAAATCCACATTTTAGTGGATACACAGGCTAATTAAGTTCAAAGACCTGAAGGGTCTTTGTGTTCAGATCCTAATGTAAAATTTCTTAGGATTGAAAAGTCCTAATGTCCAACTAATCCTTCCTAATATTTTTTTTTATAAATAAGAAAAGAGAAACAATTTATATGGATTTCACAAAGCTGGCCAAATAATTCAAAAATGAATCCACCCCCCCATGCCTAGCTGATGCAATGTCCTCATTGAAAAAGAGACATGAAAGAAAGGGCAGAATATGAAAGATGTCACCTGGATATGAAGCTCGTATCAGCCTTGTGTCATATGTACAACTGCTGAGTTTAATGCCATCAGCTAGGCGAAGTCCAGCTAAAGAAGTCACAGAATGGCTAGAGCAACAGAGTCTGAGACGGGTTCTGGAAGATTACGGTCAACAACAGGCTTCAAACGTTGACCGTTGACTTTAAATGTGTTACCCGTCTTTGGGTTAGAAATCTGAACGGCACCATTTGAAAAAATCTGATCAATTATGAATGGGCCATTCCATTTAGATCTAAGTTTGCCAGGAAAGAGCTTAAGTTTAGAATCGAATAACCAGACCTTTTGGTTTGGCTCAAAGCTCTTGCGGGAAATCAATTGATCATGTAGAGCTTTGGTCCGAGCCTTGTAGATCTTGGCATTCTCATAAGCATCATTTCTATCTCCTCCAACTCAGATAGTTGGAGTTTCCTGGTCTTCCTAGCTAGATTCAGATCTAAATTGCATTGTTTGATTGCCCAGAATGCCCTATGTTCAATCTCTACGGGTAGATGGCACGCCTTTCCATACACCAAACAGAATGGAGACATGCCGATGGGCGTTTTATACACCGTACGGTAGGCCTAAAGAGCGTCCTCAAGCTTTTGAGTCCAATCCTTGCGATCAGGCCTAACCATTTTTTGCAGAATGTTCTTGATCTCTCGATTGGAGATCTCATCTTGTCCATTCGTCTGGGGATGGTAAGGTGTGAAAATTCGATGATTAACCCCGTATTTGGCCAATAAATTCTGCAATTGGGCATTAGTAAAATGAGTGCCACCATCACTGATGATAGCCCTCGGAATCCTGAACCTACTGAAGATATTGTTCTTGACAAAATTGATGACCACCTTGTGGTCATTGGTTTGGGTGGGAATCGCCTCAATCCATTTGGACACATAATCAACAGCAACAAGAAT
Organism: Thalassia testudinum; assembly: GCA_037157565.1. Classification (NCBI taxonomy): domain Eukaryota; kingdom Viridiplantae; phylum Streptophyta; class Magnoliopsida; order Alismatales; family Hydrocharitaceae; genus Thalassia; species Thalassia testudinum. The sequence goes on along the minus strand of JAZHRO010000059.1, from coordinate 9,619,183 downwards.
GTACTGATGTCCAAATGAAGGGATAAAGGGTCCCATGAAATCGATGCCCCAAACATTGAAAAATTTCTACAGGAAGAATAGGGTTTAGGGGCATCATGTCTCTCTTAGTTATGTTCCCGAGTAACTGACATCGAGAACATGACCTTGAGAAGTCCTGGGCATCCTTGAATAAAGACGGCCAATAGAAGCCAGATTGCAAGATTTTTGCAGCCGTCTTTCTCCCGGAGAAATGTCCACCACACCCAGATGCATGGCAGAACTCGAGTATACTGTTGAATTCATTCTCCGGTATGCATCGGCGAATAATCTGATCAGAGCCGATGCGATACAGTTCAGGGTCCTCCCAAAAGTAGTATTTGGCCTCAGATTTGAGTCTATCCCGTTGTTGCTTGGTCCAATCCTGGGGGATTTGACCAACGGCCAAATAGTTAACAATGTCAGTAAACCATGGGGTGTAGACACCTAAAACTGTAAGAATGGTTTCGTCCGGAAAAGTGTCAGCAATTGGAATGTCCGGACAAGAAGAATCACCTAGGAGTCTCGACAAATGATCTGCCACCACATTTTGTACCCCAGTTTTATCCTTGATTTCAAGATCAAATTCTCGAAGAAGAATCCAATGAATAAACCGGGGTCTAGCATCCTTTTTAGCCAAGAGATGTCTCAAGGCCGAGTGGTCGGTATAAACGATAACATGAGACCCTAAGAGATAAGCCCTGAATTTTTCCAAAGCAAATACTGCAGCTAGTAATTCCTTTTCAGTAACATTGTAATTCCTTTGGGCTTCATCCAGAGTTTTACTAGCGTAGTAAATGACAGAGGGCTTTCAGTCAATTTTCTGACCCAGGACAGCCCCGACCGTGTAATCAGAAGCGTCGGTCATGATCTCAAAAGGGGCTGTCCAAAATGGTGGTTGCAAAATTGGAGCACAGGTGACTGCCATTTTCAGAAAATCAAATGCCTTTCGGCATGATTCGTCAAAAACAAACGACGTCTCTTTGGCAAGAAGATTGCTCAAATGACGAGCAACCTTCGAGAAATCCTTTATGAATCTTCGATAAAATCCCACATGGCCAAGAAATGATCTGATCTGTTTAACAGATGTGAGAGGCGGAAGTTTAGTGATAGCATCAACCTTAGCTTTGTCTACTTCAATTCCCCGTTCAGAGATTACATGACCCAAAACGATGCCCTCTTGGGTCATGAAATGACTCTTTTCCTAGCTAATGACTAGTCGTGTCTTGATACATCGCTTAAGATTCATTTCCAAATTAGCCAAACAAGAGTCAAATGATTCTCCGAAAATAGAGAAATCATCCATGAAGACTTCCATAAACTCTCCTACCATGTCGGAAAATATGGCTAGCATACACCTTTGAAAAGTCGCAGGTGCATTGCATAGCCTGAAAGGCATCCTACGAAAAGCAAAGGTTCCGTAGGGACAGGTGAAAATAGTTTTTTCCTGATCCTCGGGATAGATAGGAACTTGGTTGTATCCCGAGTAGCCATCAAGAAAACAGAAGTACTTCTGCCCGGCTAATTTTTCCAAGATTTTATCAATGAAGGGCAAGGGAAAATGATCCTTTTTAGTGGCCGTGTTCAGCTTCCTATAATCAATACAAACTCTCCAAGAGGAAGTTGAATGAGTTGTGACAGATTCTCCTCTCTCATTAGTCACAACAGTAATCCCAGCTTTCTTTGGAACAATCTGAACGGGACTTACCCAGGGACTATCAGAGATTGGATAAATAATTCCTGCATCGAGCCACTTGATGATTTCCTTTTTGACCACTTCTCGCATATTTGGATTCAATCTCCTCTGCATCTGGCGAGAAGGGCGGGATCCATCTTCCAAAAATATTCTATGATTACAGTAAGATGGCTCGATCCCCCTAAGGTCATGAATGGTCCAACCAATTGCCTCCTTATGTTCCTTTAAAACCTTAATCAATTTAATCTCTTGCTCCTTTGTCAATTTAGCACTGATAATCACAGGGAGCGTATTCTGAGGTCCTAAAAATTGATATTTCAAATTCTCGGGCAATGGTTTCAATTCAAGCTGGGGTGGGATGATGATTGATGGCAGGGTAGATGCTGAAGATTCAACAAGAGGGAGAGGTTGTGAGTAAATAAAACCAATAACCTCTTTCGAAGATGTTAGGTTAGAGGGTTGCGGGTCAAATTCATCAACCAAAGAGGAACTTTCAATTGAAGAAACTGTCAAACAAGTTTCAATATTAACATTATCCTCATCAAGTTCCTCAATAAATCCACAATCCTCAAATTTGTTGATCGCCTTAAAAATATCCAATTTCATTTATTGGTCCCCAAAGGCGATTTCCATGCTACCGCTTTCACAATTAATGTTGGCCTTTGCGGTAGCCAGGAACGGACGCCCCAGAATGATGGGCGTGTTCCTCAGATTATCCGGTACATCCATGTCAAAGACAAGGAAATCTACAGGAAAATAGAAATCCTTGACCTTAACTATAACATCTTCAATAACGCCTCGCGGGTTTGTGACCGAACGGTCCGCTAACTATAGCGTTACTGAAGTTGGCCGAAGTTCACCTAACCCAAACTTCTCATAATGAGAAGTAGGAATTAGGATGATGGATGCATCGAGATCCAAAAGTGCTCTATCAAATGTGTAATCTCCGATAACGCAAGAAATCAAAGGAGCACCAGGATCTCTCTTTTTCTGAGGGAGGTAGTGCAGGATAACAGAACTAGCCTGCTCGGAGAGTACCACCTTCCTCGGAACAGATTCTCTTGACTTACGCTTTTGTGTACATAATTCCTTTAAAAATCTTGCATAAGCCGGTATGTGCTTAATAGCATCAAGGAGCGGGATATTGATCTCAACATTCTTAAATAAATTCAGAAGCTCCTCATTGCTATCAACAGACTTCTTCTTCTTTGCTTTGGTTAAGGCTTCAGGAAAACGAACATGAGTCAGATCTTTGGAATCAGGTTCCTGAGCCTTGATTTCTCCTCTAGGATTCTCCTCTCTCTCCTCAGGTTCTTCAGGATTCAAAAGATTAGAATAGTGTGGTTGTGGATCATGAGTCTTCTTACCACTCCTCAAAGTGACAGAATTTGTAGATGAGTAAGAATTTGGGTCTTGGGGAGGGTTAGGAAGGATTGGAGGGGCTTGATTGACCATGAATTGTTGATTTGCAGAAGAAGAAGACGAGGAACCCTGCTCAACCACCTGAGCATGTGCGTGCAGGTCCCTCTGATTTCCGTACCCTTGGGCTTGATTGCCCGAATTCATAATGTTTCGCGGGTTCGGTACGGGTTGGGATGGTAGAGATCCGGGTTGACGAGAGTTAGTAATGAGCCCGGATTGCAAGTTGTCCAATGAGCTTTTCATTTGCTGCATGAGCTGGAGCATAGATCCTTACACCTCTACCATTTGACCGTTCAAATCAGCCTGCCCTGCGGGTTGACGGGCATTCCAAGCTGGTTGATTGACCTGATCCGGAGGCAACTGAGTACATACTTGATCCAGACCCATTGGTCATTGCGGAGCATAGTTGCCGGGTCGGAATTGGGTCTATTGCCCTGGATTTTTCCAAGAGAAGTTAGGGTGGTTTCTCCAACCTGGATTATAGGCATTCGAGGAGGGGTTGGATCTAACATTCTCTTGTATAGCACAGACATCCTCATAGGGTGAGGATGGAGAGAAAGAAAGGGAAGGATTAGAAAAACTGGGATCAAAGACCCCAGTTAGGAACCCATGGGGTTCCGAAAAATGCTGACTCATAAGTTGAGTCGTATCGAGTTGATTCACGAACTCCCGTCCAGAAGGAGCTCGCGATGAATGAAATCCCGAATTTTGGGATTGAGTGGATTGAGAGTTGTTCATAGAATTGCCAGCCATCCACTCTTCCATTCTTTTAGCAACCAAGTCCACCTTATCAAGTTTATTACAAATCAATTCCATATCAAATGAATGAGAGTCATGGACTCATTGACATTTGATCTGGGTTGCTGGGATTGGTTAAAAGTATCCATGGAGGCATGATTAATTGAATTCTCACTCATTTCCTCAAATAAATCATGTGCACTATCTGCATCTTTATTGAGGAAATTGCCTCCGCAAGAAGCATCCACATGGTTTCTGAGTTGCTCAGTCAACCCATGATAGAAAATCTGCACGAGTTGCCATTTCGGCACCTCGTGGTGTGGACACCTCCACAATAAGTCCTAGAATCGCTCCCAGGCCACATGAAACTGCTCCCTCGGCCGCTAGGTAAAGGTAGTGATTGCCCTTCTCAAAGCATTGGTACGACCGACTGGGAAGAATTTCTTTAGAAAGGTCGATTTCAACTCATTCCAAGTTGTAATTGGTCTTCCTATTGTCCTATACCAATGCGCGGCCTTATCCCTAAGAGAGTGGGGGAAGAGCCTCATGATCATTTGCTCCTCGTTTACGTTTCGAGCCTTGGTGGTCCAGACCAAAGTGGTCATATCTTCCAAGTGCTGAAACGGATCTTCGGAGCCAAGCCCATGATAATGTTTAATCAGGCTTAACACCTGGGGCTTGATTTCTACGTCACCGGTTGGAATCTGGACACTGGGACGTTCCCCGTAATTTGAAGGATCATAAAAATCCTTCAAGGGCTGAGCACCCTGCATTCTCTGGAACCATTCCTGCATTCTCTGCATTTGTTCTAGCTGCCTTCGAAATTCTTCCTGTGGATTTCCAAGCAGAGGAGGCTGTTGTTCGGCCATGAGATCAAATTGACCAAAATCTAACTTGCGCCTCCTAGAATGTTCTAACAGTCCTTCCAATCGGGGATTCAATGACCGTCTTCCCAGCATAAACTAGGAGAAGGTCGGAAGGACTGGGGATAGAGACCCTGCAGCACAACAAAACAAGGCTGTCCTTAAGTGGGGTAGCCAAAGGATCTACTGACTCCCAAAACCCGCCTTAAGACTATAAATGATTTACTCTACTTGTGTCTGTTTAATCCAACCAGTTAGAAGGAGGGACTGGGGAGAAGGTTCTTCCTTTGGCTTTCGCCTCCGGTTCCTAGTGTACCCCCCAGCCGCGGTCATTTGACGCTACTCCCCTAGCTAGACATCAGATTAATCAGTACAAGTAGGTTAATAAAAAATAATCTCAGACTAGTCCCTGAAGTGCGAATCAAACCTTAAGGCCAACGTCTACTCAATTTTATTAAGGCCTGGGATTGTGGTGCTTATGGAATGTGATGGGCCCTTACAATGGGTTGTGCCCTTAATGATTGATTAAGATTTGTGTAAGTGCATGCACAACCAGGGTTTTCAAGCAAGATTATTTATAATGCGTGAATTTTAATATTCAAATCTTGCTTAAGTTGCTTTTAGGGTTTCAAATTAGGTGAATTACAATCAAGTTTCTAGGCAAACCAAGTTGTAAAACACAGGTGAAGATTGTTTTCCTTTAAAATCAGAAAGAGAGTGGAGTGCCTGGAATATACCTAGATTGAAAACCCTAAGGAGGAGCTACTTGATGAGTTGGTTTTAAATAAAGTGGTGCGACCCAAACAACTCAAACAATTGGCCACAATTGCACCACTAAGTTAGGCACTCAAAAATGGTTAACCTAGAATGATTTCTACTCTGTTATGTGTTGCTTTGTGTGTACCGGTTCCACAGATCAGAACCCGGTTGAGTAGAAAATAAATCAAGTTGATCAAGTGCCTTGAATGTGGGTGTGTGTTGTGTGTTTGTTGGAAATTACCCCACAAGATTATCTTTTTGTTACTTTTTTTATGAATGAGGGTGGAATGAATGTCAGTGGTAATCCAAACAACTAAACTATTCCTAGGATTTATGCAAACACGTAGGTTAATTGGAATTTGGATTTAATGTGGCGAATGAAATCTATGGAGGGGGAAAGAATGGGGGAGCACTTACAGTTGTCTTCAACTGCACTTTACTCCAGTCTACCGCTTGTTGATTCCTTGACGGAGGTCTCTGCAAAATAATAGACACAAGAGAAAGCTAGTTAGAAAACAAATAAAGTTAAAGAAATGCGAAGAAAAGATCGGAAATCGTTGCCTCCCCGGCAATGGCGCCAAAATGTTGAGACGCACGAATCGAATCGCTAACGTGTTTGGTTTTGGAAAACCTGTCATTGTAGTTTGAAAGATAAGAATTCGTGTTCAACAAATAAAATTTATACCGAAATTAAAATTCCGGGTCGAACACAGGGAGGCGGATGTTTGATTTAAAAACTACGCGTTTCTTTTTATTTGTCACGGAATAATTCAATTTAAAACTATATAATTATTTACAATAAATAGAAGAGAAAGAGAGAGGGTAAGAGAGAGAGAGAATATTACACATAGAAATCAAAATAAGATGTATAATAAACAAAGAATTTATCATTGAGATTGTTCATTACAACTAGAAAGCATAAAACACTTGCACTAGAAAGCGATAAATTTACTCTAGAAAGCATTAAAAGGATGGAGGGAGAAATGTCCTCCTCGACGATCGCTTGGAGGACGAGCAGAACTACTATAGAAAGCAGTAAATCTATACTAGAAACCGGTAAAAAGAATAGGGAGAGAGAAATCCTCCTCAACGGTCACTTGGAGGACGAGCTGGACAGGATGACGCCTGGACGAAGGGGAACGAAGCAGGACGAAGTAGGACGAAGCAGAAGAACGGGAACGGAGCAGCACGCCATCGTCGTCGCGGGATCCACTTCGAAAGGGGGACGAAAATTTGGACTTTATCTCCGAGAAGCATCCCGGGTGTGGGACAAGCTTCTCTTGAGCTTTGGAGGGGTAGAGAAGAGAAGGAAGGGATGAGAATTTCGAATGGAGGGGGTCTCCTTTTATAGTTGCAAGGAGTGGGGGCAAAATGGGCATTACAACTTTAAAATAATAAATGAGGGGTCTTTAGTGACGAATAAATCCGTCACTAAAGCCTCCTTCGTAGGCGTTGTGGGCGGCTCGCACGCGCCTGCTCGCGCGGGCAACGCCTGCGTACGTCCGCTGAGCCTCAGCCATCCGATCGCGAGATCGGACGGCTTAAGTCACGCCTTCACCCGCAACGCTGCGCACCCTCCCGCGTGTACGATGCTGTGTGACGCCGCGTGTTCAATCGCGCGTGAACGCTATCAGGGGTACGCGGCTGTCTGATCAAGATCCAACGCCCGCCCGCGCTCAATCGCCCGCGCCTTCCAGCCCTGTGCTGTGGCTCGAACCCGCGCCCGCCGCTCGCGTAAGCGCGCTCGACCGCTGCGCTACGGGGCGCGGATGGTCAAGCGGACGCTTTTAGGTGCGGCTGACCACAGCCGTTGGATCAAGATCCAACGGCGGAGAGCGAGCGGGTGCGGGGCTTCATAGAATGTAAGCGGCCGTTTGGGCGACCGAGATGGCACCACGTGGCGCCATCTTGGCCGTCCATCTTCCAGAAGTTGTAGATGGTGCCACGGATGTCGGATTGACTCGATTTTTGTGTCGTTGGGCTGCGATCGTTGATCCGAATTCATCCATGCAGTCGGATTTGTCATCTGAAGTGTGGATTTACACCATCCTAGCCCTTGATCTTCTAGGGTTCCCCGGTCACTATCTGATGCTATGGATGCCTGATTAGGGCGATCTTGGAGTCGTTGAACTCCAATTGTCGCCCTGATCACATCCATACGGTTGGATCTTTGATCTGAGGCCCCGATAAAATGTTTTCCCTGTCCAAGCTCATAAAAGGAGACAATTAATCTCCATTTTATTCAAACTACTCTAAATGCAAGATGATGCATGTTATGCAATATTTATATCATGAAATGCAATCCTATGCTTAAGAACATGCATAAATAGACATCTTAAGTAGTGTAAATGTGTTTACATCACCGCCCTTGGGTTGAGACCCGGGGTGGGTTTGGCCACTCTACATCGACTCTTGCTGGCCCTTGTGTACGTGGTACCGAGGTGAGCTACTTAGTGTAGGGGGGAGCTAGCCGCCCCAGGGGGCCCAGGGCAAGGTATGGCCACCCTACACCAACTCTTGTTAGCTCGTTGGGCAAACCAGGATAGTCGGATGAGGGTACGCGGACTGAGGAAGGGCGAGACCCTTGTTCTATTATGTTCTAAGAGGGCAAGGCCCTATACTGTTCCGCGTTTTATGTTGAGGCGTACCCGCTAGCAGAAATGACTGATCGCGTGCCAGTGTGGGGTAGCTACCCGCGCGCTTATCACGTGTGTCATAGTCACCGCTACGTCACAACCGTGACCTCGGGGTGGTAGACCGGGTGTAGGACTACCACGAAGGGACTCTCCCGGCTAGAAGAGTGCCACGTGTGCATCCTACATCATGGGAAGCTGCAAGCAAAATCGTTCCTTTAGGTAACAAGAAGATTAAGAAATGAGATGAGCCATGATTAGAGATTTCTACATAGAAAATCGTTATGGGATAATTTGGATCAGAAAGTAATACGTTAAATTACTTGATAAGTGTATTTGTTTATGTTTAGTCACCACTCTACTCAGCGTTAGCTGACTCCAGTTAAATAATTTTGTACAGGTCAGGGATTTGAGTAGCCCGAGCTACCGGCTACTGACGACGCTGGGCCTAGTCGAGCCTAGCTTTAGTTCTACTGTTTGGTGTAGTGAGTTTCTATAGCCTTGTTTCTGCTATATGTACTCGATTTTTTGTTGTGATGGCTATATTATGACATGTAATATTACTGTTCCTTTCCCCCTGTTGTTGTCAATTTCTTTCTGCTTAGCTACTGTACTTGTGTGATTCTGGTTTGTTGAATGTTATTTGGTTATTTCTTGTTGGACGACTGGGTCTTGGGATTAGTTGATGCTGTAGATTCCCTTGTAGGAGGGGTTGACGTAATAAAGTGTGGAATAGAATATAAACAATCTCACAAAAATAGAAATCACACAATGTACACAATTATTTTTAGGTGGAAACACAAACCGGGTGAAAACCACCACCTAACCCTCTCGAGTTAGAATTTTCCGATCAACCAAGCTGATCAAATCCACTAAACGAATCACTTAAATGAGGGTGATTCAACCTCAAATACAACCACGCTACTTTATACGAGGGTAGTGTACCTCAAACCCCTTCTCTTCACGAGAAGGATTTTGTCTCACGAAAGAGATGGGAATTCGCAAAGCGAATACCCAACCAAAGAACAAAGATAAATAACAATAATCCTATAGAGCCAACAAAGATGATCTTAACCTAAGCTTCTATAGGAATTAGGATGCTTCCCTTTGCAGAGGTGCGTCGACTTGACGCAGATGCGTGAACCATGTGGTAGCGCTTCATCGCTCTCGTAATCGTCGGTGGGAGAGCGGGTGCACAATCGGATCAGCTCTCTAGATGTAGCACGTAAGCTTGGAGAGCAAGAGCTTGCTTCTTAGGATCAAGAGACACAAAATGGTGTGAAAGTGTATTACTAGGTGTATCTTGTGTATCTTGGTGTATGTTGGGGTGCAAAAGGTTCTTCTCTATTTATAGAGGGCCTAGGAAGGCTTTGGAAAGCTTCCATAGCCATTGGGTGCAAGGCCCAAGAGAATCAGGCCGAAATCAGGGTTAATCATGACTCTGACAGGGTTATCAGACGTCTGATCCAGTCATCGAACGTCTGGAAAATAGTTTAAGACGTCTGGGAACAAAGTCAGACGTCTGATTTTAGGCGGGTTTCCTTCCTGACTTGGATCAGACCTAAACAGGGTTCTAGTGTGAGTTCATCAGACGACATGCTGGACGTCTGGAACTAGGTCTGGACGTTTGGAAACCTACTTTTTCTGCAGGAATGGATTTCCAAGAGATTGCAACAGCTACAAGATCTCTGAAAAGAGATTTTGGATCAGCCGAGGCAAAACGGTCATCTATCAGACATCTGGGAACACTTACGGATGTCTGATAATGCTCTAACGGTCATTTCCTTCAGTGTTTGCTAAGCCAGCCAACAGTCCACTAATTGGACGTCTGATTTCATCAGACAGAACTACCTAAGTCTAGCCTAAATATTATTGGACGTTTGAGTCAACAGTCAGACATCTTAAAAGTATTCATCAGACGTCTGATTTTAAGATTAGACGTCTGATTTTAAGATTAGACATCAGAAAAGGTTGTCTGAACCTTATTTTGATTTTCTAAGTTCTCTATAGAAAACCTAAGTATCTTAGGGTTGTGCAGGTGTTCCTAGGACTACTGTTAGAGTACTTTGAGGCTCTTTAACATGAATCTAAGTAAAAAAATAAAGAGCAACAATAAGAAACAAAAATACAACGAGTATAAAGAAAGGAAATCTATCATATTCTTCATCTCCTTCCTTCTTCAAGCCATCGCTCCCCGCGAAGCTCCTCTGTTTTCCGTCAAGCTCCTCCAATCCGCCATAGATGCGAGCTCGAACTCCGTCTAAACACGTCTCCATTTGCAATTAACCTGAAATCTAAAACTTCAAGTGCAAATGTTAAATGACACGTGTTTTGTTATCATCAAAATAAACGATCGCGATGCTTTAGCACCAACAGAGGCGAGCTGGTCCCGAGTCCTGTAGGGATCTGGGATCAGGTCATGACAGCCGTCCTCCACCCTCCCCCGACGTCCAAGCTGTGCAAGAAGCTCCACATCCGTGCAAGCGAGGATCAGCAACCTTGAGTAAGTGATTTCAGGCATCGAGAGCTCGCCGACCTTCTTCCATGCGGAAACCTACAAGTTCCCTACTACCAACATTGAAGAGAAGAAGGAAAGGAAGAAGAAGGCTAGGGGCCTATCTGCAAGAGAAAGAGATACAGGGACCAAAACGTGATTCTCCAAGGAACTATCTGCAAGAAATCAAATGATTGCAAGGATCTAAATGCAAGGCTTCAAGGACCTGATTGTAGCAACCTTTGAAATGACTTGCATGTGATATACGTTTTGGTTCTGAACAAAGCTTTTTATTGAATAACCTCAATAACCAAATATTTTGTGCTTAACCATATTCATGTCTATTATTTTGTTAAGCATTAGATGATTGATTATTCTCTCTGCTTCATTTTAGACTTAATTCCTTCATTCAGCAATTTGGTTCATCTCTAAAAGAAACTTAACTCGGAACCAAAGTGCATCAAAAATATCTATAAGTAATCGATAGTGATAAGTGCACATTTCGTTGCTCTTAGTGAACGACCTCAGAATACTTTTATTTCGAGTTATATAAATTGTAAGTGTTAATCTTACTTTAATCAACTGTACTACGACTTGTTCCATTTTCAAACACGATCGAAGCGAGCTCAACAGGGGTGGTGGTAGATGTGGTACCCTTTGGGTTCCCCTTGGGCTCTATTTATAATTTTTATGTGATGGGATGCAGAAAATTAAATGCCCATTTTGCCTTCACTCCTTTGGGAACCATAACTGCTAAAAATAAAATCTCAATTTCATCCATCACGGAATTGCATTTTTCCCATAAGGTCTCTATGCATTAAATCCCATATCCTAATGAGATGGGAATGGTCAATTTACATAACTGAACTACTTTAATGACCATAAATGTGATGTCCAAATATATGTACATATTTAACGTATAATTCCGTATAATAATATATGTTGGTTCGTATTATGATTCTAGCAGTCTCCCACTCGAACCACATATATCATCCTTATAATTATACGTTCATATATACCTGAATGAGCTCATTAATACAACATTACAATAAGCCGCATCTCCTCCAATCTTGTCCATACTTTGTTAACATACGACCAAAGTTGGTTTTCGTCATTATGAAATCGATTAGACACAAGTAATGACATAGATATGATATAGGTACATATCATGAAAATTACATGTTAATGTGATCTATACATACCTATTTTCAACCGGTCCAAAACTTTATCATACAAGAGATCACATGGCAAGGACTAATAAGTTCAAAGAATGAAAAATTTATTATTATGTGCATAATCCAAATCAAGTTCATACATGAAACACCAAAATAGAACAAACTCCCACTGAATTGTTGTATTACAAAATAGATACAATACCCATACAGACAACATGTTCATGAAAAACCTTTGGCGTTAGCCCTATAGTGAGCAAGTCTGCCACCATAGTGTTGGTCCCAATGTGTTCCATGGACGCCTATCCACTTTGAACTCTTTCCTTGATCATTAAATACTTGATATCAATGTGCTTCAACCTCGAAGAGCTTTCGTTGCTATTGGAGTACATCACCATTGAATTATTGTCACAGTAAAGCCGAAGTGATCTTTCGACACCGTCAATGATCCGTAATGCTGTGACAAAATTCCTAAGCCATACTCCATGATTTGAGGCCTCGAAGCACGTTGTAAATTCTGCTTCCATAGTAGAGGTGGCTATCAATGTTTGCTTTGCACTCCACGAGATAGCCCCCCTAGCCAACAGAAAAATGTATCCCAAAGTAGATCTTCGGATATCCTGACATCCCGCAAAATCAGAGTCAGAATAACCGAGGACCTCCAAATGATCTGATCTCCTGTATGTGAGCATGAAATCCTTTGTTCTTTATAAGTAGCGCATGACCCATTTGGCTGCCTTCCAGTGGTTGGGTCTAGGCTTACTTAAATATCTACCCAACATGCCAACTATGTATGCTAGGTCTGGCCACGTGCAGACTTGGGCATACATCAAACATCCCACTACCGATGCAAAGGGAATATTTTCCACTTCTTTGGCTTCAAATTCATTCATGGGGCATTAGTTAAGAGAGAATTTATCTCCCTTAACAACTTGAGTATCTCCTGATTTGCAATTCTCCATCCCAAATCACCTTAGAATGATATCAATGTATCTCCTTTGTGATAATCCGAGGATACCCTGAGAACGATCTCGTTGTATCTGGATTCCTAATACAAAAGAGGCTTCACCAAGATCTTTCATTTTAAAATTACCAAGGAGAAATATCTTGGTTTCTTGAAGCAAACCATTGTCATTACAGGCAAGGAGGATGTCATCTACATACAAAACCAGGAAAATATATTTTCCCCTACAAAATTTATGGTATACACAATTATCAACCGGATTTGTCTCAAAGTCAAATGAGATAATTATTTGATGAAACTTGTAATACTACTGTCTTGAAGCTTGCTTTAGTTCATAAATGGCTTTCTTTAGTTTGCAAACCATTTTCTTTGCGTCTCCTAATGCAAAGTTTTCTGGTTGCACCATGTAAATTGTTTCATTAATGTTCCCATTAAGAAACACTGTCTTTACATCCATATGATGTAGCTCCAAATAAAAATGAGCTACTAAAGCCATTATGGTTCTAAATGAATCTTTAGATGAAACTGGTGAAAATTTCTCTTTATAGTCTATGCCTTCCTTTTGAGTGAATCTCTTAGCAACAAGACGAGCCTTATATTTGTCCACATTGCCTTGTAAATCCCATTTGATTTTAAATATCCATTTACAACCAATGGGCTTCACACCTACAGGTAATGGGGCAACATCCCAAACCTCGTTGTCACCCATGGATTTTATCTCTTCATTCAAGGCATTGATCCAATCCTGATGATGGGAACTCCTCATGGCATGAGTAACTAAAATAGGATCCGTATCCATTTGGTCTGCCTCTAGTTCCTGGAGAAAGACAACATAATCACTAGATATTGCCATTCTCCTTTCTCTACTAGACCTCCTAATGGGTGTAGGATCTTGAATATTTTGAGGTTGTTCGGTTTGATTCCACATTATTTTCTGCGCCTAAGGTTGTTGGAACAACGTTTGGAATAAGAACTTGACCTTGTTCAATTATTTCCTTATGAACAGAATCTAGCTCTTCAAATGTAATATGGCGACTATCACCCCCCAAACTAACATCCTCAAAAAAGTGGGCATTTCTAGTCTCAAAAAATGAGTGAGTCGTTGGGTCGTAGAACTTATAACCCTTTGACCTCTCAGAGTACCCTGCAAAATAGCAGGTGATCGTCTCAGAGTCCAGTTTTCATTCAGCAGGCCTGTATGGCTTAGCCTCAGTTGAACACCCTAGATATGAAAATGTTTTAGACTAGGTGCCTTATTAATCCACATTTCATATGGGGTTTTAAGCACTGCTTTAGTTGGTACTCGATTGAGAACATATACAGCTGTTTTGAGTGCTTCTCCCCATTGAGACTTAGGTAAAGAAGTATGACTAATCATACTCCGTACCATATCCTTAAGAGTCCTATTGCGGCGTTCAGCAACACCATTTGAAATGACCCATCCCAAGGGTCATTCAAGGTTTTCTCAAAAGGGTAGGGGTGTAAGCGCAAATTTAAACCCCCTGGGTTTAAATCTTGGGCTATGCGAGGAAGGAGGGAACTCCGCAGGGGAGACCTCACAATTTTTCCCTCTCTCTCTTCCCCCACAACACACCCATGCACACATACCCCCTCACAAACCCTAACCCTCTCCCTATTTAATACCCCCTCCACCTCTCCATCTCCACCACCACCATTACTACCGGCAACCACCTCCTTCCCTATCCCCCTTGCAGCCACGAGTGGGGAAGGAGGGGAGATCGAGAAGGAGAAGGAGACAGGGAGAGCGTGGGCAGGGGAGAGGGAGAGCGTGGAAGAGGAGAGTCAATCAGAGGAGCACGAGGGAGCTCGTGGAGAGGAGCTCTACAACCTCCTGCCACTGCTGAAGCAGCAATTGCGGTTCTACAGGGGTTTGAGTGCGCAAGGAGGAGCTTGGGGTGAGTTTACTACGGAGCTTGGAGGAAGGACATACGTGTGAAGCTGAGCGAGCGCCATTGCTACTGTAGCTCCTGGTGTGGAGAGGGGGTGATTTCGCGAGGAGAAAAGGCTCGTGAACGATTTTGCGGAGTTATTTTTCCGCAGAACCAGACATCTAGGGAGTCCAACAGATGTCTGGTCGAATGTCCGAAGCTATCACCGGACGTCTGATACTGTGCAAAATATGAGGTAACACCTTATTCGAGACTTGTGCATGATTTTCGATGTTTTCTTCCCTACCCAGTAGTTGTAAGTCTGAGTGCCTTGGTTTGTGTGTGCTGCACAGGGCTTGAGCGCCTTCCGCGAGGTGGGGAAGGCTCACGAAGGGCTCTGGGAGAGATTTTCTCCGCAGATCAGACGTCTGTATCTCTCAACAAATGTTTGACTGGACGTCTAGAGGTAGCACAAGGCATCCAATAAAGCAGATTCAAACGGTAAGGTCCTAACCACCTGTTTATTTCGTACGTGTTGTCTGCGGGAGATTGTACAACACTATATGCATGCAGGGCCGTTGGGAAGAGGCGTAGGCGTAACTCCCAAGACACTTTAGGATGTCTGGACGTCTCTTCAGACGACTGATACACATCCCAGATGTCCGAGTGCACTGCCATACATCTGTAAGGACCCTCGGACGACAGTAAGGGGTTTCAGATGTCCGAATTCAGTGCAAGAAAGCAAGGTGAGCCTTTGTGGTCGTTTAAGACATCTGGGTCAAGTCCCAGATGTCTAATTTTAGTTAGAGTGCACCTTTTTGGCCTGTTCAGGACCCAAACAGAATCGGTTTAGCGCAAATGAAGTATCGTTGGTTTCAGTTTAAAGTTCTCTACGTGTTTGTGTCACTCGTATACTGTTTGAACTCGTTTGATGTGATTTGGTCAATTGTATAGGTCTCCAGCCAGTAGCGCATACGGGGCCCGCGGAGACAACGGAATCTGCGATTCGAACCCCCATTGCAGCTGTGTATCCCGGTAGAGTGGTTTTCCTTAATACTATGACTTAATTAAATCAAAATGCATGCTATCTTAGAATGAATTAATTGAACCCTAGGATATGAAATGAACCCTAGGGCAGAATTGAGTAAATGAACATTGCTTGAGACACACAATCTATTCTTAAATGCACATTAGAACCCTTAATGCTAGCAAATGAATAGTTAAATGATGTGATTCTTCTTTCAGTTATTAAATCACGAAGTGCCTGTTATATGGTTAAGAACTGAGATGTGAACAACAAGATATGCATGTCGTGAAACGAAATGAAATCAATATAATGCATGAACCCTACAGGGAACTAGAAGAGAAACTCACGTATACGGAACGAATATCGTACGGAGGTGGAAAGTGAGTTGGCTCTCGTGTACGCGGTACCAAAGAGAGATCCTATTACTTTAGTGTAGGGGGGAGCTAGCCACCCTTGGGTTGAAACCAGAGGTTAGGAATGGCCACCCTACATCGACTCCTGTTACTTTAGTATAGGGGGAGTTAGCTGCCCTTGAGTTGAGACCCGGGGTTAGGAATGGCCACCCTACACCAACTCCTGTTACTCTAGTGTAGGGGGGGAGCCAATTACCCCATGGGGCCTGGGGTTAGGACTAGCCACCCTACACCGACTCTTGTTAGGCCCACTGGGCAAACCGGGATAGTCGGGCGAGGGTACGCAGACTGTTGAGGGGTGAGACCCCTATTTTGAGGGGCAAGGCCCTGTTTTGTTATGTGTTGTACATTTAGGCATACCCACTAGTGAAACAACTGACCGCGTGCTAGCGCGAGGTAGTACCCGTGCGCTTATCGCACGTCCCGTAGTCACCGCTACGTCACGACCATAACCTCAGGGTAGTAGACCGGGTGTAGGACTACCACGGGGACTCTCCCAACTAAGAGAGTGCCATGTGTACATCCTACATCGTGGAATAAACTGCAATCAAGATCGTTCCCTTAGGGAACAAGATGATTAAGAAATGTTGTGGATCTATATTAGAATAACCGAATCAGAAACAGCCAGTTAAGATAAATGGAAACGAATGAATAGTTATTTTCTTGTTTCTTTATGTTAAATTGCTTGTAAATGGCTTAACCACCACTCTACTCAACGTTAGCTGATCACGGATTATATAACCATGTTCATGTCAAGGAGTTGAGCAGCCAGCTCCACTGGCTGCAGAGGGTGATGGGCCCAGTCGAACCCAGCCATAGTTGTCACTTTTCTGTTTCAGAGTTCTTTTTGTAGTAGTGAGCACCTTTAGTTTGGATTAGTTGTTTCTGCTACCTTTCCGTTCTATTTCCCTTTGTTGTAGTTGTGATGGCTATGTTTGTTGTAGTACTCTTCCACTTGTGACATCTAATATTTTGAGACTTTCCGTTCTGATTTTCATTACTGCCTCTTATTTGTTTTTACTTAGTTACATTGCATGTGTGGTTGTAGAGTATTTTCTGCCTTTGGTTATTTCTCGTTAGACGACTGAGTCTTGCGATTTAGTCGAGACGAGCCGATCTCAGGTCCTGTAGGGAGCCATGATCGGGTTGTAACACAATTCATGCTTGGTGTCCCAAGCATGGTGTACTGAGGCACGATGCAGCACTCATCTAGAAAAGAAGCAAATGGTCCTGGACGTTGTTCTACTGATCTGTCATATCTGCCGTAGTACTTACCACCACTATCAAATCCGACAGCCTTAATCCTCTTTCCGAGTTGGTTTTCCACCATGGTCTCATAGGACATGAACGCATCCAAAGACTGTGACTTTTCATGAAGAAGAAATAGATACCCCTATCTAGAGTAATCATTTATGAATGTAATAAAGTATTGTTGCCCATTCCAGGAAGTCGTAGGGAATGAACCACAGATATCCGTATGTATTAGTTCTAAGACATCTGTAGATCTTATGGCACCTATGCCTCTCTTGTTTGTTCTTTTCCCTTTTAAACAGTCTACACAGATATCTAAATCTGTGTAATCAAGGGAATCAAGAATTCCATTTGAAAAAAGACTATCCATTCTCTATTTAGATATGGCCTAAACGCTTATGCCACAAAAAAGCAGAATTCTCATGAGTTATTTTACGCTTTGGACCACTTAAAATTGCATTGAAGGTTTCTAAATTTGATGAAAAAGTATGCAGCATATATAATTTATCACTAACATATAAAGAACCAGAACCAAATAAATTTGAATTAAGAAACAACTAAAATTATCTATCTCCAAATGAATAAAAATAACTAAATTTGTCCAACAGATAAATAGAAACTAAATTCCATCTAAACGACGGTACAATGAATGTTTCTTTCAAATCTAACTGGAGACCGATAGTCAGTGATAGCCTGAAATCTACAATGGCTTCTATTTCCATCTTTTTGGCATCGTCCACATAGATGTATCTTTTACCATCACTTGACATTCGGTAGCTTAGGCAACCCTGCATAAACACACTAATGTAAATATAGTTTCCGAATCTATCCACCAAATGTCTAAGGCAACAGAAGGATAATTAACTTCTGAACAAACTAAAGAGAGTGATGTACCTTTCTTTTCACACCAAGCGTTATATTTGGTACAATCCTTCTTCACGTGTCCTTCTCCCTTGCAGAAGAAGCAGGATTCCTTAGGCTTCTTCTGACTCCCTTTGGAGGAGGATAAACTTGCAGCAGCTGTATCCTTAGCCCACTTCCTTTTAGGCCCAGAAACTAGATGAGTACTTTTTGGTTTGTCCTGTTTCAGCCTCTCTTCCTCTTGCACACAATGAGAAATGAGCTTGTTAAGAGTCCACTTCTCCCTTTGACAGTTATAGCTGACCTTAAACTGCCCATATTGTGTAGGAAGGGAAATCAAAACTAAGTGCATGAGGAGGTCATCTAACAACTCCAACTTAAGTGCCTTTAGTTTCGAGGCTAAATTGGACATTTCCATAATATGCTCCCTTATGTTTCCAGTGCCCCTGTACTTGAGTGAAACAAGTTTGCCGAGAAGATTACTTGTCTCAACTTTCTCACTCTTAGCAAATCTTTTTTCAATCTTGACGTGCGCGTGCACGTGTGTTTGGAAGTGTCGTTATAGTTTGCACTTGCGACGTCAGTTTTAAAGTAAAGAAACGGATGTGAGTCCGAGTGTCAGTCTCAGGGAGGCGTAAAAATTGGATTCTTCTTGTCACTTATTGTCATGAAAATCGCGAGGTTTTGCTTGCGAAAATGCACCAAGAACTCGAGCGGGAAATAGAAGCCCTTGACCCGCACAATCACGTCCTCGACAACCCCCTTCGGGGTCTTCATAGATCTATCGGCCAACTGGATGGTGACAGGTGTGGGTGTTAACTTTCCGAAACCAAATTGATGGTACAGGGTTGTTGGAATCAGATTGATAGAAGCACCTAAATCCAGGAGCGCTCTATCAAATGTCATGTCCCCGCTATTGCAGGAAATTAGGGGTGCTCCTGGGTCAGTTTGCTTGAGTGGAAGGTTGCTTGATATCACAAAACTTGCTTGCTCGGAGAGCATAACCTTCCTAGGTGCTTGAGGTCTTGGCTTACGTTTGGGTGTACAGGCATCCTTTAAAAACTTGGCGTAAGCCGGGATGTGCTTAACGGCTTCGAGGAGCGGAATATTAATTTGAACCTGCTTAAAGATCTCCAAAAGCTCCTCAGTTTCCACAACATTTTTCTTCTTCTTGATTGTCTCTAAGGCCTCAGGGTAGGGTGTCTGAATATGGATAGGATCTATTTCCGGGTCCTTGGGTTTTTCCATTCCCTCTTCTGAGTTGGGTATTTCAAGTAGTGATGTCTCGAGGAGAGTCGGCCATTTGGGATCCTGGGTTTTGGTGCCACTTCTCAAGGTTACCACATTCGCAGAGGCATTGGGACCATGGGTTGATCCTTGAGAAGACGAGGACGAAGAAGCACCAAACCTAGGGGGTGTTTGTGGGGCTGGCTGGACCATGTGAGCTTGCCCGGGATTGCCCTGGAACCCTTGTGAATTGGGGCTTCTATTAATCATGTTTCGCGGGTTCGATTGTGGCTGGGAAGGTAGGGATCCTTGCGGTTTACAGTTCAATAGTTGGCTTAACTGTCCCTTTACTAAGGCCATTTCCTCTTGATGTTTCTGGTTCATTTCAGCCATATCTTAATCAGGGTGTCCATTTGGTTCTGCGGGGGAGGGACCGCTCTGTTATGATTGTATGGAGGTCTAGCGGTGGTCCTTGCTAATAGGGGGCAAGTTTGCCTGCTGGTTTGGCCTGGGCTGGTTCTGGAATTGAGGTGGTTTCTGGTTTGTCCAACCAAAGTTGATGTGGTTATGCCAACCAGTGTTGTAAGTGTTGGAGAAAGGGTCAGGTTTAGCATAACCTTGGATAGCTTGCACATCTTCAAGGATAGTAGATGTCGATGGGGAGGGAAGAGAGTAATCAAGGGTTGAGGGAGTAAAGGTCCCATCCTGGAACGTGGTCAGGGGTTGTTCTAGGTTCAATTGGCTCAAGGGCTGGACCAGGTCAACATTGTGAGCTCCCTTTGCTAGGGAGAATGTCTGTAATAGGTTCCTGGTCTGGTTCAGTAGCTCATCAATCTTTTTATCCACCAATTCCACTCGATCTAATTTTTTTGCAATGATGTCCATGTCAACCATTCCAAAATTTGCTTGTACCTCATAAATCCCTCCACGGGGTTGACTGGATTGGTTAAACTGGGTCATGGAGGCATTGTTGAGCGAATTTTCGCTCATAGACTCAAAGAGCTCAAATGTGCTCTCCTCATCCTTGTTCAGGAAGTTCCCTTCGCATGAGGCATCGACGAAGTTTCGTAAGTTGCTGTCCAGACCGTGGTAGAAAATCTAGGCCAATTTCCACCTTGGTACTTCGTGGTGTGGGCATTTCCTCAAGAGTTCATTAAATCTTTCCCACGCCTCATGGAACTATTCCCCACTCTGGAGTGTAAATGTAGTAATGGCTCTTCTGAGGGCATTAGTCTTTCCTATGGGGGAGAATTTCTTTAGAAATGCATGCCTCAGTTCTTCCAGGTGTTGATGGGTCTGCTTAGGGTTCTAAGCCAGTGAGAAGTCTTGTCTCTCAACGAGAAGGGGAACATTTTAATCAAAATAATGTCAAGGCTAATGTTCCTAGGTTTCACAGTTCGGGCTATCCGGTCAAGGTCCTCTAGGTGCTAGAAGGGGTCCTCATTTGAGCTTCCATGGAAGTGGCTCTGAATCAGACTCAAAACATTTGGTTTTAGCTTAAAATCATCTCCCCTTGTGGGGATCCTAAGGAGCGGCTTGACTCTAATAGCGAAAGGATTGTAGAAATCGCGGAGGGGCCTCGATTGGTCCTAGAATGGTGGTAGATCAGGTGGCGGTTGCCCTTGTGGGTCTTGGAAAGGTGGTGGTGGTTGCCCTTGTGGGTTTTGCAACCGGTGTATGACTTGCATGATAGTGTGGATCTTTTGTTGCTGAAGTCGGTGGTTTGCGTTAATCTGGGCTTGGATGATGGCCATTGAGTCTGGTGGGGGTTGGTCCTCAACCTCATCTATCCTAGGTTCAGCCATGTCTCTAGCAGAATCAAGTCACCTGGATTCTCGTCCCAAAACAAACAACTCGAGATGCAGTGAGCGTCTCCCGTGCATACACTAGAGAAGAACAGGAGGGGATGCGGAGAGCGACAGATGCGAGAAGTGTGTGTTCAACCAAGCAAACATGCCTAGTCCTTATGATGTATTCCTTAGGAGACCTAGAAATCTCCAAAAGGGTGATTAAGTCCGTAAGCACTAGACTCCCCTTCCCAAAGTTAATCTCGCCAAGTTGATTACGAGGGGATTGCAGGGAAGGTTCTTCCTTTGGCTTGCACCGCTGGTTCCATAGACCTCACAACCGCGGTCGTTTGACACTACCCTACAGCCTAGTCACCAGATTCTACTAAGGGAATGAAAGCCAAGTGCCCAGCGAACAAAACCTCGCCTCTCGAGACTTAACTTAGTCTTGCCTAGGGCACGCCTACTCAGTTTTAAAAGGGCTAGGATAGTGCTTGTGCTAGGGTTATGTGATGAGGAGTTGATTGGGGTGGTGCCTCTTAGTTTTCCACTTTCAGTGTGTGCTTTTATCAAAACATGATTTTCAAGCAAGGATTTTTTCAAGATGTGGTGTCTTTTAATGTTTCATCCTTACTTTAGTGTCTTTTAGGGTTGATGTGTCTTAATGTTTTCAGACAAGTTTCAGTGGGCATGTCAAGTTTTGCACACAATTTGGTAAAAGTAGATTTCCTTTTATTGTGTAGAGGCTCTAAAATCCTAAGGTACTCATCCTAATGATCATGCAGCTTCTATTAGATGAGTTATTTTTAGGGTTGAGTGATGCGGCCCAAGTCAATCCAAGGTGGCTTCGCAAACATCACTCAAAAAGAGAAAAGAATAATCCAAGAATTTATTCAGAATGTTAAAGTGTACATTTTTTGTTGGGTGATGTGTTAAGGATGTGGGTCAGGTAATCATACACCACGCCAATTTTTTTCAATTTTACAATTTTTTTAGTTTTTCAAGCAAGCAAACAATCATGAGTGAAGAACTACTCACGATCGATCTTGGTTGAGCCTACTCCCTTGTTATCGTCATGGGTTGCGCTGCTTCGCCATCCAAGCTCCGAATTCCTGCAACCATCAAGTAAAAGGAGACAAGGCATTAGATGATGTGAGAATGGATGTAAAATGGAAGTGACAAAACAAATCCGTTGCCTCCCCGACAACGGTGCCAAAAACTGACGTGCGCGTGCACGTGTGCGTGTGTTTGAAAGTGTCGTTATAATTTGCACTTGCGACGTCGGTTTTAAAGTAAAGAAACGGATGTGAGTTCGAGCGTCGGTCTCAGGGAAGCGTAAAAATCGGATTCTTCTTGTCACTTATTGTCACGAAAATCGCAGGGTTTTGCTTGCGAAAATACGCAGGTGAAAAGAGAGAGAGAGAGATTAGGGTTAGAATTGTTTCATTCGCGACATGCAACTTGAATAGAAAATAGAGCAAGCCATTGAATAGAAAACAACTTCATTAATCATTCAACTTTAGTTTATAATTACAACACTAGATAAATGCTTGAACATAAGTAAACTAATGCTTAAAAGAACAAAGAGAGAGAGGGGGGACGACGAGGCAGCCACGGTGGTGGAGAGGGCTCCGTCGGTGGCTCGTCATCTCCGACAATTACAAAAGGACTTAAAGGTAGCTAGGAGGGGGGTAGAGTAGTTGCAAGTGGAGTGAATGCCTTGAATGGGTGGTTGGAAGGGGTTTAAATAGGGAGAAGGGCTTTCCAAATGAAGAAGGGGTTTTAGCGACATCCGGGACATCGCTAAAACCTTTCCCAAAAAGTCGGTGAAGCCCCCTGCCCGCCGGTCGCTCGCCCGCAGCTATGCTTTCTCGCGTCCAATCCGTGCGCACGCGCCATAAGCCGTCCGATAGAAGATCGAACGGCTGGGATCTCGCGCGGGGTGCACGCCTGGATCGTGCTGAGGCGCGTGCATCTTCGCGTTATCGCGCACGTCTAATCAGAGCACATCTACGGGAGCCACGTCTCGCGATCTCATCCGTCTGCTGCTGATCGGGTGGCCCAATTTCGCCCACGCGTGTCGTCGTCTCCACAATTCAGCTCCGCGCGACTCGAACTCGAGTCGAGCGAGCGCGGGTATGCGCTCCAACTGTTGCGCTGCGCCCGCTGCTTTGTCGCGGCAAGTGTGGGCGTGCACGCGGTTCTCAGCCGTTCGATAGGAGATCGACTACTAAGATTTATCCTCCGGATGAAGGTGGAAGCGGGCGGCGATCTGACGCGGTGAGCGGGCACCACGTGGCACGCTGTGGGCCGTTGATCATCAGATCAACGGTCAGTGGTCAGAACTTCTTGGGCCCATTGTAGGAGCTCCGGATGTCGGATTTGGCCGATTTCGAGTCCATTAGACTCCGTTCGTCGCTCTGAATCCATCCGTGCAGTCCAATTGCTCATCTGAGGCCTTCTTTGACAAGTGCTCATACAAATGACCATTAATATTGTTTTATAAGCAATCTTGACGTATGATGCATGCAATGCTCCCATTCTACTTATGTTGTGTTATCTGTGCCTTTTATTCTTAAGATGGGCCCTATTTAACAGAATTATTACCCCAAGATGCAGTGTTATCAAATCTCATCAAGGAATTTCTTAGCATTTAATTCCTTCGAGATAGCACCCATAAAGTTTTTTAGAATATCACATTTCATGATCATTAGACACATGAGATTTGATCGCTCCCACCTCTCAGAGTTCTTTATTTCCTCAAAAGAACTCTTATCCGTAAGAGGGGAGGATCAACCCGAAGTGCATAGTTTAGATCCATGCATCCAAGAACAATAAGAACACTTTCTTTTCATAATTTAAAATTAGATCAATTTAACTCTGGAATAGAATTTAAATTGGCAGTTATGGCAGATGCAAGTGAGCTAATTGGAGAAAAATGAAGGAAATAAACCAAATACATGCTCAGAATGAAGTAACTTAACAATACAATCATTAACAATACAATCAAAAAAATGTAAAGTCGGTTACGTGGCAGATCCCACTACACATTGAAAAAAGTCATCACATCACTTTGAATAAAACGTATATGTAATAAATCATTTTGCATCGCTGATAAATTATTTGCACAGATGAAAAATTATTCTAAAGATGTAAAGTGATTCCAAAAGTGATCTGATGAATTTACACTTGTGCAAAATAACTTTTGCACAAGTATAAAATGATTTTGAAGATAATTTCGATAAATTACACCTGTGCAAAAAGAATGTTATTAATTTTAATAATTGTAAACTCCATCACATGTCACAATACATCAAATAAGGATTACATTTGTGACTCCATATGTAACATTTTATACACCTTTTATATTTATATACCCACATCTTTTTTATCGATCTCTATTTGGGTTTGAATGTTTGGATACCTTTCAACTAACTTATATTAATTTATAGTCGTGGGGTAGTTTCCTTTTACCCGAAACCAAAATGTAAATTTTAGGCTTAGGTAAAAGGAGAAAAATATCCTCTGTATTGTTGTTTCTTTCCAAGACAATGGCTAAGAGACTCCGCTTTCCATCCTCTTGGACCCACCTTATGATCTTGCTAAAGTGGCCGCACATCGAAGATGCCAAAATGGACTAAAATACTGAAGTTTTCAAGTAATAATTTTTAAATTAATTTATGATTTGAGTCTTTATCTTTTGGCAGGAAATCTGTTTACTCAACCATGAAATTATTTAAATGGGTTAATTTCTTAAGGGTATGTTCGTTCTAAAGCATATAAACATGACGTGCAAAAATTAATTTCCTACGGCTAGAATAGGAAGCAAAATTTACATCTTCTCAGAGTCCTCCTTTCGGGATTCTATCAGATTTGTGGGTAGAGAAACGATCATTTGCGTAAGATGTTAAATAAAGAGACAATAAATTTGGTAGCTATTTCTACCTTGTAAAAAATATATGTTTGGAGAAGTTGACATGTAGGTTCTAGATATTACACTAAGTATATGAGAAATTGACAAATTAAAGAACTTTTTTTTTCTCTCATCACTTGCACCCATACCCCCTAATGTGGCCATTAATTTCATTATGTGATATTTTGGATTTTGCCATAACGTGTGGTCAACATATTGCCCCACGTTATGCACATTTAAATGTATGTCACCAACCTTCCTTGAGATTCACAAGAACGAAGTAATGGATGTCGTAACCATTGTCGATAGCCATCTATCGGATAAGGTTATCTCTATGTTTGCTTGATTTTATAGATCGATGGAATTACAACCACCTATTTATTTTTATAGTCGAATATGTCAAATTTGTATAATTAACTTTGGCTGAAGTATCCAACTATTCGTATATTTCTTTAGTCGAATCGTCAACTCTAGATCCATCTAATTAAGATAGGTATCCATTTGATCATTTACAAATCATAAGAATCTCATAATATTAGACTTTTGTCTTATCCCATTCAATCGCAAGGGCTTTTGTGGGTTCTTTAATGGACTTTTCCTTGAACCTTTGTAAAAAAATTTTTGTTAAATTTAGATGAAAATTTTCCTTTAACCACCAACATCTAAGTGAACTTAATTTTAGGAAAATCTACATGTTCACACCTCTACAACAACTATTTTTAATGATACAGAATCTCATTCGATAAATTGACGAGAATCAACCATCCCCCATATGTCAATCTTTTAATAATGTAAAGATAAGAATCCAAACCTAAACCTCCATTGCCAAAATAAAAAATTATCACCATTCGACCATATCACGAGAGGCTCTATGCCAGCTATCTCATTTAAGGACAACTGACCAAGCAAATTGGCTGGTGGCCGATGCCATAGCTCACAAGGCAACAAATCTTCCCCAAAAGTGAGGTACCACTAACCATTGCTCACATTTAGGCAAGGAATTAACACTGACCACCCAAATTCTCAGACATGAAATCATGAACACAACCACTCTCCTCCTTGGCTTCCGGAAGGAATGGACGTGGATTTTCCCAAAATAGCCTAAGCACAGAAATAAGAGGTGATCTAGGCACTCCCAAAATCATGAAATAAGTGTGTACAATGGTCGTACTCCAGAGGGCAACGTGGGAATAATGACGTATAAAGATGCGCGACCTATTTTGCAGCGACCACTTGGCAATCACGGGGCCCACGCCATAAAGTTCCCCGTCGCATCAACGGTACACACCAGCTAGGAGGACACGTGTCCCACTGCACGCGATCCAACCGCCACCATGAAACTCGTGATCATCATCAAGGAAAAATTAAAATAAAATTGCATATTACTCGAAGGCCTCGAGAAGCCTTAAAAAAAGGGGAAGAACTCCCTTCAATCAAAATAGAAGACCCCCCATGACAGACAAAAGTACTGTACAAATTAACACAATGAGTAGAGAAACTAAAGGCTCCAAGGATTTTGAAAAGGATATCCTACTCAACTCTGTCATATGCCTTTCCAAGATCCAATTGGAAAATGACATTAGAACCACGAACCTTTTTATCGAGGTGCTGGATGAGCTCAAAAGTGGTAGCAATATGATAAAAAATGCTTCGGCCCTTAATGAAACCAGCCTATTCAAAAGAAATAAGCTTAGGGAGGAGAGTTTCAAGATGTTTAGCGAGAACGCCCGAAGCTAATTTATAGACAACATTGCATAAGCTAATCGGCCAATAATCTGCAAGTTCTCTCACCTTGGCCTTTTTGGGAATAGAGGCGATGAAAGTGTTGTTGAATGAGCGAGGGGTCAAATGGGTTTCAAAAAAGTAACTGATGGCTTGTATAACATCATTCTTGACAATATCCCAACAATGTTTAAAAAATTCAGCATCAAACCCATCAGGCCCAGGGGTCATATTAGGGGGCATTTGAGACAACACATCCCAAATCTCAGCTTCGGATAGAGTCTTAATGTAAGGACCTGTTACTTTTTAGCCTTTTAGGATGTCTGGAGTTTCAGTCAGACGTCTGTCCAGACGTTTGGACACATTCCCGGATGTCTGAAAGTGAAATTTTTCATACTGCGCTTTGCGCTTTGCGCGCGGGAGACGTGCAAGGACCCGCTCTCACCTTCACCCTCACCCTGTAAAACCCTAAACCCTCTTATATAAACCCCCCCTCCTTTCTCCTCTCCACTCCACACACCACAGCCACCACCACCTTCAGTTTCTTGTGCGGGAGTGGCGAGAGGGAGCGAGCAAGGGAGAACAAGAGAGAGGGAGGAGAGTGTGGGAGGAGGAGGAGGCCTAAGGTCGGTGGAGCTTCGGTGGAAGCTCAGCGGAGCTCCGGTGGAGGCTCGGCGAGACTTGGAGTGGTTTGGGGAGGCAGCTTCCAACCCTCGACAGCCGTGGGAGGGACGGCGGAAGCTCCTACGGGTGAGCTCTCGAAGGAGACAGCTCGTGGGAGAGGTTCTGATACTGGGATTTTTCCAATATCAAACATCTGGAGAGTAGACCAGACGACTATGGCAGCAGCTGGACGTCCGGGTCTGAGACCAGACGTCTGAAAGCACTTACATCGCAAGATACATTCTTTTTCGCGGTTACGGCCATGCAGGCCTCACCGCAGAAGCTTGGTCTGGCCTGATTTGAACCTGCGGTTTCGTATGCAGGTAAATGCCCTTGGGAAGGAACGCGGAACGCTTTTCCACGCATTTTTGGACATCTGATCACATCACCAAACACCCGGAGGTGCGTCTAGACGACCGAAGACATTGTCCGATGTCTGGAACTGCCTTCAGACGATCGCAGAGAAGGTCTGAACGTCTGAGGATACCGCAGGAACATAAGGTAAGATCTGACGCCTTTTAAGACGTCTGGGTTTATTCCCAGACGTCTGATTTTGAACAGTAAGCACGTTTTTAACCTGTTTAGGGTTCAATCGGGGTCCATTTTACGCAAATAAAATACTTGCACTTTCCTTTTAAGTTCCTTTACGTACTAGGGTCTGTTATACACTGTTTTGAACTCTCCTTTTGTGATGTAGTCTCCGGCATAGGGTTTCAACCTGCTGTACATTTGGTGCTCACAGAGACGTCTTGGTCTGCGGTGCAAGCCCCCATTACTCCCGTGTTTCCTAGTAGAGTGGTTTAATTCTGTTAATTATATTTAAATAAGAATGTGCTTGTGGAATTAGCCAAATGGAACCCTAGGGTAGATAAATAAATGAGCCTATTTGTACTGTATGGTTTACTTGCATGCGTGATTAAGATAAATTACTAGTAAATGCCTGTACTATAATTACGAGCTGCCTGTTAGAATATAAGCTACCTGTGTTTAATGAGACTACCTGTGAAAACACCAGTTGCATGTTATTAAGAATTGAACTATGGAAACACGAGCTGCCTGTATATGGATGAGGAATGAATTATGAAACTTGAGATCTGGATCTGGATAATGAGGTGAACACGAGCATAAACCCTATGGGGAATTAGGAGTAGAACTCCTGTGGATAGACAGAAATCTGGAATGTAGACAGGAAGTGTGCTAGCCCTTGAGTACATGGTACTAAGGAGAGCAACTGTCCCCTTTTTGTGTAGAGCGGAGCTAGCCTCCCTTGGGTTGAGACCTGGGGTTAGGATTGGCTACTCTACACCGACTCTTGTTGGCCCTCGCGTACGTGGTACCGAGGCGAGCTACTAGTGTAGGGAGGGAGCTAGCCACCCCACGGGACCCGAGGTTCTGCTTGCCACCCTACACCAACTTATTAGGCCCTCTGGGAAAACTGGGGTAGTTAGACGAGGCTGCGCGGACTGTGGAGGGGCGAGACCCTTGTTCTTAGAAGGCAAAGCTCTATACTATTCCGTGCTGTACTCTGGGCGTACCCGCTAACGGAAATGACTGATGGCGTGTCAGTGCGGGGTAGCTACCCGTGCGCTTATCACGTGTGCCATAATCACCGCTACGTCTTGTATTACAAACCGGTTCCCGAATCCCTACAGGACACGAGATCGGCTCGACTCAACTAATTCCAAGACCTAGTCGTCCAACAAGAAATAATCAAAAAGTATGAAAGTAAATCACATTCACTATGCTAAGTAACTAACAGTAAAAGAGTACAACAGTAAGGAAGTAAAAGCTACTAACAATACATATCACCACCACAACAGTAAAGCGGAAACAAAGTACAACTATGTAAATGGTAACAAGAGTCTGAACTCACTAACAAAAGAAAGTACAACAATAGGAAGACTACTGTTGGCCGCGATTGGACCCAGCATCCTCTGCAGCCGACGACTCAGGCTGCTCAACACTTGGACCTGTAAAGGGGTATGAGTGAAACGGAGTCAGCGAACGTTGAGTAGAGTGGTAACCAAACTAACTAAAGTAGTAAAAGCTAACAGGTAATTTATCTTTTCCAATTATTTTATTTTACAAGCCATTTCTTTTCACCCATTGGTTTACGTTTCAGATCTCTTTCTTGATCTTGAATGTTCCTCGTGGAAACGATCTTGATTGAAGTCTTTTCTAAAGAGTAGAAGGCACACGTGGTGCTCTCCTGGCCAAGAGAGTCCCCCATAATAATCCTACACCCAGTCAACCACCCCGAGGTCACTGTCTAAATGTAGAGGTGACTATGGCACACGCAATAAACGCACAGGTAGCTACCCCGCACTGGCATGCGGTCAGTCGTTTCCGCTAGCAGGTATGCCCAAAGTACAACACGAAACAGTATAGGGCCTAGCCCTCTTAATAATAGAGATTTAGCCCCTCAGAACCAAACGGGGGTCTTACCCCTCCACAGTCCGCTCACCCTCATCTTACTACCCCGGTTTGCCTAGAGGGCCAAAAGTCGGTGTAGGTTGGCTAGCTTAACCCCGGGCCCCGTGGGGTGGCTAGCTCCCTCCCTACACTAATAGCTCTCCCGTACGCGAGGGCCAATAGGAGTCGATGTAGAGTGGTCATTCTTAACCCTGGGTCCTAACCCAAGGGCAGGTAGCTCCGCTCTACACTAAAAAAGGGATAGCCACTCCCCCTTGGTACCACGTACTCAAGGGCCAGCACACTTCTCATTCACATTTCCAAACCTTTCCATTCATCCACAGGAGCTCTACTCCTAACTCCTCGTAGGGTTCATGCTCATATTCACATACTATTCCATACCAGGCTTCATTATTCACAAATTCATTCTTATATTATACACATGCAGCTCGTATTTCCACCATTTAACAGATACAATAAGTAATGTCACAGGTAACAGGTTAACTAGCACAAGCATTTTATATTCCACAAGCAGCTCGTATTTTCACAATTTAACATATACAACAAGTAATGTCACAGATATCTGTCTAACTAGCATAGGCATTTCATATTTCACAAGCAACTCTTGTTCATTAACAGGCAGATATTCATATTTCTATTCATTCATTTAAAGCTGCAATTTCAAACACGCATACAACAGTGCAAGTACTTCTCGTCCTAGGATTCATGCCACATCCTAGGTTTTTAGTTATCCAATTTCACATAAGCATTCATGTTTAATAATTAAATAAGGGGGAAACCACTCTACCAGACGACCTAGGAGTGTTGGGGGCTCGAACGGCAGGCTCACGTGCCTCAGCAATCCCTGAACCTGCAACTGATCGAAGTCCTATACCAAGGAACATACCACAATGGAATATTCAGAACAGTATAAAAGGCCTTCTAACAGGTAGAGAAACTCACAAGGAAAACACCGATATCTTGTTTGCATAAAACGGACCTCAAACGGACCCTAAACCGGTCAAAAACAGGGCTACAGACCCAAATCAGACGTCTGGCATAAGGTCCAGACGTCTTAAAAGTAACCAGAGTCTCACCTCAGGTTCTGCATCGACCTCAGACGTCTAGAACCTCTTCCTGACCGTCTGGACCCAGCTCCAGATGTCTGACCTCTCCTCTGGACGTCTGGAAGTGCTTCCGGTCGTCTGGTAAGCTGTCCAGACGTCCGAAATGCGTGGGAGGGCGTGTCCCGTGCCTTCCCGAAGCAATCCCTGCACGCGACAAGTAAATCGCCTATATTTAGCCACGCAAATCGTAATTGCGGTGCGGCCTGCATAGCCGTAACCGCAAGAGGAACGTACTTTCGTGAAGATCTGCTTTCAGACGTCTGGTGTCGTCACCAGACGTCCACTCCATCGTCTGGACGTCACGCCAGACGTCTGATTCTAGGAAAATCCCATAACCAAAACCATCTCCTACTCTCCCTCGCCACACGCAGCCACGGCCTTGCCTCCTCACCTGTAGCTCCTGCTGCAGTAAGTGTCAGGGAGGCTCCCTCGATGCACTCCTCCTCCAGCACGCGTCGCTCCGGCCATGCACCCTCCGGCGAGCTCCCACGAACTCGCTTAGCTCGCGAGCTCAAGTTCTTCCTCCTCTTCTCACGCCGCCTCTCCTCCTCGTCGCTCGCTCTTGTTCTCTCTCTCGCGCTCGCACCTTTCGTTGCAGTGGCGAGGAAGGAGGGAAGGTAGCTGTGGTGAATTAGAGAATAAAGGAAGGGGGGAAGAGGGGTTTATATAAGGGTGCGTTAGGGTTTAGTGGAGGAGGGAAGAGGGAAGGAGAGAGAAGAAGGGTACTTCCTGCGCGTAGCCCGTGCGCAAACGCGAAGTTACGTACCAAAATTTCAATTTCTAGATGTCTAGGAAGGGGTCCAGATGTTTGACCGACAGTCCAGATGTCTTAAAGGCATAGAACAGAATGGGTCTTTACATCTTGACAGTGACCTCGAGGTGGTTGACTGAGTGTAGGATTACCACCGGGGACTCTCCCTACCAGGAGAGCACCACATGTACTTTCTACTCTACGGAAAAGACTGCAATCAAGATCGTTCCTATGAGGAACATGTAAGATCAAGAAATATTTGGATGCTTGAGAGAAATGGGTGAAACGGAAATATATATAAAATCGATAAATAGAAATGAGAATTAAACCTGTTGCTTTTACTGTTTTGTACTTAGATAATATAGATACCACTCTACTCAGCATTCGCTGACTCTGTCTTTTCATAACACTGTTCAGGACTAGGAGTTGAGTAGCCTGAGTTTCCAGTTGCGGAGGATGCCGGGCCTAGTCGAGTCCAATCGTGGTTTTTCTTCAGCATTTCCTTTCTTTTTCTCTATTGTTATAGTAAGTAATGGACTCCTAGTTACTATTCTACTACTACTACTGTTTACTTTCCGATTTCCGTTGCTGTTGTTGTTGTGGTGGTATGTACTGAGACAGCTGTTCTATTTCCTTTACTGCTTTGTACGTTTCTTCTGCTTAGTTATATTGCATGTGTGAATATGGTTTACTTTCCTGCTTTTAGTTATTTCTTGTTGGATGACTAAATCTTGGGATTAGTCGAGGCGAGTCGGTTTCGAGTCCTGTAGAGATCCGGGAACCGTGTCGTAACACTTAATAAGACCCTCGCTGTCATCGCTCGAAATGAGAGAAGGAATGTGTTGAAGAAAAGGGTTATAACCTGAAGGAGAATTGGAGGCTAAAAGATTTTCAAAAAGCTAATAGATCTTTGAATCATAGCCAACCTAGACCCATTGCCAATTTTATCCACCACGTTCGGCAAATTTCCTTTTGATAGAAGTAAAGAAGAATCTATTGCAGCCTTCCCCATTCTTAACCAAGTTAATTTTAGCTTTCTGCATATAGAGATCGTTGAGTTTGAGAATAGAATTATCAAGTTGAATGCGGATATCATTGAACTCAGCGACGGTGTTGTCATCTCAGGAGGATGCAAAAGAGGCATCAAGGTCATCATGGAGAGACTCAAGTTGTTCCACAATTTTCTAAATATCACCGAAAATCGATCTATTCCAGCTCCTCAAAACCCTCTTAAGTGAAGCTAATTTCATGTAAAGACAAGAGATAGGACCTCCTTGGCACTCTGGAAAAGGTTGGAACCAGATAGACTGCACCATCCCTTTAAAGTTGTTGTCCCTTAACCACATGTTTAAGAAACGGAAAGGTCGGGTACAAGAAGGGGCCACTTGAAGAGAGAGGGCCATGGTCAGAGTCACATCGAGAGAGATAATTCCCAGAAGGGGAAAGAATCATGGCTTCAGAGTTGGTAAGAATGCAGTCCAATTTCTGGTAAATACGAGAACTCCCTCTCCGACCATTGCACCACGAGAATTGGTTCCCACCCAAAGGCAAGTCAATTAAGGCCAACTTATCAATAAAAGATTGAAAGTCAACAAATTGGGAGTCTCGATAAGACAAACCACCACTTTTCTCATAGGCCTTTAGGATGCAATTAAAATCACTACCGAAGATCCAAGGGGAATCACCAGAATTAGCAAGAAGAAATAGATGGTTCCAGAGGATGCTTCTTAGGTTTGCTTCATAAGAGGCATAGATAGCAGAGATAATGTGCTTACTAGATTGAAAAATGCAATCAACAATTAAAGACTAAGGCATAGTGCTTCTCAAGGAAACAAACAAATGATTCTTCCAAAAGCACCAGATATTAGGAGAAGCAAGGTCCACCATGTAGTAATCAAAGTCAATGGCATCCATAACTTTTAAAGTATCATGCTGAGATGCAAAAGGTTCTTAAAGGAAGATCAAGTTAAGGGAATGATCCAAGTTGATAGGTTTGAGTCGGTTGAGGGTAGGAGTATTCAAGATACCCCAGTAATTCCAAAAGAGACACTTAATCATAAGAGGGATGAGGAGCGGGACCTAGAATGACTACGTGTAACCTTAACCGAACCCTTGGCAGGTCAATCCCCACAGGCTCCTCTAGACCTAATGGTAGAGTGTGCCTCATATGCCAGCACCGTCTAGGATTCCAAATCAGAAAAATCAAAACAAACAAGAGTCTCGCCATCCGACCAAAATTTCTCCAAATTCCCATCATTACTCAAAATAGGGGTAGCAGGGGTCTGATCCTCCTCAAGCATTTCCTTTATCCTCGAAGGTAAAGGATCCGGGTCAGGAGTCAGAAAAGGAAGATAAATGCCCCACTTAAATCCAGGAGGAGTATCCATACTATTGTCAGCCGATCTCAGGTTAAAAAGATTTTTTGTGGGAAATCGATTAGCTGTCAAATCCAACAAAACTCTTTCCGTTCCCAACATTCCAGAAATCTCCAGAGAAAAGTGATCTTTTAAAATTGCAACATCAGGGGAATCGCCAAGAGCCGTAGAAACAATTTGAGGGAGGTGATTCAAAAGCTTACGGTCCGCAAGAACCAAATTCGAGCTCAAACAGGATTCAGAGGGACGGGAACTGCCTTCAAGGAATTTTAAATCAACAGAACTATCAGACGTAAAAAACGAGCACACCACCATAGAGTAATAAGAAAAACCATCAGGCATATGAGAGACAACATCAGAATCATTCACCACCGAATTGGAGCTTTTTGCCTGAGCGGGATTAGAAGACTCTGGTGGAGGAGAAGCCAAAGTCTCCAATCGCATGGATCTGGGGTTGGAAGAGTGTGTCGATCGTCAAAACTGCACCTTGCGCTTTTTTTTCCTCTTGTGTTTATTGAGGGCTTGCTGAGATGAGACAGATCTTGGATCCCCCAAATGGGAAGAGGAATTAATATTACAATCATCATTCAGCACCAAAACCACTTCCTCGCCAGCCACGACTGAAGAGGTCTGACTTGGATCCAAAGGAGCCTGCACCTCTCCAACATTAACAGGAGAAGGGTCTGAAATCGAGACTTCAGGGTCCTTCACAAGGGAAGATTCCTGAGCCAAGAATTGGGAAGGAGCCTCCAGATCCACGGGCACCTACTTCGATTCCAGTCTGGTACTTGTGGAAAAGGGACACGATGCACAAAAGTGACCAAATCTAAAATAGCTCTTACAAAAAGATGGGATTTTTTCATAAACCACACGCTGCTTAACTCTGTCATTGCCATTGAAAATCCAAACAAAACTAGGTTGAGAAATCATCAAATCAATTTCGACGCAGACACAAGGGTATCCCGGTTTAAAGCCGCCAATCATGCGGCAATTCACACAAACAGGGTCACCAATTTGAAAGGCAATAGAAAGCAACACATTCGGATGCACCAAATGAAGGTTAAGCTCAGGGAACCCCACTCAAACCGGAGCTACCGAAACTAGAGCATCAGTCCTAAAGGTGGTGGTCCATCGGATAAATTGAATCCACACATTAACTAGAGCCACCAAATCCAAAGCATATATCTGGCAGAAATCAGCATAGGAGGCTCAAGATAGTAACCAATGTCTCAGATCGAGCGATGTAAGGGAGAAATCCTCCATCAAAACCATTTTCTTAGCAAGAAAGTTTCTTATAGCTTGGGAGTGAGGCTTAGGGCCCCACGCTCGAATAACAATAGCAAAAGAAAAGTTACTTGCCAACTCAAAAACTTCGTCAGGGGAAAAGCATGTCCCCATGAGGCCATCAACCATCTCGAACTTGCGAACTTGGAGAGCAAGTTCTTGAAAAGGGGGCAGTGAGGGGGGCACCAGAGCCTGCAGCCACCGAGGAAAAAGAGGGCTTCGCTGGGGAAGGAGGATCGGCTCCTCTAAGAGGGGGAGAAGAGGATGAGGACCCTGAAGGGTGGGCCATACCCCCAAAGAAGAGAAGCTGGGCCCCAAAACCCAAAGAAGAAAAATTGCAAAGCCCCAAAACACAGGAGGGAAGCACACCAGGGCAACAGTAGGGAGAGCCCCACAAAAACCCTAAATCGGCAAAACCACAAGAAAAGTAACGAAGGAAAACCCAAACACCAAAGCAAGACGAAAAGCACATAGGCACACACGAACAGAAGGAAAAAGTCCTAGAAAACGGCCAAACCAAAGAAAGCGACAAGGGAAGAACTCCACGACACCCCAAAAGGAGCCATCGGATAGGCGAGGGGCGAAAAGGCCCCCCACCGGGGGAGGACCAGGAGGTCACACCAGCTAGGAGGCAAGACCCAATGTCGAAAAGGAGAAAAGAGAGAGCGGAGGAAGGAAGGGGAAGGAAATGAGAGGGGAGAAAGCGGGGGGACAGAGGAGAGGGAGGAAGCAAATGAAAGCACTGCCCCTTTTTTCCTAACTGTCGTATCACTCTTTGTAACTTGAGCTTCCATTGGATCAATCCAATCTTAGGATCAAATCATACAATCATGTGGATGCTCAAGTAAAAGATATGGATGATGATATACGTACATCATTTTGTACATAAATTCCTGTGCTGAGTATGACATGTTATGGAAAATATCAATGTTGGATTGATGCAGCACTTATGTGACATTGAGGTGTTGTGGCATGTTTATGTAAGGGAGAAGATGTGATACATGATGTGGCACATGACATGATGCTTATATGATATGATACATGGATGCATGCAAGTTAGCATATACTTTGGTGTCCACTAAACATTTTTTAAAAGATGTACATCTAACGATATTACCTTGACAGAACAATGCACCCAAATATGAATTTGAAATTCATTTAATCAAGATTCGGAACTCGAAGATCCTCGGCTTGGATCATTCAATTATCTCTGCAATAATTTTTATCGATCAATGTGATACAAAAGTTGTCTGAGGATGGATATCTCTCTAGTGTGGTCATCGATGCTTAGGGTTGGGTATTATTTGGATCAGCCCAAATAAGTCACTCCAATCATTGGACAGGGCTCATTTAATTTTGATTATTTAGGTTATGAATTAAGTTAAAATAAAATTCAAATCATAAAATTTATATGGATTTTTGATTCATTGATGGTCCAGTATATGTAACCCAAATCATTCAAATAAAACTAACTACTAAATTAGATAACACATGGATCACACCCACCCACCAACTTAACTCCAAATGTATATGTAAATCCATTTATAAATTATATTAACATATTTTTTATATCTCTCTTCTTATAATCATAGATGATATTTAATTTTTAGTTAAAATAGACGAAGAACTTACTTGCTATTATATTACAAAACATTTTACAAAAGAAAATCCCTCAGTTGTTAACAAATATGCCTAAAATTTATGTTTCACCCCCACTCAAACCTGATACGAATCTACACAAACTTACCTTGAAATGACCCAAATCTGAAATAATTTGATTCGATTATAGGTGGATACTTTATCAACCCAAATTAAATACAACTTAAACCAAACAATCCAAACCTATCCAAGCATGTGCAATGTCCACCCCTACCGGTGCCAGTCTGTGGTGGCGGTGGGGGTGCGGAGGCAGTGGGGGCGCAGTGCAGGTGAGAGCTTTGCCTGGAGGGCGGCGGAGAGCTGCTCGCCAGTGTAGCGCTTGCCGGTCATCTGGACGGTGACCTGTTGCACCATGAAGTCCTTGACCACGGAGAGGCTCGCGTAGTTGACCTCCACCTCCAGCTCCATGAGCGCTGCCATGAGCCGCGCCGCCGGGTGGTTCAGCCGCCCGCACTGCACTTGTATCATTGCGGCCCTCTCCACCACCTTCACGTCGATCTCGAGCCCGTGCCCCCACCTCGCGACGGGGGCCGGGGAGGAGGAGAGTCGGCCTACGGAGGCGGAGGACGATGCGTCCTTCTTGCGGAGGGCGTCGAGCTGCGAGCGGAGGCTGTCGCGGTCGGCCTCGAGGGACCGGATCTTCCTGCGGAGATCGTTGATGTACGCGATGGCGTCGCCGAGGAGCGACGCCTTGTCCATCTTCGACACGTTGGGGACGACGGAGCGGAGCGCATAGAACCGCTGGTTGAGCTTCTCCCGCCGCTGCCTCTCCGCCTCCACGTGGTTCAGCGGCTCGTCGCGCCCGTTCGCCGGCTTCCTCCCACGCTTCCGCGTCCACCGTTCCACGTCCGCCACCTCCACGTGGCTGCTCTCCGCCTCCCTCCCCGACGGCTCCATGTCGGACTCGGACTCCACGTCGCCGCCGCCGCCATTGGCGGCCAGGTCGATGGGGGACACCGCCCGGTGGTGTGTCACCTCCGACGCGAACGACAGAATCCCCTCGTCGTTGGAGTTCCCTTCGTTGTTGTTGTTGTTGTTATTACTATTATTCGCAACGCTCCTCCTCGCCTTCTTACCACCGCCACCGCCGACCTCGTTGGTGAGCACCGTCATCGTTTTCTTCCCGTTGATGAAGTCGAGGATCTGCTCCACCTCGAGCATCGGCGGCTTCGCGGGGGCGTTGAAGCTGCCGAGACCCAAGTCGGGGAAGCTCAGACCACCAACACCTTCCCCACCGGTGTTGTTGTTTACGAGGAAGTAGCCATGAGAGTTCTGCTTCAGCAGGTTGCTGTTCTCCGTCACGGTGGTGATCTCCAAGGGGATGGGGGATTCCAGTAACGTGGTGAGCTCCGGAGGAGCGGCAGAAGAAGAAGGGTCCTTCATCTCCATCATCATCGTGTCCGGCAGCCAAAACGCCGACGAATCGCAGTCGTCGCCGCTGGTGTTACTGCGGTGCGCGGGGGCGGCGGGGGGCTCGAAGAGGGCCTTGACCTTGCCGTTGACCTCCTCGGTCTGGTAGACGACGTCCATCGAGCCGAGCTCGACGACGTCGGTGCCGACAGGGAAGCACGCGAGGGTCCGGAGCCCGAAGGCCTGCGCCTGGACGGCGCGGTCGCAGCCGGAGGCCACGAGCGCGGAGTCGCCGGTGACCCAGATGGGGATGCCGGAGAGGTGGGCCTGCCCCGGGAGGCCGGCGCTGGAGACGAAGGAGTGGGTCATGGAGACGAGGAAGAACCACTCAGTGTCGGTGACATCGTCGTCGACGGCGGCATCGTCGCCGGGGAAGGAGCCCGCGATGAGGAGGTTGAGCTCGCGGAGGACCCGCTTGCGGCGCTCCCGCTCGGCGGCGGAGGAGGAGGCGAGCTCGCGGGAGGCGCGCTTCTCGTCGTCGAAGCCGCGGTAGTAGCCGTCGCCCCACCTGAGGAGCGGCGGGGAGGAGGGGTCCGGGGAGGAGAGCTGCCAGAAGATGGCGTAGGTCCACCGCGCCGGGGAGCCGTCGATGAGTGCGTGGAGCCGCTGCTGGAGCGTCTCCTGCGAGAGGGGCACCGACGACGCGGCGGGATGGGTCGGCGGGGGAAGGGCGGGCGGGTTCGTCGGCGGCAGAGCCGACCACTGGAAGTGGGAGTTTAGGTCGGACGTGGAGGCCATCAGGGCCTCCATCATCGACCGGGTGTCGTCCGCCCACAAGCTCATGGTAGAGGGAGGGGAGTGAAGTGGAAATGTCGGGGAAGTTGGAGGAGGGAGCAAATGGTGCGTCCCATTTGATAGGGGTTATATATTAATGATTGTGTATGTGTGGTGCGTGTGTTTTTGTCATGATAAAACATCTGTTGATTAACTTAATTTTGACCTAGCTTCCCTGGTTTAGATGAGACGGCGGGTAATGCGAGTACTGGTTGGTTGGTTGCTTGGGTTTGGTGGTATCTTCACCTGAAATGAGATAAAACAGGTTCCTACGAAATTTGACTTTTATCACAGCTTTTCATCCTTGAACAGTGGGTTAATTAGTGTACCATTCAGACACCAGAAGGTATGCCTATCTCTTAAGTTTCAAAGAAAGTTGGGATGACAATTTGTTGCTTATTGAATTTTTCCACAACAGTAGTTATCACTCGACTCCATATGAACACTATATGGCAGGATGTGTAGAACTACACCATGTTGGAATGAGGTTAGAGAAAGAAAACTATTAGGACCCAACTTGGTGCAAACAACAAGTAAAAAGGTTGAAGAGATAAGGAAGCATTTGAAAGTCAAGCAAAGTTGATAGAAAAGTTTTTCAAATGCGAGGAGAATAGATCTTGAATTACAAGTGGGTGGTAAGGTATTCCTACGTGTTCCTCCTCTGAAATGTCTCGTTAGATTTTGGCAGAAGTCGAAAGCTTAGTCCAAGATAAATTGGCCCTCATGAGCTTGTTAAAAGACTTGGCACTGTAGCAAACTATTAGTTGCTCCCATTGAAATTAATTAAGCAAGGTCCATGATGTCTTCTATGTATCAATGCTTCGTAAATACAATCCGGACCCCTCGCATGTCATTCAACCGCAAGAAGTATAAGATGATTTATCATACAAGGAGGAGCCGATGCAGATATTAGATTACAAAGATCCCCTTGGCTAAAGTTGAATGGAGAAACCATACCATAGAGGAAGCAACTTGGGAGCGATAAGCTGCGACAAAATCATGACATACACCCTCATCTTTCTTGAGATTAAGTTATGAAAATTTGGACAACAAAAATTCTTTTAGGGGGTAGTATTGTAACAGCAATGTTATTTTAGAATCTTAATTAGATGGTAGCTTAAAATATGAGAATGGCAATAACAATAGAGTTTTTTACATAAATGTCATTGAAATTTTTTGAAATTACTTAAATATCAATAATTCACTATATTTACGGATATCATTAAAAAAGTAGTGTCATTTTTATATTTATCATTCTATTAGCCATAACCGTTAAACTTAATGATTTTGAACTAAAATATAATAAAAAAATTATTTTTTAATCTTCAAATTTTATGTTTTTCACGTCAAATTTTTTTTGCAGTCAAATTTCATTTTCTTTTAATTTTCACAGCCTCCTTCCCCCCTCCCCTCGCCAATTCACCTTCCTTCCTTCTCACCTCCAACCACCTCCTCCACCCCCACTTTTCAACCTCCGACCACCTCCTTCGTCTCTTCTCTCACATAGGGGTCGTGTGGTAGACCTCTAAACATCTAGGGGTTATTTCATAATTTCTATGCGTCTTTTATAGTATCTCATAGTTTCAAAGAATTATCTAAACTTTGAAGAGCTTCCCCATAGTTTTCGCATATTATCCAACCCATGTAAGGACCCCCATGCATGTATTTTCTCTCTTCTTGGAAGGGGTTTGAGCCCAAGTTTCTACTCCCTTAGTTATATTCGAGAAGAGAGTAGGTGGTGGTTGAGAGGAGGCGGAGGAGGTGGTCGGAGGTTGGAGAGAGGAGGTCGAGCAGGTGGTTGGAGGTAAGGAGGAAGAGAAGTAAACTGGCGAGGGGAGGGAGGGAGCGACGGGGTAAAAATTAAAAAAATAAAATTTACCGACAAAAAAAATTTAAGGCCTAAAAAATAAAATTTGAAGACTAAAAATAATTTTTTTATTACATTTCAGTTCAAAATCGTTAAATTTAACGATTGTTGCCGACGGAATAACAAATATGAAAATTATGCTACTTTTTAAATGATAAATATGTAAATATAATAAATTAAATAACATTTAAGTGATTTCAAAAAATTTCAATAACATTCAAGAAATCATAACAATAATATATATATATATATATATATATATATATATATATATATATATATAGAAAAGGTAAATAATAATAATTAATTTAGAATTGGATTTCACAAAAACCCCTCATATATGATGAATGCACTAATAGATGACTCTCTCTCTTTCTCTCTCTATTGTAATGTGTAAATAATGTTACAAAAGAAAAAAAAAAGAAAAACTCTTGATACGTGTGAAGAGCAATCTAAATGTTTGGTCTAAAATGTGCATAGCGAAAATTATGTTAGGATAGGTGACTTATAAGAAATAGCTACATGTAGGGGCTAAGGTAGTTCCTTGAGGCAGTGTTGATTACAATGTGTTTTAGATGGTCAGAGTACGTAACATCGTAACCATCTTTTACCTTTCTGTGAAAGGAGCATCCTGGTGAAAACAGATGGGGAAGAGAAAGCAAGGTGGATCCTTTCCTCTTTCGTTATTATTTAGATACTGCCATTGGCTTCCCCACGGGGGAAGTGAATTTTTCCACACTGAAGACCTTGTATTTGAGGATATTAACCTAATAGGTTCTCGACTCAAACCTTGTTGGCAGGACTTGCAGGACCTACATCACCAGATATCTCTGTCTCATCCAAGATGCTCCCAAGTTGATCTCATTCTCGTCCATCAACCTATCCAGCCCCAGGCAGGCAAGTCGTGTAGTTCTCCATTTCAAGAATGTCCTTGAGTCCTAAACCACCTTCCTTGACAACAAACATCCTTCGAACTCAGCAAATGGAATTTGTTCTCCCAGAGGAATTTAGCTTCCATGGTCATAACCTTCCCCGATATTGACGATGGTACAATAAAGATGGACAACCAAAATTACAACCCACTTCATGAGCTCCACCCTCCCCATCCTGGATAGGGTCTTCCCTTCCCACTCCATGCTGCAATTTTCTCCGTCACCCTATCCGCAAGTGCAATATACGCCCCCTTTTTGCTTGCACTCTCATGCAACAGTGTTCCAAGGCATTTCACGGGTAGTCATCCTTCTAACCTTTTGAGTGAGAGACACATCACCATCCTCTATCTCATGTCCCTCGGTAAATAAACCCGGACTTTTGTCCGCATTAATCCTCAACATCGACATGCATGGTTTCAAGCAAAATGTAGAGCCCTTCTAATTGCCACTGTAGACCTTCGATCAACCCTCCAGAATATCAACACATCATCAACAAACAAGAGATGGGAGACAAAATCCACCCTCCAAACCTGTGGTAGAATCAACCTTCTTGCTTGTACCTAAATCTGGAGGATCAGAGTGCTGGTGCAACACCTCATTAATACATATTTTAATGATTTTGTAAAATATCCTTAATTAATAGAAATCAAAGATTAAAATCAAAAGTATTAGTTCAATTTATCTTTTGTCATATATTTTTATAACCAGCTGTATAGGCACATGAATTAACTTTCAAGACTTATTATGGATTAAGATGATCTTGTCGTACGTCCTAGGTTGTCTTGTAAGTTAATCTTATTATATAGTTCAAAGAGTTGTAGTTTATTTTATTATGTTTAGATTCAATATAAAAAGAGGCTCGATAAGTTTTCTAAGACTTTAGTAGTCCACAACATTTCAACACTTAGGCAATTTGTTAGATCTAGTTTCTAAACAAGATCCAAAATAGACTCTTTAATCAGATGTCTAACACCTTTTTCAAATATGTGATTCTCTATTTTAAAATGTCCAGATATACAATCAAACATCCATTGTCAAAATATTTTTTCCTTATTCCCTGTTATTTGCACATAAGTTGTTCGTCCCTTAATCCAGAAATGTATACTTAACACTAGACATATAATGACCTCCTCAGACGATCGGTTGAGAAATGTTAAGATTAAAATTAATCCCAAACCTCGATTCGTAAGACCTAATTCCATCATCCAATTTTTAAGAAATCTATTTTTTAAGACAATAATTGCCATCCAGACATCCAATAGTCTTTCCATATGTTTTGCAATTGTCTGAAAATTGAGAGCAAGTATCTTGCAGAAGATCCAACATATCATGGAGCATTCTAGAACTTTTCCTCCAAATTTTAGACGTCTAATCTTGGCTCCAAACAAGTAATTTGCCAATTCAAGATGTTTGACATTTTGATGTAAGTACCCTACAAAAGATCCAAAGAAAATTAGGCACCACACTTTTGAGAATCAGACATCCACCATTTTCTCCATATGTCTTATATATTTATATTGATTATGTTGTCAAATTATTTATTGTTCTATACTTAATGAGATTTTGACTAAATCTTCTTAGATTTGTTTCCAATGGTTAGGAAACCTCTCCTAAAATTTCTTGAACCTTCTTTGGCCTCTATAAATATAGATGAACATCCTTTGGCCTAATACACACCATTGGATTGGTTAAGAATGCTCTCCTAGTTAAGATCTCTTTAAGCATTCTTGCTTTAAGCTCTTTGCTGCTCTTGTTACCACTTGAGAACTCTTCCCTAGTGCATCACTTCACTTCCTCTTTAACCTTCAAGGAGTACCTTTATCTATGGTAGCTTGGTTTAATTTCATCTTATTAAGAGCTCTATAGGTTGTACTTATATTTTATTTTGTTAGTAGTTGATTGTATTAAGGTGTTCGACCTGTTGGATCCCCTTCTCTTCCTAATGGAAGGGTAAAACATCGAAATCAAGAAGTTTACCTCAATTTGTATGGGTTCCAACCTTCATATCTATTTAATTCACCGAGAAACTTCAATCTCCCTTGACGAAGTTTGTATAAGTAGCTCCTCAAGTCCATCATTGCGAAATTTGCAAAATAAGATTGAACCAAATATCTAGGTGCCTACATTTTGTTGGGTCCTTTTTTGTTAGCCCTTCTCAACCAAATAAAAGTCAGAGGTGGGTTTGTACTTGAGGGACACCACCATCATTTAAAGTGGTGTGAATGGTATTTGGTTGATCGTGTGACAATTGAAAAATCTTAAGTCAAGATAATTTATGTGGTGATTTTTACTTTATTGGAATTTTTACCTAAAAATCTATGGTGTATGTATGCACTTAAAATTATTTGTTTTATTTTAACGGTTATTACGTTCTTAACCATCAAGTGTACTTTGACGGAGTGAGAGAGAGCATTCATCGCCACTATGAAAAGTAAGGGCAACAACGAGTGAACTTCGACGAAGACCCCTATTCGATCCGATAGGAACACCATTCTTGGGCATCACATTTAGGAGAGTAACCTCCTTCTCTACGTGAGGTGTCGGTGAAAGCAAAAAGGGGAAAGAAATAACGGTGGGTTGTCTCTCTCCATTACTCTTTCATTTCTGTATTAAGATTAGTGTATGGAGCAACAACTCATTATTTTTGCCTTAGGTATTTGCATGGTATGCATTAATTACCCATAGGCTTTTATGGTGAAATTACAGGCACCGTGTTTTCTTTTTGGTTTTTTATTTTTATTTTTGTTGATGATTTCATGTAAGGACAATCTTGGTTGGATATTTAAATACTTAATAGTAGTCCACGTAGTAGGAAGATCTTAGGTTCACTAGATAGTAGAGGAATGGTTAAATTATATGGGGATTCTTTTAAGTTCATATCTTTGCA
The DNA here is from genome assembly GCA_037157565.1 of Thalassia testudinum. NCBI lineage: Eukaryota > Viridiplantae > Streptophyta > Magnoliopsida > Alismatales > Hydrocharitaceae > Thalassia > Thalassia testudinum. Next base: position 9,574,196 of record JAZHRO010000059.1, on the reverse strand, counting down.
GAAGATACATACTTGCAGTGTGTGTGTGTGTGTGTCTATATATATGTATATCCTTTAATCCATAATAGTTGGCATGTGCATATGTATTTCATTGATTCCCTTCTTGGTTCAAGGTTAAGTCATATTAGTCACTATCCTATTGGGTGAAAAGGTGGGGCTATTATCTTTAACTCGGTTTTAAAGAGAAAATATAAAGGAAATAAAGAAACAAATGAAAATTCAAAAGGAAGGGATTCATGCATGGTAATTCTTTACTTGATTCTACATTGATGAAACAAGCAATTAGGTTGTAGGAAAAGTTGGAGACTTAAGGCTGGGTGAATAGTCTTAAGTTGATAGCACTTCATTATGAAGTTATTTTGATCATTTAACATCTCCATATATGTTAAATAGAATTTGTCTACCGTTATACGATTTCAAGTTTTCTTTATATTAGCAGCCATGTTATTCATTAGCGAGCCTGATTTCCTCTTATATAGATGCATGTGGAATTACCTTCATATAAGATATATTTGTGGAACGTTGTGTTGAGGAAAATTTCTATAATTTGTTGAATATGTTTCCATCAAATTAGATATATGATATGTATCTTGATTCAAATGACTCTCTCCCATTAGCTAGCTACTTCAACATGAAATCTTAAAATAAAGTTGTATCACTACTTGTAACAGAACAGTCATAATGAAATGACCCTTTCCAAGGACTGTTCAGAGTTTTTCCAAAAAGTTAAGGGTGTGAGCGAAAATTTTGACCCCTTGAGTTGGGTGTGTAGGCCTTGCGAGAAGAAGAAAGGTTTAGCGAGGGAGGTTCCGCAACTTTCCCTCTCTCTCTCCTCCAACACCACCCACACACTCACCACCCCTTCCTCCTCAAACCCTAACTCCACCCCTCTTCTATTTAAACCTCCCACACCCCTCTCCACTTTCACGCCACCACCTCCACCTTCATCCTCACCCTTACTGTCGGCGAGCACCAACAACCTTCCCATCTCCGCTTGCAGCTGCGTGTGGAGGAGAGGAGCTCGCGAGAGGAGAAGAAGGAGAGAGGGAAAGAGTGTGAGCGAGGAAGAGGAAGGGCGTGGAAGGGAGGAGAGAGAGCTCGGGGGAGCTTAAGCGTGCGTAGCCGAAGAAGCTCGAGCAGGAGAGCTCGTGCACGAGGGAGTGCGATTGCAGCCGCGAGAACTTCGAGGAGTCCAGAGGTTCAAGGAGAGGAGCCATGGCTGGAGTTGCGATCGTGGGAGCTCAAGAGGATGCGCATAAGGAGGAGGAGCTCGTGAAGAAGAGCTTCTCGACCTCCTGCAGCTACTGGTGCAGCTGCTGCGGTAGAGCTCACGAGAAGACAAACGCCACGAAGGAGTTCCGCGTACTGGATTTTCCAGTATCAAACATCTGGAGCACCTATCAAGCATCTGGAGCAGCAGTAGGACGTCTGGAGCTGAAGTCGGATGTCTGAAAACACGTGGAGTGCCGATATATGAGTTCTGTACGCTTATGCACATGCATACATGAAGTACGTAAATATTTGTTGTTGCAGTTTTTGAACTGGGTTTGCGTGCACATGGACAATCCTTGGAAAGGCGTGTAAGCACGCTCTTCGAGGTACTTTAGGACGTCTGGACATCTCCACAGCTGTTTGATAGACTTATCAAGGGTCCGGATGCACTGACAGATGTCTGGAAAGACCCTAGGATGACTGTAAAGGGGTTCCAGATGTCCGCCAGCAATGTAGGAACACAAGATGAGTTACTAACGTTGTTTAAGACATTTGGGCCTAATAGGAACACCATCATGAGCCATAACTAGCTCCATTTGATTTGATTAAGTCACTAAATGCACCTACATAAACATCAGAAGGCCATAATTCATTGTAAATCCTTGGGTCCAACGACTGCTACTTTGATTCCTTGGGTCCAAATTAGGTTTGTACCAAAATCTGGGCCCAATCTGTGGTCATATTAACCAAGTTTGCATTTTGGTCCTATCTAGCTATTTTTTCTCACTCGTGCCCCTAACTTTCGAAAAATCTGCATTTGGGTCCCTAACTTTTGTCATCTTCTTTGTAATCCAGTCCTTGCTACCATTAGTGTGAACACACAGAGCTCTGACGAGATTCGAGCAGAGATTTTTCGCTCGATTCTTAATCAAACATTCCCAAAATTTAACCAGAGCTTCTTTGTGGAGTTCCCTTCCACATGAGACCTATCTTGAGCTCTAATTCATTCCCAAAAGGTCATGTGAACCTTTCAAAGGTTTAGGTATCCTATTTTCCGAGGACCTTTCAAGCTTGGAAAGGCCTCCTATGGCCTATATAAGCATGCCCAATGCCTTACCGCGCTTGTCAGCAAGTCTTGGCAAGCCAAAAGCCTCTAAATCCCTTCCTCTGACCGCCAACGACTGCTACTTTGGCGACCTCCTCGATCCTTCTCCTCCGGCCGTCCAACGACCAAATTGGTCAGCTCTCTCGACTTCCCTCTTTGTCGTGACCCTCCCTGGCCAAAGGGAGGGCATATCTCCGCCTACTTCATCGTCATCGTCTCACCGTCTTCTCCTTCTTCTCCGCCACCAGTCTACCACAATCGGCCACCTTCACCTCTCTATCTTGTCGCTAAGTATCTCTATCCATCTTTCTCTTCCTCTACTTCTCTTTCTCGCACTCACAACTCACACACGACTGTCATATCACCTCGACCACCTTCACCTTCTTCCGCTCCATCCACATCTCAGGCGAAGCGTCTCCACTGCTCCACAACTCCATCCGCTTCGCCACCAACTCCAAATGATCCGCCACGGCTCACCCTCCAAAAGCCCTAAAGAAATTTAGGGTTTAACACCCTCTACCTCCCTGTTGAACACCACCACTTACGCACCACCTTCTCGAGGTCATCAGGCCTCCACCGACCTCTACATGCCCTCGGACCACCACCGTTGCACTCGCCTTCGTCTGGTGAACCTTCTAAGGTGCTCTGACATGCCATCAGGCCGTATTCCTTGTTTCAGTTCTCTCGTTCTTCGCCGCCACCACTGCCATCTCCGCTGCCTTGTTCATCGTGTTCCAAGCCAAGCACCTCCCAGGTCCTATGCTCAGGTCATGCGGGGAAGCCCTATGCCAATCTCCAGGCCTTCAATTGGCAACAACACACGCTGCTGCTGCTTCAATTTGGTGAGGGAAGTCCACTGCCGATTGCGCGAAGAATAGGGGGACAACTTAGTCCCATATCGTACAAGACTGAAGCTCTACAGGCGCATAAAGGGAAAAAGTGCTGGTGGCTTATCGCCTCAGCACGCACAGGGGGTGAGGTCCCCACACGCACGTGCCTCACGCATGCCCTCGCCCACACTCACCCCTCGCGGGTCTGGGCCTCTGTCCATTTACCCGGATACTCGGGTCTGTTCTGGTTTACCTAGTTCTGAGAGAGAAAGTAGAGAAAAGAGAGAGAGGGGAGGGGGGGTTTTGCTCTGCCACCCTCCTCTCAACATTTGTGATCTCTGAGGGAGGCCTTTGCCTCTGCTACCGTTGCTGAGCCCTGTGCTGTGTCTTCTCTGGAGCTTAAGGAGGCAAAAGAAGAGAGAAGAGGAAGGGTGCCCTCTTGGCACTATAGCAGTTTGAGTGGGTTAAGCCATCTGATTGGCTGAGCAAACGTTTGAGATTCACCAGGAGTGCATGGTGCACTTATCCTACGTGGATTTAAATTGATTGATACTATTGAGATATTTGATATTATTGTTAGGGGTAATTGGTGATTCAAATCACCATTTTACCCAATTCTTTTTGTACTATTTGACATACGCTTTCATTTATATATCATTACTACTTGGAATTTTATTATAAATTGTTCATATATTTGCTTGAATTGCAATATTAAGAATCATTTTGCTAATTACTCCCTATGTTCGACCTCAGACTTCCATTCAAGTATAAATTTTATTTGTTTTCAAGCGATTTCGACCTATACTACGACACGACTTTTATAACATCAATTTCGCTGGTAAACAGGGCCTAGTCCCAAATATTTGATTTCAGTCTGTATGCACATTTTTGGCCCGTTTGGGGCCCAAAAGGAGTCGAAATTACGCAAACGAAGTACTATTGTTTTCCATTCGAGTTTTTCTACGTGTTAGTAATAGATATATACTATTCTGAACTCATTTGATGTGATTTAGTCACTGGTATAGGTCTCTAACCTGTAGCGTGTTAGAGGCCCACGGAGACGACAGGATCTGCGATTCTAGCCCCCATTCCTCGCGTGTTTTCCGGTAAAGTGGTTTTGATGGGAACACTATCATGAGCCATAACTAGCTCATTTTGATCCAATTAAGTCCGTAAATGCTCCTACATAACTTCTAGAGAACCATAAGTCACTGCATAACCATTTTGAGAGAAAGACAAGAAATAAGGGTTAAAACTGTAATTTTACCACCATAACTTGAATACAGTACAACCACAGGTTTTCTCAAGGGTTGAATGATGGTCAAATGGTCTTAAAAGAGGATAATAAGTAGGTTGAACAGATAGAAAAGGGTTTACACGTGTTTTGAGAATTAAATGACTTTTGAAATCCTAAAAGCAGACTTAATTAATTGGGGTTTTGGTTAGGATAAAATTCACCTAAATCCTCTAAAATTCATAGGAAAATATTCTCTAGGGTTTGAAACCTTCAAATTGACCATTATAACCCGTTTTGGCCCAAAATAGAGTCTCAGACAGACATTTACCCTAATGTAAGTTTTTGCATAAATTCCCATTCAAACGCAGTAAAAACCAAAATCCAACTTCACCATTGGATTCCTTAAGTTCAAATTAGGTTTGTACCAAAATTTGGACCCAATCTAAAATTGTCTTGACCTAGTTTGCAAATTGGTTTTGTCTGATTACACTTATGCCCTTAACTTTCAAAATCTTTACAAATAGACCCCCTAACTTTGTCATCGTCTTCACAAACAGCTCTTTACCGCCATTACTCCTATTCCTACAAGCATCGGTGACCTTGAAATGGAAAGAATTCCTTGATTCCTTGACGAATCCCTTTTAGATTTGAAAGGGAAATTTGTCAAGGAATTCTCTTCCTTTTGAGCCACATCTTGGGCCCCAATTCTCACCCAAATCCTAATGAGAACTCATGGAACAAATGGGTTTCCTGCTTCGGCTATAATTTTCCAAGCTTAGGATTCCCACTTGAACCTTATAAAAGAGAGCCCAGGTCAGGCTGAACTCCCCAAACTCAATTTCGATCGGGATCTCCCCTAAATTTCACTCTCTTGACTTGGCCGAAAAGCTCCTTGAGCTCCGGCGACCCTCCTTGCCTCTCCTTGTCGTCTAACCGCAATACTAGGGGCAGATCCTCCTTCCTCGCCTTCTTCCACATCGTGCCATACCAGCGGGCGCTCCTATCTCCATCCTCGCCGACCTTCCCTCACTGGAGCACCTTCGTCTCCGATGCCGACCACACCATAATCGGCGCCGCCTCTGCCCTACTTTGTCCGCTAGCTAGCCCTATCGACCCCTCATCTTCCACTCATCATTCCCAAACATTCGCAACTCCATTTTGATCGCCGATTCACCCTAACGCCCTCCATCTTCCACCTCACCGGCGTACCTCCGGCGAGTTCGCATAGCCACTATGCTCCACCAAACTGGTCGCCGTTCATCCCTACACCTCCGTCGTGCCCCAGAGAGCAAAATACCTTTGGTAATTGATCCTATTAGCCTCTCCTCAGTGCCACTGAACAACCCACCTTCCCACACCCTTCTCCACCACCGTCCGACCTCCACCCTCACTCGCACCACATGCTGCATCCACCACCACACTCGCCACTCCACAGCAAATCTGTTGAGCCATCTGACACGGCCATAAGGCCCTTTTTCTTGGATTTCAGGTTCCAGCCATCACCGCCATTACAGCCGACCTTCGAGCTTACTTGAAGCACGCTCCAGGCTTGACAGTCCCAGGTTGAAGCCCCAGGTCACGCGGAAACAACTCGCGCACACGCCCAGGTGGTCAATTGGATGGATTGACCTCACTAGCTGAGGCAATTAAAGAAAGTCGTGCTGTTGCAGACACACTCCTCAGACACTAGGGGTGAGGTCCCCGCTCACCCGCTCATGTGCCTCGTCTGTGACCTCTCCGCCGCAGACTTGGTACACCCGACCCGCCTAAACCCACGCCTCGGCTACCACTCACGCCTATAGCCTTGGTCTCGGGTGCGCTCTAGGTCCGAAACTTGATTACCCTGTACTGTGGAAGGCTCTGGGAGAGCGTGACCCAGAGAGAGAAAGAGAGATAGCGCGTGGGGCAGGGGGTTTTGCTACAGAGAGAAACGGCTGACACTTAGCCGTTTGAAGGATTTCCCCCCTTTGCGTGAAGAAGGAGAACAGAGGAAGAAAGAAGAGGAGGGGAAGGCCTGAGCAGAAGAAGAGAAGAGAAGGCACCGCACAGGAAGAGGAGAAGAGTAGAAGAAGAGGAGACAAGGCAGGGGAAATAGAGAAAGAAAGAAAGAAGCAGAGAGACCTTTGAGTCTCTAGCACTGTAGCATAAACTGTTTAAGCCGTTTGATACCTTTAATTGCGTATACTTGAGGCTTTGATTTAAGTGTTATTTGTGAGTATTAATTGGTGATTTAAATCACCATTTTACTTAATTCATTTTGCATATTAATCCTGACATTATTCTTATTGCAATATCTATTCTTGATTTAAATTGTAATATTAAGTTTTGAATTCCATATTGCTCCCTGTGCTCGACCTCAGACTTAAAATTCGAGTAATAAATTTATTTATTTTCAAAGCAATTTCGACTATATTACAACACATTTTTTAACCTCGATTTTGCCTCGACAAATAGGTTTACCTCAATACTAAGATTTAAATAAGTAAAGTGCATGCTTATAATAACTTAATTGAACCCTAAGATGTGAAATGAACCCTAGGGCAGAAACGAATGAACAATACTTGAGCTACACTGTTTACATTAAGATGCATGTTAAAACCCTAATTGCTAGCAGGTGTATAGATACATGATGTGATGCTTCTTTAGTTATTAAAACACGAGCTGCCTATTCTATGAATGAGAATCTGAATGTGAACAACAAGATATGCATGTTGAAAAAGAAATGAAATGAAATGAATACGAGCATTAACCCTACGGGGAACTAGGAGAAGAACTACTGTATACGGAAAGAATCTCGTAAGTAGACGGGAAGTGAACTAGTCCTTGTGTACACGGTACCAAAGAGAGTGACTGTCTCTTTATTGTAGAGGGGAGCTAGCCACCCTTTGGGTTGAGACCCAAGGCTAAGACTAGTCACTCTACACCGACTCCTGTTCGGCCCTCGCGTACGTGGTACCGAGGTGAGCTACTTAGTGTAGGGAGGGCGCTAGCCGCCCCATGGGGCACGGGGTTAGGACTAGCCACCCTATATCGACTCTTGTTAGGCCCACTGGGAAAATCGGGATAGTCGGACAAGGGTACGCGGATTGTGGAGGAGTGAGACCCCTGTTCTGAGAGGGCTAGGCCCTGTGCGATTTTGTGCTGTACTTTTGGACGTACCCGCTAGCGAAAATGACTCACCGCGTGCCAATGCGGGGTAGCTATCCGTGCGCTTATCACGCGTGCCATAGTCATCGCTACATTGCAACCGTGACCTTGGGGTGGTAGACCAGGTGTCGAACTACCACGAGGGACTCTCTTGGTCAGGACAGCACCACGTGTACATTCTACATTACGGGAAAAAACTGCAATCAAGATTGTTCCCTTGAGGAAAAGGCAAGATCAAGAAATGTATGGATCCCTAGTAGAATAAACGAATCAAAAACACTAGTTGAGATAAATAGAAATGAATGGTTAAATAGTTGCTTATTCTTATGTAAATTGTATGTAAATGACATAACTATCACTCTACTCAGCGTTAGTTGACTACGGATTTTATAACCTTGTTTAGGTCAGGGAGTTGAACAGCCAGCACCACCAGCTGCAAAGGAAGTTGGGCCTAGTCGAGCTCAACCTTAGCTGTTGTTCCCTTTTTGTTTCCGAACTTCTGTTGTTGTAGTGAATACTTTGATATATATATTACTATTTCTATTATGCTTCCGTTCTACTTTCCACTGTTGTAGTTGTGATGTCATGTAATATTGTGAGACATTTCACTCTGTTTGCTTTACTGTCTTTTAATTATTTCTGCTTAGTTACATTGCATATATAGTTGTGGAATATTTTCTGCTTTTGGTTATTTCTCGTTGGACGACTGGGTCTTAGGAGTTAGTAGAGGCGAGCCGATCTCAGGTTTTGTAGGGAGTTTCGATCGGGCTGTAACACATAAACATATCCATTAGCACTAAGAGGGTTTTGGGCTTGCATCTCATATACGTGTGGCCTTTGAGTTGTATGCAAGGTGTCTTTTGCTTTTGGCACGATCTATGCATATAGTGTGACATTACAATATTGTCATGAGTTGGGCTTGCTCTCCCTCACGTCTTTAATATGTTGTTCATGCATGTAATATGGGACCGAGGATAAAAGTGCAACAAGTTTTATGGATAAGTTCAAGATATGATTTTATAATAACCTTAATATTAACTATCTCATCTTTGATGTTATATGCTGCATACCATTTTAGTTGTTTCTATTTAGATTTCGTATGTGTGTAATATGACTTGCATCATGATTTATGTTTAAGAATCATATGTATATATAATGTTATAGGCTTGTGATCAACTCATATTAAGTTTCAACTTACAAATATTGTCTTCAGCAAATAATCTTGAAAGGGATTTTAGGTGAGAGACGAGCAAACACTTTAATTAGCACACTATAGATAGAGGTTGATCCACAAGGTCATTTCTATCTTTTATCTTTTATCTTTTAGCATCTTAAGGATATAGTAGTAGTTATATGGACTCCTTTTCATTTTCCTTTTACATATAAGAGTTTTTTGCAAATATTTTTGTCACAAGATAATTTGAACATGTAGGTATAGATAGATCTTATAAATATATGCAAGTGATCATCTACAACTTATTTCTCCTAATAATTTAGAATTGTAGGATATTTAGTGGAATTAGATTTCAAATTTCTATGATTTGACGAATGAAAATAATTGTAGGTAGATTTTATTTTCAGGTATAAGATTTGTGTAAAATCGTAAGTTTTTAAAGAAAATATCATCAAATTTGGTTTATAGGTGATAAGTTAATAATGAATATAAATTAAGTAATGGTTTATAAAGATTAAGTAATTCTTGTCTCAACTAATGGGGTGGATCATGACATTTGATATGTTATTTTTCCTAAGATAATAGTGATTTCTTCTAATTGTTAGAGAAAGATAACCTATTAATCATCGAAGAAAATAATCAATGTGATTTCTATTTATTGCCACCATAAGATTCTATATATGATTAATATTAATTTGTGTTGGCTAGAAAAATCTTTTAACTAATGGTGATTTTGAATTCTTTCAATCCAATGATGTAAGCACCATTTTATTAGATTTGACTATGGAATATCCCTATTGGCAAATAGTAGCCATGAGTAAGCGTGATCATTCTATTAGTTTGGATATGTTTAAGTTATTCAATTTAGGTCGTATTGATTTGGGTCGACAAAATGACCACCCATTATTCAATTAAATTAGATCGAATATTTAGGTCGATTTAAGTTAGCTTTAGGTCGAGAAAAATCTAAATTATATACATGTTTATTAACAAAGGAGAACTTTTTTTTTTTGTGAAATGCATTGCAAGATAATAATGAGTAAATGTTTTATCCATCTTATAAAAAATTAAACATCATCTATAATTACAAGAAGAAAGCTCCTAAAATAATATTAATATCATTTACAAATCAATTCACATATACATTTAAGTTAAATTAAATCATATTTTTTTCTAAATTTTCATACAAAAAGAAATTAATCCACCTAAAATCACTATATATATCTCTCCACTTATCATATCACATAATCAAACACCTATCATTATTTATTCCGCAAGAGATACTCTATAAATAGATCTATCCCATGATCAAATATACCCTTACAAAGATAATCACTTGAGTTTTAATTTGGAAAAATAATTTATTTAATAATTATGAAACTAGATATTGTTGATGCTATCTTTTCTTTTATGAATTACTATAAATTAATTTACATTAATATAAATCAATGTGTCAAATTAACACATTGTATGATAAGTTGCATAATATATTTTTGTATAGTTTGGCCCAAAAATAAACTCTATACATGTATATCGGATGGTTTGGATAAAATCCGACCCGAGTGGATATCTTTCCGTGGTCGCCCGCTGACTCATCTCTGACGGGCCACAATGTGTGTACAAGTCCCCACGACCGCAACCGCCGCATCCCCACATCGGATGGTCCATGTTTTTCCATCGCAAGGCGTTGCCCGATCATCCCATCCCCACCGTCCATTACCGCCGGGCCTTGACGAACATGCGCAATCCCCCCCCCACCCCTCAAATTTAGGGGATTGGGGCACAACCCTTATTGGAAGCCGATCACCTCCCGATTCCTCGCGTTCGCGACATCACCGCAATCGTGAGAAGCCGATCGATGAGGGATGTTAGAGGGGAGCTCGAATCGACGACGAGGAGGCGTCTGATCCGATGGAGGGCCGTTGGGAGGGTCGTGGAGACGGGGGAGACCCATCGGATAAGGTATGCTCGGGCTTCCGATCTTTGACTCTTTGTGGCGTTTGAAGCTGTTGGTTTGTTGTTTGAGGGCTCGATTCGAAATGGGTAGTCGTCAAAATCCCCACTTTAGGCCTTCTGATGCCTGATTTTGATGTTTGTTCGTTGGAAATTCTCGTTGGATGATTGATGGAACGCTGTTATGACGAGAAAGATGTTTACGCGTCGAAAGGGGTGGAGGGCATATGGGATTGTGGGGAGTATTTTGGATGAAAAAAAAAATTAAAAGGAAAAAAAGGAGTCTTGTGAGCTAATTTGGTTGGAGAGTTGTGGTTATACGTGAAAAATTCCACTTGCAGTGTTCATGACGATGTTCAGGATCATGCTCTAGTTTCTTTGCATCTAATGAAAGTGGTATTTTCAGTTCTTAGTTCTCCAGGATTATAGGGTGGAGTGTTGTTTAGCGAGGTGGGTCGGTTCGAAATGGCGTGCTGTCTTATTGGATTGAGAGCATAGTCTGTGGAGTCATCAGCGTAGACCGCGCCAAGTAAGCATTTGGGAACCACGGCTTTCTGGAGGAGGGTTTGAGAGCATAGAGCTGCTGGGGTTTTAAGGATGGGATCTTATCAGGAACTAATTAGGAATCCCGGGAGTGTGCAGATAATTTCGTGAATCTTTATTTGGCGGCTTGAAATATTCACTTTCATGGAACATAAACACAACAAGTGATATGTGCATACTGAAGTGGGTGACAATTGATTTGTATTCACAATTAATTTGGGAATCATTCAATAATTAATTGGTTTTGTAGTAAAGTTTCGAGATTGATATGCACTTTTAGAGAAGTTCCGAAAACCTTGCTGTTGTGATTGATTAAAAAATTGAGGTCCTTTTCTACATTTAGTTCCTCGATTGAGGTGCTCCCCCCTTCCCTCTCCCCTCAAGCTGGTGCTTTATTTCATATCGTCTGGTAGGTCTCACCAGGGCCTGTACTATTAGATGCCAATGTTGCAAATACTAGTTCATGTGGTTTGACATCTTCTGTATGTCTCGATCAGGTGTTATGTGCTGAAAATAACGCTGTTATTTTTCTCAGAGAAGTATAAAATTGCTACAACTGATTTTCTTCTTCTCATTACATTTTTTTTCTTTTTGTGTATGTTAAGATACAAAATATTAACACCTTTAACTTTAGTAATGTACAAAATTTGAACTTGAAAAATCATGTATCAATAGATCAATACCATATTGATATTGCTCTTGTATGTGAGATTGTTTGTAGATAATTATTGTTGGATTTGTTCCTTTTCCGATGTGATAGTGAATGGCTACTTAATATCGGAGTTGTTCTTTCCTTGTGTGATTTGACATACCAATATTGTCATTGAGTTGTTTGTCCTTCTACGTGAATGTACAAGGAGGAATCCCTCTTTTGATTTTCCTAAAGAAGTGTCTATAATGAACTCCATTCCTAAATTGGTCAGTGCATATTGAGAATGGTCTCATCTCGATGGCTTTCTATGTTGCTTCTACCTGAATGTTTTCTCTGATTTTACTTGGTTAGTGCTATCATGCACAATACTATCCCCTGAAAGAGGTTTCCCAGAATCTGAATTTTTAACTTATAAATTGGTAGGATTACTACAAAATCTTGGAGGTCAGTTATGATGCAACTGATGAGGACATCAAATCAAGCTATAGAAGATTAGCACGTGTAAGTTGTAATTTTCACTTAGAGTATGCTCTTCCCAGTTCCGAGGTATTTTTGCTTCTCCATATTGGAATTCATTTGAATAACATTGTTTTTTTTAACACTGAAACAGAGGTGGCATCCTGACAAACACAAGGACATTGATAGCATGACTGCAAAGTTTCAGGAAATTAATGAAGCTTATGAAGGTAAGTAATTTTTGAGTGAATGTTGTCTATTAACATAAAAGCAAGTGTGCTTCTTGTACTCTAGAAATGCTGACATTGATGTGTATGTGCTTTTACATCTTTTTCCTAGTACCAGTGGTAGAATTATATTTCTTGGGGTTAAGTGAAAACAGTTGATTGTGAACATGGACAATCTGCTATCCATGGTCTATCAATGCCAAAAAGGAAAGAAATAAATAAATAAACTGGAATATCTCTTTTGTAATTTTTGTGTGTGTGTGTGTTCTGTTTTTCTCCCTTTTCCATTTTCTTTTGGGTTGGGTGGGGGGGTTGATATTAGTTGGGCGTTGGTCATTGTTAATTAAACAAGCAAAGGTACTTTTTTAAAAAGGAAAAAATTGTGTTAACTGAAATTGTTACTTTGCTCCTTGACCACCCACATACAGAAGATTTTGTCTCTACTGTAATTATTTCTTTGTGAAAACATTGAGACTAACTTTCCTGTAAATAATTGGGACAATGCAGTACTGAGCAACCCAGATAAGCGCATTGAATATGACATATGTAGTAGTTATCTGATCGATAGATACACTCTGAGGGTGAGTTTTTTATTCTGTTTCCATCATTGATTTTTAGCACCGAATTCTTAATCTTCTCTTTTGCCAGCATTTGACTAATCTTTTAATCTATTCCCTAAATAACTTGGGGTTTGAACAGGAATATCTGTCCAGATTCAAGGGAATGATTCTTACTTGCAATGGACTTGGTATAAATCATTCTCCAGTATGGTAATTTGATTCTAGCTGATTGAATTTTCTCACTCAGCTTTCCTATCAAGCTAGTGAAATATTTAAAATTTGTATATACAGAGGATGAATATTGACTGCCGGTATGTTACTCCAGGGTGTGAAATCTAATGACGGTTGATTGAATTTGATGTGGAATAGGTACTCTATCATTCTCAGTTTCATTCATTATTGCAGCTATAACACACGGCATTATGATCCTCATGATTTTTTTTTTTTTAAGTGACAAGCTTGAGATTTAAGAAAGAAGAGGAAAAGAATTCTCTATCATAGAATTTAAATCTTTTTCCTATATTAACATTCAGGGAACGAAAATATTATGGAAATGTTCACATTTCTGAACGCTATTTAGAAATTGGCATCAGGAAACCCATTAAAGTTCTCTTATGTGGACCCGTTCACCTGGCATTTGTCAAATTAGAAGAAAATATGTTTCGTGATACCATGTTGCGGCAATGATCTATGGCTATTTCGTCATGCATCTTAACCGTGCCAGGATGGCAGCTGAAAACTTCAGCTGTGGAAATTCTGCCTGTGGCCTCTACATGCTGTATAGAGATAGGACCACTGTGAATCTGCGTCTTGCTTTAAGACTGGAACCAATAGCACCTCAAAAAACACCCTGGGAAGATGCATTCCTTATAGGTTTTATGGCTATGGCTTTTTTCTTTGTAGGTGGAAGTATAACAAAATAAGAAACAATTCTTTTGTTAATCCTCAACTTTTTATGTTTCAGTCATCCTAAGCCGGTAAGTATTGGAAATGTTTTGTTGTTGCACCGACTGGTTCCGTTTTTGATACCAAATTTTATTTCACTTTAGGTTGATGGCTGCCCAAGTTGAATGCCTTGAATCTCTGTGTCAGACTAACAATACTTCATGCTCTGGATAGTAGCTCAATAAAGGTCAACCTAAAGAGGTAAATGTTCATATGCTGACCAGAATTTCATTAGAGATGACTAGAGGTGGTTGTGTACATAATTCCCACAGATGGTTTCTGTAATCAGTTGTCCTTTCTCTGTTAATTAGAATTCAATAGGAGAAGAATTGTCAGGACTTCAGCATGAAACGGTTCATGCCATGTTCGAGCGAACTATTACTTGCCTAACATTTCTTCATTTACCAAAATGATAAAATATTTGGACATGGTAATCCAGAATCTGTAAGTATATCCAGGCTTGAAGACATCAGCGAGGTAGATTGCCAATCTTGCATTTGAGTGGAAACAGATTCTACAGCAACATTGATGATTGGAATTTCGTGGATGATTCATTATTACCTGCCTATCTTGCATGTTTGAAAGCAAGCGCCTATCCTCGAAAATCCGAAATTAGGCGAAAAAAAAATGTAAGACTATTGCTTCCTTTATGATGGAGCGTTCACGGACATGGTTGGCTTCTGTTGATGATTGCCTTGGTCTAGCACAGATATGGCGCTCTAGGGAAATGCATTTGGGTAGCTGTGTTGATTGAAGCTGCTTAGTTTTGCATGGATGATGTGCTTAGATTAGTTTACATCCATTGGCCTTTTAAAAGTTTATTAATAATAGCAAGATGATATCGTTGCGCACGCTAAGTTGTGGTGAAGTGTTCTCAAGGAGATCTCACTAGAGTTCCTCCGATGAAAGGAAGGAACAGATTTTGTCTGAGCTGATTAATTACCAGAACGTTATACGTTGCTATTGTCAAAATTTGGTCAGTGAAATGCCCATTTCACTGTCAATTATGCCAAGGAAAAGACCAAAACTGAAGCAATAGGAAGAATTTTATACATCTTGAGTCACATCTTTTAGCCCTTTCCCTTCGAAAAGGAACAGAGACACTGGGAGTCATCTTGGAGCTCTTGGATCACGTCAAGGGTGCTTGTCCAGCTCTGCATATAGAATCATGCACTTGGAGCTCTTGGTACCTCTTTTGCGCATCGAGCAGCGTTGACCCGAAGTAACAAGATTCCAACGCAACTCCTGAAACCAAAAACCATAGCCATTCGCACCTAGCGAATACGTAAACCAATTGTGCATAGGTTTCTAGTATGTTTCTCACATCTGGGGTTTGGTCCATGCACGACAGCTGTTGCTGGAATTCTCATTACGCAGGGGATCCAGAGCCACCCTTGGATTGTAGATTCGAGGTGCATGTCAAGAAAGCGAAGGCTATGCGTGTTTTCAGTGTCTTCCATGTGAAAGATACAATCAGACTCCAATTAATTCTAGTAGGCATCGTCGAGTTCGTTTTAATACAATGACTTCGTTTGATGTCGTTAAATAATCGTCTTCGTTGTTGAAGCCTTAACAATGCTACAATGAGAAGGATGTGTAACATCATGGTTCCATTTGTGAGAACAAATGCTTAAGGTGCCATTTGGATTTGAAATAGATTTTGCGGATTGGAAAGCTCAATGCCTGCTTGCAACCTCTTCGCACCAGGGAGCAATTTCTCGATTGCAATGGAAATGAACTTCTTAATATTTTCTTCATGAGACCCTTCTAGTTAATCGAGGATCTGGCGTGTTCAAATCATGTTCGGTGCAAGAGGTCATGGGAGCCATGGTTCGTTTAACTATATAGTTCTTGGATGAGGGAGGACAAATTCCAATTCCACCACCTTAAATTTGGCGAAAATATTTAATCAGTGCTCAATTCTAAAAGATGAATTGTCACAAATACGCCGATCAATTGTCGTCCGGCAAAATAATGTGGCCAACATGGCACATTCGTGGAACATGTTTCTCGAGTCGAATGTAAACCAAGTTGGGAGGGCTCCCACTTTGCTGTTCGTTCGGATGGGTAAAGATTGTGGATAGAGGGGTGACCTTGAGGAGGAGTTGAAGATGGAAGATTAAATTTCTAACATGAATGGGATTGAATGGTGCTCTCATTTTTGAAATATAGATTATTTGCTTGGTCCACGGGAGTGGGAAAGAGGCATTTAGCTTGGTGATGGATCTGCGGTAGGTTGGATGCTATAGAGGAGCAGATATGGTGCAAATTGATACTTTTTTAATTTGATTTTGATTGGATGCTGGTACAGATAGATGCGATATATATCTCATAAGTTATGATTTGAAAAATACTATCGTCAGAATCTCATAAACTATGATACTGACTGAATGGAGTCGTGTTCCAATTTGAACCACCTAAAATGCATGTGTTTTACGAGTCATTTGATGTTAAGTGTCGATGATGGCGTCTCTGTTTTTTTTTTTTTTTTTTTTTTTTCTCTTTTTTCTTTTGCTTTTAATTTTTATCCCCCGTAATAATTCTCCTCGCCAAAGCAGATCTTACGACATCGGCAGTATCTTTAGCCGCCACCACATCGCCCAAAACAGGTGAAATGAAAGGAATTTCTGTATCCTCTGCAAGTTAAGTGGAATCTTTCGATCAGAGAAATACGCGATCGGAAAATAATTTAAGTTAGAAGTTACTCTACAGGCTGCTTTCTATAGATTAGTCAACATCTGGATGCAAAGGGTTTCAAAGATCGCCGGCGGTTAAAGGAATGTTTCTGCCCATACAAGCAAATGTTTCTTAATTTACGTTGCAACTTCATTTATATGCATAAAAAAATGCGTTCTCGTCAGAGATTATGGGATTAGTGGTGACGTAGAGATCGTCGCTGAAGATCACCTTCCTCCATCCTCTTCCCTAACCATCGCCCTTCCTCCTCAGTCGCTATCACCCCTCCTCCCTCCTTCCCAGCCATCACCCCTCTTCCACCCTAACTACCGCTGCCCCTCCTCCCTTCTCCCCAACCACCTCCTCCTAAGCCATTGCCCTCCCTCCTCTCCTGCTGCCACCCCTCCTCCTTCCTCTCCCTCTCCTCTATTCCCACCTTTCAAGAGAAATTTCTCATTTTTTTGGGATTTAAATGTAATTAGAAAAATTTCATAAGATATGAATATAAAAATCTTAATTTTTTTAGAGTTACATGTTAACCATAGCTACTGTTATTTATCATTATGTAACAACATGAGTATACATATATAATGAAGTATTTGAGGATATGTATGTAATTACATATGTTTACAAAGGTATTGATGTAAAAGAATCATTTCTTTTTCTATGTCACTACGTTTGTTTTCGTTTTTCTTCTTTTTCTTTTTTTTTTTTTCCCCTTTCCCTTGTCACCTCCCCTTCCTCCTATCTCATCCCCTACTCCACCTTTACCACCTACTCCTGGTGCCCTCAACATCAAACTCTCTCTCTCCACTATCTATATTGATGCCATTGTTGATCATACCCTTACATGCTCAGGTCCCTTAAAGGAGGGAGATTGGTAACTGGGTACCTAGAGGCTCGAGGAAGGCTAATGAGATTGGAGCTGGATCAAGGCACCACAGCTAGTCAAGGGAGTAAGTGGGGGTGGTTTTGTGGAGGTGTCAAGGCCTCCTTGTCTTAAGGTCAAAGTGGCGAACTATCTTTGGTGCAAAAAGGTATGGGGATTAGAAAGATGGATAATGAAACGATCCAAGTCTAAACTTGAATCTAATTGAGAAAATTTAAACTTAACAATTTATTAGGTATGAGTCTTATAAATCCAAATAATCATCTAAAATATTTAAGTTAAAGTTGACAAGTATTAATTGTCAATCATTTACATTTCACCACTCACTTTCATATGTTTATGATGTGGAACTATCTTTGAAAGTATTTCAGATAAGTTTGTGATCGAGAGGATATATGCCCAAAGATGATCAATGTGGAGTTGCAAGTTGTCTAAGTAGAAGGAAAGGTGAGTGATCAATATATGTTTTTAAGTAAGTAGAGGTTTAGTTTTTAGAGTCTGGCAATTCATACCCAAGTTTTATAGGAATTGAATCCTCCACGAAGAAGAAATCATGTAATGAACTAAAGATCAAGAGCAATCCAATCCCAAGAATAAAGGAGCACACGACCGTGAATCCCTCAAAAAAGAGGAGGGAAATCACAATTGGAGAGCAATTCCAGGAAATGGAGATGAGATGAAGAGTACAATATGATGTAAGCATATTCATACATCTGAATTCCATGCCACTATGGCAGAATCCCATAATTAAGGGATTATATTACAATGCTAGAAGCACATTCTGTATATGATTACAAGTGTGGTCATCAATTGGTTATTGTTGATATTAGCATCACACCAACCGAGATATCTTTTACCCTCCATGTCACCCATTTTGTTTGCCATCCACCCGTCCAAGTATGGCATCCATGTGATGTGTTAAAATTGACATACAAAAATTTCAGTCCCACCTAAGTCCATTATTATTTTGGTTTGATTTCACTCTTTATTTTAGACTCAAGTTTAATTATTTAGGCTAAGTTTGGATCAAGGTGAGTCCAAGCTCAAATGATGGAAGACCAACCCCTACTTAGAGTGTTAAAAGCAACCGAAATTTTTTATATTCATATATGATATAAATATGTATATATATATATATATGTATACATATATTGTCACTGACTATAGATTTAGGCACCTCATTTTAAATCCAATTTTCTTATTCCTATCACTATTTATATATCGTATGTACACTTGGTTGTTTGTTTATCTAATTTAGTATTAACTACAAGTATGTATAAGGTAAGCACCTCTTGCTTTATTATTAGCACATGCTATGAACTAGGATACTCTGAAAGTTTTCAATCTTTACATGGCCAGATGCATATCGTCAGCACCAAGAATTGGTTGACTTGGCCTTGGCTCATCTCATTTACTTCATACCAAGATTGGGTTTTAGCCTATAAAAAAGGGCTTTAGCTTAGTCCAAACCCAAATAAATTGCAATCACAAACGAAGGTTTAGGCTGATCAATTTCCTTCCCCAAAGAAGGGAGAGTAGAATAGATGATCGAGAGTATACGGAAATTACAATCACAAGAGAGACCGCTGGTTTTGGCCAAATTGACCTGACCCTGCCGAAAGCCCAATCTTGTCGCTTGAATCGAACATGAGGTTGTAGTCAACTTGAGTTGGACTTGAGCCAAGATTTTTGACCCATCAGGTTTACTTGTTCAGCTACCCATTAAATGCATTCGCCCTGCTAATATCAAATCCCAAGCCAAGAGCAGCTCATTTACTATCGGATTAGGCTTTGTCCAATTGCTATCACTCCTAAGCTTAGGCCAACCCAAGAAGTCCGAGCGTTACCCATAATCTTATCATATCAATTAAGCTCATTAATTATTTAATTTATTTGTTCAAATCAATATCTAAATTACCACTTGCCCCTTTTGTATTAAAGAAACATGAATGCTTTGTCAGATATTGAATAATTAGATAAAATTTGAAATTATAACGAATAATTTCTTACTGGCCTAATCAGGCTGGGACGAGCTTAAATCGTCCAAGCCTATTTGCAGGCGGATTGGGCTTAGCTCACTTGATGTCCTAAATTGCAACCCAAACGCAATGGGGTCGAGTACCTATAGGCTATGGGTCTATCAAGTACCCAATCTAATGCCCCTGTTTACCCGTAAGGTAAATGGATTGGGGACCCACGAGCACAAGTTTACTGTATACAACATACGATACACACACATATCTATACAACAGTATTGCCAAGGAAAAAGACATACATATACAAAAAAAAAAAACAAAAAAAGAGATTTTTATTTATATATTCCTATAAATTTTTAATAAAACATATATATCTTTATATATTTGATATTTATCTATATCCACACCACCCACTTGTCTGTCCACTTCCACCACACTATCAAGCCCTACCACCACCTCTCACTGTCCCACACCCTTTACCTTGAAGCCTCCATCTCCCCTTCCATGCTCCTCTCCTCCCTTTATGATGCCCTCGTCTCTCACCTCTCCTCCTCTTCCACACCCCCCCATGGGGTACTTCCTCTACCTCCTTGACCCCATTCCTACCCCAAAACCCTACACCTATTACTTCTACGACTCCCCCTCTCATCCCCCTCCTCAACCTTCTCCCACTACCTCGACACCATGTGGACCACCTCTGACCGGTACATATGGATCGACCACTCCACTAGCCCCATCGATTACAACCTCGCCCTCTCCGACAATAGCCTCATCCATCATGACGAGTTCCATGCCCTCATTGCCTTGTACTTCAAGGACCATCGCCCTAAGAGCAACATGATGGACGACCTCGCCTCCCTCGTCCTCAACAGCTATAATGCCCTTCTTGCACGCCCCCGTCGTATCCCCGTCTTCCTTGAGGCCTCCCTCATTTGCTTCATCAACATCTACAATTCATATTTTGGGTTTAGTTGATGGGATGTGAGTGGGAGGAGGAGGAGGAGGAGGTCAAGGAGGAATGTTGGAAGAAGAAGAAAGAGGGTGTGTTAGAAAATATATGAAAAATTTCAAGGACATAATTGTAAATTTTTTATTTTTTAAATGTTTTTTTAGATATCTTCATTTAAGTTTAACAGAGGAGAGCTATAGGGCCATAAGTTTGAAAGGTATATATATATAAAAGGATATATACATTTTATGGAAAGTTTAAAGGAATATATATATATATATATATATATATATATATATATATATATATATATAAACCTTTACAAAAAAATAATCTAATAATAGAGTTTTGTTTAAACTTCATCCAATCATAACCCACAAAATGATCATCTCTGAGAACCATAACTTGCTTCGAAAGAGATATTACGAGCAAATTTTCGTGGGATACGTGTGATTCTAGTTTGTGGTTATTTGCTCCTATTTTTCATATTGTGGAAAGCAATAGAATATGTATGTTCTATTTTCTATTTCACAAGTGGACGTTGATTTTGAACACAAATAAACTAGACGTGTAAATGGGCCAGCCCAACTCACTCTAAACCCATTTATTTTGAGCCGAGCACAAATTTGGGTTGACATGTGACAAAATACAAAATTGATCGGCCTTGGCACGACTCGCTAGCCCAATTAAGTGGGCTTAGTTCAGGTCTCATATGATCCACAAGGGTCCAACCACATGTTGAGGGCTCGCCCACCCATATTGTGATAGGACTTGAGTCAAGCAATTCTTATTTTAGCCTAGTCCAACCCGATTAGCCGTTCAAAAAGACTATATATATATATATATATATATATATATATATATATATTAAGAGCATAACAAGACTATATGCATATACATATTCTTTGAAAAAGTCACATGTTACCAAACATCCAAGTGATTCAAAACCCTCCCCAGTTCTCCCCATGATAATTGTGCATTGAATCGTGTAATCACTTAAATTGACTTTATGTCCTTCAAAAATCCCTCACAAATAATTTTTACTTTGGAAACTTTTATTTATGCCCATGGATCGGCCCAACATAGCCTGACCTCTTTAAATCAAATGTAAGTGCAAGGATGTTACAAAGTTTGCATTTAACTACATTTTGAATAACTCAATTGTGCAACCTTCAAACGATGGCCCCGTCCCTCCGCAAATGGTGCAACCACGAAAGGGAATAAAAGGCAAAAATAAACATTGAGCGCAAGGAGACAAGTCAAAAGGAGAGTTGGTGTCCTTGAAGCCGAGGCCAAATCGCCCAAACACCACACAGGTGGAGAGGGCGACGTCTACCGGATACGAATGCCCATCCATCTCAAAAACCAAAGCCATTGACGGATACGGACACCCAAAACAAGGAACGTTACGTAACTCACACGACATACGAAAATTAACCACAAGAAATAATGACAATAGAAGGAGGATAAGAATATATTACTTTGGAAAGGGAACGCAGACACCTCCACCCCTCTCTCTCTCTCTCTCTCTCTCTCTCTCTCTCTCTCTCATCGAATCGGGCGATCGATCAGGAGACCCGATCCACAAACAAGTCCATACCCAACAGAACTAAGATCAAGGTGAGCAGACACACAAATCTCCCACCTCGAATGGTTGCCTCTTGGCATATATGTTCCCAATGGCTTTTTTCCCTTGTGCATGCTTTGCCATAAACAGAGCATGGAGGAGGAGGAGGAGGAAGGGGAGAAGAGGAGGTGGCCACCATGGTTGATGCCTCTTCTCGGCACGAGGTTCTTCGTGCAATGCGAGTTCCATGCGGAGTTCAACAAGAGCGAGTGCAACATGTATTGCTTGGATTGCACCAGTGGTGCCCTCTGCTCCGTTTGCCTCGCCTACCACCGGGGCCATAGGATTATCCAGGTAAGGTTTCCGTCCTGCTTCGTTTTACTCCGCTTCACTTCGTACATGTACTTGGGTACGCTCGTATTCGAGTAGGGTTCGGGCTACGAAAGTTGGAATGATTTGTGATCTCCAGATCAGGAGGTCGTCGTACCACGATGTGATAAGGGTGTCAGAGATGCAGAGGATGCTGGACATCTCAGGCGTCCAGACCTACGTCATCAACAGCGCGCGCGTCGTGTTCCTCAACGAGCGCCCGCAGCCGAAGCCCGGCAAGGGAGTCACCAACACGTGCCACGTATGCGGCCGGAGCCTTCTCGACAACTTCCGCTTCTGCTCCCTCGGCTGCAAGGCACGTGCTGTGCTTTATCTTACCATCCTTCTGCAAAGTAAACACCGACACAGGATATCCTCTGTTTCTGTGAACACAGGCTCGTGTTTCCGCAAACTCTGCACATGCAGACTCGGGTTTTTGTTACGCAGTGGTTACTTAATTGCATGTTGGTTACCCTTTTTTTTTTTTTTTTCTTTTGCATGCAGATTGCTGGAACCAGAAGGGATTATGATTTTCCTAAGGATGTGAGGAGGAAGGAGATTGGGGAATCGGACTCGGAGGATTCGTGCACGAGCACGAGCCATGGGAGGAGCTCAAACTTTACGCCAAGTACACCACCGCCGATTGGCGCCTTGAGCTTCAGGAGTGCTGCAAAGAGGAGGAAGGGGATCCCTCGTAGGGCTCCTCTTGGTGGGTGCTGCTTGTTCGATTAGTGGGTGCAACTTAGAAGCCAAAGGTGAAGAATGGACGATAATATATTTTTATATAACAATCAATGTAGAATGGTGATTGCTCCCAATATACGTACAGGTAAACCATTGCTTCAAGTGTTTCTCAAATGTGTATAGATTTGGATAGACACATGTATAGTAATGTTAGTTCGTATACTTGTTTGAAGTTTAATTTGAATTTGTAGGAATGGTGGTGTGATTGTCGTTGATAGAGAAGTAAAACAATAAGTTAATTAGGGTACATCGTGCTTTACTGGTTTTGGTGAAGAAACTGAACCTGTTCAAGGGATAGGTTGGACCAAAGATCAAATTGACCAGGCTAACTTTGAAACTGACCTCGATCCAAGCCTGGTTTGACCTGATCCAGCCCATGAGTCGAAACGCTCGACTAGGTCAACTCGTGGGCCAATATTTACATTGCATTCATCCACTAATTTAACAAATATTTTCTCTATTAGAACTGCATTAATATTTTATTTGATGTAATTGCACTTCAGATGGGAAAAGTTAGGCCATGCTACTTTTTTTTATTTTTTTTATCTTTTTATGCCAGCCAAAGAAGAATAAAGTTAAGTTACATGCATAAATATAACAAGGAAATGATAAAAAGGAAGTTCTTGGGTTTAGTTAGTCATAGAGCGGATTGGATCAGGCCAAAATATTGAAAACTCAATCCCAATCTGTAGTTGATTGGGTCGAAGCTTAGGCTGGTTCATGCTGGCTTGATGGCTAATTTCCTAAACCTAAGCCTAACCATGTGAAGGAACTAACGTTGAACTGTAGGGAGAATTCCAGGTTTCAAGATCATTAAATGCCTATTGTGGAGCACTGTGGACCCAACTTTACGAAACCACATCCTCAACGAAACCACTGCCAACCATCGATTGCGTCTTGCTGGCGGAACGTGTCAAGTGCCTTAGCCCAAGGAGCCAATAGTTTGATAGTGCTGGAGACAAATTAAGTCCAACTTTAGATGAACAGTGACATATAGAAAAGCTAGACAGAAAAAGTCCTCGTAGACAAAATCTAGCGATCAGATAACGATCAAACAAATGTAGCTGTGAGGTTAATTTTATTTAAAACTATTCATATAGAATCAAATTAAATGGAGCTGTCTCACATCACATCAAATCAAATGTCACAGCATCATATATATATATATATATATATATATATATATAGAAACATGACCATGGAGAAGCCTTTGCATCTGGTCTCTTCTCCACCTCAAGTGGCAATTATGGGCCACAGTATTGGGTGGCTCGGAGGCCCACCAATCACCTTCTTGTTCCATCTCCAATGAGAATGATTGGATTGGTAGGTACGAGTGGTGGGTTCCTCCTCCGGATAAGGAATGTGTAATACCCATGATTTCAGCAAGGTCATTACGGTTTGGTAAGTATTTTAGCAATGAGGATGTATGTTTGACGGCGGCCACCGGCGGAGGGTCAGTCAATGGTGATGTGGTCGTTGCCGGTGGTTGAGTAGCTGTGTGGTGTTGTTTGTTTCTATTTTGTGTAGGTCTTGCTGCTGCTGTGTGTAGTTACTTGTGTGCTAATTGATTAATCTATTCTCTTTTTTTTTTCTTAGTGATATTTTTTATTTTATTGGAAATCATGTGTGATTCCGTATTTTATAAGGTCAGCATGGTTCTTTGAAATGTTTCTTATTGATGTTTGTTATTTTACAAGTGTGTGATCGATCTTCTTTAGGAGATTGTCTAATTTTCGATCTTAGGTTACTTTCTTCTCCTTTTTTTTCTTTATTTCTTAGTCTTATTTTTTTTCATTTGGGCATCCCCTTGTTTCAACAAGTCATTTTTCTTCCTCCTCTTAAGGGTTAGGTTTCTCTACCTTTTTCCTTACGTCTGGGAAACAAGGTAGAAGGCGATCTCAATATGTTTTATTCAAGCGTGGAAGATGGGGGGTTTTGTGTTAGCTATGTAGCTTCAATATTGTCCTACCAAATAATTCGAGGAGATGAATTGTTAATGCCAAGTTCAGCACAAAGAGATAGAAGCCATTGTAGTTCTGCAGCTGCATTGGCCACCTAGCGAAACCCAACCTCAACGCTTGATCGAGATACAGTAGGTTGCTCCTTAGAACTCCACGAAATTAAAGAATCCTCGAAAAATATAGCAAAACTAGGGGTTGATTTGCGGTCATCTTGAGAACTGGCCCAATCAACCTCACTGTAGGCCTGAATGGCAGCAGGGAACGAAGTCTTCTAAATATGTAGGGAATATTGAATGGTGCCCTTAGAGATATCTTAATCCACGCTTAAGTCTCTCAAAGTGTTTGTTTGTGAGGCCATGCATCATTTGGAAAAGTTTGTTGACCACGTATGTTATAGTCTGGTGTGGTGAATGTTAGATATTGAAGTTGACCAATTAATTGTATGTAAATTGAGGGCTCAAGTAGAATATCTCCCGTGAACATTTCATTGTTTTAACAAGTTTAATGTCTTGTAGTTGGGGACTTGTTAATATGTTTGCAATGTAACGTTGTTGGGAAAGAGACAACCTATAAGTTCCTTTTTAAGCTCAATTCCCAGAAAGATTGAAGAGAATCCCAAATTGTGAATCGAAAACTTCAGAGGTTAATGGTCGAAGGAAGTCATCAGAGAGCTTTTTATTGGAAGATACCATCAAAATGTCATCCACATATATGAGAAAGAAGATTTTGGCCAAGCCATGGTGCATAAAAAATAATGATGTACCAGTCTTTGAAGCTTAAA
Source organism: Thalassia testudinum (assembly GCA_037157565.1). NCBI lineage: Eukaryota > Viridiplantae > Streptophyta > Magnoliopsida > Alismatales > Hydrocharitaceae > Thalassia > Thalassia testudinum. Next base: position 9,548,243 of record JAZHRO010000059.1, on the reverse strand, counting down.
ATCCTTTAGAAATTAGGAATAGACTTAATCATTTATACCATGCATGAAGAGCTTGCTTTAGTCCATAAAGATATCTGTTTAGTTTGCAAACATGTGTAGGAAGGTTTGAATGAATAAACCCCTACAATTGTTTCATGTACATTGTTTCCTCTAAATTGGCATGGAGGAATGCATTGTGTGCATCAAATTGTATCAAATGCGAGTTGCGTTGAACAGCTAGAGATAACAGGAGATGTACAATAGTTGCTTTAACAACTGGGCTGTAGGTGTCAAAACAATCTTCGCCGAGTTGTTGATGACAGCTTTTGGCAACTAATCTTACCTTAAACTGATCAATGGAGTCATCTAATTTACATTTGATGCGATAGATCCATTTGTTTCCTATAATATTCATGTTAGGATGGCGTGGAACAAGGGACCAGGTATTATTTTTAATGAGTGCATCAAATTCTCCCGGCATAGCTTGTTGCCAACAGTTTTGTTTACTTGCTGTTAAGAGAGAAGTTAGTGTGTATTCATTGATAGAAACTTGAAGAATCTTGGGAAGAGGATGTGAAGAGGCCTGATAGACTTTCTTTTCAATTATTCCATTTAGATCTCGTGTTCTCATTGAGTGCAATTTGGTAGGAATTGAAGTAGACAGGGGAATTAATACTGCTGCTGGCAATATTGGTGGGGCAGAATTACGTGGATGATCAGTAGATATTTCGGGAGAATTAATGGGAGGGGGTATTTGGGAAGATGAATTGGTTGTTGTGGTGATGGAAGGTGCAGGAAATGAAGTATATATAAATTCAGGAATCATAAGGACTGCTGGTGGACTGGAAGATAAGAAATGGTTGGAAGAAGAGGTCATGGACTTGAAAAGATACAAAGTCTCATAAAGAACGACAAATCTAAAAGTAACAATTTTGTCTAAAAGAGGATTATAACATTGATAGGCCTTGTGATGGGCTCTAAACCCAAGAAAAATATGTAAAGAGGAATGGCGTTGAAGTTTATGTGAAAGTGTAAGGCTTTAGATAGGGAAAACATCCACATCCAAACATCCGATCGAAAGAGTAATCAAGTTTACTATTGTATGGTAATTCATAAGGAGATTTGGTGAAGGTAAGACATTTATAATTTGAGTGGCATAAAGTGCTTCATGAGATCAGAATCTGGAGGGAACTTGACCTTCAAACAATAATGGCCGTAACATTCAAGCAACGTGCTTGTTCTTCCTTTCTGAACTCCCATTTTGCTGAAGCGTGTAGGGGCCTGAAATTTGATAAAGAATCCCTTGGTGCTTGAAACATTTGAACCATTGATGCAGTTGATGATATTCGCCTCCCCAATCAGACTGAAATACTGTAATGGATTTAATTATCAAATTGTGTCTTTATCATGGCAAAGAAATTAAGTGTTAATCAATAAACATCAGATTTCTGAGAAAGGGGAAATAACCAGACAAATTTGGAGAAGCCATCAATACAACTAACATAATATTGAAAGCCTTCAATTTACATGATAAGGCACTACCATACGTTAGAGAAAATTAGATCAAATGTTGTATTATTAGTAGCTCCAGTACTGTATAATGGTAACATGTGCGATTTTGCTGCATAACAAATGGAACATGGATTTCTAATTTTATTGTTTGTAACAGAAATGTTATTATTGTTGAGAAGTTTCTAAAGAGTTTAAGGATTAACGTGGCATAGGCATTTATGCCATGGAGAAAAGGAGAATTTTGGTGATGTAGTTGATGCTGATAGAGCAGTTGAAGTAGAATGTCTTTTTCGAAGCCATACTTGATACATCCCTTTATTAGTGTGCCCCCACAGTTAAGATCCTTTACCACCCAATAGTTAGGATAGAGTTTCAAGTAACAATTATTATCGTTGGTAAAGAAGTAGATGCTCAATAGATTGTTAGAAACATGAGGGACAGTTAGCACATTATGTAAATGAATATCTTTAACACTACTAGTGGGAATAGTTTTATGACCAACATGTGAGATTGACTTACCACTACCATTGCCCTAGACCACTCGATCAGAGCCACCATCGTTGGAGTCAAGATTCAGATTATTCAAAGAGCCTGTTATATAATGAGACGTGCCACAATTGGTGATCCGTGGTTGGGTAGGAAGAGAGGCTTGAACATATACAACATTTGCTTGAGAACTAGAGGAATTCTTATATCTGTTCCAACAAGGTAGTGTAGAATGATTCATTTTCCCACAAATTTGACGAGTGACACTTGCTACATATTATTTGTTTGTAAAATTGTTATTGTTTGAATGGTCTCCACGATTAGGGAAATGTCCTCCTCGATGATACTCCCCCCTACCATGATTACCTCTGAAACCTGCTCTAGTTGTTTGATTTACTGAATGGTTGGCAAGGCATTTTGGTGCAACAGACATTGTTCTTGATTTAGAAGTAAATTAACAACTTCATTAAGGGTTAAGTTGCTTCGTGAGGTAATTGTTGGTGCTAGAGCACCACGATCATTTGTTTTGATGATAACAAAACACGTGTTATTTAACATTTGCAATTTGAGTCCTAGATTTCAGGTCAATTGCAAATGTGGACGTGTTTAGACGGAACTCGAGCTCGCATCCAGGACGGATTGGAGGAGCTTGACGGAAAACAGAGGAGGTTCGCGTGGAGCGACAGATTGAAGATAGAAGACAAGAAGAATAGGATAGATTCTTTTTAATCCTTTCATGTACTTTTATCTTTATTTTTCTTGCTCTTTATTTTCCTTAGAAAATTATGTTAAAGAGCCTCAAAGAACCCTAACAGTAGTCCTAGGAACACCGGCACAACCCTAGGATACTTAGGTTTTCTGTAGAATACTTAGAAAACCAATATAGGGTTCAAACAGCACTTACAGACGTCTAATTCCAAAATCAGACGTCTGATAAAGCATTTTAAGACGTCTGACTGTTGTTTCAGACGTCTGATAACCGTTAGGCTGGACATAGTTAGTTCTGTCTGATGAAATCAGACGTCCAGACCTTAGACCAGACGTCTTAGGAGACGTCTGATGACTTTGCCAGACGTCCAATTAGTGGACCGTTGGCTGGCTTCGCAAACACTCCAGATATGACCGTTAGAGCCTTATCAGACATCCTTAGGCCTTTCTAGACGTCTGATAAATGACCGTTTTGCCTCGGCTGACCCAAAATCTCTTCTCAGAGATTTTCTAGCCGTTGCAACGTTTGGAAATCAATTCCCACAGTAAAAGTAGGTTTCCAGACGTCCAGACACAGTGCCAGACGTCCTGTCTGTCGTCTGATGGACTTGTACGAAAACCCTATTTAGATCTGATTCAAGTCAGGGAGAAACCCGCATAGAATCAGACGTCTGACCTTGAAATCAGACGTCTTAAAGTGGCCTTCCAGACGTCTGATGCCAGAGTTAGACGTCTGATAACCCTGTCAAATGTAATCATTGTCCTGATTTCGGCCTGATTCTCTTGGGCTTTGTTCCCAACGGCTATGGAAGCTTTTCCAAGCCTTCCAAAGCCTTCCTAAGGCCTCTATAAATAGAGGGGAGCCTTTACACACAATACACACACCTAGAGAGACCAAGATACACAAGAAACAATTTGTATTACACTTTCCACTCTCTTGTGTCCTAGCTAGCTCTTACTCTCCAAGCTCAAGCACCATTCTCTTGAGAGCATCAAGCTGTTGCGCACCCGCTCTCCTGCCGTAGTTCACGAGAGCGAAGTTGCGCCATCGCGTGGCTCACGCACCGCGTCATCGTCGACGCACTCCTTGCAAAGGGGAGTTTCCTAAATCCTATAGAAGCTTAGGTTTATTACTTTGTTGGCTCTATAGGTTTGTTGTTTATTTTACCTTTGTCTTTTGGTTGGGTATTCACTTTGCGAATTCCCGTCTCCTTCGTGGGACAAAATCCTTCTCGTGGAGAGAAGGGGTTGAGGAACGCTACCCTCGTACTTGTAGCGTGGTTGTACTGAGGTTGAATCACCCTCGTTTAAAGTGATTCATTTAGTGGATTTTGATCAACTAGGTTGATCGGAAAATCCTAACTCGAGAGGGTTAGGTGGTGGTTTTCACCCGGTTTGGGTTTCCACCTAAAAATACCTGTGTACATTTTGTGATTGCTTATTTTTGTGAGATTGTTTATATTTTCAATTCCACATTTTTTTTTCACGCTGATCTCACCCCTCCAAGTAGGGAACTTTCAGTAATAACAAAAACAATAGAATCATAGTCAGAACTAAGGCTGTTGAGAATTGCAAGAATAAGATCATCATCATCAAGGCATTTTCCAACTGTAGCTAAATTCAAAGCAAGCTGGCCAAGCTTTGTTGACTAATTCAAGTATCGTGAAATCCCCTTTCTTCTAAGAAGTCAGAGCAAATCTATATTGAAAGATTTGTGCTTTGGATTAGTGCCAAATAGATTCTCCAGATAGTTCCAGACGTCACGAGAGGATGCGAGATTAGAAATCTAAATGCAAATGTCCTCGTTAATAGAGGACACTAGCCAACTTAGCACCAATTGGTCTTTCTTGTTATAAGCAATAAAATCATTCTTAAGAACTTGAGATACTTGTTGTGTTGCTTTCATCGAGTTTTAAGAAATGTGCGTTATAGTACAGTTAAAAAAAATGATACAGCATTTAAAATTTATAAACTTGAAAGCACAAGTGAGTCTGAGGTCATTCGTAGGAAACAAATTTAGAATTTACACACTAATCTCAATTAGGAAATAATGAGCACAATCAATTAAATACAAGAAAGATATGAATAATCTACTAAAAAATACATTCAATAATAAGCCAAATTGTATCTCAAAAGTTGCTAAGAAAAACTCTAAAAATGGTGATTTAGATCACCAATTAACCTCCCACATTAAGCACATATCCCAAATATCTCAATTTCCCAATTCAAACATCGCTACAGTGGTCTTGAATCACTTATTCCTCAAATTCCACGTCAGATAAGCATTTGATTCAACCCTAGATATTTCCACAGTAACTCCAGGCAGACGTTGGTAAGGCGCTATAGATGCCTTAAGTCATCAAAGTCTTGGCACAAGCCACAGCTCAAAGCCTAAGGCACACCAAACATAAGCCTCAGAAATGCTAAGTGTTAAGAGTATAGGCACGAATTTTGAGGCATGAACAGTGCAAAACCACCCCCACCCTCCTCAGATTTCTTTCTCTCTCTCTCTCTTCCAGACCCAGTTATGGTTAATCTGGTGAACAATACTGGATAATCGGGTCGTGAATAGTGACCAGGCTTACCGGCATGCGTGGTGAGCGAGGTGTGCAAGGTGCGTGAGGTGGGGACCTTACCCCCGCTGTGTTGAAGCGATAAGGGCTTGGCACAGAATCAACTTATGTGTCTTCGCGGGCCTCTGTCTTTCCGATGTGGGACTAAAGTCCCTCTCCCTTCACATGTAGCTGTAGCTGAATCGAGTGAGAAATTGAGGTAGTAGTTGCTGCTTCTTCGGATGATTGATCTTGTAGACACCTATAGTGGTTAAAGCTGCTTCGAATGAGATTAGCTATTGGTCGAATGAGGGTTGGAGTGGTGCTATGGAGGTCAGAGAAGATGGTGGCAGTGATGGTGCTTCGGCGGGGCACCTGAGACAGGAATATGGGCTAAAAGCCCCTGTTAAATAGCTGGGAAGCTCCGCCGTGAAGTGACAGAGCGTGGGGTGGTTGTAATTTAGTGTGTGAGGGTGTGAACCGGCCAACCAGTGTTGGAGATGGTGGCAGGGATCGGGGGTGTTCGGTCGGCCAATTGAAGAAGCAAAACTCCTAATTAAGTTAGAGCTTTTACTCGTGATAGTGAGACGAAGGTGTAGGTGGCGGTGGCGTGGCATTTCGTTGAGTGTAGTGACCGGACAAAGCTCGTTGGAGCTTCGCCAATTGTGAAGAAGACTGAGAGGGAGATGGTGGTGTGTTGGTCGATTTAGGAGGAGGAGGTAGGATGGATCTAGAGAGGGAGAGGAAGAAGAATACCTAGCTAAGGGACGAAGGGGAAGAGAATGTGGAGAAGATCATCGTAGGGGGTGGAGGTGTAGTGAACAAATTGGAAGAAAGATTTGAGAAGGTTTGAAAGAAGATGAAGATGAGTCCATTGACGAAAGTAATAAGATGAAATGGAGATTGCTTACTACTTAGAGATGATGATGTGAAGGATCCCAATATCCGCACTAAGTTGATCCTAATTCTCCTTAAATCGACAAAGAAGAACCTAGATCTGACGCAACCTATCATAAATTTGGCGAAGAGAATCAATGATTTTATGAAGTTGACCACCTGTTCGTTTGATCATAGCACAACTGCTACTCCCTAGCCTCGAAAAGATTCTATAATACCATCTTAGAGCGGTTAGGTAGAGAGGACGAAATGTGTTTGTTGTGTTGGAGTTGTGTTTGAAATAGAGACACACCATCTTATTTATAGCTCTGAGTTGTAGCTGTGGTTAGTGCTAACAGCTCAGAGGTTATTACAATAGACATGTGATTACAATTGCAAATGTATCCCTTACAGGAACATATTAACATACAGGGACATTAATTAGATGAAGGCCTTGTTAAAATCTTTGTTATGGTGATAGTCTACCAACACTGATGCATTTTATGTGTCCATGATGACTTAAATGTGAACTTTTATCCAAGTTGAATGTTACCCTTTTTCACAAACATCATTACACTCAACTGTCACAAGAAGGAGAATTGATATTACAATCACATAGGACAAGTTGATTTTTACCATGTTCCATTTGAAAAGAGACCTATGTCCTTGACGAGATCTAACTATCATTAACATCTTGTGATGAGTATTGAAAAGGCTTCAAACTCTAAGGCCAGTTGTTCAAAGTTGTGAAAATGTAAAGAAACCTCTCTTGAAATGTGTTATGCAATATGTATTGCAAAAAGGATATGTAGTTGCATACTCTCCTTAAATTGCGAATTTGGTAGGCTTTATACTACCTTACACCTCCTCAAAATTAAATATCTGTATTTTTTGCATTTGAACCAAATATCATTGGTAATTGTTAAATATTATCGATTATTTTTAATTTCAACCTAAATAACACAGGTAATTTTTAAGATATCATTATAATATTTTAGATATCACTAGTGATTTTAACTTATAAGTGAAAATTACTAATGATTTTTTTGTTTTTGATAGATCGAGAACCCTACCACGTGTATTGTAAGAGATACGAGACTTTTCGCGTGTCAATAACAGATGTCATTGGTGATATTTGAATATACCAGTGTATTTTACTGGTGGGTCCCACGCAAATATATTTTCTTGCATGTGAGGGAGACATGTTGTGTGGTCAATATTTCTGCATTGCATTTTGGATTGCAAAATAAATTTCTCTATGATCGTCTTTAAAAGTTTTAGGAAAAAAGTATGCATAAAAGTTGCTAGTTTATCCTAAGAGTTCTTATATTTAAAATTATATCAATCTTTCTTATCTTACAATTTCTTCTTGATTTATGTTTGGACTTCTTACGTTCAGACTTCTTGTACTAGTACTGTTTTATGTATAAAATAAGGACCTCTTATACGAGGCTTTTATATATCGAAAATTTCTCACGGCATGATTTCTTGGTCAGAGATTTTTATGAAATGGCTGATATATTAAAATAGTTAAATATATGAGTCAAACAAAATCATTATTTTATTTTTTTAAGATGGTAAATATATATGTTGAGCATGAAATTTGTATATGAAAGATTTACAATGAATAATAAAAATAAATCTCAATTATTACATCAAATATTATACAAGATAAGGCACAAAAGGTAATTTACAATGAATACAAATGCCTTTAAACAAGTAAAGTTCAAGCACTAATTGTTCTCGATTTAGCCTTTACCCTTCTTTTTAGATGTCTTAGGTGATTAGATGACTTAAATATAAAAATTAGACTTCCAGAAATCTCATCAGATGTCTCTCTCTCATTCATTTTTTTCATTCTTTCCCTTTTCTCTTTCAACTCTTAATCTCTCTTTCAACTCACCACGCACTCATCTCTCACACTCTCTCTTTCTTTTAACTCTCTTTCTTCTCTTAAGTCCTCTCTTCTCTTAAGTTCCATCTCTTTCTTTAACCCTTTACTGTGCACCAATTCTCTCCACAATTAGCCATTTTTAAAGCTTAAACCCATGTTTAACACTTAACAAAAGTTTGTTTAATGGGTGGCCTAGGCTCTTTCAGGGATACACAGCGCCCACAAGGGGTGAGACCAAACCCCACTCAAGCCCAGGTCTAGTTTTATTAGGTGGACTTAGTCATTTTAAGCATTTACATAGTACCAGGCCCACACGCTCACGCCCACCCGGGCCCACGCACACATCGGTGTGCGTACACACGCATGTGCATGGCATGCGCTCTCAGAATGCTCAGAAGGGTATAGGGATTTAGGTTCGCCCAGTGCTTGACGATTTAAACATTGGGTGCATCGTTTCAATTTATACCAATGCGCGCATCTCTACCTTTTCGAGGTGGGACTAAATCCAACCCTCCTCCTTCTGCTATTGCGTCTGCAGGCTAAATCTTCAAATGTTGATTTTAGGCAGCACACTGGTTCACATCGAGCGTTTAATAGCTTGATGGAAAGTTATTAGCATCAGCTATCCAACTTGATCACCAATTTGATGATTTGATCAAAATTGATCCATGGATTCATAGGAAGAACATGGTACTATTTCACACGCTCTAGCGTGCTGCAAACATGAAATTTGAGGTCAATTGACCTCTAGAAGGATTAACCCTCTAATTTGAGAGTCTGAACATCAGAGATGCATTTCACATGGTTAAGAAGAGAGAATGGATTTTGTGAGAGCTTAAGAAGCTCCAGAAGCTTAAGAGTTTCTATTCTCTGGTTCAGAGCATTGATTTAAGGATGAAACATCCAAACAAGGATCTGGATCGAATTAAGAAGCCAAATAGTACTGATCTAATTGGGATTTGAGCTAAAATCTCAATAAGAACATAAGAAATCTATCAGGTTCCTTTTGGAACCTAAACTAGATAGAAACTCAAATCACAGTATAAGCTCCATGAAACTTAATTAAATCATTTCCTATAAGTTCTAAATCAAATCAGAAGCTTAACCAACTCATTAAATCAAAGATTCGAGCATTTTAGCCTCAGATTAGACTCGAGTTTGATGTAGGAAGCTCAAAATTTGACTTTTAAATCAACGCTTCTCAAATAAAATCAAACTACTCAGTTTAACTAACATCAACACGAGGAATTGATCTAACACTTCAAATCCTTGTTTCGAGCTCTCTAGCAGTGGTCTCAGGCTTCTCCACCTTGGCTCAAATGGAGGTTTGTTTGTCAGACCAATCCAAAGCTTCTCAGATCTAACTAAAACCTAGAATAGAATCTAGACATCGATCTCGTGCTTCAGAACCTATTTTTAACATCTAAGCCTCCAAGAACAAGTCTACTCAGATCTACCGGAGTTGAGGAAGATGATGGCCTATAGAAGTGATTAAATATTAAAGCACAGTTCTATGTAATGGAAACTAATCCCTTGATCCAGATTCAACGATTTGGAGCTTTACTCGTTGATTCAAACTCTATATCTAATGATTAAAGTCGCTAGTGCTCCAGTAAACACCATGGGTTGCCAGTAGAGATCATAACTCCAAAAAAATCAGCAAGATAGGTCTTAAACGATACCTGAAGTTGCAAAAAACCTCAAGAACGCTTCAATCTATAAAATTGATGATCAGACATACAGATTTAACAAGAATTTCAATGAAAGCAAATTTTGAGTTCTCATGAACTCAAGAACTTCTCTCCCTCTCAATTGAGTGAGGGGAACAACTTAATTAAGTGTAATGATACTCTGTGTTTGTGGTATTAGGAGGAAAAACTCCTCTGAGCTCACCATGGATAGCAAAATGTTTGAGCGATGATGAGAACCTCATCATGAGCCATAACTAGCTCATTTTGACCTAATGCAGAGAATAAAAGCTCCTACATAACCTTAGAAAGGCTTGGCTCAGAGAGATTCTGAGTTTGCAAAGAAAACATAAACTGAGGGGTAAAAATGTAATTTCACCAATCCAATCTGAAAATAGGGTAACTCAGGGTCCAAACATAGGTCAAAATAACCTAATAAGAAGAAAAGTGGGATGAGATGACTCAATAAGGGCTAAAGTAACTCTAAGGAATTAAATGACAGCCTGTAACCCTAAATACAAACTCACTTCAATTCACGTGGTTCGAGGCAAGGTAAAAATCAAATAAATCCTCTAAAATTCATAGAAAAATAATCTCGAGGGTTTAGGACTTTCAATTTGGCCTTAGGAATCCATTTTGACCTACATTGAGAACCATGCCCAATTAACAACTTAATTTGGGTTTTTACGTAAATTGATCGGTCAAACAAGGTTTAATCTAGAAATAAAATTCACCATCAGAATCCTTAGGTCCTAATTAGTCATGTATAAAAACTTGGGCCTAAGAAGAAACCTTCTTGACCAACTTTACACTTTGGTCCTCATATATTTACTTTTTGGCCCTCAACTTTTGAACTCTCACATTTTGGCCCCTAACTCTCCTTCGTTCTTTGCGTTTGGGTCCCTCCTGCAAAACCTGAGCAGCGCCATGCTCCGGCGACCTTGCGCGGAGCATGGCGCCGCGCAGGGTGAGGGAGGGGCCCTTGCAAGTCAATGGGGGGTACCCTGCGTCGTCAGCCACCGCAGGGACACCCCCCTGAGTGCTGCGACCGCCCATACCGCCCGTGCGAATGCATGGACGGTATGGGTCTCCTTCCTCCGGCGTCCTCCGGCGAGGGAGACACGTCGTCTCCCTCCGCCCTCCTCTCTGATTCTACCCCTATAAATACCCCCGTCGCTCCGCCGTTCTTCGCAGCTGGGATCTGACGGAGACACCCCCTCAATTCCTCCCTTCCCACTCCGACAGACGCCCCCTTGCTCCGGCGGCCTCTCCTCCTCCTCCTCGTCGCCCTGCCGCACTACCAGCAGCAGGGTTACCTTCCCTCGATCTTTCCGCATCACGCCGCACCCAGCTGGCGCCTCTCCGGTCCCTTCCTCGCCGTCGCCCCTTCCTCTGGGCAGTTTCTTCTCCGGCGATAGTCGATACGACTGTCGCCTGCGCCAACCCCTCTTCGTCCAGCTTAATAGGTAAAACTTCTCTTCTTCCTCCCCTCTTTCTTTTCCATACTGAAAACCCTTACTGTCGGCCCCGATTTCCCACCGATCACCCTCACCTTCTCCACCTCCGGCCAAACTTCGGTGAACCGCTCCCATCGCTCCAGCACCCCACACGGCTCGCCGACCTGTGCATAACCTTCGCCTCCTCACCTTGATCCTCTTCCACCCCTCCACTTCCCACCAAACGCCCTCTGCAGATCCACCGAACACACCCACTTCTCCGCTCGCAGTTTGACCTAGGGCGACCCTTTTGTTCCACCACACCCACTGCAGACCCTCCGACCACCTTCGCCGTGCCACGGCGAAGGTTCTCCGCATATCTGATTAGGCCGAGAGGCCGTGCTTCTGTGAATAGGTGTCGCGCCCGCCATCGCCATTGCTGAGCAGGGAAGCTCCTTCGACCTGCTGCTCCGGGCAACACCACGCCCAGGTCAGACTCCCAGGCTTCGCGGGGTAGCTTCGCGAAGTTTCAGGCTGCAGTTTGGGCGAAGCCCTCGCCCGAAGCCCTCACGCGAAGTTCTTGCTGCCGCTGCTTCCTCCGCGCAGGCGCTCACATTGGGGTGGGACATTTAGTCCCACCTCGGAAGACTTCGAAGAGGAGCGCTGATATAAGTTGAAAAAGTGTTGTAGGCTTATCGCCTCAGCACACGGGGTGAGGTCCCTCTCACACCGCTTCACTCGGCCCGTTCGCAAGCTCATCACGCGGATCCGGCCGACCCGACCCGACTTGACTACCACTCCTCGCCCACCACCGCACGCTGGTGGGCCTGGAGCCGGGCGCGACTCGTACCCAATTACCCGGTTGCTCTGGGAGAGCTGTCCTAAGAGCGAATTCTGAGAGAGAAAGAGACGCGCGGGGGAGGGGGGTAGCATAGGTTTTTGCCCTCTGATGCTAAACTCTTAAGCGTGCAGGCACAGGTGAAGAAGAAGGACTGCGGAAGAAGAACTGAATCGACACTGTAGCATCCGCGGGTTAAGTCGTCTGATTGAGAAATCAGACGACGTCCTAAAGACAAGTGAAGGCAAAGAAGAAGAAGGAAGGCGAGGCAGAGGAAAGAGAGGAACACAGAGAAGCCAAGTGAAGACTCTGCAGAGATCAGAAGACAAAGAAGAAGAAAAGAAGAGAGAAGGAGCAGCCAAGTGAAGAAACAGAAAGCAGAAGAAGAAGAGAAGCAAGAAGAAAAGAAGAAGAAGAGCACGGGAGGAAGATCTAAAGCAAGAAAAGAAGAAACAAAGAAAATAAAAAAGAAGAAAAAGACATGATCGTCCAACCAAGAAATAGAGGAAGAACACGAAGAACAAAAGACAAAGAGGAAGAAAGAAGAGAAGAAGAGCCAAACTTTCATCTCTCTCTCTCTCTTTATTTTTGTAATAGAACATGTATATCTCTAGAATACGACTTGCTCCCTGAGTTCGACCTCGGGAGAACTGTATTTTCCGAGTAACAAATATTAGCAAATGATGGCAATAACTATCTGTACTACAACGACTTAAGAAAAGCTAGTTGCTGCCACCGTCCGCCAAGCGATAAATCAGTGTTTTAAAATTGCTTCGTTGTAATATAGCCAAAATAATACTTAAACAAATAAATTTATTACTCGAATTTGAAGTCCGAGGTCGTTCGCTGGGAACAATATGATAATTTAAAACTCAAGATCACAATCAAAGAATTTGCAATCAATAAAGATATATAAATGAGATCCAGTGTCAATAATGCAAAAGAAGAGAGGGTAAAATGGTGATTTGAATCACCAAATTACCCTATAATGTTAAGCTTAAGCTACTCAAATTAACAGATCAGATAAGCTAAGCACAACTCAATTTTAACCAACAGAGCCAAGGTATCAGATATCAGACGACAGATTTAGGCTTAGACGCTTTAACAGAGGCAAAGGCCTCTTCTCTTCCTCTTTCTTCTTCAAGCCTCAGGGAGAGGCTTCTCTCTTCCTCTTTCCTTCTCTCTCTTCCTCTCTTTCTCTCCCTCGCCGAACCCTAACCCAATTGCTTATATAAGTACCCCCCTTCCTCTCCTCTCCACTCCATCACCACCACCTTACTCCCTACTCCACTGCCGTGAGGAGGCACACGAGAGAGATGGAGAAAGAGCGAGGAGGAGGAGCGGCGTGAAGAGGAGGAGGCTGAGCTCGCGAGCTTCATGGGAGCTTGCCGGAGGGTCACACGGCTGCCGCGGCGCGTGTGGGAGGAGGAAAGCGTCAGGGCGTCGTCCCCGACTTCCTGCAGCGATCGGAGCTACAGCCGAGCGAGAGGAGTCGCGAAGGAGCGCGGCGAGAGAAGTGGGAGCGCGTTCTGATACAGGAGTTTTTCCAGTAATAGACATCCAGAGTGCCTTCCAGACGACAGTCTAGATGTCTGGTGACGACATCGAATGCCTGAAAGCAGGTTTTCGTGCAGGTACGTTGTTCTCAATGTTTTTGTGCGGGTTTAAAGTATATCACATTGTAGTATAACCGGCAAAACGTTTAAACAAATATAAGGAATTTTATTACTCGAAAAACTAAAGTATCCGAGGTCGAACACAGGGAGCAAGCTCAGTACTTTTTAAAACCAAAGAATACAACTGTTAAATGAAAAGGATTGATTCAAAAAGGATTTATGAAATAAAAATAGAATTGGACGTCTGATTTCTGTATCAGACGTCTTAAATGTAATCTCCCTTCTCTCTTCTTCTTCGTTGCTCTTCTCTCTTTCTGCTTTTGCTTCTTGTCTTGTGCAGGCTTCTTCCTGCCTTTGTTTCTTTTCTCTTATTTCTTCTTCTGCCTTGCCTTTCTTCTTCTTCACTTGGCCTGTCTTCGTTCTTCTCTCTCTTCTGCCTTGTCTTCCTTCTTCTTTCTTCTTCTCTAAGAAAACTTCTCCTTTCACAGCTACACAGCCTCTTCTTTCTTCTCTTCCTGTTCTGCAGCTGCTTCCTTTGCTTCTTCCTTCCTGCACACACCACAGCTGCGAAGCAAAACCTAGCCCCGTCCCTCTACCCAAGCGTCTCTCTCTCTCACAAGAAATTCGCTAAAGGACGCTCTCCCAGAGCCACACGGGTAGTCGGGTCGGATTCGCACCCGGGACCAGGCGCACCGGCAAGTGGTGATGCGCGAGGAGTGCGTAGGTTTAGGTTGGGTCGGATCCCGCCAGATCCGCGAGGTCAAGCCGCGGACGAGGCGGGTGTGAGGGCAAATGAGGGACCTCACCCCTGTGCTTATGGAGGCAATGGGATTAAAACACAAAAATAATTTATATGATACCTGTGTTTTGCAATCCCACGATGTGGGACTATCTGGTCGGTCCTGCTTTCGCGCCCGCAGAGCTTTCGTCGCGCGATTGCTTCAGCTGCTGGCCTCTCTGTGCGACTTGCTAGCCTCACTCACTTCGCGACACTCACGCGAGTTTGCTGCACCTGCAGCCTGGGAGTCCTGGTACCTGAAGCTGCTGCAAGCTCCTTGCTGCTTCGGCTGATAATGGCGGCCGGAGCTTAAACCTGTCACACACAAGAACGGCCTATTGGCCCAATCAGATTGGCTAGAAACCTTCGCCATGGCACGGCGAAGGCGGTGGGCGGTGCTGCAGGCTGCAGGTCGGCCTAGGCGTGCGTGCCTAGGCCTTCCTGTGGCCGGAGATGTTGGGTTGTTCGGGGGGTGATTGTGGAGGTCTGGAGTGGCAGTGGTGGGGTGAAGTGAGTTCCTGGTGGTGAGGCGGAGCTCACGAGGGGGTTGGCGAGCCGTGTGGAGGGGCGGAGTGGTGTGGGCGGCTCGTCGGAGGTCAGTCGGAGGAGAGGACGATGGAGGTGGTTTGGCACTGTCGGGGGGGTAATCAGATAAAATAGCAGGGGGAAAAGAGAGAGGAGAGGAGGGAGAAGGTATCTGGAGTGGTCTAGAAGGAAGGGAGGCGGCGGAGAGGACGGCGCGTAACTGCCGTCGTCGAGGAAGAAGGACCCTGAGGGAGGAAGCGGCGACGAAGATGAGGTCAGGGGCACGCGTGCATGGTACAGCGCGACGCGGGAGGAAGTGGCGAAGTTGACTCTGCTGCTGGTATGGCAGCAGAGTGACAAGAAGGAGGGGAGGAGGTCGCCGGAGCTTGCGGGTCGTTTGGCCGGAGATGGGAGAGAGGGAATTTGGAGGGGATCTCCGTCAAAATCAGGCTTAGGTTCTGCGGCAGGAGGTGTAGTCTCTTTTATAGATGCTGGGCCGGGTGTGCAGAGCGTGGAGGGCACGCCAGCGTCTGAGGTTGGTCGCTGGAGATGGAAAGAAGTTAAGATACCCAAATCTCTCGTGCGTTCGCACGAGAGATTGGGTTCACACCAGCGGTTGTGATCGGCCTTAAATGGAAGGGAATTCCTCAGAGAATCTCCCTTCCATTTCTGGGAGAGAATCTCTGAGGAATCATAGAGGAATCCCTCTCTAAACTTCGTCGGAGCTCGGTTCTGCCCTAACAATGGCGGCAGGACCGGATTGCAAAGGGGCGAAGAACTTAGGGTGCTCTCTGTAAAGATATTCAAAAGATAGGGACCAAATTGTGATATGGGTGTACTGAATTGCAAAGTAGGTCAAGATGACCTCCCCTTAGGTTCAAGTTTTGGTACAAACCTTATTTTGACCTAGGGAATCCAATGGTGAAGTTGGATTTTAGGTTTGACCACGTTTGACTGGATATTTTACGTAAAAACCCAAATTAGGTTAATTGAAGAGCTAGGACCCTATTTTAGGTCAAACTGGGTTCCAAAGGCCAACTTAAGTGTTCTCAACCCTAGAGGATGTTTTTCCATGATTCTTAGAGGGTTTACTTGATTTTTATCCTGACCGGAACCTTGTTAATTTAAGCGGGTCTGTTTTAGGGTTACCAAGTGTCATTTAATTCTTAGATTGCACATAAACCCATTTCTGATTGACTCAACCCACTTTTTATCCTTTTTAGACCATTTCACCTTTGTTTTGCCTCTGAGAAATCCCGTTTATGTACTGCAATGGTAAAATTGCAGTTTTAACCTTTATTTCATGTTTTCTTCTCGGAGCACTTGTTCCTTCAGTTAAGCCTTCTTCTAGGTTATGTAGGAGCTTTTATCTTCTTTCTTGGGTCAAAATGAGCTAGTTATGGCTCATGATGAGGCTCTCATCATACCCCCATGCCTAGCTTTTGCTAGTTCCTTAGCAAAATTTCAAGGTTTTAACTTCCGTTCTAGACCCTGAATGTCTGTCAACAATTATGATAAGTGCTTCTCCTTTTATTTTGTGATTAGGTAGTAATGCTGATACTAGGACTAAAGGTACTCAAGTACCAACTAAAATCCGGACCTGTTCCGCTTTAGCCTCAGTCCTCCACAAAGGTTTCTACGGCCCACAGAAACTAACCTAGGGTTTGTTGGACTCCGTGGTTAAAGCACCCGTGCTTGAGACATTTTTAGCCTAAGTTCAGTTTGCAGTGCATTTTTTTTGTAAGAGAGATAAAAGATTTATTTGTTTGGAGAGGTTTTCTCTCTCTTTTCTTTTTATTTCTAGCTTCGGATTAGCTTCTTAACACGGTCTGTATCGGATTCCTCGTCCCCATCATTAATCCTCAAGGGTCCCTGGCTTTCGAGATTTCGTGATAATCCCGCCCATGGCAACCCCCAGAACCCTGGCTTTCAAGATTTCGTGATAATCCTGCCCATGGCGTTCCGTGGCCAAATTCAGACCCTGGCGATCAACATTTCGTGATAATGCCGCCCATGGCATCTGAACCAGCAGAGTGCTTACATGCCCGCAGTAGGATATTTAAATATCCTAGGAGACAAGCACCGAGGAAACGATATGTTGTTACACATCTTCGAGGGGAATTTCCTGCCTCTCCTCGCTGGGAACTCGTCCAAATCAATTTGTGTTGATTGGCCGCTCCTAATCTAGGTGACTTTTTCAGAACATTCAATGCTTTTTTGCGTGATTTGGATGTTTATGCGCACTGAACCCGACTGTGTGTGAATTTGGGGTGCTTAGGTTACCGAATCTCGCAAATCGGAGGTCAGTTAACGAGGCCGAATACTTCCTAAGCCTTAGACCTAATACTCAAACTTCGCATTTTCCTCAACCTCTTGAGGACTATCCAGATTTTAATGGATACGTGAATTTTTAAGCTAAAGATACTAGCCCAAGAGGCCTAAGACCAGCGTTCTCGCTAATCTCTTGTTATATCTCCGTAGCACTTTTCTTTTCTTTTTCTTGATTCGGTCTAGAACTTCAGTTAACCCCTTAATCTTTTACTAATGAATATTTCTTTTAATTTTCATTTTGTGCTCCTTTTTGTCATTTTTCTTTCTTTTCCTCCTCTCATTTGTATGACCCTGAATTGTTCCTCCCCTCTATCAAGTCCTTTTTTTTTTTTTAATGAAACCCTTTCTTGATATGAATTTTCTGACAATTTGCACTTTCATCCCCCCCCTTTCCTAAGATTTGCAATGTCCCCATTGTAAATTAGGTGGGTTCGAATTCAGCTTAGTTCATGCATTAGGACAGGTGTGTGGTGAGTGAATGGGTCGAAGTGACTTGTTGCGAACGATTTCTAATCTCGGGTAGGTATACCTGATGTGAAGTCGGCTGTTATAATGGATGAACCCTAAAGTGCAATATGAGTTCCACATAGAGATGTCAGAAAAGGTTTCGGGTTTTTCAAAGAATGACGGGTTGCCTCCCGTTAAGCGCTGAGTTTTACGCCATCGGCTGGGCGCAATGAGCTCAAGAGGAATGGAGGGTAAAGGATGACTCAGCCAAATCTATATCAGTCATGTCAATGAACGGCTTGAGTCTCTGACCGTTCACGACAAAGGGTTCAGAATCGTGGCTGAGTGGGCTGATTTCAATGGCTCCATTTTCGAAGATTTGTCGGACTAGGTAGGGTCCGACCCACTTGGATCTTAGCTTCCCTGGGAATAATTTCAGTCGGGCATCAAAGAGTAAAACTTTTTGACCAGGATGAAAGACCTTTCTAGAAATGTGTTTGTCGTGAAAAGCTTTTACCCGTTCTTTGTAAATTCGCGAGTTCTCATACGCATCGTGCCGTAATTCATCGATCTCGCTCATTTGAAGTCTTCTGTGGGTTCCAACCTTAGAAAGGTCGAGATTACAGGTCCGTACTGCCCAATAGGCTTTATGCTCCAACTCGACGGGGAGGTGACATGCCTTCCCGTACACTAGTCTGAAGGGAGACATTCCTAATTGGGTCTTGTGGGCAGTCCTATAGGCCCACAATGCTTCCGGAAGCCGAGAAGACCAATCTTTTCTATCAGGTCGAACAGTAACCTGAAGGATCTTCTTGATCTCTCGGTTAGATAGCTCAGCTAGACCATTAGTTTGGGGGTGGTAAGGAGTAGAGATTCAATGTGACACCCCGTATTTGGTCATCAGTGACCTGAACTGAGCGTTTGTAAAATGGGTCCCTCCGTCGGAAATTATAGCACGCGGAATCCCGAACCTTGAGAAAATGTTTTGATGGAGGAATTTTATAACGACTTTATGATTGTTGATTCGGGTCGGAATGGCTTCTATCCACTTGGAAACATAGTCAACTGCGAGTAAGATGTATTCGAAGCCATCCGAGGTCGGAAAGGGTCCCATGAAATCAATCCCCCAAATATCAAAAATTTCGCATACCAAGATCGGCTGTAGAGGCATCATGTCTCGATGGCTCATGTTGCCCAGAGTCTGGCAACGGGAACATGCCTTACAGTGATCGTATGCATCCTTGAAAATTGTGGGCCAGTAAAAGCCACACTGGAGGACTTTTGATGCGGTTTTATGTCCAGAAAAATGTCCACCGCATGCCTGGTCATGGCAGAATGAGAGTATGTCTTTGATTTCCACTTCCGCGATCCACCGTCGAATTATTTGATCAGCACCAATGCGGAATAGATACGGGTCTTCCCATAGGTAATACTTGGCATCGGAATGCAATTTGTCCTTTTTAGCCTTCGGCCAATTTGGCGGAATCTGGTGTGATGCCAGGTAATTAACTATATCAGCGAACCATGGAAGACTTGCATTGATAGTCAGGAGGTGCTCATCAGGAAAATGTTCTGTAATAGGTCCGGAAGGGTCAATTATTTCAGAAGGAAGGCGGGACAAGTGATCAGCTACAACATTGTGCTTTCCCGCCTTGTCGCGAATCTCGAGGTCAAGATCCATCGGATTAATCGAGGTTTCGCGTCCTTCTTTGCAAGGAGATGCCTCACAGCTGTGTGATTCGAGTATATGATAACACGGGAACCCAAAAGGTATGATCTAAATTTTTCCAGGGCAAATACTACGGCCAGCAGCTCTTTCTCAGTAACCGTATAGTTACGCTGAGCCTCATCTAGTGTTTTGCTGGCGTAGTAAATGACCACGGGTTTCCCGTCAATTTTCTGCCCCAAAACCGCTCCTACAGCGAAGTCAGATGCATCGCACATGATCTCAAAGAGTTGAGACCAATCAGGGGACTGTAGGATTGGGGCTTGGGTGACTCGGTCACGTAGGATCTCAAATGCTTGAGTGCATTCCTTGGAAATTTCGAAAGGCACATCCTTGGAGAGAAGATTAGTCAGGGGGCACGCGATTTTGGAGAAATTAAGGATGAATCGACGGTAGAAACCGACGTGCCCCAAAAAAGATCGGATGTCCTTAATTGAGCTAGGCATAGGGAGCTTGGAAATCAGGTTAACCTTAGCTCGATCCACTTGGATACCTTTCTCCGAGATTAAATGTCCCAGGATAATTCCCTCAGGCACCATGAAATGACTCTTTTCCCAAGAAAGAACCAAATTCACCTCGATGCACCGCCTGAGTATATGGACCAAGTGTTGGAGGCAATCGTCAAATGATTGTCCAAAAACTGAAAAGTCATCCATGAAGACTTCCAGATAATCACCTACCATATCTGAGAATATGGCAAGCATGCACCGCTGAAAAGTTGCAGGTGCATTGCAGAGACGGAACGGCATCCTTCGGAACGCGTACATATCGAAGGGGCAGGTGAATGTGGTCTTTTCTTGGTCCTCTGGATGGATTGCCACCTGATTGTAACCGGAGTACCCGTCAAGAAAGCAGAAGAATCTATTTCCCGCTAGTTTCTCGAGGATCTGATCAATAAACGGTAGTGGGAAATGATCCTTCTTCGTGGAGGAATTGAGTCTTCTGTAATCAATGCAGACTCTCCACGAATTAGCTATTCGGGTAGGAATGACTTCTCCGGTTTCAGTCGTGATGATGGTAAGTCCTTCCTTCTTAGGCACCACTTGTATTGGACTCACCCAACGACTTCGGAGATCGGGTAGATGATCCCTGCATCTAACCACTTTATGATCTCCTTTTTCACGACCTCTTGTAGGTTAGGGTTTAGGCATCTTTGCATTTCTCTTGAAGGTCGTGAGCCTTCTTCTGTGTAGATTCGATGTGTGCAGTATGAAGGGCTTATACCAGTCAAATCATCGAGAGTCCATCCAATGGCTCTACGATGTTGCTGGAGAACAGAAATCAAACGGAGTTCCTGGTCAGGTGTGAGTCGAGAATTGATAATCACAGGAAACGTCTGATTTGAATCCAAAAAGACGTACTTCAGATGTTCGGGAAGGGGCTTGAGTTCCATGACAGGATTGTCAGCAGCAGCGGGTGGTTCGGGGTTTGTATCAGGAGCAATGGTAGGAGTTATAGGTGTGTCTAGATCATGTTCGCACTCCTCTGTTAGCGGTTTTTGATTCTCTAGTGGTTGATCAGGAATAATCAGGTTGTCCTCTAGATGCAGTTCTTCAACCACGGCTTTGACATCACATATTTCCTCTATAACCCCGCAATTAATCCCTTGCTGGGCCTTGAAAATGTCAATCTTCATGTTTTGATTCCCAAATTTTAATTCTATCTGGCCCTCTTCGCATTTAATGTTGGCCCTAGCAGTGGCCAAAAAGGGTCTCCCTAATATGATTGGTGTGTCCCTTGGGCTCTTAGGTGCATCCATGTCTAGTACTATGAAGTCCACTGGAAAATAAAAATCTTGTACCCTAACAATGACATCCTCGACTATTCCTTTGGGTGACTTGATGGATCGATCGACTAACTGCAATGTTACCTCAGTGGGTTTAAGTTCAGATTCTTCAAGGTGGTCAAGGAGGGATGTAGGTATTAAATTTATGGAGGCACCTAGGTCTAGTAGGGCTCTATCAAATTGGGTTTCACCAATTTTACAAGAAATCAAGGGAGTTCCTAGGTCTTTAGCCTTGGGTGGGAGTTTGCTCAAAATGACAGAGCTGGCTTGCTCTAACAGTACGATTGGGTTCCCATCCTTGGTTCGCGGCTTACGTTTAGGTGTACATATGTCTTTCAAGAATCTTGCGTAAGCCGATATGTGGCGGATTGCATCCATCAACGGGATGTTTATCTGGACCTGTTCAAAGAGCTTGACCAGATCCTCCTCGGGAGCCACGGGTTTGGTTATTCTTTTTCCTTTGGTCAAGGCCTCAGGAAATGGGATCCTAGCTGGTTCCTCTACAATAGGTCCAGGTTCTTGATCTGGGACAGTAGTATCTTGGATAACTATCCTAGGGTCTTGGCCACTATCAGGCTTGGAGTGGTTTGGATAATGTGGGTCTTGGGTTATTTTACCACTACGTGTTGTTACAGAGTTCAACCCGGCCTGATTTGGGTTAGGTAGGAGGGGTGGCTGCTGTTGAAATCCCGCATAAGATGTTGAAGCCTCCATCCCATCTGGTGATGGAGTAGCGGGGGCCTGATAAATCACATGTGTTTGGCCTGAATTTGGATTCATAACGCGCTTCTGGGTTAGCACGTTATTTGGGTTGGGCAGAGGTTGCGAAGGAAGGATGCCAGGTTGGCGGGAATTTGCCATCTGGGCTAGTTGGTTGCGAACCTCTGTGATCTCGTCCTTGTGTTGTTTTTGCATTGCCGCATTCGTCTTTTGAATGTCAGCCAGTGCTTGAAGGATAAGAGTCATTTGATCCTGGTTTTGCCTGGATTGGTAGGTGGGATTGGGCCGAGGCTGAGGCGGCTGAAATGGACGAGAGGCTTGTGGACGGGGTTGATATGGTGGTCTTTGAGAATTTCCCGCCCACTGAAAGTTAGGATGATTTCGCCATCCAGGGTTGTAGGTATTGGAGAATGGGTCATTTTGGATGGCGTTGAGGTCCTCGCAGTTCTGAGGAGCCTCAGGAAAGTCAGAATACGAGGGTTCAGAGTTCCCCCAACTCGAGTAGAAGGGATCGGAGGTTACTCCCGTCCGAGAGGCAGACGGGGGTGGATATGGGTCCATCCCCTTGGCAGGTTGGTGATATATGTTTTGCACTGTTTCCCTTGCCAGAGGAGGTTGTGCAAAAAAGTTTTGCGCAGAGGTGGCTTGCTGCAAATGTCGAGTTAGCTCATCCACCTTCTTTTCTATAATAGAGACCTTGTCCAACCGACTGGCCATCAGTTCCAAGTCGACGGAAGTGGACAGGTCCTGGATCTCATGTGTCCCTCTTATATTCGTCGATGCGCGGGCATTCATCCTGTCGAATAAGCCCATGGAGTCATTATTTATGGAGTTCTCGCACATGTTTTCGAGAATCTCCCTCACCGTGTCCTCATGTTGACCCATGATATTTCCTCCGCACGTTGCATTGACGAATAAGCGAATATCTTCACAGAGTCCCTGGTAAAAAGACTGGACTTGTTCCCACTTAGGAACTCCGTGATGGGGGCACTTTCGCATGAGATCAAGGAATCGATCCCAAGCTTCGTGAAGAGGTTCTCCCTGTTGTTGAGTGAAATGGGTGATCTGGTGGCGCAAGGCATTCGTCTGGCCAACAGGGAAGAATTTTTTCAAAAATTCGGACTGCAATTCCTCCCATGTGTTGATCGGACGGGTCTGAGTCTGATACCAATGTGCGGCCTTGTCCAAGAGGGAGAACGAAAACATTTTCATGAGTAGGATATCCCGATTTTGTACATCTGACCCGAAGGTCTGGGCCAGATGCTTGAGTTGTTTAATGTGTTGGAATGGATCCTCAGAGTTAAGCCCATGGAACTTTGGTATGGCATGAATCATATTGGGCTTCAGTTCAGAATCAGGTCCTCCAATTAGGATTCGTACTCGGGGTTCGATTGCCACCGCAGTGGGATTATAGTGATCTCGCATCATAGGTCGCTGCGGTGGGTTTACAAAGTTCTGAAAGAGATCGTTCAGGCGTTGAAGTTGGTGTTCAAGGTTATTCTCCTCTTCAATGGGTTGTGCCATGATGGGAGAAGAAGGAGAATCAGGATCTGAATAAGATGAAAGATTTATGTGGTGGGGTTGCTGCACAAACAAGGGCGTCGAGGCTTGGCCTCGACGAGAGTGAATTTCTAAAGGAGGTCTTAAAGGTGGTCTTAAGGACCTCCTACCAAACATGCACCGGAAGATGTGATGAGATTAGAAGGTGCTGGACCCAATCAAGACACCCAAAAATTGTTGGGTGACTATAGAGGTTCGGGGCAGATGGACCCCTGGATCAGAAGATCGTCCACCTGAGAAATACCTGGGTAGCCAGAGAGGGAGAGTCCCGCAAAGACGCCTACACAGTAGAGCGTCCCCACGGGTTACAGGGTTTCCCCCACCCGACCTCTCTTGTCACTACGGTTCCAGGTAGACCAGAATGGGGATCTTGACTTCTTAAGTCTACCTTTTTTATTTTAAGATCAAGGTGCTTATTGTTCCACTTGAACTTTTAAGTATTTTGAGTGAAAAAGTGACCTAATATTAAGGTTGGTTGACCCAAGGGATCAACTTCACCTCTTGTTCCTTTGAGAGCTTTTAGGTCCATTCTTTTATGGTTCAAATGGATTAATAGCCTGATTTGCTTAGGGTTCCTCTTGTATAAATCATTTCAAACACGGTTTAGGCACACCTTTTTTTGGAAAGTTTGTTTCTTTGTTTTAGAGAAGATGTGTCTCTAAAAACCCTAGCTTTGCAATCCCTAACTTGGCTCTAGTGGGTCCAATTTAGTTGCCTTAGAAATTAGCACCTAAGGCTCAATCAAGAAAGTTTTATCCCTAGTTGCCTTAGTTGGATGAATAGACAAAAATATGTTGAAATGAAAATCAGGCAACTTGATGAGTTACTAAATATGAAACATGTAGCCCTAAGTTGATTTTTCTTTTTTTTTTTTTCCTTTTTAGATTATCAGAGGGTTAAGAGAGAGGGCTTATGGAAATTACCTGTTCCTTGGAGAGTCTGTTGTGCAATTATTTTTCTTTCCTTTTTGTTTTGCTTTCCCTTCTTGAACACAACAAAAGAGAAGTTAAGTCAGATATTAGATAGAAAAGTTGTAATCAAAAGCTTTAAAAGTGCCCGTTGCTCCCCGGCAACGGTGCCAAAATTGTTCTCAACGTTTTTGTGCGGGTTTAAAGTATATCACGTTGTAGTATAACCGGCAAAACGTTTAAACAAATATAAGGAATTTTATTACTCGAAAAACTAAAGTATCCGAGGTCGAACACAGGGAGCAAGCTCAGTACTTTTTAAAACCAAAGAATACAACTGTTAAATGAAAAGGATTGATTCAAAAAGGATTTATGAAATAAAAATAGAATTGGACGTCTGATTTCTGTATCAGACGTCTTAAATGTAATCTCCTTTCTCTTTTCTTCTTCGTTGCTCTTCTCTCTTTCTGCTTTTTCTTCTTGTCTTGTGCAGGCTTCTTCCTGCCTTTGTTTCTTTTCTCTTATTTCTTCTTCTGCCTTGCCTTTCTTCTTCTTCACTTGGCCTGTCTTCGTTCTTCTCTCTCTTCTGCCTTGTCTTCCTTCTTCTTTCTTCTTCTCTGCGAAAACTTCTCCTTTCACTGCTATACAGCCTCTTCTTTCTTCTCTTCCTGTTCTGCAGCTGCTTCCTTTGCTTCTTTCTTCCTGCACACACCACAGCCGTGAAGCAAAACCTAGCCCCGTCCCTCTACCCAAGCGTCTCTCTCTCTCACAAGCAATTCGCTCAAGGACGCTCTCCCAGAGCCACACGGGTAGTCGGGTCGGATTCGCACCCGGGACCAGGCGCACCGGCAAGTGGTGATGCGCGAGGAGTGCGTAGGTTTAGGTCGGGTTGGATCCCGCCAGATCCGCGAGGTCAAGCCGCGGACGAGGGGGGTGTGAGGGCAGGTGAGGGACCTCACCCCTGTGCTTATGGAGGCAATGGGATTAAAACACAAAAATAATTTATATGATACCTGTGTTTTGCAATCCCACGATGTGGGACTATCTGGTCGGTCCTGCTTTCGCGCCCGCAGAGCTTTCGTCGCGCGATTGCTCCAGCTGCTGGCCTCTCTATGCGACTTGCTAGCCTCACTCACTTCGCGACACTCACACGAGTTTGCTGCACCTGCAGCCTGAGTGTCCTGGTACCTGAAGCTGCTGCAAGCTCCTTGCTGCTTCGGCTGATAATGGCGGCTACAGCTTAAACCTGTCACACACAAGAACGGCCTATTGGCCCAATAAGATTGGCTAGAAACCTTCGCCGTGGGACGGCGAAGGCGGTGGGCGGTGCTACAGGCTGCAGGTCGGCCTAGGCGTGCGTGCCTAGGCCAACCTGTGGCCGGAGATGTTGGGTTGTTCGGGGGGTGATTGTGGAGGTCTAAAGTGGTAGTGGTGGGGTGAAGTGAGTTCCTGGTGGTGAGGCGGAGCTCACGAGGGGGTTGGCGAGCCGTGTGGAGGGGCGGAGTGGTGTGGGCGGCTCGCCGGAGGTCGGTCGGAGGCGAGGACGATGGAGGTGGTTTGGCACTGTCGGGGGGGTAATCAGATAAAATAGCAGGGGGAAGAGAGAGAGGAGAGGAGGGAGAAGGTATCTGGAGTGGTCTAGAAGGAAGGGAGGCGGCGGAGAGGACGGCGCGTAACTGCCGTCGTCGAGGAAGAAGGACCCTGAGGGAGGAAGCGGCGACGAAGATGAGGTCAGGGGCACGCGTGCATGGTACAGCGCGACGCGGGAGGAAGTGGCGAAGTTGACTCTGCTGCTGGTATGGCAGCAGAGTGACAAGAAGGAGGGGAGGAGGTCGCCGGAGCTTGCGGGTCGTTTGGCCGGAGATGGGAGAGAGGGAATTTGGAGGGGATCTCCGTCAAAATCAGGCTTAGGTTCTGCGGCAGGAGGTGTAGTCTCTTTTATAGATGCTGGGCCGGGTGTGCAGAGCGTGGAGGGCACGCCAGCGTCTGAGGTTGGTCGCTGGAGATGGAAAGAAGTTAAGATACCCAAATCTCTCGTGCGTTCGCACGAGAGATTGGGTTCACACCAGCGGTTGTGATCGGCCTTAAATGGAAGGGAATTCCTCAGAGAATCTCCCTTCCATTTCTGGGAGAGAATCTCTGAGGAATCATAGAGGAATCCCTCTCTAAACTTCGTCGGAGCTCGGTTCTGCCCTAACAATGGCGGCAGGACCGGATTGCAAAGGGGGCGAAGAACTTAGGGGGCTCTCTGCAAAGATATTCAAAAGATAGGGACCAAATTGTGATATGGGTGTACTGAATTGCAAAGTAGGTCAAGATGACCTCCCCTTAGGTTCAAGTTTCGGTACAAACCTTATTTTGACCTAGGGAATCCAATGGTGAAGTTGGATTTTAGGTTTGACCACGTTTGACTGGACATTTTGCGTAAAAACCCAAATTAGGTTAATTGAAGAGCTAGGACCCTATTTTAGGTCAAACTGGGTTCCAAAGGCCAACTTAAGTGTTCTCAACCCTAGAGGATGTTTTTCCATGATTCTTAGAGGGTTTACTTGATTTTTATCCTGACCGAAACCTTGTTAATTTAAGTGGGTCTGTTTTAAGGTTACCAAGTGTCATTTAATTCTTAGATTGCACATAAACCCATTTCTGATTGACTCAACCCACTTTTTATCCTTTTTAGACCATTTGACCTATGTTTTGCCTATGTGAAATCCCGTTTATGTACTGCAATGGTAAAATTACTGTTTTAACCTTTATTTCATGTTTTCTTCTCAGAGCACTTGTTCCTTCAGTTAAGCCTTCTTCTAGGTTATGTAGGAGCTTTTATCTTCTTTATTGGGTCAAAATGAGCTAGTTATGGCTCATGATGAGACTCTCATCATGCGTCTTCCTCGCGGTTACGGCCATGCAGGCTGCACCGCAGTGTGATTTGCTTGGCTAAATAGAGGACTACTGCTCTATCGTGCGTAGGAGCAACTTTGGGAAGGCACGCGGCACGCCCACCCACGCTTTTCGGATGTCTGGACAGCTTACCAGATGACTAGAGGCATTCCCAGACAACTAAAGGATAAGTCAAACATCTGGAGCTGAGTCCAGACGGTTGAGTAGGAGTCCTGGATGTTTGAGGTCGACGCAAGGACTTGAGGTGAGACTTTAGTGACTTTTAAGACGTCTGGACTTGGTTCCAGACGTCTGATTTGAGTCTACAGACTTGTTTTTGACTCGTTTAGGATCCGATCGGGGTCTGTTTTACGCAAACAAAATATCTGTGGTTTCCTTGTGAGTTCCTCTACATGTTAGAAACTTTTATATACTGTTCTAAATGTTCTATTGTGATATATTCCATCGTATAGAACTTCGACCTGTTACGTGTCTAGGGCTTGCAGAGGCACGTGAGACTGCAGTTTGAGCCCCCAGTACTCCCAGATTGTCTGGTAGAGTGGTTTCCCCCTGTTTTTTTTATAAAATATGAATGCATATATGAAAATTAGATAACTAGAAACCTAAGATGTGGCATGAATCCTATGATGAGAAATAGTTGCACTGTTTGTATGCTTGATTGAGATTGTAGTCATAAATGAATGAGCTAAATTGTAAACAACTGCCTGTTAATAAATACGAGCTGCCTGTTAGAATATGAAATGCTTAAGATAACTAAACAGCTACCTGTGCTATCACTTGTTGCCTATGTTAAATTGTGAAAATACGAGATGATTGTGTATAATACGAGAATGGAATTGTGAATGATGAAACCTGGTATGGAATAATGTTGAACGTGTACGAACCTACGCTAACGTGTTCGGTTTTGGAAAACCTGTCGTTGTAGTTCGAAAGCGAAGAATTCGTGTTCAACAAATAAAATTTATACCGAAATTAAAATTCCGGGTCGAACATAAGGAGGCGAACGTTTGATTTAAAAACTACGCGTTTCTTTTTATTTGTTACAGAATAATTCAATTTAGTACTATCTAATTATTTACAATAAATAGAAGAGAGAGAGAGAGTAAGAGAGACAAAGAATATTACACAGAGAAATCAAAATGAGCTGTAGAATAAACAAGGAAATTTTGCATTGAAGTGATTGTTCATTACAACTAGAAAGCATAAAATAATTACTCTAGAAAGCGATAAACTTACTCTAGAAAGCATTAAAAGAATGGAGGGAGAAATGTCCTCCTCGACGATTGCTTGGAGGACGAGTAGATTAATCTAGAAAGCAGTAAATCTATACTAAAAAGCGGTAAAAAGAATAGGGAGAGAGAAATCCTCCTCGACGGTTGCTCGGAGGACGAGCCGGACGGGACGACGCCTGGACGAAGGAGAACGAAGCGGGACGAAGGAGGACGAAGCAGAAGAACGGAAACGAAGCAGCACGCCGTCGTCGTCGCGGGATCCACTTCCGAAAGAGAACGAAAATTGGACTTTATCTCGCGAGAAGCATCCCGGGTGTGGGACAAGCTTCTCTTGAGCTTTGGAGGGGTAGAGAGGAGAAAGAAGGGATGAGAATTTCATATGGAGGGGGTCTCCTTTTATAGTTCCAAGGAGTGGGGGCAAAATAGACATTACATCTTCAAAATAATAAATAAGGGGTCTTTAGTGACGGATAAATCTGTCACTAAAGCCCCGACGTGGCCGTCGCCGCCGCGCCCACGCGCGCCCGCTCGGCTGCCCGCGTGCGTAACGCCTACGCACGTCCGCGAAGTCTCAGCCGTCCGATCGCGAGATTGGACGGCTTAAAATCGCGCCTTTGCCGCTGCCGCCCGCCCGCTTGTGCGTGCGATCGCGCGTTCACGTGCGCGTCCAATCGCGCGTCGGCGCTATCGGGCGCGCGCGGCCGTTGGATCGCGATCGTGCGGTCGATTGGAGGCGTGCCACCGCTCCAATTTCTGCGGGGCGTGGCTCGAACGCGCGTCCCTGCATCTCGTTAGAGTGCTCGACCGCTGCGCTACGGTCGCGTTTGTGTCGAGCGCTTGACTTCAGCGCGGGCGCGTCGCAGCCGTTGGATCGAGATCCAACGGCGGAGAGGAGACGAGTGCGCGGTCTTCACAAGATGCAAGCAGCCATTTGGGCGGCTGAGATGGCGCCACGTGGCATCATCTTGGCCGTTAATCTTCTGGAAGTTGTAGATGGTGCCACGGATGTCGGATTAACCCGATTTTTATGTTGTTGGGCTGCGATCGTTGATCCAAATTCATCCGTGTGGTCGGATTTGTCATCTGAAGTACGGATTTACACCATCCTGGCCCTTGATCTTCTAGGGTTCCTCGGTCTCTATCTGATGCTACGGATGCCTGATTAGGGCGATCTTGGAGTCGTTGAACTCCAATCGTCGCCCTGATCACATCCATACGGTTAGATCTTTGATCCGAGGTCCCGATAAAATGTTTGCCCTGTCCAAGCACATAAAAGGAGACAATTAACCTCCATTTTATTCAAACTACTCTAAATGCGAGATGATGCATGTTATGCAATATTTATATCATGAAATGCAATCCTATGCTTAAGAACATGCATAAATAGACATTTTAAGTAGTGTAAATGTGTTTACATCAAATAATATGGTGAATATGAGCATGAACCCTACGAGGAGTTAGGAGTAGAGCTCCTGCGGATGAATGGAAAGGTCTGGAAATGTGAGTGGGAAGCGTGCTGACCCTTGAGTGCGTGGCACCAAGGAGAGCGACTGTCCCCTTTTTAGTGTAGAGCGGAGTTAGCCGCCCTTGGGTTGGGACCCAGGGTTAGGATTGGCCACTCTACACCGACTTCAGTTGGCCCTCGTGTACACTGTACCGGGGAGAGATACTGGTGTAGGGAGGGAGCTATCCACCCCACGGGGCCTAGGGTTCATCTAGCCACCCTATACTGACTTGTTAGGCCCACTGGGCAAACTGGGGTAGTCAGACGAGGGTGTGCGGACTGTGGAGTGGCAAGACCCCTGTTTGGTTCTGAGGGACGAGACCCCTGTTTCTAAGAGGGTTTGGCCCTATACTATTCCGTGCTATACTTTGGGTATATCCGCTAACGGAAACGACTGACCGCGTGCTAGTGCGGGGTAACTACCCGTGTGCTTATTGTGCATGCCGTAGTCACCGCTACGTCTGTCTGTGACCTCGGGGTGGTTGACTGGGTGTAGGGTTACCACAGGAGACTCTCCCGGCCAGGAGAGCACCACGTGTGCCTTCTACTCTTCGGAAAAGACTGCAATTAAGATTGTTCCCACGAGGAACATGCGAGATCAAGAAAGAAATCTAAAAGTAAACCAATGGGGGAAAATGAATTACTTGTAAAATACAATAATTAGAAAAGATAAATTTACCTGCTAGCTCTTACTGCTTTAGATAGTCTGGTTACCACTCTACTCAGCGTTCGCTGACTCCATTTTCTCGTAACCCTTTACAGGACCAGGAGTTGAGTAGCCCGAGTTACCAGCTGCAGAGGGTGCTGGGCCCAGTCGAGTCCAGCAGTAGTCTTATTATTGTTGTACTTCCTTTCTGTTGGTGAGTTTCAGTCTTTGTTTACTGTTTCTGTTACTGTACTTTTATTCTACTTTCCTGTTGTTGTGGTGATATGTATTGATTAGCAGCTTTTACTTCATTTAGTGCTTGTACGCTTTTACTGTTAGTTACTGTTAAGACCCGTGCCATCAAGCGCTTTGAAGACATCTGGGACTTAGGCCAGACATCTGGAAATCAATTTTTGCGTGCGTACGACCGCGAGTCTGCACGTGTGCTGCGCGCAGATTGAGCCCCATCCGACTGCTTCTCTTTCTTCTTCCCTCGTCGACTTGCAGAGCTGCCCCCCTGTGCCTACAAATACTCCCCTCCCCTCTCCCTCGTTCACCACCCCACCCCATCTGTCTCCTCCTTCCTCCAGCGCAAAAGCGAGAGTGAGAGAGAGCGAGTTGCTACCAAGTGTAGCGGCGGAGAGGAGAAGAGCAGCGAAAGGGAAGAGAAGAAAGCACGCGAGCCGTGAGAGAGAGAGCTCGCCGGAGCAGCTCGAGCCCAGTCGACATGCGCGAGGCGAAGTGTTTGTCAGGGAGGTTCCCCCGACGTTGCTGTAGCTAGAGCAGCGAACGAGCGGCTACGCGGCATTGGTCGCGCGCAGCAGGAAGAAGACGAAGGAGGTTTTGATTCTGGGATTTTTCCCAGAATAAGATGTCTGGAACTACATCTAGACGACGTGGACGATGTCTGGAGGGAGCTCCAGATGACTGAGAGGTACGTTTTGCCTCCTATGCTTCCTTTTGCGGACGTCTGTTGCGTGCGGTGGTTGAGAGATTTGCATACGCGTGCGGGATCCACTTCAGGAAGGTGCAGGACACGCCCTCCAACGCGGTTCAGACGTCTAGGTGAGTCACCAGATGGCGGAGAGCGTCTTCAGACGTCTGGAGGGATAGTCGATGTCTGGAACTAGGTCCAGATGGTTCAGCAAGATCCCTGGACGTCTGAGGAGCAGCGTAGAGTAAGGTATGATCTGGACCCCTTTTTAAGACATCTGGAAGATGTTCCAGACGTCTAATTTGAGTCAGAGTTGTTTTTCACCCGTTTAGGATCCGTTTGAGGTCCGATTTCCGCATTTAAGATTCCGTTCTTCTTCGTATATGTTCCTCTACTTGTTGGAATGCTTTTATCGTGTTCTAAGTGGTTTCTTATGATTGATCCTTGTGTTAGGACCACGTTCTGTTGCGGATTTGGCGGTTGCGGAGGCACGTGGACCTGCCGATCACGCCCCCATTACTACCGATTTTGCGGGTAGAGTGGCTTCCCTTAGTTAATTACAAACATAAATGCATGTCTGGAAAAAATGATAGATACTAAGGTATGGCATGAATCCTATGACCAGAAACACTAGATTGAATGATAGATCCTAGGGTATGACATGAATCCTAGGACTAGAAAAACTGGAACGATTGTATTGAATGCCTGAATTACAGTCTTGGATGGGTAAATAGAATAATAATAATTGCCTGTAATTGGATAACAGCTGCCTGTGAAATGTAGAGTACTGTTGTTAGTAACTGCTACATGTAATTCCTATTGTTCGAAATTAAATACGAGCTGCTTGTATATAAATTTAAAAAAAAGGATTGAATGTTGGAAACACGTGCTATATGCGAATAAATCGGAAATGATGAAACCCAGTATGGCTTGGCCTGAGAAACATGAGCATGAACCCTACGGGGAATTAGGAGTAGAGCTCCTGGAAATAAATAGAATGGAACTAGAAAAGTGAACGGGAAAGTGTGTTGTCTCTTGGGTACGTGGTACCAAAGGGAGTACATATTACCTCTTAGTGTAGAGGGGAGCTTGCCGCCCTCAGGTCGAGACCGGGGTGAGTTTGGCCACTTTGCACCGACTTTCTGGCCCTCGCGTACACAGTACCGGGGAGAGCTGCTAGTGTAGGGAGAGAGCTAACCACCCCACGGGGCCCGGGGTTCAGCTAGCCATCCTATACCGACTTGTTAGGCCCACTGGGCAAACCAGGGTAGTCAGGCGAGGGTGCGCGGACTGTGGAGGGACGAGACCCTTGTTTGGTTACTGTGGAGGGGCTAGACCCCTATTACTAAAAGGGCTATGCCCTATACTGGTTCCGCGCTGTGCTTTGGGCGCACCCCTTAACGGAAACGACTGACTGCGTGCCAGTGCGGGGTAGCTACCCGTGCGTTTATCGCGCGTGCCGTAGTCACTGTTACATCTGTCAGTGACCTTGGAGTGGTTGATTGAGGGTAGAACCACCACAGGAGACTCTCCTGGCTAGGAGAGCACCACGTGCTACTTCTATTCTTCAGAAAAGACTGCAATCAAGATCGTTCCCACGATAAACATTCAAGATCAAGAAAAAGACCTGATAAATAAACTAAGAAAGAATAATTAGTCAAATAAAGAAAGAAATTGAAAACAACAGCTACCTGTCCACCGTTACTGTTTCTCTTGGTTAGCTGGTTGCCACTCTACTCAGTGTTTCGCTGACGTGTCATACTTACCACCTTTCTCAGGTCCAGGTGTTGAGCAGCCAGAGCCTACGGCTACAGAGGGTGTTGGGCCCAGTAGAGTCCAGTAGTTGTACTTTTGTTGTACCCCATTTTCTATAGTAGTGAGTATTTTATTATATTCTTGTACTTTTTTATTGAAATTTTATATTCCTGTACCCTTTTTAAATTCTCTACTGTTGTGGTGGTGTGTACTATAGTAGTTATTTCTTTACTGCTGTACTTTTGTTACTTTTAGTTACTTACATGGTGAATGTGGTTTATTTTACTGATTTTTGGTTACTTTTTCGTTGGACGACTGGGTCTTGGGATCAGTCGAGTCGGTCCGATTCTCGTGTCCTGTAGGGATTCGGGAATCGGGTCGTAACAATTACCTTGCATAATGAATGTAGTTTATTTTCCTACTTTTCGGTTATTTCTTGTTGGACGACTGGGTCTTGCGATTAGTCGATTCAAGCCGGTCTCGGGTCCTGTAGGGATTCGGGAACTGGGTCGTAACACAAGGCCTCGAAGGTGCTTATATAGGGCTTAAGAGGAGATTCCGAGCTTGGAAACAAGCTTGAAAACCTTGGAGCTTACGTAAACGAATGATACCCATTCCTTCTAGAGGTTCACATGTGCTTTTGGGAAAGAGTTGGGATCCCTGGATGGGTTTATTTGGAAGGAAATTTCCCAAGGAATCTGTGTTTCAAATTTAGGATTGATTGATTGAGAATCGAGCGAGAAATTCTCACTCGAAACTTGACGGTGAAGGTTTAACCTTCCAAAAATGGCGTGGGGACCTGCTTGTGAAGAAGATAAAGAAGTTGGGGGGCCATTTGTAAGAGAATTCAAAAGTTAAGGATTTGAATGAGATAAAAAGAGTCTGACTGGACCAAAATGTAAACTTGGTCAATATGATCTTAGATTGGGCCCAAATTTTGGTACAAACCTAATTTCGATCCAAGGAATTCAATGGTGAAGTTAGATTTAGGTTTTGATCAAGTTGGACTAGGTAATTTATGTAAAAATGTAAATTAGTTTAAATGTCTGTCTTAGGCTCTGTTTTGGGGCAAGACGAGTTCTGATGGTCAAATTGAAGATTTCAAACCCTAGAGAATATTTTTCTATGAATTTTAGAGGGTTTAAGTGAATTTTATCCTGACCAGAACATTAGTTAATTAAGTGGGTTTATTTTTAGGGTTTCAAAAGTTATTTAATTCTCAAAACACGTGCAAACCCTTTTCTGTCTGTTCTATCTCACTTTTTAGACTTTTAGGACCATTTGACCCTTAATTACCCCCTTGGAAAATCCGTGATTGTACTGCATTCATGATATGATGGTAAAACTATAGTTTTAACCCTATTTTCTTATCTTTCCCTCAGAATGAATTTGCAATGAAATATGGCTCTTTAGCAGTTATGTTGGAACATTTACTGACTTAATTATATCAAAATGAGCTAGCTGTGTCTCATGATGGTGTTCCCATCAGCTCAGAAGGTTGATTTAGGCGTTTCATGTGTAGGTGTTAGTAGAATTAATTATGGATGGGATCAGGACCCTGAAGTGATGACTAAGTGACGGAGAGCCCTGTGGCTATGAAATAGTTTGGAGACCTCCACCATGGACAGCGGAGGTATTCCGGTGGGTGTGTACTGGTTTAGGCATTTAGGTGATAGAATTGATGAGGGAGAAGGTGAAATAAAGTCACGATGAGGTGAGGAATGTGAACAAGTGGATGAAAGCATGCTTCGACGTCTAATGAGGAAGACAACGAGTGTTTGAACTAAATTACATCTACTTCTATGATTACTTGCCTAATTAAAGAGCAAAGGCTATAATGGTTATTAATGGTGATGATGCAATGGTTGGTTGTTGAGATAACGATGTGTTGTAGTGTGTTGTGATTTGAAACACCAAGAGTGTCATTGTGGTGAGTGCTATGGAGTTCCAGTCATTACAACCATTATTATTTACTTATCTAATTTTTACTGATTTTATTCCAGGTCGTTCACTGGGAGGCAATTTATTGAATTACATCACTCTTTGATCTCAAAATTATCCTCTAATTCCAAAAAGAAGCTTTACATCTTATTAAAGAATGAATGAATGTGAACATGGTTTGCCTACTTAATAAGAATTAATTGTATTGCTTGCAAAAATTAACTAACTATAAACAAGCACCAAATAATTTATTACTATACTATAAATTATGTTTTTACAAGTTGTAGTTTTAATACTTACATGAAAGTACACAATAGACTAAGATGACATAGTATATTAACTTAACTTACTAGTCTGTTAGCTACAGTAACACATACAACAATTTTAGTGACAGACGTAAGTGTCGCTAGATCCCAAAAAACACTATATACAAACCTAAGGAGGGAAACTGGGGTTTGTAGCGACACTTATGGTGACATTTTATTCTGTCAGTAAATATATGGGTTTATTGATAAAAATAATTGGCTGTACTACGTATACATATATATATATATATTTATTTTTATTATATGTGTATTTTTACTTACATATGTACAACATCTCTCTTTCATCTCCTTCACACCGATCTTCATCAGATGCTCTTCTTCTTCTTCTTCTTCTGTGTTAACACTTTGCCTTAATGACTTTAATACGCTGTGGCTGAGAGGCTTTTAATAGTCATCATTAACTTTCTTTAATTAGTTAAAAATGTGCTTAATTTGCGGATGCACTTTTCGAGGGATACACAGCACCCAGAGGGTGGGACCAAACCTCTACTAAGCGCGCCCTAATTCTCATTAGGCCGCTTAATTACGTTTTTCTTAACTCAACACAGAGCCTACAAAGCCCCACGCACACGCCTCTCTTCGGGCCCCCGGCCCCACACATATCATGTTCAGTATATGCTTAGATGAATCGAAGGTAATGGTTGTTTCGGGTGCCCAGTGCCCGTGACGACTAATCGGCTATAACACAATTTACATATATACCGCTGCGTGCGGTTTGCAGCACACGATGTGGCGCTATTCGAGTGCCACATCTGCGCTGGAAACCGCATGCAGCTGTGGGCTGGAAGCGATTTTGGCCCTCAATTCGAGGGCCATAATTTATTTAAAAATAAAAACAAATTATGGAAAATAAAGTATTTACATTATACTATATAATTGTTCAATTAATTTGAAATTTTAATTTGATTTACTATATAAATAAATTCACTCAAGTGGATTGTTCTTACACACTGATTTTGATGTTTTCTTGGTTAATTGCTTATAAATTAGTTAGTGAATGGTCTAATTGACCTCATACAGGGTTAGAATACATACATAAGTATTTTATCCACATTTTTATTATATTTTTCCAAATTAATATATGTATTATTTACATTTAAATAGCAGTTTTATTTGTTCTGCTTATAAATTAAGTTAAACTTAATATATTCAGTATAAATATACTTAAATTAGCTTAAATTACTTAAAGTATATTAGTCTTAGTATACAGATTCAATTTAACTTAATTATAATTCTAAACTACTGAATTAACTAATTTAATTTAACAACTTAGCTATAAACTTAATAAATTCATTATTTATTATTTATAAAGGATTAAGTTAACATAAAAGATTTTATTTACTTATAATCTACATATACATAGATATATATACAGTTTTATAGTTTAACTTTCTTAATTATACTACTTACTGTTCTATTTAGTTTAATAATACATATAACTTAGTTCAATTTATATATAGTTATATAATTATTGTATTTATTGTCTAAACTAGAACTAAAACCTAAATTATAGTATTATATTTACATAGTTAAGTATATAGTATATATATATCTTTACACTATCTATTTACATGTGTAGCCTAATATATAGCTTAAGTCTATATAAGTATATTTAATATACAAAGTAATATGTATATGTACATATATAGATATATAAATATTTTTATTTCTCTTTTGGGTGTTTCATTCTAATTAGTTTACTGTTGTTATAGGTTTGACAGAAGTAGGAGAGAAGAAGGGAAGAGTTAACTGAGGAGAGAGTCCTTAGTTCAGTTTTCTCTTTTAAAACATGTTTTGGTGGTGATTTCTTTACTAGACTAGCTAACAGAATTGGGAAAGAATAGACAAGCATGCACAGAAGTTAGATTTCAAGTATTAAAATAAGAAAATTTTTTTACATATAAGATGAAACACAATCTACTGTCAGCTATGATCAAATTAAAGTCTACAGGATTTAACACTAAAACCTATCTATTACAACCTACTCGACAGTAGCAGCAACAAAACTTCCAGACTCTGTAGCAGCTCAAGTTACTGTCCAAATGGGCTAACTGCTGTTGCAGTTAGTCCATTTGAGAAGAAATGTGAGTTTGGAGAGAAAAAACATGTAGCTGCAAGATGCAGCACTTTGCTTTGTTTACTGGGATCAGAGTCAAACAAATCCAAACTGAAAAGAAAATCAGTCAATCCCAAATCTAACAAGGGTTTAATTTCTCACTAAAATCACTAAGTAGCCTAATTCAAATGCCAAAAACCCTCGTCAAAAACTTCATTTCAGATGAAATCCACAAATATCACTAAATTAACTCTTCCTAATGCTATAGACAGCATGAAGGAAGAATCAATTCAATCAGTTAAAGCCCTTAGTTCAGATCCCAGTTTCATGAAACCTTAAGGAGTATTGAGAACTCCTTAGGTTAGGAAATCACCAAACAGCCATTAACAAAACTTATGAATGCAAGATCAGACTTCAAATTACCATAGTAATTATCCTTAGATCTGACTTGCATTCAATGCATTCAAGACATTATCAAATCAAATTTATGTATGGCTCTTCTGAGATGATTTCTGTCACCAGAAATCCTCTCAGATTCCTTGCCAACAAGGAATTCAAATCAACTTCATTCAATTCGTCAGATCCGACAGTAAAACCAAAAAGAAAAATCCTTAAAATCCAAATTTAGGAGAAATCTGACAAACTGAAAATTTCGACCCAAAATCAGGGGCTTTTGTGACCAGGAGTGAGGTGAGTGGGAAGCCCCTTAAGTGCTTGTTGACGCCAATTTTAGATCTGAGGTTGAAAACCAATCAAATCTGAAATTGGGTCAGAGTGTATGGGTGGAAGATGAGAAAACAAATCATGGAAAATAAGAACTGCAGATGAAAATATGGAGAGGGAGATAATTTGAAAACATGGTCTATGAAGTCTTCCCTCTAATCTGAAATGATCAGAGGAGGTGAGGGGGGGGGATTTAAGCCTAATTCTACTACTACAGCTACTTTATCCTACAGTGAAATTAAACATTAAAAACTATATTAATTCTACTCTAAACTACTTAACTACAGCTAAAACTAATATGCAGAATTATAAACCTAATCTAACAGGAAGAAT
This sequence comes from Thalassia testudinum, assembly GCA_037157565.1. Classification (NCBI taxonomy): domain Eukaryota; kingdom Viridiplantae; phylum Streptophyta; class Magnoliopsida; order Alismatales; family Hydrocharitaceae; genus Thalassia; species Thalassia testudinum. The sequence goes on along the minus strand of JAZHRO010000059.1, from coordinate 9,509,526 downwards.
GGGACCTATGGGTCCTTAGCCGGTGGCTAAGGAGGAAGAAAGGAGGAAGATGACTCCAACGGAGGGAAGAGTCTGCTAGTGAGGCTCCAGGGTCGTCCTCAGGTGCTACGAAGTCCTTAGCGACGAGGAGGTCGAGAGAAGGTGATGATTTCACAGCCGGTGGCTGTGAAATCAGAGACTTGATGGGGAGGAGGGACTGGAGTGGACGAATGATCGCTAAGAGGTGTAGGAGGGAGCGATCCCTTGCGCGTGACACCACTGAGGTGCTTAAGTAGCATGCTCAGTGGCTGAGATCACCGCGCAGGTGAGAATAATCAAGATGCAATCGGCGGCGAGGATGAGAGGGGCGGAGCACGCGGTGAGCTAAGCACAAAATCTGACCGTCAGATGAGATCTGGGGAGAGGGGTGATTGCACGCGCCGAATCGCGCGAAACTTCCAATCGATTCTAACCGTAGATCAAGATCATTAAGAGCGACAGACGGCTGAGATTGGTCTTGTTCTTCGCGCGCTACAATGCGTGCGAAGAGCAGCAGGCCTCTCTCTGAAATAAGGGAAAATTGCAGATAGACCCTTGAATGAAGGGGTGGAAGAATTGCATGCGGGCCCATAAGTGAAAAGAACTACAATCGAAAGGGCCCGCATGCAATTGCCTCGTCACCTGAAGTCACCCGAAGTCACCTTGTAAGCCGCAGGACCCCTCGTCACCCGAAGTCAAACCATTCGACTTGTAAGCATGGGTGCAACGACCCTAACCACGCATCAAAATACCCAACGAGAATCCACGGAGCGGGTTAACTCCTTCCGTGGATTAGCTAAGGGATGCCGAGGCCATAGCAGCCCCGCTGGAGGTAAGAGTACTCTCAGATAGGTAAGCTCGCATGCTTACCCATAGAAGGGGCCCCCTTCCACAAGCGAAGGGCCTCCTTCCTTGAGAAAGCAGTTGGCCCCCAAAGGGTCACTATGATGGACCACGCTAGGTAAAGGAGTTCCTTTAGAAACAGACTCGCTTGGCCATGCACCAAGCGGATGTGCTGGAGAGGAATTGGCCCACTGAAGATTGGCGTTATAGACCCCACCGCACCGGACAGGGGTTCCGTAGAGAACGCACCCCCTCTCCATGAACCCGGCAAGCATGCTTAAAGGTGGCCAGCCCACAAGCTAGGACTCGTTTCCCCCAGGCCCCATAGGTCAAAAGAATTGAAGGCCCGTAAAGCACCTGAGGGACCACCTCGAGAAGAGACCCCGGCAGTTGCAAGTAGCCGACGTGGTCTCCTCGGCGAACTATGGGCCAGGCGGGTCAGCGCCTCGCCCAAGTAGGTAGGCGGTGACACCCTGGCTCCTTGTTCGGTGGACATCATTGCCGAAACATGATAATGACACTCGCGCTACTCAAGATCCTCTCCTCCTGTCGCCTAAGCACATCAGCACAGAGGTTAAAGTAACCCTGGTCAACGTCACCGTAGGCAGTTGAGCCCCCCCGTCTAAGTCGGCTCTCCCTAAGTACCTCCCCTCGATCTTCATTAGGGGGAGGAGGATACGATTGAGCCTCCCCGTATGATCCTGTGAAGCATCTAGGCTTGCCTCGGCGAAAGCCTCCCACGTTAGGGGAACACACTCTCCTTATCGTAGACCCGGCGGAAGCCTCCACAGCGGTGCTTGCCATTGCCCAAGGACCTTGCTCTGACCTCCCCGGTGCATTAGCGCGAAGGTCGGGGCAACCTTCGGGAACGACATCATCTTAGACGGGTCAACAACTCGCATAACTCCAAGTGGCCACGCCTGTAATGCTCTGAGATGCTCAGGCTAAGCTACCTTTCAAGCCACCCCTTCCAGGTCGGCATGCCCATAGTGCGTCGACCACTCCGATGAGAATCCCTTCCTCTGCTCTCGTTGGCCATTTCCATTATGGCCCCTTGCCAATCAAGAAAAGAGGAGAGAGGAAGGGCACAGTTCTCCTCCGACCAACTTGGACAAGGACGGGGGCCTCAACCAGGTTGCCACACTTAAGGCGGCTAGGTTAATAGTATCATTGGGTGGCCCAGCCAGCTAACAACCATTACACGCCCACTACCAGATCCTCCCGGTATTTGCCTGACCTCCTCAGAGGGTAAGAACAGCACGCGGAGGCACAGCGACCTGGCACGAGGCCTTAGGGTTGAGTCAAAGCAACCCAAGAAGCCTACGCGAAGAGAGAAAAGGGAAACTAAGTCTGTGCGATCCAGCGAGGGGCTGACCCAGCTGATTTGCCAAGCGACTTCGGGATTATAGCCGAACAATTTAGTCATGGCATTCCCCGCCTTCTCTTCTTTCTTTACGACACGACCAAGCTCGCCGAGGCTGAGGAGGGGATCTCAATACCTCCAAAGGTGCAGGGGCGAAGACCCCCCGAAGGGGCCAATGCACCCAGAAGCAGCCTTATAAGGCTATCTGGGACCACGACATCCCCCCGTATCCCTACGATGTTGAAATCACCCCTTGAGGGTGGCCGACGCTGGATACCCCCTATGTGTGTAGTCCATGTTGCGCAAGGAGCAATCCTGTAACCACCAAACTCAGCGCTTGAGGCCTCCACCCTATCACAACGGTACTAAGAGGCTTGACCTGTCCTGCCAGGGGTAGGGTCTTATCCCTTGCGATTGTCGACCGCCACTTGCAAAAGGTGGCAATTGCCTTATGCTCTTGCCTAGTAACTCACCTCAGGGAAGTAGCTGGGACTAGACATCGACCCGCCGAGCCACCTCTTAAGATTGGAGCGAACTTGAATGGATGCATCTAACGTTCCTCCTATTGTTGCCTCTTAAGGCTAGCAAACCATCTCGTAAGGTCGATGCAAACTCCAACGGACGTGCCCAACATTCCTCCTATTACCACCTTTTAAGGCTGACAAGACACCTCGTAAGGATGACTCGAACTCGGATGAACGCTGTTGAATGCTCTGAGTTGATGTTTCAAAAGTAATGTGCTGTAGTATAGCCAATAAATCGCGTAGAACACTTAAAATTTTTAACTCAGAAAAGTCCAAGGTCGAACATAGGGAGCAATATGATAATTTATCTCAAGATCACAATTGTAAGCAAGAATATAGCAATTTAATAGCAATTTCAAGCACAAATGATATAGATATAAATTCAAGAGTTAATGTGGCAAAAAGATTAGAGTAAAAATGGTGATTTGAATTGCCAAATTACCCTATTACAATTCTACTTAAATAATGCAATAGTATCAATAAACCAAATGCCATATATAATGAGTGCACAGTGCACTCTCTGATGCTACAATGTCTCAGAACAAGCTCTTTTTCCTTTAGGCCATATGGAGAGGCACAGGCATAGCACAACACAGCACCAACACCAACAAAGGCGAAGGCCTCTTCAGATTTTGACTAAGTGTCGAGAGATAGGGAGGCAATGCAAAACCCCCCCACTCTCTCTCTTTCCCTTTCTTTCTTTCTTTTCTTTCTCTCGAGGACCCGGGGTTAACCGGGTAATTAGGTAGGAATAGTAACTAGACCCGGGTGTAGGGCTACGTGCGTGGGGTCACAATCGAGCAGTGAAACTGGTCGGGTCAGGTGAGCGTGAGTGGGTAAGCGGGGACCTCCCCCTTCGGTGTTCGAGGTGATAAAGCTTATTGAGAAAAATAATATATGCGACTACAATGCTTCTTCTCCTACCGATGTGGGACTATATCCCACAGTTCTTCGCACAGCAACTGCAATGGATGAAGGCATCTGCTTGAAGTCGAAGGGAACTGCTGATGCTTCAATTGGATGCCTGGATCTCTTCCTGGGAGTGGGCCGCAGCACCTGGAGTCATTATCAAGGAAGAACTCAACCTAAGTGCGACGATGGAGTCGGAGAAGGAAGCGCAGTGACGGAGCTCCAGTGAAGCACCTGAATGCAAGAATACAGCCTTGCGGCCAAGTTAAAGGCACTCAGAAGCTTCTCCATGGAGCAGCAAGTGCAATGGTGTTTGTGGCGTCACGTGAGGGTGTGCGAGGTGGTCTGACTACCTTGGGGAGGTGGTGTGGTGAGGTTCGTGTTGGGTGGAGTTGTTGAGTGACCAAACCCCTCAATTGCTTGAGGGGTTTTGGTGGGAAAGGAATGGCGAAGCTTATGAAGTGGTTGGCGAGGTGTTTGGGGTGGTGGAGCATGTGGGAGACCTCGCTGGAGTGGTTGCCAGAGCGGAGGAAGATGAAGTCGCGAACGGTGTAGGAGCGGTCGAAATAGAGCATAGTGGCACGGTGATTGATGGGAATAATATCATGAGCCCTAACTAGCTTATTTTGACCCAAAGAAGATAACAAAATCTCCTACATAACCAACTGGAGGTCATAATTCCATGAATAACCATTCTGAGATAAAAGCAAGAAACAAGGGGAAAAACTGTAACTTTACCATTGCAGTACAACAACGGGTTTTCTCATGGGCTAAACACAGGTCAAATGGTCTTAACAAGATAAAAAGTGGGTTGGTTCAAATAGAAAAGGGTTCATGCGAATTCTAGAAATTAAATGACTTATTGTAACCCTAAATCAGACCCACTTGATTTAACAAGGTTTTGGTCATGATAAAATTCACCTAAATCCTCTAAAAATCATGGAAAAATATTCTCTAGGGTTTAGAACCTTCAATTTGGCCCTTGGAACCTATTTTGACCTAAATTGGGGTCTTAGACAAATATTTACCCTAAATTAGGTTTTTACATAAATTACCCAGTCAAACGTGGTCAAAACCAAAATCCAACTTCACCATTGGATTCCTTAGATCCAAATTAGGTTTGTACCAGAATTTAGACCTAAGGGAAATTCATCTTCACCCACTTTACAAATAAGTCCAGTCCAATTACATTTCTACCCCTATCTTTTGAAAACCTCTGCAGAAACACCCTAGCTTTGTCTTCATTCTTTGCAATTAGGTCCCTCCACCATTATAGTGGAGGGAATCCTACTCCAGCGAGATTTCAAGGGCAAGATCTCTCTGATTTCTTAGAAAATCCCCTTCAAAATTGAAGGGGAGATTCTTTGAGAAATCTCCTCCAGTATGAACATAATTTGAGGCTCTATTTGGTACCTAATCTCTCATGCGAATACATGAGAGATTCAAGTCTCCTTCAACTTGCCTTCTCCGGTGAGCTTGTCGTGCTTGGAAGCTTGGCTTCCAAGCACAAATCCATCCTCCAAAGCCTATATAAACAGACCCAAGTCACCCCGCATCTCTTAATCTTGACATTGGCCAGAGAATCCCTCAAATTCTTCTCTTCCTCCTCCGGCCAGTGGCTCAGCAAGCTCCGGTGACCTCCAACTCTTTCCCTCATCACCTAGCCACAATACCAGTGGTAGGGTTCTCTTTCTCCAGTTTGTTCGCATCGTGCCGCACCCGCCGACGCCTCTGCAGCCCCTTCATCATCACCGTCCTCCCCCCACTGAGCGCTTCGTCTCCGGCAATGGCAATACAAGCCGGCCGCCATCTCTGCCTCCCTCTTCATCTCCTTACGCCTAGATAAGTCCCTTTTCCCACCTTTATCTCTCAAAATTTCCCCTTGACGCACTCAATCACCATCACCTTCTTCATCTCTGGCCAGACCTCCGGCGAGGCGTCCCTGTCGTTCTGCACCTCCATCTGCCTTGCCAACCATCCCATAAGCTCCTCAACTCCTCACTGATCATAAGCCCTCACTTCACTCACCGTGCCATGCCCCCAAAACACCCCCCGAACACACCCACTCTCATGCACATAGGGTGCCCTAGACACGCACACTCCGGCAGCCCCACGCCACGCCGACCCCTGCAACACATTCGCTGTGCCTCGGCGAAGCCTCCTGAGCTTTCTGACGAGGCCGCGAGGCCATTTTCATGTTAACAGGTATAAGAGGTTCGCCGCCATTGGTGCAAGTGAGGAGCTTGCTTGAGAGCTCCCTCCAGGTCTCCTCGCTTCAGGCCAAGAGTTCCAGATTTTGCGGGATACCCTCACGCATAGCTCTAGGCCTCTAATTCCATTCGAAGGACTTAGCATCCATTGCAATCAAGTGAAGAAATCCCTACGTTAGGCACGCACAAGAGAGGTGGGAAGATAGTCCCACCTCGGAAGCTGTTGGCGCACCGCAGCTGAATAAGTTGCAAAACTACATTAGGCTTATCGCCTCCTGACCACGGAGTGAGGTCCCACTCACCTTCACCGGCCTCGTCCGTGACCCAACCTCCACGGACCTGGCATGACTCGTATACCCAACCCTGCACTCCCCTCCCACCACCGCACGCTGGTGGGCCTGGTACTGGGTGCGTACCTGACCCGATTACCTAAGACAATAGCTCTGGGAGAGCAAGCCTAAGAGAGAAAGAGGAGAGGAGAGTGTGCATGGGTAGGGGTAGGTTTTTCTCTTACAGGGAAAGGAGAAGAAGAAGCTAAAGAGGAAGAAGCTAAGATCAGAGAAAGCTAAGGAAGGAGAAGGCAAGGCTAAAGAGGAAGAAGCTGAAGTCAGAGAGGCTAAAGAGCTGAAGAAGAAAGAGAAAGAAAGAGAAGAAGAAGGAACTAAAAGCAGAAGAAAGAGGAGCCGCCAAAGAAAGAGAAGGAAGGAGAAGAAGCTAAAGGCAAAGGAAAAGAAGCAGAGAAAGACACAGGCACGAGAACAGAAGAAAAGAAAGAAAGAAGAAGAAGGAAGAAAAGCACAAGCACTATAGCAGCCATAGTTTAAGACGTCTGATTCATCAATCAAGACATCCAATTTTTTTGCTTCTTTATATATATTGATATTCTGTGTTTACATTTATCTTTTTGCACTATAATTCTGGTTTTCATTGCATATTATATTCAATTTCTCAAAGTTGTGCCCTTGATTTCCAAATCCTAATTTGCTCCATGTGTTTGACTTCGGACTTAAAACTTCAAGTAATAAAATCTATTTGTTTTCAAAGCAATTTCAACTATATTACAACGCGTTATTTTAAAACCTGATTTCGCTTCGATAAAATAGTGATGATGTGCGGAAGATAAGGAGTCGAGGAGACTAAGTGGTGGTCGACGAGGGGGAGGAGCAACACCGGGTCTGGTGTGGTCAGCACCGGAGACGAAGGGAGCTCCAGTGGGGTAGAAGCGATGACGACGAAGAGAATTGGGGCGCCTGCTGGTATGGCGCGACGTGGAAGAGGGAGAGGAAGAAGAATCCGCCACTACTACTGCGAGCAGATGACGAGAGTGGTCGGTAAGAGTCGCCGGATGCCGTGGAGCCTTTCAACCGGAGAGGAGGGAGGAAGGAGGGGGGTTGTTGTAGGTTCCTACTTGGAGGGGGTGAGATTAGCGTAACGTAAAAAAAATGCGGAATTGAAATATAAAGCAATCTCAAAAAATCAATCGCACAAGTACACAAGTAATTTTTAGGTGGAAACCCAAACCGGGTGAAAACCACCACCTAACCCTCTCGAGTTAGGATTTTCCGATCAACCTAGTTGATCAAATCCATTAACCGAATCACTTTAAAACGAGGGTGATTCAACCTCAGTACAACCACGCTACAAGTACGAGGGTAGCGTTCCTCAACCCCTTCTCTCCACGAGAAGGATTTTGTCCCACGAAGGAGACGGGAATTCGCAAAGTGAATACCCAACAAAATAACAAAGATAAAAGAAACAACAAGTCCTATAGAGCCAACAAAGTAATTATAAACCTAGCTTCTATAGGAATAAGGAAACTCCCCTTTGCAAGGAGTGCATCGACGATGACGCGGGTGCGTGAGCCACGCAACGGCGCAACTTCGCTCTCGTAGACAACGGCGGGAGAGCGGGTGCGCAACGGTTTGATGCTCTCAAGATGTAGAACTTGAGCTTAGAGAGCAAGAGCTTCTTAGACACAAGAGTGTGAAAGTGTGTAGCTAAGTGTATCCAAGTGTGTGTTTGTGTTACAAAGGTTCCCCTCTATTTATAGAGGCCTTAGGAAGGCTTTGGAAGGCTTGGAAAAGCTTCCATAGCCGTTGGGTGCAAAGCCCAAGAGAATCAGGCCGAAATCAGGAACAATCATTGTTCTGACAGGCTTATCAGACGTCTAATTCTGGCATCAGACGTCTGGAACTTCACTTTAAGACGTCTGATTTTGGGCGAGTCTCTTCCTGACTTGAATCAGATCTAAACAAGGTTCTAGCGCAAGTCCATCAGACGACATATAGGACGTCTGGCACTATGTCTGGACGTCAGGAAACCTACTTTTTCTGTAGGAATGGATTTCCAAATGTTGCAACGGTTAGAAAATATCTGAGAAGAGATTTTGGGTCAGCCGAGGCAAAACGGTCAATTATCAGACGTCTGGAAAGTCCTATGGACGTCTGATAAGGCTCTAACGGTTATATCCTTGTGTGTTTGTTAAGCCAGCCAATGGTCCACTAATTGGACGTCTGGCAAATCCATCAGACGTCTCCTAAGATGTCTGGACTAAGGTCTGGACGTCTGATTTCATCAGACAGAATACTAACTCCAGCCTAACAGTTAACAGACGTCTGAAACAACAGTCAGACGTCTTAAAATGCTTTATAAGACGTCTGATTTGGGAATTAGACATCTGGAAACTCTGTTTAAACCCTATATTGGTTTTCTAAGTATTCTATAGAAAACCTAAGTATCCTAGGGTTGTGCCGGTGTTCCTAGGACTACTGTTAGGGTTCTTTGAGGCTCTTTAACATGAAATATCTAAGGAAAATAAAGAGCAAGAAAAGAAACGAAAAATACAACAGGTACAAAAGAAGAAAATCTTTCCTATTCTTCATTTCCTTCCATCTTCAATCTTTCGCTCCACGCGAACCTCCTCTGTTTTCCGTCAAGCTCCTCCAATCCGTCCTGGATGCGAGCTCGAACTCCGTCTAAACACGTCCACATTTGCAATTGACCTGAAATCTAGGACTCAAATTGCAAATGTTAAATAACACGTGTTTTGTTATCATCAAAACAAATGATCGTGGTGCTTTAGCACCAACAGTTGTCCGGACAAAAACGATCGTAAGGAGATCGGCGTCCAACATTGGTCTTTAAATAGGCCGTAGATGGAGGTTTTAAAGCCTGGAAACCAAGCTTTCAAGCTTGGTAAGATTGATGCACAAGAGGTACCTGAATCTTTGAAGGATTCGCATGAGCTCCTTAGATAGATTTAGAGACTTGGACATGGCTCAATAGGAAGGAGATTACCTGACAAATCTCCCTTTCAATTTTGAGAATGATTTGTCAAGTAATCATAGGGTTCTTGCCAAAAGAAGCTCGTCGGAGTAAGATTCCTCCATGACAGTGGCGATGGGACCTCTTTGAAAAGAGTGACGACAAAGATAGGGGGTATTTGCAAGGAATTTCAAAAGTCGAGGGGTTGTGTGAGATAGAAAGAGTCAGACTTGATCAAATTGGAAACTAAGTCAAGAAAATATCTGATTGGGCTTAAATTTCGATACAAACCTAATTTGGACCTAAGGAATCCAATTGTAAAGTTAGAGTTTGGTTTTGACCAAGTTTGATTGAGTAATTTATGCAAAAACCTAAATTAGGGTAATAGTCTGTTTGAGACTTTGTTTCAGGTCAAAATGGGTTCAAATGGTCAAATCAAAGATGCCAAACCTTAGAGAATATTTTTCTATTATTTTTAGAGGGTTTAGATGAATTTTATCCTGAACAAAACCTTAGTTAATTAAGCAGGTCTATTTTTAGAATTTCAGATGTCCATTAATTCTTGAAATGCGTGAAAACCTGTTTTTGTTTGCATGGACCCACTTATTAGGTATTAATGACTGAATGACCTTTAATAAACCCCTGACATACCCTGTGGTTATTCTGTATTTGTGATAAGATGGTAAAATTGCATAAATAACCCTATTTTCATTGTTTCTTCTTAAAATAGAATATTAAGCACTTAGGACCCTCTAAAGGTTATGTAGGAGCTTTTATTGACTTTATCAGACCAAATTGAGTTAGTTATAGCTCATGATGGTGTTCCCATCACTCACTTATAATTTGCTAGAAGGTCGTCCCTGGAGAACGGCGGAATTAAGGCTCTTACGCCTCATGCTAGCTCCTTGGATTGGTAAGTACTTAGGCCCATGAGCCCTGAGGTTCCACACACCGCACAATGCTAGTCTTGGTTGCCCCATCCTCAGAGGAATCCACCCACAGGAGCGAATGTCGAGGGTTCAGGTCACTTCGCCCAATGACCACCGTATCGACCACCAAGGCAAGTAGGGATTGGGACCTTGGTGCCCCGTCTCCCAAGCGACAAAGCATCGCATAATGCCAACAATGCGAGCTTAGGCTCCTGCGCCCCAAGCATCGCTCAGTGCAACTTCGGACACTTGTTAGTAATGGTCCCAACTCCAGCTCTTTCAAGGTCGCGGTCGCCTTCAAGGGCTGAATCATGCAAAAATCCTCCTGCGCTTGCCTGTTCGAGGCCACGATAACATAATTTCCCCTCATCCATGTACAATAAGGATGAGCCTAGTAGCAGAATGGCCGCGTCCAGAAAATGGCCAAGCTGCCAATCGCCTTTGCAGACATAGTTGGTCACCCGGCAGCCAACTTCCAGGCCCTCGCCTCCACAGAGAGGCTGAGGTGACAGATCATGGTTCAACAATTAGGTCCGAGTTGACCCTCACAAAAATCTGGCTAGGCTCTTTAGCCTTAGTCACTTGGTTCCTGTTTGAGTCGCTGAATCGGGGTTTAAAAAGTGTTGCATTATAGTACAGCCAAAATAGTATTCAAAACAGATATAATTTTATTACTCGAATATATTCCAAGGTCGAACACAGGGAGCAAATGGAATTCACACACTAATCTCAATAATAAATGCAAATTGAACACATAATACTACTCAAAATCTATTTAGGAATGTAGAGCATAAGTATATGAAGAGTTGTAGACAAAATAATAGCTACTCAAATGGACTTAAAGAAGGAAATATAAATTCAGATGTCTGATTTTACAACTAGACGTCTTAAGTGACTCTGGCTACAGTGTCCTTTTCTTCTTCTGATTTCTCTGATTCTATCTTTCTTCTTCTTCTTCTCTTCCTTAGGCTTTCTGCCTTTGGCTTTCTTCTTTTCTTTCTTCTGCTTGCGGTCCTCCTTTCCTTCCTCTCTTCTCCTTCCTTCTGCTTCTTCTTCCTTCTTTGGCCCTTCTCTTAGAATCCGACTAAGTGTGGAGCCAAACTCAGAGCAAAACCCCCCTTCCCCGCATAGCTCTCCTCTCTCCTTCTCTCTTTTCTATTTCAGAACTGCTCTGCCAAAGCCTTTAGCTGATCGGGTAGTTGGACCTAATGCATACCCGAGCCCAGGCTCATCGGCATGTGTAGTGAGTGAGGAGTGAAGTCGGGTTAGGTAGTCGGGTCGACCAGGTCTGCGTATTAGGTGTCACGAACGAGTCCGGTGAATGGGGGGAGAAGGACCTCAACCTCAGTGTTGGAGGTGAAGAGCCTCTTTCACTTTTACAATTTATGCGCACGAAGGCACCTTTCCACTTCCAAGGTGAGACTAAATGTCCCACCTTCCTTTTGCACGCCGCAGCAGGGAGTGGCTTCCATTTGTCGAGGTTGCGGAGGCACACGACTTCAACTGAAGGCCTGGATGTGTGAGCAAGGGAATTCCGCATGTCCTGGGGCAGTAGCCTGGGCTTGGCAGAAGCTAGAGCTGTAGCAAGCGAGCTTCAAGCTCTCTCACTAGTGGTGGATGGGCGATGAACCTGAAAACACATGAATGACCTTGCGGCCACGTCAAATCATTCAGGAAGGTTAGTCGGAGCACGACGAATGTGCTGGGGGTGTTGGCGTAGCATGGTAGTGCCCGTGAGTGCATGCCTAGGGTGTACTATGTGCGAGTGAGTGGGTGTGTTTGGTGAGGTGCTTGGGTGAGTGGCGCGGTGAGTGGAGTGAGGGGAAAGGATCAGTGAAGTGAGGTGGAGCTCGTGGGCTTGTTGGCGAGGGTTTTGGTGGCCTGTGGAGGTGGGATGGCCTCGCCGAAGTTGGTGGTCGGAGATGAAAGGGATAGAGGTGATGGATGTCGGTAGTGGTCGATTTTGGAGAATGAAGGGTGGAGAAGAAAATAGAGGGGAGAGGGAGCTTATCTGGGAGGTTAAGGCAAGAAGGGTATGAGCGGAGGCGTTGGGTCAAGTGTGTACAACGTCGGAGACGAAGGCGGCTCCGGTGATGTGGGATCGACGAGGATGAAGGGAGAGAAGTGCCTGCTGGTACGGTGAGATGCAGACGAAGTCAAGGAAGAAGGATCTGCTGCAGGTATGGCGGTCAGACGACGAAGAGGAGCAGGGAAGGTCGTCAGACGTCGAGGAGCCTACGACCGTGAGGGGAAGATAGGAATTAGGGGATGTCACGATCGAAATCAAGCTTGGAGAGGTCGGGGAGATCTGGGCTCCTTTAGATAGAGCTCTGGAGGTCGATTAGGGCTTGCGAAGCAAGCTTCCCAAGCTTGGAAAGTCACCGGAGATGGAAGCTTGTTAGGATACCCACATCTCTCATGCGTTCGCTTGAGAGATTGGGAAAGAATCAGGGATCAAAGATGGGTTCAGATTGGAGGGAATTTCTCAGAGATTCTCCCTTCCAATTTTGGAGGGGATTCTCCAAGTAATCAAGGAGAAATCTCCTTTCAAAGCTCGCTAGAATAGGTTTCCTCCACGATAATGGCGGAGGAATCTACTTATGAAGATGACGAGAAATCTAGGGGGCTTTTAGCAAGGGTTTTTGAAAGTTAGGGGTAGAAATGTAATTTGGTTGGACCTTTTTGCAAACTAGGTCAAGGAAAACTCGTTTTGCGTCCAAATTTTGTTAGAAATCTAATTTTGACCTAAGGAATCTAATAGTATAGTTGGATTTTGGGTTTGACCATGTTTGACTGAAAAATTTATGCAAAAACCTAATTTAGGGCAGATATTTGTCTAGGACCCCATTCTAGGTCAAGATAGGTTCTAATGACCAAATTGAAGGTTTCAAACCATAGAGAATATTTTTCTATGACTTTTAGAGGGTTAAGTGAATTTTATCTTGACCAGAACCTTGGTTAATTAAGTGGGTCTATTTTTAAGGTTTCAAGAAATCATTTAATTCATAGAACACACACAAACCCTTTCCTGTCAAATCCAACCCACTTGTTATCTTATTAAAACCATTTGACCTTTGTTTAGCCATTGAAAAAATTCGTGGTTGTATTGCATTGGTAAAATTACAGTTTTACCCCTAGTTTCTTATGTTTCTCTCAGAAAGGTTATGCAGTTAACTATGACCTTCAGTTGGTTCACAGCACAGCACTGTGGATTGATTTTCCTTCGCGGACATATAAGTGGTTTTGGTTACTATTTGTTTATTTGATATTATTGAGTAATTGATATGCATATGTTTAAGACTAATAATTGGTGATCTAAATCACCATTATTTTATCTTAGAAATCTTTTTATCTTCTTAAACTCTTGATATACTCATGTTATACATTGAATATCATATTTGAGCAGTTATCATTCATTGAATATCATTATTGGCTTGATTTCCTATGCTCATTTATATTTTGACTTTAATTAGCACGTGAATTGCAATACTTGCTCCTTATGTTCGACCTCAGACTTCATTTTTAGATATTCAAGTTATAAATTATATTTATTGATTGGGCTATTAAGGATTTAAAACTATGACGATGATTATATAAATCCTCAATAAGATCGGTATCAACAATCTTATTGTATTATTGTCTATTAATTTATATTAACGTAAATGTATAATAGTCTAAGTAATTATATAAACCTATTTAAATGTACATAATTATACTTAATACTGTACATATGTATTTATACATGTATTATGTACTATATAGTACCTGCAATTTAATTTAATTATATATTTATAGTAAATAATTAAGTTATTAAATTAACTAGGTAATTTATTAATTTAAAATAAAATAAATTAGTAATTTAATGTAATACTAAAGTATGTTATACTGTATACTTGTATAATGATATATTAAATATTTTGAACGTATTTATATGGTATTTATACTGTATTATAGTATTTACAGATTATTTATTTGTAAAACTAACTAAAGCATGTTTTTAAATCTATATAAATTAAAATAAAGTTCTTAAAATATATTAAAAATATGTAATAAGTAATTTATTATGTAGATTATTATTTTATAAAGTCAATTTGATGATTACTTAAATAATTTATACTTTAATTAAGTAATTAACATCTAATTTAACATGTATAAACATCAAATTTTAGGTAATTTTATTATATATTTAAATAACTTATTTATGTAAACTAATTACATAATTATGTAGCCCTATATAAGGGCTTTACAATGATATAATTTAATTTAAATTTGGATCAAATTTGAGCCCTCAAATCGAGGGCCAAATTCTCAGATTTCACGCAATGTCGCACGCTGTTGAGTGCCAACTGGGCACTCTATACAGTGTCATATCGTTGATTGACGATCGGACATAGTGGTATAAGTTATTTTTGCGTTGCCAGCTTCTCAGTCGACAGTGCACGACGCACCTATAAAACCCATCATCTCCTCTCTGATCTGAGCATATGATTGAGCATGAAATATGTGTATAGTACCTGGGCTGGGGGCCATGCATTGTAGCAGGGCTTGTGTAGGCCTAATACTAGGCCTGAAAGTGGATTAAATGCACAATAATAAAAGCTAGGGTGGCCTTAGTAGAGGTCTGGTCCCACTTCGACCGAGGTGCTGTGTATCCCTTGAACAGGCTACCCGCTCATTAACTTAACATAATTTTGGTTTGATGAACAGTGCTCGTGTTAGAAGTGAAAAGACGAGGAGGAAAAGAAGCTAAGTGTTGAGCGTTGTGTGTGTGCACTGTGTACATATGTATACATGTACAGTGTTTGTATAAATAGAATATATATATATATGAATATTGTAATTAAATAAGTATATGTATATAAATAAGTAACGTATACTGTAATATATATGTATATAATATATATACGTATAAATAGTATGGTATATTTGAGCTCCTATATGTTTATAAATAATTAGAGCTTTAGTGACAAATAAATCCGTCACTGTAGATAAGTTAACACATCAGTATAGATGGTAGTTTTTGCCTTAGGTTATGTATATAGTTTACTAAGGTTTTACTAACGTATTTATATGTTACTATATATGTTACTATAGATATTAGTATGCTAATATGATTTAGTATAGTAGATATTACTAGATATTTTTGTACCTATACGTAGATATTACCTATATTAGTTATAGATAACTAACATAGAGTAACAATAGATAGTTTTTGATGCTTGTTTGTGTTCATATGCTTTCAGGCATTGTGATGCATATTAACAGATTCTTTTGTAAATAATTAACCCATTCATTTATTATTTGATTCATCCATTCATTTTGTAAATAAAATCAACATTTTTGGAATAAAAGAACATTTTTGGACTTAGAGAGTGATGTATATTAATAACTTCTCCCAATGAACGGCTTGAAAATAAACCAGTAAAAATAGTAAATAAATAAAATTGACGCGACATCGATTTGCATTCGTGACATCTATATTGCAACGACACATTAAACACCATTTTTAGTTCGAATCGAAAGTCGACGATCAGCAACCTCTTGCCTAGAGAGAGCATGTCGCTCTAGCCTAATAAGGGGACTACCTTTGCCTGTCCCATCATGCAAGTAAGGTGCGGCCAAAGCTCTAATTCCACCTACAGCCGACATAGTTATCCCGTGTACCAAGCAAAGATAGGTGGATAAGGTGTCAGGCAAGCCTGACCTCGAAAACAGCAAGAGAATCCCAAAAGGTCGCTTGCCTGCGCCATCATGGGCACAAGCCATGAGTGATCGACCACTACCCCAGATAGCTCTCTTCATGGGCATCTCATTCAGCCACTCTAATAATTAGTCGAGAGGGAGTAACAGAACAAGACTCTATGCCAAGTCGTTTGAGCGAATGAAGGGGATCAAACTAAGACTCGTAAAATGCGATTCACATAACCCGTCTGAGCAACAAAATCCAAAAAAAAAAAGTTCCTCACACTTGGCATACAAGTAGTTCTTGATACAATGAATGAAAAAGTCTCTTCCTTTATAATAAACTTTGACTGTTACATTCCCCGAATTATTGTCTCCTGCCATATTATAGCTAAAAAGAGACGGGCTAGTACAAAGAAAATGGCGGCACCAATCGTCACATCTCAGCGGTCTCGCCCCAGGTCTTCGACCCTGGTCACCTTCAGCGATGCAGGTGATGGTACAACATTAAGATTGGCAAACCTTGCAACCTCTGGCCAACCCGCTTTCGACGGCCCCATGGCAATGACCCATCTCTTCCCGTCTAACGTCGCCTGCCTGTGTCGAACCCTCGACGATAAGTGGGATGGCCTCCTCGGCCCCACTTGCAAAGAAAGGATGGCTGACTGAGGACGCCGACACGAGGCAGGTGGAGTGGCTCGGACGTGCCGAGTACCCTCCTATACATCAGCGAGGTGCCCCACCTAATCGAAGCCATAAGGCTTCTAGCATCCCATTCCTACGAGGGCAACTAGTTGAGCTCAATAGCCTAGGCGGATGTTGCACATGTCCCTGCCAGTGCCCTCATTAAGCTCCACCCCACCTCTTCCTGGGCAAATATACTCCCACAATTGAAGCTACCAGTAGAGACAACCCCTGCTCCACCCTCGAGGAATCACCAAGGGAGCTGAGTGAAGTAGTAGAAGAGTCAAACCTTCGCAAAGGAGCGACCTCCACCCAATGTTTGATGAATTCTCCACCCAAGACTAGAGGGGGCAGTACCCCCAGCGGAACACCTTCCACTTCATTACCGCCTGGTGTTCGGCGCGTAATTTGCGTTTTCAAAGATTATTCTGTTGTAGTATAGTATGAAAACACGTCGACAAATAAATTTATAAAACTTCGGTGAGCACCGAGTTGTTCGCAGGTAGGCAATCTCGATTTTTAACAGAAGCTTTTCAATAAACTAGTTCTAACAGTATTTATATATGTATAAAGAGGCATCAAATATCTATAAAATCAAATTTAATTGCATTGATAAAGAGTTTTGCACAATAGAAATTGCTATGAAAAAGTAGAGATAGATAGAGAGAAAGATAGATAGAAGGAGGTAGAGAGACGACACCGCTTGTGAGATGCTTGTGTGAGATGCGGCAGCACCTTAGATCTAGAGTGCCGGGACAAAGTTGCAGAGGCACGAAGAATTGCAGAGAAGATGGTAGAAGAGATCTGGAGTTGATGAGAGAGAGAGATGCTTCAACTGGGGAGCCCTGGGTCTTCTTTTATAGATTTGATGGAGGGCAAAAAGGGTATTTGAGGCCTTAATCTCGTGTAACAACTCTTATTTATCAGATCCATTGATCGAGAGATCAACGGCTTTGATTTGGCCTCAAAATACCTTCATTTGCACCTAAAACGCTCGGATTCAACCTGGTGGCGACACGTGGTAGCCGCTGCGTCGTCGATCTTCGATCACGCAACTCTGATTCCTCCTCACGCATGTGCTTATCTTTTCTTCGCTCATCGCTCACCTTCAAAACCCGCCGCAACATCAGCTGTATCGGACCACTTATGCGCTCACGCCTTACTGCATTTGTTCGGAAAGCGTGTGGGATCAGCCGTTAAACGTGCGTCTGATCGCTCGTTCAATGTAGCGCACCCTCGCTTTGCCACGTGGACTCAATCGCTGCCTCCCACTCCTCATCTGACGGCCTGATTTAATTCACGCCCGTCCTTGCGTGGATTGGGGCTCGAACGGGCACCCGTTGCCAAATTTTGCGCCTGCACGCGCGCGCGAGCCAATGCATTATGTGACCCTTTCGTTATATATACTTGTTCATTTCTATTTATGCTTATCTAGTCTGGGTAGGCGACGTAGCGCACTCGTGGCCGTTGGATGAAGATCCAATGGTCCAAAATGTGCGGTGCAGCCTTCCTAAATGGGGTGGTGGTGAGGGAGCAGCCGTGATGGCGTCACGTGGCTTCATCATGGTCGTTCATCTTCTTTTCCTTGTATCTAGTGATTTAAACCTCCGATCGAGTTGACTTTTGCGCCGTTGGACTACGATTGTCGATCTGGATTCATCCATGCAGTTGGATTCTTCATCTGAGGCTGAGATCTTTGTCCTTTGTCTCCATAATCTCCATTCTTCTATGGACTGCACACGATGCTCTGGTTGTCTGAATGGGACGATTTTGGAACCGTTGGACTCCCGTCATCGTTCTGATTAGATCTGTCCAGTCTGATCCAACATCCGTAGTTTCAAATCATCTACGATTAAAATTGTCTCTCTTTTAGGTCATAAAATGATGATATTATCTATATAACTAATAAAGTAGCTATTGTGAAAATTACAGTGCCTATGAATGCATTAATCCTAAATTATGCTAGGATCTGGCTTAATTTAGGTGATTTAGGTTGCATGATTGCTATGCAATGACACCCCCATGCCAAAATCTTGCTAGTCCCTAGCAAATGCATTACTAAATGCAAAGTGATCTTACATGAGTAATTTTTATCAAGAGTTTGACTAGAGGTTTATGTCTTTTGTTTTCATCCGAAGCTTTAGTAATCCAGAAAATCGTAAATGTGTTTTGTTGTAGTCTATGCAACGGATCCAAGTGAAAAATCAATCCACATCTAAAGCTCGTACCTGACCTTTAGGAAAAATCTATTGGGATAGGCAAACTTCTTCCCTCAGGGTTATAAGGTAACCTGTATATTTAGCCCCGGTTTTCGGGTTAGGTAGAAGATTTTTGAGTCAAGTGGATTTATTTTTGGCGGCTTACACTCATTTGGTGCTACATATAGATTAGTACTTTAGAACTTAGATTTTCGAATTATTAAATAGTTCAACTCAGAGAGAGGGGAGAAACTGTACTCTCTTTAGTTCCTTTATACTTATTCTCTCTCTTTCTTTGTCTTCCTTTTTCTTTTTCTTTTCTTTCTTTTTGAGCTCACAATCTCACCAGATTTATCAGTATATTTGGTGGTCTCTCCTGGCATTAATACTTTGATTAGGTTCTAATAACTCTACGACTAAGTCAGAATTCCTCAGCCCGTATTCAGGCGGCTAGAAATACAGAAAAGTAGGTCATGGCTGTATTTGGTGGATCGTGAGGATGATGAGTGTTGTTGCCTCAATACACTTGAAATAAACTCTAAAAACACTTATGAACTCTCTTTTTTTTCCTGCTTTTTCTTTTTTTCTTTTCTACTCTTTTTTTTGTATATATATATTTTTTCTATATGCATAGACATATATACCTCTTTTTTTTTCCTTTTGCATCCAGACATCAACTAACGCAACACAGTACACATACAACTTTTATTCACAAGGCATTATTCGGGATTGGGGGATGTTCAAGAGGATATCAAGTGGCTTATTTGGTAGAAGTGCCTATTCTTGGCATCGGGAAAGGAATGGATAGGACAGTATATTTCTCACTATGACATTAATACCCTCCTTCAACCGAGAATTCCGTAAAAGATGGTCGTGACCATCTACCTCAGTCCTAGTTTTATCAGAACCCGTTCTCTACGTATTTGCCTTATTTGATGGCTCTCAAGAGATTTGTGCTAAGAACTTGTACGTAGAAACCAAGAGCGAAAACTATGCCTAACTCTGAGTATCATTATCTCATTATCCAAAGTTTAAAATTCCTCATACTAGCCTTAGAGCATCAGTAGGCTTTCTACTCTCACCTCGCAATTATTTGGTGGATCTGTTAGAAGATAGTTTGCCTGACTCCCTAATTATTATCCAAGGGTTTAAGAGAAGAAGCATTACTTTTTCTCGACAAGCTAAAGATGTTTATCGGTCTTCATAGAGGATCTATTGCAAATTCTATGTGTAAGCGTGAAATTAAACTGGATTCTAAACTCAAGAATCAACTTAAAAATAAATCCCAAATAAAACCTTAATAAAAATTCTTTATGCCTAAATGCTTTTTTTTTTTGACATAAAAATAAAACATGCAATGTCCACCCCCTCATGCCTATTCATTATAATGTCCTCATTGAAATGTATGCATAGAAATCAAAATATAATAAGCAAGAGGGGATATCACCTGACTATGCTTGTTAATTCAGGTCAGTATGGATGCAGCGGATGCAGAGCTACCTATACAAAGCACTGGGTTGCCTCCCAGGCAGCACTAAGTTTAATGTCGTTTGCCAGACTTAAACCCAAAAATATGTAGTTCAAAAAAATGGGTTGAGTCAAGATTAAAATGAAGATGTGATCATGTAATGCAAGGATCAGTGATCCACAAATGCGGATCAGCTAATGGTGAATACTAAGCCCAAAAGGTTGGAAAAATAAAGTGAATAGGCTTGAAACTAGTTACAGCTAGATGCTACAAAAGAGAGAAATATTAGTGCAGGTGCCATAGTGGAAAGTAGATAATGGCAACCTTAAGATGTGATGCATGAGGAAGGCAAATGAGGTGGATACAGTGTGGTCCATGGGGAATAAATTGTATGGGTCTTGAAAGTGATGGGAAATAAAAGGAGGGACCCAAGTGGTGTAGTTTGAAATTGTATGAGAAACCACTTCGCAAGTCATGTTAGGTATGGATGGATGTCGCGTAGGTGAATCAAATAAGATCCAGTCGTCCATCTCACCGATTTCGGACTTATCAGAATCCTCAATCTTATCCCTGGGGTGATCAAAAGTCTCATTCATGTCGTCCAAATCATGATGCAAGTCTTCAAATATAATGGACGGAAATTCATTATTCCTTAGAATCACAGTCCCAGGGGGAGTAAGATCGGGGTTTATATTAGTCAACACCTCAAATCCTTCTTGTTTTGTAGACTTCTGAGTTTAATCCCAATTGATTTTCTCTTGGATTATATCTTTTGAGAGAATGTCTTCTTGTTTCTCATCAATCAAGTCAAGCTCCTCAAGATTCAATGATTCAGCTGAATTCTTTGCTTCCTCAAATAGATCTTCATAAGTCATCCCCAGTAATTCTGCAATTTCTTGAACATCTTTTTCATAAGGGGA
The DNA here is from genome assembly GCA_037157565.1 of Thalassia testudinum. Lineage (NCBI taxonomy): Eukaryota > Viridiplantae > Streptophyta > Magnoliopsida > Alismatales > Hydrocharitaceae > Thalassia > Thalassia testudinum. The sequence goes on along the minus strand of JAZHRO010000059.1, from coordinate 9,488,514 downwards.
TTGTCTGTTTTGCTTAATCTCAAGATGTTGGGGATAAGGGTTAGATTTTTCTTCAAAACTCTAGTAGATGGGAAGAGATGGGTGCGAATTAGCTGAAACAGAAGTGACAGCAGATTTGGCTTCTATATGGGATATCTTAGAATGATTAGTATCACCAAATCTAGATATCGAATCATTTGAGCACATTTGATCATGGTAGTCCTTAGACAAGATGACATCAGAGCCATCAACCGTGCTTGGCTGGGAGTGTTAGTTTTCCTAATCTTTTTATCTTCTTGATCTTGGTCCAATTCTCCCAAATCATCCATGTATTTCAATTGTGTGTCTTTAAATATGAAAGACTCATACTCCAACTCACCATGAATTGGCTCCTCAAAATAGAATGGTTGTAATTCAAGGCCTAAATCAAGATATAATTCCTCAAGTGATCCTTCCTCCTCGAAGTCAATTTTTGGGATATCAAAAAGGATATGTTCTGTATAATCACAGGGTTGGTGGGTGGGCTTAGTGTATGTAGAGGTTGGGATTGAATAAGATGTCATACTTAAGGTTGAATCCTCAACCTTGAATGGCTTACCACCAACTTGTGACATACTCGAACCAATTTTATCACCTTGTGCTTTTCGGATTCTATTGAGTTATTTTGTTAGATTATCTGCATTTCTTTTATTAGCTTCTCTCATCCCCTGGACTACTTGGAGTAATTGGGTGATCTCAGGATCACTGCCATGGTGAGGGATTTGATCAAGATGAGGATAATAATTTCCAGGATTTCTTTCCTCAGTTGAATCAGAATATCTATCATCTGAATACCTAGGGTAAGAATCATATCCTTGGTTTGGTGTTGTAGGGTTATCCCAATGAGAAGGTAAAGTTGTTTAGGTGGAATTGAGATAATTTGTAAAGTGATTTCAAGGATAGGATTGATATTCTAGGTATTGGGATTCTGGGTCATATCCCTGATTTGGGGAGAGATGAGTTTGGCTTAACCGATCAAGATAGTTGGTCATGCCAATCAGGTGCTGGTCCTGCATGGAGAGTGTCTTTTGAGGTTGTAGAGATCCTTGATATCCAACGATTCGTGTGGGATTCGAGGTAGGCCTAGCTATACCCAAGGAATATGAGGTGTAGGCAAGGGAATCAAGTCCCGGGTGTTGAGGAGAGTTCTCCCATCTTGAAGAAGTTGAAGGGAAGGGTTGGGATAAGGAGAATAGTGTGAGGCAAAAGAGTATGGGTCCATGGTTTCTTCCTCAATCAGTTCTTCCTCATGGCAATTGGCTATTGGAATGTATTCAAAAAAATTGGGTCTTCTCCTTAGTTTATTCTCTAAAGGTGGTACCAAGTCAGGGTTCAGTGACCTTTTAGCATCCATGTACCAGAAGAAAATTAATAGATGAGAGAGAGAAGATAAATGAGAGAATACCCTGCCCTTTCAACACAAGCAATCAAACTAATTCTTAGAGTGCCAACCCTAAATAAACTTGATCCTGGTTCCCCAAAACACGACTAGGTTAGATCAACCATTGAATTACTTGGCTGGCTAGAAGGGTGGGATCCCTTAGAACACCTTGCATGGCGGGACACCACTAAAGGTTAATGCGGTTACCACACCGACCTTTCTTGTCACCAGTGGGTCCAAGTAGACAAGGCCTTGACCTTAGCCCAATCTAGTTTCAAGTCCCTAAGTCTATTAATCCTGCCTAGGGCACGTCTACTCAGTTTTAGGCATGGGTTGGATGTGCTTTTGGAATATGATGGGCATTAGGGGGTTGTTTTCCCTTAAAGTTGATTTCAGATAGGTGAAGTGCTTAGGCAAGCAAGGTTCACAAGTAATTTCTTATGATGAAGTGAATTTTAAGATTCGAATGCTTGTGTTAATGCGTTTTAGGGTTCACTTGAGTTAATATTTTCAATCAAGGTTTTGCAAATCACAATTTGCTTGATAGATTTCCTTTAAATATGGAAATGCAGGTGTGCACTATACTTATTGTGGAACCCTAGGCACAGATAATTCTAGATGTTTCTTTTAAGTTCAAAATCACATGAGTGGTGCGACCCAAGCAATGCAATCAATCGGACTTCTTGTACGACTAACTAGGCACCCAGAAAATATTTTTTAAGAATTTTTAATGAACGTTTTCTATTTTTTTCTGATTTAAAGTGTACTGGGTGATTCGTAGTCTATTTTGACCCCCAGTTGGTTATTGGATAATCCATGCAATCAAATGTAAAAGAAATAATTTTTTCATATTTTTCCTAAATTATTGATTATTTCATAAATTCAGTGCCTCAAATTTCAAGTTAATCTTAGTTTTATAAAAATTCCTTTAATATTTTGAACTCCGTAAAATCAAGAACAACAATCGTATTGATAATAGATAAGTGCGTGGATTTTTAAAACTTTTATATAACTCTAATTTGAGTGAAATTTGGATATGTTCCTGACATTGCAATCTACGTCCAGTAAAAATTTGAGAATGTTTGGACGTTCGAATCTCCGGGAATTAAATTTTTAAGATAAAATTTTATTTTAGCCCAAAAATCAAGAGATTTTTTTTTATATGAAAGCAAATTCTAACTAATCCTAGGATTCAAGCAAATCCTAAATCTAAGTTACGGGTACTTACCTGAGTTTTAAACTCGATTTCTCCGTTTGTTGCGTCTTTCCCTTGGATTTTTGCGCTTCCTGCACACGCAAATAGAATAGGTTAAAAATCTCAAATAAGCTCTATGAGGAAATGCTTCAAAAATATTCGTTGCCTCCCCGGCAACGGCACCAACTTGTTCGGAGAGTAATTTACATTTTAAAAGATTATTCAGTTATAGTATAGTGCGAAAACACGTCAACAAATAAATTTATAAAATTCCGGTGAATACCGGGTCGTTTGCAGGGAGGCAATCTCAATTTTTAACAAAAGCTTTTCAATAAACTAGTTCTAATGGTATTTATATATGTATATATGTATAAAGAGGCATCAAATATCCATAAGATCAAATTTAATTGCATTGGTAAAGAGTTTTTCACAATAGAAATTGCTTTGCAAAAGGTAGAGATAAATAGAGAGAAAGAGAGAAAGAGAGAGAGAAAGATAGATAGAAGGTGGCAGAGAGACGACATCACTTGTAGGATGCTTATGTGAGATGCGGCACCACCTTAGATCCAGAGCATCGAGACGGAGTTGCAGAGGCACGGAGAATTGCAGAGAAGACAGTAGAAGAGATATGGAGTTGATGGGAGAGAGAGATGCTTCAATTGGGGGCCCTGGGTCTTCTTTTATAGTTTTGATGGAGGGAAAAAGGGGTATTTGAGGCCATAATATTGTGTAACAACTCTTATTTGATCAGATTCGTTGATCGGGAGATCAACGGCTCTGATTTGGCCTCAAAATACCTTCATTTGCGCCTAAAACGCTCGGATTCAACCTGGTGGCGACACGTGGCAGCCGTTGCGTCGTCGATCTTCGATCATGCGGTTCTGATTCCTCCTCACGCATGCGCTTATTTTCTTTGCTCACCGCTCACCTTCAAAAGCCACGTCAACATCAGCCATCCAATCTTATGATTGGACAGCTTAAGCGCTCACACATCCTTGCTTTTGTTTGAAAAGCGCATGGGATCGCACGTTAAACGTGCGTCTGATCGTGCACTCAACCGCGATGCACCCTTGCTTCACCACGTGGACTCGATCGTTGCCTCTCACTCCTCATTTGACGACCTGATTTAATCCACGCCCGTCGCCAGATCTCGCGCACGCAATCGTGCGCGAGCCAATGCGCTATGCAAACCTTTCGTTATATATACTTGTTTGTTTCTATTTATACTTATCTAGTTTGGGCGGGCGACATGGTGCGCTCATGGCCGTTGGATGAAGATCCAATGGCCCACAGCATGCGGTGCGGCCTTCCTAGATGGGGCGGTGGTGAGGGAGCGGCTGTGATAGCGCCACGTGGCTCCATCATGGCTGTTCATCTTCTTTTCCTTGTATCTGGTGATTTAGCCCTCTGATCGAGTTAATTTTTGTGTCATTGGACTATGATTGTCAATTTGGATTCATCTGTGCGGTTGAATTCTTCATCTGAGGCTCGGATCTTTGTCCTTTGACTCCATAATCTCTATTCTTCTGTGGACTGCACACGATGCTCTGGTTGTCTGATCGGGACGATTTCAGAACCGTTGGACTCCCGTTGTCGTTTTGATCAGATCTATCCATTCTAATCTGACATCCGCTACTTCGAATCATCTGCGCTTAGGATCATCTCTCTTTTAGGTCATTAAATGACAATATTATCTATATGATAATAAACTAGCTATTGTGCAAATTACGACGCCTTTGATTGCATTAATCCTAAGTTATGCTAGGATCTAGCTTAATTTAGGTGATTTAGGTTGCATGATTGCTGTGCAATCACCTGGGTCCCCAAGAACAGACGTAGCTGACTCCCTCTCAATGAACACCCTGTCGAATTCGCCCCGTGGGGTCCTTCAGAGAACATGCTCTGCCCCTTCTCAGCCTCCCACCTACTTCCCATTGAACTTGTCGAGAGTAAGAGGACCGCTTCTTCGTGCCTCGCCAAATAAGCCTCCCCTACGCAGGATGAGCCCCAAACCAAGAGAGCCCGCCGCGGCATCCAAAATCGCTCGGCGAAGAAAACCCCCCAAAGCCTACGCCAGAAAACAAGGCAAAATAAGCTCACGAAAAAGAGGGTAAGCCACAACAGGCATATCAAAGACCAGAAACCCTTACCTCAACTTGTGTATTAAGTGGGGGCATGAAGAGAGGCTCACCCCCATCTAAAGAGCTGCACATAATAGCCCTTCGATTGCTCCACCGAATGCGCAAAAGTTCGATGATGGATCCTTACCAAAGGAGCGAACGAAACAAAAATGTTCCTTCCTGTGACTATCAAGTTCTTCAAGCACGGCGAAAGAGGATGAAAGTCTATGAAACAAGTGCCACCTCGAGTCTCTATTTATAGCCCCACCATACGGGCTCCTGAGGGTGGTAGCTGTTTGCATGAAATCATCGTTGTTTAAGATTTACGTCGTAGTATAGGACAAAATCACTCAAAATATTTAAATTTGTAAACTCAGATTCAAAAGGTGGAGTCCGAGGTCGTTCGTAGGGAGCAAAGATGACAATTTCAATCCATTAATCACAATATAAGAAATGATATGCAATTGAAATCAATAAGATGCTTAAAATGATATTTCAATAATACTTAGAAGAACAGTGCAAGAAGATTGGATTAAAATGGTGATTTGAATCACCAAATTAACCCTTTAAGTTTAAGCTCACAAATATTCAAATAAATGAACAGTAAACCACAACCTTTAAGCCACGACAGTCACTTAAATGTTTCAATAGTAACCAGCAGAATCAAGCACCAGTGGGGGTTAGACGTCAACCAAAGGCTTTCGATGCCTTACCAGAAGAGGCTCAAGGGCCTCGCAAGAGCTCAAGGCTCTCTCTCTCTCAAGAGCCTCAGAAGAACATAGCAACAGCACCAACAGAGGCTCAAGGGCATCTCAGATTTTTCGCTTAGTATCCAGAGAGGAGAGAGGACACGGATGCTAAGGTGGAGCAAAACCTGCCCCCCTTCTCTGATTCTCTTTCCTTTCTTCCTAGCTCAGAACAAATCAAACCCGGGTAGCCGATGTTCGTTTAATTCCTCAACACAGTTAATTAAGTTATTTAAGCTTAATTAATAGCATGAGAAAGTAACTCAAGTTAACTTGATTTTGTGTCGATTGTGTAGTATAGGGTCAAGTTAACCTAACATTTTAGATTTTAAGTTCTTTTTAACTGGTTGAGTTCAAATCGTTCACTGGGAGGCTTAACTTAATCTTAATTCACCATTAATTGCTAAGTGATGAGTGGCTACTCATCATAGCTTAAAAGCTAAAGTTAAGCTAGAAACTGGGTTAAACAATATCAAATTAACAAATAAAAAGGGTTAAGTGTGGGAATCAAAGAAAAAGGCCTAAAACCTTAATTCTGTGTTAAAATTGCATAATTAGGTCATAAAATGAGATATTCTTAAGATAAAGGTCAAATGGTGATCCAAGTGTTAATTAAACACACAAACAAGTTTAAAAGTCCAAATCAAAAGTATAATTAATTTCTCAAATGTTCAATTGAGTACATATTAAAACTTGAAGGCATTTAGACATCATTAAGGCCTTGAAACTTAGAGTTTACATTTAGGTCCTTTATGCATCACATTTTCTTCTTTAGAAAACTTTCCCGAACCTATTTGTAACCTGCAGGGACCTCTTTGAAAGCCCTTAGGGTCCGTTCAGTTACTATTTCTTACTACTTATGGACCTATTCATAATTTTTCTACCCCTTCGTGAGGGGCCTCTCCCTGTAAATTACCCAAAAGACCCGAGCCACCTGCTGCCCCTCGCACGCACTGTAGCGCGTGAAGAACTTGGCAAATCTCGATCGTCCAATCTCCCTTGATTTTGATCTGCGGCCCGATCTGAATCGAAGCTCCTCGCGAAGCGGCACGTATGCTCACCCAACTCCCCAGATCCCATCCTACGATTAGTTTTCAAGTTGGCAGCTCGCGTGCTCCTCTCCTCTCATCCTTGCCACCGGTTCCATCGACGATTATCTTCACCCACGTAGTGATCTGACCCACTGAGATTGCTACCTAAGCACCTCAGTGGTCGCACGCGCAAAGGATCGCTCTCTCCTACCTTCTTAGCGGTCGTTCCTCCACTCCAGCTACCCCACCCCACCAAATCCCTGATTTCACAACCACCGGCTGTGAAATCCTCGACTTCTCTCCGACCCTCCTCGTCGCTAAGGACCTCATAGCACCTGAGGCGACTCTGAAGCTTCACTAGAAGGCTTTTCCCTCCGCTGGAGCTCACTTCCCTCCCTTCTTCCTCCTTAGCCACCGTCTAAGGATTCATAAGTCCCATTCTTCCTGTTAGAATAGTTTTATTGCTTTGTAGTTTAGGTGTAGCAGTAGTTAAGTAGATTAGCAGTATAATTAGAGTAAATCTTAGTGATTAACTTTGTTGTTCTGTTAGTATAGCAGTAGGAGTAGAATTAGAGTAATTCCCCCCCCCCTCACCTCCTCTAATCATTCCTGATCAGAGGGGACGGTTTCACACAGCCATTGATCATGAATTTTCTCCCTCTTCATGTTTTCCATTTCGCTTCTGATTCCTGCGATTTATTTCTCGCAATTTCACCCACTCATTAGACCTAATTTTAGATATGATTGTCTTCTGATATCATATCTAAAATTGGCGTCAAAGATCGTGTTAGGGGCTTCTCACTCATTCCATTTTGCTCACAAAAGCCCCTGATTTGAGCTTTAAAGAGAATTGGTTTGCTGGATTGATATTGAATTTGGATTGTAATGAATTTGAATCATTTGAGCTTTGAACGTTTGATCTAGCAGACCGAGGATTTTGATTGTGATTCACTGCTTGGCAAGGAATCTGAGGTGATTTTGAAGTCAAAATTCACCTCAAAAGAGCCATGATCTTAACTGGATTCTCGTGAGGTTTTAACTGTCTTGAATGCATGGTTGAGTCAATGAAAAATCACTTAGTTGATTTAAGGCTCTACCTTGCATCCTCTAGTTGATTTTGAGTAAATCTGTTTTTCTAACCTAAGGAATTCTCCATATTCCTTAAGGTTCCAGAATTCTGGGATGGAGTGTTTGGTTTAAATTGACTGATTTGATTCTTTCTACATGCTGTCTATAGCATTAGAAAGAATTAGATCAGCTGCTCTTTTAATTCTGATTTGATCATATGTTACTAACAAGGGTTTTGGTTTTGATTTGTATTCCCGAGTGATTTTTCTATCAATTAAGACCCTTGTCAGATTGTGTTGAGTGAATTGCTGATTTATGTTTTATGTGTACAAATCCCAGATTTAGAGCAAAGTGCTGCAATTGCAGCTACATTTCCCCTCAAACCCCAGCTATGTAATTCCTAAAACAATCACTTAAAATTCCTGATCAGGTTGTCTATAGCCTGATCTGGAATTTGATTAGTTGATTCAAGTTATTAGGTAGCTGGTTCTGGGTTCTTTCTATTGCAGATCTGGTTCTATGGAAGATGGCTTAACTGCAGCAGCAGTTAAGACATCTAAAGTAGAGTCCAATCTGTTGCAGTGAGAGGAGTTTCAACAGTTGCTTACTGTTAAATGCCCTTCTACTTAGCTGCTGCAGTTACTAGCTCCTTTCTGCTGTTCTAGCAGAAATCCCTAGTCTAAATAATCCTGTGGACAATAGCTTAGGTTTAATTTTGTTAGAATAGTTGACTGATGTAAAATGTTGTGTCACTTGTATACAAGCTTTCCTATATTGTAATTGATTTTTAATATCCTTTGAATTCTTGTAATAAACTTTTTTTTATCCTTTGTCAGCTAACTAGTAAATTCAACTGTCCACTAAGTGAAATTGATTGAAATTTGTCTTATATCCTTTCCTTAGCATATAATGAACATGTTCAAGGCAGTTCCCTACCTTTTAGACCCTTAGGATTCATCCTAAGCCTTTAGGACACTTTAGACACCTCTTTAAAGGCTTAGGATGAGTGAACTTGGGATTTAAATGAAAATTATATAAAAAAATCTAAAAAATAAAATAAACCTGTCTAATTAAAGATCAGGTATTTCCCTAAATGCATACCATGTTTCTTGGTATTCTGAACCCTCGACTTGGTATAATTTACCAGTCGACGGTTTAGTATACCACAAAATTTAATAAAAGAAACTACCCTTAAAAACACCAAAAACATCTCCTTCTCATTCATTTCTTTCATTCTCCTCTCCTACCTCCATAACATAGATAAAAGTCATAAAAAGTGAAAAAAAACTCTAAAAATAGTAAAAATCCCTTGTATAATATGTATATAAGTACATATTTAAGCTATATAGTAAGTTTACTTATCTATAATGTAAAGTATACATATTTATAAGTTAAATAACTTATGTATGTATCGTATTATGTAAAGTAAATATTTAAGTTAGATTATACTATATATATCTTAATTATAAAACTAATTATTAATTAAACTAATGTCTATGTACAATAAAGCTATATAAGTAATAAGTACTATAAATACCTTATTAAGTTATAAGACTGTATATATGTATTTATATGTATATAATAATCATACTAAATCCTGTACCTTAATTTAATTATACATATAGAATATATAATTAATTTATTAAGTTAATAGTTAAGTTATTAGATTAAATTAAAATAAATTAGTAGATTAAGTTAAAACTAAGTTAATTTATACTGTATATGAATACTACTATATTTTAAGTAAGTTAACCTAATTTAAGTATATTTATAATGTATACACTATTTAAATTTAATTTATAAATAAAATAGTCCAAAATGTTGCTATTTAAATGTAAATGAAATAGAAATTAAACCTGTAAAATACAATAAAAATGTTTATAAAATATTTAGACATGTATACTAACTCTGTATAAGGTCAATTAGACCATATAATGTCTAATTTATACGTAATTAAGAAGCAAAACTTAAAAATAAGTATGTATAAACTGCATACTTTAGCTAATTTATTTATACAATAAATATAATTAAAAATTCAAATTAATTGTACAATTGTATAGTACTATATAAATACTTTATTTTCACATAATTTATTTTTAATAAACAATAAATTATGGCCCTCGAATTGAGGACCAAAATCACAAATGTGTGCACAGTCGCTGGATTTCCAACGCTGCACAGGCGCTAGAAAAGCGCAACATCGTGTGCTGAGGAGTGTGCAAAGCGCTTTTTATTGTTGTTGTCCCTTACGATGTTCAGCCGTCACGGGCACCGGGCGCCCGAACAACCGAACATCTCTGAGCATCTTGAGCATATATTCTAAGCATCTATGTGGGGTCAGGGACCTGTGTGTGTGCGAGCTTGTTAAGCCCAAATGTATGAGCATGAACATGTAAATAAGCGACCTAATTAAGAAATTAAGACGCGCTTAGTAGAGGTCTGGTCCCACCCTCAGGGTGTTGTGTATCCCTCGAAAAGCGTACTCGCAAATTAAATAAATTTTTGATTAAGTAAGAGCCTTAAGGACACTGTCAAAACGCCTAAGTGTTAAACACCTAAGTGTCACTGAGAACATAAGAAGAGTGAAATTAAGAGAAGAAGCAGTGCTGAGAAGAAAAGAAGAATAAAAGAGAGAAGTATGTATATGTATAGTATGTAACAGAGACCCATATAAATAGTATTTGTAAATAAATATGTATAAGATAAATAAAGTATATATATACGTAGTATAGCTATTTACATTTATATATAACTTCATACTTTTACTAACAAAATAAAATGTCACTGTAGGTGAAATAACTGTCGCTATAGACCCTAGGTAACTTCTTATAGTTTGTATATAGTTTCTCTGGGGTCCAGCGACGTTTATATCTGTCACTGTAGCTATTATATGTGTTACTGTATATGTCAGTATAGTAAGCTAATTTAGTATGCTATGTAATATTAGTTAGTAGTGTATATTTATGTAAGTATTAGTAATATAACTTATAAATGGATAGTATATAACATACCTATGTATCATTTGATGCTTATTTGTAAGTAGATTTTTGCAAGCACTTTCATTGACTCTTTTTGTACATCATGGAACCTTTAATTCATTCTTTGTAGATTCATTCATTAATTCATTATTGATTGTATATAAAATTAATCATTTTTGGAATTAAAGAATAATTTTGGACCTAGAGAGTGATGTATATTAATAACTACCTCCTAGTGAACGACCTAGAATAAACCAGTAAAAATTAGGTAATTAAATAAAACTGAAGCGATAATGATTTGTATTTGCGACACATACTACTACAACAATGACATTTCTCTTTTTTATATGAACCGTGGTCGAACGTACACTAAGGAATAATTAAGATATAATTAATTAATAACTATTAAATTAGAATACTTTTAAGCCTATGAACATTGCACAAAAATTAATCAAATTAGCACATGCAACATTCCATGAATAAAGAACATATTTACACATGTGATTTTTCATTAAAAATCAAGTAAACATGTTTATTACAACCTTTACATCTAATTAGAAAAGATAAGACAAGAAAAAGCTATACAATTAAGTACAAATGCCTTATTACATCAATTAAGTTCAATATGGAAAGAGAATATGAGAATACACTATTAAAGCAAATCGGATTTCTTCTTTCTATTTCTTCTCTTCATTCTTTCTTCAGCGATTTTCTTCTTGTTATTTCCTCTCCTCTATTGTTCTCTCTCTCTCATTCTCTCTCTTTTCCTTTACTTTATCGTTAGCCTAATTTCCTTATCTCTTTATCTTTACTGTGCTTTAATGTCCACACCCTAATCATTTTCGCATTCACTTAACCATTTAATCCTCAATTACAAAATTTTGGTTTTTTTAATTGGCGGCTCAGATTGGTCGGGGATACACAGCACCCCCTACAGGGTGGAACCAGACCCTACTGGGTCCGAGCCTAGTTTTATTTAGTTGTCTTCTTTTCCAATTCATGCCCATGCACAATATCCGACCTCCCAGGTCCACACACGCGCACTCACGAGCCCACGCTCACGGCCACTGGCGCACGCATACACACATGCGCAGGCAACGCATGCACCCGCACCCAAGCTAAGTTTCTTTTCGCGCCCTACGCTAATGACCGACACGTCAACTTCACAAAATCATAATATAGCATGTCAGCGCCTCCAGAACTATTGATGTGGGACTATGTTCCCCATGTTCTGGCCAATCTTCGGCCAATGATTCCGGCCGACTCACTGGATGATTTTGATCGAGCAAAGACTCGATCGAAAGCCCTTTGGATGCTCTACATGTTTGTAACACCAATTTGGTGTTCTGGTCAAATCTGACCCTTTGATTTGAAGGGCGAAGATCAAGGATTTTCATGGCCATTCATGGCCTGCAGAAATGAAATTCAGGTCTCTTGACCTACGGAAGAGCTTTGACCTCCATATGAGGTCTTAATCATCTTCATCTGATGATTCAATAGCAAATGGTGAAGAAAGAAGGTTCTATATGGCTTCAGGAAGAGGAAGAAGCTCATGAGCTTCGTACAGGAGCTTCAAAGCTCCATTGTGAGCTCTGAACAGTTCGACAGAGAGCTAAAAACTTTACAAAGAGAATTAAACAACCTTTGCAGGTTGCAAAGATTCAATCTGGTTGATTTTATCATTCAAATCTCATCAAAAACACATTGAAAGAAGTTTGGGTTCAAAAGTAACCCAAACTAGATAGTGATCTAATTCACATCCAATCCTCAACAAAACTCAATCAAAATAACTCCAACTCACTCTAAATCAACCCAGAAAGAATTTCAACCTTTTATTTCACTAGATTAAATGCTTAATCCTCAAATTGAACTTGAGGTTTGACCACGGTAAGCTCAGAATTGACTTTCTAAATTAGAGCTTCTTTAACCTAATTAAGACCCTAGTTCAGCTCTATTTAACCTCAGGAATTGATTCAAAGTCTCAAAAACAGGGTTTGATTAAGTTCATTAAGGTCTCAGGCTTCATTGCCTGAGCACCAAAATGGGTTTGTTCGTCAAATCAAACCATCTGCTCTCGAAGAAAATTGAGAGTGCACAAAATATTAGTAGGTTGTGCACTTGGTTCTGGACCTAAAACCTAGGCTTGAAACCTAATGGAAAAACCTCTCCAACTCCGCCGGAGTTGGAGAAAACGGAGGTATACACTGAGCTCCAGAAGATAAAACAAGAAAATAAACACTAAATCAAAATCCATAAACCTCAATTGTGCATTCTAGAGCTTCTCAGAGCCTATTAAGGGCTGAAGATCAATTTCGACTCACCGGAGCTCCTGCAAGTCGAAATTGATCTTCAACCGTTAGTCCAGAGAATGTCTATCAATGTACAAAACTCCATCAGACAGGCCATTAAAAGTCTTAAAAGCTTCCTGAGGTCACAAGGAACCTCAAGAGCTCATCAATTTATCCAATTGATGATCGAATAAAGGATTCATCAGGGAATTAGAAATCTTAATCTCTGAGTTTATACGAACTCAGAGCCAGCTATCTTACTCAATTGAGTGAGGGCTAAGGTTCAACAGAACCTTGCGATGCTCTATGGGGGATTAATTAGCTGGAGTAACTCTCTTGAGCTCTCCATTGACAAAGAACTAGAAAGTTGAAATGGAATTAGTTATTTACTTTCTATGAGTTAATTATACTAATTAGGTATAGGATCGAGGCTCTTAGATTGTGAAGAGGTGATGGAGGGCACCAGCGAGTGTGTTCTAATCTTGGAGACCTCTGCCATGGACAGCGGAGGTCGCCGGTGAATGTGAAATGAACTAGGCGATTCAGCTGCTAAGAGTGAGGGAAAAATAGTGCTATGAAATCATGATAAGGTGAAGAAAGTGATCGGTGCGTAAGAATGGAAAAAGAGTGGCTCAGAAGAGCTCAAAGAGATCGCCGAAGCTGAAGAAGACAGCATACAACTTAAACAATTAGACCTAACTAATTACCTAATCTACTGAACTAAACTGTGTTACAATTACCGAAACCTAATCCTACTATTACCTGGACGAAGGAAGTTGGGGAGTCTCCGTCGAATGTTCTTAATGGAGGATGAAATCAGAAGGTTGGAGGAAGAACTCTAGCGGGCGATTTCATGGCGTGGAAGCGAAGTCCGGTGTTGGCACTTTGTCAGAGGATGTAGCGGACGATAGTGGAGATCGGAAGCGAGTGGAGATGATCGGAGGAATTGGACGGAGATGGGAAATGATCACCGGAGTAGGAAGAATAGCCTATCAGTTAGCTGCGGTTGGGGAAGAAGGTAGGGAGTTAACTGCTCAAATCGAAGGGATCGAGGGGTATTTATAGGGTTTGGCGATAGCTAAGGGGCTTGAATCCGGACAGATTTACGTCTAGGTACAGCTTAACCTCTGGTGTCATCTTCGATGCTAGTGAGGTTAACGCCTATACCTAATTAGGATTTAAGAATAATCCGGATAGGTGGATGGATTTGAGGTGGTGAGCACAAGCTTTAGAAGCTTCGCAAGGGTGAAATGTCGTCAGATGAGCAGTCATCAGAAGGTGACAACACCGTCAAGCGTCAGTCGTTGAAGCGGCTGAAGAAGAAATGAAGAAGAAGGTGTTCATAGGGACCTATATGCAAGGAAAGATAAGGGCCTAGGTGAAAGGAAAGGACTTAAATGCAATGAATTCCAAGGACTGAAATGCAAATAAAGGCTTTTAAGGTTAATTTAAATTATTTTCTTTTCTAACTTTCTATATATATTTATAATTTAGCTAAATATTATATTAAAGTCTCGTATTCACATTTTTGACCCATTTATTTATATTTATTTACTTATTAACTTAAGCTATTTAAGACTTAGGTCTTAAGTTATACTTAAGTTAAATAAGATATTAATTAGGTAGCTAATTAATGGTATTTTGGGTCCATTTATTAATTAAGTTATTAATAATATTAATTGGATTATAATTTATCATTTTTAATTTATTTTAAGGTCCTTTATTGATTTGTCCCTTATTACATAATTAACCCTTATATATACATATTCCTAGCCAATTAACTAGGGAAACTAGTTAATTAGGAGTAATTAGAAACCATGATGAACCTCTCATCAGCTGAGTAAACGGATCAGCCCAGACCCAGGTGGTGTAACCTCGGGTGAGTGCGTGCATGAGCGGGGACCTCACCCCTTGTGCGTGCTAAGGCAACGAGCTGTAGGCACTTTTCCGTATCATACGCCTTCAGGGCTTCAGTCTTCTACGATGTGGGACTAATCCCACAAGACTTCTTCGCGTGAGTGCTGCTCTAGTTGGATCGACGAATTGGGGCAGTAATTGCAGTTGGTGACTTCGGGTGAGGGCCTAGGCAACTACAGCTAATGGTTTCCCGTCGGTTGCGGTTTGCAGCTGGGTGAGTTGGGGGCTGGAGATCAGCAAACGAAATCGGAGAAGATGAAGGTGGCAGCAGAGCTCTGGTGAACACCTGAGGAAGAAAATACGCCCTTACGGCCCAATTAAATACGTCCAAAAGTTTCATGAGAACTTAGCGAAGGTGCTCGCGGTGGTTTCATGGAGGTTGGAAGCCGATGGACCTCTATCAAGGTCGGAGAGGTAGTGCGGCGGGGGATGTGTTCGACAGAGGGAGCGAGGGACCAATAAGGCCAACTAGGTTGGGACTTTTGGTCAATGAAGAACGGCGAAGGTGTAGGTGGTCGTGGCGTGTGTTTTTGTGTGGTGTAGCATTGGGATGGGCTCACCGGAGTCCTTACTAGCAACAGAGAAGATGGAGTGGGTCCGGTTGGTTGGTCGATCGAAATATTCTACTAATGGTGTAGAGATGATCGGGGGAGAGAGAGAGAGTTTAAGGAACTTAGGGAGAGGGAGAGCGGTTGAAGGTGTGAGTTTTTGTGCGGTGTAGCATTGACATGGGCTTACCAAAGTCCTCTCCAGAGGCGGAGAAGATGGAGTGGGTGTAGTTGGTTGGTCGGTCAGAGAAGGGAAGAACTGGAGGTTTTAAGGCCTAAACTCGACTAAGGAGCACGGTAAAAGATGCGTGAGCTTATATAGAGCTCGGCCATGCCTCAATCAAGAGGAGTTATTGCGATTTCTTTGTGCTTTGGCTTGGGTTTCAATGTGGATTTTTGGAGCTTCTCCTGAGCTCCACTCTTCAAATCTTGGCTCAAGATTGCATTCAAGCATTCTCTCCTGGTCTGAACACCAATCCCACCAATTTTGGTGGGATTTGGCGAGGATCTAATGGAGATCTAGCTGAGTCATCGTCGGTGGAGTTGGGTTTAGGCCTTTAGGTTGAAATCAGGTGGCAGGGCCCTTTTCGTGAAGAAGACGACAAAAGATAGGAGTCTGTAATTAATTTGAAAGTTAAGGGCCTGGATATGAGGAATAGAGATTTTAGGAACTAAATTGCAAACTTGGTCACTATGGACTCTGATTGGGCCCAAATTTTGGCCTTAATCTAATTTGGACTCAAGGAAACTGATGGTGAAGTCGGATTTGAGTTTTTACTAAGTTTGACTGAGCAATTTGCGTAGAAACCCAAATTAGGATAGAAATCCGCCTAAGACTCTGTTCAACGTCAAAATAAGTTCAGGTGATCAAATCAAGGGTACCAAACCTCAAGGAATACTTTTCTATGAATTTTAGAAGGTTTAGATAAATTTTATCCTGACCAGAACCTCTATAATTTAAGTGAATCTGAAATTAGGATTTTGTGTTATGAATCAATTCTCGAAATGCGTGAAATCCCATTTCTGTTAGTATGGACCCTCTTATTAGACTTTAATGCTCATTAAACATTGGATTAACCCCTGAAAAATCCCGTGGTACTCTGCTTTCATGATATGATGT
Organism: Thalassia testudinum; assembly: GCA_037157565.1. NCBI lineage: Eukaryota > Viridiplantae > Streptophyta > Magnoliopsida > Alismatales > Hydrocharitaceae > Thalassia > Thalassia testudinum. Next base: position 9,472,104 of record JAZHRO010000059.1, on the reverse strand, counting down.
TAAAACTGCAGAATTAACCCTAATTTAATGTTCTTTTCTCAAAATGGATTTGTATGGAATTATGGCTTTCTGGCGATTATGTAAGAGTATTTATCACTTGATTACGACTAAAATAGAGCTAGTTGTGGCTCATGATGGTGTTACCAATAGTAGCGTCTTTCTACCCCCTGCGAAATTCCAATTCCTATGGAACCAAATCCCCCAAGATACGTTATTGATTCCCCAGTTGCGTGGTTGCACTAATAAAATTGCCAATCATGGACCCCGCATGTTATTACATGCCAGACATTTGAAAAGCCTTCCACGCCTTTCCAAAAGGCACGACGCTTTGGACCACGACTTCTCACGGCAACAATAGTTAATGTTAGGCTCAGCGTCTTAATTTGGCAAAATGTTGCCTCCTAAGGTTGGCACGAGTTCGGGCGCATGCGCCCTATGCCCAAGGGGTGCCGCCCCCTAGGACCGACACGGGCTCAGGATCATACACCCCACTCCCAAGTGATGCCACCTCCTAAGGTCAGTACGGGCTCGGGCTCATACATCTTGCACCCGAGTAACGCTGCCTCCTAAGGTTGGTGAGGGCTCGTGCTTATATGCTCCTAACAAGGGAACTCTTCGAAGCAGCTAGAAGCAGGTGAAAGTCACCCAACTCCTCCATCATAAATGTTCTCCCCGCTGCAGCATAGCCGAAAGAACATCTGGGAGTCTCATCTATCGCGGAGTTTTGGCCACTCTCATTACTCTCTCAGTAGTTCACACTAGCTAGAGAGTGGGGGCATATGATGAGGGGCAAAAACTACCCTCGGATTCAAAACTCTGCATAGGACACAACAGAGGATCCAGCTACCCGACTACAAGGTGTACGGGCAGAACCGGTACCGCCCGTCCTGCCTAAGGTCAGCCAGATCCAAACGGACACTTGCCTGGACTACCAAAAGATTCAGTACAGGCAAGGCAGAAGATATGATATGATAGACCTAACCACCTATGCCCTAGCAGCAAACCAATAGTTTAACAGTAGGGGTATTAGAGGCCATCAAGTATGGATTCTCCCCATGTTATAAACAGACGGAAAGGCTCCCAATGAGAGGGGGCCTCCTCCCCAGAGAGTGGGCAAATCTTTTAATCCTAGAAATTCTAGTCTATAGTTGGGAACACTATGCTCCTCCCAGATGTACATCCCTTGCAGTAAACTGGATCATCAAATCCCTAGTTTCCTTTATGTTTGTTTAATTGATTGCCTATCTCCCCTCCTTATTTGATAGATGATAATGGTTAAGTAACACTCCCTACCCATATAAATCTTTTAATGGCCTTCCGAAGCTCATCAATAACAAATCAATTACAACAACTCTCATTCTTGTGTAGAAAGTTCTTCATCAGTGTAAAAGAGAAACCCAAATCTACCGTATGCTTATCTTATCTTCGTAAAAATTTTCATCTAAGTGGCCCACCATCATAGAATCCATATTTGCTTATCCACCGATACATATATAAATGATCTATTCTATTATTACGTACATGCATGAACCAGTAAAAACGTAATCAAACTTGACAAAAGAAGAGCAATATCCTTTCTTCTGTCTTTTTTTTTTTTTTTTCCTTCTTGTGACCCAAATCCCTTGCAGGTAATTGAGGGATTGACGTGCCTGCAACAATACCCCAAGAAAACAAGTAGATAAGGTCCAAACTCGAATTTCCACTACCGTAATTAACGTTGGCACCGACTGTGAGTCCCCTTTGCATATCTACGACCATCCTCTGAAAGCTCTCCATTAAGCAAAAAACAAGAATGAAATATCAAAAACATGGAATCATATTGCCAGCAAGTGAATCTAAATTCGTCTAGAATCCAAACAAAGAGACCAGTTTTACAATGCGAAGCGAAATTCAAGTACTTGCGGATTTCCATGAAGGGCTTTGTAATTTTCACAATTACGTACGTCTTTGATGGGTGTTGAACGTTACGAACGCTATGCTAACGTGTTAGGTTTTCGAAAACCTGTCATTGTAGTTCGAAATCGAAGAATTCGTGTTCAACAAATAAAATTTATACCGAAATTAAAATTCCGGGTCGAACATAGGGAGGCAGACGTTTGATTTAAAAATTACGCATTTCTTTATATTTATCACAGAATAATTCAATTTAAAACTATCTAATTATTTACAATAAATAAAAGAGAGAGAGTAAGAGAGAAAGAGAATATTACACAGAGAAATCAAAATGAGATGTAAAATAAACAAAGAATTTTTCATTAAGAAGATTGTTCATTTCACTCTTACAACTACAAAGGATAAAACAATTACTTTAGAAAGCGATAAATTTACTCTACAAAGCATTAAAAGAATGGAGAGAGAAATGTCCTCCTCGACGATTGCTTGGAGGACGAACAAAACTACACTAGAAAGCAGTAAATCTATACTAGAAAACAGTAAAAAGAATAGGAAGAGAGAAATCCTCCTCGACGGTTGCTTGGAGAACGAGCCGAACGGGACGACGCCTGGACGAAGGGGAACGAAGTAGGACGAAGGAGGACGAAGCAGAAGAACGGGAACGAAGCAACACGCCGTCGTCGTCGCGGGATCCACTTCCGAAGGGGAACGAAAATTGGACTTTATCTCGCGAGAAGCATCCCGGGTGTGGACAAGCTTCTCTTGAGCTTTGGAGGGATAGAGAAGAGAAGGGATGAAAATTTCGTATGGAGGGTCTCCTTTTATAGTTGCAAGGAGTGGGGGCAAAATGGACATTACAACTTCAAAATAATAAATAAGGGGTCTTCAGTGACGGATAAAACCGTCGCTAAAGCCTCCTTCGTGGGCGTCGTGGGCAGCTCACGCGCGCCTGATCGCCTGCTCGCGCGCGCAACGCCTGCGCACGTCCGCTGGTTTTTAGCCGTCCAATCGCGAGATCGGACGGCTTAGATCGCGCTTCACCCGCTGCAGCCCGCCCGCCTAGCGCGTCAGATTGCTCTACCGCGCCGCGCGTTCAATCGCGCATCGGCGCTATCGGGCGCGCGCGGCCGTCCGATCTCCATCTAACGCTCCACGCGCCTTCTTGCTTGCGCCCAATTTGAGGCTCGCGAGACTCGATCCCGCGACCTCTGCTTTGCCTGTGGCTGCGTCACCGCTGCGCTACGCCTACGAAATGGTCACGCGGATGAATTAGCCAGCCGCATCCACAGCCGTTGGATCTTGATCCAACGACGGAGAATCGACGCGCTGATTGAAGAAGAAAAGGTGCGGCGGTGCTGGAGGCTGTTTGGGCGGCTGAGATGGCGCCATGTGGTGCCATCTTGGCCGTCCATCTTCTGGAAGTTGTGGATGATGCCACGGATGTCGGATTGATTCGATTTTTGTGTCGTTGGGCTGCGATCGTCAATCTAAATTCATCCGTGCGGTTGGATTTGTCATCTGAAGTGCGGATCTTCACCATCCTGGCCCTTGATCTTCTATGGTTCCCCAATCACTATCTGATGCTACGGATGCCTAATTAGGGCGGTCTTGGAGTCGTTGAACTCCAATCGTCGCCCTGATCACATCCATACGGTTGGATCTTTGATCTGAGGCCCCGATAAAATGTTTGCCCTGTCCAAGCACATAAAAGGAGACAATTAACCTCCATTTTATTCAAACTACTCCAAATGCAAGATGATGCATGGTATGCAATTTTTATATCATGAAATGCAATCCTATGCTTAAGAACATGCAAAAATAGACATTTTAAGTAGTGTAAATTTGTTTACATCAATGGGCCCAAGTTTGTTTGTGGGCCTCCGAGGCAGTATGCCCATTAATGCCCCAACTATTAACTCAAATGGGATTGTCTAAATGGTTCAGGTGTAGCCCGCAAGGCTACCACTCGACATACGGGTCAGATTCAGAGTTAAGATGTGTTCATTTAGGCTATAATTTGATCAGTCCATTTGAGAAGTAGGTTGGATTACATTGGATGGGGCTGTTGACGTACAACTCAAGATATTTTCACATGTTTTTTCCTTTTTTTTTTTTGAAAGGAGGAATTTCATTTCAAACAACTCCCTTTACAGGGGGCAAGGAATACAAGAACCCTTACAATTACCAATAATACCTCTCAACTTACATGTGAGCTGATAAACTCCACTTCTCCTGACGTGGGAGACCTTATGCCGGGGAAAGAGTTGGAGGATTTCCTAACATTTTTTGATGACATGTAGAGTTCTCCAAGGAGGTTGTGAATTTCCAGCAAGTTGATTGACTAGAGATTGTGCATCACCAACTATTGTCGCCCTTGGCTTTGTGAGATACAAAGCACTGGTGAGGCCTTGGAGGATGGCATTTGCTTCTGCTTCTTCGTTGTTAGTGGTATGATGCATGGAGGTTCTGGCTGCAATTATCGAGCTTCCCTCCTCTTTAATGATAGCAGCAAGGGTGGAGTGGTGATGGGAGACGGCTACATCAACTATGACAATAGTGCCACTAGGAGTTTGGGATGAGATGACAAGCCGCTCAGTAGGATGTGAGGTGTGCTCTATTTGGTAGGGGTTAGATGAGCAAGAAGCTTTAGAGAAGGTGTTGATGCCTGCTAGTATGCGATTTTTCAGAACAGGTGGGTCTAAAGTTGATTGACCATGGACTGCATTACATCTATTGATCCATAAGGTGTAAGCCACAAAATAAGGAAGCTCTGCACGAAATTCAATATGCTTCAAATTCTAACTTACAATATGAAAATTTTCAAACCAGTCAATTTGGGGGGTAGGAATGCGATATCCAAAAAGGAACCAGACTGCTTTAGCCAAGGGACAAGATAAAAATATATGTTCGGCATCCTCTTTGCCAAGATTACAAATTTCACAGGAGGCCTAAAACCTAGCAATAGATCTGGCTAATAGTTCTCTGGTGTTTAGTGTTTGAAAACTTAAGGGGCTTAACTATAATTAACCCACTTTTGACTTAGAAAAGACTTGTACATTAATTAAACCCGACTAAGCTTGTATCTAAATGAGTACCGGCACTAAAAGACTAGTACTAGTACTAAAAGACCAGTACCGATATCCCATATACTCAGTACCAATACTTGTAAACCAATACCGGTATCGAAGCCATACAAATTTGAGTCTCATATCCAAAGAAGTACCAGTACTTGTGCCAAGTACTGATACTCATAGCTTACTATTTGGAACTCATGCTCAGATGAGTACTCATCCAGTACTCATAGTGTATCGGTACTTGTAATAAGTACCGGTACAAATAGAGTACTGGCATTACTACAGGAATAGGTTGGTCTCAACGAGTACTGGTACTAATGAAGAGTACCGATACTTGTTGAGTATTGAATACATTGCCTGTAGCTTACCAGTACCAGTGCTAATCACAAGTATCAATACTTGTAAGCTATAGATACTGGTCACCTCGAGCCTAGGACTAGATCTTGGACTCATGTATACCGGTACTCATGATGAGTATCGGTATATGCAAGTCCTAGATTTTGGGCTTGAATGACTTAGAACTTATACTGTAGCTAGCTAGTACTAGTACTCATAAAGAGTACCGATGCTGGTAAACTGCCTGGAGTTCTGTATCCTTGATTGTACCTTGCATATACCGATACTTGCAATGGTTACGAAAGATGTTTTGGGTTTTCTGAGAATTTGAATCATCCTTATATTACCCTAGATCTAGTACAACTAATGTTTGACATATTACAATGATACAAACAACATATAAATACGGTAATACAAACATGAACAAGGATTCAATATGAACTAAGGCAGATGATAAGTTTTGAGAGCACATACATATATGTGTGAGGGAGAATAATAAGAAACATACCTGTATTCATCATTTCTATCAGCAGAAGATAGCAGGTTTAATCTTCTAAGAGTTCCTCCTATTCAGCCAATAGAGAGATTACCTTGAGAGACAACAACCTTAAAGAGATCTCCTCTTTCTGATTGTCTCTAGTCTTCTCTTCCTCTCTTTCTCACTCTCACGATGGGTATGTGTGAATTAATAAGATTTGGAGGGCTCTTAGGGACTATAACCCCACAACAAGGCTGCAATTATTCTCACTAATTGCAATTGGGTAATTAGCATCTCTGCCCATCAAGGAGATTCTAATTACCAGTAGATTTTTGCACATGTATGTTTATATACCACACTTTACGTTTTGCATTTCATACCCATATAATCTTAATATCATTAGTTGATCACTTTTCAATGGGTATTAATTAATGATAGTCCTTAAAATGTATGTTGTATGATTATATTTATATGTTCATATACTAGTCCATATATATTAGATCATAATCTAACATTTAGGGATCCTGAGATAGCTTTCCATAACAGAACCTTGATTCTGGGAGGGATGTTAAGAGTCCATACCTTTTTACATTTGGATTGGATGGTGGGGTTGGGGGGCATCCTTCCAAAGTGTTAAGAGTGAGTGATATGCCGATTTTATAGAGAATTTCCCCTTTGGGTGCGCCGACCAGATGAGCTTATCTTCATCACCCTAAAGAATTGGAGTGTTGAGAATTTGGGGAACTACACTGGGAGGGAAGATATGTTGTATGGTCTCTGCTCTCCAACAGTGATTTTGCTGGTCCAAGAGATCCGACATAGAGTTTATGGTTGAGAGGGGAGGAGCCTGAGGTAGCAACGGTCCATTGAAGTCTCTCACCCAATTCTCTCCATAAGTTGACCTTGTGTTCATCTCCGATCAGCCATGAAAGGCCAGAGAAGAGCCAACCTTGAATCGAGAATAATGCTTTTATGAATGGTGTGTCTCCCTTTTTTGGGGAATAATCCCAGAAGTTACCTATGGGAAAGTATTTAGTCTTTAGCTGGGACTGCCAAAAACCATCCGCCTAAGTTAAAAGGTTCCACCCCATCTTCATAAGAATAGCCAGGATGGAAAGCTCTGTGTATCTGAAGTTGAGTCCTCCCAAGTGCTTAGGTAGGCAGATTGAAGACCATGCCTTTGGATAGAAGTGCTTGTTGGTCTCTTCAAATCCCCACCAGAAGCCCCTTGACAGTTTGTCTATGGACTTGCAAAGTTTCTTCGGTAAGAGGTGCGTAAACATTAAGTGACTTGGAATGGCTAGGAGTAAGGATTGCAGCAAAACCCCCCTCCTTGCTTGGGACAAACACCTTCCCTTCCATCCAACGAGCTTCCTACTACACTTATTTATGGCCAAATCCGTTAGTACCTTCTACCCCTTATCATCAATTGGAGGATTCTCGAGGTAGATTTCAAATTTGGACATGGTTTGCATGTGGAAGGTTTCCAAAATCCTCTTCGATCTTGTCATCTGCATTAACATAGCGACCAAAAAATAATCTTGATTTGCGGTAGTTCACCCTTTGGCCTGAGCACTTCTCATAGGATAAAAGGATTGATTTTAGTTCTTTAGCTTCAGCTGTGGAGGCTTGTGCAAATAATATAGTATCGTCGGCAAACATGAGGTGCGTGACAGGTTGTGCCTTGATTGATATCTTGTAACTTGAAATTTTTTTTTCATACAGAGAAGAGGAGAGAGATCTTGACAAAAATTCAGAACATAGAATAAATATGAAGGGGGAGAGCAAGCATCCCTGTCTCACCCCACATGAAGGTTGGATAGGTTTAGTGGTATTACCATTCACAATAACTTCAAAAGATGCAGATGATATGCATGACATTATAAGGTTAACTAATGAGAAGGGAAACGTAATTAGCATAGGGAAAAATGTATGAAGCGCCATTCTAAGTGATCAAATGCTTTCTCCATGTCTAGTTTTAACGCCATGGAACCCCACTTCCTCTTTTTCGTCTTCATCAAATGGAAGATCTCTTTAGCAAGAACCACATTGTCAAATGATTGCCTGCCTAAGAGAAAGCTAGTTTGGTTAGGGGCTATCAATATGTGAAGAATAGGGGATATTCTCCTAATAGCTAGCTTCCCAACAAGCTTGTATAATGTATTCATTAAACTAACGGGCCTGTAATATCTCAACTCAAGGGGGTCATTTACCTTAGAGATCGGCAACAAAAAGGTTCTTCCCATTTTTGAAGGCATGGTGGCTTCCCTGAAAGCTATTTGCACAAATTTAATGGTCTCACCACTGACTACATTCCAGCTGTGCTAATAAAAGAGGGATGGGACGCCATCTAGTCCAAGGCTTTTGCAGGGGGGCATATGGAAGAGGATAGCTCAAGGATAGAGGCACACAAAGCTAGTTCATCAGGTTTCACCCAGTCTTGCTGATTGAAAAGGGAGGGGAAGTTTACATCTGTTTGTTCAGTGACATATAGGGAGCTGAAATGCTGCTAAAAGCAATTTTCAATTAGTTTTTGGTCCCTTGTTTCTTTCCCATTAGGCAATTTAGGCCATTCAATTTTGTTCTTCCTTCTTCTATTTGAAGCAAACAAGTGGTAGAATTTGGTGTTTCTATCTCCGCTATTCACCCAAAGTTGTCTAGACCGTTAGTGCCAGTAGACCTCTTTAAGTAAGATGTCCTCATATCATCCTGTTTGTCTCTCTGAATCGGGTTTTAAAATCATCACGTTGCAGTATAGTTCGAATCAGTGCGAAAAACAAATAATATTTATACTCGAAAGAAATCCGAGGTCGAACACAGGGAGAAATTGGCAAAATACTTCTCAAAATTGCAATTCAAATGCAATATAAGAATTTCGAACAAGAATGATATATAAATGAAATTTGATGTCAATAATGCAAAAAGATGAGAGGGTAAAATGGTGATTTGAATCACCAAATTACCCTACAATGTTAAGCTTTGCAAGCTACTCAAAGTAATAGAATCACATAACCCAAACAAATCTTAATTTAACCAATAGAACCAAGGTATCGGCAAATATCAGATGACAACATAGGCGCTCAAACGCCTTAACAGAGGCAAAGGCCCCTTCCTCTCTTCTCTTCAAGCCTTATGGAGAGGCGTAGGCTTCTCTTCTCTTTTCCTCTTCCTTCTCTTCTTCCCTCAGCTTCAGAGAAGGCACAGCACAAGACTCACACGCCAGTAGAGGTAAAGGCATCTCTCAGATCTCACAAGTGTTGAGAGGAGTGCGGCAGAGCAAACCCCCCCCTCCTCTCTCTTCTTCTTCCTCTCTTAGAACTAGCAAACTAGAATAGACCTGGGTATTCGGGTAAACGGACCTAGCCCAGACCCACGGAGCGTAAGCGCAGGCGAGGGCGTGCGTATGCACGTGTGTGCGAGGACCTCACCCCTTGTGCGTGCTGAGGCAACCAAGCAAATGCACAAAATCAACTTAAGCCGCGCGTGCACTTCAGCAACCCACGATGGGACTAAAGTCCCACAGCTTCTTCGTGCGTCAACAACAGTAGGTCGAGCTTGCAATTGCGGGGAAGGAAGGCACTAGATGCTTCAATCAAGAGTCTGGAACTGTAGCTGGAGGGATTCCGCACCACTTGGGCATGGAGGCGTGGAAGAACACTACGAGAACAAGGCCGTCGAAGTCGAAGAAGGCGAAGGTGGCAGCGGCTATCCGGTGAACACCTAAGACGCAAAGTATGGCATTGCAACCACGTCAAAACAGTCCAGAGGAATCGTCGTGGAATGGCGAGTGTGGCGGTGGGTGCAGAGTGAGGTGCACGTGTTGGTGGAGGCCTGACAACCTCGAGAAGGTGAAGCGAAAATGCTTGAGTTTGAGGAGGTGTTCTAGTGGGTGAATCGTGAAATAGGTTGAGGGCTTTTGTAGAGGGTGATGCAGCGGAACTTATGGAAGTGGTGCGAGGCTGTTTGGTGTGGACTATGGTGGTTGGGCGAACTCGCCAAAGTTCTGCTGGAGGCGGAGAAGACAAAGTGCGAGAGGGTGGTGCAGTGGTCGCAAGTGGTTTGTGAGTACGAGGGAAGAGAATAGAGGGAGAGAAGAAGAGATAGAATTACTTAGGGGCGAGGTAGAGAAGCGCAGGGCTTCGGTGTTGGTCCACCAGAGCCGGAGAAGGAGGTAGAGGCGGCGAGGTGGCGACGAGGACTGAGGCAAAGGCATGACCTCCCTTTGGTTGGGGAGGGTTGCAACGAAGAGGGTAGTCGATAGGACCAACCAATTTGGTTGTTGGACAGCCGGAGGAGGAGGGTCGAAGAGATCGCCAGAGCAGGGGTCTACAGTGGTCGAAGGTAGGTTTCTAGGGCCTTTTGACGTGCCAAGACTTGTTGGGGAAATGCGCAAGGCCACAAGGGGTCCTTTTACAAGGCTTTAGACAACATTTTGGACTTGGGAAGCAAGCTTCCCAAGCTTGGAAAGCTCGCTGGAGAAAGAAATCCCAAGATACCCTAATCTCTCATGCGTTCGCATGAAAGATTGGGAAGGTTTGAGAGCTTGGGAATTAGCTCAAAAGGAAGAGAATTCCTCGACGAACTTCACTTTCAAATTTGAGAGGGATTCATCAAGGAATCAAGGAGAAATTGCCAAATTTAGGTCACCAGAGTTTGTAGGAATGGGATTCATGACGAGAGGAACCTGTTTGTGAAAATGATGACAAAGTTAGGGGCCTTTTTGTAAGGATTTTGAAAGTTAAGGGCATATGTGTGATATAAAAGAATCAAATAGGACCAAATTGCAAACTAGGTCAAGACAGTCTTAGATTGGGCCAAAATTTTGGTAAAAAGCTAATTTGGACCTAAGAAATCCAATGGTGAAGTTAGATTTTGGTTTTGACCTAGTGTAATTGGGTAATTTATGTAAAAAACCTAAATTAAGGCAAATGTCAATCTGAGAATTTATTTTAGGTCAAGATGGGTTTCAATGGTCAAATTGAAGTTACCAAACCTTAAAGAATAATTTTATATGAATTTTAGAGGGTTTAGATGAATTTTATCCTTACCAATAATATAGTTAATTAAGCTGGTTTATTTTTAGGGTTTCAGAAGTCATTTAATTCTCAAAATACGCGAAAACCCTTTTCTATCTGTATTAACCCACTTGTTGGATATTTAAGACCATTTGACCCTTAATTACCCCATGGGAAAGCCTGTAGTTGTTCTGCATTCAAGATATGATGGTAAAATTACAATTTTAACCTTGGTTTCCTGTCTTTTTCTCATAATGTTGATGCAATGAACTATGGCTCTCTAGCAATTATGTAGGAGCATTTATTCCTTGATAATGACTAAATTGAGTTAGTTATGGCTCATGATGGTGTTCCCATCATACCCCCATGCCTAGCTTTTGCTAGTCCCTTAACAAAATCTCATGGAATTAACTCAAATTCTAGACCATATGCCTTTTTATGCTCAGAGTTCTGTTGTGTGCTTTCTTTAGTAGATTAGGTCAGAATGCCAATAGTAGGCCTAGAAGTACTCAAGTACCAATAAAGATCCGAACTTGACCAGCTCTAGCCTCAGTCCGCCGCGAAGGTTTCTAAGGCCCAGAGAAACTAACCTAAGGTTCATTGAACTCCGCGGTTAAAGTACCCGTGCTTGTAACATGTTTAGCCCAGGTTCAGTTTGTAGTGCATTTTTGTAAGAGAGAAATAGAAGGTTTTTTTTATTTTTGGAGAGTTTTCTCTCTCTTTTCTTTCTTTATTTCTAGCTTCGGATTTGCTCTACAACAAGGTCTATATCGGATTCCTAGCTCCCATCATCAATCATTGCAGGGTCCCTAGCAATCGATGCTTCGAGATAGCACCGCCCATGGCAACCCTTAGAACCCTGGCTTTCGAGATTTTGGGATAATCTCGCCCATGGTGTTTTGTAACTAAATCCAGATCCTGGCAATCGACATTTCGTAATAATACCGCCCATGACATCTGAACAAGCACAAGGTGGTTACATGCCCCCAATGGGATATTTAGATATCCTAGGAGACAAGCACCGAGGAGACAGTATATTATTACGCAACTTTGAGGTGAATTTCCCACCTCTCCACGACGAGAACTCTTCCAAATTAATTTGTGTTGATCAGCTGCTCCTAATCTAGGTAGCTTTTTCAGAACAGAACTAACACATTTGCGTGATTTTGGTAATTAAGCGCAATGAACCAGATTGTGTGGAGATTGAGGTGCCTAGGTTACTGAGTTCGGTAAACCAGAGGTCAGTTAACGATGCCGAATAATCCCTAAGCCTTAGACCTAATACTTAAGCTTTGTATTTTCCCTAACCTCTTGAGGACTATCTAAATCTTAACGAATACTTGAATTTTTAAGCCTAAAATCATAGCCCAAGAGGCATAAGATCAGCGTTCATACTAATTTTCCTTTGTCTCTTCACACTTTTATTTCTTTTATTTCTTCTCTTTTGATTTGGTCTAGAAGTAAGTAGATTCCTTAATCTTTTACTAATAACTGTTTCTTTTTGTTTCAAATTGTTGCTGCTTTTTGATATTTATATCACCTCCCCTTTTTCCTCCTAAAAAATGATATGCAATTTATTCACTCAAAATTTTCTCCCTTCTCCGTTTTTTTTTGTTCTTTTACAGTTTTTTATTTTTTTGGTCTTTTGGAATATGTAATTTTTTTGATGAAACCCTTTCTTGTGAAGTGATTCTCACAGTGTTTTGCACTTTAATATCCCCCCATGCCTACGATTTGCAATGTCCTCATTGTAAATTAGGTGGGTTCGAATTCAACTTAGATCGTACATTAGAGCAGGTTTTGGGTGGGTGGACAGGTCGGGGTGATTATTGCGGACGATTTCAAGCTCGGGTACGGGTACCAGAGGTAGAGTTGGTTCTTCTAATGGACAAACCCTAAAGTGTAATATGAGTTCAGCATAAGGTGTCAAGAAGGATTTCGGATTTTCCAACAAGATGACGGGTTGTCTCCCGTTAAGCGCTGAGTTTAACGCCATCAGCCAGGCGCAAAGAGTTCAGGGAGAATGGAGATCAAAAGATACCTCAGCCAAGTTCGAGTCAGTGAGTTCGACGAACGGTTTGAGTCTCTGACCATTTAAGACAAAAGGTTCAAAATCAAGGTTGAGTTCGCTAATTTCAAATGGCTCAATTTCCAAAGATTCGTTTCACCAAGAATGGTCCAATCCATTTTGATGTCAGTTTTCCTGGGAACAGTTTCAGTTTGGCATCAAAGAGTAGATCTTTCTATCCAGGGTGGAAAGATTTTCGTACAAAGTGCCTGTCATGAGGCCTTAACCTGCTCTTTGTAGATACACAAGTTTTCATATGCATCATTGCGTAATTCCTCGATCTCTCTCAGTTGCAATCGGCGGTGTATTCCAGCCTTCATCAGATCCAGATTGCACTTTCGTACTGCCCAATAAGCCTTGTGCACCATCTCGACGGAAAGGTGACATGCATTTCCATACACTAATCTGAAGGGAGACATGCCTACTTGGGTCTTGTGGGCGGTCCTATAGGCCCACAAAGCTTTCGGAAGGCGAGTAGACCAATCCTTCCTATTAGGCCAAACGGTAACCTGAAGGATCTTCTTGATTTCTCATTTCGGCAGTTCTTCCAATCCATTAGTTTGAGGGTGGTAAGGAGTCGAGATACGATGCGACACCCTATACTTTTTCATTAGGAACTGGAAGTGCACATTGTTAAAATGAGACCCGCCATCGCTGATGATGGCCTTAGGAACCCGAAATCTAGTAAAGATGTTCTAGATAAATCGGAGGACAACTTTATGATCATTAGTTCTAGTGGGGACGGCTTCGATCCATTTAGAGACATAATCAACAGTGAGTAAAATGTACTCGAAGCCGTTAGATCTGAGAAAGAGTCCCATGCAATCAATTCCCTATATGTCAAAGATTTCGCACACAATAATCGGGTTTAAGGGCATCATATCCCGTGGGCCCATGTTGCCGAGGGTCCGATAACGAGCGCATGCCCTACAATAACTGAAAGCTTTGTTAGGTTCTAAACAAACTCCTCATGCTTCAAAACTGATTCTCAGAACCTAAACCCTAATGGAGCCATCTATTTCAACTCCGTCGAAGTTGGAGAAGATGAAGTTCAACGGAAAGAATTAAACACTTGTACATATATGTAATGGGTGATTCTTGATCTTGAGATCACAAAGAAGTGATATGGAGCTTCTAAAGTGTTTCTAAAGGCTGAGGCTAAAATTGGATTTGTCGGAGCTCACCGAAGCTTCGGTGAACACCGTTAAGGTTCACTGAAGGTAAATTCTCAATGAATTTTATCAGAAATGATCTTGAATAATTCCTGAGGTCACAAAGAACCTCAGGAGCATCTCAATTAATCCAATTGAACAACATACTCAGAGATTTATCACAAATTCAGTAAAACTTCTATTGAGTTCGCTTGAACTCAATATGACCATCTCACTCAATTGTGTGAGGGGAAAGACTCAGTTGAGTCTGGTGATGGTTTGTGTGTGCGTAATTGAGTGAAAGAACTCCTCCTAAGTCACCATTAATAGCGAGCTCAGGAGGATGAAGTGAAATTAGGTGTTTACTATATATTGAGTAATAAAGTGAATTAGATATAGGATCAGGGCCCTGAAATGATGTAAAAATGATGAAGGGCCCCTAGTGCGTGTGTTCTATGCCAGAGAACCTCCACGGTGGACAGCGGAGGTCTCCAGTGGAGGTGAAATGGCTTAGGTGTTTTAGATGATATAAACATGTAATTAATGAAGTAGAAATGATCGTAAGAAGATATGAAGTGTGATCAGTGGATTAAAAAGACAAAAAGATGCTCCTGACGAACTCAAGGAACTCGCCAGAGCTGAGGAAGACAACGGAATACAAGCCATTTAGCCACGTTAACTAGATAATTAACTAAGCTAAGCTATTCTACACTAATCTAGAATCCTAATTTTACTGTTACCTGGACGAAGGAGGTAGAGGACTCCGTCGAAGGATCATGACAGAGGAAGAAATCAGAAGGTCAAGGAAGAGCTCCGACGGAGAAGAATGCATCGTGTAGAGGGAAGAAGACGGCGGTGCAACCTCGTCGCTAGGTACGGCAAAGGAAGGCGGAGATTGGGAGGTGGTCAGGGCTTCGAAGAAGTCCGGAGGAAGGGAGGTAGGAGTCGCTGGAGGTTGTTGACGAATATCCTATTGAACGATCAGTGGGGGAAGTAGGAAAGGGATTGCTCCTCGAAATCAGAGGTCTAGGTGGGTATTTATAGGTGGTGGAGAGGGATAGGGGGTCTGCATTTGGACGCAATCGCATCCAGGTACAGTGGCTTACGGACCTTCGTCTCTAGCAACGGTGAAGTCACCGTACCAGAGTTTGTTGAGCTAGGGAGGATCGGAGCCATTAGATGAAAGGGTGGCAGTGAGCAGAAGGTTGGCAACAAAGATGGAGGTGTTCAGTCGTGAGATGAGAGATGATCAAATGGTGTGAGCACCGGACCCCTTCGACTGCTCAAGCCTGAGGAAGAAGAAGAAGAAGACGAAGGTGACTTGCACATGGGGACCTATACATAATAGAAATTAAGGACCTATTTGTAGGAAAAGGACTCAATTGACATAAAATCTGAGGACCTAAACGTAAACAATTGGTTTTTAGGCTTATTTTAATTTATTTCTTTTTCAACTTTTTATATATGATTATAAATTAGGTAAATATTATATTCATGCCTTGAATTTACATTTTTGTCCTTTTTAGTTATATTTAATTAAGTGACTAATTTACTTAAGTTAATTAAATACTTAGGTCATAAAATTAACTAAGTTAGTTTAAATATTAAATAGTAACTAAGTGTTTAATATTTGAGTCTAAATTATTAATTAAATTATTATTAAGATTAATTGATATTTAATTTAACATTTTTAACTTATTCTAGAGGTCCTTCTTATTTAATCCCCTATAATATAATTAACCCTGTATTAAGCATATTCTTAGCTAATTAACTAGAGAAACTAGTTAATTATGGGTAATTAAGAGCCATGATGAGTTTCTCATCACTTGCCCTTGACCTCACTCCGTCCTGCGACAATGTACATCACCACGTTATTGTCCACCACAACGAGCCGTTCACGACCGTAATCACGACTTCCCACCACCACGCACCCTGACTACATCATCGCAAACCACTACCGTGGTCGACGGTGACAACATCAACACCACCATCGTGACCCGCCTCAACATTCATCACCGCGCTCGTCACGTCTCATTACTGTGACTGCAACACCATCACCGCGTCTCATCCTCCTTCCTGCCACTACGACTCCTACGAGTCACAACCGTGACTCCTTATTTGGAAGACCTCTGACAAAGCCACATATTCCTTCCTCTCTATTCCCACGTGACTACAAGACCAGGGGGAAGACTGAAGCCCAAAGTAGCCACTCTCGCGCCGGCCACCTATCCACTCCTCTGCTCCATCCCCTTGATCTCAGACGCACGCAGCCCACCTCGGCCTCGGCCCTTGCTTCTCGACTTCAACAAATGGTCGCCCACCTCCCTCATGTGCACCCCTCACATGCACAAGCAGCAGCGCCACCCACCTTCGCCATGTAGGCCCTCAAGCGGCCACACCTTTAGCCACAACGCAGTCGGCCACCTCTACGAGCCCACTGCCACCCGCACGTGCCTGAGTACACCCAGCCTCTTCGGTGCGACCAGCAGCCGACTGCCGGCCTCCTCCTCTTCTTCTTCTCAACCGACAGAGTTGAAGGAACCCAAAGCTCACCATCCACGTTCACACGTAGTAGGCCCCTTCGCCCTCCCTTCGACGCGTCGTTGCCTCCACTAGACTCGCCTCACCCTCACAAGCTCAACCCCACCTTCGATCGTGCAAAACGACGACCATCTAGCCAACCAAAAAGCCTCCTTGTCGGTGGCCTCCGTTTCTTCGACCAACGAGCTTCAGCCACCATTCTCCATGCCACAATCGCCATCGCGAAGCTCTTGTCATGGCCAACCTCCACCGAGCTTCGTACACCTGACCGCAGCCTCCTCTTCACACATGCACAAGGAGAATGAATCCTCTATTTCGGGTTCTATTAAAAATTAGGAAATGTGCAATTGCCAATCTCATTTTTCTGAATTTGTTGAATTAATAAATTGTGGTGAGATTGTAGCCTTACACTTATTCTTTTGCGTATTTGTTCAACCCTTATGATTCTTCTTAATGTGCATTACATTTGGATTCCAATTTGCACTTTAGTATGCATGCAAGTGAAAATTACATGGTACGCTACTACACATACACTATTCACATATTTTGGAGCTTTAATTTCTTACATGAAATTTACTTAAACATCCCTTGACTTGTCTATAAATTTGGGGTTTACATTTAGAGTGGCATATTTATTTATTGATTTGATGAATATTTCTGCGAAAATGATTATTACCTATCTATGATCATATTGGTCCGGTCCTCCCTGTGGATACGACCTAATCTACCGTGGTTAGTTTTACTGATAAATATCTTTGATTTGGGACTTTTCCACCATGCAATTTTATTGCAACGACGTATTTTCTCAACGTATATTTCTGACATATATTCTTGAAAAGTGAAATCTCCTAACCAATCCCCCCAACTTATCTTACTTATTTAGAATGGCATTGAAGTGCCCTAGACAAACCAGGTTGGATGAGTAAGGGTTCAGCAGCCGAGCCATTCGCTGCCTACCGGTGCGATCTTCAAATTTTTATTGAACAGTAAGCAAAGGCCTCCAGACTTCCCCTCTGGTTCCACAAATAATTTGTTGAATCTCTTCAGCCTGTTAACAATCCACTCGATTCGATTATCACTGCTATGTGTTTCCAAAATGAAGATCATATCTGCCATTGTGACGCGGATGAGACTTTTCAAGTGGCGAATTGCAGAGGGAGTCCCCAACCCTCTCCAATTCCATGAGAGGAAGTTCATTTTGACTTGGGCAACTGATAAGGCATAGCTACCTGAGGCCTAAGCAGTGAATCATCTTCCTTTAATTTCTTTAGTGTAATTGTCTGACCATCTAGAGGAAGGATATCATCAGGCTTCCTTTTCCCAAGTAACGAAATGAAGGATCGTTCGGTGATAAGGCTCCCATGTGTTGGGCAAAATTTTTGAATTTCCTTTTTGGTGTGTGCTTCTCCGTGTTCAGAGAATAGCAGGGTTGTCCTGCCACTTGGGGAGGGGGAAGGGGGTCAATATTCATTGGTAGAGTGGAGTGGTTATATTTTTGGTGTGGGCTCCGGACTTGGAAGGTTTGATTTTGTGCTTTGGGACAGTGATTTCAGTGGTTTGATGGGGGTTCAAAAGGTGGGGAAAAGGTTGATGTCGAGGGAAGGGAGGTAGGTATCATCGGTGATGAGCTGGTAGTTGGGTTCAGGGGTTGTGAGGGGGCAGGTAATGATAGGTGAGGTGGGGGTGGCCTTTGAGAGGTTAAGGTTGGTTTTGGCGGGACTGAGATTTTGTTTGAAGGGTGGTGGTTTTTGGCTGGCAAGGGATGTATGGATTTTGGCGGGTCAGGGGAGTTGTCAGGAAAGGGGAGGAGCTTCTTTTTCGAGGGTGGAGGTTGGCCCCTGACAGGAGGTCTTGTAAGTCAATAAAGGGTGGGGGTGACCATGCTCATCAATTGGTGGGGTTATGGGCTCGATTGGAGGTAGATTTGGTTTGACGTGGGTGGGTTCCACACTGTGTGAAGGGGGTTGCTGTGACGTACTGCTGGTAGGAGGGGCCTCCAGGGTTGCACGGTCTGCCAGGTCATCCGCCCCAACACAGTCCGGCAGGTCCCCTGAGGGAGGCCGGTCGTCGGTGCTTCGCTTCCTCGACGAGAATCAGGAGGCTCGTAGATCTGGTCCATAAGGCAGCTTCAGCTCTTCCAAGGATTCTAAAGCAGATTTCCTCGTTTCTGCACAGGGGTGATCTTCTATCTATCTTCTCACTTTCAGCAAATCATCACAATTGAAAACTTCATGGTTGAGCCTTCCACGTAGGCCACAAAATTTGGGGAGCCTTTCATATTTCAAAGGGATTTTCATTTTACTGCCATCCTGCAGTGGAATCTCTAAGCTTTTGATGAGATGTTTATTCACTGAGATTTCAAACTCTAACCCTTACGAAGAATCCTCCCTCGAAGTGGTTGATGTCTACATCTTTAACTTCCCCTATGGAATTTTCCAGCTCGATAATTGCAGAACGACACCTCCATTCAAGAGGAAGGTCATGGACCTACACCCAAAGTAACGCAGAGTCAAACCTGTAATCTGATGGCTGAATGTTTGGTTTTGCCACTGCCAATGCTCAGGCGCTATTTCTATCACCATCGGGGGGGGGGGGAGGGAGGACACTGTCCAATATTTTCACATGTTGCTAGAATACTTCAGGTATATAAAATCTTACTTGGTTGCTACTTCACCCATATCTCAAGTCACCAATTCGAACGCTCCAAAAAATGTCATGCCTTCGTACTTTCAAATAATAATAACAATAACAATACTCGGATTATTAGCATTTTAAAAATCATATAAACTAATTTTAAAAGGTTCCTCCGTCTTAACATTAAAAAATCAACCACCCAAAATGGTTGATTTTTGTTTCTTTGAGGTGGATTAGTGATTATATGTATTAGAATGTTGTAATTTCTGATGTACTGGTAATCAAATTATTTTTTAACTAATGTGTGAGGGTGAATCTCAAAAATCAAGACTAAGACTTATAAGTGGTAGAGCACCTTTCTAGCATCCAAAAGCTATAGTGTTGGCTTTGCCCAAGGGTACCCCCTAAGGGTATGGTGTATGAGCTAGGGTCCACCATTCTTTCGCGTTAGACCTTGACTAGCTCCCCAAGCGCTCTCAACGGGGGACCACCATTTTCTCCTTCTCGAGCAACCAGGCAGCACGTCTAGGGGCGTGTATCTAAGGTTATCGACCTCGGATTCCTACTCTTCTCTGGGCCACACCTTGGGGAAGGGGGATTCGCTTTTGGGACCTCGAGCGATTAGCCAAGGTCACCAGGGCGTGAAGGCACTAAATCCCGACCAAGCCCCTCCGAGGGGAGGGGAGCTGTGAGTAGGACCGCATGTGTTACGACCACTGTGAGATCTTTCACTCAAGGAGGTTGGGGTAAGGCACCGGAAGGGCTTCTCCTCCCAGCGATTGGATGCTCAGGAGAGTAATCGCGCTTTTGTTGACGCTTCTCACAGTCGATGCAATTTGATGGGCCTCGAAAGGCCGCCAAAAGGTTTATATGAGTAGGGAGTGCTACTTAGCTATTATCATTCGTCGCACAAGGAGGGGAGATCAGCAATCAATCAGGAAAACACAAAGGAAACCAGATATTTGATGACTCAGTTCCACTGCAAGGGGTGTACATCTGGGGCGAGGATGGTGCTCCTAATTATGTACTAGAATTTCTAGGATTACAATATTTGCTCTCACTCTTCGGGGAGGAAGCCCCCTCTCATTGGAGGTCTTTCTCTCTATTTATAACATAGAGAGAACCCATGCTTGATGGCCTCTAGTACATGTACTGTTAGATTACTAGTCTGCTACTAGGGCATAGGTGGTCAGATCCATGATATCGTATCTTCTACCCTACCTGCGTTGAATCTTTTCGCAGGCTAGGCAGGTGCCAGTTGGGATCCAACTGACCTTAGGCAGGACAAGTGGTAACGGTTCTACCCGCACACCTTGTAGTCGAGTAGTCGGATCCTCTGTTGGGTCTTGTGCAAACTTTTGGATCCGAATATAGCGTCTACCCCTCATCAGTTATTTTCTTAAAATGAAACAACATCTTTGACCTAATTCTTGCGGTGGTTTGTCGAATATCCACTAGATATGTATATGAGTAAATCTAAAAGGTTGAGATATGCATTTCGGAAGAGTAACTTTACTTGAAGTGTTATGAACCCATGTTTTGTAACGTGTAAGTGGTGTTTTTTTTTTTTTTTTTAACATAAGTTTTTTATTGAAGGGAAAAACTTAATACAAGAGATGCACTCCCGAGGAGAAGGAAAAGATGGAGAAACCTCACCCACGAAAGGGGGAAAATGCCTCTAGAATGGGGAACTCAAAAAATAAAAAATGAGAGAAGAAATAAAGGAGAAAGAAAAAAAATTCATCCCAAAATCAAGAATCAAATGATCTCTCGAAGGAGGGCAACCTGACTCCCACAGGAACGACAAGACACCAGTGAGGCCAATCTCAAGGAAACATACCACAAGATCAAATATATAAATCGATTAAAAGATCCGAATCAAACTTCATCATAATAACCCGAATCACACGTGATCCCTATCAAAATTAAAATTAATTTATAAAAAAGAAAAATAAGAACCACAGTACAACAAATTACCGCAACAACATCAAATTAGTACTCACGACGCGACCGACGCGACTACCGGCGACCACCATCGCACGAACGGGACCAGCTGACCCCCGTGAACCACCCCACAGTACCACCGGTGGCCGCAACTGCACGTCGACGATCTCTGCCACCAGCCGCACGATCGGGGCTGTCGACCATCGTCGCAGCGGCACAAGCGAGCCGTCGACCATCGCGGAATGCCTACCGCTACTTAACCCCGACAACTGCAGCCACGCTCGTCGGCGTTGAGCCACCAAGACTGGATGCGACGAGCTGCACGGTCGTGATGTCGGAGATGAGCGGAGCCAACACACGTGACCATCATGAGCGCCAAAGTCGATGCATGTCGCGGCGAAGCTTCGATCTTCGAGGAAGAAGGCTCGGAAGGAAGAGGAGGAGACCCAGAGGAGGTGGGGGGGGGCTCCGATTAGTTGCTCAGGCTTTTTTGTTTGGGTTGCAAACTACAGGGGAAAGCAGAGGGAGACTACGGGTCGACAATGTGTAAGTGGTGTCAACACACGTTCAGGGAGTGTTAACCCATGGTATTAAAGGGGAGAAAGAACAAAAAAGAAGAAGGGATAACATCACTTTCAACTTAACAATAGTCGTAAAAACATAGCTTGGGAAAGGTAGTGTTAACATGCCTAAGTAAACGGAAGTTAGGTAAACCCCAAGTAACAAGCCCGGAGGGTCCATTTACTTGGGGGATATCTCCTCAAAATTGAGGTTATCTCTTGATTACGTCCAGAAAATCTATTTTGACTTTTAATTCATGTTTGACAAACCCATGTTCTTTTGAAGGGTGTTAATCTTGATGTGAAATCTTAGTTAGAAAAAAAAATAAAAACATGGGATATCCTCTTCTCACGTTAATACTCCTTCCAAAATCATAACATTCCTCCTAGTTTTACTCTCTCTGGATAAATGTAAATAGGGGACATCCCCTCTTCTCAAGTAAGTACAGAGAAAAATATTAATATCCCTCTCTTCCAACCTTCCAAGTCCAATGTAACTAATCACTCATGCAAAACTTTAGGAGTTATTTGGTTACCACAATTAAGGGTTTAATTTTTCGCTTGAAACTCTTGATTTTAAAATTAGGTGCTTAATTTTAGAAGAAAACATTTTCACCGTTGAAGTGAAATTATTTTATTCCTCTTTTCTATCTCTTATAATTTCATGATATAGTTTTTTTTTTTTTCTAGGCACTCAATTTAATTGAAACTTTTAAATTAGAGCAAAAAAAAGTATCCAAATACTCATCTAATTCTATTTTTCTCTTATTCCTCTTATAATTCCTTTATTCATTCATTTCTCTACCCAAACAAGCCCAAATGAAACTTACAACCCTTGAACTCCATAGCTGCACCCTTGAACCAGGTGACCTTAAATACATAGATTTCAAAGGAAAATGATACCAATTTTTGACAACGATTTTTGATGGTGAAATAATTTAAAGCGTCAGAGAAGAGATGAAGAATACAACTACTGGTTGTTCATGGCACGTCTTCTTTAATCCAATCACATTACTTTTAAAAAATCTATTTTACAACAAATCATGTTAGTAAGCCAAATTAGAGCTTGCAAGGAACAAGACATCAGCATCTCTAGTCACATATGCATGAAAATTAGAATCCATCAAATCAGATTATTCTGTATGTCCATAATCATCCAAATACTTTCTAGTGCATCCCCGGCGATTCTTTTCAACTGGTTTTTGCCTTTGGACACATCCCCTTTTTTTTGGTTGGTTAGTAAAAATGTATTTCTCAAATATGACTTCTTTCTTAACTCAAAAGGATAAGAAAAAATAATGTCCGAAATGAAGAGGAGAAGGAGAACAAAACTGGCACACATATAACAGCATTTTAACAGGCAGGAGAAAGCAGATTAATTTATTGACAGGCTACTAATTCTAAACGACTAACCTAACAAACTAAAGAAGATACAGAAGAAGAGAAGGTCAATATTAGACAACATCAAATAGCTTCCTAATTCGGGCTTCAATATATAATAGAAAGTACAGAGATATCTGGCTATGATTAATTGGTGCCATTCTTTTGAAAATTTAGCCACCAAAGGAGAGAAGGGATTCAGCTTCAATCAATGTCAGCATGTGGTGCAAAGCACCAGCAATGTCGTCTACTGTGGTTAAATTGCATCCCTCCTCCACCTGCAATGTACGTAGATGCATGGGACGGTATATATGTTACATATGTTTGTAACTCAGCTAAGCCCACAATGTCATGGATCATACTTCAATTTTCAATTACCATGCTTAAAAAAAATGTATTATATTCAAAAAAAAAAAAAAAAAAAGGGTGAGAAAGAAAACATTTTCCGTAGAACCTTGGTTGATTCAACAGGAAACTGCAGTGGAGAAGCTGGCAAATGAGACGAAAAAAAAAGCAAAAAAAAAATCAGCTTAAATAAATGAACATATCTACCAGCACTATCGTTTCTGTGCTTGTTCACATACCTCTCCAAAATATTAAATATCCCTTATGTTTCTTTTATATATCACCGGTTTTGTTTTTAGTCCATGACATCTGATTGTATAGTTAAAAATTATTGGTGTATTTTAGTTGTATACTTAAAAAAACTAATAAAAGCACCTAGGATATTTAATTATAAACTAAAAAGCCCCAATGGTATTTAGTTTTGATAAAGGTGAGTGAGTAAGTGCTTTTGAGAAATAAGAATATTTGGTGATTAAGTGTGATTTGGTAATTTTGCTTAGTTTTGATACCCTCCACCAAAATGACAAGAAACCCATGAAAATAAGTAGAGGAAAATAAAGAATTAAAAATTATTATTTAATAATTTAGACTTAAACTTTTTGAGTGATTGCTTTGGATTTACTTAGTCCATTCATAATAAGTTGTCAAGGATACTTTTTTCTATTAGATTCCAATTTAGGTTTGAATTATTACAAATGATATCAGAGTTAAATTTCTTCCAGTAAAATCTATCATTGAGATGGCCAAAGAATGAATTATGAGATGAAGCTATCAATGCTACTAGGAGTATATTGATTGATTGATCGAATCCTAACAAGGACATCAGTATTTTTAGAAAGACGGATTGTAACACCCCAAAAATGATTTCACATAAGAAACCTATTTATAAAAAATTAAAAATTACTAATTAACAATTTAGACTTAAACATTTTTGGTGATCTAATTTAATTAGCTCATATCTAATAAGTTATCAAAGATAATTTTTCTTGATTAACTTCATATCTAAGATTGAGTCATTACAAAAAAGAATTCTGTTGCTGAGTAAGAGAGTACAAATCCCTAGTCCACTAGCTAAAGAATACAACAACAATCTACAAAAGGACATCTCAAAAATCCCACTATCCAAGTACAGCCTATCTATGGATATATACAAACTTACATATGTACAAACATTGCAAGTTTGGCGTGTTCTTATATTTGTCATAATTTACCTTAACATTCTACTTCTGACGATTCACGTCCATACTCTGATCGCTATTCCAAAAACTGAGCAGCCCATTTGGATAATCCAAATCTAACAAAAACAGAAGATTAACTAGAAAAGAACCTCTTACTAGTTTTCCCCTTGGGTATATACATGCATTAGAATCTCAAGGAAAATGGGCCCCATAGAAAGCCCAATCAAGAGGGGCCCATAAAGTGAGAGAAAATCGTGGCCTTTAAGCATTGTAGCCCAAAGTAGACACCATTTCATAGAAGTTAATACCATAATTTAAAATTAATTCAAGTAAATATAAACAAATATTAATAGTAATTTATAAATAAATATAATTATATATTAACACTAATTTCACATTTTTTTTAATAAATTTTTCTGACCTCACATGATACAAACAAACGAATTAGGACATATATATATTATCCGTATCAAGTGCGAATGTTTGAGATGGAAGAGTTTAAATTAAAAAGAATAAAAAATAACACTATTTTAAGCAGGACTAACTTCCTCACTTATATATAACTTACTCATCAATTACCCCCGCAAGACCAATGTGTTGCATGCCAGTTCATCATCATAAATATCAAGACCAAATGTTAATTATTATAATTCGAATTACGTGAAGGATTGATGTGCCGGAGAATAATCGATTTCTTCCGCACACCACCACCGCCACCCCCCGCCACCCCCCCCGGCCCACATTGATTAATTATTCAAATGAAACTGTGTGGGTCATTAAAAAAAAAAAATAGTACTTCCAATTTCGCACCTTGGCGCTGAAGGAGTAGAGCACCAATGGGTCCAACGTGGTGACGTTGAGGTGCAGCACCGTGAGCCGCATCGCGTGCATCGCCGCCACCACCCTCACCAGCTGCCCTGATCGCCTCGGCGATAGGATCCGCAAGTTCGCGTGCTTCTCCACGAGCGTCACCTCGACGTCGGCCACCGCCGGCACCGCCCCCGCGACGTCCCTCGGGGCGTGCCACCACGCGTACTGCGGGCACGTGAAGAACTGCGCGAACGGCGGCTGCCCACCGGAGGGCTCCCGTTCCCACTCGAGCTCGATCGACCGCTTCTGCGCCTCCAGTGACTGGAGGAGCTGCTCCAGTTCCTTCACGTAGTCTATGGCCCCACCTACGATGGACGCCTGATCTCCCTGCCATGTAACAACGTGCGTACGTACACAAACGGACAAACGTAGTTGACGTACAAAATAATATTAATAATGAATTATATATCTTGTGATTCACTTTGCATGTGGATCTTCGTTTTTTTTTTTTTTTACTAAGTTCGATTACTTTTTCAAAAAAAAAAAAAAACAAATATATATTTTTCGTCAAAAAATACTAAATGTATTTTATAGGGTAGAACGTAACGTAAAGGTGAGAATAGCACCATGCATGTTCCTCATGTATATGGAAATGCATTTGAGTGAAGCCCATCATAGAATGTATTGGTATATTTAAATAGTATTTGTACAAAATATTGGTGATATTTTATTTAAATATAAAAATTATCAATTACATTTCAAACGTCATTGATTTATTTAATTAAAATATAAAAATCATTGATAATATTTAATTTTAAAAAAATTAGCAGAACCTATCAAATCTATGCTTTAGGTAGAACAGGTAATCACATACTTTTTTATGACATACATCGTAGAATATATTGTAAAATATATTTCTTTACATTTTCGTCAAAAATGTGAGGATGCGAGTGTTTTAACTTGACCAAGAATATTGAATTTCGCAAGCTTTGATCTTCCTAGATTTTGGACATGTTTTCGTTGGGGATGCTACTTCATCTTTGCTTCTACATTGTACCACCGATTTTTCTCATGATAAAGATTTTATTTTTTTGATTAATTGGTAATGTATTAACTTAAAAAGGGATCAACGAATCAAGAGGGGGTAATGTATTAACTTAAAAAGAGGTCAACCAGCCAAGAGGGGCAACATAAGTCGAAGTAAAAGAGCTATGAGGTTAGAAATATAAGACGAAATTACAAACAATCGTTAGTAGTGAATGCGGTGACGATGGTCGTCGGAAGAGTCTCATGACCATGTTTCCTTGTGTTCTGCCCCTTCCAAATTCTTCTGGTCATGACATTAATAGTCATCCACATGTCACTGCAAGTTTATAGACACTGGGATTGAAGCGGGTTCACTCAAGTATGGGCTGGCTCGTGATAAAGATTTAGTTAAATATTTAACGCTCACATTATTGTGACATTATGCCTCCCGCAATTGTAACATTAATGTGTTATGTGTTAGTGTCGAAAGTTGGGTTACTCACACTGTCGCAGATGACATTCGAGGATGATTCCCATTTAAATGTTAGGAGGAAATCGATGGAGAGGAATAAAGAAATCATTTACTTGTCGATTGGCATCTTCACCGACTTTGATGCGTGTGCCATAACTATATCATCATGAGAGAGGTGGAAGCAAAGTACTGACCCTATTGATGTAAGACTCCGGCATGAGGGACCGAAGCACGGAGAGGTGCTCGTTCATCTGCCGGCGGCGGTTGCGCTCGACCGTGATGTGAGTCATCCGCTGGCTCTCCGCCACCTCTTTATTCCTGCACCTCCTCGTCCTCCGCCTCTTCTTCTTCCTCGCGGCCAAGACCGGCTGCCCCCCAACCGGTCGCAGCCGCGGGGAGTAGCTACCTAGGAGGCTAAAAGTGCCGTAGTCGCCGCCGACCCCACCATCGCCGATGCCCGAGAACGGCTGCTGCTGTTGGTGGAAGCCGTCGATCGTGTCGTAGACGAGGAAGCTCGCGGGCTCATTCGACACGAGCGCCTCCAGTGTCATGACGTCTGGAAACTTGCTTCGCTTATCACCACCTTCTGGGAGAAGAGAGTTGATGATATTATTCCACGCACGTTCTCGAACTCGAGCTCTCTATCATTCCCATTGCAATCACCTCCATGGAGCACGAGAGCTGTGTCCCACTTGAGGGATCGGAAGGGAAGAAAAAGGAAAAAAAAAAAAACAGAGAGAGAGAGAGGCTTAGAGAGAGTGTGTGTGTCACCTAATTCCCACCACACCTTCCCCTCGTCTCTACGCAGAGGCGTAGCAGAGGTCTCATATGTCTCCATCTGACGTACGTCTCGATCGGGGTGGGGTGGGGGACCCCATGGACGTAAACTCTGCCCTCGACACCAAGCATAGGGAACCATATGTGGCCGAGGTGGGTCCGGTTCGAGTAAATTAAATAATGCTTGTGGGGTGAGATGGCGAGATCTGTACGTCGCAGGGATGGGGTTGGAGTTTGACATGTATGCGTCGCTACGTCCGCATGCGTGGTTTAATTGTTGGTTTCGTAGGGTTCCATGGCGTGGTGGTAGCACTGGGTGGGTTGGTGGGGGCGCAGCGAATCGTGAGAACCGTTGGCTTGCATCAAGATTTTAAACGTCAAACCTGTGCTTGATCGGGTTATGATTTTTGTTTTTAACGGTTCAATCGGTGATCCGAACCGATTGAATTAATAATAATGTCATCAATTGAATTAGATCGAAAAAAAAATCAAATCGATCAAGTTTTGATTTCATTTTGTATTGCTCCAATTATATTAAAAAATTGTATATGTATATAGTTATTAAAAAATATTATTTTTAGATATTCAATTATATTAAAAAATTATATGCAAGTATTAAAATACAAAGTTAAAATGCTATTTTTATCTCAGTTCATACCTGTACATTCAAGTAAATGTCAAGAAGAAAAAGAGATTTGCTCATTCTAGGATAAACTTTATTCGATGCAAAATCATTCCAAATGTAACTTTCATTGAAAGAAAAATTTCATTCCAATGCAAGATCATTTCAAACAAATTTCATTACGAAACATCCGCATCCATTCAAGTACAAATTTTATTTCACATCAATCAAAATCCAAACCCCAATTTCATCAAGAGGAGGGGTTGGGGAGGTGAGGTTGGTGGAGGGGCAACGGAGGGGTAGGAGCCAGGAGGAGGTGGCATTGGTACTCTGGAGAGGGTGGCAGTGGTGGCCTAGTGGAGAGGAGAAGCAAGGAGGAGGGGTGGCGGAAGAGGTGGGTTGTCGATGTGTTTATAATAAATGGGGTGTTTTATTAGAATGCCAATGATCATCTTCAATTGATCGTAAAGAAATGATTTTTTTTTTCTCACCCCTATATTATATCATGAGCATGTGGAAAGGTAGTTAATTTCCCATCTCATTTTCTACCCCTGCTTTGGAGTGGGGAGGGGTCCAACCCCAGTTGGGCAACGTGTGGGCGTTTTAGGCATCAAGTGAGATACGGAGATAGTTCTTATAAACATCAAAGAGTGACAATGTATCACACCTTTCTACTCTCACTCGTCTCTTACTTTACCACCACCACCACTATTCACCCTCTCCCCTCTCCACCACCCTCATTGTCACTTCCTTCAACTTAACACCTAGAGATTGAAATACCACTGTAAGCTTATCCAATGCTCTTAGAAAAGACCATTCACTACCTTTTCTCCCTCCATTACCTTAATTATTTACCTTCTCAACAACTTGAATATTGCTAGCTCTTAATCTCACTTAACTTAAAGGCACTGTTCAAGCTAAAATTATTATTCATGGATTATGAAAAATTCTTGGTGGCATTAATGTAAAACCTCTTATATTTTTAAGAATGACTAAAATGTATTTTTTGCATTTCTATCCTTTGAAGTGCCTTCATGTAATCGGGTTTGTTTTGAATGGGGAGTGGAGGGGTGGTAATTAGATGTTGGGTGTCCATCAAATCTCTTTTTCTTTAGGAAGATCATAACTTATTGCTTTTTCCAATTTTGTATTTCTTTTAATATTAATTGCATCAAAGAACGTCAAAAGGATTGGATAGGGTCCAATCGAACTTGTTTACACTAGATTTCTTTATAAACAAGATGCATCTAGTTGGACCTATATATTTGATGAGTGCAACAGGGCAAACGCTTGACCTACCCGTTTTAACTTGCTATAGATCTAACCCCACCCATCTAGATAGATCAAATGAGTTCACGAATCCACGGGTCTAAACATTTCCGTACTAGATTCATCGCTTGTTAAAGTGTTCATGGACCCTTAAATCCAAGTGTCGTTAAAAGATTTGGTTGCAGTTTTTAATTCTCTTACCTTCTTTTCTTTAAGTGAAAACCTAAACGAATCCGGTCGGTCCAACAGCTCCTCTAAAATTTATTTGTGACCCAACCACTTTAATATTCAACTTTAACTTAGGTTCATTATTTTGATCGTATTTGATTTTAATTAAATGAATAGGGTTCATTTTGAGAGTCCTAATGGCATGAAAACCTCCCAACCAACTCTAAAAGTTAATTCACTTGAAATGCCAGAAAATATATGTTTGCAAATGTGAATGTTAACGTTATTTTTACTTTATAATCATATTAATTAAGGGTAACACCTGCACGTGTTTAATTGAATAGGCATTACCTGTGGTCTACCTAGTAAAGAGCATTAGCCATAAGAGTGCATTGGGAGGCATGAAGAAGCAGGGCATTATAAATTTATAGATGGTTTCATAGTACCACTTGGTGTTTTGCATTGCATGAATTTTCTTCTCAAAAACTGGTTTTACCAAAACTGGGTTAATTCCTCAAGTATTGAGACTTAATCTTCAAGTAAACCATTCATAAAAATGAAAAATAACCCCAATAACAATCGAATAAAGTGACTCACAGTAGCTTTGTTTACCAGGACAAGGTAATTGGAGGCACGCACCTAATTACATGAAAATATCCCAAGAGCATATAAGTAGCCTAATTAAAAGCACAAGAAACAAGGGCAACCCAGTAACATATAATTCATACATGGATAAGTATGTAAAATGCCTACATTAAAAATTGAAAAACAGTCTCATTTGTCCAAATACTCCCCACTGAAACAGGGATGTGAGTAACGTGGGTACCATTGGGATTAATCTCCCGAGTACTCCAACTTGATTTCTTTGAAAATTGAGATCACACAATGCTCGTAGAGCGGTAATTCGCCCACTTAGAATCATTTCAGTCATGGATCAAATTCATCACCAATATATTTTCCGCAGAGTGCGGATTGCATACGCGGCTTTGTGCATTTTCCCAACACATAAGCCCTTTCAAGATTCTACGTGTGTGTATGGAGATTTTTTTTTTATTTCTTGAAAATATTTTCGTTGAGGAGAAGAATATGATTGAAGAGGATGCGTCCCAGAAGCCCAGAATGAGGGGGGAGGATATTCCCTCTTGAAATGGGAAAAAGTAAAAACATAAAAATAAGATTAATAAAAGAAAAAAAAAAAGAACAATGCATCCTGAAATTAATCAACCTCCCACAGAAGGAAGATCCTATGCTTGTAGATCGGTAAACGTCAACAAAAAAAACTTCAAAATCATACAACACGTTGACATATGTCAACCAATTTCAAAATCAACACCTAACAATGTCAGAAAATTCAACTGAAAATGCCCAACATGAGTATATAGAGTTAATTAGTAGCCAAAGAATCCTAGATTTTTTTTTCCTTTTTGTATCTTAGAAAAACCCCGCATCTTAATGATCAAAAAGTAATGCTAACTTTGTACTCTTGTGAATGTATACAAAGTACTTATTCATTTTACCAAGCATACTGTCATTTTCCGTATACAGTACAAATTATTTACAAGGTATATACTTTGTTACAAGGATCGGTAGGGATGAAGTTGTCTTTAATGAATTTCAACGTGCTAAATAGAGTTTGAATGATGTGCAAAACAAATTCACCGATTTGTCAAAGTTTTCACTTAAAAATGGACAAGCTTGAACTAGGCTATTTTGATAGCAGATTATCAGGTGAGATAAAAGCTTACGAGTGTAATAGGAATGAATTAAAAGTTTCTTCAAGAGAATTTCATAATTTCTTATCTACATCACATCAATATCATTTCTTATATCATATCAATATCAATATACATTTAGATCATGATATATCTCCTTACGTAAGTTTCAAGATATATTAAAATACACTCACTTATACCCTATTATAATATTAAAATATCATTCCCTAACACAATATTACTGTATCAATCCTTACACATCCACCTATCCAACACCTCATACTTCAATCTTATCCTAAAATCACCTAAATCCCCCGTCAAACACAGCCTAAAATTTCCTTCGCTACTGCTGAAACATCGGCTTGCGCAGAATTGTGGAAACGGACGTAGAGCAGGCGTATGCAAACTACATCTCCAGTAAAAATTAAAATGATCGAGGAATGACAGGACAAGAAGTCGCTGTAGCAGTGAGTTGGAATCTGGGCAAGGTGACCTGATGTGGTCTCCCTTTGTTCTGACATTTCCATTTTTTCCACCATCTAAAAGCTGTCATATACCCCGTACAAAATCCCACCCCAACACCTCACTTATAAATGAGAAAAATAAGATCAAATGGGAGAATACATCAAATTTTTATCTTTCGTTAGAAAATGAAATTCATTAAGAGGAAAGACCCATTTAGAACATGACACACCCCCCCCCCCCCCCCCACGAGGGAACTCAACTCTCGAAAGAAGAGGACAACAAAAAAAATAAAAAAAATAGAAAAATAGTGAATAACAAAGAAATCATCCATTATAATTAGAATCTAGAATTACTTTTCCAGATTACGAAGGAGAAGTATTTTCACATTCTTAGAAAGTGACTATGTCACCAAATATAAAGCTCGGAGATTGTGGTGATTTACACAAATGAGAAATCGATAAAATGTTGTAACCCAAAATAAGTTGGACAATTTTACGGTCGTACGAGATTCAGAGTCACACATGATATTTAATATTTGTAAAATATTGACTGTAGTTGTGAAGTAAAATTCGTACACCAACACAATACTGAAATAAAATCAAAATGAAGATGATGAGGTGAGATGAATACCACAACCAATGAATAATGTGTGCAATGAATACCATCATCAATCTAAATACATAGATTCCTAACTAAACAAGACAACTCGCTTCGAGGATCAGCCACGACGAGAACGAATAGCCCGTGCAGGCAAGATGCCAGGATGGAGCCACCACTATTACACCTATCGATGGAGCCACCGCTGCCGCACCCACCGACAGAGCTGTCGCATCCACCCACGAAGCCACCACTACCACAACCATCGACGGAGCCAGGCCATCGATAGAGCCACCGCTACCACACCACCGATGGGGCCACTGCTGCTGCAGCAACCAACGAAGCCACCATTGACGCAACAACTAACACAGCTAAGCCACCGACGGAGCCATTGCCGCCATAACACACACCACCGACGCAGCCACGTCACCAACTTAACCACGCCATCGACGTAGCCACACCACCGACTCAGCCACCGCCACCAAATGCGAGCACCCTGAAGCAAAGAGAACTTACGAATAAAGACCAAGAGGGGAGGGCTGTGGGGCGGGTGGATCAAGCGGAAAGGGGGGAAAGGGAGGGTCCCCAACTGGCACAACACCACCAGCCGAGGACACCAACGAAGGATCCTAGGGTTCCCGAAAGTGGAAAGGGGAAAAGGGGGCAAAGGGTGAGAAAAGGGAAGATGTTAAATTCCTTTTTCCCCAGATGTTAGAGGTTTTCAAGTTGGGTTAGGCTTTGGTTCCGTTTCTTCTGCAGGAAACGCAACGACGACATAGTTGGGCCTCGATTGGCCATTTAGGGCTGATCGAGCCCCCCCCCCCCCCCCCCCCCCACTCTGTCGACCTTGGTTCCTCTACTCCATGGGACCCTCCATCTGTGAAGTGATCGACATGCATAACTCCTTGTGGCGGGTGGCGGCCGTTCCGGGTGTGGTGTGCGTGGGGCTGTAGTAGGTGTTTGCTGGCAGCTCCGGTGTGGATCTCGTCGGCATGCGTGGCGGCAGGCTTGGCGGATGCGACGAGAGGTGATGTGGGTGCGTTGGTGGCTGCATTGTTGTTCTTGGCTAGTGTTCGTTGATCCAGAGTGTGTTTTTTGGCCGACTGGTGGTGGTTGATCCTGGTGCGGTGGCTGCGGTCGTTGTTTGCGGAGCTCCAGGGTGGTTCTCGTCCGCGAGCATGCCGTGTGGCGATGATGGAGATCTAGTTGCGACACCGTAGTGATTAGCCGATTTGGGGGTCCAGTGAGGTTGCAATGTCGAAGGGGGATGGCTCACTGAAGGTGGCATCCCCCCTTTTGATTTCTCATGTGGTTTTTGGTGGTATCTTGTTCTTAGTCCTGGCTCAACCAATTTTTTGGTTTAGGTGTTTTTTTGGTACCTTGTGTTCCCGAAGGTGTATGTTCTTGTTCTTCCCCTAGGAGGATGTTGTTGTCCTCCTTGGGAGTTGTTGGATTTGTTTTCTCCCCTAGGGTGTTGTCGATGTTACCCCTTGAGATTTTATTTTAGGAAAAATGCGGCAATCTTTCGTACGATCGGGATTGCCCGGGCAGTTTACCAGTTGATCGGATCTCCCATTTGCATTGATGGTTAAGAATTTTTCTAATAGCGTAATCGTATCTTTGAATATGTTGCAGTGGCTAATTTCTTGATCACTGTTTGAATTATGATGTTTCTTTTCTATTTCTGGTTAAACCTAGGTCGAAATTTTATTTTGATTCTTCTCCCTTTGGGATGACGATTTTTTCTTCTCTGTCCAGCATCATTTGCATGGTTTCAAATCCTTTTAAATTAAAAAAAAAAAAAAAAAGTCCCTTTTACCGATCTCAACATTCCCCGGAAAGAGAAATTTGGCTTCGTCGAGATATTTGGATGACTGACCTTCGCTTTTGGTATAGGTGGATGATAGGAGCCTTCCGCGGATAATGGAGGGATGTTTGTTTGCAAAAGAAAAGTTATGGAGAACTGCACCGACATTTTTCCGTTGGAATCATTTTCCAACGTATGCGGAACCAGCAGTTAAGATTATCTAGGAAAATATTATTTTAAGTAAAGATGCAAAATAAAAAAAAAAGGTTATGAGAACATTATATACAAATTAATGCATCACAAAACAATTGCAAAATTTTTCCTTTCTTTCCAAGAATCAAAATTATATTTAGTTTCACCATTACTGAATTTGTCAACTATTTCCCTCAGTGTAAACAACCATCAACTACAAGAAAAAGGGTATCTTCTATTTTTGAAGCCTATTATCATAGTCGAGAATCGTTAACTCGACATTAGCAATTGAAGGGAACAAAAAGGTGAAGAATAAAAGAAAGATATGTTTCCAAGAGAATTTGAATTTTCTTTCCAACCTAGTTCAATCTATGAAAAATCTTGGAAATGCTAACAAGGAATCAAACAATCAATTGTTCAAACCCTAATCATCAATTAAACCCTATATGAGGGCTAGATGTGTAGCTTTGGCTTTTTAACAAGCAAATGAGGGAAGAAGATATGAAAAATGATGATTTTTAGCCTTGTAGTTGGATATTTGGTAAGCCTTAGCGGACCATACCTAGAGCATCCTCTTAATCACCCCTACCACCATGTGTAGTCAGCTATGCAAACTTATATATAATTGACCATGGTTGTAAACTTGACAGCTACCGGCTAATTAAAACAATGAAGGTGGACAGATAGCTGTTGTTTTTCAATTTCTTTTTTTCTTTAACTAATTATTCTTTATTCCATCACTTGGTTTATTTATCAGGTCTCTTTCTTGATCTTGAATGTTCCTCGTGGGAACAATCTTGATTGTAGTTTTTTCCGAAGAGTAGAAGTAGCACGTGATGCTCTTCTGGCCGGGAGAGTCCCCCATGGTGGTCCTACACTCAGTTAACCACCCCAAGGTCACGAACAGACGTAACGGTGACTACGGCACGCGCGATAAGTGCACAGGTAGTTACCCTACAATTGCACGCGATCAGTCGTTTACGTTAGCGGGTGCGGCCAAAGCACAGCACGGAACTAGTATAGGGCCTAGCCCTTTCAGTGACAGGGATCCAGCTCCTAAGAACCAAACAGGGGTCTCGTCCCTCCACAGTCCGTGCACCCTCGCCTGACTACCCTGGTTCGCCCAGTGGGCCTAAAAAGTCGATGTAGAGCAGCTAGCTGAACCCCGGGCCCCGTGAGGTGGCTAGCTCTCTCCCTACACTAGTAGGCTCTCCCCGGTACAGTGTACAGGAGGGTCTTAGAGTCGGTGCAAAGTGACCAAACCCACCCCGGGTCTCGAACCGAAGGCGGCAAACTCCCCTCTACACTAAGAGGTAACATGTGCTCCCCTTGGTACCACGTACTCAAGGGACAGCACACTTCCCAGCACATTCCTAAATTCATTCCATTTATTTCCAGGAGTTCATCTCTAAATTCCCCGTAGGGTTCATGCTCATGTTTCTCAGGCCAAGCTATACCAGGTTTCATCATTTCTATTTCCATTTCTCAGGTTCTACACATGTAACATGTAACTTTATTATTCACATTCCAGATTTATTCGCAGCTAGCTCGTGTTTCCAACATTCAATCTTCCATTTCCAATTCATATACATGCAACTCATATTATGACATTTAACATAAACAATAGGAATTTACATGCAATAGTTTGCTAACACAAGTACTTTACATTTCACAAGTAGTTATTTATTTACAGGCAATTGTTATTATTCTATCTACTCATCCAAGACTGCAATCCAAACATTCCATACAAATATTCCAGTGTTTCTATTCCTAGGATTCATGCCACACCCAATGATCTAACATTCATTCCACATATGAATTCAAGTTTGTAATTAAACTAGGGGAAGCCACTCTACCAGTAAACCCAAGAGTAA
Source organism: Thalassia testudinum (assembly GCA_037157565.1). Taxonomy (NCBI): domain Eukaryota; kingdom Viridiplantae; phylum Streptophyta; class Magnoliopsida; order Alismatales; family Hydrocharitaceae; genus Thalassia; species Thalassia testudinum. The sequence goes on along the minus strand of JAZHRO010000059.1, from coordinate 9,435,716 downwards.
TGGGGGTTTCATCGGCAAGTCCACATGCCTCAGCAAACCCCAAACCCGCAACAGAACGAGGTCCTATCACAAAGATCAATCACAAGAGACTACTCAGAACAGAATAAAAAGTATTCCAACAAGTAAGGAATTTATACGGAAAACAACGATATCTTAATTGCGTAAATCGGACCTCAAACAGACCCTAAACAGGTCAAAAATAGAATTTCTAATTCACATCAAACGTCTGGAACACCTTCCAAACGTCTTAAAAGAGTCCAGAACCATGCCTCAACTCTCGCGCCACTCCTTAGACGTCCAGGACACTGCTGGACCATCTAGATTCAGTTCCAGACGTCCGACCACCTCTCCGGACGTCTGGAAACACTTCTCGCCGTCTGATGTCTCGCCTAGACGTCTGAGCTACGTGGGAGGGCATGTCCCGTGCCTTCCCGAAGCGAATCCTGCACGCGTTGATGTAAATCTCCTCAATATGGCACGGAATAGTGCCTCGGCGGAACGACCTGCATGGCCGTTTCCGCAAAGAAGGTGGATGTCGCAAAACTTACCTTTCAATCGTCTGGAACCTCCTCTAAACGTCGTCTACGTCCTCTGGATGTCGATCCAGACGTCTGATTCTGGGAAAATCCCAGAACCAGCACCTGCCTTCACCTTCTCGCGCCGCGCGTGGCCGCGCCACGCTCGCTCACCTGCTGCTCCGGCTGCAGCAGTGTCAGGGAGGACCTCCCCGACACACCTCTCCGCCTCGCGCACACACCGACCTGCCATGAGTTCTCCGACGAGCTCCTACACGAGCTCGCGCTTACTCTCCTCTCTTTTCCTCGCTGCTCCTCTCTTCCCACGCCCTCATGCCCGCTACTCGCTACTCACCGCTCTCGCTGGAGGGAGAAGAAGAGTGGCTGGAGGTGGGGTAAACGAGGCAAAGGAGGGGGTTTAAATAGGGCACTGGGCTAGGATTTTGCATTGGCGAGAGGAGAGAGAGAAGGAGAAACGAGGTCGTGTATTGTCTCCGTGCAGCACGCACGCAGACGTGAGGACGTACACAAAAAATTTGATTTCCAGACATCTGGGAAGGTGTCCATACGTCTGACCCAAGTCCCAGACGTCTTAAAGGGCTCTGACAGCATGGGTCTTAACAGGCGAGGTGAGCGTTGACCCAAGGTGTAAGCAACTTCCACAATGTACGTTAGGTGCACAGTGGAGGTGGAAGAAGAGGTCAACCCCCCCCCAAGGGGAAAATGAGAAGAGATGATCTGGAGAGGTTCTCCTTCCTTCTCTTTATGCTTAATGACCCCTCGCCACTTCATCTGCAACGTCAGTAAGGGAATTTTGAACTCCCTTCCCAAATTAGTCGCAACCACAAGTCGGAGCTAGAAACTCGCAAGCATTAGTCAAAAGCGCCATCATGACTTCTCTGCATTTATTAAAAATATGTAATATGTATTTAAATGTATAATGAATTTAAGAAGAATATATGCTGCATAAATATAATTTCACTTATATCTAGATAATTTGAAATCAAGGCACCATAATTAGGAAATACTTAGATCAATTCGTGGTTCACTAAAATGAACCCATCACTAATGGTCAATGACAAGTGGTTCCCCCAATTTTTACACACATTACCCATACTCCCTGAAGATGGCTACCCAAGAGGGCTCCCTTAAGTGGCACGTGCCTCACACCCTATAAAAGGGAGACTTGTACGGAAGAGGAATTCACTCAATCTGGTCTCCTTATACTCAAATAACTCTGACAAAATATTGAGATAGTGCAAATTTTGAGAATTAGAACCCCTCCTACACACAGCCTTCATGGTGGAATTGATAATTCAATTCCTATGTAATTGTATGTTTTGCACTTTCTTCCTTACTCAGAATGACCATCTTGATTAAGTCCTTCAACCTCGCTCAAGGGTAATTGGCCAGTAAATTGTAAATGATTGAGAATTACTACTTAATAACTTAGGTTAAAACATTTTCTACGGTTGCCATGAAATCACTGGATCTATATTAGACAAGTTGTCAGCATCTGCTTTCTTGATTGAACTTAAGTTTAAATGCAATTCATTACAAATATGAGAATCATGACAAATCCCATAAAGATCAAAGTTGTTACGAGTAATCAACTTGATTAAAAACGTCCCCTACAAACGAGGGCAACTGGGGTCTGATCTTTAAGCAAAGGGCCAATTCTCGACTAGAGAAGTTGACAAATATGCCAAAGTTCACGAGCGATTCTTCCACTTCGTACGATGAATAATACTTACCAAGTATTGAGTTCAGACTTACTTGCCAAACCTAAAACTGGGTACCCACTTTTGGCTCCTAGTACGATGATTTGGTCTTCTTGAGATCCAATTCAGACCCCTACGTGAATCAGACTTTGGATGTTTTAGTCTAATTTCCCTCTATATGATCCAACTATTACCATAGTTGGAGGATTCTGAAATCCACGAAAAATCTAATATCATCAAAACCAAATTACATTCTATGAATTTGGAACGTAATAGCCCTCATCAATTGGCATGACAAGCATTATATAAATGGATAAAAAGCTACTTCGCTCCTCATCTTATTTTTTTTTTTCAATTTGTTTCATATTTTGTCAAGTATGTGTTCTTAACAATGTCTAAACTGAAAATCACACCAGAAGCAAAGCTATAATGATTCCATGAAATCCGCACCTCATCAAGAAAAAATGTCACAGCAGATGTTTGACCTACTTAGGTTATCTACGTTTACCCCAGTGGCTAACCAAACTCGGGTTTTGAAATGACAAGTTGCCTTTTGGTAGCTTAAAACGTCTGGAATATCCACCAGACGTCTGTCTAGAGAGAGATAAACGTCTGAAAGTATCTTTCTTTTCTGCACATACCGTACGCACGCCACACCTTTCCCCTTACCGCCTCTCCCCTCCATGCAACGACACCCACACCACTCCCTCGCCCATGCCCTTCCCGTCACCTCCTCTCCCTTTATAAACCCCCCTCCTCCTCTTCGTCCCACACCATCGCAGCTGAGCCAGAGAGGGAGAGAGCGAGCGGAGAGCGGAGGGCAGATCATGGGTCTGAGCACGAGAGTGGAGGGCGTCATGCTACTCTGCTACCGCTTCTGCGGAAAGGGAAGCCCAGAGCGATTCCGCGAAAGTCATTTTTCACGGAATCAAACATCCGGAGTGACATCCAGACGTCAGGGTGGACATCCGAAGGTGGGATGAGATGTCTGGTACAGATTTATTTTCTCGTAATTTCTCTGCCAAGTCCTGACAATGCACACGCGCATGTCAGAGGTTGGGAGGCACGTCGGCTAGAGGACCAAGGCAGTTTCAGACGTCTAGGAGCATCTCTAGATGTCTGACGGAACCCTCGGACGTTGGCACTGCGTTCCAGACATCCAATAGAGGTGCCCCAAGAGAGGTACGGCTGCGAGTTAGTTTAAGACATCTGGGTCCTCTCCCAGATGTCTAATTTCTATCAGACCTCGTGTTTTTAGGCCTGTACAAGGCACAAACGATATCGATTTTCTGTAAACAAAATGTCTTTATTTCCAATACGTTTTTCTCCATGTAATGGTACCTTGTCTGTAGCATTTTGAACCCTTTTGACCTATCAATCCATGTCTTAGGTTTCCAATCCATCGAGTGTACGGGACTTGCGGAGAAGTCAGAAGCTACTATACGAGCTCCCATTCCACCCGGTTACCCTGGTAGAGTGGTTCTGACTATAAATCTCCAAGTTAATAAAATGCATGTAATGCTGGTTGCCGCCTTGTTTCATCGTGATGGTTATTTATGGCTTACAATCGTTGTAATATATGACAAAACAACTACTAGATTACTACAAATTTTTACTCAGAATAACAAGTTTTCCCAAGGTCGAACTCAGGGAGCAACTAGAATTCCAGAAGCATAAATATTCACAATTTTGTTACAAAAATAATAAGAAAGAGAGAGAGAGTTTTGTTGGCTTCTTCTCTCTTCTTTTTCTCTCTTTTCTTCTTCTTGGTCGTTCCTCTTCCTCTTCTTTCTTCTTTTCTTCCTGCGGTTGTGTCTTTCTTCTTTCTCTTTTCTTCCTGCCTTCTCTGCTTCTCTTCTTTTCCTCTTCTTTCTGCTCTGGCCGCTGACCTTCCTTCCTCTTTTCTTCTTCTTTTGGCTGTTGCCCTTCCGATGTCTGATCCAGTGCTCAGACGGCTTACCTGTGCATTTGCTACAGTGCTTTCCTTCCTTCTTCCTCAGCTGCTCAGTGCGGCTAAGGCTTTGGTCGCTCCTCCGCTCTTCTTCTTCCTTAGCTTGCTTCTTCTTCTTCTTTCCTTCTTTCTTTCCTGCGAGCACACAGTGGTCAGTGCAAAACCAACCCCTACCCCTACCCCTTCCCCGCATCTCTCTCTTTCTCAGAATCTCTCTTAGGAATGCTCTCCCAAAGTCGAGTAATTGGGTTCGGGTAGCGCGCCCGGGACTAGGCCCACCGACGTGCGGTGGTGGGCGAGGAGTGCTTGGTCAGGTAGTTGGATCCAGCCCAGACCCACGGGGCGTGAGCACTGGCGAGGGCGGGCGAGCGTGTGGCGCGCTGCGTGCGGGTGAGAGGGACCTGAACCCTGTGTATTGAAGGCAACCAGCCCAATACACTTTTTCAATATAAGTGTGGGCGCGCAGCCGCACACTTACGAAGTGGGACTAAAGTCCCACCTCCAGATGTCGCACCCGCGGCCGAGGAAGCTGCTGCCAATTGGGGTAGCAGCGAGGCTCGCAACCCAATTGCAAGCCTGGGCGTATTCGCAGAAGCAATCCGCGCAGCGGTGAGGGGTGAGGTGGTCTGTGGAAGTGGGATGGGCTCGCCGAAGAAGGCGACCGGAGATGGGGAAGATGGAGTTGGACAGTGGCGGTCGAGTGGTTGAAATGGCAAATTAGAAGGGGGAAAATACAAGGGAGAGAGAGGAAACTTTGTACCTATTTACTCGACGAAGGGGGAGAGAGCAGCGCCCGGTTCATGCCTGCCGGAGCTGAGGACGAAGATGCCCAGGAGGAGGGTATCGGCGGCGAGGAGGCGGTCGGAGGCTGCCAGTTGGTACGACCTGACGCGGACGACAGGGCAGAGTAAACTCTGCTGTAGGTAGGGCAGCAGAGCGACGAGCAGGAGGAAAAGATCGCCGGAAGCTCGGGTGCTCTGACCAGAGAGGGAACGGATGAAAAGTGGGGTATTTCTCCGCCAGAGAAAGCTTGAAGGAGTCAGCAGACCTTACCGCTCCTCATAAAGGCCTTGGCACGAAGAGGGGACCGAGGAGGCGATGTGCCTGCCTCGCCGGAGAAGGGTCGAAGAGGATACCCATGCCTTTCGTGCATTCGCACGAAAGGCATGGTTGATGGCAGAGGACATGGGCAGGTCTGTTCTAGAGGACGGCTGCCCTGCCCTGCGCGGCGCCATCCTTCGCGCAAGGTCGCCAGAGGTATGGCGTTGTGCAGATATGACAGGGATGACCGTTCTGCAAAGAACGACGAGAAGTTAGGAGGCTAAACGCAAGGGTTTCAAAAGATAAGGGTCAAACAGTAAATTAAGAAGACCAATTTATAAAGTCGGTCGAGATGATTTTTTCTCAGGCCCAAATTTTTATACCAGACTAATTTGAACCTAAAAATTTTAATGATGAAATTTGATTTTTGGTTGGACCATGTTTGACCAGTCAATTTGTGCAAAAACCCAAATTAAGTCATTAATTGGGCATGGTTCTCATTTTAGGTAAAAATAGGTTGCAAAGGCCAAATTGAAGGTTCTAAACCCTAAGGGATATTTTTCTATGAATTTCAGAGGGTTTAGTTGATTTTTATCCTGCCTCGAACCTCGTGAATTAAAGTGATTTTGTTTTATGATTACAGAATGTCATTTAATTCCTAAAAGTTGCTATAACCCTTTTCAGATCAGATCATCCCACTTTCCTTCTGATTAAGCTCGTTTGACCTATGTTTGGACCCTTAATTACCTTGATTGCATACTGCATTGGTGAAATTGCAGTTTTACCCCTGAAGATTTATTTTATTCTTTAACTCAAAATTCTCTGAATTAAACCTCTCTTTGGGTTTTGTAGGAGCTTTTCACACTCATTTGGATTAAATTGTGCTAGTTAGGGTTCATGATGAGGTTCTCATCATACCCCATGCCTAGCTTTTGCTAGTCCCTTAGCAAAATTTTAAGGTTTCAACCCATGTTCGAGACCTTGAAGTTCTTAATGATTTCAGATAAGTGCTCTTTCTTTTGAAACCTAGACTAGGTCAGAATGCCAACCAAAAGCCTAAAAGGTACTCTAGTACCAACCAAGATCCAGATCTGTCTAGCCTCAGCCCTTAACAAAGGTTTTTAAGGCCTACAAGAACTAACCTAAGGCTTACTTGACTTTGTGGCTAAAGCACCCATGCATGAGATAATTTTAGCCCTGGCTCAGTTCGCAGTGCGTTTTTTAAAAAAGAGAGGTAGAAGATTTATATGTTTGGAGCGTTTTCTCTCTTTTTGTTTTTGATTCTAGCTTAGGATTGACTTTTCAACACGATCTGCATCAGATTCCTTGTCCCCATCATCAATCCTCAAGGGTTCTTGACAATCGATGCTTCGAGATAGCACCACCCATGGTAACCCCCAGAACATTAGCTGTTGAGATTTCGAGATAATCCCATCAATGGTGTTCCGTGGCTGAATTCAGACCCTGGCAATTGACATTTCGTGATAATCTCATCCATGAAATCTGAACCAGAAGAGTGCTTACATGCCCCCAGTATGATATGTAAATATCCAAAGAGACAAGCACCGAAGAGATGATATTTTGTTACGCATCTTCGAAGAGAATTTCCCACCTCTCCGCGCTGGGAACTCGTCCAAATCAACTTGTGTTGATCGGCCACTCCTACTCTAAGTGTCATTTTCAAAATTTTTTCAACGCTTCTACGTGATTTTGATTTTTATACTTACTGAACCAGGGTGTGTGAGGTTAGGGTGCTTAGGTTACTGAGTCTCGTAAACCAAAAGTTAGTTAACGAGGTCAAATACTCCCTAAGCCTTGGACCTAATACTTAAGCTTTTCATTTTCCTCAACCTCTTGAGGAATGTCTAGATCTTAATGGATACTAGGAGTCGATCCAAGAATGCCTAAGATTCGCGTTCTTACTAATCTCACTGTGCACTTTCCATTTCTTTTCCTGAATGAGGTCTAGAACTTAGGTTAATTCCTTAATTTCTTACTAATGACTATCACTTTTCTTTCATTTTGTGCTCCTTCTCATTTTGTTCCTTTTTCTCCTCCTCCTTTGTAGAGTCCACAAAATTTCTTTCCTCCTCTCATTTTATTATTCTTTTTCAAAAATTTTTCAATTTTTATGATGTTTCTGGCATATGTGAATTTTTTTGTTTAAAACCTTTTCTTACAAGATTTGCACTTTCATACCCCCCATGCCTAAGATTTGCAATATCCTCATTGTAACTTAGGAGGGTTTTTATTCAACTTAGTTCATACATTAGGACAGATGTTTTGATGAGTGAATGAGTCAGGGTAACAGTTGCGGACGATTTCTAATCTAAGATGCAAACACCTGAGGTGGAGTTGGTTGTCCAAAAAGGAGAACCTTAAGTGCGAAAAGGTGTCAGAAAAGGTGTCAGGTTTTTTCAAAGAGAATGACGGGCTGCCTCCCATTGAGCACTGAGTTTTACGCCATCGGCTGGACGCAATATGCTCAGGGAAAATGGAGGATAATTGATGATTCAACCAAATCAGTAGAGGTTACATCAATGAACGGTTTGAGTCTCTAACCGTTCACGATAAAAGGTTCAGAATCATGGCTGAGCGGACTGATTTCGACGGCTCCATTTCCAAAAACCTGTCAGACAAGGTATGGTCCGACCCACTTGAATCGCAGTTTCCCAGGGAAAAGTTTGAGTCGAGCATCAAAGAGTAGGACCTTCTGACCACGATGAAAGATCTTTCTAGAGATGTGTTTGTCATGGAAGGCTTTAACATGCTTCTTGTAGATTCGCGAGTTCTCGTACGCATCAAGGCGTAATTCATCGATCTCGCGGATTTGAAGCTTTCTGTGGGTTCCAGCCTTAGAAAGATCTAGATTACAACTCCCTACTGCCCAATAGGCTTTGTGCTCCAGTTCGACGGGAAGGTGACACACCTTCCCGTACACCAGTCTAAAGGGAGACATGCCTCATTGGGTTTTATGGGCGGTCCTATAGACCCACAAGGCTTCCGGAAGTCGGGACGATCAGTCCTTCCTATCAGGCCAAACAGTGACCTGCAGGATTTTCTTGATATCCCGATTTGATAATTCAGCCAGACCATTAGTCGGGGGTTGATAAGGGGTGGAGATTCGGTGTGACACCTCATATTTGGTCATCAGTGAAATGAATTGAGCATTCGTGAAATGGGTCCCCTCGTTAGAGATGATAGCACGAGGAATCCCGAACCGTGAGAAGATATTGTGATGAATGAATTTGAGAACGATTTTATGATCAGAGGTTCGGGTCGGTATGACTTTGATCCATTTGGACACGTAGTCAACAACCAGTAGAATGTACTCGAAGCCATCCGAAAGAGGAAAGGGGCCCATAAAATCAATCCCCCAAATATCGAAGATTTCGCATACGAGAATCGGCTGCAAAGGCATCATGTTACGATGACTCATGTTGCCCAAAGTTTGGCAACGACTGCATGCCTTGCAGTGATTGTATGCGTCCTTAAACAGAGTGGGCCAATAAAAGCCACACTGGAGGATTTTATATGAGGTTTTGTGCCCAAAGAAATAGCCACCGCATGCCTGGTCATGGCAGAAGGAGACAATACCATTGATTTCACCTTCCGAGACACATCTCCGGATTATTTGATCAACACCTATGCGGAAGAGATATGGATCTTCCCAAATGTAGTACTTGGCATCAGAGCGCAATTTATCTTTCTTGGCCTTTGGCCAATCAAACGGGATCAGATGAGATGCCAAGTAGTTTAATATATTAGCAAACTAGGGAAGTCTAGTACCAATAGTCAATAGGTGCTCATCAGGGAAATGCTCCGTGATGGGTCCAGAAGGGTAGATGATCTCAGAAGGAAAGCGAGATAGATGGTCGGCTATCACATTTTGTCTTCCCACCTTGTCGCAAATCTCGAAGTCGAATTCTTGCAACAGCAAGATCCATCGAATTAGTCGGGGCTTCGCGTTCTTATTGGCAAGGAGATGCCTCACAGCCGTGTGATCCGAGTAGACGATGACGTATGAACCCAGAAGATAAGATCGAAATTTTTCAAGAGTAAATACTACGACTAGCAACTCTTTCTCCGTAACTGTGTAGTTACGCTGAGCCTCATTAAGTGTCTTGCTAGCGTAGTGATGACTACAGGTTTCCTGTCAACTTTCTGCCCCAGAACCGCTCCTGCAGCGAAATCAGATGCATCGCACATGATCTCAAAGGGTTGAGACCAATCGGGGGATTGTAGGATCAGGGCCTGGGTGACTCAGTCACGGAGGTTTTTAAAGGCTTGAATGCATTCCTTGGAGATTTCAAAGGGTAGATCTTTAGAGAGAAGAGCGGTCAGGGGGCACGTGATTTTCGAAAAATCAGGAATGAAACGACGGTAAAAACCAACGTGCCCCAGAAAAGAACGGATGTCCCTGATCGAGCTAGGCATAGGAAGTCGAGAAATTAGATCAACATTGGCTCAATCCACTTGGATGCCTTTCTCAGAAATTAGATGTCCTAGGACGATCCCCTCACGCACCATAAAATGGCTCTTTTCTCAGGAAAGAACCAAGTTAACATCGATGCAACGCCTAAGTATATGAACCAACTGCTGGAGGCAACCATCAAATGATGCCCCGAAGACTGAGAAGTCATCCATGAAGACTTCCAGATAATCACCTACCATATCCGAGAATATGGCAAGCATGCACCGCTGAAAAGTCGTGGGTGTATTGCAGAGACCGAAAGGCATCCTTCGAAATGCATACGTTCCAAAGGGGCAGGTGAGCGTGGTCTTCTCTTGGTCCTCAGGATGAATGGCTACCTGGTTATAACCGGAGTACCCATCAAAAAAGCAGAAGAATCGAATTCCCGCTAATTTCTCGAGAATCTGATCAATGAAAGATAGTGGGAAATAATCGCTCTCTGTGGAGGAATTGAGTCGTCGGTAATCTATACAAACCCTCTATGAGTTGGCTAATAGACTTCTCCGGTTTCAATTGTAATGGTGGTGAGCCCTGCCTTTTTAGGCACAACCTGAATTGGGCTCACCCAACGACCGTCGGAGATCGGGTAGATGGTCCCTGCATCTAACCACTTGATGATATCCTTTTTCACGACCTCCTGCAGATTGGGGTTTAAATGTCTCTGCATCTCGCGGGAAGGTCGTGTGCCCTCTTCTGAATAAATATGGTGTGTACAATAACAGGGACTTATTCCAGTCAAGTCATCGAGAGTCCATCCAATGGCTCTGCGATGTTGCTGGAGAACAGCAATCAGACGGGATTCTTGATCAGGAGTGAGCCTGGAATTTACAAACATAGGAAAAGTATGATTAGAACCCAAAAAGATGTATTTCAAATGATCGAGAAGGGGTTTTAGTTCAAGGATGGGGTTATCAGCAGCAGCGGATGGTTCAGGGTAAGTGTGAGGTTCAAGGATAGGAATTATGAGTTTGTCTAAATCAGAGTCTGACTCCTCTAATTACGGTTCAAGATCTTTCTGTGGTTGATGAGGTATAATCAGGTCATTCTCAAAATGTGTTTCATCAACCAAAGCCCGAATATCACAGATTTGTTCGATGATACCGCAATTGATTCCTTGTTGGACCTTAAAGATATCAATTTTGAGGGTTTGATTTCCAAATTTTAGCTCTATTTGGCCCTTCTCACAACTGATGTTGGCTCTAGCAGTAGCCAGGAAAGGTCTCCCTAGAATGATCGGTGTATCCCTAGAGTTTTCAGGTGCGTCCATGTCTAAGACTATAAAGTCTACAGGAAAATAGAAATCCTGTACTCTTACAATAACATCCTCAAGAGTCCGTTTAGGTGACTTTATAGATCGATCTGCTAACTGTAGTGTCACCTCAGTTGGTTTTAAGTCAGATTCTTCTAGGTGTTTTAGTGAGGATGTGGGTATCAGATTTACGGAAGCACCCAAGTCTAGCAATGCTCCGTCGAATTGGGTTTCACCTATTTTGCAGGAAATCAGGGGAATACCTGGATCTTTTGCCTTGGGTCGGAGTCTGCTTAGGATTACAGAGCTAGCTTGCTCTGACAGTACAATTGGACTCTCACTCTTGGTTCGCAGCTTACACTGAGGTGTACACACATTCCTCAAGAATCGTGCGTAAGCCGGTACGTGGCGAATTACATCCATCAAGGGGATGTTTATTTGGACCTGCTCGAAGAGCTTGACCAGGTCCTCCTCTGGTGCCACGGGCTTGGTTGTCTTCTTTCCCTTGGTCAAGGCCTCGGGAAATGGAACCTTGGTTCTTCTAGGATAGGTCCAGGCCTTTGATCTGGGACATCGATAAGAACGTCCTAGATTATTGTCCTAGGGTTCGGATCACTACCAGGCTTGGAATGGTTTGGATAGGGTGGATCTTGGGCCACCTTACCACTATAGATGGTTACAAAATTCAATCCTGCCTGGTTTCGGTTAGGGTTTGATAGGATGGGTTGTTGCTGATAACCCGCATGAGAAGTGGAAGCCCCCATCTCATCAGGTGAAGGAACAGAGGGGGCCTGATAAATCATGTGTGCTTGGCCCAGGTTTGGGTTCATAACGCGTCGCTGGGTCGACACGTTATTAAGGTTAGGAAGAGATTAGGAAGGAAGTGCGTCTGATTGGCGAGAATTTGCCAACTGGCCCAGTTGGTTTCGAACCTCTGTAAGTTCGTCCTTGTGTTGTTTCTGAATAGCCGCATTCATTCTTTGAATGTCAGCCTTGGTCTTGGTTTAACCCTGAAGGATAAGTAGGGTTGGGCCGAGGCTGAGGCGGTTGGTAAGGACGAGATGGTTGTGGACGGGACTGAAAGGGTGGTCTTTGAGTTTGGGAATTTCCCACCCATTGGAAGTTGAGATGGTTTCGCCATCCAGGATTGTAGGTATTGGAGAATGGGTCATTCTGGATGGCATTGAGGTCCTTACAGGTCTGAGGAACCTCCAAAGAGTCAGAGAATGAGGGAATGGAATTCTCCTGGCTAGTATACAAAGGATCGGAGGATCCTCCGATCCGAGAATCAGATGAGGGTCGATACGGATCCATCCCAAGAGAAGGTCGGTGGAGAATGTTTTGCACAGTCTCCCGTGTGGAAGGAGGTTGTGCAGAGGAACTATGCGCAGAGGTAGCTCACTGCAAGTGCTGAGTTAGCTCATCCACCTTCTTTTCAATGATAGAGACCTTGTCCAATCGACTGGCCATCAATTCAAGGTCGACTGATGCGAACAGGCCCTGCGTCTCATGTGCTCCCCTTGTAGAATTCGCCCTACCAGGAGGGGGTGACGTAATAAATTGCGGAAATGAAATATGAAACAATCTTACAATATTCAATCACACAAGTACACAATTATTTTTAGGTGGAAACCCAAACCGGATGAAAACCACCACCTAACCCTCTCGAGTTAGGATTTTCCGATCAACTAAGTTGATCGAATCTATTAAACGAATTACTTAAACGAGGGTGATTCAACCTCAATTACAACCACGCTACAAGTGTGAGGGTAGCGTTCCTCAACCCCTTCTCTTCACGAGAAGGATTTTGTCTCACGAAGGAGACGGGAATTCGCAAAGAGAGTACCCAACCAAATAACAAAGTAAAATAACAAATATAGTCCTATAGAGCCAACAAAGATTTAAACCTAACTTCTATATGAATTAGGAAACTCCCCTTTGCAAGGAGTGCGTCGAATCGATAATGCGGGTACGTGAGCCACGCGACGACGCAACGTCGCTCTCGTGAACTAGGCGGAAGAGCGGGTACGCAAAGGCTTAATTCTCCCAAGATGTAGAACTTGAGCTTGGAGAGCAAGAGCTTTTCTTGGACACAAAAAAATGTAAAAGTGTATTACTAGGTGTGTCTTGTGTATCTCTAGGTGTATCTTTGTGTGCAAAAGGTTCCTCTCTATTTATAGAGGCCTTAGGAAGGCTTTGGAAGGCTTAGGAAAGCTCCTATAACCGTTGGGTGCAAAGTCCAAGGGAATCAGGCCGAAATCAGGAACAATCATTGCACTGACAGGGCTATCAAACATCTAATCCTGGCATCAGACATCTAATTTAAGTCGGATTTCTTCCTGACTTTAATCAGATCTAAACAGGGTTCTACTGCAAGTCCATCAGAGGACATACAAGACGTCTGGCACTATGTCTGGACGTCTGGAAACCTACTTTTCCTACAGGAATGGATTTTCAAGCGTTGCAACGGCTAGAAAATCTCTGAGAAGGGATTTTGGGTTAGCCGCGGCAAAACGGTCATTTATCAGACGTCTGGAAAGGCTTAAGGACGTCTGATAAGGCTCTAACGGTCATATTCTTCAGTGTTTGTTGAGCCAGCCAACAGTCGACTAATTGGACGTCTGGCAAGTCCATCAGACGTCTTCTAAGACGTCTGGACTAAGGTCTGGACATTTAATTTCACCAGACAGAGCTAAGTCCAGCCTAAATGTTATCAGACGTCTGAATCAACAGTCAGACGTCTTAAAACACATTATCAGACGTCTGATTTTGGAATTAGACGTCTGAAAAAGCTGTTTGAACCCTATATTGGTTTTCTAAGTTTTCTACAGAAAACCTAAGTATCCTAAGATTGTGCCGAATTCCTAGGACTACTATTAGGGTACTTTGAGGCTCTTTAACATTATGTTCTAAGGAACAAAAAGACCAAGGAAATAAAGACAAAAGTAAATGAAAGAAATAAACAGAATCCTATCATATTCTTCTTGTCCTTCCATCTTCAATCTATTCTCCATCAAGCTCCTCCAATCCATCCTAGATGCGAGCTCAAACTCCGTCTAATCACGTCTCCACTTGCAATTTGCCTGAAATCTAAGACGTCAAGTGCAAATGTTAAATGACACGTGTTTGTTATCATCAAAACAAATGATCGTGGTGCTTTAGCACCAACACCCCTAAGGTTCGTCGATGCACGGGTATTCGTCCTGTCGAATAATCCCATGAAGTCATTATTGATGGAGTTCTCGTACATATTTTCGAGAATCTCCCACACGGTGTCCTCATGCTGACCCATGATATTTCCTCCGCAAGTTGCATTGACGAAAAGTCTAATATTTTCACGGAGTCCCTAGTAAAAAGGCTGGACTTGTTCCCATTTAGGAACTCCATGATGGGGGTACTTTCTCATGAGATCCTGAAAGCGATCCAATGCCTCATAGAGAGGTTCTCCCGTTTGTTGCGTGAAGTGGGTAATCTGATGGCGCAAGGCATTAGTCCAACCAATGGGAAATAACTTCTTCAAGAATTCAGAGTGAAGTTCTTCCCAATTGTTGATCGGTCGGGTCTGTGTTTGGTACCAATGAGCGGCCTTATCCATAAAGGAGGAGAACATCTTCATGAGGAGAATAACCTGATTTTGTGCATCTAACCCAAAAGTCTGGGCCAAATGTTTTAGCTGTTTTATGTGCTGGAAGGAGTCTTCAGAATTAAATCCATGAAATTTAGGTATGGCATGAATCATATTGGGCTTTAATTTAGAATCAGATCCTTCAGTCGGAATTCTGACTTAAGGCTCAATAGCCACCGCAGCAGGATTATAATGGTCCCGCATCATAGGATGCTGCGGTGGGTGCACAAAGTTCTGGAAGAGGTCATTGAGTCGCTGGAGCTGGTGATCCAGATTGTTCTCTTCCTCAACTGGCTGAGCCATTGTGGAAGAAGGTGAGTTGGGTTCGGAGTCGGAGGAGAGGTCTACGTGAAGTGTTGTTTGCTCAAACAAGGGCACTGAGGCTCGACCTCGAGGAGAGTGAATTTCTAAAGGAGGTTTCAAGGACCTCCTACCAAACATACACTGATGGAGAAGATGAGTTTAGCAGGTGCTGAACCCAATCAAGACACCCAAAATGTTGGGTGACTATAGAGGTGCGGGGCAAATGCACCCCTTAATTAAAAGATCGATCACCTGAGAATTACCTGGGCAGCCAGAGAGGGTGAGTCCCGCGAAAACCCTACACGGTAGAGCATCCCCACGGGTTACAGAGTTCCCCCACCCGACCTCTCTTGTCACTAAGATTCCAGGTAGACCAGAATGGGGATCTTGACCTCTTAAGTCTACCACTTTTAGTTTAAGATCAAAGTGCTTAGGTTTTCACTTGAACTTTAGCCTTTTGAGTGCAAGGAGTGACCTAAGTTGAAGGTTGGTTGACCCAAGGGGTCAACTTCACCTATTAGTTCCTTTGAGAGCTTATTAGGTCTAGTCTTTTAGAGTTCAACTATTTTTAAGAGCCAAATTGCTTAGGGTTTCTTTGAATAGGTATTTTCAGACAATGACTTGGGCACACTTCTTTTGGGATTTCTCAATTCTTGCTTAAGAAGTGTGTCTCTAAAATCCTAATGTTGAATCTTATGTTGGCTCTACTTGGTCCAGTTAGCTCCTTGTTGGGTAATTAGGGCTCAGGCAAGAAAGTGTTAACCCTTAAATACCCTTAATAGTGTGTGCAGAAATAGTGTGTTGAAAATATGCAACTGTTACTAAGTATGAAAGACAAGTTATACCTATATTGTTTATTCTTTTCTTTTTCTTCCTCTTTAGAATTTAGGGATTAATAGTGAGAGGATAGAAGTTACCTGTCCTTGGAGTGGTTGTTGTGCGGCTGCTTCTTGATTTTCCTGTACCTGCACACAAAAGAGAAGAAATTATTAGAAACTCACAAATAGAGACTTTAAAGCTTCTAGAATAGCTGTTGTTCCCTGAGTCAACTAAAGTTAACTAAAGCTTCTAAAATAGCGGTTGCAGGCCATCAACCAACGTAGAGATGAGGGTGCATCAATGCATTGCCTAATCCACGAGATCCATAATTTATTGAAACCAGATGGTCCAGCAACCTGTAAATAAAAATCCTCCGCACCGTATTGAATGCCTTAGAGATGTTGGCCATGACATACAACCTCTTCCCAACATCAAATCCATGCATGAACTCCATTATCATAAGGGAGCAATTGGCCAACCTCCCCCCTCCCCTTCTTTTTGTTATACAATACATTATCTCCCAGGTCAAAATCCCCTTTCACTAATCAAAGAGGAGTGATAATTGGCTTCTTTAACTTTCCTTTTAACAAGGAATGAGGATTGTCATTCAGGAAAACTTGTAAGAAAGGCTGGACAACGAGAAAATGCAAATTCCCATTCCCATCTCATGGCTTCAAATTCCCATTACTAAACCTCTGACAAGTTGCAAATCTATGGTATTAGATACCACTTAAAGTATAGCCAAGCAATGAAGACTTCTAATTTTGATAAAGGAGATCTACATTTGAGTCCATTTCTGCATTTGAAAATGTAGTAAAATGATTTTGAGGTCAATGAAAAATTAAAGAGAATGAAATCAAAATTTTCTTCGTTGTCCCACAAATTTCCTTTGATCACCTTTCCTACGTTTGTACATTCATTGAAAGATAAAAAAAGTCAGTTCTCCTCACTTTCCTGCAAATTCCACGTCTTGTAATATAAAGTGATATGTACACAAGAGAGGAAATGACGGAAATCAAGGAAAGTGAACGAAACTGCACAAATGTCGGGAAGATGATGGAAAGTTCTTTGTCAAATTGAAAATAATTTCCTTTCTATTATTTTTCTTTATTTTTTAAGTGCACAAACCCCACATTTTAGTGTCTAGAGGACAGCTAATCTGACGAGTCAAAAAGAGAAAGAAAAAACCGCCACTTGCCACCAAATCTCATATTTGTGATGCCTTAAGGCTTGTCTGTTTTCTTGTTTGAAGCTCGTAGACTGAAAGTTCCAAATACCCGTATTAGTTTGGATATAAACGAGTCAAGTTTAAATCAAATTTAAATAAATAAATATTTATATTCTTCTACTCATCTACGTATCCATTTGCCCATTAAACATCCATTTATGATGGATTCTGAAATCAAATCATACTTATAATAAAGGCAAATAAAAAAATTGATTCATTGTTAATTTATAATAAAATTTAAATGATACATGATTATATTAAAATATATAAAAAAAATTTATTAATAAAAAAAAGTAACAACATGCTATATATAAAATAAAAAATCAAGAATATACATAAAATAAATTACATATATAGCTCGGCTTATCAAGTCACATTAATAGTTAAGGACCCAAACCCATTTTTGTACTCAATCTTAACAGCCTCTTTGGATAGAATTAATCCAAATCTAAGCCAATATCCAAACGGATCAAATTTTATCTATTCTTTTAAAATTAGAAACTAAAACTAACATGCCTACCTATCAAACCGTGGCAATTATTTACCTTACCCTACTGTGAAAAAATCAAATCATGTCCAAACAAAACAAATACTACATTGGTACACACACTCCATGGGATCAGAATAACCGGATCCCCACCCACCAGCAGACACCGATCAAGCACTTTGCATGCATGCATGGTGTTGAGTGGTGGTGAGCCATCACCCCACGTGCCAAACGCCATCACACCACGTGCCATCCATGTATTCCCTCTGCCAAACTACGAACGTACGGACGCCCCATTCATCATCCAATTGGTATAGGCCTTGTGGTGGTGGTGGTGGTGGTGGTGGGGGAAGATCAATCCACACATACACACCCTCTCTCACCAATCTCCATCACCAATGGCAGGCAAAGATTGCCCCCACACCCTCCAGAAGGGAGGAGGCCCACCACCAATCCATCCATCTAATTAGCATCAACAAGGATGGCCAACAACAGAAGAGACAAATGCCACGGAAAGGGGTCCACCAGAGTGAGGGTGGAGGAAGAGTACAAGGTGTGGGTGATCTCTGCTTGTGATGGGAGCGCGACAGCGAGCTTTGCTTCAGTCGGCAGGAGCCCCCACACAATTCCATGCTTTAACTCGATTGTGTGTGGTTCTCTTCACCATTAATCCAAGTAAAAAAAAAAAAAAAAAAATATATATATATATATATATATATATATATATATATATATATGAGGGCCGTGGGAAGGACACAGAATTAGTTCACTGTGCATCAAATGTATATACATGTCCACTAGAGCATGTAGTAAGAGTGGTTATTAACACTCCTCGACTGGTTATATATTCCAACGTAGCCACTTGTCAATGTGAGGGAGCTTCTCACTCCACTTGTCGGAGGCACGTGGTGGGTGCCATGGTAAGGGTAGATTCATCCTAATCAATCATGCACGACGTCGATCCTCAGAAGAAACCATCTTCTGGATTTCCATTGCCATCATGTGCTTCCTACTGTCACCGAGGTAGGCTTTGGTTGCGGGATAATCCAACCTACCACGTAGACATACGAATTCCAATGCAATATTCTTTATCAGATGTTTTTACACCTTTTGATATTAACAAAAAATGTTATAAACTCTTCTGCTACCGGAACTACCAGATCCAACCTACTACTTACCAACCTATATAACCAAACATCCCACCAATTAATTTATCCCATTACAACTCATCTTACTGCCAAACGCATCAAGACAAGATGCACACTTACATTATTTCACGCTGAAGAGCAACAATATCAACTATTTAAAATCCAATACTTTTAGAGGTTTTGTCAAATTAAACTTCTTTTGGTGGCAACTAACAGCAAATATTTTGTGCAACATTTTTTTAGCAACAATTAACAACAATATTTTAAGCAACCTTTTTGGCAACTAACAGAAATATAATTGAGAATTCTTATCTTGGCTAATCCGGAAGTTCACATAAATTCTACAAACTATTGATGAATAAACAGGAAAGAAATGGTGAAACACCTACAGAAAGATTATTGGACCTGATGATATCCTTGTAAATATTTAGAAAATGATGCGAATGGAAGGAGATGATGGTCCAAGCTACCCTGGTGGTTGGTTTGATGCACCCATATTTAGGAGTTACGAGTACTGTTTGTTTGGTTTGATGATTTGGAACTCCAATGACTTGTGGTTTTGAACCACCTAGATGCTACTACTATATTTTCAATTCTCCTCCGGATAAGAGTTCGACGTTGATTGAAAGTCCCAATCTCCATCTACTACTGCTTTTGATTCAAACCAATCTTGATCTAGATCTACTCCTCATATCATGATCTACCCTTGTTTGATCTTTGTGATTTGGTCTATTTGATTAGATCTTGACCACGGAACTTATGTTATCCAGCGTGCTGCACGCCTATTGTGTGCTTTGATTGTGCACATAATAGAACTTCGACTACGCTACATATGATTAGAGTTTGCTTCTTTGTCCTCTACATACATGATCTCTCTTGTGTGCAAGATCGTGCATTCTTGTCTAACTGCCAGTCCTATCCACATAGCAAACTCGAAATCTTTATTATTTCCTGCTTGGAATCATCTCCTACTTTTATCTATTTCTGCTACTACTACTACTTCTAATTAGACCATTACATCTGGAGCATTCAATCCTACCACTACTTATCATGATGATGGTGATGACTGGTAAGAGATTTAAGCAAGGATTCTCGTCTCCAACTTTGTTATTTCCTGCTTGGGACCATCTCTTGCTTCTATCTACTTCTGCTAGTACTACCACTTCTAATTAGATCATTACATCCAAAGCATTCAATCCTACCACCACTCATCATGATGATGGTGATGACTGGTAAGGGATTTGAGCAAGGGTTCTTATCTCCAACCCTTGATCACCTACCTATTGGTTATTATTGCTTGAGAAAGTTTTCCTGACTACCAATACTTCTATTGCCGTACCCATACTACTGTCATCCGTGATTGCTACTTCTACAATCTCCTACCATTGTTACTGTTGCTACTTTTACTACCTAAAATCATCTCTCAACTATTGCTATTACTACTTGAAATTGTCTCCCATCTCTGCCTACTATTGCTTAAGATCATCTCCTAATGCCTACCTTCTACTGTTGTCTATTTTCTACAGTTGTTACTTCTACTACAGCTGCAACATACTCCTCCAATCTACCATTTGCTCTTTCTGATGTTTAAATTTAAAAGGAGTTAACCTTTATTTCTTGTAACAGAGTGTACATTACATGCTATAATTTAAAGGTGAGTGTTAGAGAACCGATTATGTATTTTTATATTTTCAGTGAAACTTTATAAGAGACCAGGGTTACATTTTTATATGATACAATCCTTTTTTCTCCAACAATTTCACTCCTCAAAGATTAAGGCATAGTGTACAACTCATCAAATATAGGGTTACCATAGATGTTAAATCAAGAAATAAGAAATAAGTTCCCTAAGAAATTTTATTAAGAAATAACACATATTTATGATTTTATAAATTATACTTAATGTTCCGAAAGGTATTGCGAACATCACATCAAAGGATGGTAGAAGGGATAAATTTATTCTACCTCATAGGTGAAATATCGTTTTTGGGGGATAAGGGGTCTATTTTAAATAAATTTTCACTTGGGGCATGTCTTGCAAAGGTAACGATGCCTAAAGCATTCCCTGATACATCTTATAACACATGGTCAAGTGCTCATTTCCATCTATCGTATCCATATTTTTGGTTTTCAAATCGACCTCACTCGGTTATTTTCTGTTAAGGCGCCTGCCCATTCCTGTTCTTACAAGAAGCATTCAAACAGGCAAATGTCATCCATCCATCTGAAGTCAACTAAAGTTAAAGGTTTCTAAAGATACATCAAGAGTTTGGATTAACACGGTTCATTGGGTCCTTTCAAAAAAACACGGTTCATTGGGAAATATAAAAAAGATGCGAACGAAGAGTTTATCTAATAAACAACGCATCATGTCATAATGTACCAAGATATTAGTCTGAGTTAGAAATGTAAGATTTAACGGATAATTTGACAACCAGGAGAATCCATTAAATGAGGATTAACCTTTTTGCCTAGGAGGCTATCCTCACCCTTAGGAAAACCCAAGTTTAACTCAATTTAAGTTATTCTAGATCTAAAGTGGAATGGCAGTTATTGTAAATATAATAGACATACCACGTTAAAGTAAATATATTTTTAATGTATATTAATATTGATACAATGTAATGAAATAATTTAATATTAATAAATTTAAGTGACTTATTTCCTTTGAGATCCCCCTCTCCCACCCATTACAGCATCATAATCCTTCCTAGATGAGATATCTCCTTTACATTTCTATTGCCAAACATAACCTCAAAGTTATTCCAACCTGTGAAAGGTCATTTTCTAGGCCTACTCCTCTGCATATTCTTACATCTTTACGAAGTAACCACACATCACACGGTGGATATCTCCTAAAAAGTCATCAAATTAAAATATGGCTACACCCTCTTAGACAGAAGTTAAACCGTGGAGTTCAGATTTCGTAGGGGCAGTGAAATGGGAGCCGGCAGAAGGCAACCGGACGATTCTACCTGTAAAGCCATATATGGTCAAGAGTGCATGGTCATACCGAAAGTGTACATACATGAGATTGGAAGGGGCAGTGGGCCTGATCTGAATGCACCTACAATCATCCATGGATGTGGACATGTCGCAAGCTTCCATACAGAACGAACAAATGGTGACAAGCTAATGCATGTGTATCTGTACGGCCTTGGATAGAGCATGTCTTTTCCTTTTCTTTTTTTTTTCTTTTTTTCTTTTGAAAGCGATCGAACATGCCTTGGGGGACCATTCTCCAGAGATGTCCCCAGGGTGAAAAATGTAATCATAGCTACCCACCCTTCTTCAAAGCGAAATTACCGAGAATCAGTGACCACCCCACCCTAGTGACTTATTGATGGTGACGTGATCACATTTGTCTCCGTAATGGTAGAGAATACTTCTCGTAAGGCTGGCCTGGTGGCGAGGGACAAAAAAAGTGTTATTAATTTAAAATTTGGTGAAAAGTTTAATAAGATGTTGGATCATTTGAAAATATGGATCTAACTTATTTATATATGAAAATACTTGGATAGAGGTGGATCTTTTGAAATTTAATCCATTTAAGGATTTGACGTCAATAAGTAATAAGGAGATGGTGAAAAAAGTTTAACACAATTATGCCATCAATAAATGATGATATGACCGTCACAATTAATAACCTGACAACATACATATCCTAACAATAGACTTATCCAATCAGAAGATCTCACAAAAGAAAGATACCAGCACTATAAATAGGAAAGAGAAGCCCTAGAGGCCCTCTCTCAGGCAATCCAAGCGAAAAAGAGATTGTATTTTTATTCCTTACTAGTGAATATTTAGGAGCACCACCCTCCCCCAGACGTACACCCTTTTGTGATGGAACAGGGTTATCAATCCTCCTGTCTTAGTTTGATTGCTTAGATCATTGAGTTGGACCCTCCGATCACTTAGAAGTTCCGATCAATTGGCGCTGTCTGTGGAAAGCGATTATCAATTGATAACGTTTCCTAGCTCTCGAGTGCTTTCAATGGCCCCTACGACTCACAACTCCTCCCGCATCGACCCCGAGAGAGTGTCAGCCCAAGCAGAATCTAGTGTCCCGGTGTCCAAGAAACACCCTCAACCGGTCGGGCAAAGCAAGGAGAAGCAGGGAGTCCCAGACCGATTACTGAAGGACCCTGAGCAAGACCCTCTCCTGGAAATCTAGGCGAGGGAGGAACAGTATTAGATAAGGCTGGTAGCTCTTAGGGCTGAAGAGCTTTCAGTCGCAGAGAAACTCATCAAACAGTTCCGGGAGTCTGGCAAAATCCCGCCGGAGTAGCCCCACCAATAGAGCCTCAAAGACGAAGAGCAAAGGTGGCGTCGTACAGTAGAGCACGAGAACGGCCGCCTGCACGAAACAGCTCCACAAGTTAAAATGAGAGTTTAGTAAACAAAGAGGGGAGGCTCCTCCCGATTTGCCTAAATTCCCTGACCGCCTTCGTTGGAAGAACACTCGGGACTCAATCCCTCGCGACCAGCAACGGAGGCTCGATCCTTGAGATCTTCCACCAGGTTACAAGGGCAATGCGGGGTATACGTTCCCAAACTTACGTCACCACCTACCCTTTCACCGAGGAGGTGATGACGACCCCTTGTCGGAGAAATTCAAGCAGCCTGCCATGGCAAAATATGACAGAACAACGAATCCCAATAGCTTTGTTGGGAGTTACCGTCAGATGATGTTGTTTCATGGTTGCCTTGACAAAATACTCTACCAAGTATTCCCATGCTACTTGTTCAGCATGGCCCATGAGTGGTTCAAAGAATTACCGACTTGACAGATCACATGCTTTCAAGAATTGGCAAACAAGTTCTACCAATATTTTACGGGGCAGCAAAGGGTTAGAGACAATCCTAAAAGGCTGTCGGAGATCCAGCAGTGGAAGAGTGAGTATTTTCAGACTTACATCTGGAAGTCCTTCCAATCGGTCCAGAAGAGTTCTTGGACGTCTGAGGATTGGCGCAGAGACTTAGATACGTTACTGAACCCTTTTAAGACGTCTGAAAGTTATTCCAGATGTTTGATTTGAGTCAGAAACCCTAATTTTGACCCATTTAGGATCCGTTTGAGGTCCATTTACGCAAATAAGGTACCGTTGTGTTCCTTGTAAATTCTTATACTTGTTAGAAGACTTTCTATACTCTTCTGAATATTCCTTTGTTATTGATCCTTATGATAAGACTTCGTTCCGTTGCGGGTTCGGGACTTGCTGAGGCACATGAGCCTGTCGTTCAAGCCCCCACTACTCCTAGATTTACTGGTAGAATGTCTTCCCCTAATTTAATTATAAACCTAAATGCATGTGTGGAATGAATGATTAGAATCTAGGATGTGGTATGAATCGTAGGACGAGAAATACTTGAAATATCTATATTGTGTGATTGAATTGCAGTCTTGAATGAATAGCTAGAAATGTTAATAATTGCCTGTAATGAACAAAAGCTACCTGTGAAATATGAATGATCTATACTAGCTAACTGTTGCATGTGATATCCTGTGGTATATGTTAAATGATATAATACGAGCCGTCTGTGTAAATCCTGAGAATGGAAATACGAATAATGAAAATATGAGCTGCATGTGTAAATCTTGAGAATGGAAATACGAATAATGAAAATATGAGCTGCATGTGTAAATCCTGAATGGAAATACAAATAATGAAAGTACAAGCTGCATGTGTAGAACCTGTGAATGGAAATGTGAATAACAGAAATACGAGCTGCATGTGTAGAATTTGAGAATGGAAATGTGAATGATGAAACCTGGTTGGAATGACATGAGGAATATGAGCAGGAACCCTATGGGAAAATACGAGTTGAGCTCCAGGAAATAAATGGAATGGACCTGGAAATGCGTGGGAAGTGTGCCGGCCCTTGAGTACGTGATACCAAGGGGAGCACATATTACCTCTTAGTGTAGAGCGGTGCATGCCACCTTCGGGTTGACACTCGGGGTGGGTTTGGCCACTTTGCACCGACTTTGTGGCCCTCGTGTACACTGTACCGGGGAGAGAGCTACTAGTGTAGGGAGAGAGCTAACCACCCCACGGGGCCCGGGGTTCAACTAGCCGCCCTACACCAACTTGTTAGGCCCACTGGGAAAACTAGGGTAGTCAGGCGAGGGTGCGCGGACTGTGGAGTGGCAAGACCCCTGTTTTGTTCTTAGGAGCTAGACCCCTGTTACTGAGAGGGCTACGCCCTATACTGATTCCGTGTTGTGCTTTGGGCGCACCTGCTAACGGAAACGACTAATCGAGTGCCAGTGCAAGGTAGCTACCCGTGCGTTTATCGCGCGTGCCGTAGTCACCGTTACGTCTGTCTGTAACCTTGGGGTGGTTGACTGGGTGTTCGATCACCACGGGGGACTCTCCCGGCCAGGAAAGCACCACGTGTGCCTTCTACTCTTCGGAAAAGACTACAGTCAAGATCGTTTCCACAAGGAACATTCGAGATCAAGAAAGAGATCTGATAAATAAACCAAATGGTAAAAAGGGAATAATTTGTGAAATAATGTAATTAGAAAACAACTACCTGTCCACTTTGACTACGTTAGTTAGTTAGTTGCCACTCTACTCAGCATTCGCTGACTTTGTATACTCATAACAATTTTTAGGTCCAGGTGTTGAGCTACCAGAAACTACGGATGCAGGGGTGCTGGGCCCAGTAGAGCCCAGTAGCTGTAGTTTCTCTTATTGTACTCTTTTGCAGTAGTGAGTTAGACTCCGTACCCTATATTCTGTACTTTTACGTTCTACACTTTATATTATGTACCTGGTTTCTTGTTACTGTTGTCGTGATGTGTACTGTGGTAGTTTTACCTCTTTACTGCTGTACTTTTGTTACTGTTAGTTGCTTAGCATAGTGAATGTAGTTTATTTTCCTACTTTTTGGTTACTTTCTCATTGAACGACTGGGTCTTGGGATCAATCAAGTCGATCCGGTCTCGTGTCCTGTAGGGATTCGGGAACCGGGTCGTAACGAGATGGTATCAGAGTAAGGTCGTCCCGTGAAATGAACCAACTAGCTTGAGAATAAACAATTCACATGGATGTAACCAGAGTAACCACCACAAGGTACCTTTTGACGTCTGTTCTGAGGTTCGTTCGCCAAAGTCAGTTAGAGTTGACACTCTTGTATTGTCTCTCGCATCTCTTTGCAGGAGATGCCTCGTCGAAGAATTCCCAAGATAGGTCGTGGACATGGCCATGGACAAGGCCGGAGGAGCGGACATATTGAGCTTGGATTTTGTGCTACCCCTTCTCTCCACCTGAGCATATAGTCTCAGGACCTCATCCAATTTATCCGAGAGGTCGTTCAAGAAGAATTTCAACTTCCGCCTACTCAGCTACCCACTCATCTTCCTCCCGAGGGTACAGAGGGTGAATATTTCGTGGGATGGTAGTGTCACCGTAGCATCAGGCGAGTCAGAAGAGCTCAAAGGAGGCACGCGGCGCCCGCAGGAGAGTCGTCACGCTTTGTAAGGCTGTCAATGGCCTTTGGGGGCCCTCGACAAGGGCTAGTAGCCAATATTGGACCCCCGCCCAGCCGTCAGCAGGGACCTACCGACGATAGGAGTCGAGTTCTCCTCTGCTACCAGTGTGGCCAGCCGGACCACTTAAGGAGGAACTACCCATCTATGACTGGAGCACAGCAGATGCTCCCCGAACTGAGCGCTAGTGGCCGAGCAAGTGGTCGCGGTTCCCCGACGCGTAGGGGAGGACAGCAGTTGGAGGGTGGGTACCGGCCAGCTGTCATTAGCCCAGCCCCGGGCTTGGCTGTTTTTCCTGCCCCCAAAACTAAGGGGCATTGCGACGTCTTAACTCACGGAAACGTCATAGCTTCAGTTTCCACGGTAATAGGTATGGTTACAATTGTGGTCTTTTTGGAATTCGTAATTCTTGCTTCTAGTACGATGTACTTCTTGCTTCACAAGTTATCGCTACTTTGTGGTCCGATAGCACTATATTAGGGGATCCATTTGTGATCAGAGGTCCGAGCGATCAGCTATTTGTAACTGAGGAGGTTTACACAGACTGTGAGGTCAGTGCTGGGGGACACAGCCTCCCCGCTGACCTGATTATGATACCGATGGAGGACTTTGGCGTGATTCTGAGGATGGTTTGGCTGTCCGCTTACCACGTGTTAAGACCCGTGTCAATAAGCTTTTTAAGACGTTCGTACTTTAGGTCAGACGTCTTGTAAGACGTCTGGACTACTTCCCAGACGTCCGAAAATTGAAATTTTCATGTACGAGCTCGCGTCTGCGCGCGTGCTGCGCCCAGACAGTACACGTCCCTCGTTTCTTCTTCCTCTCTCTCCCTCCACCCGACGAAAACCCTAACCCCACACCTTATATAAACCCCCCTACTCTCCCTCATTTCACCCCACTTCCCAGCCACCTTCCTCTACCCTCCAGCGAGAGCAACCGAGCGAGAGTGGTGAAGAGAAGGAGAGGCGTGAGATGAGAGGAGGAGCAGCGTGAGAAGGAGAGGAGAGAAGGCTTGCGAGCTCACGTGGGAGCTCGCCAATGAGCTCACGGCCGATTGGCGCATGCGCAAGGCGGAGGAGTGCATCGGGGAGGTCCTCCCCGACACTGTTGCAACCGAAGCAGCAGGCGAGCGGGTGCGGCGTGGCCACGCATGGCGTGAGAAGGCGAAGGCAGGTTCTGGTTTTGGGATTTTCCCAGAATCAGACGTCTGGAGTGACCGCCAGATGACGATGCGAACATCTGGAGGAGGTGCGAGACGTCTGAGAAGGAGGCTTCGCGAAGGCATGTCTCCTTTGCGGATACAGCCATGCAAGCCGCTCTGTCGAGACACTGTTCCTTATCTTTTTGAGAAGATTTCGGTTGATTCGCGCAGATGTTGCTTCGAGAAGGTGTGGGACACGTCCTCCCACGCACTTCAGACATCTGGGCGAGGGACCAGACGACAGGAAGCGATTCCAGACGTCCAAAGAGGTTGTTAGACGTCTGGAATTGGGTCCAAATGGTCCAGCGGAGTTCCTGGACGTCTGAGGAGTAGCGCAGGACTTGAGGTGTGGCTCTAGACTCATTTAAGACGTCTGAAAGTTGTTCCAGACGTCTGATTTGAGTCAGAATCCCTATTTTGACCTGTTTAGGGTTCGTTTGAGGCCCGATTTCCGCAATTGAGATATCGATGCTTTCCATATGAATTCCTCTACTTGTTAGAAAACTTTCTATACTGTTCTGAGCATTCTCTTGTGTTTGATCCTCGTGATAGGACCTCGTTCCGTTGCGGGTTCAGGGCTTGCTGAGGCACGTGAGCCTGCCGTTCGGGCCCCCATTACTCCTGGGTCTACTTGTAGAGTGGCTTCCCCTTAATTTAATTGAAACTAAAATGCACGTGTGAAATGAATGATTAGAGCCTAAGATATGACATGAATCTTAGGATGAGAAACACTTAAAATGTCTGTAATGGATAATAGAATTGTAGTCTTGAATGAGTAGATAGATAACAATTGTATGTAAATAAATAACAGCTGCCTGTGAGATGTAAGGTACTTGTGCTAGCAAACTGTTGCTTGTGGATTCCCGTCGTTTACGTTAAATGCAATACTATGAGCTACATGTATATAATTTGAAAATGGAAAAGTGAATGTTGGAAACACGAGCTATTTGTGAATAAAATGAACATGGAATAGAATTACAATTTGCATGTGTATAACCTGAAAATGGAAATAGAAATGATGAAACCTGGTATGAAATGGCCTGAGAAATATGAGCATGAACCCCACGGGAAATTAGGAGATGAGCTCTTGGAAATAAATGGAATGAATCTAGGATTGTCTTGGGAAGTGTGCTGGCCCTTGAGTACGTGGTACCAAGGGGAGCACACGTTACCTCTTAGTGTAGAGGAGAGCTAGCCGCCCTTGGGTTGGGACCTAGGGTTAAGATTGGCTACATTGCACCGACTCGGTGGCCCTCGTGTACACTGTACCGGGGAGAGCTCCTAGTGTAGGGAGAGAGCTAGCCACCCTACGGAGCCCGGGGTTCAGCTAGCTGCCTTACACCGACTTGTTAGGCCCACTGGGCAAACCAGGGTAATCAAGCGATGGTGCGCGGACTGTGGAGTGACGAGACTCCTGTTTTGTTCTTAGGGGCTAGACCCCGATTACTGAGAGGGCTATGCCCTATACTGGTCCCGTGCTGTGCTTTGGGTGCACCCGCTAATGGAAACGACTGACCGTGTGCCAGTGCGAGGTAGCCACCCGTGCGCTTATCACGCATGCCGTAATCGCCGTTACGTCTGTCCGTGACCTTGGGGTGGCTGACTGGGTGTAGGACCACCACAGAGGACTCTCCCGACCATGAGAGCACCACGTGCACCTTCTACTCTTAGGAAAATACTGCAATCAAGATCGTTCTCACGAGGAACATTCGAGATCAAGAAAGAGACCTGATAATTAAAATAAGTGGTGAAAGAAAGAATAATTAGTTAAAGAAAGAAAGAAATTGGAAACAACAACTACCTATCTACCTTTACTGCTTTAGTAGTTGGTTGCCACTGTATTTAACGTTCGCTGACGTTTTGTACTCATAATCCTTTTCAGGTTCAAATGTTGAGCAGTCAGAACCTACGGTTGCAGAGGGTGTTGGGCCCAGTACGGCCCAGTAGTTGTAGCTCTTTTGTACTCGTTTGTAGTAGTGAGTAGCTTCTTGTACCTTTATATTCTGTACTCTTCCGTTTTGCACTTTATATTCCTGTACCCGTTTACTTTTCTACTGTTGTGGTGGTGTGTACTGTAGTAGTTTTACTTCTTTACTGCTTTACTTTTGTTACTGTTAGTTACTTAGAATGATGAATGTGGTTTACTTTACTGCTTTTTGGTTACTTTCTCGTTGGACGACTGCGTCTTGGGATCAGTTGAGTCGGTCTGGTCTCGTGCCCTATAGGGATTCGAGAACCGGGTCGTAACACCCTGCTTTGGTGAGCTATTTTGAGAGGAAGATTGCCTTCTCTATACCGGAGATGCCTTCTTTTGAGTTGCACGGACAGCCGGTGGACGAAGGCTTTAGGTGCATTTCCGCACTTCGGGCGACGAGACTTTTTGAGCGAGGCGTGTGAGGGTTTTCTGGCTTGTGTAGTGGCAGAGCCCAGCCCCGTGGCAGACTTTCAGAGCATCCTGATGGTAAGAGAGTACCACGACGTGCTTCCAGAGGAGTTGCCAAGACTACTACCTGAGCGTGAGATCGAGTTCGAGATCTCACTGGTACCGGGGACCAGCCCCATTTCTACAGCACCTTACAGGATGGCACCACTTAAGCTGCGAGAGCTGAAGTCCCAATTGCAGGACCTTCTGGAGAAGGACTTTGTGAGGCCCAATGCATCCCCGTGGGGAGCCCCGATATTATTTGTGAAGAAGGATGGTACCCTACGTCTTTGTGTAGACCATAGACAGCAAAATAGGGTCACCATCAAGAACAGGTACCCGCTGCCAAGGATTGATGATCTATTTAACCAGTTGCGAGGTGCCACGATTTTCTCCAAGATAGATTTGAGATCTGGCTACCACCAGTTGAGGATCAGGGAGACCGACATCTCCAAGATAACTTTTTGCACCCGGTACGGACACTACAAGTTTTTGGTCATGTCGTTTGGACTAACCAACGCCCCTGCTACTTTCTTGGATTTGAAGAACCGGGCGTTCAGACCGTATCTGGATCAGTTTGTGTTGGTATTTATTGACGATGTGCTTATTTACTCGCGGGATCAGGCGCACACGGACAACACCTGCGAATGGTTTTGGACACATTGAGACTACGTAGGTTGTATGTCAAATACAGCAAGTGCGAGTTCTGGTTGAGGCAAGTGACCTTAGGTCATGTGATTTCAGGGGATGGCTTGGCTGTGGACCCAACCAAGATAGAAGCAGTGCTCAGGTGGGAGAGACCACGTACAGTGACAGAGATCCGCAGTTTCTTGGGACTCGCAGGCTACTACCGACGGTTTATCTAGGGTTTCTCGCAGATTGCGCATCCTATGACACAGTTGACCTGGAAGGACATGCCCTTTTCTTGGACAGACGCTTGTGAGGCATGCTTTCAGGAGTTGAAGGAGAGGCTGACTTCGACTCTTATGCTTACCATCCCAGACAGCAGTGGCAGTTTCGTTGCGTACACCAACGCTTCGTTGCAGGGGTCAAGGGGTGTGCTCATGCAATGGGGTCACGTTGTCGCTTACGCTTCGTGGCAACTGAAGCCCCATGAGCATAACTACCCTACCGAATTCCTAAAGCTTGCAGTTGTCATTCGCGCTGAAAACGTGGAGACACTACCTATAGAGTGAGACTTTTGAGATGTTCACGGACCATAAGAGCCTCAGATATTTGTTTGATCAAAATGAGCCTAACATGAGACAGAGACGCTGGTTAGAGCTCCTGAAGGACTATAACTACAGCATCTCCTACCATCCGAGGAAGGCCAACGTGGTGGCTGACGCCTTGAGCCGAAAGGCGCCTGCCCACTTGGCCAAATTGCAGGCGCAGAGTTGGAGACTCATGGAGGAGATGGGCAGTTGGCGACCCCTAAAGTTACTTGGGCACTGTGGGGCAGTGATTGTGACACGACATACGAGACTAGAGCTGATAGACCGCATCATCACAGGACAGATGGCAGACCCGTACCTGCAGCCGCTGCGTAACAGAGTACTGTCAGGGGACCCTGGAGACCTCTCCTTTACTGACGAGGTACTGCACAAGAGAGGACATTTGCGTGTTCCCAGGGATGAGGCGTTGTTGAGAGAGCTCCTAACTGAGGCACACGATTCTAGGTTCACCATACATCTTGGGAACACAAAGATGTATCATGAACAGAGACATGACTTTTGGTGGAGGGGGATAAAGCGGGATGTAGGTGAGTTCATGTAGTAATGTTTGGTGTGCCAACAGGTGAAGGCCGAGCATCAGAGGCCTGGAGGGCCGTTGCAGCCACTTCCAATGCCAGAGTGGAAGCGAGAGGGCATCACCATGGACTTGGCGGTAGGCTTGGCCATTACCTAGCGAGAACACGACACAGTCTGGGTGATTGTAGACAGATTGACGAAGACGGCATGTTTCTTGCCGATCCGAGACACCTTGGGACCAACACAGTTGGCAGAGAGCTATATCTGTGACGTGGTACATCTGCACGGAGTTCCACGTGAGATTGTATACGACCGGGATACTTGTTTTACATCCCAATTTTGGGATGAGTTTTAGCAGGCTTTGGGGACATGGTTGAGATTCAGCACGGCGTACCACCCCCAGATGGACGGACAGTTGAGCGCACGATACAGATGCTTAAGGACCTTTTGCGTGCTTGTGTATGGGACTGGAGGGGCTCTTGGGAGAAGCACTTGCCCCTGGCAGAGTTTGCATATAATAACAGATATCACTCAAGTATCGGCATGGCACCATACGAGGCTTTGTACGAGCGAAGGTGTACTGCGCCCCTGAGTTGGGCTGAGGTGGGGACCAAGTGCGAGGTTGGCCCCAGGCTAATCCGGCAGAGTCAGGAGGTGGTTGAGCAGATTCACAGACGGCTTCGCACTGTCAGGAGCAGACAGAAGAGTTATGCCGATCAGAAGCGCAGAGAAGTGCAATTCGAGGTTGGGGATCACGTCTTTCTACGTGTTACGCCCATGAAGGGCAGGCAGCGTTTTGGGGTGAAAGAGAAGCTCACGTCGAGGTTTGTGGGGCCTTTTGAGGTCCTGGAGCGGGTAAGACCCGTTGCTTACAGGCTTGCCCTTCCTCCAAAGCTTTCTGGTGTGCACGACGTGTTCCACGTGTCCAACCTCAAGAAGTACGGCGCCGATCTCAATCACGTTCTGGGTCACGAGAGTGTCGAGATAGGTGACAACTTGACCTACCCCGAGCGACCAATGTAGATACTAGACAGAGTCGTCCGGAGTTTGAGACGGAAGTAGGTACCCCTGGTGAAGGTTTTGTGGAGGAGTTAGAGGTACGAGGAGACTACCTGGGAGCCTAAGGCGGCGATGCGAGAGCGATACTCGGAGCTTTTTCAGGGTACGTCTTTTAGGATCGACTTCGGTCCTCTTTAAGTTTGTTATGCGTTTATTGTTCTTTTTCCACACCTTAGCTTGCTCAAGTTTCGAGGACGAAACTTCCTTTAAGATTGTTATGATGTTAAGACCCATGCTGTTTGAGCCTTTTAAGACGTCTGGACTTTATGTCAGACGTCTAGTAAGACGTCTAGACTGTGGGCAAGACGTCCAGTCAGACGTCTGGATGCATTCCCAGACGTCTGAAAATCAAAAATCTTGGGTACGAACTCGTGTCTACGCGCGTGCTGCACACAAACAGTACCCTCGTCTTTCCCTCCTCTCTCTCTTCCACCCCAGAAAAACCCTAAACACCTACCTTACATAAACCCCTCCTCCACCTTCATTTCCCCCATTTCCCAGCCACCTTCCTTCTTCCCTCCAGCGAGAGCGGCAGAGCAAGCGAGAGCGCGGGAGTGGCGTGAGAAGGAGAGGAGCAGCGTGAGAAGGAGAGGAGTTGAGCTTGCGAGCTCGCGTGGGAGCTCGCAAGTGAGCGCACGACCAGACCGACGCGTGCGCAAGGCGGAGGAGTGCGTCGAGGAGATCCTCCCCGACACTGATGTAGCCGGAGCTGCAGGCGAGAGGGCGCAACGAGGCCACGCGCGGCACGAGAAGGCGGAAGCAAGTTCTGGCTCTGGGTTTCTTCCCAGAATCAAACGTCCGGAGAGACGTCCAGACGACGGAGCCGACGTTTGGAGGTTCCAGACGTCTGAGGAGGAAGTCTCCTGACGGTACGCCCTTTGCGGATACGACCATGCAGGCCGCTCCGCAGTAGCCCTTCTTCATGCCATTCTGAGAAGATCTGCTGGTGGCGTGTAGGATTCGCTTCGGGAAGGCACGGGACATGCCCTCCCATGCATTTCAGACATCTAAGGAGCTTACCAGACGACTGGAAGCACTTAGGTACGTCTGGAGCTGTGTCCAGACAGTCCAGAAGAGTTCTTGGACGTCTGAGGATTGGCGCAGAGACTTAGGTACGTCACTGGACCCTTTTAAGACATCTAGAAGTTATTCCAGACGTCTAATTTGAGTCAGAAACCCTAATTTTGACCTGTTCAGGGTCCGTTTGAGGTCCGTTTACGCAAATAAGGTACCAATGTGTTCTTTGTAAATTCCTCTACTTGTTAGAAGACTTTCTATACTCTTCTCAATATTCCCCAGTGATAGGACTTCGTTTCATTGCGGGTTCAAGGCTTGCTGAGGCACATGATCTTGCCGTTCAAGCCCCCACTACTCCTGAGTTTACGGGTAGAGTGACTTCCACTAATTTAATTATAAACCTAAATGCATGTGTGGAATGAATGATTAGAATCTAGGATGTGACATGAATCCTAGGACGAGAAATACTTGAAATATCTATATTGTGTGATTGAATTGCAGTCTTGAATGAGTAGCTAGAAATGCTAATAATTGCCTGTAATGAACAAAAGCTACCTGTGAAATATGAATGATCTATACTAGTTAACAGTTGCATGTGATATCCTGTGGTATATGTTAAATGATATAATACGAGCTGTCCGTGTAAATCCTCAGAATGGAAATACGAATAATGAAAATATGAGCTACATGTGTAAATCTTGAGAATGGAAATACGAATAATGAAAATATGAGTTGCATGTGTAAATCCTGAATGGAAATACAAATAATGAAAATACGAGTTGCATGTGTAGAACCTGTGAATGGAAATGTGAATAACAGAAATACGAGCTGCATGTGTAGAATCTGAGAATGGAAATGTGAATGATGAAACCTAGTTGGAATGACATGAGGAATATGAGCAGGAACCCTATGGAAAAATGGAAGTAGAGCTCCAGGAAATAAATGGAATGGACCTGGAAATGCGTGGGAAGTGTGCTGGCCCTTGAGTACGTGATACCAAGGGGAGCACATATTACCTCTTAGCGTAGAGCGGTGCATGCCACCTTCAGGTTGACACTCGGGGTGGGTTTGGCCACTTTGCACCGACTTCGTGACCCTCGTGTACACTATACCAGGGAGAGAGCTACTAGTGTAGGGAGAGCTAGCCACCCCACGAGGCCCGGGGCTCAGCCACCTGCCCTACACCGACTTGTTAGGCCCACTGGGAAAACCAAGGTAGCTAGGCGAGGGTGTATGGACTGTGGAGGAGCGAGACCTCTGTTTGGCTCTTAGGGGCTAGACCCCTGTTACTGAGAGAGCTAGGCCGTATACTAGTTCCGTGCTGTGCTTCGGGTGCACGCGCTAACGGAAACGACTGACCGCGTGCCGGTGCGGGGTAGCTACCTATGCGCTTATCACGCGTGCCGTAGTCACCGTTATGTTTATTCGTTACCTTGGGATGGTTGACTGGGTGTAGGGTCACCACGGGGGACTCTCCCGGTTGGGAGAGCATCACGTGTGCCTTCTACTCTTCGGAAAAGACTACAATCAATATCGTTCCCACGAGGAACATTCGAGATCAAGAAAGAGATCTGATAAATAAACCAAATGGTAAAAAGAGAATAATTTGTGAAATAATGTAATTAGAAAACAATAGCTACCTGTCTACTTTTACTGCGTTAGTTAGTTAGTTGCCACTTTACTCAGCGTTCGCTGACTTTGTACACTCATAACCCTTTTCAGGTCCAGGTGTTGAGCAGTCAGAAACTATGGCTGCAGGGGGTGCTGGGCCCAGTAGAGCTCAGTAGCTGTAGTTTCTCTTGTTCTACTCTTTTGCAGTAATGAGTTAAACTCTATACCTCTATATTCTGTACTTTTACGTTCTACACTTTATATTATGTACCTGGTTTCTTGCTACTGCTGTGGTCGTGTGCACTGTCGTAGTTTTACCTCTTTACTGATGTACTTTTGTTACTGTTAGTTGCTTAGCATAGTGAATGTGCTTTATTTTCCTACTTTTTGGTAACTTTCTCGTTGGACAACTGGGTCTTGGGATCAGTCGAGTCGATCCGGTCTCGTGTCCTGTAAGGATTCGGGAATCGGATGGTGACATGTCCTCTTCTCCAGAACACTATCCGATTGGGCTTCAAAGAAGAGCACCTGTTACAACCCAATCCCAAATCCCTACAAAACCAGACACTAGCCCGCCTCGACTAATCCAAAGACCTAGTCATCAAACGAGAAATAACCAAAAGCAAGACATAATTCACATCTACACACGCAATGTAACTAAGAAAGAAAACAAGAGACAGTAAAAGAACAGAGCGAAAAGTTTACCAATATTACAGGCTATTACAACTACGACAGATAAAAGTACATCAGAAAAGTAACCGAAACACTATTTGTATAAAACAAAATACTCACTACTACAACAGAAGCTAAGGAAACAGTAAGAAAACACAGCCAAGGCTGAGCTCGACTGGGCCCAGCTCCCTCTGCAGCCAATGGTGCTGGCTGCTCAACTCCCTGACCTGGATAAGGTTATAAAATTTTCGAAGTCAGCGAACGCTAAGTAGAGTGGCAATTTAGCCATTTATATGTAATTGAGACAAGCCATAAATTAATGCAATTAAGTAACTATCCATTTTCATTTATTTCAACCAAGCACTTTTAATTTGTTGTTCCTCTATTCACTTAAAACATTTCTTGATCTGGCATGTTCCTCACGTGAAAGATCTTGATTGCAGTCTTTTCCATGATGTAAGAGGTACACGTGATGCTCTCCTGGTCGGGAGAGTCCCGTGGTAATCCTACACCCAGTCAACCACCCCGAGGTCACGGTCACGACGTAGTGGTGACTACGACACGCATGATAAACGCGTGGGTAGTTATCCTGCACTAACACGCGGTCAGCCATTTCCGCTAACAGGTATGCCCAAAAGTACAGCACGAAACAATACAGAGCCTTACCATCTCAGAACAGAACAGAACAGGCGTCTCGCCCCTCCACAGTCTACATACCCTCGTCCGACTATCTCGATTTGCCCAGTGGGCCTAACAAGAGTCGGTGTAGGGCGACTCGTCCTAACCACGGGCCCCTCAGGGTAGCTAACTCCCTCCCTACAAAAAGAAGCTCACCTCGATACCACGTGCACGAGGGCCAAACAGAGTCAGTGTAGAGTGTCTAGGCTTGACCCCAGGACATGACCCAATGGGCGGCTAGTACCCCTCTACACTAAGGGGCAGTGGCTCTCCTTGGTACCACGTACACAAGGGCCAGCTCACTTCCCGTCTACAGGAGCTTTCCTACTAATTCCCTATAGGGTTCATGCGGGTATTCCAATCATTTCATATTCCAAACATTCAGATTTCTCTATTTACATTTCCGTTTCCATTCTTAAAACAGATAGCTCATGATTTTTTAACTGACAAGGCATCATATCAAATGACCAGTACATTTAAAGTTTTACAGGCATCTCAATAAACAGTGTATGATGAGATCACAATTGTGGGCTAAGTAAATACTTAAATGCCTAATTATTAAATTAATATTTGCATATACATAGCATACTTGAATATATAAATAAATTAGTTTATATATAAAGGCTTGCATTCATATTTATACATTCCATTATAGTAACATCCATTTCATACATTATTTGAGATAAATTGTATAAATAACTCAATTTGTTTTTTTCCCTTCCCGCAGAACGCGCAACTCCTCAACGCATTGCACGTGCCTCTTCACACTCCCATCAGCGGCCAACAGCGATCTCTTCAAACCACCCCATCTATTGGAGAGGATTTCAGCGGAAGCAACAAACTAGAGATAAGAAGAGCGGCTAGAGGACGCTCGCGAGGCATCTTCTCCCCCACCCTACAGGGATCATTCTCCATCGTGAAGGAGGCGAGCACCATGGATCCTACGTGCACTGCGCAAGAAGCATGAACTGTGGACTACGTACTCCACCGCACCACCACCTTCATCTTCCCAAACCACATACCCTCCTTTCTCTGCACTATGCCCTCCAATCCACCAATGCCACACACCACAGTCACCACACATCCTCAACTCTTCCTCTTCTAAACGCCAATTGCACCCATTCCCTGTCACCTTCTCCTTCCTCTGTTTCCCCCTTCAAGAACCACTCGTAGAGAACCAACGCCCACCACCTCCGGCAACCCTTTACCACGCCGACACCACCAATAGCTGCAATCGCTAGCGACTCCTCCATCCTCATGGCCACCCAATGACGTAGAGGACCCAACACCCACGACCGTCCTCCCCTTCCTCGGACAACTTTTTGGCCACTCCGTTCCTCCGCCATTCCATCAGCACGTCGCCGACGTGCACTTCGACCATCCACTGGACCCACACGCTGCCCCTAAGTTGCTCCTCCCGCGAAGACAACCACCTCCTCTGTAGTGGGTAAGAACCACTGGCAGCTCCTTCAAGCTCGACCTCCGACCACCTCCACTTTGGTTGATCGTCTCCGACCGCCTCAGTCTGAGCAACCACCACCATCGCGATGCCCGAGAGCCGATGACCTCCGCCTCATCACCTTCGGCCGCTGGTGTTTCCCCATGGGCACGTGAGTGCAGGGAAAGCAGATGCCTTGTTTTGCTACAATAACGAGCATATTAATATTTATGTTACCTACCATTGTGGAGAATACTATTCACTTATTTATCTTATTATTATATTACGGTAGAATTGCATGCATGTCCCTCAAATCTAATTGAGTTGCATATAGTTGAATTCATCTCATGAATAAGCAAGCATGGATATTTGTTATAAGGAACAAATTCTGATTTAATTAAATTTGATCGTGCTTACCAGTACTAAGATTGCAATTCAGGTATTTCATTAGTGGTGATTTTGCATGTGCACCCTTACATTATTAATAAATTATTTAAATCAAGAATTTATGTTGAAAGCACGTGCACCAGTTAGTATGCGCACCCGTTGATATTCCCGAATAAAGAAGACATGATTCACTAGTTTAAATAGGCTGATTCCTCCCTGTGGAGACGACCTAACTATTTTCATGGTAAGTTTTTGAATTATTAAATATTTTTGAAAAGTGATTTTCTACCACACGACATACTACAACGACGCAACATTTTATGTTAAAATTTTCAACGCAAACGAAGATCGCTCTTTCAGATGGTGCCATTGCCAGGGAGGAAACACGACTATTAATTTGTTCGGGAATTTTATGTTATTTTTATGCTATTTTGAAAGCTTTTCTGAATTACAAACTATGGATCTTCTTCTGTGCAAAAACACGCAACGAACGCGGCAGACGAGCACAATGGAGGCGATATTTTTGGTAGAGCTTGACACCACCTGGTGGCTAGCAATGGGTGCTTATGGGCCTTGATCCCACACACGTAGGGGTACAAAGGAGCCTTTTTCTAATTTAGACATTAAAACTTAATTTCTATTTTTGGACCCTTATTGGACATTTTTGGGAACGTGTTCCTAGTGTTTATTTCTTATCGCTCTTGTATGCGGGAGCGTATTTTCAGGAATGTGTTCCCATTTTATTTAGAGTATAGGATTATTTGAATTATTTGAACTGCATACTAGTTAGTTAGTTATATTAGGTATGATTGCTTAATATCTAAAAAAATATATATCAAACTACCTGCTAGAAGCTGCATATCAATAAGGTGATCACCTAGGACTGAATGAGCAGCATCTAATTTATCTTAATTGTATTTCAGGCATCCCTGCATTGAAGAAAGCTAAAGTAAGGTACGTCTTTTTCTTGAGCATCAATTACCTGTCATGCATTTGCATTGGACTTAAATTCATGACCACTAAAGTGTTTGAATTGGATTAATTCAGTGGTTACTTTAAAAATTGAGACTGCAAAGAGGTTGGACCTTAAAAGTTGTCTTGAAATTATGTGCAGAAAAAAGATCTTGTTTGCGAGATTTCAAAACTCAAAACACGAACGTATGATTGCACACCTGAGACACTGTGCACCTCACACATAAGGTCACTAAATAAATTTCTACCTCTCCTATTTGCACAAGGGAAGTTAGTCGAAAATCAACAAGCCTATCCACCAAGTTACTTCGATTCCTCGTGCGTGGGCTCGATTCGAGACTTCCATCCCATACGAGTAGGTTGTAGGCACCAACGAAGGTTAGCCTAGGAAGCATAATAATTGCAAAACTTGTTTGGCCACCAACTGAACACCTAAGACCTAGAATCTACTAAAGATAGATCCCAATGTATTTGCGTTTGTTTTCACAGTGGCAGAACTCTCTAGGAAGTTTCTAATTTCTTTTAAACCCTAAGAGAGTTAAACATGTTTAGTTTAAAGAAATGGATCACCCATACTCCTATTAATTAGATTATCAGAGTCAATACTTCACATCTTTTAACCAATATCCTATGCCCCGAGCGTATCCATCCTTTGATGGGTACAATAACAATTCATGGGATCATTCATATTTCTATCCTGGAAGTACTGGCACGATAACTCCCACTTTTGAGCAGAGCCTACGAGCGGGATTTTCCAACTCGGGAATCAATACTACTATGCAAACACCTAACCCTCTCAGCCTTCATGATTTTTCGTATCGAGATTGGACCGATACCCCTGGGCAACCAGAGCCTGAGATTGACTATCCTCCCCAATCTGATAGTACTAGCCTCTCCTCTTTTATGATAGGAATGCAAAAACAAAAAAAAGGAAACGATGGAATCTATGGGAGAGATGTTGAGGAATAGTCAACAATTGAACAAACAAATTAGACAGCTTAGCTACGCTCTTCCTAGTAATTCTGATCCCTACCCATATGACCGTGATCATGAAAATAATTTTGAGGAAACCAATGACAATAGGGATCCCGTTTTACGTAGCTATCACCTAGACTCTCTCAATTAGACACAGTCACTAAAGGAGAACGATCCTAGTAATTATCCACCCGAGCTATATTAGAGCTAAAAGAAAGGGAAGATGGTACCTCTTAAGGACCTTGACCCCAATGACAGTATTTTCCTTACCCTTGATAACCCGGGTCAAGGTCGTATTGTTCATATCACTTCCCCTATTAATTATCTGGTGGAATCCCATTCTACCCTTAGTGAGCCTAATCCTAACCCTCCACTTAGGGAATCAACACCAACCATTCAGAATCCTGAGGATTTAAATGCACCCAATGAAGGTGACCCTAAGGGAATGGAGGATGAATTAGATCAATTTTGGTCTCAGGGATATAAAGAGTCTATCTCAGAGGATGAGGATGACCCAATGGAGGAACTCGGACTGAAAATCTAGAGTGAATCACAGGGGGATTATTTGTTATTCGAAGACTTACCCCTGGAGGATATAAATAATCTGGTGAAATACGGATTCCTTCCTTCTCCTGAGAGTCATCCTCCATCAACCTAGGAGTTGATATTAGAGGACAAACACAATAATGAGAAGCTTAGGGGAGACTCTCAGGGACAAAACACGTCAATTGAAGATTTATGCCCCGAGAAGAACAAAGAATTAAGTGATATAGGCTTACTCCAAAACATTAACATGGATCCTCCGTCAGAAATAATTGATGATACTGAAGCAACTCCTTTCTTTACTAATGATAATGATTCAGTTGCTTCAACCCTGCCATCAAATAAATTTAATTTGGAGTCCACCATTAATTCACATATACTGAAAGGTGAAAATATGACTCCGATCATTAATGATAGGTAGGGTGACTTGAATTTTTCTGCAATAATTGTTAGGGAGAATACACAATCTCAATCGTTGTTGGAGTTGGACTTGACACCGACTAAGTCCTCCTTGGACTTAACCATTACCGCCAAACACCACAAACAACCCTTACACTCCCTAACCGATCCTTGGCTCAAATCTCTGCTCATGTACATTCTTTCTGGAGAACATATCAGGCCAGTACATCCTCGGGTAGAATGGCGAGTGTGGATTGATGCTTGTACTTTTAGTCTCACCATTCAAGGATGTGAAATAATAATGTTTATATCTTTTAAAACCCGTCCTACATTGGAGAATCCTTGTTATCCTCCACTTATTCCGTTTTGGGAGGTCCCTTTTCATATTTCTTTTGTTATTCCTAAACCTTCCCAGGTAGCCTACAAGGTTATCGGCTTTCATGTCTTCTGGCAAGCATTTGGGATAACGTTACATCATCAACTCGCCAACATCTGTGGCTACCTGTTTTCTAGCCCCACCCTACGCATATTTTTAGGGTAGTGTCCGGTTGGCTTGTTTACGTTTATTATACTTTAAGTTACAGTCGTTATAGTATGTAATAAGACAGCTACCAGATTACTATTACAAAATTTTTTTACTCGGAACAAGGTTTTCCTGAGGTCGAACTTAGGGAGCAACTATGCTTCTAGAAGTCTAATTAAGTTCTCTATTATATTACAAAAATAAGAGAGAGAGACAGAGAGTTCTCTTGGCTTCTTCTTCTCTCTTCCTTCCCTTTCTATCATTTTTTCTTCCAACTAATCTCCTTCTCTTCTTTTTCCTGCAAAGTCTTCCTTTCCTCTTTCTTTTCTTTTCTTCTTCTGCGGCTGTGGTAAAATCTTTTTCTTCTTCTCTGACTTCTTCTTCTTCTTCAGCCTTCTTCTTCTTTCTGCTTCTTTTCTTTTGTTCTTCTCTTGCTTTCCTTGCTTGCGGCTGTGTCTTCTTTCTTCTTTCTCTTTTCTTCTTCTTTTTCTTCTCTGCTTCCTTCTTTCTCTTCTTCCCTTACACCTCCTCTTCTTTTATCTTCTTTCTGTTCTGGCCGCTGCCCTTCCGTCGTCTGATGCAGTGGTCAAACGACTTAACTGTAGGTTTGGTACAGTGCCTTCCTTCTCTTCTTCTTTTGTTCCTGCACGCTCACACAAGGGTTAGAGCAAAACCTACCCCTACCCTTCCCCGCGTCTCTCTCTTTCTCAGATTTCTCTCTTAGGACCGCTCTCCCAGAGCCGGCGTGCGGTGGTGGGCGAGGAGTGCGCGATTTGGGTAATCGAATCCTGTCCAAACCCGCGTGGCGTGAGCATGGGCGAGGGCGAGCGAGCGCGTGGCGCGCAGCGTGCAGGAGAGGGACCTAACCCCTGTGTTCGAAGGCGAATAGCCTTAGGCACTTTTTCAATTTAAGTGCGAGCGCCTGGCCGCGCACTTCCGAGGTGGGACTAAAGTCCCACCTCCCAAATCGGCACTCGCAGGCAAGCTACCTGCGGCCAATTGCAGCAGCCGGCGAGGTCTTTGCCCCAGCTACAAACCTAGGTGCCTTCGCAGAGGCAACCCGCGCGACCTGGGACGCGCACCTGGGCTGGAGAGCGCCTGTAGCTGCAAGTGAAGCTGCTGCAGCTCGTCGTCAATGGCAACGAGGGGCGCGCACCTGAAATCACACAAACGGCCTCTTAGCCCAGTCAGAATACGGGCGAGGCTTCGTCGGAGTGTGGCGAAGACAGTGCGGGGGTCGGCGAGGAGCGAGGGCGTTTGTGGAGGCAACCCTAGGTCAGACTGTGGCCGGAGAGGTGGGTTTGTTCGGGGGGTGGTCGGGTGGCGTTTGGCAGTAAATGGAGATGGGGTATCGGTAGAGTGGAGTTTGAGGGAGCTTGTGCGGTGGTCGGCGAGGTGCGAGGGTGTCTGTGGACGTGAAATGGTCTCGCCGGAGGGGGTGATCGGAGGTGGAGAGGATGGACTGGACAGTGGCGGTCGGGTGGTCGACAGGGCAGTTTAAAAGGGGGGAAATGCAAGGGAAATGGAGAGGAAGCTATTTACCTAAATATTAGACGAATTGGGAGGGCGGAGCAACCGGCTCGTATCTGCCGGAGCTGGAGAAGAAGCCCTGGAGGAGGAGTGCGGCGACGAGGAAGCAGGCAGAGGGCACCGGCGGGTACAGCCCAGCGCGGATGATGGAGCAAGGCAAACCCTGCTGCAAGTAGGGCAGTAGAGCAACGAGGAGGAAGAGGAGAAAGTCGCCGGAAGCTTCGGGCCTTCTAACGGAGGAGGAAGGGATGAAAGGGAGGGGGTTTCTCCATCAAAGAAAAGCTTACAGAAGCCGGCAGGGTGTGCTGCTTCTTATAAAGGGGTTGGCGCAGAGGGAGGGGCGAGCACAATCTAGAATAACATCATCATAAGGTGACTTCCTTCCTTTCTCCCCCTTGTTTTAATTTTACAATGAGGACATTGTAGGATTTAAGCATGGGGGTGCATTTTACAT
Source organism: Thalassia testudinum (assembly GCA_037157565.1). Lineage (NCBI taxonomy): Eukaryota > Viridiplantae > Streptophyta > Magnoliopsida > Alismatales > Hydrocharitaceae > Thalassia > Thalassia testudinum. Next base: position 9,392,022 of record JAZHRO010000059.1, on the reverse strand, counting down.
TTTAAGCAATATTCATGCATTTAGGTTAGGTGCATTAACATTAAAAAAAAAAAATTGAGCTGAATTGTGTAGTCTCTAGCAAAACATCTTTGTCATGGAGGTGTCATTAAAGATTTTTCTTCTTAAATTATTTCTTAAGCTTAGAATCCAATACATTTACTTCACTTGCACGTAGATTGGGTAATGGATCTTTGAAGAGAACTGATGAGAACCTCGTCATAAATCCTAAACTAGCACCATCTAACCCAGATTTGCAAGAAAAAGCTCCTACATAACTCTAGAAAGGCTTGGCTCAGAGAAATTCTGAGTTTGTAAAGAAAACAGAAACTAAGGGGTAAAAATGCAATTTCACCAATTCAATCTGAAAATAGGGTAACTCAGGGTCCAAACATATGTCAAAATAACCTAATAGGAAGAAAAGTGGGATGAGATGATCCAATAAGGGCTACAGCAACTACAAGGAATTAAATGACATCCCGTAACCCTAAAAACAAATCCACTTCAATTCATGAGGTTCAAGGCAAAGAAAAAATGGACTAAACCCCCTAAAATTCATAGAAAAATAATCTCTAGGGTTTAGAACCTCCAATTTGACCTTAGGAACCCATTTTGACCTACATTGAGAACCATGTCCAATTAATAACTTAATTTGGGTTTCTGCGTAAATTAACCAATCAAACAAGATTTGATCTACAAATAAAATTCACCATCAGAATCCTTAGATCCTAATTAATCATGTATAAAAACTTGAGGCTAAGGACAGACCTTCTTGACCAACTTTACATTTTGGTCCTCATCTATTACTTTTTGGCCCTCAACTTTTGAAACCCTCACATTTTGGCCCCTAACTCTTCTTCGTTCTTTGCATTTGGGTCCTCCCTGCAAAACCCTGAGCAGCGCCATGCTCCGACGACTTTACGCGGAGCATGACGCCGCACAGGATAAGGGAGACCCTCTGCCAAGACAACCAGGGGTGCCCTGCGACGTCTGTCGTCGCAGCGACACCTCCCTGGTTGCTGCAACCGCCCATACCGCCCGTGCGAACACACGGAAGGTATGGGTCTCCATCTCCGGCGTTCTCCGGCGAGGGAGTCACGTCGTCTCCCTCCGCCCTCCTCTCTGATTTCGCCTCTATAAAAGCCCTCGTCGCTCTGCCACACTCTCCAGCTCGATTCTGACGGAGAACCACCCACAACTTTCTTCTCTTCCCACTCCGGCAGACACCCAGCGAGCTCCCTTTCCTTTCCTCTTCGCTCTGCCACAAAACCAATGGCAGAGACTTCTTCCTGATTCTCTTCCACGTCGCGCAATACCCGCGCGCGCTGGTTCAGCCCCGTCGTCGCCGCCGTCCGCCCCCACTGGGTACCTTCTTCTCCGGCGACAGTCGACACGACTGCTGCCCTGCTCCTCCCCCTTCGTCCCTGCAAGTAGGTAACAGTTACTTCTCTTCCTCCCCTCTTTCTTTTCCCTATTTTAATTTGCTCAATCAAACCCTCGACCGACCCGACCACCATCATCTTCCACGCCTCCGGCCCACCTCCGGCGAGTCGCTCCCATCCTTCCGCCACTCCATACGACTCGCCGACCGACCCAAAACCTCCACCTCGTCCCACTGAACCGTTTCCGCCCCTTCACTGCCACTCCTCACCTCCACCATACTCCACCGAACAAACCCATTCTCGCGGCTACAGTCCGACCTAGCCCCTCCACCAGACGCCGACCCACGACCTGCCACACCCCGCACCACCTTCGCCTTGCCACGGCGAAGGTCCCTCACGTGTTTGATTAGGCCAAAGGGCCGTATTCCTATCTAACAGGTTCGCTGCTCCAACCGTTATTAGCGACGACTGAAGCAGCTTCGAGGCGAGCTACAGGCCCTGCAGCCCCAGATTCCCAGGTGCTGCAGGTTGCGGAGAAGTCCGCAAAGGCTTCTGCCTCATCAGTTGGCCCAAACATCGGCTGCAGCTGATCAGAGGGCGCGGTGGAGTCGTCCTGCGGGCACACGCGAAGACAGCAGAAGATAGTCCCACATCGTGGGATTTCGAGGCCGCACGCCCGCATAAAGGCAAAACGTGCCTTAGTCTCTTTGCCTCCTGACCACGGGGTGAGGTCCCTCTCACCCGCTCGACCCGGCCTCGTTCGCGACCACTCCCCGCGGACCTGGCCCGACCCGTTTACCCGACCTGCACTCCTCACCCACCACCGCACGCCGGAGGGCCTGGACCCGAGCGCGACCCGTACCCGAATACCCGGTAGCTCTGGGAGAGCTATCCTACAAGTGAATTCTGAGAGAGAGAGACGCGGGGGAGGGTAAAGTAGGTTCTTGCCCTCTGACCAAACTGCAAGTGTGCAGGCACAGGAGAGGAAGAAGAAGGACTGCGAGAAGAAGAAAAGAACCACAGAGAGAAGAAGGAAAGAAGACGCACTGTAGCAAAAGCTACTTAAGTCGTCTGATTGAAAAATCAGACGACGGCCTGCAGGAAGAAAAGAAGAAGCTTGGAAGAAGAAACGAAAGAAAGAAGGCATAACCTCAAGCAAGGAAAGAAAAGAAAGAAAGAAAAAAGAAGAGGATCACCACTGCCGCAGAGAAGAAAAAGAGAAAGAGAAGAAGAAGCTCTGAAGAAGAAAGAAAGAAGAAGAACAGAAGAGGAATAAGAAGAACAGAAGGAAGAAGACTGAAGAACCCAAAAGAAGAGAAGAGAAGACAACGACGAGAAAGAAGAGAGAAGAAGAAAAAGCCAACAAAATAAATCTCTCTCTCTCTCTCTCTTTTCACTTTTGTAATAGAAACTTTGTATCTCTAGAATACAGTTTGCTCACTGAGTTCGACCTCGGGAGATCTTTTATTTCCGAGTAAAAATTGTAATAGTGGCAATGACTATCTGTACTACAACGCCATTTTTATAACAAAACAACAAACCCTAATCATACCGCCATTATTCTTGGCGCCGTTGCCGGGGAGCAACGGCTATTCTAGAAGCGTTAAATTTCTTTCAAGAGATTGCTAATCTTTTTCTCTCTCTTGTGTGCAGGTAAAAATTGGAAGAGAAGCCGCACAACAAACACTCTAACAAACAGGTAATCTTCATTAGCCCTCTCTTAAACTCCCTTAAAAAGGAACAAAAAAATCATCCTCAAAGTTGCCTAAATTTTTCATTTCAACACATTTTAATTGTCCATCTAGCTAAGGTAACTAGGGCTAAAACCTTCTTGATTGAGCCCTAGATACTACATTTTTTAGGCAACTAAAATGGACCAACTAGAGCCAACTCAGGAATTGAAAAACTAGGGTTTTTAGAGACACACCTTCTATTAACAAAGAAAAGATCTTCCCAAAAAGAGGTGTACTTAACCTTGCTTGAAAAAATCTACACAAGAAAAACCCTAAGCAAATGGCTCTCTAAACACTTGAACCCTAAAAAGAAAGGACCCAAAAGCTCTCAAAAGAACAAGAGGTGAAGTTGACCCCTTGGGTCAACCAACCTTAAAATTAGGTCACTTCTTCACTCAAAAATACCTAAAAGTTCAAGTAAAACCTTAAGCACCCTGATCTTAAACTAAAATTGGTAGACTTAAGAGGTCAAGATCCCCATTCTGGTCTACCTGGAACCGAAGTGACAAGAGAGGTCGGGTGGGGGAAACCCTGTAACCCGTCGGGACGCTCTACCGTGTAGGGGTCTTCGCGGGACTCACCCTCTCTGGCTGCCCAGGTAATTCTCAGGTGGACGATCTTTCTGATCAAGGGGTCCATCTGCCCCGCACCTCTATAGTCACCCAGCACATTTTTGGATGTCTTGATTGGGGCTAGCACCTTCTAAACTCTTCCACTCCAACAGTGCATGAACGGTAGGAGATCCTTGAAACCACCCTTAAGATCTCCTTTAGGAATTCACTCTCGTCAAGGCCCAGCCTTGACTCCCGTCTTTGAACAACAACCTAACCCCATCATTCTCTCATCTGATTCTGAATCAAACTCTTCTTCTTCCCCTATCATGGCTCAGCCAGTTGAGGAATAAAACAATCTGGAACACCAGCTCCAGCGACTTAATGACCTCTTCCAAAACTTTGTGCACCTACCGCAGCGTCCTATGATGCGGGACCATTAAAATCCTGTTTTTTGAGCAGGTCCACATAAACATCCCTTTGATGGATGCAATCCGCCACGTACCGGCTTACGCACGATTTTTAAAGAATGTATGTACACCCCAGCATAAGCCGTGAACCAAGGGGGGAGCCCAATTGTTCTATCAGAGCAAGCCAGCTCTGTAATCCTCAGTAGACTCCCACCCAAGGCAAAAGATCCTAGTACTCCCCTGATTTCCTACAAGATAGGCGATACCCAATTTGATAGAGCTTTGCTAGACTTGGGTGCATCCATAAACCTGATACCCACATCCTCCTAGAAGAATCTGAGCTAAAACCAACCGAGGTGACATTACAATTAGCAGATCGATCCATAAAATCACCAAAAGGGATTCTCGAGGATGCTATCGTAAGAGTGCAGGATTTCTATTTTCCCGTGGACTTCATAGTCTTAGATATGGACGCACCTGAGAACCCTAGGGATACACCAATCATTTTAGGGAGACCTTTCTTGGCTACTGCTAGAGCCAACATTAGCTGTGAGGAGGGCCAAATAGAGCTCAAATTTGGGGATCAAACCTTGAAAATTGATATATTTAAGGCCCAACAAGGAATTAATTGCGGTGTCATCGAACAGATTTGTGACATTAGGACTTTGGTTGATGAAACACACTTCCAGAATGACCTGATTATGCCTCATCAACAGAAGGATCTTGACCCGCAAAAAGAGGAGTGGAGTACGGATATAAACAACCCAATAACTCCTACCTTTGAACCTCACATCTACACTGAACCACCCGCTGCTGCTGATAACCCTATCCTCGAGTTGAAGCCTCTTCCTGCTCACTTGAAATACATCTTTCTAGGTTCTAATCAGACCCTCCCTGTGATTATCAATTCCAACCTCAATCCCGAACAGGAATCCCGTCTGATTGCTATTCTCCAGCAACATCGCAAAGCCATCGGGTGGACTCTCGATGATTTGACTGGAATAAGACCCTCTTATTGTACTCATCATATCTATTCAGAAGAGGGCGCATGACCTTCTCGTGAGATGCAGAGACGTTTGAACCCGAATCTGCAGGAGGTCGTGAAAAAGGAGATCATCAAGTGGTTAGATGCTGGAATCATCTACCCGATCGCCGATAGTCGTTGGGTGAGCCCAATTCAGGTTGTGCCTAAGAAGGCAGGACTCACCACCATAATGACTGAGACCGGAGAAATCATTCCTACCCGATTAACCAATGCGTGGAGAGTCTGTATAGATTACCGCCGACTCAATTCCTCCACGAAGAAGGATCATTTCCCACTACCTTTCATTGATCAAATTCTCAAGAAACTAGCGGGAAATAGGTTCTTCTGCTTTCTTGACGGGTACTCCGATTATAACCAGGTGGCAATCCATCATGAGGACCAAGAAAAGACAACGTTCACCTGCCCCTTTGGAACATAAGCTTTCCGAAGGATGCCTTTCGGTCCTTGCAATGCACCCGCTACCTTTCAGCGGTGCATGCTTGCCATATTCTCAGATCTGGTAGGTGATTTTTTGGAAGTCTTCATGGATGACTTTTCAGTTTTTGGAGAATCTTTTGATGATTGCCTCCAACACTTGGTCCAAATACTCAGGCGATGCATCGAGGTGAATTTGGTTCTTTCCTGGGAAAAGAGCCATTTCATGGTGCCTGAGGGAATTGTCCTGGGACACTTAATTTCAGAAAAAGGCATCCAGGTGGATCGAGCTAAGGTTGATCTAATCTCTCGCCTTCCTATGCCTAACTCGATCAGGGACATCCGTTCTTTTTTGGGGCACGTCGGTTTTTACCGTCGTTTCATTCCAGATTTCTCGAAAATCGCGCGTCCCTTAACTTCTCTTCTCTTTAAGGATGTACCCTTTGAAATATCCAAGGAATGCACACTAGCCTTTGAAAACCTGAGTGACCGAGTCACCCAAGCACCTATCCTACAATCCCCTGATTGGTCTCAACCCTTTGAGATCATGTGCGATGCGTCTGATTTCGCTGTAGGAGCGGTCCTGGGGCAAAAAGCTGACGGGAAACCTGTGGTCATCTACTACGCTAGCAAGACACTTGACGAGGCTCAGCGTAACTAACAGTTACGGAGAAAGAGTTGCTAGCCGTAGTATTTGCCCTTGAAAAGTTCCGATCATATCTTCTGGGTTCCCATGTCATCATTTACTCGGATCACACGACTGTAAGGCATCTCCTTGCCAAGAAGGACGCGAAGCCCCGACTAATCCGTTGGATCTTGCTGTTGCAAGAATTCGATCTTGAGATTCGCGACAAGGCGGGAAGGCAGAATGTGGTAGCCGACCATCTGTCCCGTCTTCCTTCTGAGATTATCAACCCTTCCGGACCCATCACAGAACACTTTCCTGATGAGCACCTGCTTACTCTTGGTACTAAACTTCCATGGTTTGCTGATATAGTAAACTACTTGGCATCTCATCAGACCCCGCCTGATTGGCCGAAGGCCAAGAAAGACAAACTGCGTTCTGATACCAAGTATTACATATGGGAAGATCCGTACCTTTTCCGCATAGGTGCTGATCAAATTATTCGGAGATGTGTCCCGGAAGAGGAAGTCAGCAATATCCTCTCTTTCTGCCATGACCAGGCATGCGGTGGTCATTTCTCGGAGCATAAAATCGCATCAAAAGTCCTCCAGTGTGGCTTCTACTGGCCTACACTATTCAAAGACGAATACAGTCACTGCAAGGCATGCAGTCGCTGCCAAACTTTGGGCAACATGAACCGTCGCGACATGATGCCTTTGCAGCCAATTCTCGTATGCAAAATCTTTGACGTTTGGGGGATTGATTTTATGGGCCCCTTTCCTGTTTCAGATGGTTTCGAGTACATTCTGCTTGCTGTGGACTATGTGTCCAAATGGATCGAAGCCATACCGACCCGAACCTGTGATCACAAGACTGTTCTTAAATTCATTCATCAAAACATTTTCTCAAGGTTCGGGATTCCCCGTGCTATAATCTCTGATGGGGGAACCCATTTTACAAATGCTCAGTTTAGGTCACTGATGACCAAATATGAGGTGTCTCACCGAATCTCTACTCCTTACCACCCCCAAACTAATGGTCTAGCTGAGCTGTCAAATCGAGAGATCAAGAAAATCCTGCAGGTCACTGTGCGGCCTGACAGAAAGGACTGGTCGTCCCGACTTCCGGAAGCATTGTGGGCCTATAGGACCGCCCACAAGACCCAATTAGGCATGTCTCCCTTTAAACTGGTGTACGGAAAGGCGTGTCACCTTCCCGTAGAACTGGAGCATAAAGCCTATTGGGCAGTACGGAACTGCAATCTAGATCTTTCCAAGGCTGGAACCCACAGAAAACTCCAAATCAGCGAGATCGATGAATTACGCCTAGACGCATATGAGAACTCGCGAATCTACAAGGAGCGGGTTAAAGCCTTCCATGACAAGCATATCTCGAGAAAGATCTTTCATCCTGGTCAGAAGGTCCAACTCTTTGATGCCCGACTCAAACTTTTCCCGAGAAAGCTGCGATCCAAGTGGGTCGGACCATAGTTAGTCCGACAAGTTTTTGGAAATGGAGCGATCGAAATCAGTCCACTCAGCCACGATTCCGAACCTTTCATCTTGAACGGTCAGAGACTCAAGCCGTTCATTGATGTGACTTCTACTGATTTGGCTGAATCATCTCTCATCCTCCATTCCCCTTGAGCTTATTGCGCCCAGCCGATGGCGTAAAACTCAGCGCTTAACGGGAGGCAGCCCGTCATTTTCTGAAAATCAAAAACCCTTCTCACACTTTTGTGCACTTAAAGTTCACCCTCATAGACAGCCGACTCCACCTCAGATGCATGCATCTGAGATTAGAAATCATCCGCAGAATTCATCCTGACCCATTCATTCATTAAAACATCTGTCTTAAGGAATGAACAAAGTAAATAAAAACCCCTAAGTCACAATGAGGGCATTGCAAACCTTAGGCATGGGGGATATAAAAGTGCAAACTTGTAAAAAAGGGGTTTAAAAACAAAAAATTCACATATGCCAAAACACCATAAAAAATAAAAAAAAAAGAGGAGAAAGGAAATTTTGTGGGAGAAGGGAAAAGAAACAAAATGAAAAGGAGCACAAAAAATGAAAGAAAAGAGTAATAGTCATTAGTAAGAAGCTAAGGAATTGATCTAAGTTCTAGACCCTACTCAAGAAAAGAGATGAAAAGTGCATGGTAAGATTAGTAAGAACGCAAACCTTAGGCATTCTTGGATAGACTCTTAGTACCCATTAAGATCTAGACAATCCTCAAGAGGTTGAGGAAAAGGAAAAGCTTAAGTACTAGGTCCAAGGCTTAGGGAGTATTTGACCACACTAACTAACTCCTGGTTTACGGGACTCAGTAACCTAAGCACCCCAACCCCACACACAGCCTGGTTCAGTAAGCGTAAAAAATTCAAAATCACGCAGAAGTGCCGCAAAACTCTGAAAAATACACCTAGAATAGGAGCGGCCGATAAACACAAGTTGATTTGGACGAGTTCCCAGCGCAGAGAGGCGAGAAATCTCCTCGAAGATGCGTAACAAAATATCATCTCCTCGGTGCTTGTCTCTTAGGATATTCACATATCCTACTGGGGGCATGTAAGCACTCTGTCGGTTCAGATTCCATGGATGGCATTATCACGAAGTGTCAATTGCCAGGGTCTGAATTCGGCCACGGAACACCATGGATGGGATTATCCCGAAATCTTAATAGCTAGGGTTCTGGGGGTTGCCATGGGCGATGCAATCTCGAAGCATCGATTGCCAGGAACCCTTGAGGATTGATGATGGGAGCAATGAATCTGATACAGACCGTGTTGAAAAGCCAATCCTAGGCTAGAACTAAAGAGAAAAAGAGAGAGAAAAACTCTCCAAACAGAAAAACTTACTACCTCTCTCTCTTACAAAACGCACTACGAACTGAACCAAAGCAAAAATCGTTTCAAGCACGGGATGCTTTAACCACGAAGTCCAATAAACCTTAGGTTAGTTCTTGTGGGCCTTAAAAACCTTTGCCAAAGACTGAGGCTAAAGTTAGACAGATCTGGATCTTAGTTGGTACTAGAGTACCTTTTAAGCTTATGGTCAGCACTCTAACCTAATCTAGGTTCCAATGAAAAAGCACTTATCTGAAGTTGTTAAAAACATCATGGTCTAGAACAAAGGTTAAAACCTTAGGTTTTTGCTAAGGGACTAGCAAAAGCTAGGCATGGGGGTATGATGAGAACCTCGTCATAAATCCTAAACTAGCACCATCTAACCCAGATTTGTAAGAAAAAGCTAATACATAACTCTAGAAAGGCTTGGCTCAGATAAATTCTGAGTTTGTAAAGAAAACAGAAACTAAGGGGTAAAAATGCAATTTCATCAATTCAATCTGAAAACAAGGTAGCTCAAGGTCCAAACATAAGTCAAAATAACCTAATAGGAAGAAAAGTGGGATGAGATGATCCAATAAGCGCTACAGCAACTACAAGGAATTAAATGACATCCTGTAACCCTAAAAACAAATCCACTTGAATTCACGAGGTTCGAGGCAAAGAGAAAATCGACTAAACCCTCTAAAATTCATAGAAAAATAATCTCTAGGATTTAGAACCTCCAATTTGACCTTAGGAACCCATTTTGACCTACATTGAGAACCATGCCCAATTAATAACTTAATTTAGGTTTTTGCGTAAATTAACCGATCAAAAAAGGTTTGATCTAGAAATAAAATTCACCATCAGAATCCTTAGGTCCTAATTAGTCATGTATAAAAACTTGAGGCTAAGGAAAGACCTTCTTGACCAACTTTACATTTTGATCCTCATCTATTACTTTTTGGCCCTCAACTTTTGAAACCCTCGCATTTTAGCCCCTAACTCTTCTTCGTTCTTTGCATTTGGGTCCTCCCTGCAAAACCCTGAGCAGCGCCATGCTCCGACGACTTTGCGTGGAGCATGGCGCCGCGCAGGTTAAGGGAGACCCTCTGCCAAGACAACCGACGATGCCCTGCGACGTCTGCCGTCGCAGGGACACCTCCCTGGTCGTTGCAACCGCCCATACCGCCCGTGCGAACGCACGAAAGGTATGGGTCTCCATCTCCGGCGTTCTCCGGAGAGGGAGGCACGTCGTCTCCCTCCACCCTCCTCTCTGATTTCGCCTCTATAAAAGCCCTCGTCGCTCTGCCACACTCTCCAGCTCGATTCTGACGGAGAACCACCCACAACTTTCTTCTCTTCCCACTCCGGCAGACACCCAGCGAGCTCCGACAAGCTCCCTTTCCTTTCCTCTTCGCTCTGCCACAAAACCAATGGCAGAGACTTCTTCCTGATTCTCCTCCGCGTCGCGCAATACCCGCGCGCGCTACTTCAGCCCCGTCGTCGCCGCCATCCTCCCCCACTGGGTACCTTCTTCTCCGACGACAGTCGACACTACTGCCGCCCTGCTCCTCCCCCTTCGTCCCTGCAAGTAGGTAATAGTTACTTCTCTTCCTCCCCTCTTTCTTTTCCCTATTTTAATTTGCTCAATCAAACCCTCGACCGACCCGACCACCATCATCTTCCACGCCTCTGACCCACCTCCGTCGAGTCGCTCCCATCCTTCCGCCACTCCATACGACTCGCCGACTGACCCAAAACCTCCACCTCGTCCCACTGAACCATTTCCGCCCCTTCACTGCCACTCCTCACCTCCACCATACTCCACCGAACAAACCCATTCTCGCGGCTACAGTCCGACCTAACCCCGCCACCAAACGCCGACCCACGACCTTCCACACCGCGCACCACCTTTGCCTTGCCAAGGCGAAGGTCCCCCGCGTGTTTGATTAGGCCGAAGGGCCGTATTCCTGTCTAACAGGTTCGCTGCTCCAGCCGCCATTAGCGACGACTGAAGCAGCTTCGAGGCGAGCTCCAGGCCCTGCAGCCCCAGATTCCCAGGTGCTGCAGGTTGGGGCGAAGTCCGCAAAGGCTTCCGCCTCTTCAGTTGGCCCAGACATCGGCTGCAGCTGATCAGAGGGCGCGGTGGAGTCGTCCTGCGGGCACACGCGAAGACAGCAGAAGATAGTCCCACATCGTGGGATTTCGAGGCCGCGCGCCCGCATAAAGGCAAAACGTGTCGTAGTCTCTTCGCCTCCTGACCACGGGGTGAGGTCCCTCTCACCAGCTCGACCCGGCCTCGTTCGCGACCACTCCCCGCGGACCTGGCCCGACCCGTTTACCCAACCTGCACTCCTCGCCCACCACCGCATGCCGGTGGGCCTGGACCCGAGCGCGACCCGTACCCGAATACGCGTGAATTCTGAGAGAGAGAGACGCAGGGGAGGGTAGAGTAGGTTTTTGCCATCTGACCAAACTGCGAGTGTGCAGGCACAAGAGAGGAAGAAGAAGAAGGACTGCGAGAAGAAGAAGAGAACCACAGAGAGAAGGAAAGAAGATGCACTATAGTAAAAGCTACTTAAGTCGTCTGATTGAAAAATCAGACGACAGCCTGCAGGAAGAAAAGAAGAAGCTTGGAAGAAGAAACAAAAGAAAGAAGGCATAACCTCAAGCAAGGAAAGAAAAGAAAGAAAGAAAAAAGAAGAGGATCACCACTGCCGCAGAGAAGAAAAAGAGAGAGAAGAAGCTCTGAAGAAGAAAGAAAGAACAAGAACAGAAGAGGAATAAGAAGAACAGAAGGAAGAAGACTGAAGAACCCAAAAGAAGAGAAGAGAAGAAGACAACGACGAGAAAGAAGAGAGAAGAAGAAAAAGCCAACAAAATAAATCTCTCTCTCTCTTTTCACTTTTGTAATAGAAACTTTATATCTCTAGAATACAGTTTGCTCCCTGAATTCGACCTTGGGAGATCTTTTATTTCCGAGTAAAAATTGTAATAGTGGCAATGACTATCTGTACTACAACGCCATTTCTATAACAAAACAACAAAACCTAGTCATACCGCCAAGAACCAATAAGCATTTTTTGTCTACCAAGCCCTCGGACAGTTAACAGGGAATCAGGCATACTATCTCCTATTATATCCACCTCATATTTGTGAGAAGTAGAGGAACTACTGGTGCGCTAAGTCTAGTGCAAGGACTCTTAAGTTCTGGACAATTAGATGATGACACCTAAGAGTTAGGCATAGTTTTTACTCTCTGTTCCTATGTGCATACATTGTGTGAATTCCTGAGAGTCACCAAATAAGACAAATACACAGAGATTGAGTCTTAATAAAGCTATGACTATGGTGGATGGTTACAACCGTCTTTCATAGAGTCCTCGACTGAAGGAAAGTAATAGTGTCAAAAGTCAGAAATACGCTTGTCATATACATTCCTTCCCGGTGCCAAGAGTAAGCACTTCCACCAAGTAAACCACACAATATCCTCTTGACTATCATCATCCCTAATAATGCCTCATCAATAAAAGTCTGCGTCGTGTTATGTTGATTTATAAGGCAAGAAAAAGAAAAAAGAAAGAAACAATTATATTTAAAAAAAATTTAAAAAAAAAAGAGAAAAGAGAAGAGAAAGAAAAGAATCTAAGTTTATAGTTTTATCTTCGTGACAATGTTTCTAAAGCAACAAAAACACCCATCGTGATCCACCAAATATGACACATACCTATCTTTCAGTATTTCTGATCGCCCAAATACTGGCTGAGGACGCTAACTTAGTTGTAGAATTATTAGGACTTTAGTTGAAGTGTGAACGCCATGTGAGGCGACCAAACAGTGAATACATTTACTAAATCTTGTGAAATTTGTGATCTCAAAAAGACAGGAAGAAAAAGAGTAAGTACAAAGGAATATCAAGAGAGCACAGTTATTTAGCCTCTCTCCGAGTTGACTTGTTTAATAGTCTAGAGATCTAGAGTCTGTAGTACTAGATTACACGTAGCACCAGATGAGTGTGTGCCACCAAATACAAATCCATTCAACTCGATATCTCCTACCTAAGCCAAAAAAGCTATGGTCAAATTACAGATTATCTTCTACTTTATCCCCGAGGGAAGTAGTTGCCTATCCCAATAGAAACATTTACCAAGGGTGAAGTACGAACTCCCAATGCGAATTGTCTTGTCACTTGAATCTGTTGTCTAGGCTATTATCACTTCACAGTTGTATGGATCTCTAAATATTTTGAATAAGAAAGGAAGAAATCTTTATCACTTCCATCATTTTTTACTTTTGCTAGGGACTAGCAAAAACTAGGCATGGGGGCGTTTGATGAGACCATAATCGTGGGCTAAGTAAATGCTTAAATGACTAATTAGTAAATTAATATTTACATATGTATATATAGCATACTTGAACATATAAATAAATTAGTTTATATATAAGGACTTGCATGCATATTTATACATTCCATTATAGTAACATGCATTTCATACATTATTTGAGATAAATTGTATAAACAACCTAATTTGTTTTTTTCCCTTCCCGCAAAATGCGCAACTCCTCAATGCATCGCGTGCACCTCTTCGCGCTCCCACCAGCAGCCAATAACGATCTCTTCAAACCGCCCCATCTGTTGGAGAGGATTTCGTTGGAAGCAACAAACTGCAGATAAGAAGAGCGGCTAGAGGACGCTCACGAGGCATCTTCTCCCCCACCCTACAGGGATCATTCTCCATCGTGAAGGAGGCGAGCACCATGGATCCTGCGTGCACTGTGCAAGAAGCATGAACTGTCGACCACGTACTCCACCGCACCACCACCTTCATCTTCCCAAACCACGTACCCTCCTTTCTCTGCACTGTGCCCTCCAATCCATCAATGCCACACACCACAGTCACCACACATCCTCAACTCTTCTTCTAAACGCCAATTGCACCCATTCCCTGTCACCTTCTTCTCCTTCCTCTGTTTCCCCCTTCAAGAACCACTCGTAGAGACCCAACGCCCTCCACCTCTAGCAACCCTTTACCACGCCGACACCACCAATAGCTGCAATCGCCAGCGACTCCTCCATCCTCATGGCCACCCAATGACGTAGAGGACCCAACACCCACAACCGTCCTCCGCTTCCTCGGACAACTTTTTGGCCACTCCGTTCCTCCGCCATACCATCAACACGTCGCCGGCGTGCACTCCGACCATCCACCGGCCTCACACGCTGCTCCTCCCGCGACGACAACCACCTCCTCTGTAGTGGGCAAGAACCACTGGCAGCTCCTTCAAGCTCAACCTCCAGCCACCTCCACTTTGGTCGGTCGTCTCCAACCGCCTCAGTCCGAGCAACCACCACCATCGCGACGCCCTAGAGCTGATGACCTCCGCCTCATCCCCTCCAACCACTAGTGTTTCCCCATGGGCGCGTGAGTGCAGGGAAAGCAGATGCCCTATTTTGCTACAGTAACGAGCATATTAATATTTACGTTACCTACCATTGTGGAGAATACCATTCACTTATTTATCTTATTATTATATTACGCTAGAATTACATGCATTCCCTCAATTCTAATTGAATTGCATATAGTTGAATTCCCCTCATGAATAAGCAAGCATGGATATTTGTTATAGGGAATAAATTCTGATTTAATTAAATTTGATGGTGCTTGTCAGTACTAAAATCGTAATTCAGGTATTTCATTGCTGGTGATTTTGCATGTGCACCCTTACATTATTGATTAATTATTTAAATCAAGAATTTATGTTGAAAACACGTGCACCAATTAGTATGCACACTTGTTGATATTCCCGAATAAACAAGACATGATTCACTAGTTTAAATAGACTGATTCCTCCCTATGGAGACGACCTAACTATTTTCATGGTTAGTTTTTGAATTATTAGATATTTTTGAAAAGCAATTTTCTACCACACGACATACTACAATGCAACATTTTCTATTAAAGTTTTCAACGAAAATGAAGATCACTCTTTCAGTGTAGCTCAACCATACTCATTTGTTCCTGCCCTAGGGTTCATTCTCATCCTAGGGTTCTACATGTATCTCAAGTATATAGTATAGCTCAACCATATTCATCTGTTCCTGCCCTAGGGTTCATTATCATCCTAAGGTTCATTCAAGTTATTCTAAGCATACAGTTCAATTACATAAATCATAATATTAATATAAACCACTCTATGGGAGGAATGGGGGCTCGGATCACAGATCCCTTCGCCTCCGCGGCTCCCGCGTACTCGACTAGCTGGAGACCTATACAATTGACCAACAACATCAAACGAGTCCAAAACCGTATACAAGTGAGACTACCTCGTAGAGAAACTCAAGCGAAAAACAACAGTATTTCGTTTGTGGAAATCCGATTCCGTCTGGGCCCTAAACGGGCCAAAAGCACTCACACTGTCCAAAATCAGACGTCTGGGTCTAGTCCTAGACGTCAATACTCACCCTAGGTTTCCTGTGGCTACCTCGAACGTCCAGACCCTTCCACGATCATCTAAGGTGAGTTCCAAACGTTGGACCCTCCTTCCAGTCTTCTAGAGGTACAGTCAGACGTCTAGCGAGACGTCCAAAAGTACCTCGAAAGGTGCACTCCGCACCTTTCCAATGCTCTGCTCCTGCGTACACGCGCAGAGCTAAATAATGCTGGACAAAATCCCTACGGTGAGGCCTGCAAGGCCGTAAACCGCACAAAAGCATGTACCTTAGCACTGAGCGTGCTTTCAGACGTCCAGCTTCAGCTCCGGACGTCCTTCTGCAACTCCAAATGTCTGATGCTGGAAAATATCCAGTACGTAGAACTTCTCCCACGAGTTGTCTCCTTCGCAAGCTCGCCCGCAGGAGCTACAGCAGTGCCTCCAGCAACTGTAGAAGGCCAAGGCTCCTGCTCGCAAGCTCCTCCTCCTCGCCCGCACCCTCGACTCCTCCCGCACGACCTCCTCCGAGCTCCTGCGGCTCCCTCGTAAGCTCCTCCTCTCGAGCTCCTCCCACGCTCCTACTCCCCTCTCTTCCTCCGCATCCCATCTCTCTCTTCTTCCTCTCCTCTCGCCGCGTTGGAAGGGAGGAAGGTGAAGGACGGAGGTGGTGGCTGGTGGAGATGGAAGGAGTGGCATGGGGATGGGGTTTAAATAGGAAAAGGTTAGGGTTTAGGGTGAGGAGAGAGAGAGGTGTGAGCGTGTGTGCGCGTGCGGAAAAAGAATATAAGGTACGACTCTTTTACTTTCAGACGTCCGACCCTCTATCCAGACGTCTAACGGCTAATCCAGATGTCTTAAACAACCCAAAATGGCAGCAAGTCATTTCAACACCTCTCCCCGTCAACTCACCCGGTTGTAGGGTTAGGCAACCACAAGATAATGCCAAAAGGAGAGATCAGCCTCCCTTAGTCCGTTTACGACGGGGACAGGCATCTCAACCGGACGGCTACGTTCATAATGGCCAGACTGACGGCATCCTCGATCGCCCAACTACCCATACCTTCCGCCTAATCCCCCCTTCATGCTTTCAATTTGTACTTTTTCAGTCTCCAAGCAGAGTAGGAATAGTACACGGGGATCAGACGGCTGAGCAAGAGCTCCTAAGGATTAAGATAGAGCGATCCATGGAGCCGAATCCCCCTAGGACAAAACAATGGGGGAAGAAGAGAAATCAAGTCCAGACAATCCAGTAAGAGATAAATCCAGCTGATTCGCCAGCGACTTCGGGACTGTAGCCAGGCTTTTTAGCCATGGCTATACAGATGTATCCTGATGACGCTACCAAGCTCGTCGAGGTCGGAGCGAACCTTGATCCTTCCAAAGTACAGGAACTACTGCTCCTGCTCCGGGCCAACGCAGAGGTTTTTGCTTGGTCCGCCAACGACCTACCGAGAGTAGACCCATCCTTGATCCAGCACCATCTGAACATCCAGGTGGGCACCCGCATGATCAAACAGGCACGCCGGCACAAATCAACCCAACAATGGCAAGCGGCTAAAGCCGAAGTCCAAAAACTCCTAGAAGCTACATTCATCAAATAATCTTTGTACCTAACATGACTCTCGAACGTGGTAATGATAAAGAAAGCCAATGGCAAATGACACATGTGCGTAGACTTCACCAACCTTAACCAAGCCTACTCGAAGGACGAGTTCCCCCTGCCGAGGGTGGATGCCCTAGTGGACTCCTGTAGCAGGCAATCTCACATGTCTTTCCTAGATGCCTACAGCGAATACCACCAAATCAACTTTGCTACAGGAGACAAGCCTCACACCTCCATCACCGATAGGGGTATGTTCCAATATAGAGTTATGCCCTTTGACTTGAAAAATGGTAAAACTTACTAGTGCCTTATAAATATGATTTTTCTCAAAAATAATAGGAAAATCGTTTGAGGTGTACATAAATGATATGCTTGTAAAGTGATCCAATTTCCCTCAACACCCAGAATATTTAGCCAAGGTGTTCCAGATTCTACGGGATACCCGCCTCTGCCTGAACCCCAACAAGTGTACTTTTCGAGTCTCAACCAGTAAGGTTTTAGGATTTTTGGTCTCCAACCGAAGGATCGAAGCTAACCCCAACAAGATCCAGGCGATCATATACCTACAACCACCATACACCTTGAAAGGGATGCAGTCGTTGGACGACAAGATTATCTCATTAGGACGATTCTTATCTCAATTTTCCGACAAATGCCTCCCCTTCTTCGACTGCATAAAAAAGGCAAAGGCTATATTGCTGCCCATTGGACTCCTCACTGCCAGAAGGCCTTAGAGGAAGTCAAAGCCACACTTCGGAGTCCCCCCATCTTAACGGCTCCCCAACCCGGTGAGGTCCTCCCACCATACCTGGCGATGTCTGTGTCTGCCGTCAACACCGTTTTACTCAGTGAGCGGGAAGGAGCACAACGGCCCATATACTTCGTCAGCAAAACCTACCAAGGTGCAGAAGCTAAATATACGATCGTCGAGAAGCTAAGGCTAGCTTAGGTCACTACAGCCAGGAAACTGCGCCTATACTTTCAAGCCCACCCTATAATGGTCCTGTCAGATTACCCCTTGGTGAATGCTACATAACCCCATGAGATCGGCATGATAGATCAAAATGGGCTATAGAGTTGGCGGAATTCGACATCAAGTACCAACCAAGGAGGACCATAAAAGGACAAGTCCTGTTGGATTTCGTGGTGAAATTCATAGACCTCGATACCTCCCTCATGCTCCCCTAGCAACTGTATATTGATGTCTTGTCTATGACAGCCGAGTCTGGGATCGGGATAGCCTTAACCACCCTAAGAGGCATTATTCATAAGTACGCCATCAAATTAGACTTACCTGCATCCAATAATCAAGCGAAGTACGAGGCCATGTTGACAGGCATCCGAGTAGCCAAGTCCATAGGAGTTACCTCGCTGAAGATTTACACAGACTCCCAGCTGATCACCAACCTAATAAATGGCGAATACTAAGCTCGGGATCCAAACATAATCTTGTATACTGACAAGATCAGAGGAGCTGGCGGACTTTAAGATCATCTGATCAGGCAGGTTTCCAGAGTAGATAACCCCCTGGTGGATAAGTTGGCCAGACTTGCTGCTGCCATCCTTCTGGGGCAATAGGACGATGTCTACCTCCAGACCCTAAAGGCCCTCCTCTGCTCGAAGGGTCCACCGACACCTTTGCCCCCATCAAGCTCTGCTTATAGTGCAACTTAGCAAAAATGCTCCCACTAAGGAAGCCCCCGGTCATGGCCACCTCCTGCGCCAGCCGGGAGAAGGCACCGACTGGTTCCGACGAGGTGCTAGACGCACTCGCTCTGCTCGACTGAGCCTTCTTCATTGAAGCAACAGGCAGAGAGTCAAGGATAACACACCCTTCTAGCGGTCCGGGAGAACCTAAGGGGGCAGGCGAATCCATTGGAGTATCCCCCACTTCAACCCCACTCAAACTCTCACGAGCGGATGACAACAGCTAAACATTCCCTGAACCCCTCTCTGGGCACTTGAGAGGGGTCTCCACCTTCTCCTTGCTCCCCCCCACCTCCTTCCTCTTAGGTCCTTAAAGTGAGAGGAATGGCTTCCCTAACTCCGCTCTGCGAGCCTCTTCCCCCCACGGTGCGATCGATGCTGGGAGGAGCCGTTTCCTCGGTGCTTGGGAGTGTCCAATTGAGTAACCCGGCCAAAGGCTGCAAACAAACAACAGAACTGTCAAAACCATTAAATAACGAACGAAGATACGCGTTCTAGAGCTACCACCTACTCCCTACTTACATGGCCTGGGATAAGAATCCGCAACCCACCACAAAGCCACCTGGACGTCCTCCCGCTTAAGCTCCGAGCGAGCAATCGGACCGAAATCAATAATCCTATCATGGTCCGCCTGAGCAGCCGAATCAAGCTCCTCAAGCCTAGGCAACAAGTCTTTATCAAACGGACCTTGCCAGGTATAAGGGACTCCATGACCCTCGAAAAGGACAAAGAAAAAATAGCGGTCCTGCCCCTTTAAACTATCGGGCAGGTCAACTGAAATGACCCTTCCAACAATCATTGGGAATTTTTCCGGAAAGTTAGGGACGTAAACGTGAAAACTTTGACTCTTTGAGTTGAGCGTGTGGGTTCTTCGGGAAGAAGAGAATTTGTCAGGGAGAAACACCGCAATTTTTCCCTCTCTCCTCTCCCTCACCCACACACATACTCATGCGCACACGCACGCACACCACCCCTCCAAACCCAAAACCCACTCCTACTTAACCCCTCCACCCCACTCCCTCTCCACACCACCACCTTCATCCCCGCCCCCCTACCGTAGCAAGTGGAGAGGAAGGAGAGGGACGAGACGAGGAGCAAGAGAGAGGGTGAGAGTGTGAGCAAGGGAGAGAGGGAAAGCGAGGGTGTGGGAGAGAGGAGGAAGCTCAGGGAGCTTGAGTGCACGATTGGAGGAGCACAAGCGGGGGAGCTCGCTCGCGTGGAGCACCTTGCTGCGGGTGCAACTGCGAGCGTCAGAGTTGCGAAGGGGAGGAGCCGCGGTCGGAGGAGCTGTAGGAGCTCGGAGGAGCTCGTGTGGGAGGAGGCGACCACGCACATGAAGAGGGGCTCGTGGAGAAAGCCTCCTGACCCTCTGCAGCTGCTGGAGGTGCTACTACCATGTTGCAGGCGAAGGCGCGAGGAAGACGAGCCGCGCGAGGAGTTTCTAGATACTGGATTTTTCCAGTATCAGACGTCTGGAACATTTGCCAGACGTTTAGAGCGGCAGCAAACGTCCAAAGCTGAAGCTGGACATCTGAAAACTTGCAGAGTGCCGAGGTAAGCGTCCTGAACGCGCATGCATGCGTGTACATTAAGTACGTAACACTGCGCTATCAAAGGTTTTAACCTGCGAGTGTGTACGTAGGTACAAGCCTTGGAAAGGCGCGCAAGCACACCCTTCGAGGTACTTTAGGACGTCCGGAGACAGTACCAAACGTCTGACGGCACCCCCAGATGACGGGAGGGAGTATCCGACATCTAGGATCACCCTCAGACGGTTGCAGAGGGGTTAGGACGTCTGAGGAAGCTGCAGGGAAGCAAAGTGAGGTTCTGAACTCGTTTAAAACGTCTGTGTCAAGTCCCAGACATCTGATTTTAGATAGTATGTGCATTTTTAGGCAGTTTAGGGCCCAAATGGAATCGATTTTCGCAAACAAAGTACCATTGTTTTCCGCTAGAGTTTCTCTGTGTGTTAGTGTCGATTATATACTATTTTGAACTCGTCTAATGTAACTTAGTCACTGGCATAGGTCTTCAGCCTGTAACGTGTTCGGGGCCTACGAAGACGACAGGACCTACGGTTCTAGCCCAGATTCCTCCCGTGTTTTCCGATAGAGCGGTTTACTTTAATATTGAGATTTAAATAAGTGCTTATTTAGAATAACTTAATTGAACCCTAGGATGTGAAATGAATCCTAGGGCAAAAATGAATGAATATTGCTTGAGCTAAACTGTTTGCTTGAGAGGCATGTTAAACCCTAATTTGCTAGCAAGTGTATTAATTCGTTGATGTGATGCTTTCTCAGTTAGAAAAACACAAGCTACCTATTATAAGAATGAAACCCGGAATGTGAATAGTGAAATCCAAATGATGAGAAATGGAATGAAAGGAATACAAGCACGAACCCTATGAAGAATAAGGAGAACTCCCGTATACAGAAGGAATCTTATGAGTAGACGGGAAGTGAGCTAGCTCTTGTGTACACGGTACCAAGGAGAGCAACTGTCTCTTTAGTGTAGAGGGAAGCTAGCCGCCCCTTTGGGTTGAGACTCGGGGTTAGGACTAATCACTCTACACCGACTCTTGTTTGGCCCTCGTGTACGTGATACCGAGGTGAGCTACTTAGTGTAGGGAGAGAGCTAACCGCCCCACGGAGCCCAGGGTTAGGACTAGCCACCCTATATCGACACTTGTTTGACCCGCTGGGCAAACCGAGATAGACGATGGTACGTGGACTGTAGAGAGACGAGACACCTATTCTGTTCTGAGGCGCGAGACCCCTCTTTTGAGAGGGCAAGGCCCTGTGCTGTTCTGTGTTGTACTTTTAGGCGTACCCGCTAGCGGAAACGACTGACCGCGTGCCAGTGCGGGATAGCTACCCATGCACTTATCGCACGTGCCGTAGTCACCACTACGTCGTGACCATGACCTCGGGATAATTGATTGGGTGTAGGACTACCATGGGGGGACCCTCCCGACCAAGAGAACACCACGTGTACATCCTACATCACGGGAAAGACTGCAATCAAGATCATCCCCTTGAGGGGCAGTCAAGATCAAGAAATGATTAGTTTTCTAATAGAATGAACAAATCAAAATACTTAGTTGAGCTAAATGGAAATAAATATAGTAGTTGCTTGTCTTATGTAATTGCATATAAATGGATTAACTGCCACTCTAGTCAACGTTAGCTGACTACTGATTTATAACCTTGTTGAGGTCAGGCAATTGAGCAGGCAGCACCACCGGCTGCAGAAGGAGCTGAACCAGTCGAGCCTAACCTTAGCTGTGTTTGCTTTTCGTTTCATAGCTTCATTTGTAGTAGTGAGTATTTTGTTATATATAATACCGTTCCAGTTACATTTCCGCTTTATTTTCCGATGTTGTAGTCGTGATGGCATGTAAGAATGTGAGACATTCCGTTCTGTTTCCTTTACTGTCCTTTTATTATTTTCTGCTTAGTTACATTGCACGTGTGGTTGTGGAATATTTTCTGATTTTGGTTATTTCTCCTTAGACGATTGGATCTTGGGATTAGTCGAGGAAAGCCGATCTCGAGTCCTATAGGGATCTAGGATCGAATCTAACATCAACTATACGATATTTCATGTGCCAGTCGTACAATGTATAGGTACCAAACGAGAGCTTCCCCTTCTTAACCTTAAAGGGCATAAGTCCACAAAGTAAGTGGAACAAACCCAGGCGAGGGACAATCCACAAATGAAAACAAATGGTGGTGAAATCATTCAACACCAGCCAACAATTCATTCTAAGTTGAGAGGGGGTCAAGAAGTAGTAACAAAGGAACGAAGACAAGAAGGGGTTCAAGAGAATCTGAACGCCATATTCAATGGCATATTTACAAATGATGAACGAGTCCTTAGACCCATCCAAGCATAGGCAAGTCTGTGGCCGACAAGGGTGGAACGGAACTCCATCAAGTCCGTACTCACTCAAAAAATGCCTTAATGGTGGAACGACAACAAAAGTCGGAAGCAAAGCTGTAAAGCTCCCTCGTCTCAGGCGAGATGCCGGACGAAGATGAGGCCTTACCCTTACTCGCAAGTCCAGACATCATGAATAGCATCTCGATGCTAGCCAGGGAAAGAAGCTCTGAGAGAACACCTCTCCACGCCTCGCCTGAGAAGAAGGGCTCACACCAGCAACAGAGAACTCTCGCAAAGGGATAGGTGGGGCATTAACTATGCCCCACATCCCCTATTTATAACCCCCATACCAGGTGGTTCCCCCCTTGCGGGGCACAAATTTCAAAAAACAAAATCCCACGGACATGATGCGGGTTTCAAAAAATACACCTTTAAGGCAAAGATACCTCAATAATCATTACCAACATTTAATACATATGCGTGCATATCTCGCACAGCAGTAATGCCGATCACTTCCCTGCCAAGTGCGGTATTTTTGGCCTTAACGCCTCATCGTAACGGTAATTAATGCCGATCTTGTCAAACAACAAGACAAAATTCAAATCCCGCAGTAATTGGCCATTAGTCGCGGTAATATAACAGGTAGACGCACCTCAAGCCGCCTCTTAAGGTTGACAGTATCACAAGCGGACGTGCCTCAAGCCGCCTCGTAAGGTCGGTGGTATCACAGGCGGATGCGCCTCAAGCCACCTCTTAAGGTCGGCAATATCACAAGCAGATGTGCCTCAAGCCGCCTCTTAAGGCCGTTAATACCACAAGCGGGCGTGCCTTAAGGCCGACAGTATCACAGGAGGATACACCTCAAGCCACCTCTTCAAGCCGACAGTACATAAGGCTGCCTCACCTGAAGCCACTTAACATAACAGGTCTTAAGATCAGGCAAACATAATAGGCGAACGTGCCTCCCGTCACCTCTTAAGGCCGATAGAGAAAACGGGTGTCCACATTCCCATTAATGGCAAAGCCACCTCTTTACTAAAGAGTCGCCTCTTCAGAG
This sequence comes from Thalassia testudinum, assembly GCA_037157565.1. Lineage (NCBI taxonomy): Eukaryota > Viridiplantae > Streptophyta > Magnoliopsida > Alismatales > Hydrocharitaceae > Thalassia > Thalassia testudinum. The sequence continues at coordinate 9,368,348 of JAZHRO010000059.1, read as the reverse complement.
ACAGCAACACCAAAAGCACCTTGACCGCTCAAAATTCCAATTCCCACTCCATAACAAATGCTCCCCCGCTTAAATAAACAATCCAGACAACATTTAGGAACATCACCTATCGCAGAGTTTTTACCACTACACTTACTCTCTCAGCAGACATTCACTAGCTAGAAAGTAAGGGGCATGTGACGAGGGACAAAACGTACCCTCGAACTTAAAACTCTGCAAAAAGCCCAACAAGAGGTTCGATCACCCGAAAGTGTGGATCTGACCTGCCTACACCCGAAAAGGCTCAGATACTAGCAAGTCCCGAGGGACCCGACCCGCCTAAGGATCCAACGCAAACCAATGGCCAGGAGACAGCGAAAAAAGTCTAACACCACAACTAATAACCTGACAACATACGTATCCTAGCAACGGACGTATCCAATTAGAAAATCTCGCAAAAGGATCGATCTCAACACTATAAATAATTAAGAGAGACCCTGGAGGCCCTCTTTCAGGCAATCTGAGAGAAAAAAGAGATTATATTTTTATTCCTTACTAGTGAATATTTAGGAGCACCATCCTCCCCTAGATATATACCTTTTCATAGTGAAATTGAGTTATCAATCCTCCTATCTTAGTGTGATGGCTTAGATCATTGAATCGACTCCTCTAATCACTTAAGAGATCTAATCACCCTGATATGATGAGTTATCTTCCATGATAGGAGATAATTTAAATCCTCTTTGGAGTTCTAACTAACGTTTTCCCAACCTTTGTTCGTTCTCAGGTCATGCCAACCCCTCCCACTTAAACCCCGTTCCTCTTGTGACCAAAGGTGTCCCTCTTGTCGTTGTCGTTCCCAAGATGTCAATCTCCTTCTCGACACGCACCTCCAAAACCCAATGGACGCAATGTCCTTTTCGACCCCTTCCCACACGCATGATTCCCACCCCTATGTACGGCCTTGGCACGGTGTGATTTGGCAACCCTGACGCCCTCTCCATGTTTGAACACGCCAGCTGCGAGCCCTATCTAGATTTGTCATGTTGGCTGAAAGAAAGGTGAGCAAATAACCATTACTACCTGTAGCTTTATCCCAAGGGTTCTAAATTAATAATGGTACAATCACAAATGAACAATTACTAACATGGTCAAATATTTCACCGGGTATTCTTACTCTCATCTCACAATTATAGTTAGACTATAGCCATGATAACGAATAATTATTGATAAAACACAATAATTATTTCTATACACAATAATGATGCAACTAGAACATGATAATTATGCAACAATTACATACAAATTACTATCACAATTAATTAATTAAAAACTACTATTATTATCTAATAATATTATTAATAGTTAATTAAAATTCATAATAAAATTATACTTGATTAAGCACATTTACCCATATTAAAAATATAATTAATGTGACTACTGTAATTTAAATTACCATGGAATTTCTGACATTAAATTAATTTAACATAAACAAAATAAGAGAAACTAACTACCTATCACTACAAGGGCAAATATATCTTTTGCCATCTTACTTTTCATTCTCACCCCCATAACCAAGTAAGCATTTCCTTTCACATTACTGGTTAACCCTCATTCAAAAAATACAAAGAGGGACTTACTCTTCTTTTCAAGTAAACACAGAAGTTATCCTCAGTTGCAAAGATGCTAACCCAAATTAACTAATCCGAATCGTAAACTAACCCTTACATTGTTGTTAAATACCCATCAATCCTTTTGTCGGGAGATTGCACGTTTGGATTCCATGCTTTGCCCAGTCAGACGCCAAGAGATGCTGGATAAAGAAGGGGGTAATGACCTAAACTCACTAACCACCCGCCCTCCCAGCAACTTCTTGGTCATGGGATCAGTTTTGTGTCTCCATAAAGGCACATTCATGTTAGGAATTACCCCCCTTAAATCAGTTTGCCATTTCTCTTGGCTTTCAATCCAGCAGGCTTAGCTAAACACGGGACGGAACTCAAGTCACTCATCTCCCCTCTTTTAACTTGTCAAATTAAGCAATAACCATCAACTTATCCTCACTTCTAACCCCCTATTCGGTAAACAACAATAGTTGTTATCCCCCTTTACCAGGTAAACACCAATAAAGATTACTCTCCCTTTCTATACCTAACCTGGGTTAGCAAACTCCCAACATAAATTAACCATCGAAGTGGACAATACTTATAGCATTGTTGAATACCCATCGGTGCTTTGCCCAGAGATTGCACATGTGTGCTCTACTCTTGCCCAGTTTGATACTAGGAGATACTACAGCCCCGTTTGATAAGGAAAATAAGTTCGTGAAATAAGTTGAAGGAGTAAAATAAATGGTGAAATAAATAAGTTAATCTATTTAGACATTTTGACGAATTAAAGTTATTCTATAAAAAAGGTGAAATAACTTTATGTCGGGTAAAATCCGACGTAAATATAAGATGGATTAAATGATAGATTAAATACTTAACCTAACAATCAAATACAGCCTAAGCCATAAAAAATGATGAAAAAAAACAAAAAGGCCTTGAGCTTAACAGATATATTTCCCATGCAAGTCCATGTGCAGAACCCACTGGCCACGGACCCCCAGATTTGACAATGCAAAGAGATCTAAACTATTGAATTCGCAAATAGATGAGAAACGAGAGAAGACATTCCACATGACCCAACAGAGCATCTTAATATGTACCTTACTGTACATGCGAACGGAGCACCGTGTGACGTCCCAATGGTGGGCAGGTAAAACAGATCCCTGACCTCTCCCTGCAAAGGAACGACGTTGATAAGGTACTGTGGTGTTGGAAATGCTGTGGTCAGATCCAAATGATACTGCGGATTCAAAAGTCAGAATAAACTAATATTTGCAATTATTTGGTATCTTATAGAACATTACACCTCCACTGCACCCAACCCTAAATTAGCTACGCAACCTTACAGAGGAAATGAAAGTGAGCCCAGCTTCTCAAAATCATTACTGCATTTCAGATCAGTGAGATGACAGTCAGCCCATTCACCTATGGATTGCAGAGAAGCAGCTAGCATTTCACAGGTATAAAGCCATTCCCCCAGTATCAATTACTCCCTTGGTACCTCAATGTCCCTGTAGACTGATTAAACCAATGTCTCTTGGCATACCCCACCGAGAAACAATATTCACTGTAGTTCAGAAAGGTGACAATGGGTTCATCACTGCCAGGTCACCCTCTAGAGACTGTCTGACTCCATGTCAGAACGAATATGGTCTTCAATCTCGTAATATCTCTAACAAACGGTAAAATAGTCCACGCAAAGAAAAAGTATAAAAAGCAATTCATGATTTACCAAAAATATGAAAACGAGCAAGAGACTCATAGCATAGTAACTGTACTGGTTGGGCCATATCTAACTTACAGGCAAATCCTTGACTTGGAATCAACTCTTTTTTCTCTTGGAAAGTCTCACCGTATACACCTTTCCATGCCTCCAGACAAGGCATCTCCATACACGTCAAGCACATGCCTATGTCCAGGAGCTAAGCAATTAAGGCGCATGCCCAAGTCAAATTTGGTGACCTTTTTATTTTTTTCTAATACAATTGTTGAAGCATGTGCCCTTAGAAACCCATTTTCTTAATGAATTGATTCATCTTTTTGTGTTATAAAATTGTGTGTGTGTGTTGAAGAATATGCTGGGTTATAAGTTATATGTTTTATTTTCTTTTGGCTGTCATAAGGAAGATATATGTTTTAGATTTCTTTTGTCTGTTATAAATAGAATATGCGTTTTATATTTCATTCAGCTAATATACTGTGCACCTATATTCTATCAGATCAGGTGTGTCCTCCCTTAACTGATAGGGATGCATTGTGCCTTTGAGCGCCTTGCATATTGTACACAACTGAGGGCCTCACCTGTTGCTTCACATTGCCTAGTTTAGCATGAGGAACACTAATTTACAGGCTGGAAAACTCAGGGATAGTCATTTTGGAACAGGTCAGTGGAGCTTCAGGGGTAGTTTATTTACAAAAGAGGAGTATAAACTTCCCCTTACAAAGCCAGCAATTTTACAACTCTTACAATGAGAGCAATCAGCACTCACAAGCTTTGTGTGTGTGTGCGCGCGCGCGCGTGCTGGGTCTGTTGTTTTGTTTGCATGTAGGTAGGTGGACTACAATTTTTAAATCTCAAGCATCAACAATAAGATTGGACTATAATCTACTTTGAAAACTTAAAAATTACATCAAGCCAGGCAATTGCAATTCCACCATCTCCACCAAACTTGTATGTAAATTTGACCATCATTTATTATGCAATAGCATTCCACTCTTCAAGTGATGACCTATATTCTCCAAGCTTTCCCTCACCACTCTCTGCACCACTGCTACCATCTTTTCGTTGGCACTTGACATTCCAGTCATGGGCAAAACCATCTCCCAGTATGATTACTTCTCAAAAATTTACTCACTATTGGTCGGTGAAGAGTAACCTGATCTATGATGGGAGAGAAAACCATGAACCAATCTTGAATACCAAATTCCAAATGGTGATGATGGATTTGTTTTCACCAAGCTATACTCTAGAGACTGGTGACTCTGCTGCAGAGTGAAGATAGCCTCTGAATGTTTCTTAGGAAGGGTAAATAATGTCTTAAAAAATGACAAAGAATGCAATCCCAACCCACAAGTCTGCCAATGGAATGAAGGAATTGAAAATAGGATAGAATACTTTGCCTGAAGAGGTGGTAGAGAGAGAAAGTAAGATGGAACAGAAACACAACGATAAGAAAACAAATCCCTCCTAAGGACATTGTAATTGGGTCCAATTTCAAATTATATGCAATTTCTTGCTTCAAGTCAAGGGTCCCACTTTGATGTTTCCTTTGACCAGTATAGGACGAGAAACACAATTATAGAAGCCAAAAATTCAAGACTGGTCAACTTTTTGACTAATGAGCCATACAACTCCAGAGGTTTTACAAAGAAAGACTACAAAGTTCAATCTATACAGATCAAACCATTTTGCCCACAGCAAGAACCAGCATAAACCTTACTTTCAGGAGGAGGCGGAGAAGAAAAGAAGAAAACCAGAGCAAACCTCATCAGAACTTTGATAGACGGTCCAGACTTATTCAAAAACCTTTTTACAACAAGAAGGTACAAATAAAGTTAGAAACAAATTGCTACAGCACAAGCACCATTATTTTAGAATAACTCTAATCTTTTTCAGATGCTTATAGATTAATATATGTTAGATATCAGTTAACTTATCACTATTATTCCTTTCAAAAAAAACTTATCACTATTATTGCAGATTACATAGTTACCCCTGAATATCACCAACACAACTAACATATTTTAAACATTGATTTTCCTATTGTCTGACTTTTTGGACTTAGGTTGCATCCTCACAAATTACAGGCCCGACCCCGTAGGCATAATGATCTCCAATTATAAGTAATTTTTATTCAGAACCTTAGAACCACTCGACCATGGGACATGGGCCTGCATCACAATCTCGTCCACATCTGTGGACATCTCCTTACAGGACCTAAAATCGATCTTATCTTGATCCTGACCCGCACCTATGAATTCTTAATTTCTTTGTTTGTATAGTTGCCTAGCTAAAGGCAATAAACTTAGCACGTATACAATCTGTTTTTATCTCGAAGCTAACCTGTTAATCACGAAATTTAGGTGCTTTCTTCTCTACTCCGCTCTTTTTCATTTCTTTTTAATATAATGAGGACATTGCGTTAGATAGGCGTAGGGGAATGGATATCATTATCTAAACTATTTTGTTAGCTCCGTAGATTCTTCCATTTTCTCTTTATTCAAAAATAAATAAATAAATTAGGAAAAGAGAACTCGAGCATTAGAAATTTGTCAACTTTAGGAAATGATACGATAGGACCTGAACACTTTGACCTTTCGAGTCTTCGGGCTTAATCAGCCTGGGTGTCCACTAAAATGTGAACTTGATTCTCAAGTCCTCGCCATTCGAAAAATTCATTTCTAATTAGTTAAATAAGTTGAGGTGATAAGTGAACTTATCAACCCGCCCTCTGATTTGAGGAGACTTATAATTTAAGCATCTACACATTATTTGCACTAACTCACTTTTTGGTGATTTTAACGAAAATTAGGTAGCTAATGAACTTCCTAGGGTAATATGGTTGGCAAGCTATCGTGAATAATAGCCCATTGGCCGATTGTCCAGAGCTCAACTACACGACCATTCTCATTCTACTGCTTTTAGGTAAATCTTAGATCAAGGAAGCCACCGACTAAAAAAAAAATTGAGAAATCGAAAAGAAAAAAAAATAAAATAAATAAGCCACACTTCACCGCACAAGTATAACTGGCAAGTTGTCGTGAGTAACAGCCCATTAGCCGGTTATCCAAAACTTAGCTCACGAAATGCACATTTAATTCTAAACACTTATGAAGAAGTGGGGAAGTAGAATAAGCTAAGGAAATACACACTGAGTTTGCCCTTGTGTTGACCCCATAAAAATTAAAAAGTAGGGAGAAAGCTACCGATCAAACAGATACACCTTTAGGCAAAATTTCTTTTCAAAGTCATCTAGGATCAGATCATTTCCAATCTATCTAATCTACTTGCAAAGTAAGAAACAGAAAGCTGAAAGGATGGCGACAGGAGGGGGGAGCAATGGCAATGAAGGATGGACAACTTGGAGGTCTAGGGCTTGGAGGAGAAGGGAGTGGAGGGGAGACTCCACTACCAGAGACAAGGTTACGGGCATGGGGCGTATGAAGGGGGTTGGCCTAGGGCTAACAACGAGATCTTGTGCTTTCGCTGTTGAAGGAGGGGACATATGGTGGCGGTGTGCCGATTCCCCCTGGTGTGCTTGGCATGTGGCGGCCATGGCCATAAACGGGTTTCTTGTGTGTCCAGTAGAGGACAATCGAGTGGTAGGGTTTTTACGCGCACCAGAAGTACTTTGAATGAGGGTCCACCACCGCCACCGCCCACATACGAGGGTCACACGGTGGACGTTGAAGTTCCCTTGACGAAGGACATCAGATCCACTGAATTGGTACAGAGAGGGGCCTTGATTGGAAAGGTAATGACCGCTAACCCCATCCTGGAAAAGCTTCGCCAACCGGTAAACTCCCTATCCCTATCAACTAAAGGATGGAAGATTGTTGTTTTATCCCCTACGCAATTTGTGGTTTTTGGTTTGGGGATGATCGATGTCGAACGGCTGCGATTTAAATCGAGTGTATATGAAAGTTTGACGGTGATTTGGAGATTGGTCTCGCCGTTTGATGGGTCCCTACCTAAGCGGCCACCTCAAAGAGCTGGATCCAAGTCAGGGACTCTGGGAATCAAAGGCCTTCCGCTACATTTGCGATCAAAGGAGGTGGCTGCATCCATGATTGCAGGCTTTGCAATATTGGCAGAAAATGCAGAGGTTGGACTAAGGGAAGGTGATGGTCGATCGTTGAATGTTTTGGTGGATGTCTTCAGGGGAGGGTCGGTACCCGAAAAGGTTATTCTTAGGTGCGGAGGAAGTTCTTGGCTACTTCAATTGGTTTTTACTCCTGGTGATACAATTGGGCTGGGGCAATAGGTTAAGACGTCTTATGTTGAAGTTGTGAGAGAAGACAGAGGCCTAGAACAGATGGGACGAGAAACCCCCGATGAAGCTCCTGAACCCAAGAAACGCAAGGGCTGCCACCATCTGGAGAATAGTGAAGAAGTGATAGAAATAGTCCTGATTGTGCAAGCTGCGGATGATGAGACACTATCTGATGGGGTGTTGCAAGAAATCCCTATCAATACCATGAGAAGTTAGTCCAACCTTAAGGCCGCGGAAGGGTTGAAATTTGGAGTAGGTTCATCATCTAAGGCAAGGATTGGAAGGCCCCCATATAAGCTTAGACAACGGCGTCCCACCAAACAAGTTAAGATGGACGAAAATGCCATAGCTGCCATTCTTAAAGTGGGGAAAGTTCAGGCCCCTAAGAGTGTGGGTGTCCAAGGAGGGAGATGAGGGTCCTCTCTTGGAACATGCGTAGGTTGCGCAACAGAGTTCGGAGGGCATCCCTCTCAAGATATTTAAGGGAGTGGGAGATTGAATGTGCGCTTATACAAGAAACGCATGTAGAAAATGCAAATGGGGGGATGTGGAACGAGTTGTTAATGTCAGGGATAGCAGACTGTGTGACCCTAAATTCCCAAGGTAGATTTGGTGGTATCATCTTCTGGTGGAGGAAGGCTTGTCTGCAAGTGATGGAGATTCATAGAGCTAGACGTTTGATAACCTGCAAGTGCAAGAAGACTCAAGGGGAGGATGTCTACTTCATCACTGGGGTTTATAGTCCCTGTGACGCCTCCGTCAGGCCTGAATTGTGGGAGGATCTATCTGCAACAACAGAGCTTGTACAAGGGGTACCTTGGTTTGTGGGCGGGGACTTTAATTGTGTGTTAACAGGAGTGGACCGACCAAATGGAGTGATGGATAATGCTTCTCTTGGTTTCCAGCTGATGGTACAGAATTTAGGCTTGAATGAATTCCCATCATCTGGAGTGGAGTTTACATGGAGGAATGGAAATGGCTTGATGTCGAAGATTGATAGGTTCTTTGGGAATACTGACCTGCTGGAGAGATATCATTTATCATTGATTTCTGGACTGGAACGTCCATTTTCAGATCACATACCATTGGTCTGGGATAGTGGTGAACAGGTGCATTCAGGTCCTTCAAATTTAGAAGGTCGTGGTTGAGAAAACCAAGCTTCCATGAAATGCCTGAGGGGTGATGGAGGGTCAAACAGGTTGAGGGGTCAGCTACAATCAGACTAGCCTCCAAACTGGCTGCCATGCGCGCTATGCTTAAGGAGTATGGGGCTGTGATTTCTTCATTAAGAAACCAAAGGCAACATGAGGCTTTGATGGAACCTCATTGTTTAGATGCAAAAGAAGCCACATCCCCTTTATCTGATCAGGAGCTTGACGCAAGGAGTTAGCAGAAGGTGGTACTGGAGGAGGACCTAAAACTTGAGATGGACTGGCGAGAACGTTCAAGGCAGCTATGGCTTAAACAAGGGGATGCCAACACAAAATACTTCCATCATGCAGCAAGTTCACGTAGGAGACATAATTTGATATCTTATATTATCAAAGATGGGCAAAGATTAGTGTCTTTCCAAGAAATCAGGTCTGAAGCTGTTAAATACTTTAGGAGACCTCACGGGCAACAACTAGGGGCATGTGGAGAATGGCTACTAATGTGGCTCCTCGAATATTAGATGAGCAAGCTAATAGGCTGGTTGCAAGTATATCTAAAAAAGAAATGATGGATGCTATAAATGAATTGAACAATGAAGGATCACCTGGCCCTGATGGTGTTCATTTTTTTTCTACAAAGAGATGTGGAGTTTACTTGGTAAGGAAGTGATGGAGGTGATTTGGGAATTCGAGAGAGGGAATTATGGTTTTGATAAGATAAACCAGTCATACATTTTCCTACTACCGAAGAAGCAAGGTGCTGAAAAGTTCTCTGATTTCAGACCTATTGCACTTTCGAACTCCATTTACTTGGTGGTGAGCAAAATATTAGCAAATAGACTGCGATTGGTCCTCCATGATCAAGTCCATCCAGTCCAGTCTGCGTTTCTTCCTAATAGGTCATTACAAGAGTCCTTTATTATGGCCCAGGAGACGGTGAGTGGCTGGCACAGGAGGAAGTGTAAAGCCTTCATGTGGAAGGTGGACTTCCATAAGGCTGATGATTCAATTGCTTGGCCACTCTTGTAGGAAATGTTTAAAAGAAGGGGCTTTCCTCGTACTTGGATTCAATGGATGAAGAGGTGCATTACCACCACTTCCTTTACTCCTTTGGTCAATGGCGGGCCTTGTGGGGCATGGATACAACCACAGTGTGGAGTCAGGTAAGGGTGTCCACTTGCTCCATTGGTATTTAATCTTGCGGTCGATAATCTTGCTAGATATGCATGCATGCTATCTGAAGCCAGTATTATAAGAGGCTATTCCTTATCCATGAGGGGATCCTTGGCTCCTGTGCTCTAATACGTCGATGATACGATCTTTTTTGTGGAAGGGGTTGAATCTGAAGCTCAAGCTCTGAGGCATATGGTGAAGCTCTTTGGGGAGATCTCTGGTTTGAAGTTGAATGGAGAAAAATCCTCTTTAGTTTGCTTTGGGCTCGCTGATCAGGAACAACATGCTATCTCTTCTATTTTGGGTACGCCACGTATCACACTTCCAATCAAGTATTTAGGGATGCCACTGAGATGCTCTAAATTACAAAAAAATGATTGGAATATTCTCTTTGACAAAATTTCTGTGAAGTTAGAAAGCTGGAATAGTCGATTCTTATCAAAGGGTGGGAGACTCATCCTGTTAAAATCTATTATCACTTCTATTCCAATTTTTTACTTCTCCATGTTCAAGGCCCCCAAGTCCATTTGGAAACGTATTGATGTGATGCGGAAGCGGTTCTTCTGGAAGGGGGCTCGCCATGAAGGAAAGTTTATGCAACCGCTAAAATGGGAACTCTTATGCTTGCCTAAGGAGTTTGGTGGACTGGGTATTAAGGCTTTAAAAGAGTTTAACGAGGCACTGCTGCTCAAGTAGGCTATTAAAGTCCTGAATGGTGAAGAGAAGGTATGGCCTGACATCATCAAAGACAGTTATGGTAGCTCCAATAGTGCACTGAAGAGGCTCTACCCAGCTCAGTCTTCCACGTTTTCACGTTCTGTTGTTCAGGCCTTGAAGAATAACTGGTATCTGCTACAGCCAGTTTTAGGAGATGGCAGTGCGTTTAGCTTTTGGAAGGAGGAATGGTCCTGCCTTGGTATCTTGAAAGATGCATATCCGAGAACGTATATGGCTGCTGTGGATAGGGACTGTGCAGTACGCACCTGCTGGTCTGAACAAGAGGGTTAGCGTATTTCAGGATCTGAAATTAAAAGGGAGGGCACTCGTTTAGGTGAAGAGATGCAGAGATTGATTTCAAATCTTCAAAACTTCAAACTGAGGGCTGGAATGGAGGAGAGCTATGCGTGGAATGGTGTCTATACAGCGGCGCGTTCCTATAAGAGGATTTTGGAATCCAATAGAGCTATGGATGGGGATCCAATTGGAAAAAAAATTTGGCTCTTGAAAGTTCCATTGAAAGTCCAAATTTTTATATGGTTGTGTAGAAGGGAGGACCTGATCACTGGGGAGTTGAGACACAGGAGGATGGAGGCTGATCTACATGAGTGTCCTTTATGTGGTCTTCATGTAAACAGCGTGGGGCATATTTTTTCCAAATGCTTGGTTACAGATGCGATATGGAGAAAAACTTGTCATGAGCCGCTTCCTACTTGAGACACTTTATGGCAGAATTTCCTAGTGTGAGACAAACCACATATGTCTAGGGCAACGACTATGTGGAGTGTATGGAGGCCGAGGAATGCGAGGTTGTTTCAGGAGAGACCAGTCTGCATTATACAAATTGTAAATGAGTCCTGGTCCCTCATACATTTATGGGGATCTATTCTGTAATGTCCCTTGTTCTTTTTTAGATAATGAATAAAATGCCCCTCTGGATTGCTATCGTGATTCGATAGCTTTCCTTTCTTTTTCAAAAAAAAAATTCATCTAGGGTAGTAGAAACATGAAGTCCATTCTGATTGTTGATCAGTGAGTCTATCACAGTCACAAAAGATGCTTAGAACTTAGAGTTCTTTTCGAGTCTTAGGTGGGCTGGGTAACTATAGAAAGCTTTCCCGAAACTCTAAACTCAAAAATCCACAGAAATTAGAAAAGAAAAAAGGAAAAAAAATATATTTACTTTTGAATAAGGCGAGGGCTTGGGCAATCTGCATTTTGGCAGACACGAGCGTTGTCGAATCTCTGTAGTTCAGGTCTTTAGTAGAAATTTCTTAGTGTTAAAAAATAACTATTGCCCAACTAATTTGATCCCAATTATGTTTATAAATAGCATATAGTATTGCTAGGGACTAGCAAAAGATAGCCATGGGGTGTGATGTAGACACATATTTCACATAAATTGTCTATTAATGCGTGTTAAAATTGTCTATTAATGCGTGTTCTTAGGCTATAATTATTTATTCAGCATTATAAATATTACATAACATACATCATTCTACATTTAGAATATATTGTATAAATTATACGTTAATTTACCCTTTTTATAATCAAGAGACAGGGCGATATTTATCTGAACCTCAGATTGAAAATCAAACCATACGAATTTGATCAGGACGACGATCGAAATCCAACGCCTCCGAGATCGCCCCGATCGGACCTTCGTAGCATCAGATGCGATCCGAGGAATATTAAAGGCCAAGGGGCAAGGTGGTGCAAATTCATACCTCAGATGACAAATCCAACAGCATGGATGGATTCGGATTGACAATCGTAATCCAACGGTGCGAAAATCAATCCAATCTAACAACCGTGGCACCATCTATGAGTAAAAGAAGATGGACAGCCACGATAACGCCATGTGGCGCCATCATAGCCGCCCAATGCCATCGGGTTTCCTCTTCTCATCAAGCTCCCTTGATCTCAGCCGTTGGATCTTCATCCAATGGCTGAGAACACGCCGACGAAAAAATCAAAAATGCGACAAAGAAGGCGACGTAGCGCATTGGTCGAAGCCTCTACGCGAACAGTGCGACGCCCGATCAAATCGCAGCGGGCGGATTTAATCCGCAAGAGGCACGGATGAAATTGGATCATCAGATGTGCGATGGACAGTTAATGGAGCGATGACATAGCATGACACCAAGCTCCTGATGAACGCGCGTGATCATTGATTTAAATGCCGACGGCATGCCGTTGGCAAGGGCATTTCCGAGCAACGGTCGTGCTGACATGAAGAAAGCGTCGATTTACAGGGATTTCGTCGGCATGCCGTCGGCATTGTCGGCACGGTCGGCATGCCGTCGGCATACTGACGAAATTGGTGCCCATGTCTAGATTGCTATTGATTTTTTTAATTACTTTTGCTATTTTTGTTGGCATGCATCAGCATGCCAATCGAAAAACGGGCATTTCCACGGCATGCCCTCAGCATGCCCACGAAATGCACACTTGGAATTCATCGGCACGGCATCGAAATCGGCATTTCAAACCTTGCGCGTGATGATGTGCCATCAGACACGCCATCGTACGCAAACGCGCGCAATGCATCAAGTTGAAGCGGCCTCACGCGATCTTGACCGTCCGATCGAACTATCGAACAACTGATAGTGGTGCGGCACGATGAGGTGCGAATGCCTGAAGTCGAATGGGTGCCTGAAATGGCTGCTTAAGGAGCGTAGGATCGCGATCGCACGGTCCACGTTTCACGCGCACCTTCAGCAACACTTGCCTATAGCGACACATGCATCCGTCATTAAAGACCTTTATATTAAATTCTAAGCATTCAAATGGCCAAACTACCCCATGACTACACCTACAAAAGAACCACTCCTACCACATATTTCATCATCCCTTCTCTTCTCCTCTCACCCTCTCCAAAGCTCTAAAGAGTTTGTCCCATACACGGGATGTTCCATTAAAGTCTTAAAAGTAATTTTTCCATCTTCTCACCCCCATTCGTGGAGCGCCCGTGGTTGTCCTCTCACCGCCATTCGATAAGCGGATCCCGCTACGACGTCGCCCTGTTCCGTCCTCCGTCCAGCTCCGTTCTCCTTCGTCCAGCATCTCATCACCCTCTTCCGAGCGCTACATTAACACAGCTCATCTTCCAAGCAGCCGTCGAGGAGGATTTTCTCATCCTTATCTTTTTTACTTTCTAATGTAGATTCTTAGCTTTATTGTTCAAGCAAGTAGATGCAATGAACATGCTCCTATAGTTACAAAATATTTGTTCATTCTCTCCTTATTTTCTTTCTCTATATTATTCTCTCTCTTTTCTATTGTTTATTCTTTAAGTAGAATAGTTCGTGGAGATTAATTTCAACTAGCTAATATGCTTTATAAAAATAATTCCAAACGTGATTTTTAATCAAACATTCCTCCCAGTGTTCAACCCGGGACTCACCAAAGTTTGATTATAAATATTATTTGGTAGTAGATTTTCTTGCAAATTCTATGACTTGGATTTTCCAAAACTCAACTTCTCACAACGAAATCTCACTCATCAGGAAATATGGATCCCATGGCAATGATTATTGATTTCAACACTCTGGCAACTTTGGATTCAAGAAAATCAACAAATTCTATACATTTTTACAACCCAAGAAGCTTGGAACAAAGAGGATTGATGATTATTGCCCTATTGCACTCTTTAATGCAACGTATCTTGTTGTGGCCAAGGTCTTGGCAAATAAACTATAGAATGTGCTTTTGCTTTTAGTTGGCCCAATTTAGTCAGCTATCATTTGTGGCAAGTTGTAGGAGTACTTTATTATGGCATAAGAGATAGTAGTAGCTTGGCGAAGAAATGGCAGAAGGCATTTTTTTTTTGGAAAGTAAACTTCTCGACGGCTTATAACTCTTGGCCATACTTGTGACAAGTTTTGATACATAGGTGGTTCCCAGAGCTTTGGATCACTTAGATGAAGAAATGTTGTACAACTACCTCTTTTTCAATCTTGGTTAATGTCAGACCTAAGGAAGGTTGGGTACAGCCTCAGTAACAATTGAGACAAGGATGTCACCTTGCCCCTCTCCTTTTCATTATTACTATGGACACTCATGCCGTGATGGCCTTCAAGGCTTACAGTGGCGGATTCTGTTATGTTTCTATCTAGATAGAGATGGGTCTCTAGTGACACCCATTCTACAAACACAAATGATGCTCTCTTTTTCACAGAAGGTGGTAGGCTAGATGCGGAACATCTGAGGACCTTGATCAAAATATTCGAAGCCATTTTAGGGTTGTGCATCAATCATAATAAATCGACCTTTGTTACGTTCAACATAAGCCTACCTCTTACTGAACATCTGCATGTATCTCTGCTACGACTCTTCCTTTAGTGTACTTGGGGTTGTCGTTGAAAGAGAAACAGTACACAGTTGGCAATTTGCTACCTCTTAGTAAGAGGCTAGAAAAAACATGGTAGGATGGCAAGGGGGTGTTCTCTCTAGAGGAGGTTGTCTTGTGTTGTATTATCTGCAATCCTAATTTTCCGACTACTGGTTTTTGAACCTCCTAAGAAGATTATTAAGAAGATTGATGTTGTTAGGAAGAGAATTTTTTTGAAAAGAGCCACAACATGAAGGGAGGTGCCTTCACCTAGTAAAGTGTGAAGATGTTTGCTAACTAACCAAGCAGGGAGATCTGGGGGTTCTTCATTAGATGGACTTCAGTGAAGCTCTGCTTACCAAATGGGTGATGCAATATGAGCATTCCCTATGGCACTACCAACTTAAGGATTCTTATGGCTCTTCTCTCAGTTGGGAGGATAGGAAAGTTGTTCCACAAGGTTCTTCAACCTTTTAGAGGACATTGTGTGAAATAGAAGGATAACTATCACATTTGTTTGTGCTCGTCCTAGGGTATAGGAAAACATTTAAATTTTGAAGAGATTATTGGACAACATCTGGAATTTTAGCATTGGCGATACCGAGTTTGTATGCTTTGGCTGTAGATAAATAAGGTGTGGTATTGGACATGTGGAATGGACCGATGGAAAGGAACTCAAAGGCTTAGATCCTGCATATTGATGAGGCTTTCTCTACAAATGCTAATAGTCATTCATAGTTTTAAAGAGAAGGGACAATTGACCCCTTGCTCTAGAGCCGAGGAAGTTTTTCAATTAAGGAAGCTTATAAATTAATTAGATGCACCTCGACCAAGGTTTTAAAATTCGGATCGGCCATCGAACCAACCCAACTACGATTTTGGTTTTTAATGGTTTGATCGATGGTTCGAATAGATGATGACATCATCATTTGAACCGGACAAAAGAAAAACGAATCTGCCAAGCTCTGATATGGTTTGTACTAGACCAATCAAGTTAGACCGTAGTTTAGTTCCAAAAAAAACTAGATATGGCTATTAGAAAATGTTATTTCCATATATTCGATCACACCACAAAATAATATGCATGTTTCAGAATAAAAAATATAAAAGGCAAGAATATAACAAATGAAAAACTAACCTTGAAAAGAGGATTTCAAGACAATGTAAGAAGCCAAAAGCCCAAATTGGACAAAAACCCACATTGATCCTCATGACAATCATTCAACCAAGGTTTTAAAAACTGGACCAAACCGACCAATCCAACTGGAAATCGATAGAAGACCAACCAAACGATTGGTTTTTGAAGTGAAGGTCCCAAATTGGTGGAAGCAATGAAATTCCACTTTATCTAATTAAGATTCCAAAATTTTAAGAGATAATGATTGTTGTTGCCTCAATTGGATTTAATTATAAAGCATTGTCAACATATAGAGTGAGGGAACCCTTGTTGCAAGAAAATGTGAACGACATGTCTGGCTACAGTGAAACCTTCACAAGACACTGGCAAAAATTTGACTACATAATCATGGCATATGGATGGATTGATGGACAATAAAGAACCTTAATTAATGTTTTTAGCATATTATCCTACAACTCAATCTTCCGTAAATCAGTTAATGATTTTAACCACTTAAAAACATTTTAGCATATTATCCTACTCAATTAATGATTTTAACCACTTAAAAACATTAGAGTATTTATATGGCTCGTTCAAGAAAGTCATTAAGTTTATGGAACCACAAAATATTATTCATTTTGACACAGAAAATGCAGTTAACTATGCATCTACTGGGAAAATACCTAAAGAAGACTATGGTCATATTAATTAGAATTCTTATGTAGCGTACTACATTAACCTTGTTGAGCATAGGGACTTTTCTATCCATTTTACCATCTTTGAGGTATTTTTATAATTTTTCCAAACCTCTCTAATACAAAAGAGAGGCTACGATTTTTATTTTGAATAGAGACTTTCATTTTCTTCAACATGGTATCAGAGTAGCAATCCTAAGTCGATGTTTTCGTATCCCACCAAATATCCCACCATAAGATTATTGAATCTTCAAGATTATGAAGATTCATTCAACGATCTCATGAATTGGGAGGAGCAGCACCAACGGTAGCACACTCTGCCCCTCCGCCACCGCTGCCATCGCCCCCAACAAGGGCACCACCACCGCTGGAAGTGCTAAGATGGGCCCCATCATAGCTGTAAAGGGCGCCGTGATCTCCCAAACCCTAGCAGCCGAAGAGGAGGTGGTTGGTGGCTCTGCGAGACACGTGTTGCAGGCCATCAACCTTTCCCTCGCCACCTGCAGATCCACTATAGGTCTATCAGTGACCCAGTTAGGGTATGTACCATTCCGATTCGCCGTTTATGATGTCCTCAAGTATATGATGACGTGGGTGTCACACGTTTGGATCATGGTGATGAGTCTTCTCTCACCATTGACTGCAACGATAAGTCTTCTCTCACATAACAAAGAGGTGACATGCTCAACAAGAGGCTCTATCTCACAAGTAAAGGGGTTTGCAGTTGCAACCCAAGACAACACAAGAAAGAAGAATAAGATCAGAGGACGATGGATAATTGATTCAAGTGCTTTTGTCCACCACGCAGGAGATGTGCAACATCTCGTAGATCCCAAGACTCCGTATGAGATAAAGGAAGTTAGGATGACTAATGGGGCCACGACACCTATTACTGCAGTAGGGTAAATACGTGCTTCTCAGAAAATGCTGATAGTTCATTGTGCTCTCGAGTTTCCAATGACTCTGCTATCAGTTAGTTGCATTTGTAAGGACTTGGGGTGCCGTGTTGTCTTTGATGAGGACTATTGCTACTTCCAGGACAGGCAAACAGGAGACATTATAGGTGGGGGTATAGAACGGGATAGACTCTATTACCTTGGCACACCTACATTATTTGCAGGAGGTGGATCCATAGCATCTGACCCATCGCCATGGCACAGGAGACTTAGGCATCCCCGCTCAAGAAGATGCGCCAAATGTATCCCAACTTACTAGACTCTCTCACATTACAATGCGAGGATTGTCATCTTAGGAAGCACCACAAGAGTTCACAGAGGGATGCCGGGGTGAGTGCTACCCCCTTTGCCTTGGTACATTGTAATGTATTGGGATCATCCAGAGTGCCTACTCCAAGACATCGATACCATGCGATTCTTGTGGATGATCATAATCGCCTCACTCGGATTTTTTTGATGAAGACACGCATAAAGATTCCATATATTATTTCGCAATTCTTGGCAGAGGTTCAGACTCAGTATAATGGTACAATTAGAGTCTTCCACAGCAATAATGTCTTGGAGTTTATGCAGTAAGATGTGTAGGATCTCTTTTCTTCCCGAGGCATCATTCACCGGACATCTTGTGCTTACACGTCTCAGCAGAATGGTGTAACTGAGCACAAGCTTCGCCATCTCCTAGACATTGCTAGGACCCTAATGCTCCACATGAAGGTTCCTAAGCAATCCTAGGGAAATGATATCCTCACTGCGGCCTATCTGATCAACCAGGTGCCTTCGTCAGTCCTTCGAGGACAGATTCTTTTCCAGGTGATTTGTCAAGAGTGTGACAGGCCATTTGCTTTACCCCTACGGGTGTTTGGATGTACTTGTTTTGTCCAGGCATATGGCAACCAGGGCAAGTTCTCTCCAAGGGCAGCTAAATGTGTCTTTATTGGATATTCCAGGATGCAGAAGGGATACCAATGTTACGACCCGAGTCGTAGGAGATATGTTGTTACTGCAAACATTACCTTTTTTAAGGGGATTCCTTACTTCTCAGAGGAAGGAACGTCTATATAGGCTGCTCTAGAGGAGACTCAGGTATATCACTAAGGACCGCACACTTTGCCTGATAAGGGGCCTAATTCAAAGTCAGCAGCTGAGAGCAATTCAAACACAGAGGAGCAAGGATCCTTGAGGAGATACAGTAGGGATGGTACTCTCCATCCTCTTTCTCAGTACACAGGTGTTGCTCATCTTGAAGATGGCACCTGTCAGTTTGCTTCAACTATCACTACTGTTGTTATCCCTAGAGATTTTGTCCAAGGTTCACATGATCCTAGGTGACAAGCCACAATGGATGAAGAGATACATGGACTACAGTCACAACAGATTTAGGAGTTAGTACCTTGTCCTGAGGGTGCTACATTGGTGGACTGCAGACGAGTCTACACTATCAAGTATAGACCTGATGGGACAGTAAACCAATATAAGGCCACGCTTGTTGACAAAGGCTTTACACAGACATATGGAGTAGATTACTTTGAGACATTTCCTCCCGTAGCACGAATTACCTCCGTCAGAATTATTATGTTTGTTGAAGTGATAAGGAGATGGCCCATAAATCAACTTGACATTAAGAAACTTTTTTGTATGGTGACTTATCTGAGGAAGTATATATACAACAGCCACCAGGTTACAGCATCGAGGGGGAGCATGTTTGTAGTCTGAAGAAGGTAATATATGGATTGAAACAAAGTCCTTGTGCCTAATTTGAGAGGCTTAGTACTGAGATTGAGAAGATTACATTCCAGCGATCTGCTTTTGATTATTCAATCTAAAGATAGGGTACAAAGGACATACACATGTTATTCTTTTAGCTGTGTATGCGGATGATATGATCCTTACAGGGGATAATGAGAATGGAATTGCCCAGACCAAGTCCTTATTACAGGTTACATTCGTCACAAAGGACTTGGGCGAACTAAGATATTTTCTAGGTATTGAGGTTATACGAGAGTCAGACTTATCTTTGTCACAGACGCAATATACACTTCAGATTCTTTAAGAAGCCGATTTGCTTAGGGCTAAGCCCTCTGGTATACCTGTAGAGTCACCGCCTGCACGTCATTCTGATGAGGAGGATCCCTTATATGATAATGTTACTCAGTACCGTAGTACAATGGGTCACTTACTTTATCTTACAATTACGAGACCTGATATCAATTTTGCAGTAAGTAGGGCTGGCTAGTCAGCATATGCAGGCTCCACGTTATAGCCACTGGCATGAGGTTTGCCACATCTTGAGGTACCTCAAAGGGACAGCAAGTAGAGGGTTGTATTACAGAGACAGTGGCACCCTAGACATACTTGCTTACTCTGATGCAGATTATGCTAGATATGTGGGGGATTGTCGCTCTACTTCAGGCCTTGGTGTCTATATTGGGGGAAATATTGTCTCCTGGAGGAGCAAGAAGCAGAGTGTTGTGGCCCGTTCGAGTGCTGAGGTGAAGTATAGAGCTATGACCCAGGTTGCTTGTGAGGTCATGTGGATTGTATCCTTCCTACAGTATCTTGGGATTCAGACTACTCTACCTATTCCACTATTCTGTGACAATAAATCTGCCATATTATTGCCTCAAATCCAATCTTTCATGGGAGGACCAAGCACATCGAAGTTGATTGCCATTCTGTTCGTGATGTACTAAGTAGCAAGATTAGTACCCCATATGTCTCCTCAGAGCTTCAGCTGGCTGATATATTTACCAAAGCTCTCAAGAAGAAGCATCTGGACTTCATGTGCGACAAGTTAGGTCTTGTAGGTATCTACGCCCCAACTTGAGGGGAAGTGTTGAGCATAGGAACTTTTTTGTCTATTTTACTATCTTTGGGGTATCTTTGTAATTTTTCTAAACCTCTCTAATATAAAATAGAGGCTAGGGACAGATCTCATTCTTGAAAATTTTGATGAATTACCCCTCGTTCAATCTACTATTATTGAGGGGAGGAAGACTATAAAATTCATTTACAACCACAGGATGAATTAAACACAATTTAGCTAAAGGTTGTAGCTAATTTCTTCCCATAAACTCGTGGTTCTCGCTAAATCATGTTTAATTCATCCCATGATTGTAGATGAATTTTGTAACCATTATAGCAAATTGAATGGAAGGCAATTCATCAAATTTATCTACGCTATATAAAGACTCTAATTAATATGATTATAGTGATATTTAACTACATTATCTGTGACAAAATGGACAATATTTTGCAATCACACAAACTCAATGACTTCCTTGAAGAAGCCACATAAGTACTCTAATGTCTTTGGGTGATTAAAAGCATTTTAAGGAAGACTATCCATTCAGGGCAATATGCTAAAAAATTAATTAAAGTTCTCTATCATCCATCCATCTGTCCACTCAAATGCTATGATTATGCAACCAAATTTGAGCTAGTATCTTCTAAAGATTTCACCGTAGTCAGGCATATCCTTCACATTTTCTTGCAATAAGGATCCACTAACACTATATGCAAACAATGCTCTATAACCAAATCCAATTGAGGCAACAACATCCAACATCTCCCCAAATTTTAGAACCTCAATTGCATGAAATGGTATATGTGCCTTGATAAAACACTTTAAAATTTTGAAATTAACATGGATAAGATCTTTCAAAGTCAAAAAGCTTTTTATTGTAGGTTAACTTCCAAGAGTAGTAGTTGGAAGGAAAAAGTTCTTTAAGTTATTGCTATGAGCAATTTTCTTTGATGCAACACTACTTGATGGCTACTTAAGTAAATCAAAAAATATAATTGACTAAGAACCAACAGAAGCAATTGCAAAAGCCTCATCAACTCTCCTTTTTTTCTGTTTGATATAATTCTAAAGCATTCTTCATTTGATACTCCACATGGCTCAAGACATTTTTACATGACTTAGTTTGCCCTTTTTATTTCTCAAGTGCTCCTTAAGTTTATGAATCTCTCCTCAAATGATAATTTTAGGACAGGAATTGTATTTCACCTTAAAGGGCTTGGATGATATTAATGTACAATGATCTCATGCAATATCTTCCTTCCTTCTACTCGCCATTTTATTGACTTTTAGAATAGGATAAGGCTCATTAAGAGCTCCTTCCTCATCTCTGTACATTATTTTGGAAACAAAATATGACAAAACATAATGCTACTACAGTTATCTCTCAGATAACCACCCTCTTATTTTTCAAAAAAAACATAATGCTACTATCATGTTAACATATAAATTTTACCAAGAGATAAAATTATTAAACCACATCATACTATCGTAACATAATACATCTAATTAGATTCACATCTAAACAACATTAAATAAAACAATATCACACCATCCATTTCACAAACTGCAACATAGGAAATTAGTAATTCACATCTAAACACACCAAAAATTCACATCTAATTCAAGATTCACATCTACCAACAATGAAAAGGAGTTGACAGATGAGGGGGAGGCTTGGGGTTGTGGTGGTCAAAGAGGATAAAGGAGGGCATGGGAGGTGTTGGTGGTTAGAGAGGAGGGAGGTGTAGCACAAGGTGGTGGGAGTGGTCGGAGAGGAGGTAAGAGGGGCGTGGGAGGTGGTGGTGATCGGAGAAGAGGCAGAAGGCAAGTAGGAGATGGTGATGGTCAAAAAGGAGGGAGGAGGTCATGGGGTAGTGGTGGTGATCAACCAGGAGGGAGAGGGCATGAGAGTTGGTGGTGGTTAGAGATGGAGGAGGGTTGTAGGGTGGTGGTGGTAATCAAAAAGGAGGAAAGTGGGGTTGTGGGGCAATGGTGGTGGTCAAAGAGGAAGCAAGAGGGGAGTGGGAGGTGGCAGTGGTCAAAGAGAAGGTTGGGGTGTCATGGGGTGGTGGTGGTGGTGGTGGTCGTCGTTGAAGAGAATGAGAGGAAGCAGAGGAAGAGAGGAACTAGCAGAGGTGGAGTAAAGGGAGGAGAAAGGGAACTTACCATCACCAGTGGGCAGGATGAACCGATGAAGCAACAGTGGGAGGGCATCCAACAAGGAGGAGGAAGCATGGAGGGTGATGCTTCGAGCATCTCGTGGGTGGGGATGGTAGGGGGGAGGGTCGGGGACTAGGAGTGGGAGAGTCGAGATGAGAGAGAAAGCAAGAACCTTTAAGAGGCACCAATCTTTTCCTTTTTAACGCAGGGGTGACTAGATTGTCAAGTTCAATTCACCAATTTGCATCGATTGAACCGGATTTTTGTTGGTTCCACCAATTTGGGACCACTTCAAAAATCGGCCAGCCCAGCCGATCTTTTGTCGGTTTCCAATTTGACTGGCCTCTCTGATTCAATTTTTAAAACCTTGATCTCAACTGCTGATGGTATTTACTTAGGAACATATTGTAGCATTATTTGGAAGATGAAGATACCTTTAAAGGTAAAATTTTCTTGTGACTCCTTAATTGGGGAAGGCTTGTTACCAAGACAAGGAGAAAGCAATAGATCCCTAACGCTAATGCCATTCATGCACTATGTAACCACCTCTTTATATGTTGCCCCATTTTGTGAGAGAATTACAAAGGGGATAGTTTGCGAGAAATTTCAGATTAAATGCTTGGGTTGATCTACTACTTCAAGTGAAGGTTGCTACTAGTTTGTGGTCATTATGTCTATAAAGGAACAGGGTCATTTTTAGAGGCGAAGAGCATGGGTGGACAATGTAATAAGGGAAGCTTCATCTTTGTATAATTGCTAGATACAATTTCTATAATTTTTGGATTTAGCCTTGTTTTTCAGCCTATAATAATAAAG
Organism: Thalassia testudinum; assembly: GCA_037157565.1. Classification (NCBI taxonomy): domain Eukaryota; kingdom Viridiplantae; phylum Streptophyta; class Magnoliopsida; order Alismatales; family Hydrocharitaceae; genus Thalassia; species Thalassia testudinum. The sequence continues at coordinate 9,344,845 of JAZHRO010000059.1, read as the reverse complement.
ATTAACCCTTCCATTTGTTTTCCTTGATTAAAAAAGGTTGGTAGCCATCCTTTTTTCTCTTCTAAAAAAGATTAACGAGCTTGATTCATGGTGCTAGAATCCAAATTTCGCTTTCCGTTTGTTTTACTTCGTCTGAAAATGGTATTCCAATTTATCATTCAGATCCTTTCACACCACAAAGCAAGTTCTTTTGATAAGGGTCAAGCTAATATTAGTCAAAAATATTCTGTCTTGTGAGACACAAAATAAAGAAAATGGATCAAAAAAGAGAAGTAGAATTAGCAAACAGACTCAAGATAGGAGGGGGAGAGAGAACTAGTTTTCCATGTTCAAAATTTCTTGAAGAATCATTGTCTAGTCTTATTTTCATCATTCTCAAGGGACAAGGAACCACCAATAAGAAGAAAACTTCCTAGTTACAACCCAATGAAAGGCTTCTTCCTCATTTCCTCATTCAGATTAAAAAAAAAACTGACTTTTCATTATAGTTTGCTTCACTTTCATTAGAGTGTTGATGTCTTTTCGTATTCTTATTTTCATGTCTAACCTTCTATGTAAATTTCTTGATGCATCTTCTTACAAGAAAAAAGTGGACCTCTTAAGTATCCACCTTCAAACTTCAAAGCTTCCAACACACAACCATCTCCATTACCTTTTTTTCAATGGTAAAAAGTAAGGTCACTTTAGTGATCATCCTAGTCCATTAAGGCAATAATAAATGCAAGTACAAAAACAAATAACCTTGGGAGTCCAAGAGCTACTAAAAGAAGCAATCTCCCAAATAGCATTTTCAGTGTACACCCTCTCTTCTTTTAGAACAAAGAAAAAGAGAGGGAGAGAGAGCATTCCCTTAAAAGGCATCCCATGCCTCGGAAGCCACACTACCCACAAGTAGCTAAAGATTTTGCCCTCTGATATCTTGATCTGGAAGATGAAAGACCAGGAGTCAATATATTTTCCCTGTAACCACACCAGAAGCACTTTACCGAATACTGAAGTATCAATCTAGTCACTTCCAACCTCCTTAGTAAAAAAGGATACATAAAAAAAATGTTGCTTGTCTTCCCAACTAAAGCTGTGAAGAGCACAAGAATCATCTGTCTCTGGGAACATTTTCTTTCTATAGACCTACACAAGTAGACTTCCTTTTCTAATCAACTGTTTGGAGAATGTGAGTTGATTTAGTGACACATCGTAAGATATAGACTTTGTTAGGTGTATGGTGGCTTTTAATAGATGTCTACCCCCACATATTCATTTGAGAAGAAATAATAGAGAAACGCATCCATACGAAAGTTTCTCCCGTGATTTTCTTCCTGCTCTTCGTGAATAAGATTTGCACATAAAACCCAAGCATTTATATGATTTTATGCTTTAATATTATTACTTTTGTATTATTTAGATCTGTCAACTTGATATAGAATAAGTCACTCTTAGGTTTTATCATTTCATTGTTAAAAACATTTTCTCTATCTTTTATTCTGGAATTATTGTTCCACAAGGAGGATGTTCTTTTCCTCGATCCACACAACGGCAGAAAAAGTTCAAAGAGCATGCGGGCGCCACCGCTACCAGGGCCTGGGTGGCGGATCAGGGCTTGCAAGGTCCCGCGAAGGAGGCTGCAAGGCTGGGCCTGATGACCCTCGAGGCAATCGAGTCAACCTCCGCTGCGGGCATCACAAGTGCGGTGACGTGGAAGTCACAGGGCATCACACTTCCCACGTAAGAAGTCTTGGCATACCACAACTCGCTCGTCCACGATCAAATGTGAAAATCGGCAGTCCCTGCCCCGCAAACATCGCCCTCGCAAGAAATCCTTGCAAACCGTCCTCCCCAGCTGCTCCGATATCTCGTTCGCCTCCCGCAGTTGCTGCTGGATGTGCGGCGGCGGGTGGTAGTACTTGCAGGTCCTCCCACGAAAGCACGTGCCACACAACGAGTCCGCACAGGCCCTCACCCGATCACCCTCGATGGCGACGGCGGCGATGCCCACTGGGTCTGCCTTAACGCCAGACAGTTCGTGCCGGCGATTGCATTGTTCGTCAAGAGGTTCATCCCACGGACCGTGCTGATGGATCTGGAGCCTGGCACCATGGACAGCGTCAGGATCGGCCCCTACAGCCAGATCTTTCGCCCGTGGTGCCATAAAGCGGCAATGTAGAAGCCTTGCTTGTCGGATGTGCCAGTGTCGCAGAGGTCGCGAAGGTGGACTTGAAGGACCAGACGAAGGAGATGGAGTTGGTCGGCGGCGCCGACGGCGAGGAAGAGGGGCGGCGCTCCTCGGGGTAGAACGGGGCGGTGGCGACTATGCTGGTTCTTCCGAACCGCAAGGGAGGATAAGTATTTTTAAATTTCTTTCGCGAGGTTTCCATGTTGGAAACGTTGAAAGAAAACACAAAAAAAAAAAAAGGAAAAAGAGGAAAGCAAAAAAAAAAAAGCAAAAGAGAAGAACGAAAATAAAAGGAAGACAAAAATAAAAAAAAATAAAAAAAAGAGGAGAGGAGAGGAGAAAATTTCAAAAAAAAATGGAAAAAAAAAGGAGGAAACAAAAAAAAAAGGAAAAAAAAAGAAAGAGGAAAATTAAAAAAATAAAAAAAGATGATGATTATGTTTATGAGAAGAGAGAGAGAGGTTCTTCTCTAATTTTTATTGTTTTTCTTATCATTATTTTCTTCTCCCATACGAGCATGAGAGAAAGGAGTAGCGTGAAAGCCTATTATAATCACCTTCGTTTAGGAGTCCCTTTGTTCAGTCTTAAGTTACGATGGCATTTGAGGTGATATCGGTATTGCTACGGACGTTGAGAGTAGCTAATCATCACATGAGAAACTTAACTCTAGAAGCTCCAAAGTTTCGAGGTAGAGAGAAATTCATTTTCGAAGTCCTTAGAAGAAGGGCCCAATCGATTTCTATATAAGTGATACAGCTTTGAGGTCTTCAGAGGAAGATCTATTTCAGGGATACTGAATGGAGAATCACCAGCACCAGATTTCCAGAGGAGAGACCATTGTCAGAGTCAACTACAGTTCGTCTAGCAGCTCCAACCCACTTTTCCACCTACAAGCTAGAAGCAGTCCAGAAGTTGTGTTCTGTTGTGTAAAGTAAATTTTTTTTTGGTACAAGCTGAGCATTCCACGCTCCAACTTGAGGAGTGTTGGAAAATGTGAGTTGATTTAGTAACAGATCATAAGATGTGGATTTTGTTATGTGTGTGGTGGCCTATAAATAGGCATGTATCCCCCACCAATTCATTTGAGAAGAAACAACAGATAAACACACCCATATGAGCACTTCTCCCGTGATTTTCTCCTCGCTCTTCGTGAATGGGATTTTCACATAAAATCCAAGCATTTCTATTGTTTTATACTTTGATATTATTACTTTCACATTATTTAGATATGTCAACTCCAACCACACAAAAACCTTTACCTTAAGGGTGTCTTTGCCTTCCAAATTAGCTAACAATCACAAGAAACGTCGCCACCTCCATTACTTTACATGTATCTTGATAAGAAATGACCATGAGCATCTGATCGGTAAAAGAACTAAAGATATGTCAATATGCCATGCATCACTTAATCACCAAAATTTAACACGACTTCCATACTCCACCACTAAATCTGCTCACTTCATTTACATGTTACCTAAAAATTAACCATTATTGAGAACCATCAAAATGAACAAGCAATGAAATAACCCATAAGGTAAACCACAAGAACATCGTAATTTGCATGGAAAGTCACCTTGAATGAAAAGGGGAAAAACAATCGGCAATGAAAAGATTTAGCTGCAAACAATAAAGGTATGAATGTAAGTAGGAATCTGGCAGCACTAGCTTTTAGACCTTTCAATTGCTGCACATTGTTGCGGTGATGGTCGTTGGATGCCCAATGTCCCGCAATTGCTGGCTAACGCGAGGACAAAGGAACCGTCTCCTACTTTATAGGCTCTTCATGATATCACCCTGGGGACCGGAGGTGATGGCTGGATATGGAAGCATGGGCATTTCTCAGCAAAAAATGTATATCTTCAGTTTATAAGTGTGTACCCTCCTATTGAACCTATTATTGTTAAGGATTGTAGAAGGATATGGAGATGCATATTGTTGTTGGAGCTTCACTTCTTTATATGGCTGCCGAGGAGAAAAAGGCTATTCACTCATCAATTTAGGAGCAGGTGGCTCCCAGAGGCCAACACTACCTGCTTTGCTCTTCGTAGATGGGAGGATGTGATCCACCTCTTCTTTGCTTGCCCCTATGCAAAACAATGTTGGGTGGGGCTTGGGATTGGTCTCTGGACTTCTCTCATGAAACCTTTCGAGACAGCACTCATGGTTGTATGAATGATCTTGCCACCGATATGATTAAAAGATAATTCTGCTCTAGTGCATCTGGTTGGATTGCAATGGAGCCATCTTAAGAGAGGAGAGAGCTATTTTCGACCGTATGAATAATGGTGTAACTAGCTCTTCTCATTAATGAAGCTAAGGGGTCAACAACCCTTATTAACACCCATTTTCCCTTTTCAACAAAAATAAATAAATAAATAAACAAAGGAATGTAGGGGAATACCCAAAATGAAAAACCAAATAAAGGCATGAACCCATATTCTCCGGTAGGAATAATAAGGAAGAATCATCATTCATCCTAGTTGAAAGAAAGTGACATGATCTCTTATTGAAATCCTACCTCATTTAAAGAAGAGAATGGCATGATCTCTTATTGAGTCATAGTCCTCCTTATATGAAGGTGAAAGGAAGAATTCTAAATGTTCGCTCAAGATGTAACAAAATTAAGGAAAAATAAGAGAACACCACAACCAATCATTTCAAACATCCACCCTCGAGGTAGAGCAAAGAGATCAACGATGATCAACTTCGAAATGCAATATCTAAAAAATGTACGAGTGGCTTCATGAAAATAACTGCAGTTTAACATTTGACAATACACAAGTAGTGCAAATGTCACCTCTCTAGATCATACACAAAGTATAGAGCAACTCACCTAGTCATGCGTTGTCTTCTCATGAAACACTTACCAATGAAGACAACGACTTAATTATCACACTTCATATTTGTAGAATGTGGATAGAAACATAAAGATTTAAAAGTAGATACCTTATCCACATAGACCTAAAATTCAACATAGGGTCTAGCAACACACCAACTACTTTTAACTTCTTCAAGTAACTAGATTGCCTACTACAAGGTTACATAAGCCAATAATAGATTTTTTATGTGCTAGACAACCTACATAATCACCATCCTTGTAAACTACAGCTACCAAATCTCTTCCTTTCACAAACTTGAGTCCTTTTTTTTCTACCAATATCTCAAAGTCATTATAGCAAGTTGAGATTTGTTTGGCATCAACATTGATAAAGGAGACCTACAACCAATGACCGTGAAGGCATCCTATTGATTAAGAAGACACTAGTAAGAACAACATTAGCTCAAAAACCTTTTGGCGCCTCCCTTTGAAACAAGGTCCAAGGAATATATAGAAAACAGAATTCTTCTGCTCACCCATGCCATTCTACTTGGGGGTGTGGCTACAAGACATCTCATGAATAACACCTCTGTCCTGAAAAAAGCCTTATAAGGAACTGAGTCATACCTAAAGACCTTCACCTGAGCATTAAAATGGTTTTCAACCAACATTAACCAACAGTAATACAATTGCAGGAATCTCGGACTTGGTTTCATTGCATAGACAAAAAGTACATCAAGACCAATCATCCATAAAGGTAATAAACTACCAAAAAAAAACAACTGCTTTAACATGCATAGGTCCGAAACATCTATATACACTAATGATCAAGGAGAAATACTTTTCCAACTTAGAAAAAGAAATATGGGTATGCTTAGCAAATTGACAAGTTCACATTCATCCTAGGAAATAAACCAAGAAATAACCTAGAAAAACTCAAATAGCATAGTCATCATGCCACAAATGACTATAGTCCAGTCCACAATGATAATTTCGATAAGCAATCAGTACAATTGTAAAAGCTAAAGTAATTCTCCCAAGGAGTTTGCATAGCCCATTGAGACTAAACAAATCCCTGTCTACCTCTCCATTTCCAAATCCTACAAGACAACTCAATTTTCATGATAATTTCTTGGTAATCTTGCTAACAAATAACAAATTTAACGTTAGATCAAGCACATGCGAGGCATCACTAAGAGAAAAACAATCAAGAAGACTAATACTTCCAATCACTTTCAAACCTAGCGCATCTATTAAAGCCACTTGGTTTTTCCCAAAACCAAGCTTCAATGAAACAATTTGGGATTACCTGTCATGTGGTCTCTGCAGCACCACCATTCACAATCCATTCACCAAGAAGTATCAGAATTTTCATTAACTGTATTCCCTTTAATTGCAAGAGCTTAGTTGAGATTGTTGGTCTCAATGGTCCCTCTCTAGTGGTGATAACTCTAGAAAACATCTCTTGCAACTCATAAATTTGATCTACAGTGGGACCTCTCATCGTCAGCTTGGGCACCACTTTTGATGTCCCTGTGATTTCTCAACACCCTAAAGCAACAGTTGCAACACATTTCCTATTACAACTACTCTGACTACAGCCTATATTCTTATGGTTAGTCTCTCCAAATCCCTGCCTATTTTTTGGGCAAAGAGCCTGAGAGTAATCAACTGTACGTCTGGTCTTGATGTAATGAACGCATTCCCTGATATCCTTAGCACCCTTGCGCAACCCTTTGCCTCCACTTGTTCCATGATTGACAAATGAAAAATGAACCAAGCCCTTGGTATGATCACCATCACCTATAGCCTCATATATAGTCACTCTTCATCAACATACACTTCTTCAATGCTCAATATCTTGGCAAAAATAAGGGTCCAACTTCTTACAGCTTCAAATTCTAGGTTCAAGCCTCCCAAATATGTGGTTCTTCCACTTTCTATCTCAGAAAAGCCTTTAATCTTCAACAAATGACCCAACTTCATTTGCATAACAATCCAAGTCTTCCTACTGTGGATTTTAAGGCTCCATAGTAACTGGCTACATTCATGGTCTTTGTCATAAATTGAAGAACTCTTGCAGAAGATGGCAAATTCGCATCTCTTTCTAACCATACCTGCTCTGCAACGGCACTCATATGTCTTTGGCTGTCTTCTTCCTTGAGATCAGTGACTAGATCTTGGATGACACAAAATTAAGTATCCATGTATTGTCCTCTAGATACCATTTTCAATGACTTGTCTATAGGTGTAGGCTTCCTTGTATCACCAATGTATTTGACACATTCCCTGGCTGAAATCGCCATCTTTATCTCAACTGACCAAAGTAAATAATTATATTTGGCAAACTTTGTGCTACTTGTATGAATATTTAGATTAACTTGACCTTTCAACCTACCATCCACTTTCTCCTCAGATGCTGCCATCTATACTAGAGATGGAAGCCTCCTTAGACAAGACTGTCTTAAAGGTTTGAAGTCGTAAAAAAGCATCCCAGATTTAAGGCAACCCTTAGATCAAGGAAATATATTTGAAAACAAGGATGAAAAGCCAAATTGAGTGCCTAAAAATGGAAATGAACTTGAACAAAGGCCCGGCAAGGCCCATCAACAGGTATTGAACAATTAAGGATGCTACAACACCACCAGGCAACGTCATTGCTCACAATTAGGAACAAAAGGAGGCCCCTACTTGTTGCTTTGATGTGAAGAAGGGTTGAGGTAGGTCACTACATAGCCCCATGCGACATTGATGGGTGGTGGCTTGCGTCATGGTGGACTGCCTCTCCAAGTACATTCACCTCGTGACCATGCATCACCCGTACACGGCCACAGAGGTGGCTTGCATCTTCATCGATACCATCATCAAACTTACATGGGATACCACAAGCGGTGGACAGTGATTGTGATGCCATCATACAAGCAATGTTTTAAAGGAACTCTTCAAACTTCAAGGCACCCAGCTGCAATTTTCTTCCATGTATCATCTACAAACCGATGGCCAAACTGAGGTGGCCAACCGCAGTTTAGGCTCTTACCTCCAGTGCTTTTGTAGCAAGCACCCCCACTCTTGGGTGCAATCGTTCCCATAGACCGAATATTCTTTTTACACACAATAGCATTCTAGCACAAGAATGACCCCCTTCAAGATCATCTATGGCTGATCACCTCCGACCATCCGCGATTATGTCTGAGGTGAGGCACACTCAGAGGAAGTTGCCTACACCCTCCTAGCCAGAGACATCATCCTACATGAGCTCTGTGAGTGACTCCACCACACCCAAGATCGCATGCATTCCCTCAAAAATCACCAACACCAAGATGTCACTTATGAGGAAGTTAATATGTTTATCTCCGCTTGTCGCCATTTCACTCTACGATACTCCTCAAGAGGCCACACAGCAAGTTGTCGCCCAAATACTATGGTTGTTTTCCCATTGTCCAACATATTGGGGAGGTTGCCTATGAGCTCCGCCTCCAACTGGCTGCCACATTCACCCGATCTTCCATGTCTCGCAGCTCAAGAAGCATCATGGCCAAACACCGCCTACTACCACCCCACTTGTGGATTGGCCTCCTCATTATGATCAAGGCCACTACCCGGATCACATCCTTGCCTGCCGATTGGTCCGCTGCAATGACACTCCAACCGACTGGCAAGGTTTTAGTCTTATGGACCGGTGTAGACAAAACCATAGCTACTTGGGAAGACTACCAAGGTCTACATACCCAATTTCCTGCTTGGGCACTCGAGGACAATGCACGCTTTTAGGGTGGGAGCAGTTGATGCACACCACTGACAGCTGGAAAACACGGGTTCTGAGGTGGCAGACGCATAGCCACATAGGGAGTCCCCTTTTCCCCACCAATTTCAAGTAAGAAGGAGTACAAGCCCTGGTCAACACCACCAGGCATTTTGGGCAGCAGTAGGTACCATGGGTGCAGGGGAATTTCCCTATTTAGAGTTTGTGTGAGAGCCTCCCTTCCCTACGCCCAGGTCTAGCATGAAATTGGAAGACTTTGGCTCAGGTAGGATCGGTGTTGTATGGTGTGCTAGGTGTTGTTTGACGGGCTGTCTTGTTGGGTAGCAGATGGGGAGAGTCTTATATGTAAGGAGATGCCATGAATGCCAACAATCAAGCGTTAGCCCCTTTGTTCTCTTAGTCGTCCCATTTATATTGTCGTGGTCGATTGGTCTATCACCCTCGACAGCTTCCCGTAAGAACCCTCGATCCCCGCCTTGGTTGCGTAGGTCGCCACGTCTCCATACCTCTACGAGTGACCCTATCAATCATCAGGTAGCCTTTTGGTCACGCCCCAAGAAATCGGATCCAAGCATCAACCTTGTAACTCACACATGGCAATTAGCAACTCCATCCACGCACATTACTTACTTAATCAGACAGGAAAACCGAACAACGATTTCGAGTCACCTGAAGGCAATATCTCTCGCGGGGACGTTGTCGAACGGGTGGCGTGCCAACAGATGCCTCGGGTCCGCACAGTCCCCACACGCCACCTGCCACAAACACCACACAACCATCACATCGGAGCGTAACCCAAGCCCTCAACTCCCAAGTTAGCAACATCGAGGAAGCACGGAAAGCCACACCTTCCCCCTCTCCGCGACGACGAGCAGGTCCTCCTGCTCCCCCTCCTCCACCGGGGATGCACCTCCGCGATTCGAACCGCCGCGGTTGCCGACATCGCTATCGGATCGGAGCTTCTTGCGGGGATCGGGAGAGGCAGAGGCCTCACGGGTCTCCTCCTCTGACGGGTCGGTCGCGAGTATTACGCCGTCGTCGTCTTCGTCCTCGCGGTGCTCCTCCTCCTTCAAGTGCGGGTGAAGGGTACAGCGCTTTAGAGCCGTCGGATGTTGATGAGAGGAGGGAGGGAAGAAAAGGGTGGCGTTTGAATTGGCGGGAATCGGAGGACGGAGGATGCCCGTTTATAAATAGGAGGGGGAAGGGGTCCGATAATAGAAAGATCCGATGGGCTCCCAACGGTGGGCTCAATGAATGGTAATGTATTTGGACTGCGGGATTTGTTCCGATGAAAAAGATGGTAGCAAATGTTTGGCAAGGCTTCATGTATGATTTATCCTTTTATAGGCCTGTTCTTGACAAAGGAAGGACAATTTATCATTGAGCGCTAAGCCAGCATTTGGTAGTAGATTTGAGGAGAGGGTATCTCACTTAAGAGGGCTTGTAGCACTATAGCATATGAGATTGGGTAGGAGGGTGGGGGGATTGAGGGAAATAGGCCAATTTAATTAACATTAATGTCAAATTATCTCATTACATTACATACAATATATCAATCATTTTATCTCACCACTTATTATATCATCTAAATAAATACTCCTACAATATTTTATCCCATATCACATTTATTCCACTACCAAACACAATCTAAAATGCACAACAATACGATGTGTTGTCATCTTCGTAGAGATTAAAATTATGAATAGATGCTAGGAGATCATTCCTATATGGTAATTTCTTCCATAGTCTTGTGTATCTCTACGATGAGGGAGGGGTTACACATAAAGAGTCTGAAGTCTCTGGGACTCTAAGGTATACTCTCAATTTTGTCCATGATCTTTTTCTTCCTGTGAACCATGTTCTCTTTCATCTACCTTATGAGCTTGCTCGTTGCTTAAATTGAGAAATCAAAAAGAATAAAGTGGTCATGTCCAGAAGTAGAAACAATTGCAAGAATATTTTTCTAGTGCCAACCTTTTGGTCCTCAAGACGAGACACTTTGTTATCATCATAGGAATGGATTCTTGGTTAAAATATTTCACAGCGGGTTGGGTTTCCTCACCAAAGAATCTGAAATTTGATTTTCTAAGGATCTATTATACCTTATATTTTTGCGAGATATTCTTGTAGGTTCTACAGAAAGGGGGTGAGCTTTACGTGATAAGAGAAATAATGTGGAAGTAAAGTAAACAATCATACAAAAGTTCAATCACACAGGCACACAATGATTTTTAGGTGAAAATCCAAATTTAAGTAAAAATCACCACATAAAGTTCTAGGTTTAAAATTTTTCGATCGACCGAGTTAATCAAATCAACTAACGTACTACTTAAACAAGAGTAGTATAACCTCTTACAACAACGTTACTTTGAACGAGAGTAGTGTACCTCAAACCCTCCTCTTCACGGGAAGTATTTTGTCCCACAAAGGAGATGAGAATTTGCAAAGTGAATACCCAACCAAAAATAAAGAAAATAAACAATAACCTATAGAGCCACAAAGTATATGTAATATTATGTTACTATAGGCAAGAATCTCCCCTTATTAGGAACTGCGTAGGCATGATCTCGGCAGAGTATCGATGCTCTCGGATATGTTGAATGGGGTTTGGAAAGCAAGATCACTTCCCTTCTTAATAATTACTTCTCTATGACATAGAGTGTGGAAGTAGTATTACTTGGTGTGTCTAACAAAGGAAGAGTCCTCCTCTATTTATAGGTGGCTTAGAAACACTTAGGAAGGCTATGGAAGCCTTAGGTAGCCGTTAGAAACAAATCCAAGGCTAATAAGGCCGGAATCAAAGTTATTAATGATTCTAACAGTATTATCAGACGTCTAGACTTAAGGTCAGACGTCTGGGTCTTCGTTTGATTCTATGATCAACTGTCTGATATAGAATGGTGGAAGATCTGATTAAGGTCAAATCAAGACGGACGTCTAAAGATCAATTATAAGACGTCTATGAGACAAATTAAACATCTAATTCTAGACGGGTTTCCTTCCTGTTTTGTTCAGACCTAAACAGGGTTTAGGTCTTGTTGGTTAGACAATAGGTTGGTCGCCTAGAACAAAGTCTAAACGTCTGGAAATAGATTTATTGTGGGAATTCATTTCTCGAGGCTCAAATAGCTATAATTACTGACAAAAGTGATTTAGGGTTGGATTGAGCCTAACGTCTATTTATTAGACATCTAGGGATCTCTATGAACATCTAAAAGTGAAAGTATGTCAAATTAAAGGATGATCCTCAATGATTAAGTCTGATAAGCCAACGGTCCTCTAGTTGGATGTCTAGCAAGGTTATAAGACATTTGCACTAAGGGCTAGTCATCTAAAACTGGCAAATAAAGAGCGATTCTCCAACCTAAGTGTTTTGCACATCTAATCAAACAATTAGACATCTTAAAGTCAAAGATCAGATGTCTGATGTCCAGATTAGACGTCTGATCAGGCTGTTTGATGCCTAGTTTGGTTTTCTAAGTTCTCTACGATAAGTCTAAGTATCCTAGGGCTGAGTAATTGTTCTTAGGACTACTATTTTGTTACTTTAAGCTCTTTAATACATAATCTAAGAAAAAATAAAGAGCAAAAGAAACAATGACAAATACAAATTACAAGAACAGAATAGACTTCTATCCTATTCTTCATGACTTCAAGCTCTCGCTCCATGCGAAGCTTATCCTCCTCCAACGAGCTTCACCAATCCACCATGGATGCGAGTTTGAGCTCCTTCACACTTGACTCCATTTGCATTTTCCTGAAACCTTAAACTCAATGCAAATGTTAAATAACAAGTGTTTTGTTATCATCAAAATTAACGATTGTAGTCCCCTTGCACCAACAATTCTATGTTTACAAAGGAGAATAAGTAAACCCATATTTGCCCTAAGCCTAGGTTTCCTTAAACTTGGGTATGGGTGAAAGATGAGTTATCACATACCGTAATCCCTTGTAACCCTCCCCTCACACCTCGCACTCTTTCTACATTTGACCTCCCTTCCCCCTTGCCCTAAAAAAAAGAAAAATTCACTAACCAACATAATCACCAATCGAATGGTATAGTTGTCTTTTAACAACTTATCCCTCCTTTAATCTCTCATTTTCAAGTAAACACCCTAATTTTCCATCCCCAACTTATTCCCACCATATCCCCTATTCACGTAAACACCCCCACGAAATCATCTCAGGTTACATGCCAAAACCAACATGGGATATCTGATGGTAACACCATCATTCGTCATAATTAACTTTAATTAGTTAGAATCAAGTGTTAAATGCTCCTAAATGATTGTCTGAAGATCGCAATTCCATATTGAACTGATCTGTGAAGAAGACAAGAAAATAATATTAATTTTTTTATTTTACCATCCCATCATAAATGCAGATTAACCAAAGGGTTAATCAGGGGTTAACTTAAAATCAAATGAACTTAAATATCCAAGAAGTGGGCTTAGAATAACTGAATCAGGATTTCACACATTTTGAGGACTAAAACAATATTGAAAACCCTAAATATTCGCCACACTCAAATTGAAAGGGCTCTGGTTGAGATAAATTCAATCTAAACCTCCTAAAATTAATTAAAAAATATTCTAAGAGGTCTGGTACCTTCACTTTAACCATCGGAAGCCGTTTTGACCAAAAACAGAGATTTAGACGAGAATTTGCCCTGATTTGCGCTTCTATACAATTTGCATAGTCAACGTGGTCAAAACTCAAATCCAAGTTCACCACTAAATTCCTTGGGTCGAAATTAGGTTAACACAAAAATTTGGACCCAATCAGATTCCATCTTAACCTAGTTTACATTTTAACCCTTCAGTTTGTTGGTGCTAGAGCACCACGATCATTTGTTTTGATGATAACAAAACATGTGTTATTTAACATTTGCACTTGGAGTCCTAGATTTCAGGTCAATTGCAAATGTAGACGTGATTAGACGGAATTCGAGCTCGCATCCAGGATGGATTGGAGGAGCTTGATGGAAAATAGAGGAGATTCGCGAGGAGCGATGGCTTGAAGAAGGAAGGAGATGAAGAATAGGATAGACTTTCTTCTCTTGTACTCTTTGTATTTTTTGTTTCTTTTGTTACTCTTTATTTTTGTCACTTAGATTCATGCTAAAGAGCCTCAAAGTACCCTAACAGTAGTCCTAGGAACACTGACACAACAACCCTAGGACACTTAGGTTTTCTGTAGAAAACTTAGAAAACCAATAGAGGGTTCAAACATCATTTCCAGATGTCTAATTCCCAAATCAGACGCCTGATAATGTATTTTAAGACGTCTAACTGTTGATTCAGACGTCTAATAACATTAGGCTGGACATAGTTAGTTCTGTCTGATGAAATCAGACATCCAGACATTAGACTAGACGTCTTAGGAGACGTCTGATGACTTTGCCAGACGTCCAATTAGTGGACCGTTGGCTCTCTAAGCATACACTCAAGGATATGACCATTAAAGCCTTATCAGACGTCCTTAAGTCCTTCCAAACGTCTGATAATTGACCGTTTTGCCTCAACTGACCCGAAAATCTCTTCTAAGAGATTTTCTAGCCGTTGCAAATCCATTCCCACGAAAAAGTAGGTTTCCAGACGTCCAGACATAGTGCCAGACGTCCTATATGTCGTCTGATGGACTTGCGCTAGAACCCTATTTAGATCTGATTCAAGTCAGGAAGAGACCCGCCCAAAATCAGACGTTTAACCTTTAAATCAGACGTCTTAAAGTGGTCTTCCAGACGTTTGATGCCATAATTAAACGTCTGATTACCCTGTCAGTGCAATGATTGTTCCTGATTTCGGGTTGATTCACTTGGGCTTTGCACCCAATGGCTATGGAAGCTTTTCCAAGCCTTCCTAAGGCCTCTATAAATAGAGGGGAGCCTTTACACACCTAGAAACACAAGACACACCCAAGCAACATACTTTCTACCATTTTGTATCTCTCTTGCTCTCAAAGCTCAAGTTCTACATCTTGAGAGCATCAATTTTTGCGCACCCGCTCTCCCGCCGTAGTTCGCGAGAGCGACGTAGCACCGTCGTGTTGTTCACACATCCGTATCGCCGACGCACTCCTTTCAAAGGGAAGCATCCTATTTCTTATAGAAGCCTAGGTTTAATATTACTCTGTTGGCTCTATAGGATTATTGTTATTTTATCTTTGTTATTTGGTTCGGTATTCGCTTTGCGAATTCCCGTCTCCTTCGTGGGACAAAATCCTTCTCGTGGAGAGAAGGGGTTGAGGAACCCTACCCTCGCACTTGTAGCATGGTTGTAATTGAGGTTGAATCACCCTCGTTTAAAGTGATTCGTTTAGTGGATTTTGATCAACTTGGTTGATCGGAAAATCTTAACTCGAGAGGGTTAGGTGGTGGTTTTCACCCGGTTTGGGTTTCCACCTATAAATCTTCGTGTACTTTGTGTGATTGCTTATTTTGTGAGATTGTTTATATTTCAATTCCGCATTTTTTACGTCACGCTGATCTCACCCCCTTCTAGTAGGATTCTACACAGTTCTCTATTTATCACATAAGAACCCCCAAGTATTAGGTTTCTTTACACATTGCCCCCTACCTTTTGATTTGACCTTACAATTAGGTCCCTTGACCATCTTTTTCTCCTTCGTTCAGAACAGGAAGGCTCCACACCGACAAACCCAACACCTGCCGACTTCAAAGGAGAAGTTCTTCAATCTTCAATCAATTTGGAGGGATTGATTAACAGGTGATTCTGTTACACTTAAGACAAGTCTCAGATCCTAATTGGAAGAACAGAGCTCCGACGAGCTCAAGAAATTTGGAATTGCCAAATTTGCGAATCCTACATGCGAATTCCTCCTAATTGAGCTCGAATTTGACCTCTATATAAGCTCTACATTGTTCCCACATTCAAACCAGTCGATTCTACGCTAGATTCTCTCCTTCCTCCTCTCCAACCGTGATCTCCAACGACTCTAGTGAGCCTCTCCAATCCCCTTCCTCCAGCCACTCGACGGACCAATTGAGCCTCCTAACACCTTCCTCAAGCTCCTCCACTCCCCGTCAACCACCGCAGAAGTTTCCTCTCCCTTTCTTCCTTGTCGAACCCTCCCATCGGAGAATTCATCTCCTTCGAGTCCGACGAGGCAAGCCAACACAAATCCCCCTCCTCTTGTCTAGTAGGATATGTGTTACGACCCAATTCCCGAATCCCTACGAGACACGAGAATCGGACCGACTCGACTAATCCCAAGACCCAGGCGTCTAACGAGAAAGTAACCAAAAGCAATAAAATAAACCACATTCACCATACAAGCAACTAATAGTAACAAAAGTACAGCAGTAAAGAAAGGAACTACTACAGTACACACCACCGCGACAGTAGAGAATTAAAAACAAGTACAAAAATATGAAGTTTGCAATAAAAGAGTACAAGGGTGTAACAGAATACTCACTACTACAGAAAATGGGTACAACAAAAGTACAACTATTGGGCTCTACTAGGCCTAGCACCCTCCGCAGCCGTAGGCTCTGGCTGCTCAACACCTGGTCCTGAAAAAGGTGACAAGTATGACACGTCAACTAAACGCTGAATAGAGTGGCAACCAGCTAGCTAAGAAAAGCAGTAAAGGTGGACAGGTAGCTGTTGTTTTCAATTTCTTTTTTTATATAACTAATTATTCTTTCTTTCATCATTTGGTTTATTTATTAGGTCCTTTTTCTTGATCTCGAATGTTCCTGGTGGAACGATCTTGATTGCAATCTTTTCCGAAAAGCAAAAGTAGCACATGGTGCTCTCCTGACCGGGAGAGTCCCCCGTGATGGTCTTACCTCAGTCAACTACCCCAAGGTCGCTGACAGACGTAACGGTGACTACGGCACACGCGATAAACACACAGGTAGCTACCCCGCACTGGCACGCGGTCAGTCATTTCCGTTAACGGGTGCGCCCCAAGCACAACATAGAACCAGTATAGGGCAGAGCCCTCTCAGTAACAGGGGTCCAGCCCCTCCACAATAACCAAACAGGGGTCTCGCCCCTCCACAGTCCGCGCACCCTCGCCTGACTACCCTGGTTTGTCCAATGGGCCTAACAAGTCGGTGTAGGATGGCTAGCTGAACCCCGGGCCCCGTGGGGTGCTAGCTCTCTCCCTACACTGGTAGCTCTCCCCAATACTGTGTACGCGAGAGCCACAGAGTCGGTACAAAGTGTCCAGTCCTAACCCCAGGTCCCAACCCTAGGGCGGCTAGCTCCGCTCTGCACTAAACAGGGAGACAGTCGCTCTCCTTGGTACTCCATACTCAAGGACCAGCTCACTTCCCCATTTTCTTTCCCAGTTCCATTCTATTTATTTTCCAGAAGCTCTACTGCTAATTCCCCATAGGGTTCGTACTCATATTTCTCAGGCCAAGCCATACTGGGTTTCATCATTTCAGTTTTATTCGCATATAGCACGTGTTTCCTACATTTAATCTTTCTTTTCCAATTTATATACAAGCAACTCAAATTTAGTTTCTAAACAACAGGAATTACATGTAGCAGTTACAAGCAATAGTACTCTACATTTCACAGGCAGCTGTTATCTAATTATAAGTAATTATCATTATTCTATCTACTTATCCTAGACTGCAATTCAGGCATTCAAGACATTCATTTCAATATTTCTGTTCCTAGGATTCATGCCACACCTTAGGATCTATCATTCAATCTAGTTTTAGGTCTTAGGATTCATGTCATACCCTAGGATCTATCATTTATTTCAGATATGCATTAATATTGTAATTAACTAAGGGAAGCCACTCTACCCGCAAAATCGGGAGTAATGGGGGCGTGATTAGCAGGTCCACGTGCCTCCGCAACCTCCAAAGCCGCAACAGAACGAGGTCCTAACACAAGGATCAATTACAAGGAACCACTCAGAATATGATAAAAGTATTACAAACAAGTAGAGGAACTTATTATGAGAAGAACGGAATCTTAAACGTGGAAATAAGATCCCGAACGAACCCTAAACGGGTCAAAATGACAACTCTAACTCAAATCAGACGTCTGGAACATCTTCCAGACGTCTTAAATAAAAGGTCTAGGTCATACCTCACTCTGCACTGCTCCTCAGACGTCCAGAGGTCCTGCTGAACCGTCTAGACCCAGTTCCAGAAGTCCGACCACCTCTCCCAATGTCTGGAGACACTCTCCGCTGTCTGGTGACTCTCCCAGATGTCTGAATCACGAACCTGCACGAGTACGCAAAAATCCCTCAACAAGGCACGCGACAGAGCTTCGGCAAAACGGCTTGCATGGCCGTATTCACAAAAGCAAGCAAAGGAGGAAAATACGTACCTCTCAGTCATCTGGAGATTCCTCCAGACGTCGCTCGCGTCGTCTGGATGTAGGTCTAGACGTCTGATTCTGGGAAAATTTCCCAGAATCAGAACCTCCTTCGTCTTCTTCCCCCAGCGCGCAGCCGCGTCTCGCTCGTCCGCCCACTGCCTGAGTTGCAGCAGCACCGGGGGAAACCTCCCCGGCACAACGCTCCTCCGCGGGCACGCCGGCCAGCCTCGAACTGCTCCAGTGAGCTCTCTCTCTCCTCTTCCCTCTCGCTGCACCCCTCCTCTCCGCCATTGCACCCGGCAGCAGCTGTTGCCCTCTCTCTCGCTCTCGCGCTCACACTAGAGGAAGGAGAAGACGGGTGGGGTGGTGAACGAGGGAGAGGGGAGAGGAGTATTTGTAGGCGTTGGGGGATGTTTTCTGCAGGTCGACGAGGGGAGAGAAAAAGAAGAGGGCGATGGGTTTCAGTCTACGTGCGGCACGCGCGCAGACTCGTGATCGTACGCACGCAAAAATTAATTTCTAGATGTCTGGGAAGGTGTCCTGACATCTGACCAGACGTCTGGACCAACTCCCAGACGTCTTAAAGTATTTTGATGTCACGGATCTTAACAATATGTCATCTTCTTCCCCTTTCTCTAGCATAGGTATAGAATCTTAGAAACTAGTTTTGACCACACACACACTCTCCCCCTTCGTCTTCCCCAAGTCCGACGAGAGCTCCAGTGAGCTCGCGCCAACGATCTACGCCACCAAATGACTTGCTACCACCATCATTAGCTTCACCTCAACTCCATGACCAAAAGCCTTAAGCTTATTGGGCATTTCGTCCACTCCACACCCCCGTCAAAAACCCATGCCTCCACCGTCATCTCATTCATAGTCCACCCTTCACACACCACAATACACCTCCAAAACACCGCCACCACACTCGTTGTACTCCCGTGACCCTTATGAGCGTGTTAGTTGGGGCTTAGGGCCCGTATTTTGGTTTTTAGGTCTTTGCCGGAGACAACTCCATTCCCATTAATCTCCGACTCCGTCTGCCATGATCCGGCCATCAACAACCTCATCACCTCCGCCAATAGCTATGTGTTGCAACAACAAACCCATCCAGACCCTTGATTGAGCAAGGCAACAACAACTATAACTACAATTGCTCGAGAGACGAACCTACTACACACGCGAAGAACATGGCGCTTGATAGTCCCACATCGGGCAACGCTGATTTGGATTTTCATTCATAAGGTTTTTCGTCCATGGACCCTTCGCCCAAGGCATAGGGTCAGGTCCCATACTCACACCTCTATGCACACAGGTCCACTCGCTCACGTAATGTGAGTCGGATCTGTCCCCATGCGCTAAACTGGATTGGTCTGTATTGGGTTTGGGATTGAAGAGAGAGAAAGGAAAGGTTTTCAGAGAGAGAGCGCAAGGTTTTTGCCATTGAGAATCGTGCCTAGGGACTTAGGCAAATTTTGAGGAGGTTTATGCTAAGACACTTAGGTCGTCTGAGTCTTGTCTCTGATGTCTGATTGTGGCTTTATTGAGTTATCTGCTTGAGAAGTTGATTTGAAGGAGTTGAGAATTAAGCTAACTATTAAACATTTAAATTGGCGGTCTCAACCACCACTTTTTTTTTTGGCTCTTTATTACATTTTTGTTGTTTGACTCCTAAGATACAATGTGGTTATAAATTTTGTGATTGATTATTCATTACATATTATTTTTGTGATTACTGATTATCGTGCTTATATTTATATTATTCGATTAGTGGAATGAATTTTAACTTTGCTTCATGTGAACGACCTTGGAACTTACACATTTTTTTAGCATTACAAATTTTAAATGTCGATTCGATTTTCGTCGCTATACTACAACGTGTTTTTCTAAACTACGACGATTATCGTTCAACAATATCCCCTATTTGCAACAATTTAGCCAATGGAATACATCTTGCAATGTAACTTAGGCCTAAGACTTTGTTTGGATGAGGGATGGAGTTTACCCTCGGATAGAATTTAGAATGGGATAAGTTTCAGTGATGTTAGTGTAAGTTGTATGATGAGAAAAGAAAAGTCAAGCCCATTAGGAGTGACCCATAAAACTCAAAGCAAGCTCAAATTGGGTGGGAGGGTGAGTCAATGTAGTAACAAGACAACAAAAGCTAGTGGCGTCGGCCACGGACATCCCGTTAGCATCTCGAGTGGTAATATAATCCACCTAAAAACCAACTAGCTACTCATCAACATGATGCACACGAAACAACTTGTCTACCAACCTGCTCGCCTACTAGAGTCACCCTAAATGGCACACCTGCTTGATTCGCCTAATACTCAAGCGAAAAGTGCTCACCAGAAGGAGCAAGGCCAACTAGCTCACCACCAAGTCGAGTTAGGCACTGCAGAACAAGAAGGGAAAGCGGCGATGTAGGAAATGTAATGATGGCTTGAAAGGTGAAGCGATATATGAGTCAATTACACTCCCCAAAGAGCAACTAATTATTGACTGTCTTAATTATGACCTAAATCTCTTATAAAAGGCAATCCATTTACTCCAAAAAAATGGTAATCACCAGCATTCTACTCCAACAAAAATAAAGTATACTTTGCTAGTGAACATTTGAGGGTTACATCCTCTCCCCACACAAACACCTTTAAGGTGGAACTGATTTACACTTCTCTGTCCTCTTCACTTTTTGCATTATTCGTGCTATCACTTTACTTTTCTCTCAATCGGATCCTTAGACATCGATTATGGTGAGATAATAAGAGTGCATGTGATAGGTGAGTTGATGTATTATAAATTATAAGTTGATGTGATTTAAATATAAAGGAGAAAGTTATAATTTATTTGCTTTATACTTGATATTGAGTTATTTTCTAATATTATTTTGTTAAAAAGTGGAGTGAGTGGAAGTTAGAAGTAATAGGTGAGTCAATTGGTTGTGTATAGAGATTTGAGATAAGATTTTAGTCTCGTTCATGCTATCTCTGTCACACCACCTAATCACTTTTCTTATCTCTCATTCAATATAATAATCCTATAAGAAGGATGCAAGCAATGAAGGTAGCCAAGTTGCTATGTAGTGGGTACAATGGCTTCTTAACTTATCCGACTCTAATAAGCAAGGGGAGCCAATATTAAATGCAATGCTAATGGATAGGAATTTGTTGATGTAGTTCCCAAGAAACTTCAATGACTTCCTCTAGATGGGGGAGAGAGAGAGATTTTGAATTAACTTGGTGACGAGGGAAAAAAAGTCCTCTCATTGGGCCTTACGAACAAGGCCCATTAAAGATAACGAAGATACCTTGGACTGCCTACACGGGCTCGATTTGACTATTTAATAGGCAAGTTCAATCCAACAACTCGACAA
The DNA here is from genome assembly GCA_037157565.1 of Thalassia testudinum. NCBI lineage: Eukaryota > Viridiplantae > Streptophyta > Magnoliopsida > Alismatales > Hydrocharitaceae > Thalassia > Thalassia testudinum. The sequence continues at coordinate 9,323,404 of JAZHRO010000059.1, read as the reverse complement.
GCAGGTTCAATCTGACTACCCAGCAGATAGGTTCAATCCGACCACGCAAGAAGCAGGTTCAACCCGATGACCCGGGAGACAAATAGTCGAGTTCACTAGTTGATGAAGTCTTACTTGCTCAAGCATACTTACTAAGATGTCTTGATGCCCCTGTTTGGCTAAGCCCGCTAGGCGAGCATGCTGTTAGCATCCACTTGAAGGCTTTGGCACAAAAGACAGGTAGGCTAACCATCACTGGCTAGCACACCCATCACTACCATCTCCTTCATCCTTTAACCCTCCTCCTCCTCTAATTGCCACCTACTAGGCCATCCCCTTCTTGTCCTTCTCTTCCACCACACAACACCCACCACCTCCTCTCCTCCTTCTCCTCCACCCACCCAACCACTTCCTCCTTGTCCTCCCCCTCCAACACATAGCCCCCGCAGCACCTGCCCAACACACATTGCCAATGCATCTCCAGCAACCCATGGCCTCACCACCCCACAGCGCCAAGCCGCGGCATTACCTTCTTTGGCAATCACCTTGCACTAGCCCACGACCTCACAATCTTCGATAACGCCTACTCCACCACAATGCACACACCTACTCCCAATCCGACAGCCCACCTCCAATGCAAACAACTAGCTACTCCAACTCCAACACATACAACCTACTCCACCTCTCTAGTGCACCTCCAATGCATGTACGTACTCCATCTCCAACAGCACCTACTCTACCTCTAACGCACACATCCACCTCTACCCTCACATCGCACATCACCCAACGGATGAACTCCTCCTCTATCCCGAATCACCTCCTCCTTGCCACCAAATCATAGCCCCATGGCAATGCTTTTGACTAGAAGAAGCGAACAATGCCCCTCCCAGATTTGGATCGAAAGGGGGATTTGAAGTTAAGGAAAATGAATCTTTAACCAAAAAAAACTTGATAAAATATATCAATTAAATGTAACTTTTGGTTGGATCGCAACGTCACATTGCAATGGCCATTTTAACCTTTACAAATTAATAACAAATGAATTAAAACCACTCAACAAAAATAGAGAAAGAAAAAAATAAATTTTAAAAAAAATCTATGTATTTGGGAGACATTACCCAAAACAACACCACACATGAGCCGATGTGTTGCAAATTGATATATACTACCGTAACACAGCACTCAACATATTGCACATGGAGAAAATTTGAAAATGTGGTACATTGTCTTATAAATTACAAAACACATTGTTTCAGAAGATATCTACTGTATGTTATGGTTTGAGGATGCATGCACATTGAATCATAATATATTGAAAATTTTAGAAAAGCACAATACATTACATCTAAATCATAACGCATTGCATCGAGGATCCACAAAAACTATCTTTTCCTTTAACTTCGGAAAAATGCAAAAACTTGACATCGAAAAATGAATTGCTTCGAAAACAGCTTGAAGAAAAGGTTCGTGGAAAGTAATCTTCATATCTTAAACGTGTGCGTGTATGCGGCTGTCCGGGTTCCTTGATGCAGTGGACACCCAAGTGGGTACCGAGTCCCGTGCATGTATATGCCAAGGAGAGTGTGAGGAGTCTAATCTGTGGTGCTGCCCATGAGACAATGCCTTTATTAAGCATTGGTAGATGATGCCCTTGGAATCTAATCTTCTGAAGCAAATTGCCAGTTCATAAATATAAGGCCACTTTGACGCACAGAATTGCCAGTAGAGCATCAAGTTGCCAAGTGCACGGTACGGGAGTGTTCCGTACAAAGGCTCCTCCTCTGACAAACTCGTTTGGTTCGTGGAAGAAGTGCCTCTGGAAGATTCCTATATGTGCCACCACCTAATCTGTCATGGTGCCTTGCATTTAAAAGGTGGGAAGCGCTGGTCCATCGCCCTTCTTCACCATGGGGGTTTAGATTCTTGAAGGGTGTTCGGTTGATGGATTAAATGGGTATATAGTGGGTTAATTATTTAATTTATCATTTAACTTGACTTTTATTTATGTCAGGTTAACTATATTTAATTTGAGATAAAGTTATTTTATTTTCTTTATGGAATAATTTTAACATATTAAAAGATTCAAACAAATTAATTTACTTATTTCACCATTTATTTCATTTCTTTCTTATTCTTTTTCTTATTCTACAAACTTATTCCCTTACAAAACGAGGCCTAAAACAAGAATTAAAGAATTTTTAGATAAGGTCTCCATAATCTCCACCTGGTGGGCAGTTCTAAGTTAGGTCCCTTCTGTTTCTGCACAAGAACAAGTTGGCTGATGCTTTTGACGCACGAAGGATTCATGGGTCGTAATTCTTAAGTTTCTCAAACTTCTATTAGTCTACTCCCATCCCATACATGTCAATATGAAGCTCTATTAGCCCTCTAAAATTGCATTAATTTTGACACTTTTTGTGTTGCACAATGTTGTACAAATCCATTAGTTTTCTCCCCCATTCACCCAAATAAACATTTGATGACACCATGCAACTTATGAGCACGTGTAGGATCCAATGAGCGAAGAAAAATGCTTTTTATAAACTTCGACATCCTAATAGATCCGATGACAAGACAAATTGACAGATATGACTACTCGTCATCTTGACGGGTCCAGTTGAATGCATCTTGGCGGATTCATCTGGTGTGGCATCCTGTCAGGTCTGCCTGATCCGACGACATCACATACTTAAGAATCTGATAGTCTGTTAATGGATCCTGTTGACTAAAATTAAAACACACTCCATTACACCAGTACCTATGTTGGTAGTCATTTAACGATTGCAAAATTCAATTTCATTAACAAGTAGATCATGAGATTATGGGAATTCCCATGAGACCCACGATCAAGAGCTAGCATGTCCCAGGAAGGACCCACAATCTTGGAAAGCTCTTGTGACTCTCTTTTCATCATGATAAGGTAAAAAGAACCAAAGCTTATGAGGATATCTATATCGTCGAGATAGACAAGAAGCTATGAAGGTTGAATTAGGTCATTTCAAGCCAAGTGATGGTAAGAATTGGAGCATACTATCAAGGGATGATATATAAAGCTCAGGGGGAGGCAACCTTATTCATGTCTTTTATTTTTTCAAATTTTATTCTTTTATAAAGATAGATACGTACTTAAGATTCTATTTCAATTTTTACTCACTTTTTTGTTTTTTTGTCAATTCTCTTATAATGGACACAATATATACTTTTCTGTTGATAAAATAAAATTAATTTTTAAGCATATTTCAAACTTAAAGTAAAGTAACTTGAAAATTTGAAAATTTATATTCTGCATAACACTGGAAGAATCAGATCTAATGATCTCCTACCAATATGTTAGCACTTTAAGAACTTGTGGCAACAAATACACAATGAAGAAAATTGACACCGTAATCTATTTAAAAGCTTGACTCATTTAACTACGATGATGGTGTTAATGACGTTTCTTACCATCACCAAATATACAAATTTCAATATCGAGTTCTCAGATATAGTGACATTTTTGTGAACATTCTTAATCCTTGGTCGATAGATGAGTTGAATTTTAAAATCGCTGATGTACATCGACAATAAAAATCATCACTGTTGACAAGAATGCCAAATTCTAAAGTCTAGAAAAGTTGTCCATCACTGCAGAGATAGGAACAACATCAACGATTTGACCATCGAGATACCCTCCAGCAATCCGTCTTGGGATGATGCTGAAATTCATCATCAAAATAGATCTTTGGAGCTATAGCAACTCTCTCTTTCATTTACACTGACAATTTATGACCGTTGGTACAAGTACGGATTGTTGTACCACGTGCTAACCTGCCAGCAATTAATGGACACGCTCATGGTCAACTCAGTAGCTTGTCGGAGGGGTAAATAACAATATTATAATATGATAATAGTACCACGTTTTTCCATACCCTTTATTGAAGAGGGTTATTTGTTGTCAAGTGTGGATTACATCTGCATGAATACCCCCACGAGATGTATCCAGCACTTTGCTAAAGTTGGGACCCTAAGGTCATTGACCAGTGGGCATCATTGATGCATAGCCCTCGTTTAAGGACCAATTTATGATGGCGCCAAACAAGATAATTGTTTAGAAATGGATGTGCTTCCAATACGTCGGGGTGTGGCGTATAGAAAAAGCTTCCCAGTGGAATGGCAGTAATAATAAATAAAATAATATTAATTGCACCCAATCCTTGCTTCACACTCTACTTTTTGTTTACCTATTTCCTGCTCTATATAACTTTCAGTGGTAGTTTGGAATAAAGAATTGTGTCGAAACTTTTTATCTGGAGTGTTAAATTTTAAAATTATTTTATTTCATAATTTAGTGTTTAATGTTAGAATAAAATAATTTCTAAATTTTGAAATAAATTGATTCCACCATTTTAGTCCCCACACAAGCTATTTAATATCGGTTGCTTTATGTTTCATTTCTGTTGTGATTAATTATTGGGAATAACATTATCACGTATGGTGCGAGAGTAAAGTCACTTCATTAGTTGATAAATTAAATTATGCAAATCTTATGCGTGCTCTGGAGGGAGCATGCTGAGGAATGGAGTGTATTAAGGGATCCTGCTTGTATTGGAGGGGTCGATGCGTTGGTCTTCCAATGTTATTTATCATTCTCTAAACAGAAAAAGGTGTGAATCACGTGATACAGACGGAGATTAAATTGAAAAATGGAATACATATGCATGCCTAAAGCAAGAGTGCGTAAGAACAGGATGTGAAAAATATAAATTAATAGCACATAATATCCTGAATTAAATTAAAGAAGGGAGCTCGTTATGATCACCTACTGGACTGAGAAGGACGGGGAATTATAGTTGAGGATAAGCATCGACAGAAAGGAGCAAACGAAATGCGCAAGATATCTTGGATGGTGACGTCTGTAAAACTCCAGCTAAGCTATTGGCTATTAAAAGGCTTTTTCACGTTGGCACTTTGAGAAGGGTCACCTTCTTGGGATCTTCCCTTTCCATTATAATAAGACGCTTTTCATGAATGAAGATAAACTTTAATTAGTCCACTTTTAAGTAATTCCTTCGCCTGGCAGATTGGAGCTGAGACTCTGTTATTTACCTAGTAACTTACTAAAGGTTAGCCATTATGAATTTTTTTTTTTTTTTCTTAGGAAAGTGTGATTGTTATTTATTACTTAAGAGATATGTAATTTGAGATTATATTTGTCGTTGATCCCTATGACTTTTCCGCCGATCCCACCCCCATCAGTTGATTCAGCTCTACATTCTAGACCTCTTCTGAGCCACCCTTCCAAGATCTCATACAGAGTCCTGTTGGGGTTATGAAATAAATAGAGCACTCGTTGGATTCTCTATTAGGACTCACCAAGATGCCAACCTTACCGGTTTGGCAGAGGTAGGGTCCACAATTAGTTTTTGAGTATGAAAACGTAGAATTAAGTATGAAAACCTTTTCGGTGGCTCACTCTGGAGACGCTAACAGGGTCGCCCGATTTCGAAGAATGCCCTCTTTCATTTATTTCCTCCATGCCCAAAACCCCTTACCCAAAAAACCTAGAAACCCTAGCTGTTGCTGTACTCCGGGTGGCCATCACGTCGATCAAAGCGCCCCCCCCCCCACCCCCCCCCCCTCACTCCATCCGCTTTCCCTATCCACTCCACCTCCCTCCCTCCTTTCGATGTAGGTTTCTTACGCTCCATCGGCTCTTTGTGCGATTCCGACGACTCCTTTGCGACACAACCTCCTATGGATCCACTCATCTTTGTTGGGGTGGTGTGGGTTGCAGCGACTTGACATTTAGTGTGGTGGCCATGGGATGTGCTTCGGAGCTGCATCGACAGAGTCCAGTGGGTGATGGCATCCGATGGCAGCATCCCTCTGTCTGGCTGCATTGGTGGTTGTCTCTTGAACTCGCTTAGCGGGGGGGCTTCCCTATGATGTCGATTCTTTGTCCCCACTTTGCCTTCACTAGGGTCGACGTCGATTTTATGGATTGGGGTCATGTTGAAATCGACCTCACCACGATCGGGTGCTTGGTCGGTTTCGTTCCGACCATTATCACCTATTAGCACGATTCATCAACGACATCAGCGATGCTTTGTCATATCTATTGTGTGATGCATGCTCTTCCCCACTTCGAAAATGATATTTAGGATGTTTCTTTTCTATTTTTTCCACTCTTACTTTCCTTGTGATGGTTGTTTTTTAAGAGTTTCCCCTCTTGAGAGAGAGAGTTACTTTACTCCTCTCTGAGGGATGTAAGAGGATTTTATGTCAAATAAAAAAAAAGATAGTGAAGATGTATATGTTGCAACGTATTTTATAATGGATAAAGTGGAAGTAATGGTTTCAATCGGTGTATTTTAATTTTTTATCAATGAAAATTATTTTTCATAAATGAAAAATTATTTTTTAAGTGAAAAATTATTTTTCATATATGAAAAGTCACGTTTCAAGTGAAAAATCATTTAAATAAATAAAATATCAAAATAAATCGATGTATTTTCATTTTCAACTGTTATATTTTGATCTAATTAATTTTTATTTTTAAACAATTAATTCTCATTATATATTGTAAAATATATTATACCACATATTTCTATACTCAAATCCATACTTTTTTATCTAACTAGATCATGTTAAAAAGATAAGAGATTTGATGATAAAAGCAGTACGATAAAAAGAACAATGAATGCAATGCAAGAAAGTGGTAATTTACACCTTGGGTGGAGGTTTTATGCCGACTCGTTCGAAGTTTTAGCAGTATGGAGGATGTCCCCCACCACCCCCCCCCCACAGCCAAATGCAAGCTTAAAGTTTGGGGCTTTAGAAGATGGGTGAGATAAAGAAGGCAGAAAGGAGTAGGAAGTGGAACGAGAATTTCTCCCTAAATACAGTGCAACAGTGCACCGTGAACGATTGCAGATATCATTAATATGGCAGAGGAATCCAGTAATAGTGGTCTATGGTCTATGAGGAAGAGGAGGAGGATGGCGGAGACAAGAGGAAATGGCAGTCATTGATGAGGATGAGGACGGAAAGCGATTTGGCTGTTGGGTGCTGGACCGGATGGGAAAGGCCCGTACTTTGATGTTATCTTGACTTCGTTGTTTTTCTAATCTTTTATTAGATTGCGATCCTCGGCGGGATTTGGATTATGCAAGGATAAAATACTGTAGCAAATAAGCCAGTAATGATTCATCCCAAGACCTGTTCTGAGTCACTTATCTCAGTCATTCCTTCCCACGACACATTCTCATTTTCAGATTTGTTTCGTTTTTCGTTTTTTCGTTGTTTTAGGTTAAGATTTTAGCTTGACTTAAATTTAATTTAATCTTATGCTTAATTATGTTCTTATTTCATCATTTAAATTTCCTTAATCCCATCGTCAAATACACTAAAGTTTCGTTTGTTAAGGAGAATAAGTTTGTAGAATAAGTTACAGGAGTGAAATAAATGGTGAAATAAGTGAGTTAACTTATTTGAACATTTTGACAGGTTAAAGTTATTCTACGGACGGGTTAAATACTTTACCTGTCAACCAAACACAACCTAAGTAAAAAAGGATGTTTGGTCAAGCGATGGAAAAATTAATGAGATAAGACGAATGATGATGGATATTTATTTAATATTATGATAGGGAGCGTGAATGGGTTAAAATGATACAATAAATTTATTTTAATAGATGTATTATGTTGAAGTAGATGCATTTTAATATATTTTGATGTTGATACGATGTAATGGGACGACTTGATGTTAGGTTGATAGAGTGAGAGTAGGATATGTCATATCTTTTGACTCTTTATGTAATTTCTTTGACATTTCCTTATTATCCTTTAGTTTGAGGATAATTCCTCAAAAGCCTTAAGTAACGTTTGTTTTAAGGGATTTATTCTAGGAAAGTGTTTCCTGTATACAAAAGTATACACACATGACACTCACCCCCTATTAAAAAGGTCATGTAGATGAACAATACAATATTTTCTGTGAGTGAGTGTATAATTCTATATATAATGTTTCATATACCTATCATTATCTTTTATTTCAAGGGGCTAATTTTTTATGTGATGGATTTGTAAGATAAACTTAGTATCGTGGCAATTTTGTATATGAGAGAAGTATGGGTAAAATCATGATTATTTGAAGGGATAGATGGGATTGTTCTCTCGTAAGAGGAAAGATTATTTCAATTTCATAAAAAGAGGGATTATCTAATTCTAGTGGAAAGAGTGCGGTGGATAATCCTAAAATTACTCTCCTTACACCAGGATATGACTTACCAAACAATAAATATCACTGCAATCTTCCAAAACAAATAATACCTTAGGGTTCCTATAAATAGAAATTTGATCACATCTTCCATTAATTTGACGCCTATTTCAAAGGAAGATTCTCACACACTCTTAGCTCATCCTCCCCTGCACCATACATAGTGCACCCTTTGGTCTCGCTCCAGCAGACAAATGTAGGCTACAGGATCCACTCCCGTAGTGAAGCCATTAGTGGCGCACGATAGGAGAGATTGGGTGCATGGGAACCTTTCCTCTTGATTAGTGGGGACACTTTATTCTTTCTGTTGATATATCAATTTTGAGTGGTACAGGATAAAAAAGAAACGGAATTGGATTGTTCTACCATCAATCATTATATCTCAAGAAAAATCTACCATCAATCATGTATTGGGGTTCTACTTTTTCTTTTCCCTTCTTCTTCTTCAAAATTTCCTTATTACTAAGAAGGATATGCAACATCAATCTTTGTCTTGTGAGCCATACAAACCATCAATGTTTTTAAATGTGTGGAATGGGTAATGGAATTCAGACAACCCCTATATTACAAAGTGAAACAAAGGAAGAACTCATCCAAACATACATAGAAACACATAAGTAGTATTTGTTAAGGAGAATATGTATGTAGAATAAGTATAGAAATAAAAAAGAAGCGATAGAATAAATGGATTTTGATGTTTAAATATTTAGATAAGCTAAACTTATTACGTAGAGGAGGTAGAATAAACTTGCGTTGAATTAACTTTTCTTAATCCAATACAAATGACAGACAGATTAGTAGATGAATAAATACAAGTTAATTCACTTCACCCACCTACCGAACACCACCCTAGAATCCTTTATTCAACCCACATTGATGCTAGGTACTTCACATACAAGTGTTATACTACAAGCCATATGTAGCAAAGTGCCATAATTCCACACCGTATTGCATCCATCTTGTAGCACTGCAATTGTGGCACGTTTTCAACACTTTCATCTTCTTCCTCCATCCCAAGACTTGTAAACCAAACGAATCCATGGGTCCATATTCCACACCCAAAACCTAGCGAGATAGCGAAACATGTCTACATGGAAACATCCCATTAGCCAATTAGATTGGATTCTAGTTTGGACCATTGGGTCGGGTTGTGCTAGCGCTGTGCTTGTACCTACGCTAGTGATGCAAAAAGCTTGACCATGGTGGTGGCAGATTTCGAGAATTCATCTCCTACATTTGCTATGTTTTACATAACGGACGTTTTCAGAAGGTCTGAAAATCATAGGTCCACGAGACCATTTTAGGGTTACCATCACAATTTCCAGTGGACGGAGTAGGAAATGATTTCCGAGGAAATTAAGGTTTCCCTAGATTATTTCAAACGTTAATGTCAAGAGAAATTGATGTCTCCACACAAGTAACAGAAGCCAGAGATTAAAGGTGAGGCTCTGGGGACCTGATCCACTACGCCAGTTGAGTTGAATCATGCCATTGCTAATCGCTGCTTATCTGAGCAAGAGGCCCTCAAATTAGCAAGTAGCTCACTCCCGAAGCCCAAATAGCTAAGCCTACCGAATTGAGGCACCCCAAGTTGAAGCGATCATTTGCTGGTAAAACCCGCGACTTTGCAAAAAGATTTGAGGAGCTTGACTTGGACAGAAAAAAAAAAAAAAAACATCGTACGAAAGGCTTCAATACCACCGTTCGTGGAAGAAAAATATAGAAAGTCGACGACATTTTCAAGAATAATGGGGGATGAACATCTCCTGCAACAGCCCATTCAATGCAAAGAATCTGAGCCGGGCAATCTCTGACTCGCCCATGCTTCCTGCATCGACCGTCGCTGAGAGCTAGTTGTAATGAAAAGTTGGATTTTACGGGATAATTTTTTTTACAAGATGAATTATCTTATATTTTTTATTTAAAAGTTGCAGAGATTATCACGATCGATTAACTTATGATTAATTGAAAAATTTTTAAATTAATCTACAAAATTAACTTATCACACATGATTTATCCTAGATTAAATCATCTCAACCTAAGTTAAAATATTATTTCCATCGAGGATTATCTTTCTTATCAAATTAAATTTAAGAAGATTTGTGCTTTTTTTTTTTTTTTTTTTAAGTAAGAAAAGGACATAGAATGGAGAGTTCATTTGCACCTAGATTTTCTATTTTTCTATCAAAAAAGGAAAGCTCAAATCCAGATGTTGCAGCCGCATCAAGATGTTCAGAGTCGAGGAACGAGATGCACAGGCATAGAAAAAGACGTGGAAAACGACTTCAATCAACAAACGCTCTTCGTAGAAACAAGGAAAGATATCAAAACTAGGAGCCATATCGTGCGTCATTTTGATTGTTGTTGTTCCAAATTATAATCTTTTTTATCCCCCAAATAACGACAAAAACCGATTGCTTACTCACCAGCAATCAATGCCTCTCTAAACTTGCTTGGGGTTAGGTAGATTGAAGGAAGAAAGTGGTATTATGCTTTGTGCTATCGTACGGGTGAAATCTAAGCAACTTGATGGCCACTGGCAACGAAGGAATGGCGCAGAACGGTAGTTCACTCTGCCTCGCCTGAAGTCATCTCCAAGTTCCAACTGCGAGAACAAACCGGATCTCCAACGCTTTCTTCCATTTGCTCCTCGGAGATTCCAGATCATGAAAAGAACGACGACAAGAAATAGACCCTTTCTTAATTCACCGTCCATTCCCTCCAAAAAGTTGCCAGCTAGAGCAAGTCATGTGCAACAGGAACCCCTCCCTCCACGCCCACAACCAAAAAGCCCAACTTTGACTCCACCACAATAAGTAGACCTCACGGCAGCAACACCACAAAGGCACAAAGTACGAAGTACAAACACAAGCAATCAAAGCAATTCACTTCACCACCACCACCACCACCACCACCCCAACGAAATATAGTCTACAAAAACAGCACCATTGGGGCAACAACTTAAAAAAGAAAGGGCAAAAAAAAAAAAAAAGGAAAAACATCCAGAGTACCATTCATAGTGCAGACAACAAACACGAGGACGAAGCAGCGAGCGGAAAGAGAGCGCTGCCCCGAAAAGCTCAGGGAGGCTGCCGTTAATTTCCCCCGTACCACCTCCCCTCCCCAATCCAAATCGCAAGCGCAAAAAACCAACAAAATGCAGGGAGAGAAAGACCAAAACCCCCCAAAAAAAAAAAAAAAAAAAACACAAAAGAAAACCGAGAGAAAGCGACGTTTTTCCGTTTTCTTTTCCCTTCTTCTTCTTCTTCTTTAACTTATAGGTATACGCCAAGATCCCGGAGGGGCAGTTCCGTAATCTCGCACCTCACGAGGAGGAGGACCCCCCCGGCGCCACCGCGGCGTTGGAGATGGACTCGGAGAGGGAGGCGAGCTTCTGGAGGTTGAGGCGGATGACGGTGTCGGCGAAGAGCCTCGTGTCGTCGTCGGTGTTGCCCTCGGGGACGTCGACGATGTAGGACTCTAGGACGACGGTCCACACTGGTCCACCGGCCCCGTCCGGTCGGACCTCGTTGACGGTGGTGATAGAGCGGTAGTTGCGGAGGCGGTGCTCCCCGCCGACGATGGTGAAGCCGAATATGCGGCGGCGCTCGTCGAGGACGTCGAGGCGCTCGGTGCTGGTGGACGCCGGTATGCCGGAGATGACGGAGAGCTCGCGGAGGCACCCCACCTGGAGGACGTCGGAGGGGCGCCCGCAGGGGTCGAGGAGGGTGCAGCTCCGGATGAAGTGCTTGTAGGTCTGCGGCAGGTCGAACCGCCGCACGATCGACCACACGGTCGAGGCCGGCGCGGTGGTCCGCTGGGTGAGGAGGGAGGAGCACCGCCCCGGGGTCGGGCTGTAGGTGTGGTGGGTCTCGATGATGGGGCGGAGGAAGGCGTACTCCTCCGGGGTGAGGCCCGCCGGAGGCGGAGGTGGTGGCGGGTACGGGGGTGGAGACGCGGAGGTCTCTGGACCGTTGGATTGGGGGGTCGGAGTGGGGACGGACGCCTCCGGAGGGGCGTCCATCGAGGAGGAGGAGGTGAGTAGTGGGAAAGGGTGGGGAAGGAAGAGAAAGGAGAGGAGGGGGTTTGGGATGAGATGGAGATAGGTGGCGGTGGTGGTGGGGATGCTTGTTATATATGTGTGATGGGTTTCGCTCGCTTCTCCCTTTGCCTTGGTGTGATGGTGGGTGGAGCTTACTATTATTCTCATTTGTTATTATTCTCTGCCCCCTTTTTTTTTTCTGTTTTTTTCTCGCTTTGTTCGTCTGCGTTCTTTTTGCTTTACTATTTTTTTTTTAAATTTGAGTTTCCTATTTTTTCCTAATTTTTCCCTTTGGTTTTCTTGATTGGGTAGGGGTTGGATGGGGTAAGCCCAAGACGGTTGCATGTGATTCGTGGGGCCTGGACTTGGCGGGGGGTTGTGTTGGCTTCGTGACCAGAGAGGATGGGGTTCGTTGCAAGTTGGGGACGTGGGGTATGGTTGTGGTGGGTGTGTATCCCCAGGGGCTGGACGTATTCGTCCGTTTCTTCGCGAGGAATGTTCGTTCGGAAGGCCGGCGTTGATGGTCCTTCCCTCAAGTCGTGGAAACAGGGGAATTCTCATCTCTCGGTGAAGGAATTGGGGGGAATTCCATCCTTCTTCTTTTCTTGGGATGGATTTGAGATGTCATATCGAGATTAGTGGATCTGATTGCATGATCCTACGGGTGTGCACATGGGCCGGATTGAGATTCAACTTAAACTTAATCTGCACTATGTAATTTAAGATTTCTTTAATTCAATCGAATCGATTTATCCAACTTCACTTATAAAGTCATGTTGAATTTGGAGAGATTGAATGGGTTATTGACTAATCAAAATTTATATTTACCTCCAACATGTTTCATGCATCGTTCATATTTTATAAATAAATTTAAATTCGTACCCAACTTGTACCTCTTTAAATTAGTGAATAGAGTAAGTAAAAATTAAAAAAATGATACTTCAGATAAAAAAAAATTGAGAGATGATAAACTCACAAATACAAGTACTTAAAAGATAGAGAGAGGTTCAATGGAAGTGGTTGGTGGAGGAGAAATGTTTGGGTGATGGTGGTGGGATCCTTAACGGGAAAAAGAGAGGAAAGGTAAACCTTCCGATGACATTGATGGTATGATTCCTGTGGGGAAGAAGCGATGAGAGGTGAGCCGTTTGGTGGTGGTGGTGGTGATACGGTCTCTAGGAGGAGGAAGAAAGGAGAAGGGGGTTGTTGGGGACTCAGGCGAACGTGGGAGGCTTTAGGAGAGAAAGTTGAGGGTTACCTGAAAAAAGTAGGGTGTCACTGCCATCGAAGAAAGGAGAAGGCATCACGTAGACCTTAGAGCTTAGGAGAGATGTTGTTTTGAGTGGAGCTTGGAGGTGAGATGAAGGCAAAGGGTGTCACCTAGAGCCAATATATCGAAACTAGAGATAAGGTTTTGAATTTCAATATATAGCCTATAAATCAAATTGTATTAGGTTTCGGGTTAGGTTAGGTTTGTTAAATCTCAAATCCATTCTAATCCATTTTTTATTAGTTTAGGAAAATCCCAACTTAACTCGATTCATTATAAGTTTCAACTCAACCCGATCAAGTTAGATCAAGTTTGATTTGGATTAAACTCAGCCTATATACACCCTTACTTGATGCCCTACTTCAGTGCAGGTGTCATTGAATACTAGACGCTTGTGATTTGTTTGCTTGGTTTGATGAATTCTTGAGGTATTTTGCACTCCGTCTGTGCTTATGGGTGTAGTCTCAGAATGCTTGCATTACAAGGTGGCTTAGAGTTGTGAAGTAAGAATGACAGTTCAAAGATCCGATGCCAAATTCGCACTTCGAACACTTGTATTTCATTAAAAATTGTATCAAGTTGAATTTTCACTGAGAGGCAAAATAGAAGCATTCAAGTTACTAGTGAATTCATAATTGAAATTGAGAATTTAGTTCCCATTGGATTTGCAAGATGTGTCTCTCAATTGCAACCCTTGGCTATTGGCATTTTGCATTAATTGATAACGGTAGTAAATGTATTTGCCACGTGTCATCTTCTGGATGGGGAAGAGAAAGCACTTGGATCACCATCTTAGTTGTCCGCAAATATTCATCCTTACCATGGACCATGATATTGATTGCATCCATCTTCTCTCCCATTATACAAGAGAGAGGAAGTGGAGCCTAAAGGGAGAATCATCTCTAGAACCATGTCATGCACTCTCTCCATCTTTCTTTCTTTTTTTACCTTTAGATGTCATATATCCATATTCATTAAGGAGAGAACAACATATGTTATAGAGTCACCTCACAAGATAGGGGAGAGGGTACAACGAGAGAAGAAGAAGAGATAAAAAAATAAAAGCTCTGCCTTCATTTGGAGGCAACACCTGCCTATCGTTGGGAACAAAAGGATGCACTTAAGTGTGCTTGGTGTACCAAGTTAGCACTCCATGTAACCACAAACGAGAAAAAGTGGAAACAGATAAAAAGAAGGCGTACATCCAATACATCAATGGGCATGCACTTTAGCAAATAAGTACATCTTGCAAATAGCTCGACATCGATAGTATAAATCGAATTACCAACACGACGAACCAGGTCGTACATAATGTCGAACAACCCTACAATGAAGCTCAAACCTTGTACCGCTCGCAAAACACCCAAAATAAAACATAAATGTCGCGAACGAATGCAAGATGTATGGAGGTGGTGATCACGAATGTCAACAAGCCTGCCGCATTAAGGAAGACCATTGCAACAGTCGATGGAGAGCTGATGAGTAGAGAAGGGAGAGAAGTTGCACCATCACGACCGAAGGTGATTTCCCAACTCGAGCTGTCGAGATCAACACGACCACGCGAGGAAACCAACATAGATGCAGAGAACGATCGAAAACAAAAATGAAGGAAGAGGGTAGATGACGAATGGTGATAGGGGAGAAGGAGGGGGCTTGTTAAGAATGTGGGCATCAGACGGATTTTTAAGACGTCTGGGAAGTGGCCCAGACGTCTGTCCAGATGTCTGGAACCCTTTCCAGACGTCTGGTAATAAATTTTTTCGGCGTACTGGGTTGCGTCTATGCGCGTGCACGCGCAGACTGCCCCCGCCGCCTTCGTCTTCTTTTCCTCTCTCTTCCTGTAGACGCGCCGTCCCTCTTCTCTCTCTCCCCGTGCTGCTTTATAAACCCTCGCCCTCTCCCTCACCCTCATCTCCTCCTCCTTTCTCTTCTCCTTCTCCCTACCAGCGAAAGCGCGAGCGAGCGAGTGAGCGGCGGCGGCAGCAGCGGCCGCGGCGAGCGTGTGGGGAGGAGGGTTGCAAGCGGAAGGAAGAAGCTCGACCGCGAGGGTGCGAGCTTGCCGGGGCAGCTAGAGCCGGCCGGCGGGGGAGCGGCGGGCGTGGGGTGTCGCGCAGGGGCTGCTGCAGCTCGGGCAGCAGGCGGACAGGGTGCGGTGTGGCCGTGCATCGCGGGCGGAGAGCGGATTGGGCTCTGGTTTTGGAAAATTTTCCAGAATCAGACGTCTGGACTTACGCCCAGACGACGTCGAAGACGTATGCAGGACGGTTCAGACGTCCGCCGCGATTTCTTCTGCGTTTCGTCGTACTGAGAGCAAGAGTGTGTGCGCAGGTTCTGCTCAGGAGGGCGCGAGGGCTCGCCATCCTACGTGAATCAGACGTCTGGTCGCAGTGCCAGACGACGGAGAGGACTTCCAGACGTCCAGGGTGACAATTAGACGTCTAGAAACCAAGGCCAGACGTCCCAGCGGGCTTCTGGACGTCAGAAGGACTGCGCAGAACTGAGGTACGACCGATCCACCTTTTAAGACGTCTGGAAGATGTTCCAGACGTCTGATTTTAGACAGTTTCGTCGTTTTTAACCCGTTTAGGGCTTCTTTGGAGTCCGTTTTTCGTGTTTCGAGTTGCGTTTCTTTCCAGAATAAATTCCTCTATCCGTTTACAGTAATTGTATACTGTTCTGAGAAACTCCTTATGATTAATCCTTGTTTTAGGACCCCGTTCCGTTGCAGTCTTCGGGTTGCGGAGGCGCGCGGGATTGCCGACCACGCCCCCAGTACTCCCGGTTTCGCTGGTGATGAGAACCTCATCATGAGCCATAACTAGCTCATTTTGACTTAATACAGAGAATAAAAGCTCCTACATAACCTTAGAAAAGCTTGGCTCAGAGAGATTCTGAGTTTGCAAAGAAAACATAAACTGAGGGGTAAAAATGCAATTTCACCAATCCGATATGAAAATAGGGTAACTCAGGACCCAAACATAGGTCAAAACAACCTAATAAGAAGAAAAGTGGGATGAGATGACTCAATAAGGGCTACAGCAACCCCAAAGAATTAAATGACAGCCTGTAACCCTAAAAACAAACCCACTTCAATTCACGTGATTCGAGGCAAGTTAAAAATTAACTAAACCCTCTAAAATTCATATAAAAATAATCTATAGGGTTTAGGACTTTCAATTTGACCTTACGAACCTATTTTGACCTACATTGAGAATCATGCCCAATTAACAACTTAATTTAGGTTTTTACGTAAATTGACCTATCAAACAAGGTTTAAGCTAGAAATAAAATTCACCATCAGAATCCTTAGGTCCTAATTAGTCATGCATAAAAACTTGGGCCTAAGAAGAAACCTTCTTGACCAACTTTACACTTTGGTCCTCATATATTTACTTTTTGACCCTCAACTTTTGAACCCTCGCATTTTGGCCCCTAACTCTCCTTCATTCTTTGCTTTTAGGTCCCTCCTGCAAAACTTGCGCAGCACCATGCTCCGGCGACCTTGCGCGGAGCATGGCGCCGCGCAGGGTGAGGGAGGGGCCGTGGCAAGTCAATGGGGGGTACCCTGCGTCGTCAGCCACCGCAGGGACACCCCCCTAGGTACTGCGACCGCCCATACCGCCCGTGCGGACGCACGGACGGTATGGGTCTCCTTCCTCCGGCGTCCTCCGGCGAGGGAGACACGTCGTCTCCCTCCGCCCTCCTCTCTGATTCCGCCCCTATAAATACCCCCGTCGCTCCGCCGTTCTTCGCAGCTCGGATCTGACGGAGACACCCCCCTAAATTCCTCCCTTCCCACTCCGACAGACGCCCCCTTGCTCCGGCGGCCATCTCCTCCTCCTCCTCCTCGCCCTGCCGCACTACCAGCAGCAGGGTTACCTTCCCTCGACCCTTCCGCGTCACGCCGCACCCAGCTGGCGCCTCTCCGGTCCCTTCCTCGCCGCCGCCCCTTCCTCTGGGCAATTTCTTCTCCGGCGACAGTCGATACGACTGTCGCCTGCGCCAACCCCTCCTTGTCCAGCTTAGCAGGTAGAACTTCTCTTCCTCCCCTCTTTCTTTTCCATACTGAAACCCTTACTGTCGGCCCCGATTTCCCACCGATCACCCTCACCTTCTCCACCTCCGGCCAAACTCCGGCGAACCGCTCCCATCGCTCCAGCACCCCACACGGCTCGCCTACCTGTGCATAACCTCCACCTCGTCACCCTGATCCTCTTCCACCCCTCCTCTTCCCACCAAACGCCCTCTGCAGATCCACCAAACACACCCACTTCTCCGCCCCACAGTTTGACCTAGGGCGATCCGTTGGCTCCACCACGCCCACTGCAAACCATCCGACCACCTTCGCCGTGCCACGGCGAAGGTCCCCCGCCTGTCTGATTAGGCCGAGAGGCCGTCCTTCTGTGACCAGGTGACTCGCCCGCCGTCGCCATTACTGAGCAGGCAGAGCTCCTTCGCCTGCAGGTGCAGGCACGCCTTCGCCAGGTTCGACTCCCAGGTTGTGCGGGGCGTCTTCGCGAAACGTCCCAGGCTCGCAGTTGGGGCGAAGGCCACGCGTGAAGCCACGATCGCCCACTGCTCCCTCCGCGACGGGCGCTCAATTGGGGTGGGACATTTAGTCCCACCTCGGAACTTCTCAGAGGCGCGCGGACGCATAAAGGCAAAAAGTGCCTTATGCTGTCTGCCTCCTGACCACGGGGCACAGGTGAAGAAGAAGGAAGCTCAGGGAGACACTGTAGCAACAAGAGGTTTAAGTCGTCTGATTTTCAAATCAGACGACGTCCTGAAGACAGGTGAAGGCAAAGAATAAGGAAGGCGAGGCAGAGGAAAGAGAGGAACACAGAGCAGCCAAGTGAAGACTCTGCAGACATCAGAAGACAAAGAAGAAGAAGAAAAGAAGAGAGAAGGAGCAGCCAAGTGAAGAAACAGAAAGCAAAAGAAGAAGAGCACGGGAGGCAGATCTGAAGCAAGAAAAGAAGAAGAAGAAGAACAGGGAGAACAAAATCTAGAGACAGAGAAAGAAAGAAGAGAAGAAGAAGAAGCCAAACTTTCATTTCTCTCTATCTCTTTATTTTTGTAATAAAACATGTATATCTCTAGAATATGACTTGCTCCCTGAGTTCGACCTCGAGAGAACTGTATTTTCCGAGTAACAAATATTAGCAAATGATGGCAATAACTATCTGTACTACAACGACTTAAGAAAAGCTAGTTGCTACCACCGTTTCGCCAGTTGGCGCCGTTGCCGGGGAGCAACGGCTATTCTAGAGGTAAACATTTCTGTTTCTTTCTAATAATCTCCTCTCTTTTGTGCAGCTACAGGAAATCAAGAAGACAAGCAACCGCACGACAACCACTCCGAGGACAGGTAATTTTTTTTCCTCTCGCCATTAACCCCTAAACTCTAAAGAGGAAGAAAAGAAAAGAACAAGCAATATAGGGCTAACCTGTCTTCTATACTTAGTAAACCATAAAAAGTTGCATGTTTTCAACCCATTATTCCTGCACACTATTAAGGGTATTTAAGGGCTAACACATTCTTGCTTGAGCCCTAATTACCCAACAAAGAACTAACTGGACCAAATAGAGCCAACATAAGATTCAACATTAGGGTTTTAAAGACACACTACTTAAATCAAGAATGGAGAAAATCCAAAAGAAGTGTGCCTAAACCATTGATTGAAAATACCTATCCAAAGAAACCCTAAAATAAGTTTGGCTCTTTAAACACTTGAACCCTAAAAAGACAAAGACCTAATAAGCAAAACTAGCAGGTAAAGTTGACCATTTGGGTCAACTAACCTTCAAATTAGGTCACTCTTTGCACTTAAAAGACTAAAGTTCAAGTGGAACCCTAAGCACCTTGCTCTTGAACTAAAATTGGTAGACTTAAGAGGTCAAGATCCCCATTCTGGTCTACCTGGAACCGCAGTGACAAGAGAGGTCAGGTGGGGGAAACCCTGTAACCCGTGGGGACGCTCTACCGTGTAAGGGTCTTCGCGAGACTCACCCTCTCTGGCTGCCCAGGTAATTCTCAGGTGGTCGATCTTTCTGATCAAGAGGTCCATCTGCCCCGCACCTCTATTGTAACGACCCGGTTCCCGAGTCCCTACGAGACACGAGAACCGGACCGACTCGACTAATCCCAAGACCAAGTCGTCCAACGAGGAAGTAACCAAAAGACAGTAAATTAAACCACATTCAGCATGAATATAACTAACAGTAAGAAAGTACAGCAGTAAGGGAAGAAACTACTACAGTAGGTACCACCACAACAGTAAAACAGCATTTATCATATAACAGGAACTGCAGGTAAAGAAGGTACAAAAGCTGTGGTAACTCTACTGGACCCTACTCGGCCCAGCGTCCTCTGCAGCCGCCGACCCTGGCTGCTCAACACCTGGTCCTGAAAAAGGCAACGAGTGTAACACGTCAGCAAAACGCTGAGTAGAGTGGCAAACTAACTAAAGGCAACAGTAGAGTGTACAGTAGCTGTTATGTTCTATTACTTCCTTTATTCACATCTTTCAATTTTTCTCACTATTTCATTTATTTCTCAGATCCTTTACTTGATCTCGAATGTCCTCGTGGGAACGATCTTGATTGCAGTCTTTTCCAAAAGTAGAAGTAGCACGTGGTGCTCTCCTGGCCGGGAGAGTCCCCCGTGGTGATCCTACCCTCAGTCAACCACCCCAAGGTCACTGACAGACGTAACGGTGACTACGGCACGCGCGATAAACGCACAGGTAGCTAGCCCGCACTGGCACGCGGTCAGTCGTTTCCGTTAACGGGTGCACCCAAAGCACAGCACGGAACCAGGGCAGAGCCCTCTCAGTAACAGGGGTCCAACCCCTCCACAGTAACCAAACCGGGGCCTTGCCCCTCCACAGTCCGCGCACCCTCGCCTGACTACCCTGGTTTGCCCTAGTGGGCCTAACAAGTCGGTGAAGGAGGCTAGCAGAACCTCGGGGCCCGTGGGGTAGCTAGTACTCTCCTAACACTACTAGCTCTCCTCGGTACTACGTACACGAGGGCCAACAAGTCGGTACAGAGCGGCCAATCCTAACCCCGGGTCCCTGGGGCGGCTGGCCCCACTCTGCACTAAACAGGTACAGGTACTTCCCTTGGTACTGCGTACCCAAGAGACAGTACAAACTACATCTCAGTTTCCATTCCTTTTTCTTTCCAGGAGTTCCACTCCTAATTCCCCGTAGGGTTCCAGCTATTTATCTCAGAACATCATATGTTTCACTTTCCAGATTCACGTTCTCAAAAATCCATGATCTCAATCATGTTTCTTTATTCATAACAGACAGCTATTAATTCAAATTACAGGCAGCTTTATATTCCTTTCCATTTTTCCAAGACTGCAGTATTATACATTCCACTAGTTTTTCCATCCTAGGATTCATGCCATATCCTAGGATCTATCATACAATCTAGTTTTCCGGCCCTAGGATTCATGCAACACCTAGGAGCTATCATTCCATATATTTCTCATTCCTAGGATTCATGCAATGTCCTAAGTTCTAGTTATGGTTCCATACTTTAACAGATTTTAATAATAACTTAAGCCACTCTACCAGGTACAACGGGAGTAGTGGGGGCGTGATCGGGAATCCCGCGCGCCTCCGCGACTCTCAAGACTGCAACCGAACGAGGTCCTATCACAAGGATCAAACACAAGGAGTGTCTCAAAACAGTGTATAGCTACTGTAGACAAGTAGAGGAATTAATTCTGAAAAGAACGCAACTCGAATCGCGGAAAACGGAGCCCAAACGGGCCGTAAACGGGTCGAAAAAGACGATACTGTGCAAAATCAGACGTCTGGAACTCCCTCCAGACGTCTTAAACGGTGGATCAGAGAATTACCTGTTCAGCGTGGTTTCCCAAACGTCCAGAAGTCTGCAGGGACGTCTTTCCTAGATCCCAGACGTCCGATGATCACTCAGGACGTCTGGAGGTCACTCCCGCCGTCTGGTACAACTTACAGACGTCGGATTCGCAAAGGATGGCGAATCAGCGAACCTGCGCACAGCCAACCCCCCTCCCTCAGTACGGTCAGTCGACAAGAAGGAAGGAGAAGGCGGAAACTCACCTTTCAGACGTCTGTATGATCTTACAGACGTCGACCTTGCCGTCTGGCTATCAACCCAGACGTCTGATTCTGGAAATTTTTCCAGAATCAGAACCCTGCTCGGCCTCCGCTCGCGACGCCGCCCGCGTCGCACCTCGCGCGTCTGCTGCTCAGCCCGCAGCAGGTCCCTCTCCGCGTCGCTCCGCGCCCCCTGCGCCCTCCGCCGGCCGGCCAAGCCGCTCCGGCGAGCTCGCCCTCACGGCAGAGCCCCGCCCTCGCACGCCGCACCTCCTCCGCGCTCACTGCGGCTGCCGCTGCCGCTGCACCCTCGCATCCGCTCGCTCTCGCGCACAGGAAGGAGAAGAAGGAGGAGACGGTGGAGACGGGAGGGGAGGCGCGCCCTTTTAAGGCCGCGCGAGGAGGAGAGAGAAGGTGGTCGCAGCTGCCTGCAGCCGCAGAGGGAGAGAGAGAGGAAAGAATCGCAGGTCTGCGCGCACAGGCGCGCAGACGAATCTCCCGTGCGAACATAACTGTTCTCCAGACGTCTGTAAACTATCCCGGACGTCTGGTCAGACGTCTGGATGTGATCCCAGACGTCTGGTCCGACGTCTGGGCCACCTCCCAGACGTCTTAAAAGGCGTCTGGGGCACACGCTCGTTACAATATAACAAACTCAAAGGAAGTTTCGTCCCCGAAACTTGCGCCAACTAGGGTGCGGGAAAAAGATGTCCAAATAACCATAACAAACTCAAAGATGACCAAAGCCGGTCCGAAAAGACGTACCCGCGAAAAGCTCTGGGTACCGCTCCCGCGAAACGTCCCAAGCTCGCAGCTGGGGCGAAGGCCACGCGTGAAGCCACGATCGCCCACTGCTCCCTCCGCGACGGGCGCTCAATTGGGGTGGGACATTTAGTCCCACCTCGGAACTTCTCAGAGGCGCGCGAACACATAAAGGCAAAAAGTGCCTTATGCTGTCTGCCTCCTGACCACGGGGCACAGGTGAAGAAGAAGGAAGCTCAGGGAGACACTGTAGCAACAAGAGGTTTAAGTCGTCTGATTTTCAAATTAGACGACGTCCTGAAGACAGGTGAAGGCAAAGAATAAGGAAGGCGAGGCAGAGGAAAGAGCGGAACACAGAGCAGCCAAGTGAAGACTCTGCAGACATCACAAGACAAAGAAGAAGAAGAAAAGAAGAGAGAAGGAGCAGCCAAGTGAAGAAACAGAAAGCAGAAGAAGAAGAGCACGGGAGGCAGATCTGAAGCAAGAAAAGAAGAAGAAGAAGAACAGGAAGAACAAAAACCAAAGACAGAGAAAGAAAGAAGAGAAGAAGAAGAAGCCAAACTTTCATCTCTCTCTCTCTCTTTATTTTTGTAATAAAACATGTATATCTCTAGAATACGACTTGCTCCCTGAGTTCGACCTCGGGAGAACTGTATTTTCCGAGTAACAAATATTAGCAAATGATGGCAATAACTATCTGTACTACAACGACTTAAGAAAAGCTAGTTGCTGCCACCGTTTTGCCAGCTGGTAGAGTGGCTTTTTAATTTATTTAACAAAATTTGTTACAATTCTGAAACAATTAATAAAGTTTAGGGCATTGCATGAACCCTAGGACTGAGAAATTAGATTGAATGATAGATCCTAGGGTATTGCATGAATCCTAGGATTGGAAAACTAGATTGAATGATAGATCCTAGGTTACGGCATGAATCCTAGGACTGGAAAACTAGTTGAATATACAGACATTGCAGTCTTGGAAAGTAGAAAGGAAATAATAGCTGCCTGTAAATTGATTAACAGCTGCCTGTTATGAAGGAATAAATATGATTGAGAATATGGGTTGTACGAACGTAAAACTAGAATGGTGAAACCTAAAATAGCCAACGAAAAGAACATGAACCCTATGGGGAATTAAGAGTAGAACTCCTGGAAAGAGAATAGAATGGAACTGAGAAAGTGAAACATGGAAGTGTGTTGTCTCTTGGGTACGTGGTACCAAAGAGAGCACACATTACCTCTTAGTGTAGAGGGGAGCTTGCCGCCCTCAGGTTGAGACCGGGGTGGGTTTGGCCACTGTACACCGACTTGTTGGCCATCGCGTACGCAGTACTGAGGAGAGCTACTAGTGTAGGGAGAGCACTAGCTACCCCACGGGTCCCGGGGTTCTGCTAGCCCTCCAACACCGACTTGTTAGGCCCACTGGGAAAACCAGGGTAGTCAGGCGAGGGTGCGCGGACTGTGGAGGGGTTGGACCCCTGTTACTGAGAGGGCTCTGCCCTATACTGGTTCTGTGCTGTGTTTTGGGCACACCCGTTAACGGAAATGACTGACCGCGTGCAAGTGCGGGGTAGCTACCCATGCGCTTATCGTGCGTGCCGTAGTCACCGTTACGTCTGTCAGCGACCTTGGGGTAGTTGACTGAGGGTAGGACCACCACGGGGGACTCTCCCGGCCAGGAGAGCACCACATGTCATTTCTACTTTCCGGAAAAGATTGCAATCAAGATCGTTCCCACAAGGAACATTCAAGATCAAGAGAAGGATATGAGAAATAAATCAATAGTGAATAAATAGAAAGTCATAAATAAAGAAAGTAAAATATAACAGCTACTGTACACTCTGTGATTTCCCTACTTGGAGGGGTGAGATCAGCGTGACAAAAAAATACGGAATTGAACTATATAAAGCAATATCACAAAAAATAAGCAATCACAAAATGTACACAGGTATTTTTAGGTGGAAACCCAAACCGGGTGAAAACCACCACCTAACCCTCTCGAGTTAGGATTTTCCGATCAACCTAGTTGATCAAATCCACTAAACCGAATCACTTAAAACGAGGGTGATTCAACCTCAATACAACCACGCTACAAGTACGAGGGTAGCGTTCCTCAACCCCTTCTCTCCACGAGAAGGATTTTGTCCCACGAAGGAGACGGGAATTCGCAAAGCGAATACCAAACCAAAAGACAAAGATAAAATAAACAATAGTCCTATAGAGCCAACAAAATAATTAAACCTAGCTTCTATAGGAAATAGGAAACTCCCCTTTGCAAGGAGTGCGTCGACGATGACGCGGTGCGTGTGCCACGCGATGGCGCTACGTCGCTCTCGTGAACACCAGCGGGAGAGCGGGTGCGCAAATTGAATTTAGCTCTCAAGATGTAGAACTTGAGCTTAGAGAGCAAGAGCTTCTTGGACACAAGAGAGTGGAAGTATGTTGCTTAAGTGTGTCTTTTGTGTTTCTAAGTGTATATCTTGTGTGTTTTTTGTTGCAAAGGCTCCCCTCTATTTATAGAGGCCTTAGGAAGGCTTTGGAAGGCTTAAGAAAGGTTCTATAGCCGTTCGGTGCAAAGCCCAAGAGAATCAGGCCGAAATCAGGAACAATCATTGTCTGACAGGCTTATCAGACGTCTAATTCTAGCATCAGACGTCTGGAAGTTCACTATAAGACGTCTGACTCAAAGGTTAGACGTCTGATTTTGGGCGGGTCTCTCCCTGACTTGGATCAGATCTAAACAGGGTTTTTACGCAAGTCCATCAGAGGACATATAGGACGTCTGGCACTATGTCTAGACGTCTGGAAACCTACTTTTACTGTGGGAATTGATTTCCAAACGCTGCAACGGCTAGAAAATCTCTGAGAAGAGATTTTGGGTCAGCCGAGGCAAAACGGTCAATTATCAGACGTCTGGAAAGGCCTAAGGATGTCTGATAAGGCTCTAACGGTCATATTCTTGAGTGCCTGCTAAGCTAGCCAACGGTCCACTATCTGGATGTCTGGCAAGTCCATCAGACGTCTCCTAAGACGTCTGGTCTAAGGTCTGGACGTCTGATTTCATCAGATAGAACTAACTATCTCCAGCCTAACAGTTATCAGACGTCTGAAACAACAGTCAGACGTCTTAAAATACATTATCAGACGTCTGATTTGGGAATTAGACGTCTGGAAAGTTCGTTTGAACCCTATATTGGTTTTCTAAGTATTCTACAGAAAACCTAAGTATCCTAGGGTTGTGCCGGTGTTCCTAGGACTACTGTTAGGGTTCTTTGAGGCTCTTTAACATGAAATATCTAAGGAAAAAAAGAGCAACAAAAGAAACAAAAAATACAACAAGTATAAAAGAAGGAAATCTATCCTATTCTTCATTTCCTTCCATCTTCAATCTTTCGCTCCACGCGAACCTCCTCTGTTTTCCGTCAAGCTCTTCCAATCCGTCCTGGATGCGAGCTCGAACTCCGTCTAAACACGTCCTCATTTGCAATTGACCTAAAATCTAGGACTCAAATTGCAAATGTTAAATAACACGTGTTTTGTTATCATCAAAACAAATGATCGTGGTGCTCTAGCACCAACACACTCTACTGCTTCTTAGCTTTTAGTTGCCACTCTACTTAGCGTTTCGCTGACGTGTCACCCTTGTTACTTTTCAGGACCAGGTGTTGAGCAGCCAGAGTCAGCGGCTGCAGAGGGCGCTGGGCCTAGTAAGGTCCAGTAGAGTTACCTGTAGTACTTTCTGTACTTTTCTTCCACTGTAGTGAGTAGTTTTCTCTGTTACTCCCTATACTTTCTTTATCGAAAACTTTATGTTATGTACATGTTTATTTCCCTTTTGTTGTGGTGGTGTATACTGTAATATTTCCTTTTCTTACTGTTAGTTATATTCATGGTGAATGTGTTTTATTTTACTGCTCTTTTGGTTACTTCCTCGTTGGACGACTGGGTCTTGGGATTAGTCGAGTCGGTCCGATTCTCATGTCTCGTAGGAATTCAGGAATCGGGTCGTTACAGGGCTCCAACCAGCGCTAATTGGCGAACTAAAATCCCAACTCCAGGGCTTTTACAAGGAGTGAGAGGTGAGAAAACAAAAGGAGTGCGAGCCAGTAGTAATAGTGTTTTTTTTTTTAAGGTAAAGATTTTCCATTAAAAAGGAGAAGAACTCGATACAACAGATGCAAGGGAAAGATAGAAGCACCTATCCCTCGAAAGGAAAGAAAAAATGCCTTGCAGAACGGGGGAACTAAAAAACACAAAACAATATGATAAGAAAAAAAAGAAAAAAAAGAGGCATCCCGAGATTGGGAACCAGACGATCTCCCGAAGGAGATCGACTTGATGCTTGTAGAACCGGTAAAGTACCAATAGGCAACTCCTGAAACTATGTCAGGGAATTTTATCGGAAGAAGCACAGGATCACACGTGTTCTCCAACAAAGACAAACAAAACAAAAAAAAGAAAGGAAACAACCATCACAACGAAGCAACAAACACGGCAATAGCAAGTGAACACCAAATAGTCGTCGTTCGAACAGACGTCTGCCAAGGCACGTTGACCGATCATCGACCAACGTACTCCGACCGAACACCTGACCGTCAAACCCTGCATCAAGACAGTGACGAAACGCTACACCCTCACCGCTGGCTTGTGCCACCCCACTCAACGACTCCACCCCTCAATCGACAAATGCACGCCGTCGCTCCCCAATGCCACTGATCGACAATCGGAGAAGAGTAACACTTGGACCTCGAGCGAGGAGCACACGCCACCGTTGCATGCGTTGATCGCCACTGCCGTCGACACACACCCTTAAGAGCCATGCATGTCACCCACACCGTAGATGAGGCATCCCTGAGGGAGGAGGATGAAGGTCGGAAGGAGGGAGGGGGCCGATCAATCTCAAATGATCAATCAGAGCCCTAGTGTAGCAATAAATTTCGAGCATAGAGAGGGCAAACGGAGGACACAGAGCAAGCATTTTACAAAATTTTGCTAGTTGTAGTGGCGTTGAACGGTGGACTCTCGCCAACTTTCGTACCTGAAGTTACTGCAAACCTTTTCTTCACTTCCCCCTTTACTTCTTTTAGCCTTATCTATCTCCTCTCATGAAAGTTAATGTGTCAAATCGTCATTGGTGAAGCCATTAGGGGCCTTGTACTCCCTCTCCGGCTTGCCCCAAACCACTGGAGAACTCTCAAATAGTTTGCTAGGATACCTTGTTAAATCTTGCAGAATGCTCGATGCTCATATGTTTTATTTGACTTCATGATCAAATGCCAAATTCTTTGATAATCTCCATTGCTAAACCTCACTTGCTTTCTTGTTCAAGTAAATTCTTGCTAATGGTGTCAAGATTCTCAATGGCTTAGATCCTCCGATGTTAATTAATCATATAAATTTTTTTTTTAAAATTTGCGGCCAAGAGAGTTGATAGAGTAATAATGCTTACCTGTTGACATCTAAAGGTCATTAGATCAATTTTTGTGTTTCTTTTTTTTCTTGAAAAAAATGAGATGGGGGTGCGGGTGAAGAAAGAGTTTTAAGGTAAAATCTCATTGACATCTCAGAGGTCATAGGATATGGGATTAAATCCTATGATCCACACATTTACCATCTCAAGGAAAAAAAAAAAAAATATTTATTAGACTCATTACTGTATCAAGTGTCCAACTCTCCATGAAAGGAGGTTAAACAAAGAGAGGAATTATCCTCCCAGTAGAAGAACACAACGAATTATAGATAGAGTTTTTTAATTGATAACATGGAAATGAATTAAATATATTATGATTTATGAGTCATTTATACAAGATAGTGGATGAGCGGCGAATCGAGAAACGATACCAAATACAAGGGTGTCTGACACAGGCAAAGTGGCAGATTAGGTGCAGTTAAATCAACAATAATGATAGGAACTTGCAAAATGACCTTTGGACAATTGATTTATTGATTGCAAAGTCAAAATTACCATAGAATGTCGCTGTTCGTAGGATGGGTCATCCAAAAGGATAAAAGTAGAGGTCACCGCGCCAATTTTCACGTCGTCACTTTAGAAGAACAACCTTTTAGAAAAGTCGAGAAAAAATGATATATTTATAAGGAGATTCCGACGAGATCCATCTTTTCGTTTCACTGCAGATTGTCCAACTCTTATCATCCCATGGAATCTTTGATTTGTTACGATTTCTCACCTCTAATTAGGGTTTATTTGATTTTCTACCGTTGTATAAGTGTGAGGTCATTTTCTTTTAAGATTTCATTCGATTTTATAATTTTATATTTTAACATTTTCTTATTCAATAAAATATTTTTTTTTCTTTAAATGATTAGACATTTCTATCTTTTACTTACCTCTCTTATATCAAGTTCTTATCCTTTCCAAGGAAGTTAATTTTACAAAAAAAGAAAAAAAAATTCACCTCTACGATCTAGACCTCTCATGCAGTCATTTATGGAAGAATCTTGCAGCATCAAAGAGAAGTATAAAAGGGAAATAACTGGGAAGGATTCTCTCCCATGGGTCAATCTATTTATTAATGTTGTGACGAAAAGGTTGCTGGGTAAAAGCTATTAGTTTGATTTGCAATTAATCAGTCACTTAGTGAATATTTTATATTCATAATTCTTTTAATTAAAATCAAGGGGTCGATTTTTGGATAGGAGACATCATGCAGGTATATATCAATGGGAGCTAAGTAAGGCAAAGTGAAATGAGATTTGATTGAGAAGGATCCCATCAGAATGGCTATCAAGAATGTAGGGAAAAAAACAAATTGCATGAATATATAGAGATTGATAATCCAATTTCATCATAAAGGAGTACATCCAGGGAAAAATGTGTAACACTTGAAGTTTGTACCGAGTATTCCTTGTATGTCCTTTGAGTACAACGTGACTCTCCATTTCTCTCAAATACAAAGTCTCTTTTTATAGGGATATGAGACACGTGCACCAGAGGGGAACCCTCATGGGCTCTCTCCTTTGAAGGGTATGTGAATCGTGCAAAGAGGTGTAGGGGATAACCTCTTAGTCGACGGTTAACTTTTCTAGGTTTGCTCTTGTTACGACCCAAACTTGACTCTCTACAGAACCCGAGAATGACCCGCATCGACTAAATCTTAAAACCCAGTCGTCCAAAGAGAAATAACCAAATGTACGAAACATACCACAATCACACATGCAATATAATTAAGTAAAGTAAATAACAGGTAGCAACGGCAAAATTGAACAGAGTTCCAAAAGAACAACCGTCATAGGCGGAAAGTAACGTTCACTAACATAGCCATCACAACTAAAGTAGAGATGTATAACAAAACATGCTCCAACGTATTAGAAGTACTCACTAACAGTAAAAGGTCGTTGGAACGAAAAAGGGAAAGAACAAACTACTACTAGGCTCGATTGGACCCAACACCTTTTGCAGCCGATGGCGCTAGCTGCTCAACTCCCTGACCTGAACATGTTTACATATATCTGTAGTCAGCTAATGCTGAGTAGAGTGGTATATAAGAATATTAAATGCATTTAAACATGAAAGAAAAGTAGTAAACTATTCATGCATCTTTCCAGTTATTCATTATTATTTGTTTCCGTTTATAATCAACTGTGTTTCTGATTCGGTTATTCCAGTAGGGGTCCACAACATTTCTTAATCCATTTGTTCCATAAGGAAACGATCTTAATGTAGTTTTCCCACGATACAGGATGTACATGTGGCACTCTTTTGGTTGGGAGAGTACCCCGTGGTAGTCCTGCACCTAGTCTACCACCTCGAGGTCATGGTCGCGACGTAGCGGTGACTACTGCACGCGTGATAAACGCTCGGGTAGCTACCCTGCATTGGCATGCGATCAGTCCTTTCTGCTAGCGAATACGCCTAAACGTACAGCATAAAACAGAACAAGAGCCTCACCCCTCAACAGTCTACGTACCCTTGCCCGACTATCCCGATTTGCCCAGTGGGACTAACAGGAGTCGGTGTAGGGAAGTCAATCCAAACCCCGGGTCCCAACACAAGGGGTGGCTAGCTCTCTCCCCATACAAAAGTAACAGTAGCTCTCCTCGGTACCATGTACCCAAGTCTGAACCGCCAACCAACAAGCCCGTAGGCAACATGTTCCATCATACGTTATGTTACGACCCGGTTTCTGAATCCCTACAGGATCCGAGACCAGCTCGACTCGACTAGTCCCAACACTAGTCGCTCACAGCTCCAGGTGTTCTCCAGCCCAGGCGCACATCCCAGGAAGTGCGGAAAGCTGCTGCGAACACACCCAGGCCTGCAATTGGGTCGCAAGCCTTGCTGCTGCCCCAATTGGCTGTAGTTCTCTCGCCTGCGGGCGAGAGATTTAGAGGTGGGACTTTAGTTCCACCTCGTAAGTGTGCGGCCAAGCGCCCACACTTAAATTGAAAAAGTGTATCTGGCTTACTGCCTTCGATACATAGGGGATAGGTCCCTCTCACCCGCACGCAGCGCACCATGCGCTCGCTTGCCCTCGCCCACGCTCATGCCCCGCAGGTCTGGGCTGGATCCGACTACCCGACCACGCACTCCTCGCCCACCATCGCACGCCGGTGGGCCTGGTCCCGGGCACGCTATCCGAACCCGATTATCCGACTCTAGGAGAGCAGTCCTAAGAGAGATTCTAAGAAAGAGAGAGACACGGGGAAGGGTAGGGGTAGGTTTTGCACTGACCATTGTGCGTGCATGCAGGGAAGAAAGAAGAAGAAGAAGCAAGCTAAGGAAGAAGAAGAGAGGAGTGGCCGAAGCCTTAGCTGCACAGAGGAGATGAAGGAGAAAGGAAGGAGAGGAGCTGAAGAGAAGAAGCCGCACTGTAGCAAACCCACAGTTAAGTCATCTAAGCATCAAGTTAGACGACGGAAGGGTAGCGGCTAGAACAACAGAGAAAAGAAAGAAGAAAAAGAAGAAAAGAAGAAGGCACAGCCGTAACTAAAGAAGAAAGAAGAAGGCAGGAAGCAGAGAAGAAGAAAAAGAAAAGAGAAGCAGAAAGAAGAAGAAGGCTGAAGAAGAAGAAGAAGCCAGAGAAGAAGAAGAAGATCACCACAGCTACAGAAGAAGAAGAAAAGAAAAGAAAGAAGAAGAAAGGAAGACTCTGCAGGAAAAAGAAGAGAAGGAGATCAGCTGGAAGAAAAAGAAGGATAGAACGAAGAGGAAGAGAGAAGAAAAAGAAGCCAAGAGAACTCTTGCTCCCTCTCTCTCTCTCTCTCTCTCTTATTTTTGTTACCTAATTGAGAACTTTTACACTTCTAGAATTCTACTTGCTCCCTAACTTCGACCTCGGGAAAACTTTTTTCCGAGTAAAAAAATTTATAGTAATCTGATAGCTGTTTTGTCATGTACTGCAACAATTGTAAACCATAATAACATAAAGACGAAACAAAACACGCTCCTCAACGCTTACTATTCATGCTCGTATTCCGTTCATTCCCCTTTTCCAACATTCAGATCTCACTATTCACATTACGGGTTTCATTCGTATAACAAGAAGCTCATGTTTTACTAAAAGGGAAAGCATCACATCAATAAACTAATACATTTTCTAGCAAATTGGTTTAACATGCATCTCAAGGAAGACAGTGCAGCTTAAGCAATATTCATTCGTTTCTACCCTAGGGTTCATTTCACGCCTTAGGGTTTAATTAAGTTATTTTAAAGATGCACTTAGTTTTATTAAATCCTGATATTAAGGTAAACCACTCTACTGGGAAACACGTGGGGAATGGGGGCTAGAATCGCAGGTCCTGTCTTTGCAGGCCTCGAGCACGCTACAGGTTGGTGACTTGTGTTTCCTATGGCTTCCTTGGACGTCCGGATCATTTTGCGATTGTTTGAGGTGAGACTCAGACGTCGGACTCTCCTTCCAAGTGTCTGGGAGTACAGTCAGATGTTTGGCGAAGCGCTCAGACGTCCAAAAGTACCTCGAAGGGCACACCGTGCGCCTTTCCAATGCTCTGCGCCTCGACACTAAACGTGCTTTCAGACGTCCGACTGTTGCTCCAAACGTTTGGCCGATGCTCCAGACGTCTGATATCGGGCAGGTCTGCCCGTAGAACTCTCTCGCGAGTCTTCTTCTCCGCGCGGACTCCTCTGCATCACCTGTAGCTGCTACGCCAGCAGCCTTAGGAGGTCGCGAAGCTCCCCTTCGTGAGCTCCTCTTCCTTGCATGACTCCTCTCCTCGCACCTCAGAGCTCCTCCGACTCGAGCTCTCGAGTTCCTCCCCTCGAGCGCCTCCTCGAGCTCCACTAAGTTCACGCCGTCGCACCTGCGGGAAGGCACTCCTTGTGCACGAGCTCTCACGAGGTCTCTCCCTCTTTCTCTTGCCTTCGTTCACACTCTCTCCCTCTCTCCTTCATGCGCTCGCTCGCACTCTCTCCCTCTCTGTTTCACACCCTCTCTCGCTCGCGACAGAGGGGCGGTGACGAAGATGGTTGCCGACAGGGGGAAGAAGATGAAGGTGGTGATGACTGGTGGCTGGTGGTGATTGCTGTAACACTCTGTCGTGTTTTAAATCAGTCTTGTTGCAGGATAGTCGAAAAAGCATTATAAACATACAAGAAGTTTTTATTACTCGAAAACCAAGGTATCTGAGGTCGAACATAGGGAACAATTGGGTATTTAAAAACTAAAGAGCACAACTCTCAGTTTAATAAAAGGCAATAACCAATCTAATCAAAATTGAGAAGTAAAAATGAAGTTAATGTAGTGATCTCAAAAATTGGACGTCTAATGTAAAATCAGACGTTTTAAATGTTTCTGCTACAGTGAATGACTGATTTTGCCTTCTTTTCTCTCTTCTTTCTCTCTCTCTGCGACGTTCTCTTTCTTCTTCTGCAGTCTTCTTTCTTCTTTTCTTCTTTCTTTCCTTGTCTTCTTCTTCCTTCTTCTGTCTCTGCTTGGCCGCTCCTTCTTTTCTTCTTCTTCTTCTTCAGCTTTTGCCTTCTTTAGCTTCCTCTGCAGTCTTCTTCTACGGCTAAGTCGTTCTGCAACTTTGGCCTCCTTCGCCTTCTTCTTCTTCTTTCTTCTTCCTCTGCATTCTTCTTTTGCAACTAAGTCCTTCTTCAACTTTGGCCTCCTTCGCCTTCAAGTCCTGCCTTCAGCAGCTACCTCATTCTTCTTTTCTTCCTAAGCTTTGGCTGTGGCTACACCTTTAGCTTCCTCTTCTTCTTCCCTACACACGCACACAGAAGCAAAACCAACCCCTACCCTTCCCGCGTCTTTCTCTCTCTATTTCGCTCTTAGGTACGCTCGCCAGAGCCGGGTAATCGGGTCAGGTTTCGCGTGCCCGGGTCCAGGCGCACCGACATGGTGTAGTGCACGAGGAGTGCTTGGTAATCGGGTCAGGTGCCAGGTCCGCAGGGGCAGGGTCGCGGACGAGGCGTGCGTGTGGGCGAGGGACCTCACCCCGTGTCGTTTAGAGGCGATGAGCTTAAAACACAAAAAAAATATAAACGATGCCGCTCACCCCTGAGTTTACTAGGTGGGACTAAATGTCCCACCCGCTTGTACTGGTGCCCACAGGAGGGAGTTCCACGCAATTGGAGCAGCTGGGAGTCTCACGAAGTCTGCTCTCAGGCTGGTTACGTTCACACACTCAATGCACGTTGCCTGGACCCCTTGTGCCTGGGGCGCGCGGCGTGGAGCTCTTTGCAAGAAAGCTTGCTTCAGCGTTAATGGTGGAAGGGGGCTCAGACCTACGCGACACAAAGACGGCCTTGCGGCCCTATCAAACAACGGGAAAAGCTTCGCCGTGTCACGGCAAAGATGAGGTGGGGGTTGGTGTAGTGCAGAAAGGCCTAGGCTTGTGTGCCAAGGTCGGACTGTGACCATGCTTTTGGGTTTGTCCAGTGGAAGTGTAGGGCATGTGTGGCGGTCAGTGGATGGGTGGAAGGTGATCAGTGGGTGATGGCGAAGGTGATGAGGTCGGTGGCGAGGCGTGTGGAGGTACGGAGCGTTGGATGTGCCTCGCCGGTGGTCGGCCGGAGATGAGGGAGACGAAGGTGGACAGTGGCAGTCTAGGTGCGGTTTATGAAATTAAATGAGGGAAAATGAAGAGTGGGAGGAGAGGAACTTATCTGCAGGTATTGGGACGAAGGGGAGGTAGAGGAGATGAGCGACGCGTATGTGTCGTCGTCGGGGAAGAAAGAACTGAGGTGAGGATGACGGCAACAAGGAGGGGGTCGGAGAGGCGTGCGCTGGTGCGGCACAATGCGGAAGAACGAGACGAAGCTAACTCTACCACTGGTATGGTGGCAGAGAGACGAGAAGAGGGAGGAGAGATCGCCGGAGCTTGCGGGCGTCTGACCGGAGATGAGGAAGGTGGAAATTGAGAGGGTATCTGCGACCCAAATCAAGCTTGCTAGAAGCGGTCGAACCAGAGTCTTCTTTTAAAGGCACAGGCAGAGGGCCTTGGGCTTGGAAGGCGAGCTTCCAAGCGCAAGACCCTCATCGGAGGTATGGGTCGGACACCATACCCATGCCTCTCGAGAGTTCGCACGAGATGTATGATGCAAACCAGATCTTGGGAAGTTGCTCAGACGATAGGAGATTCCTAGAGGATCCCCCTACCAAATCTGAGAGCAGCTCCCTAGGG
The DNA here is from genome assembly GCA_037157565.1 of Thalassia testudinum. NCBI lineage: Eukaryota > Viridiplantae > Streptophyta > Magnoliopsida > Alismatales > Hydrocharitaceae > Thalassia > Thalassia testudinum. The sequence goes on along the minus strand of JAZHRO010000059.1, from coordinate 9,288,390 downwards.
AAGTGAGGAGAAATCCTCCTCGAAACCTTGCTGGAGGTATGGGTCCTCTGCTAAAATGGCAGAGGGACCGAAATGCAAAAAGTGACGAGGAAGATAGGGGGTCCTGTGCAAGGATTTTCAAAAGCTAGGGGTCAAAATGCAATTGGGTGGACCATTTTGCAAAGTAGGTCAAGATGACCTTCCCTTAGGTCCAAATTTTGGTACAAACCTAATTTTGACCTAAGGAATCCAATGGTGAAGTTGGATTTTAGGTTTGACCATGTTTGACTAGGCATTTTATGCAAAAAATCTAAATTTGGTCAAATAATGAGCTAGGACCCCTATCTAGGTCAAAATAGGTTCCAAAGGTCAAATTAAAGGTTCTAAATCCTAGGGGATATTTTTCTATGAATTTTAGAGGGTTTAGTTGATTTTTATCCTAACCAGAACCTGGTAAAATTAAGTAGGTTTGTTTTAGGGTTACAAAATGTCATTTAATTCTTAGATTTCACAATAACCTTTTTTTGACTGAACCATCCCACTTTTCTTCTTATTAGGTCCATTGACCTATATTTTGCCCCTGAAAAATCCCGTTGATGTACTGCAATGGTAAAATTACAGTTTTACCCTTTAGTTCATGTTTTCTTCCCAGAACAGTAATCCCTTAAATTTGGCCTTTCTCTTTGTTATGTAGGAGCTTTTTTCCTCTTTCTTGGGTTAAAATGAGCTAGTTAAGGCTCATGATGAGGTTCTCATCAGTGATGGAGAGGGGCGGCATGGGGGTTTAAATAGATGGTGATTAGGGTTTTGGTGAGGGGGCTGGAGGGGGGAAAGCGCATGTGCATCGCATGTGCGCGAAAGGCAAAAGAACGTATGGTTCTCCTTACTTTCAGATGTTCTACCATCTTTCCAGATATTTGGACAAACGTCTAGTGAACACTCCAGACATCTTATCCAACCAAAGTGCGGTGGGTCGTTTCAACATAACAAACTTAAAGGAAGTTTCATCCCTGAAACTTGAGCTACGAAGGGTGTGGAAAGTACGTAAAAGCACATAACTTATAGAGAACCAAAGTAGGTCTGAAGAGACGTACCCTCAAAGAGCTCCGAGTACTACTCTCGCATCACCGCCTCGGGCTCCCAAGTCACCTCGTATGGTTGGCTTCTCCTTAGGACTTTCACCAATGATACTTGCTTTCGTCTCAGACTTCAGACGACTCTTAATAGTATCTGTACTGGCCTCTCGGAATAGGTTAGGTCGTCTCCCACCTCGACGCCCTTGTGGCTTAGAACGTGGCTGAGATCGGCGACGTACTTCCTGAGGTTGAACATGTGAAACACGTCGTACACTCTAGAGAACTAGGAAGGAAGGGTAAGCCGGTAAGCAACGGGTCCAACCCACTCTAAGATCTCAAAGGGTCCCACAAACCTCGGCGTAAGCTTCCCTTTCACCCCAAAATGCTGCAAACCCATCATGGGCAAAATACGGAGGAAGATGTGATCCCCAACCTCGAATTGTACCTTCCTGCGCTTCCTATCGGCGCAGCTCTTCTGCCAGCTCCTGACAGTGCAGAGTCATCTATGAATCTACTCTATCACCTCCTGACTCTATTGGATCAGCCTAGGGCCAACCTCCCACTTGGTCCCCACCTCAACCCAACTCAAGGGTGCAGTACACCTCCTCTCGTATAGAACCTCGTAAGGTGCCATGCCGATTCTCGAATGATAGCTGTTATTGTATGCAAACTCTGCCAGGGGAAAATGCTCCCCCCAGTAGCCTCTCCAGTCTAGTAACAAGCGTGTAGGAGGCCCTCGAGTGTCTGTATAGTGCGCTCTAACTACCCGTCGGTGTGGGGGTGGTAAGCGGTACTAAACCTCAGACGGGTCTCCAATGCCTGCTGAAACTTTGCCTAGAACTGGGAGGTGAAACGAGTATCTCTGTCGGATACGATCTCGCAAGGGACTCCGTGCAAACGTACCACATCTCTGATGTATCGCGCTACTAGCAGTGCTGAACCAAAGGTGACTCGGATAAGCAGGAACCATACCATCTTCGTCAACCAGTTTGCTATCACCAAAACTGTGTCGTGTCCCTACTGGGTAGTTGGTAGACCTACCACCAAATCTATGGTGATACTCTCCCACTTCCACTCAAGCACAGGAAGTGGCTGAAGCGGCCTTGCAGGCCTTCGATGCTCGACCTTCACCTACTGGCATACCAAGCACTGCTAGACAAACTCACCAACATCCCGCTTCATCCCTCTCCACCAGAAGTCGCGTCGCAGGTCATGGTACATCTTTGTGTTCCCGGGATGTATGGTGAATTTGGATCCGTGCACCTCAGTTAGGAGCTCTCTCAAGAGCTCATTGTCTCTAGGAACGCATAGGCGTCCCCTCATGCACAGTATCTCATCTGAGAAGGAAAACTCTCATGGGTCCCCTGTCAACACCTGTCTCGTGGTGTCTGTAAGTACGGATCAACCATATTCCCTGCAATGATGCAGTCTATCAGCTCTGGTCGTGCCTGCTGCGTCACTGTCACTGCCCCGCAGTACCCCCGTGACTCCTAGGGTCGCCAACTACCCACCTCCTCCATGAGTCTCAAACTCTGTTCCTGCAAGCTGGCCAAGTGGGCGGGTGCCTTCCGGCTTAAGGCGTTGGCCACCACATTGGCCTTCCCTGGGTGGTAGGAGATGCTGCAGTTGTAGTCCTTTAGGAGCTCTAACCAACATCTATGTCTCATGTTGAGCTCCTTCTAGTCAAACAAGTACCTGAGGCTCTTGTGGTCTGTGAAGGTCTCGAATGTCTCATCATGCAAGTCGTGCTTCCTTATTTTCAGCACGAAGACAACTTCCACCAGCTCTAAATCATGGGTGGGGTAGCTATACTCATGGGGCTTTAATTACCGCGAACTGTAAGCGACAACTTGACCCCGCTGCATGAGCACACCACCCAACCCCGGTAACGAAGCGTCGGTGTAAACCACGAACCTGCCACTGCTGTCTGGGATGGTAAACCCAGGAGCTGAAGTCAGTCTCTCCTTCAACTCCTGAAAACATGCCTCGCCCTTGTCGGTCGAGGAAAAGGGCACGTCCTTCTGGGTCAGCTGAGTCATAAGAAGTGTGATATGAGGGAACCTTCTGATAAACCGCCGATAGTAGCCTTCCAGTCCTAGAAAGCAGTGTACCTCTGTCACTGTGCGTGACCTCTCCCACTTGAGTGCGGCCTCAACCTTGGCTAGATCCACAGCCAATCCATCTCCTGAAATCACATGGCCTAAGAAAGTCACCAGTCTCAGCCTAAACTTGCACTTGTTGTACTTAGCATATAACTTGCGTCGTCTCAAGGTATCCAGGACCATAAGTAAATGTTGTCCACGTTGTACCTGATCCCGAGAGTAGATTAGGACGTCATCGATGAACACCACCACAAATTCATCTAAGTACGGTCTGAAAACGCGATTCATCATGTCCATGAAAGTAGTGGGAGAGTTGGTCTGTCCAAACGGAATGACCAAGAACTCGTAGTACCCGCTGCCACCCCTGTTATGAGAGGGTAGGGCTCTATGCTGTTCCGTACTGTACCTTTAAGCGTACTCACTAGCGGAAACGACTGATCGCGTGCCAGTGCAGGATAGCCACTCGTGCACTTATCGCGCATACCGTAGTCACCGCTACGTCGCGACTGTTACCTCAGGGTAGTTGACTGGATGTAGGACTACCACGGGGGACTCTCTCGGCCAGGAGAGTACCACGTGTACATCTTACATCACGAGAAAGATTGCAATCAAGGTCGTTCCCTTGGGGAACAAACCAGATAAAGAAATGACCAAATAAATAAAAGAACAAACAAATTAGAACTACTTGGTTAAGCTAAATGAAAATGAAAAATTAATTTGTTGCTTGTCTTAATTGCATGTAAATGGCTTAATTACCACTCTACTCAGCGTTAGCTGACTACGAAATTTTATAACCTTGTTCAGGTCAGGGAGTTAAGCAACTAGCACCACCAACTGCAGAGTGAGCTGGGCCCAGTCGAGCCCACCCTTTGTTGTGTTTCCTTTTCGTTTTCTAGCTTCTTTTGTAGTAGTGAATATATTTGTTGTATGTAACACTTTTTATGCTATATTTTCGCTTTATTTTCCGTTGTAGTAGTTGTGATGGACTGTACAATTATAAGACTATTCGTTTTGTTTCCCTTACTGTCTCTGTTTAATTTTCTACTTAGTTGCATTGTACTTGTGGTTGTGGAATACGTTTTACTTTTGGTTATTTCTCGTTAGACGGCTAGGTCTTGGGATTAGTCGAGGTAGGCCGGTCCCTAGTCCTATAGGGATCTGGGATCAGGTTGTAACAAGATGGTGATTAGGGTTTTGGTGAGGGAGTCGGAGGGGGAAAAGCGCATGCGCGTAGATGTGCGTGAAAAGTAAAAGAATGTACGGTTCTGCTTACTTTCATACGTCCTGCCATCTTTTTAGACGTCTGGTGAACACTCCAGACGTCTTATCCAACCAAAGAGCGGCAGGTCATTTCGAGAGTGTCGAAGATCTTCTCCATCTGCTCCAACTAGTCATCTGCCTCGAATGAGCTCTCCTCTCTCTTGTAAGAGGGGGGCTTCAGCTTCCGGAATTAGGTAAAAAGCTCTTGGTGGAGTCGCAACAGAGGAACGGGTGCATCCCCTAGCAGGGAGGACTCGTGCTCAGTAGTTATTAAGGGTTGTGACCCCTTCCCCTCCAGCTCATCCATTGCTGCGGCGACTCCCCTGTCTCACAGAGGACTCCCCCACCGTATCCTCAAGGGGAGGTAGCTAAGGTGGAGGCTGCTGAATCTCCCCCTGCACTATATCCCGGATCAGCTGGGTGAGGTCCTGGGCCTGGATACTTAGAAGGAGGGGTGGATCGACTGCTGCCTCAAGTCCAGTGCGTCTGCCCCCTCGACAACGGCCATGGCCACGCCTGCAGCCTGCCACATAAGCTCTTCAACAAGGCATCTCCTACAAGGAGATGGAAGGAAAAGGACAGGGATTGTCAATGATACCAGGCTACAAAAAGAAATAGGACTCGGAAGCAAAGATCAAGATAACACAATGTGATGGCTATCCTAGTTACATGCACATGAGTGGTTACTTCTAGACCATTTGGTTTATTTCTCGGGACGACCTTGCTTTGATAACATCTTGTTATGACTCGAACCCGGCTCCCTACGAAACCTGAGAATGACTCGCCTCGACTAAATCTCAAGATCCAGTCGTCAAATGAGAAATAACCAAATGCACGAAACATACCACAACAACACATACAATGTAACTAAACGAAATAAATAATAGGCAGCAATGGAAAAGTAGAACAGAGTTCCAAAAGAACAATGTGCCACAGGCGAAAAATAACGTTCATTAACATATCCATCACAACTAAAGTAGAGATGCATAACAAAACATCCTCCAATGTAGTAGAGATACTCACTAACAGTAAAAGGTAGCTTGAACGGAAAGGGGAAGGAACAAACTACTGCTGAGCTCGACTGAGCCTAATATTCTCTGCAGCCGATGGCGCTGGCTGCTCAACTCCTTGACTTGAACATATTTAAATATATTTATGGTCAGCTAATGTTGAGTAGAGTGATATATAAAAATATTAAATGTATTTAAACATGAAAAAAAAGTTGTAAACTATTCATGCATCTTTCCGGTTATTCATTATTATCTGTTTCCATTTATAATCAACTATGTATTTCTGATTCGATTATTGTAGTAAAGGTCTACAATATTTGTAATCCACTTGTTACCTAAGGAAATGATTTTGATGCAGCTTTCACATGATTCAAGATGTATACATGACACTCTCCTGATCGGAAGAATATCTCATGGTAGTCTTCCATCTAATCTACTACCTCGAGATCATAATTACGACGTAGTGGTGACCCAACCTTCCTTTATTTGAACTAAAAGCTTCATGAACCTTTGTAAATTTTTTCTCCGTTGTCAAGTTTTGCCTCCGAAACATCCCATTCACACCTCTAGCACTCTACTCCACGCGAGTACAAAGTGAAGTGAGTATACCCAAATAAATGATCGAAGGAATCGTATTTGTCGAAAGAATTCGGACTTCTTGTCACTTTTTTGTCCTTTCCAGAAACTGATATTTGTTAGATGCATAATTTTTTTGAAACACTGTTCATACAGTTCGCCTGCTTTAGTGCTTCTCCATTATTAGTATTAAAGTAAAAGTTGGTGCTACTTCCAAAGAAGCAATGTTCTGTCATGACCTCCTACCAAAGTCATAAATAGTCTACCTTTATTCCTTCTGGTCCACCTTGTTTTGCTAACTATGAGTAAAATAAACGTATAAAAGATAAAAATTAGAAACATATTACAATGAAGTACAGCTGGCATCAAGATCTATATTGTCGTCGCTCCTATTCTTCTATTCAACAGCTGGGTAAAATAGCCAGTTGTTCTAATTTTATTGTCTTCTTATAAGCCAATGCCCTTCTAAAAAAAGTCAAACAACTTGTCTCAACATCACACACTGAAAATTTGAATTATGTTTGGAGGTGAAGATTTGGGAAGTACCTATCATCTTGATCCCATCCATTTAGTCATCCCAATCCATTCAACAAGGGAATGCAACTACCCCTCATATATATTTGGTCTACCTAGGAAAATCTTTTTTTTGGCCTCCACGTTTCCTCATCCCTCTCCTTCAGGTAAAAGACCACCATTATCCACATCCATGAATTCCACTTAAAATCTCACCCATGAGATCTTAGGTATTCATGGAAGAGAATGAATAAAAAAAAGGGAGTAGATTTTTATCTCATTCTTTCCCATGAATAAGTGAAATCCCATGGGCTTGATCTTGAGTCGGATTGAGAGTGTGCTAAATATTTTTAAAGGTAAAATTAAAGTCTAATCAAGCACTCACTAATGAATCAATAAAAAAAATAAGGTGTAACTCAACCGTTCAATCTATTAAATCTATTATTCATTAATTTTTAAAATTCCGTCATAGTATACCATCCCCTTCGATTCTCAATTTTCCTTCTTGTTGTATCTGTTATCTGGATAGAATTCTTTTTATTTTTTTATCTAAGAAATTCCAAATGACCTTTGACTTAACCAACCCTCGGCCTCTAGCTCTCGATCAAGAGTTCTCTTCCGTGTACCATATGTCTACTTCTTCCCTACCTGTCTACTCTTGGGTTTACCATTTATTGTTTATCAGGATTGTCATACTATACTAAGCTACCCTATTGTAGCCAATTGATCATCTTTTTTTCTTCATTCCACATGTTCTAGGATCCCTAGAACATTTCATCTCTAATTCCTACACCATACTAGGTGTGTACCACAACAAAGTCCACTAAAGTAGGATCCATTATTAACGATATCGTACTCTCTTAGGTTTATTAGCTAAAAAATAAATAAATGTATGTTTGTAATATATTTCACAATATATAAAGTGAGAGGTACTTTCAGTTAGTGTATTTTAATTTTTCATCAGTGATAACTACTTTCCATAAATGAAAGATCACCTTGTCAGTGAAAAATCACTTCTCATAAGTGAAAAATCACGTTTCAAGTAAATAATTATTTACCACCAATAGAAATATAAAGCATACCAGTATATTTTTATTTTCAATCGATATATTTTGATTTTTAACCACTTGAAAATCGTTTCCAATTGATATATTTTGATTTACAACTAATTAAAAACCATTTCCCACCGATGTACTTTAATTTGTTTGATTTTTAACCAATTGATTCTTACCATACGTTGCAACATACATTTTTATACTCGTATCTAACCTATTAATACTCTTGTATAATTAACACACCACAACATTACCATAACAAGCCCTTTAGACCAGCAAGGAGAAGCTCATCTAAGTCAACAACTTAGAAGTCCTTTAGGATGTTACCCCCAATGCCCAAACACCCTACCAAAGTCGTCTGACCCTACTTAATTAAGATCTTCACCCCCATCGATCCAATACTAAAATGTTGAACATAATACACCAAATATGTTCCATGCATGTTCTAGGTTGGGCTGTGCCTTGGCTAAGTGGAGCCACTGCGCCATTCGATTTGCACCACACCTCGTGATTGAGTATCCAAGTCAGAAAAGAAAAACCAGAGTAATTAACCATTAATCATCTATATTCAAACAACGGTAATGCTAAGGAAAATGCTTAGCATGTAAAAATATCTATAACCATGTTTAACTTCTTTTTTTAAAAAAGAGAAGAGGGGTTGACTCTGAAAATGGTAGCCAACTCCAAATACCATTAACAACCAAAGGTTACATATACTCTCTCTTCTGGTGCTTTTGACTCTGAAAATGGATATGTTACGTTGGTTCTAGATCACCCACCACAGAGCTGCGATATGTCTTCTGTCGACGTGCCTCGATCGTATTTTAAAAATTCACGGCATAGTATAGTTGATTAAGATGAATCAAACATTTAAGATTTATAATTCGAATTAAAGAAGAAAATCCGATGTCGTCTCTGAAAGTAATTAATTACATGAATATCACTATCAGGATTTTAGGACTCGGGAACTAGATACAATTAATTTGATTTCCATGCATGCAATATAGTTCGGAAGGGTTAAATTCATAATTCAATAATGCATTCGTTGAAATTATATGTTAATTGGTGCATAATTTAAAATAATTGAGAAATGATGTAATCATGAACTATATCAAATAAATAATAATAGTTCAATGGATATATCAATTATTCAAGAATTTAAGCAAGTTCAAATCACACTCCATTCTACATATAAAGATATTAATTACAAACTCAAGTGCAATAATCATTTGATGCTTCATAAAATAAATAAATTAACTGTGAATGTGATTAAGTACTAAATGAAGAATATTTGAGTAAGGAACTGCAATCGAATTTCATTCAAAACCAAGTATTGGAGTAAATCTGCAAGGATGATAAATCAGTCCTTGAAAAACTAATTTTCTTACATTTGGGGTCCTTGGATCCTTGCTCTTTGGCCCCTGCAACTTTCTCTTCTTTTGCAAAGGGGTCCTCACCCTTCTTCTTCCCCTTTTCTCCTTTTCCTTTGTTCCGCAGTAGACGGCGTGGATTTGCTGGAGGTCTTACATTTGGCATTGGATCGATGAACATGTCGGAGCTCTTTAGGACATGAAAGGATTTGCTGGAGATCGCAACACAATCCTTATGGTGCCGGGAAGCTTCTTGCAAAGCTTCGGGATGTGGAGCGAGGAGAGACGACCGGCGCGTGGTCGGTGAAGGAGGCGGCGATGGGGTGGTTCCAGTAAGGGGCGGATCATGTCGAAGATCGCTTCCAACAGGTCGAGAAGCTCCGTCGTGATGCTATGAAGGTGGAGGTGACGTTGGATTGGTGTGAGGATGTCGGAGATGGCCGAACGATGTCGGGGAAGGGGGCGGTGGCAGTGTGTCCAGAGGGCGATCGGAGGCGTCAAAACCCTCGATTGGGAGAGGGCTTTTGCTCCTCTCGTCGAGGCGAAGGTTGTGGGGTGGATGGCGACCAGAGAGGGTGGATGGAGTGGCGAGGGCGTGTTGCCAGAATTTGGCCGACGTGGTTGCCACTTGCGGAGAAGGAGATGCAGAGAAGGGAGTTGTGGTGGTGGTTGAGGTCTGAGGGGTCCTAACTTATGCTACGGAGGAAGAGGAAGAAGGGAGAGTACATATGAGGAGGAGGAGAGGTCGGGGAGGTGGCCGGCGTGACCACTGGTCATGAGGAAGAAGAGGATGGCGAGGAGGTTTTGGAGCCAAGGAAGAGAGCAGGAGAGTCGGTTCTTTGATGGGAAGCACGGCGGCGACAAGAGAAGAAGAAGCCCTCTATCAATTGTGTAACGACCTGATTCCCGAATTCCTATGAGACACGAGAACTGGACCGATTCGACTAATCCCAAGACCCAATCATCCAACGAGAATGTAACCAAAAGAGCAGTAAAATAAATCAAATTTACCATGCATATAACTAGCAGTAACCAAATACAGTAGTAAAGGAAAGAAATACTACAGTATATACCACCACAACAGCAGAGAAATAAACATGTACATAACATAAAGTTTTCGGTAAAGAAAGTACAGGGAGTAACAAAGAAAACTACTCACTACAGTGGAAGAAAAGTACAGAAAGTACTACAGGCAACCCTACTGGACCCTACTAGGCCCAACGTCCTCTGCAGCCGCTGACTCTGGCTGCTCAACACCTGGTCCTGAAAAGGTAACAAGGGTGACACATCAGTGAAACACTGAGTAGAGTGGCAACTAAAAACTAAAAAAGCAGTAGAGTGTACAGTAGTTGCTATATTTTTACTTTCTTTATTTACGTCTTTCTATTCTTTCACTATTGATTTATTTCTCAGATCCTTCTCTTGATCTTGAATGTTCCTTGTGGGAATGATCTTGATTGCAGTATTTTCCGAAAAGTAGAAGTAACACGTGGTGCTCTCCTGGCCGGGAGAGTCCCCCATGGTGGTCCTACCCTCAGTCAACCACCCCAAGGTCGCTGACAGACGTAACGGTGACTACGGCACGTGCGATAAACGCACGAGTAGCTACCCCGCACTGGCACGCGGTCAGTCGTTTCTGTTAACGGGTGCGCCCAAAGCACAGCACGGAACTAGTATAGGGCAGAGCCCTCTCAGTAACAGGGATCCAACCCCTCCACAGTAACCAAACAGGGACCTTGCCCCTCCACAGTCCGTGCACCCTCGCCTGACTACCCTGATTTGCCCAGTGGAACTAACAAGTCGGTGTAGGAGGGCCAGCAGAATCGCGGGGCCCGTGGGGTAGCTAGTACTCTCCCTACACTAGTAGCTCTCCTCGGTACTGTGTACACGACCGCCAAAAGTCGGTATAAAGTGGCCAGACCTAACCCCGGGTCCTTGAGGTGGTTAGCTCCGCTCTGCACTAAACAGGGGGACAGTCGCTTTCCTTGGTACTCCATACTCAAGGGCTAGCTCACTTCCCCAATTCTATTCCATTCCCTTTCCAGGAGTTCTACTCCTAATTCCCCGTAGGATTCAAGCTCTTTTAACTCAGCCAATTTAGGTTTCACCGTTCCAGCTTTACGTTCATACAACTCATGTTCTCAATCATATGTATTCATTCATAACAGGCAGCTGTTAACCAACTTATAGGCAGTTATCATTTCCTTTCCACTATTCCAAAACTGCAATATTTATATACTTAACTAGTTTTCCAGTCCTAGGATTCATGTCGTACCCTAGGATCTATCATTCAATCTAGTTTTCCAATTCTAGGATTCATGCAACACCCTAAGATCTATCATTCAATCTAATTTCTCAGTCCTAGGGTTCTTGCAATGCCCTAAACTCTATTAATTGTTTCATAATTGTAACAAATTTTGTTAAATAAATTAAAAAGCCACTCTACTAGCGAAACCGGGAGTACTGGGGGCGTGGTCGGCAATCCTACGCGCCTCCGCAACCCCCGAGACTGCAACGGAACGGGGTCCTAACACAAGGATCAAACACAAGGAGTTTCTCAGAACAATATAAAATTACTGTAAACGGATAGAAGAATTAATTCTGGAAAGAACGCAACTCAGAACGCGGAAAACGGACTCCGAACGGGCCCTAAACGGGTTAAAAACGACGAAACTGTCCAAAATTAGACGTCTGGAACATCTTCCAGACGTCTTAAAAGGTCGATCGGTCGTACCTCAGTTCTGCGCGGTCCTTCAAACGTCCAGAAGCCCGCTGGAACGTTTGGCCTTGGTTTCCAGACGTTTGATTGTCACCCCGGACGTCTGGAGGTCCTCTCCGTCGTCTGGCACTGCGGCCAGATGTCTGATTCACATGGGATGGCAAGCCCTCGCACCCTCCCGAGCAGGACTTGCGCACACATACACCTGCTCTCAGCACGACGAAGCGCAGAAGAAAACACGGCGGACGGCTGCATGGCTGTACACGCGCAAAAGGAGAAGGTAAGAAATATCTTACTTGTCAGACGTCTGGATCATTCTTCAGATGTCTTCGGCGTCGTCTGGACGTAAGTCCAGACGTCTGATTCTGGAAAATTTTTCAGAACCAGAACCCGACTCGCTCTTCGCCCGTGTCGCACGGCCACGCCGCGCCCCGTCCACCTGCTGCCTGAGCTGCAGCAGCCCCTCCACGACACCCCACGCCCGCCGCTCACTCGCTCGCTCGCTCGCACTCTCGCTGGCAGGGAGAAGGAGAAGAGAAAGGCGGAGGAGATGAGGGTGAGGGAGAGGGCGAGGGTTTATATAAGGCAGCGCAGGGAGAGAGAGAAGAGAGACGACGCATCTGCAGGAAGAGAGAGGAAAAAGAAGACGAAGGCGGCGGGCGCAGTCTGCGCGCGTATACGCGCACACGCAACCCGGTACGCCAAAAAAATTCGTTACCAGACGTCTGGGTTACTTCCCAGACGTCTTAAAAATTCGTCTGATGCCACGTTCGTAACAAATTGTGTGGTAGAGCATCCGACGAAGGAGGTTGAGAAGCTCCAAGGTCAGTGTTAAAGGCGGCACTCGAGGAGGAAGGAGGGGAGTTATGCTCAGCAAAATGCGACGACTTGCAACGACATAAGGTGAGGAGGGTTTGAAGGTTGCAGGAACGGCTTGCCAGAGTTGCGTGGCTGGTAGGGTTGAAGGGGAAGGTGGAGAAGGTGCTGGTGGGGGTACAAATGGAAAGAAATTGAAAGTTGAGGGGGCATTTTTAAGAAAATCAGGAATTAAGGACCAGAATGCAAAGTTGACCAAGATAAAGTTCAAATGAACCCAAATTTTTATGCTAGACTAATTTGGACATAAGGAAGTTGATGGTGGCTTCAATTATGGGCTTTGATGTTATTTGCATGGTCAATTTACATTTAGATCCAAAATATATCAAATACCCGTCTATGATTCTGTTTTAGGTCAAAACAAGTTTCGATCTTCAAATTGACTGTGCTAAACCTTATAAAATATTTTTAATTGATTTTTTGAATGTTTAAATTATATTTACTTCCATCAAAACTATTTTAATTGAAGTGAGGTTGAAATTAGGACTTTTTATTAGAATTAAACATTCAATTTGAATGTGAATCCTAAATTACTCAATACCAACCCATTTTTGGGACATTTAAGCTCAATTTACCTTTCCGATCGTCAAATTGACTGTGCAAAACCTTATAAAATATTTTTAATTAATTTTTAGAAGGTTGAGATTACATTTACTTCCATCGAAACTGTTTTAATTTAAGTGGGGTTGAAATTATGGCTATTTATTAGAATTAAATATTTAATTTGAATGTAAATCCTAAATTACTCAACACCAACCCATTTTTGGGACATTAAGCTCAATTTACCTTTCCGATCGTCAAACTGACTGTGCCAAACCTCATAAAATATTTTTAATTGATTTTTAGAAGGTTTAAATTATATTTACTTCCATCGGAACTATTTTAATTGAAGTGGGGTTGAAATTAGGATTTTTTATTATAATTAAACATTCAATTTGAATGTAAATCTTAAATTACTCAATACCAACCCATTTTTGGAACATTTAAGCTCAATTTAACTTTAATTTCATAAGTTCACCCTCTAGCTATTCTGCATTCATAATTGTTCGTGAAAATTACAGAATTAGCGCCTTTTTTTATTAAGTCCTCTCTCTTTAGCCCTGATTGAGTTATACTCTTTTAATGTGTTAATTAGGTGAATTTAATCTTAGAATTTAGCCAAATTAAGTTAGTTATAAAGGATGATAGTGACGCCATCATCTTCCATCCTTCACATTTGATGTGATGCAATACCAAGCCTATTCCACTATTGTCCTCCTTTGAATTGGAGAGTGCACCATCATTGCTACATCTTTAGTAATTTGACAGGAAGTAAAAAGATGGTCATTTGTTTCCATCTCATAGGTGCAAAGCTTGCATATTCCTTCAAATTGTTGGTCCCATCGTCTCCTCAACTCCCCTATAACCAAGTTGTTTCCCCTTACGAGCTATACAAAAATTTTGATCTTGAGGGGGACAGGTAGGTGTCAAATTGAAGCACATCTTGTTGCATCTCATATAGTGTTCCATCAGCCATAAGGCAATCATAAGCATTAGCAACTAAGAAGCAACCATTCTTCCAAATCCTATTGTCATCTCCCGAGGTAGCGTATGGCTTCTCAACATATTCAAGACACCCATTTTTTGTTTAGACGTTGCAGGGGTCAAATTGTTTGGTAATTTCAGGTCCCAACATTGTTCATCAATCCTCCAGTAGTCACTGGCCCATGCTTCTCAATCAGAAGTAACACCAAATAGTCATGGGAATGAATCACGGAGAGGCTCACTCGCCCAATCGTCATGCCACATTTTAAATTGGCTGCCATCACCCACTCTAGGCTTGAAAAAATCCCAATACTTGTGCAATATGAAAATAACTGACCTCCAAAAATGGGAGGCCATAGGGGGGAGTTTTAAGTGTTGCACCTTATTAAGAGACCACCTATAGCAATAAAAAACAATATCCTTCCATGATTCATTACTGTAGTATAGAATCTTTGATGCCCATTTGAGAAGTAGAGCCTCTCCAAACTCTTTATTTCTTTTTATTCCCAGGCCACCTTCTCTTTTTGTTTTGCAAATAGTGTCTCATCCTATTGGATGTGCAAATCTACCCATATGAGTTTGTCCCTTCCAGAAGAACCACCTTCTAACCCGCTCCATCTGGTTGATGACAGTGTTTTGCATACGGAAAATAGAAAGGAAGAAGATTGGGATAAAGGTGAGTACCTAATTGAGAAGGGTCAACCTCCCCCCACGAGATAACAGCCACCCAGCCCATCCTTCCAGCCTAGACGCAATTCGATCAAGCATGAAGTTCCAAGCCTCACATTTCATCCTTCCAACCTGAATGGGGATCCCAAGGTAGGTGATAGGCAAATGTGCCATTGAGCATCCAAGGATGGTCTGTATCTCCTCTTCCCAAACATCGCCAAAGGGAATGACACATGAATTAGAATTATTAATCATGAGGCATAAAAATTCAAAAACTAGATTAACCATGTGTCGTACATGTGAAGCCTCCCTACTCCCACCTTTGATAAGAAAAACTATATCATCGGCTTATTGTAATATTGGAACTCTCCTTCCTCCCAAAAGAGTACCCTCTGAAAAGGCCTTTGTTCGCTACCTTAAAGGAGAGACGAGCAAGACCATCCACTGCAATGATGAATAACAAAGGAGACAATGGACAACCTTGCCGAAGACCACTTTGGGGTTGTATCCACCCCCCCCCCCCCCCCCCCCCATCCTTCTACAATTGAGTAAAGGAGAAAACGAAGCAATGGTGATGATTCTTGTCATCCATATAATCCACATCTTTGGAAATTCACGTCAAGCTAATGTTTCCCAAAGGTAGCACCAATTGAAAGAGTCATATGCTTTGGCAAAGTCAGCCTTCCAAATCAAAGCTTTCTTTTTCTTCCTATCCCACGCAGACATCATTTCCTGTGCCACAATAAAGGATTCATGTATAGATCTCTCCTTTATAAAAGCCAATTAAACCGGGCTAATAATGTCCTCCATGACCCCTTTGAGCCTATTTGCAAGCACTTTTGCAATAATTAGATAAGACTATGGGTTAAAATCATTCAAATTTGTAGCTCCGGACTTTTTAGATAGGAAAAATAAATAAAATTTATTTAAGTTTCCAACTCCTTGGCCACATGAATAAACTCATGCACCACCGGTAAACCCTTTTGCCCACCCAAATGCAAGAATTCCTTGTAAAATAAAAATTGAAATCCATCCGGCCCTGGGGCTGCTTCAGATTTCAGGCCCTTAAGAGCCAGTAGAACCTCCTCGTTAGCGATTGGCCTCGTCAAAACCATACCTGTGTCGTCACTGATCCGTGGGAAATTTGTGCATCATTCTCTCCATCCAGTTGGGGGTTCATTCGAGTAAAGTTCCAATAATATTCAAAGATTGCTTTCTTAATGTCTCCTTCGGATGATACTTGCTGACCATCAACGTTAATTGAGTTAATGTTAATTTATCCTTCTTCTATTGCTAGCTTAGTTGTGAAAAAAAATCGAGTGTTGACATCTCCCTCCTTCAATCATATTTATCTTGATTTTTCACGCCAATTAATTTCATTTTCACGATCTTCACTTTCAATCTCATTGAGACATGTAATGCGCTCACTCATCTATTGTTCAGTAAGCGGAATTAATCCCTCCTGACGATCAAGTTCAACCACTCGCAAAAGGGCATTCTGCCTATTCTCATCTCTTTGTTTTTTAGTCTCCTTTCTATGCACCTGGAGATATTTTCCGAGTGCCTCAATTTTGGCTGCCAAAGAAATGGTGGCCGACTCCTTGTTTGGATAAGAGCACCATTTGTTTTGAATAAAGTCCTTGAAACCCGATTCCAACAACCACGGTCTTTGAAATTTATAAAATATGTGGATCTTCGCACGCACTTGTTAGAGGATCGAAGGATGGGTGTGTGGTCCGAAAACGGCCACCGAAGGGCCTTACAATCAGCCTTCGGGAAAGCCTCCGCTAGCAAAATATTAGCAAGGAAGCGATCTATCTTGGAAGCATTACCCCTCCCATTCCTCCAAGTATATGTTGCCCTCACAATTGGCATATCCATCAAATCCAGATCATTCACTACATCCTGAAAGTTCCACGTTGATTGGTCCACCCTACCTCCAGGCTCGTGAGAGTCACATTGAAATCGCCACCGATTAACCAGCAATCCCCATCCACCTGAGAAGATATCCCCCTTACTTCCTGCCACATTTGTTCCCTCTCCTCATTGGTTTGAGGACCATACACTCTTGTAATCCATATTGAGTTCCCACCCATCCTCCTTGAAAATGAGGTTGACAGTTAAAGCAAAATCCCCAATCATTTTTCTTTGACGTACGTCAGTGTCAGGCTTCCACACCAGAATACATCCTCCACTCCTTCCAACATAGGGGATCGAAATATAAGGGGCATTTTCTTCCCGGCCATTCCAACTCCAAAAAGAACGTACAACTCCCATACTAATTTCTTCCAAACGAGACTCCTGAATCAATATCACATCACGTTTCCATTCACCCAAATACTTCCCCAGAATTTTTCGCCGAGCTGCATCTCTTAATCCCCTTACATTCCAGGTTAAGGACATAGACATTAGAATGAGAGAAAAGCCCCCTTACTCTGATTGGGAACACTGACCTGTAGCTCCTCTGCCACCTGCTCCATAGTCAGAGTTTGCTGTTGACTGCGATCTGTTCGACGTCGAAGGATGTATGGTGTCTTCCCAACTCGAAAAGTGGTCTTCTTCCTCAGACCAGTAGGACGTGTCGAGCATTCCACCATGCTCTCATGCTGCAGGCGGGGCATTACTTGAAATGTTATGTCTCCCCGTGCTTCTGGACTCCTGGTGCTATCTTCCCCCTCGTCATTTTGTTTCCATGGTCTGCACATTTTTTGACTTGGTAGGGATAGGACCGAAACCCGGAGGATAGTCGATCATCGGTGGCCTGTGCTTCGTTTGCAACATCTTGCTGCTCGGGTTCGCGTCCAGCAGCAACCTTCCTATCCACCAAGATATTTGGATCCACCGTGGTTGCATTAACGTCGGGGGTGGAAAAGTTAGCATCTTTCCCCACTAACGAGGCGTCATCCTCCCGCGTAGCTTCGATATCCTGCGACAACGAGTCAGCATGATTGGGAACACCGACCGTTCTTGGATTGGCGGCGTCCGTCGTCGAAGCTCCGACGACCGCCGCCGCAAACGAGTGAGAGTCCCCCTCTCCATTCGATCGGTGTTGCGCCGCCATCCTCGATGGCCGCCATGGAATCACCCGTGCAAGGCATGCACGACCACTTGTACGTGGCACCACTGCCGTGGGCCGACGGCTCCACGGCTTAGGTTGCACCTCCGCTAGGACCATGGACCCTTGGATGCCCGAGGACGTGCAGTTCAGCATCGAGGCCACCGGAGCAAGGAGAGCCTCCACTACCTCCCTTCTTCTCATAGCCAAAGGAACGCCCTCCAAACCGACCCATGTCTTTTTCTCGCATCGACGGTCTTTCCGGGATGCAGCCTTCGAACAAATCGACCTCCCTCCAAAAGACTTCCAAGTTTAAGATATCTGATTCCCAATGCTCTTATGTTTAATTACTCACTTTTATGAGTTTTAATGTGTGGACTATCGTTAGAGGTGGTATAACCTTCTCCACTAGAAATTCAAGTATTCTCGTTAGGATTTAATCGATCAATCGATATATCCTCAATGGTAACGACAATTTCATCTCATAGCACACTATTTAGCTATTTGAAAGATAACTCTTTTCTTATATTGGAGAAAATTTGATCAACTCAAATTAAGAAAAGTTAAACTTTGCAACTTACTTTTAAAATATTTAAACTAAAATTATTAAATAAAAATTATTAATCTTCTTATTTCTGAAACACTTATTTTTACAAGTTTATTATATGAGATTATTCCTAAAAATATTACGTAGGTGTCACCCACAATAGGGTTGGATATGTCAGGTTTGGACGAGAAAGTTGGCACCCTTAATGACAAGCATAATGAAGGGGCGATGCGTGAAGATGATGGAACTCTGCCTTGAGATTGACAACTGAAAGTGATGCATATTAAATAAGAGCTTCTGTCAAACTACAACGTCCAATTTTAATGACGACTTGTTACAAGTCTTACTCTAGAGTTTCGAAGGAATAATGCACCCATGTTTTCCTTAGCTAGGATTTTTTAATTTTTATAAAGATGAACTTTGTTAACGGGCAGAAGCTGTATACATCATAACAACTACGTCTTTCAAGGAGGGGAATGCACCTTTCCAAACGAGAGCAGCATTTCACCTAAGGAGGCAAAAAAGAAAAATCATACAAATATAAAGACACAAGTGTACCATCAACGTTGCTTTCGAGAGGTGCTCCATGCTGGATATGATTCATACCATGGAAATAATGTTGATGATTTGTGTATAACAGGATAAAATCGGTAGACATACAAGGCTAAGGTCCGATCGCATAAAATTTGGATTCTAGCGTGACCTGCAAATTCGAATCTAAAACAATATAAAAATAGAAAAATAAAAGAAAAAAACACAACCACAAAATGATTGAGGATGATTGCGGGAGTGATGACGGAGTGTTTGACCCGAGATCACCAACAACCAGCATCAATAAGGCATGTGCATTTGAATTGAAATGACCATCAACATGACAGGAAGCTGCAGATGCTGTAGCATTCCATCCAGAGATGAAGCAGCCGCAACTAAAAACAACCCCATCGGAGGACCAAAATAGGGGGGAGAGGAGGCTCCACTGGTCGAGCCGACACCGATGGGAGAAAGCCCTATGTCGAAGGAGAAGATGAAGGGGAAACCTCTCGAAATCTCAAGGTCGAAGGATGCAAGACAAGCAAAGTTAGTTGAAGGATCCCAGTGGTGGGGGAACAGTGAGACGTGTGTGTGGGGGGGAGGGGGTGCAGGGCCCCAACCGACACGACAACTAATCGAGGCCCTGCCAACGGTGACAGTTGACTAGGTTTCCACCATATATGCTTAAAAAAGGGGGTGGGAGCATCTATTGGATGGAGTCAACGCTGTTTATCTATGAGCCACGGTTGAACATAGGGAGAAACCCTAAGTAAGAGGGGAAATTCAAATTGATACAAGCATCTTTTTTTTCTTTTGAGAGGAAAGGATAACTTTCATTAAAAACAGGGGAAGAAAAATATCTCGTAGAATGAAAAAACTTCAAAATATAAAATATCAAGATAAGAAGTAAAGTAAAAAAAAAGAGGCATCCTCGGATTGAAAATCGGACGATTTTTCAAAGAAGATCAACCCCACATTCATAGAACAGAAAAATTACCAACAGACAACCCTTGAAACCACGTAAGGAAACTTTGCCGAAAAAATATGGGATCACACGTGGTCTCCAAAATAAAACAAATAAGGCACAAAAAAATAAAAAGAAAAATCCTAGGTCTCATTTGGTAAGGGATATAAATTTGTGGAATAAATTGAAAAAATAAAATAAATGATGAAATAAATAAATTAATCCATTTATACATTTTAAACGATTAAAATTATTTCATAAAAAAATAAAATAACTTCATTTCAAATTAAATTCACTTAATCTAACATAAATAAAAAATAAATTAAATAACCTATTAAATACTTAATTTACCAATCAAACACAACCTACACCACCAATAATATAAAACATCCCACGCAACCCACGTTATAAAGATCCTATGTGGGTTAATTTGCATTACTTATTGCTTGAGGAAAAATTTAAAGAGATTATTCGATATTCCCGGTGGCCCATCAACGTGGAGTTCAGAGTAATAATTCGAGGCAGGTCTTCGGAAGGTTGCGAGGCATGATTGCTTTATTTTGATAATTCTGAGCGAGTATGTTTGGAATCTTTCTATCTTTTCTGGGCCGTAAAAGTATCATCCTCTGTGCCTTTTTGTATTTTGGAAAAATTGAGAGAAGTTCGCCCCGTCCATTTTGCATCCCAGGACTACAACGAGGTGCATACAAAGTGTATACATAAGATTTTTTTACTTATTAAAAAGTAGGTCATGTATTTAAATTAAGTCATGTGTGTCCAAATATTATCACGTGACATGTGAGTAAATATATAAATGGGTGTATGATTGTCATTATCCATCAGTTTAATGTTTATTCCCGAGTCAATAAGTTTTTTTCTTTTATATATATTTACAAAGAAGATTAATGTATATTTTGATTAGGAGATGTAAGAAGTTGAAGACTAAATCTGTTAAAAGAAGATGAGGAAGATCGAATAAATATTGAAAAGAAATTAATAAGTATGACCTTAATTACTTTAATTTAAATTTTAAAATAATTGAAAATCTGTTAAAAGAAGATGAGGAAGATCGAATAAATATTGAAAAGAAATTAATAAGTATGACCTTAATTACTTTAATTTAAATTTTAAAATAATTGAAAATCGATTAGTATAGAAGTAAAGAATCTTTATAATTGATCTGTTTAATGTGAAAAAATACTTAATTGTTATTGTTATTTTCACATATATTAGCTTTCTGGACTCTTTTTATTTCAACTTTTTCTTGGTGGGAAGGGATACATGTCCTTGATTTCTGGGTATTATAAAAGGTTGAAAAATTTGCATACTACACTTTTAAAGGCAAAAGAAAAATCCACGCAATAAATTCAAACCCAAATCCTCACCCTTTCTCGTAGGAAACTGGGGAGCCGCCGCCCTTGTGGGCTCAGTAGACCTCATCTGTCTTCATCCCTGAAGTGAGTGACGGTGATCTTTTACGTGAACTTAGGTTTCATTTTTACGTTAATTCCCCATTTGCAATTGCTGGCTTTGCTCAACATGCGAGAAAGATTGGTTCTTTTGAATCGCCAAAGGATCATTTTAAAGCCCTTAGGCATATCGCTTTCGATAAGGATAAATATATTCTCTATTACATTCACCAATCCACCCATATTATCTGGCATGTGATTTGGATAGCCCACCCCCAATCGGCAACGGCATCAGTCCTGCGACGATGCATGGCATTGGCACAAGGACGACGTTGATGCAACGGTGGAGCTATCTCACGACAACGAAGCTGTAGCGATGGTGCTTCCAAACCAGCACCTCCACTCCCGCAATGGTTAACGAGAGTTAGCAACAATAGGCTTGAGTTTGCGATTGGTGATGGCGACCTCCGGCATGCGGTCTACAATGGCGAGTTCAGGCATGTGATTGTCTCCAACGACCTTTGCCATTTACCACCACACTCCTTATCACCTCGATGGCGATCCTCAGTGTACGATTAGTGATGAGTGATGACAACCTCTACCTGACACCATAAACCTCCTAACATCTGTAACTCATGGCATCTCTATCATAACTCCCGACGATGACCTCCTCACCCATCACCCCAACATTTCTAGGTAACAGGCATGCAAATACTTTTCGAATGCCATGCTCCCCAAGTAAAAAAAGGGCACTGAAGCAAAGAGTTACATTTTCCCAAGGAGGTACTATAATAACATACTATATGATGTTCGTGGCATCTCCCCTCTCCCTGGTAAAAAAGGAAGGCATTGAAGTTGAAAGTTACACTCTCCTAAGGAGATGTCATGGCATCCTTCCTTCTTGTAGTAGAAAAGGGAGCATCAAAATTGGGGGTTACAATTTCCCGAGATGTGCCATGACATCTTATATAATGCTTGTAGCATCTCCCTCTCATAGTAAAAAGGGAACATTGAAGCTGAGAGTTAGACTTTCTTCGAGAGATGCCATAACATCCTATATGATGCTCGTGGCATCTTTCCTTCCCATAGTAAAAAAGGGGGCACAGAAGCTAGAAGTAACAATTTCCTAGGAGATGACATGACATCTTATACCATGCCAGTGGCATCTCCCCCTCTAGTAAAAAAGAGGCACAGAAGATGGGAGGTACCTTTTCATGGAAAGTGCCATGGCATCCTATAAGATACTTGTGGCATCTTCTCTTAATAAAACAAGAAGCATTGAAGTTGGGAGTCACACTTTTCCAAGGAGATGCCAAGGCATCCTATATGATGCTTGCGGCATCCTTCTTGTGGAGAAGGGGACACAAAAGCAGGGAGTTACACTTTTTTATATCAGTGTCAAGCTCTTATCTAGGATGGGCCGAGCTCAGCTGCTACATTGAGTTATTGGGGGCATGGTTACATTCTGGATAGATTCTTCCATCATCTCGTGATCCATCCTCAGGAAGATTTGCTGGAAGTGGCTTACCTGTGGGGGCTCCAAGGCCCATTTGCTTAACTGGAGGGATGCCTATTTACCTTATAGTGAGGGGGGTCTTGGATTGAGGTGCCTATTCGATTTGGATTTTGTGGCAACTTGTGTGAGAGTAAAAAGAGTCCTTAATCCAAACAATGGGGGCATTTGGGTAGATTGGGTGCAAAGTGCCTACAATATTAGTAGCCTCAAACGTAGGCAGCCTATGGAGGGGCTCTAAGTGTTGGTAGCACATCAAACAACATTGAACGAGCATCAAAGATTGGTTCCGGAACCCTTCGTCTGGCCAATGGTGCTGGCCTTACAAAGATAAAGATATTAGGTGCAAACAGCCTCAATCACTAGAATTACAGGTCACATGTGCAAAAGCCCACGCCCCTAAGTGGTCTTCTTGTGCATTTTTGGCTTTTAAAGTCAAATTGAGGACAAAGAACCGCCAAATAGCCTAGAGATTGCAAACCAACCCAAGTTGCTTGCTCCACTCTGAAGGAGAGAAGTCCAATGCACATCTCTTCTTCGATTGTCCATATTCAATAGAAGTCTAGTCCAAAACTCTTGCTGGTCTCAACCTCCGATGCGGCTTGAGGGATACCATCAAAGAGGTCCTAAACTACGCTCTAATTTCTAATGCTGACAAAGCTCTCCTTGGGAAGGCTCTATCCGATACCATTTGAAAAGAGAGGAATAAAAGGTTGCACTCCAGATTCAGTGCCCCGACGACCTCCATCACAACCAAAGGTGCTCGCCATCAGGGACGGAAGGAGGGGGGACCAGAGGGCGGTGGGGACTTAGCCGTGCGCGCCCCCACCCCCCAACACAAGTAAATGAAAAATAAGAAAAAATCTTATAAATATTTTATATTTTCATAAATATTCTAATTCATTAATACCCCAAGAAAAAAAGTAATAGATTTATGACTCCATTAATACTTTCAAATCTCAATCTTAATTTCAACAACTCATTAATAGAATGTAATAAAAAACCTAAACTACCATCTTCATGAAATCCAACACCATTATTGTAATTCAAAAATTAACTATTTTTATAACCATTAAATTCCTACTCTCCCACCAATGATCAAACATGTTAAAAGCATGCATTCAATTTTAATGAAAAATCAAACATATCCGACATTTTTTGTTGAAGATTTCATTTGAACGAAGGAAGACATTCATCCTCTTATATCCTCTATCGTTGCTTTAATTTATAATTTAATAAAAAAATTTAGGTCGGTCGTATTCGTTGTAACATCATTTGGAATTAATTACCTTAATTATCATATAATAATATTGTAATTTGAAATTTTTAATTGACCACCCTAAATTAAAAATTCCAACTTTGTCCCTGCTCGCCAGTCTATCCCGTGTCTAATATCATCAATGTTGTATCTGCTGTTTCTTGTATTTTTTTCTCTAGATAATGTGCCTCTCCTACACATTGCTCCCACTGTGGAGCATCTTTTTGTAGCAACTAATGTAGTTAATCTTTGTGTAAAATTAACCCTTTACTCAAAACTTTTCGATTGTGCACTTCAATAAACGTAAGGTAATTGGCAAAATCCCAATTCTCAAGTCAGGCTCTTAATTCTAGAGTCAGAAAATGCCACCTCAGGTAGGGAATCATTCTATTCCTCTCAAGATTTCTATTCGGGTTCTTAATAACTTAGGTCGCATTTGGTACGAGGAAGTACAAAAAAAAAAAAAAAAAAAAAGAGAATTGCATGAGAAAAATTATGAGTTTTTTTGAATAAATGAAGGAGTCAAGTAGTTTTTGTGTTCAGGTGAAAAGTTAAAACAAATGAGGAATGCCCGGCTGCACTCGAAGGGAAGCACTACGACACAAAGCTTGTTTACTGGAATTCTAGAATTCTCGTGATCGGGCTGACCCCGCACCTGTCTTTGTTTTTTTTCTTTTAAAAAGAAAAATTTGTTATTAAGGGAAGAAAATTGATGCAACGACCTCGGGTAAGAAAGAAAGATATTGTAGAGAGGGGAAAAGTAACTTTTCTTCGAAAGGAGAGATTCTAAAATAATCATATATAGAAGATAAAATTATAAAAAAAGAAAAAAAAAGCTTCCCGAACATTAATTTCACAGTAGGAAAGAACCCATATTATGCGGTAGATATGACAAGATCCTGTTAATGTCATTGATGAATCACATTAATAGGTCAGGAACGATTGAGAGCAAACTGACCAAGTGCTCGATCATGGTTAACTTGAATTTGACATGGTCCCAAACATCAACATTGACATGATCCATGTGAAGGTTGAGTGGAGACAAAGAATTGACATTTAAAGGTAGCTCTCGCCCTAAGCAAGATCATGGGAAAACCTCTGCCATAGGAAGTTGCTCCTATAGTCGCAATTGCCTCCATCGGACACCGTCGCTGCCGCACGTCTGTGCACACCATAGCCACCACTCCGACTAGACCCAGAGCTCCAGCAGCCACACACTGGGCATTAGGCCTCTGCTGCGGGCGACATGTTGATGAAGAAGCAGAAGCGGAGAAGACCAAGCTGCGAAAAAACCCACACGAGAGGAAGGAAAGAAGGTGGGGCGAAACGGATGAGAAGGTGGGGAGACTCCGGCCAGCCGAAGCCTCAGCAGTAGCCGGAAATTTGGGTCCCAGGGGGAAGGAAGATGGAATCAAGTAGACATGTAAGCCCACACGGTCTTGTTTACGGCAATTTTGCAGGGATCTGCACCCACCACCGTACCGTAACATGTTATCTTCATGGAAAAGACTTGCCATTTTTACTTCAAAAAAAAGTTAGAATAAAAATTGATTTTATTTTGCATTCCTGAAGTACTCAAAAGTAATTATTCTCTGAGAAATACTTTACTATCTATGACTCTACGGACAAATCATCAATAGACAAAACCATTCTGGAATTATCTTAGAATAAAAGGGTCTAACCACCGTAAAATTGAACGCTGGCATTTTCACGCGATAATTACATATTTTCATACTTGCGATAACGCGACGGACTAAAGTGATCAAGAGATTCCCGAGAGGCACACAATACCATAAGGCTTATGGGCCGAAATCGCGTCCGATTCACCGTCAACTAGTCGATGCACGGTCAACTAGTCCATTGGGCCCAATGTATATATGTCAGGAACCTGGATTGGCTAAGCATAATCTACACATTTTTGTTAGATTGGAGTTTTGTGCAAAAAGTCGATTACAGTCTTTTGTTAACGAGGATGAGGCTGGATAGAAGTCAAGAGGTTGTAGGTACCGTAGAAAGGAGTTTCATAAGCCAAGGTATACATGTAAGAATTTAGACCTTTATCCTTGATTTAAAACTCTTTCTCAAGGGCTGTCCTTGACTCATGATATAAACAAGGAATTAATGTCCTTGGGGGGTATTGCACACCATCTTTAGGAAGGTATCCATCAAGGTATGGTCGTATAAGGCATTTCTTTTTGACGTTTACAAGGCAATATATTTCGTGGTTATTGACATATATTGTAAGTGTATTCCTTGAATTCTTTCTATGCTGAGATGCTAAAGAAAAAGGGTTCCAACTCTTACAAATGGAAAAATAAATCTATATGTAGGGAATTGATACGGAGATGACCCTACCAAACTTATTTTAGTGAACCTCCCTATGTTTTTTTTCTTCTTTCTTTAAGGTTAAATCCTTCATTCGTCGAATGAACGAAAATGATATAAGAATGTAATTGGTAGGTGAGGGAGAAGAAAATTTTACACACCTTAAAGAAGGGGAAAATAACTCTCTCTCGGGAAGGGGAAATTCCAAAAAATCTATCACAAAGACAATAAAAGGGAAAAGAAATAAAAAAGAAGCATCTTAATATCATTTTCGATCAGGAACAACCTGCACCATGTAGGGATACGATGAAGCACCATCGATGTGGCCCGATCCTTAAAAAAGTATGTTGATTGGGTTGAAGGTGAATCGGAGAAGTAGATCAACATCTAGTGGAGAATCTCCACCACAAGAAATCACTCGACAACGACGCCACCACCGTAGCATTCGGATGGTAATGCCACCACGACATCAACTACCTCACCAGGTGATGAGACAGTCACGACCTTCGACATGCCGATGAGGACAATCGGAGGTGGAGGACAACCGGGTCACAAAGAAGCTGCCGTTTTGAGTGGAACCCACATCAGAAGGAGGAGAGAGGGGAGAGACACGATGAGGTGATCGATGAAAATGGAGGGGGCCCTGATCAGTGCAATGGCCGATTGAAGTCCCAACTAAGTGGTTAGATTTGTGGATCTCATTGAAAGGGGAGGGACTTGGGGAGCAAGTCAAGAGCGGGTAAAATAGGAGTTCTTATTTAGCAAATCTCCTTTTAAGGTACTCTTTCAAACAAAAGTACCAATTATTATTATTATTATTATTATTATTATTATTTTCTTTTGCAGCATCCATTCAACTCATCTCTGGGTTCAAAAGTAAATCAACTCGTCCAAACATTTTTGCCCAGGAATTGATGTTTGATGTTTGGACCAGGTGTCTCAATCTTGCCTTAATAAAAATGAGTGATATTTGGTGCAAAAATTAGGAACTGTATCCTTGACTCTTTTGGCCAGGTAGTGTCGATCAGGAATTAAAGAAATCAATATAAATATTTTAAATATTTATCATATGATAAAAATCTTGTATGCGTCTGACTTATTGCACAATTTTGATATTTTTCATGCATTCCCATTGAATCATTTGTGCTGATACAAGCAATCCGTCAACTCCACTAGGGAATTTCTTTTATTTTTTATTTCTAGAAGAAAAATTATCCCATGATACTTAGCCACTCAATAAGACGGTATAGTTAGAAATGGAATGGGGGCAATGCAGATCAGAAAGTAGAATCAGAAGGTTACCTTGCAAGTTTTTTTTTTTTATCACACAACCTAATATGTGTGCTTGGAAACCTTTAAAAAATGAAATCCACCAAGATTTGACCATGATTGTCATTTTAGGGAGATACAGAACTACAAGCCTATAGGATTGCTTGTGCAATTGGATAACAACATTGAATGTTGTCTTTACATTGGATAGTTTGATGTTTAAATGATCCCTACCTTATCAATCGCAACACTGGGAGGACCTAAAACTAGCGATGGATTACTAGTTTTACCATCCATTTAATCCCTTCTTTCCCTTCAAGTAGAAACTCAAATCTCAAATGATTGGACCGATCAGTGCAATTGTTGAACTACAATGGATCATTTTTCTCTTTTCTTTCTTAACTAATATCTATTCTCACTTCTTCAATCCCTAATTAATAACCATTTGCCTCCCTCGCCAATTAAATTTCGTTGACTGAATGCAAGCCACGTGACATGTTCTTTATTTAGAAGGGGATGGCTAGATCGGGTCTTTTTCCATCTTCTGTGTTTTAGGAGCAATGCTTGAATGAATTCTGAGGGGCTTCTCCAAGGGATCTTACGGGGTTATTCTTCTTTTTGGTTGACCAAGGTTGCTCTTCCTCGTGATTGTAAGGAAATATATCATGTTGCTTGCTCAATCATACTTTGATTATCTTATATAGAGTTGAATTAGGTTTTTTTAATTATCATTCTCATTGGAACGTGCAAGCATACTCCTTGCTTGGGAATGGAGATCGAGGTGGATAGACATATGATTATCTATTTCAAAGTACAAATGGTGCACACAATTGCAAATAAGAAAGATTGTTCCTTTTTCTTCATGGATGGATAATGAAACGGATCAAATGCATGCCGTAATCAATAGAGATAGTTTATAGTTTATTGGAAATGGATATTTAGCAAGATCGAAATCATATTAGTTTGGTCAAATCTCAACAATCAATAATGCAACTTGTATTCAAGTTATGTTTACTCGAGGAATAAGATTATCTAAAATAACATAAGTAGTTGAATAAATTGTGTGAGTGTTTATTTTAAGAAATAAAATAAATATTAGTGGGATAAAATATATGATTGGCATGTTGATATGATATTGGTAGGTAATATTTTCAATATTATTATATGAGAGGAAGATGAGTTGATGGGATGAAGTGAGTATGTATTAATGGATATATCATGTTAGAGTCAGTATATTTTAATATATATTGATGTTATTGTAATATAATAGAATAGTGTTGATGTGGTGGAATGAAAGAATTAGTATTCTCTCCTGATTTTTTTAATGTTTATAAACCTAGCTATCATCTAGAACAAATAAAAGACAAGGGTGATGATCATGGATATTGATGCCCAAAAGGAAGATAATTACATTACTTCCTAAGAACACATAAAGAGCTTATCATACAGATCAATAGTAAAGATAAGTCATAATCTAACTTTTTTTTTCAAATCTTTCATCTTAACCTTTAGATCAACAACACGTATGTCTTTCCGAACACATATAATATTTGGGATCTGCATCCTCTTTTAACAAGGGGGAACTTGAAAAAAACTTTGTGCAAAAACTTTTCTCTTATATCCTCCAACCCTCAAGCATGCGGTATACGTACAGAAATTTGCAATGTCTCGAGTGCATAAGCACCCCACTGGGAAAGAGGGACTTTGTAGCTGTTCAGGATCGTCGACAGCGGATACAAGATATCGAGTACGTGCACCCCTTTGTAAGCATCTTAATTGGCTTCGAAAATTTCTAATCAGGCGAGGTAGATTAATTGGCAAACTTTTTGAAACTCCTACGGTGCTTCCTTTGTCGCATTCGGGGTGTAATTCGGATGGACAACATCCCATTCTCTCGTATTATATAATTATCATGTGGGCAGTGGTTTGCATTCTAGATTTTGGCGTCATCTTTCCATCCTCGTCGACATGTTTATTTTTCATTTTAATTCTTTTGACGTTTCTGATAACTTTTGATCCAGTCCTCCGGCATTTTTTTTTTTTATAAGTTTCCCGGGAACGAGGGATGCATAAACTTAACTATCGTGTTTTTTTTTTTTTTTTTTTTTTTTTTTGTGCGTGCGAAAAAAAGTTACCCCACCGGGAGAGCGCAGACCCCAAGGCCTCAAGCCCATCTTCATTTTCCCCACCTCTGCCCTCATAAGGAAATCACGTTATGAGCCCAATATTTTAATCACGACCAAAGGTACACTCATTTAGCCCCAACCCACGTGGGGGTAGATGATGATGGTGATGAGTTCTGAACACTGGCTAATAGGATGGTAAGGCATCGAGCAGTGCACTTGCATCATGTGCATCTGCGTGCACTTCCATCATGTGCATCTTAACGGCCTGCTTGTTTGCAGGGATTCATCTCCAACGGTGTGTTTGTTTGCAGAGATACTATACTCTCTATGCTACATTTAGGGTTAATTTAGTATTAGAGAAACAACGTTAACAAATATGAAATTAATGTTAATTTATAAGTATATTTATTTATTAATATCAATTTATGATTATTTAAATTTATATTAAGTTGTGTTATTAATCTTTACGATGATTACTTGGTAGTGATGTTATGTAAATAAAATATGAGGGATGTTAGAGATACGAGTGGTGTATGATTTTAACACGGATTTAGTTAATATCAATTGAAACTAATGTTAGACAAATTCGTGTTAAAGTAGGTAAATCCAGTTAATAAATTAGATATTAAGTAGTCAACTAAATGGAAATTAATCCTCCTTTTGAGAGGTTAACCTCGTAAAAAATTTTGGATTACAATAATTTCAGGATAAAATCTTTAATCTTGGGGTTAATAGGCCAGCATAGTTCGTGTCGCCCATCTCCATCAAATCCTCCCTATGCAGGGTACTGAATTTGAATCCCTCGGACATGCCCATACACGTATAGGCTTGTGGTGACGTGTGGTGATAATCTATATCTAACCATCCCTAACTCGACGTAAGAGTGTAGCCATAAGAGGTGTTACGTGACAAACAAAAAATTCATGAACTCTTTTCAATTTCAAAAAATCTTTAATCTTACATTATCCAATTTCAAGAGAAGATGAGATGAACTTATTTCAAATTTATGTAAAAAAATATCATCTGCATCTATCCTTCCAAGCATCCATTGATTTAATTTATAATTTTTCAAAACATAAAAATTTCATGATTTCATATTTATCTGATGATTTTATCACTTGCATAATCAATCCCACGAAACAAACTACACGTGACATATATGCACCCATCTAGTGTTAGTAAAGCAAAATTACTTGCTGGTAGAAAAAAAAGGAAACAAAATTGTCTTTTAAATATCTACGAGTTACTTTTTGAAACGAATGCCATCGACAGTGTATGGTAAAACGTACGCAAAACACAAAACACCTTAGGATACAACGAAGCCTTTCGAAGTCTTTAAGAATGGTTGAGATCGAAGTAGCGTCGAACCTGCCTGTGGTTAATCGTGTTTGAATGGGAAAAAGTATAACGACTCGCGGATCGAGAATGGGCCATAGATCTAAATACCTTTTGACGTTTTGAACATAAAAATGTCTCTAATTTTTTTTTGTATATTGCTTTATATACAGTGACATACCTAATAATATACATTTCCAATCATGATAAAAACAATTGAGTATGCAAATTTTGTTGGCTTTAATTATTCAGGTAAATATTTAATGTATATGAAGGTTGAATTAATTTTGTAATCCTAGTGTATGATTAATTATAAAGATATAAGCGTTTACCAAGTTGGAAATGAAGAGAGTAAAAGTACAAAATCTAAGTTACTTTTATATCAACAAGTTTATTTATACATTTTGAACCAAACACCAATAAGTTTCTCTACCTATGGAAAATAGAGAATTTGACAAGACTTTGATTTCAAAGTTCCATTAATTTAATTGCTTTACAATTTTTAAGGTGTAAAAAGAATAAAATTTATGATTAACTATATTAACAATCTTTGTAAAAGGCAAAGAAACAAAACAATGCTGGCAAAATGATTTGGACACCCAACCTTAAGAAGACTATGTTATCATCATACACCACCGACCATCATACCATCTTATTTTATATTTATTTATGGTCAAAAAATACATGAGCAAAGCAGTTGTAGATGTGCTCTAGTGGTGTCTATACTAGCATATCCATGGGCTTTATTATATATTAAGATTCCAGTGTTAGCTTTAAGTGACATAGAGAGTATTTATTTATCTGTTGAAGACCTAATGATCTAATAAAGAGTGTATTTAGTTTTTAATAATGATAAACAAATATTCCTTAATTTATATACTAACAAGTGATGTAGGTTGATTAAAAGCAAAGAAGAAGCAAAGTGAGTAAGGTTGCATTGTGAAGGCAAAGAGAAAGCCAAAATGAGAACTATGTACTTTAATTCTTTTATTTTTGTTTAAAAATGTAAAAGAGCCTAAGAGAACTTCAAAAGAACCCTTGGAAAATGTTTAGATAGCCTCCAAAGTGTTCTTCTCTCTCAAATATCTCATAAACTCTATTCTCCAAGAATTTCAAATGTCTAACTTGATACATCGAACATCTACTTTTCTAGCTTAGTTACAAAACTGCCATTCTATCCCTCACTTGACTCCATTATTCATAAGTTTATGCATATAAATTACTTTTTAAATCTTGAGATATTTTTAGACATCTATGTTTCTTCCCAAACATCTAATGGATGATTAATTAACTCTAACACTTATTTTCTTTAATTACTAATATTCACCTCTTAATTACCAATGCTCATTTGAGATCATGACTTAATATCATTTGATTTGATCTTCGCTAAAAAGGAGGCGTCTTTATTTTTTTAAAGACGTCTAATTAATCTCTTTTAAATGATACGAAACCCATTTTGCACACTTAACTAGAACCAACTTTAAATACTAGACTTGGCCTAGTAGTCATCCAAATAATGATTCAAACGTCTCAAATCTCATTTTTAGACATCTAGATTTGTGATCAGATGTCTCTGGACCCACTCTTCTAACTTCGATAACCTGCTCATGAGATATTCCACAACTTTTCGATTTGTGATTTGTGAGTCAACTTCTATTATTCCACAAGACGTCTAATCTACTCTTTAGACGTATAAATGAAACTTTTTAGATATCTAAATTTCATGTTCAAATGTTTGCGTGTTTTATATGAATGTTAGAACAATTGTAAACTATTGATTGGAACGTTGGGCTCCTTGATGAAACATCTATTTCTCAACTTAAGATGCATACAAGAAGATTCAGACGTTTATCTTTAGTGTTAGATATCTAATTGGACCAATTTAGACATTTATTCCTTTGAACAAACGCTTGAAACTATCAATTCTATATATTTATGTTTATAGTTGTTCTAGCTCACATTAATTATTGCATTACAATTCAGTTTCCAATGACTCTATTAACTTAAATCTGACCCTAAACACTCTATAAATATCTAGCCATGGTCTCCTAAGCAAAGACATCTATTCTATGCAATTCTCGTACTATTAGCTATCATTCTTCCCTCGATCACTCGCTTGTGCTCTAAGTGCTCATAATTCTCATTGAGAACAGTTGAGCACACTCTCTCCGTGTGTACTCTTCTCGTAGGTTTGTAAAGGGAGTAATTCTAAGCCTTAATCTTTACTATCTATTTATCTCAAAGGCTGATCTTTAGGTTTCTTGTAATCTTTTAATTTATTTTTGTATTATTTTAGGTACCCAGGCTATGAGTTACCTGTTCACTCTTTGAGAGGGATAGGTTGTACTGGAGAAGGGATTTGGACTCAATTGTTGTTAGTGATTTTCATTTATTTTTTGAGGCAAAATCTTAAATTGTAAGATTTAGATAGGGGCTTTTAGCATAAGGGTTTTCTATCTAAATTTGTTTACTTTCTTTGTACGATTATTTTTATTTGTTTGCATAATTCACCCCCCCTCTTGTACTAATATCATTATCAACTTAGAGAGACGAAATTATCTGTTTCTAAAATAAACAGTCATATTTTATGAAAATAAATTTCCATCACTTTCTATCTTTTTGTATCTTGAAAATAAAATAAAAGACAAAATAAAATCTAGGTTGAGAGAAGAAATTATATCCCAAAGTACCCTTGCCAAGATATTTAAATGTAAAGGTCTAACTCCACTCGACACCTATTTAAGCTGAATCTCTATTTCACAATGAATAATGGTCAATACATAAATAAGTTATTATTATGAACATGGGCATCAGACGTAGTTTAAGACGTCTGGGAAGTATCCTAGACATCTGGCCAGACGTCTGGAACCCTTCTCAGATGTCTGGTATTAAATTTTTTGGCGTACGGGTTCGTGTCTACGCGCCTGCGTGCGCAGACTGAACCCGCCGCCTTCGTTCTTCGCTTTTCTCTCCCTCCTTGCAGACGACGCCGCTTCTTTCTCTCTCTCCCCACGCTACCTTCAAATACCACTGCCCACTCCCTCACCCTCACTCCACCATCTTCTTCTTCTCCTTCTCCCTACCAGCGAGAGCGCAAGCGAGCGAGTGAGCGAGTGCGGCAGCAGCGGCTGGGGTGAGCGTGCGGGAAGGAGGAGTGTTGCGAGAGGAAGAAGAAAGCTCAAGCACAAAGGTGCGAGCTTGTCGGGGCAGCTAGAGCCGGCCGGTGGAAGAGCAGTAAGCGTGGGGTGGCATGGAGGAGCTGCTGCAGCTCGGGCAGCAGGCGGACGCAGCAGTGCGCGGCCGTGCTTCACGGGCGGAGAGCGAAAAGGGTCCTGATTCTAGGAAAATTTCCCAGAATCATATGTCTGGACTTACGTCCAGACGACGCCGAAGACGTCTGGAGGAAGGTCCAGACATCTGACAGGTACAATATTTTCCTGCCTTCTCCTTTTTACGAGTGCACGGCCATGCAGCCGTCCACCGCGTTCTTCTACGCCTCTTCGTGATGAGAGCGGGTGTGTGTGTGCGCAGGTTTCATTCGGGTGGGCGCGAGGGCTCGTCATCCAACACGGATTAGACATCTGGCCACAGTACCAGACGATGGAGAGGACCTCCAGACGTCTAGGGTGACAACCGGACATCTGGGAACTAGGACCAGACGATCCAGCGAGCTTCTGGAAGTCTGAAGGACTGCGCAGAGCGAGGTATGACCTGATCGACCTTTTAAGACGTCTGGAAGAAGTTCCAGATGTCTGATTTTGGGCAGACTCGTCGTTTTTGACTCGTTTAGGATCCGTTCGGAGTCCGTTTTCCGCGTTTCAAGTTTCGTTCTTTCCATATTTATTTCCTCTACCTTTTACAGTAATTGTATACTGTTCTGAGAAACTCCTTGTGATTGATCCTTGTCTTAGGACCCCGTTCCATTGTGGCCGTGGGAGTTGCGGAGGCGCGCGGGATTGCCGACCACGCCCCCAGTACTCTCGGTTTCGTGGGTAGAGTGGCCCTTTAATTTATTTAACAAAATTTGTACAATCATGAAACAATAGAGTCTAGGGCATTGCATGAACCCTAGGGCTGAAGAATTAGATTGAATGATAGATCCTAGGGTATTGTATGAATCCTAGGACTGGAAAATTAGATTCAATGATGGATCCTAGGTATGGCATGAAACCTAGGACTGGAAAACTAGTTGAATATATACGTTGCAGTCTTGGAAAAGTGGAAAGAAAATGATAACTGCCTGTAAATTGGTTAACAGCTGCCTATTATGAATGAATAAATACGGTTGAGAACACGGGTTATATGAATATGAAACTGGAACGGTGAAACCTAAATTGGCTGAGTTAAAAGGGCCTGAACCCAACGGGGAATTAGGTGTAAAACTCCTGGAAAGGGAATGGAATAGAATTGAGGAAGTGAGCTAGCCCTTGAGTACGGAGTACAAAGGAGAGCAACCGTCCCCCTGTTTAGTGGAGAGCGGAGCTAGCCACCCTAGGGACCCGGGGTTAGGTCTGGCCACTTTATACTAACTTTTGGCCCTCGTGTACACAGTACCGAGGAGACCTACTAGTGTAGGGATAGTACTAGCTACCCCACGGGTCCCGGGGTTCTGCTAGCCCTCCTACACCAACTTGTTAGGCCCACTGGGCAAACCAAGGTAGTCAGGTGAGGGTGCGTGGACTGTGGAGGGGCAAGACCCCTGTTTGGTTACTGTGGAGGGACTAGACCCCTATTACTGAGAGGGCTTTGCCCTATACTGGTTCCGTGCTGTGCTTTAGGTGCACCCGTTAACGGAAACGACTGACCGCGTGCCAGTGCGGGGTAGATACCCGTGCGCTTATCGCACGTGCCATAGTCACCGTTACGTCTGTCAGCGACCTTGGGGTGGTTGACTAAGGGTAGGACCACCACGGGGGACTCTCCCGGCCAGGAGAGCACCACATGTTCTACTTTTCGGAAAATACTGCAATCAAGATCGTTCCCATGAGGAACATTCAAGATCAAGAGAAGGATCTGAGAAATAAGTCAACAGTGAATAAATGAAAAAATATAAATAAAGAAAATAAAAATATAACAGCTACTGTACACTCTACTGCTTCTTTTAGCTTTTAGTTGCCACTCTACTCAGCGTTTCGCTGACATGTCACCTTTATTACCCTTTCAGGACCAAGTGTTGGGTCGCCAGAGTCAGCAGCTGCAGAGGGCGCTGGGCCTAGTAGAGTCCAGTAGTGTTACCTGTAGTACATTCTGTACTTTTCTTTCCGCTGTAGTGAGTAGTTTTCTGTTACTCCCTGTACTCTTTTTATTGTAAGTTTCATGTTATGTACATGTTTATTTCTCTTCTGTTGTGGTGATGTATACTGTAGTATTTCCTTACTTTACTGCTGTATTTTGTTACTGCTAGTTATATACATGGCAAATGTGGTTTATTTTACTGCTCTTTTGGTTACTTTCTTGTTGGACGACTGAGTTTTAGGATTAGTCGAGTCGGTCCGATTTTCGTGTCTTGTAGGAATTCAAAAATCGGGTCGTTACAATTATGTGGGATCATTTAGAGTTATTATAAACTAGAACAATACCAATTTCAATGCTATACAAAGCTTCTCGGAGGAATCCAGAAGATCCAATATACTTTATACACGATAAGATACACTTTGCATGCTTTGTTAGAAATTATCTGATCGATGTAAAGAACATTGACTATAGAAACTTAGTTACATCTAACAAAAACTCACTAATCACAAAGAAACTATAAATAAAATTTGAAAATTGCATCGAAAGGATTCACAAGATTTTTCATATTGTGAAAGCGATTGAATTAAATAATTATAATTCTTTTGTCTTATAAGAACTCCAAATAAGATTGTACCTTTTTGAAAGTGCAAGATATAAAAGCTTGTTTAAATTCAGCAAAGAGTTGTAATCCCGATATTGTTAAAAAACTAAGAAGATCGTGATAAAGTTACTCCCAAGATTTCTCACATGTTTTCTAACATTCAAGCTGACTATTATCTATATTATAACAACTACAAAGAAGATAAAGGATAACATTTTATACTAGTAGAAAACATATATTATATTGACTTATCTATGCAATGTACCGATCAATAATTAACTTACTTAATTTGGACGTAGAGGTAACACGAGGGCTAACTGTATATGACACTTCTCAGGCAATTAAATTAAGTTCTTTTTCCAATAGATCTAGAATTTAAATCAGATTTTAAATCAAAATGCAAACTAGGTTGGATCATAAGAATAATTTGATCAAATCAGATAATGACATCGTCAATCTTTTAAATCAAATTAGACTGGGCAATGAGAATAACAAAGTCAAACCATTTGATCAAACTGATTTGAACCATTATTTGTATGTGTGTGCACATTTTACAGGCACATATATATATATATATATCAGAGAGAGAGAGAGAAAGAGAGAAAGAGAATGTAAAAATTTCTAATTGGTATTGTTACCTTATATGTGTTTATAACTTATTATAGCTTTATAGACAATATAACATAAGAGTCATGTCAAATGATTGTTCTAAATTATTTATTTAATAATTGTGATTATCACCCAAGTTTTTTTTATTTATGTAATCATAAAATGAAATCATCTTATGACGATTTTATATTGGGAACTAAAATGGGAAACCTCCATATGTTGCAAGGGAGATAACCATATCCAAGGAAAACTTTTTTGTTTGTTCACACAAGGATTCAAATGGCATTGGGTTCAAATTTTGTCTAGAGGTACACAGTTCGGACTCAATGCAAATTTTATCTACAGTTTGTGACTTGGGATTTTTTTCAACCTAACTCATAAAATGGAGTCAGATTAGGTTGACTTGAGCAGGTTATTAATTATTCAAAGTTTATGTTTATCTTCTACATGCTTTATATATTTTTTCTACTTAATAACAAAAACTTTTAAGCTTATAAACAACTTATTTTTTTAAAGAAATGAAAGAACTAAAAAAAAAAAAAAGATATGATCTAAAAGTGAAGAAAAAAATAAAAACATACATGATAACAAATTGATAGATGCACATAAAAGCTTAGATATATATCAATAATTAACAAAAGAAATATTGCACAATAAATATAGATATTTGAATATTAAAGTTAATAAAGAAAATAAGTAAATAGACTTACCATGCTTTACAAGTAATTGTAAACTTTAAAAAGTTATTCATAGACACATTAAGTCTAGAATCACTTGTAAATAAGTGATAGGTCAGGTAGTGGCCCTAAGGCCCTGAGGGAGAGAGGGATGGGTCAGGACCATTAGGTAGTGGGTTGTCGAATAAAAGTGGGGGGATGAGGGAGGCGAGGAGAGTGAGGATTACCTAAAGAGCGCAACCAAGAGAAGGCTGGCATGGCTAAGGAGAGGAGACAACATTAAATCTTGCTAGAGCATGGAGTCTAGAGGGAAGGGAACCTGTAAGAAATGATGAATGTGAGAGATGAGGGAGGAATTGGGGATAAGGGGGACCAGGAGATGAGGGTTTGGCTCATTTAGTACCTTTAAGTGGGTTACATGGGGGGCCAAAATAATGTTAGCCATTGTTTTGAATCTCATCCAATGATCGTTAATATGTTCCTTATATGTACTTATATTATTTGTGTGTGCGTAAATCGGTTGTATAAGGTTGCAGGTTAGGTTGGATTGGTTAAACTTCAAAAACGTCCCAACCCAATTTTTATTGGGTTGAGAAAATTTAAACTCAACCCAATCTATTATAACTTTCAACTCAACCTTAACTAAATCCAATTAGATTGCATTGGGTCGGGTTCAACCTAAACCCCATCGATGTGCACCTGTATTGTTGTTTGACCAATAAGGTTAATCTAATCTTTAGACTGGTTGAATAGACGATTAGTCCAAAAAATGCACCAATTGAACTAAATTGTCCTAAATTGGTTGACCAGATCAGAAACTATCGAGTCCAGCCACCAATGTAACAAGTCAAATTGGTTGGTCCAATCCACTTTGTAAAACACCCACATTACTATGCATTGTTAAATGTCCTTGCAATTCCTTTTTTTAGTGCAACCACGTCCACCACTTTCTTACTGGTGTATCTTAAATATTTATATTTCCATACATTACAAAATGTGTTAACTTTAAAAATTTTTACAATGATGTCAAAGCATTGTGCATGATTTCAACCTATAGGAATTAATAGGGTGATCAAACAAGAAAATTATGGAAGAGAGAGATTTATTTCCTACATAGGTCAACTCAGTTGAGAGTCGACCTAATCCTATCTTACAACTGCGAAGGGTAGCACCCATTCAATTTCCCTCATGCTACTTCTTACTTAAGGGAGGCAGGCTGATCGAAAGAGAGTTAGGTGCAGATTGGCCCCACCATGGGTAGATCAAGATAATCACTAATGACTTACGTGTGGATTTATCCGGTGGTCGTGAATTCGGGTGCCCAAATATCACCTAGGATTTACCTCAAAGATGATTCTTCATCACAAAGAAAATAAAAATTATTTGTGGACGTTGGTGACCGTGAACCACGGGGGTCAATGAGTGCACATGAATCACCATTGGGAATTGTGACATTGGGTGTGGCACATGATATAAGAATGAGTCGTGAGGGGATGCACGTGAGAACATGCCAAGCATGATCAGTTGTGGATGTGACCTATGTTAGGGGTTTGTGTCCATTTATAAGCTGTGTCCACGATGTTTCTCCACCTAATTATTCTTGACAATTGCCATTTACCCAAGTAGATACTCTGATTTCCTTCAGTTTACTGTGCAGGGATTGCAGTATTTTTGACGAATAAGAAGGACCTGAGAGATTATTTATGGATAGGTACGACCATGCCGAAGAGAGAGCAACATAGATATATGATTAAAATATCTTATCCAAAGATACCATAGTCTAAGGTGATGACAATAATAGGAAAAATGTGGGAAACAATTAATTATTTCATTAGTTATATATGAAAAGTTAAGAATTAATGATTCTAGTTACGTAATTTGTAAAGCTTATCCAATTTTTGGGTAAAGGGAAGCATGAAGTCACCTGTGGATTAGATATAGTTGGATTTCTTCTTGGTCTCCAATGTTTTTTTGGTTTATGTATCTATGGTACAAGAATGTATAAGGGCAATACAAGGTAGAATCTCCAATAAATTCATGAATTGGTTCCTCTCCTAGGTATGATCTGATATATATATATATATATTGTAAGATATAGCACATAAAAATTACAATTAAAAGGTGACCTAGCTGGAAATCTTACACAGGATCCGGGTGTAAAACGACATTAGATTAATAAAACGGAAACGATGATGTAATCCAGCAAGCACGATTGATTCTTAATTAAAAAGCTTGTTAGCTTACGATAGACGACATCTTGAATTTCGATCTCTCTATAATTTATGCAGTAGTTGCCATGTGGAGGTCCCCATGTTCAACTACACATTGATTCCTTCGTGCAACACTAAGCAATGGTGAGGCCCCTTGATTGAATTTTTTAATCAAGGGCTCTTGTTGGCGAGGGATTATTTAAATGATGTTGGATTAAAATATTGTTTGTCAACTTAAATAATTATAAGGTTTAGATTCTATGCGGAGACATTGTGAGTTGGAGTTGTTACGGTGCCACGTCAAAACTGAAAGGAGCTTCCTTCTTTTTTTTTTTTGGTATCTGTGAACTCCATCGTTATCTTTGTTAAGGGGATTTTCTTCTCTCTTGATATCTTTAACTAGGACTTTTACTCTTGCTTAAATTTTTTTGGGGGCGGGTTAAGAGATGTAAAAATTGATGAAAAAATTGATGTAGTATTGTGAATGTAATCCTCACTTGATATATCTTCTTTTTATGTCAAAAAAAAGTACTTACACGTGGTAGGATCTATCATTATTAAAATCAACAATAAATCACCTTTGTATCGGTGCAATAAACCACCTTTGTATCGATGCAAACCGCTCAAATCATTTTCGGAATCACTTTGCACCGGTGCAAAATCACTTTTCACCTTCGAAATTATTTTGCACTAGTGCAAAGTAAGATTGTACCGGTGCGATCTTACTTTGCACGAGTATAAAGTAGTTTAAAATAAGATTGTATCGGTGTAAAGTAGTTTAAAGTAAGATTGTACCAGTGTAAAATTAAATTCTAAGTATTTTTTCACCAGTGACAAGTGATTTTATACTTAAAAGGTCATTTCAAGTGAAAAATCATTTCTCATATGTAAAATCATTTTTCATAAACCTAAATCCTAAATCCTAAACCTATAAGTCAAAATCACTTTGCACAGGTAAAATCACTCTTAAAATAATTTTATACCAATGTAATGTAAAGTCACCTTAGAATAATTTATCATTAGTACAAAATGGTGCAAAATCACCTAGAATAATTTATCATCGGTACAAAGTTATTTATTACATGTACGATTTACTTCAAAGTGCTGTGGTTGTTTTTTTTAATGTGGTGAGGTTCACCACGTAGCAAACCTTACCTTCTTTTGTTATATCAATTATCAAGTGGATCTACATTTACAATGGTGTATGAACCACAAGAATAGCATCCACAAATTTTCCCATGTCACTTGTTATGTTTCCAAATTATAAAACCTTTCATGGTTGATCCACATAACTCCCTTAACCTAGGAAGTTGTAAACTTAGAAGAGAGGAAGGACATTTAGAAACTTTTAGAGGTATGATATCTACTTTTGATTTTATACAAGGATACAAAATGGGTGGCAAAGAAGCTAATAAAGGACTTGCAAGAAAAGAAGTACCAAAAGTACCATACAACTTTTTTTCTTATAAGTATGCAATCCTTTTTTATTGCAAACTTTCTTACAAGATTTCTTTTCAAAATTCTATGTCCTCATATGCAAAAATCTAATGAGGCTTTCTTAAAGTAAAAAGGTAATAACGAGATTGTGCCGAGACAAATGATGATGAGCTAGGGTCCTCTAGAAGTGGATAGAGAGGAGGAAGGTGGTGACAACATTTGTTAGCATCAAACTTGCAACCAAAGAAGTTGGTGACTTAGCTCCGTTGCCTTTACATGTACTTGCGGAAAGAGAGGAGGTCAATGTCATCGAACTCGCAATCAATGATGTCATTGAAGGTTGATGTCATAAGGACAGCCTAGATTGAGTTTTGATGCCATTTGATGCAAAATCGAAATCAAAGGAGAGAAGAAAGGCATCAAAATTGAAGTGAGAAGAATTTGAATCCATGCAATGGGGGGAGATCACCCAAGTTGTATGCTATCAATGGTGCTAATTAAACAACAATAGATTCAACATGATCAATCAAGTCTATCCTTAATACTTGCCACAAAGGGCACCGAGTAGATTAGGCTATAGATCATCCTTGCACAACAAAAGAAGGTTCTTCCAAAAGTTCATATCTTTTGAAAAATTATAGCTTATTAAAATAAACATGATTTTTATATAGATACCATTATAAACATCGGAAATTGCATACTTGTCATTGACTTCTCAATATTACTTTAAATGTCGTTGGAAAAGTAGCATCACTTTTGAAAATACCATTCCATTAGTTAGCACCATTAAATTTAGCAACAATGGATCTAAAAAGAATGAACTTTTATCGTTTTACTCAATCGTTATTTTTATCTTACCCTAGCCCTCCTCCCCCCTTTGCCTTCCCTCATTGGACCACCTCTTAACAAGACCTCATATAGATCCCAAACTTTGTCCGAACTTTACTGCACCTTGAGAGAGAGAGAGAAAGAGAGAGAGGTAGACAAAGTTCAAAAGAGAGATAGAGAGTGCCATAAAGAGAAAGAGAGGTGGTCAGCTCATGGAGAAGCTCCATGACAAGGGCAAACTTGAGGCTCTGGTATTGCTGCAAGTTGTTCTTGTGTCCCCTTTGATGTTGGAGGTCGTCTAGGAAGAGAAAGTGGAGGGGGAAGATGTGGAGGAGGAGGGAGGAGGGGGAGGGGGAAGAGGGTTGTGATAGGGAAAAAATAAGAATCGAGGGTAAAAAAACTAACTATTCTTACTTTCATTTTCATCATCATTAAATTTAATGGTGCTAACTAAAAGAGTGACATTTTTTAAATTGATAATATTTTTTTGATGACATTTAAAGAAATATTAAGAGGTCAATGGCAAACACATAATTTTCAATATTTACAGTAATATCTATGCAAAAACCCCTAGTAAATAAATATATTACTCAGTGAAAACTAAAATAAGTTTACCAACATGCAAATTGTCCTAGGATTCTATAGCATGCACCACATCATGAATATTGCATAAACTTGTCAAATGTTAAATTTGTCATATCAAGGCAAGTGCCCCTCCTCTCTACCCTTTTGAGCTGTTGATTCTCCCCTGTGTTAAGACCCATGCTATCAAAGCCCTTTAAGACGTCTGGGACTTGAGTCAGACGTCTGGTCAGATGTCTGGACAACTTCCCAGACGTCTGGAAATTAATTTTTGTGTGCGTACATCCTCGAGTCTGCGCACGTGCCTTATGCAGACTGTGCGCAGCCACCTTCTTCTCTCCCCTCTCACTGACAGAACCCTACCCCACGCCTACTTAAACCCTTCTCCTCTCCCTCGTTCACCACCCCACTTCCGGCCACCTTCTCCTCCCTCCAGTGAGAGCGAGAGCAGCGAGTGCAGCGAGCGGAGTGGAGGAGCAGCATGAGAAGGGAGGAGAGGAGAGCGCACGAGCTCGTGAGAGAGCTTGCCGGAGAAGCTCACGGCTGGTCAGCATGCACGAGGCGGAGAGGTGTGTCGGGGAGGTCCTCCCCGACACTGCTGTAGTTAGCGCGGCGGACGAGCGAACGCGGTGCAGTCATGTACAGCATGAAGACGAAGGCAGCTTC
This sequence comes from Thalassia testudinum, assembly GCA_037157565.1. NCBI lineage: Eukaryota > Viridiplantae > Streptophyta > Magnoliopsida > Alismatales > Hydrocharitaceae > Thalassia > Thalassia testudinum. The sequence goes on along the minus strand of JAZHRO010000059.1, from coordinate 9,244,484 downwards.
TGGTTCTGGGATTTTCCCAGAATCAGACGTCTGGATCAACATCCAGATGACGTGGACGGCGTCTGGAGGAGGCTCTAGACAAATGAGAGGTATATCCTGCACCCTACAGCTCCCTTTGCGGATACGGCCATGCAGGCTGTTTCGCCGAGGCACAGTTACGTGCCGTATTAAGAAGATTTTGCGTCGCGCGTGCAGGATTCGCTTCGGGAAGGTGCGGGACATGCCCTCCCACGCAGTTCAGACATCTAGGCAAGGCACCAGATGGCGGGGAGCATCTCCAGATGTCCGGAGAGGTGGTCAGACGTCTGGAACTAGGTCCAGACGGCTCAGCAGGATCCCTGGATGTCTGAGGAGCAGCGTAGAGTGAGGTATGGTTCTGGACTTCTTTTAAGACGTCTGGAAGGTGTTCCAGACATCTGATACGAGTCAGGATTATCGTTTTTGACCCGTTTATGGTCTGTTTGAGGTCTGATTTCCGCAATTAAGATTCGATTCTTCTTTGTATAAGTTCCTCTACTTGTTGGAATGCTTTTATCATGTTCTGAGTGGTTTCTTGTGGTTGATTGTTGTGTTAGGACCTCGTTCCATTACGGATTTGGGGGTTGCGGAAGCACGTGCACCTGCCGATCAGGCCCCCATTACTCCCGATTTTGCTGGTAGAGTGATTTCACCTAGTTTAATTACAAACATAAATGCATATCTGGAATGAATGTTAGATCCTAGGGTATGGCATGAATCCTAGGACTAGAAACACTGGATTGAATGTTAGATCCTAGGGTATGGCATGAATCCTAGGACTAGAAACACTGGAATAATTGTACGGAATGTATGAATTGCAGTCTGGATGAGTAATTAGCACAATAACAATTACCTGTAAATGAATAACAGCTACCTGTGTAATGTAGAGTACTGTTGTAGCAACTGTTGCATGTAAATTTCTGTTATTCACGATTAAATACGAGCTGCCTGTATATGATTTAGAAATGAAAGATTGAATGTTGGAAACACGAGCTACCTGCGAATAAACCTGAAATAATGAAACCTAGTATGGCTTGGCCTGAGAAACATGAGCATGAACCCTACGGGGAATTAGGAGATGAGCTCCTGTAAATGAATGGAATGGATCTAGGAATGTGCTGGGAAGTGTGCTGTCCCTTGGGTACGTGATACCAAGGGGAGCACATGTTACCTCTTAGTGTAGAGGGGAGCTTGCCTCCATTGGGTCGAGACTCGGGGCGGGTTTGGCCACTTTGCACCGACTTTTTGGCCCCCGCGTACACAGTACCGGAGAGAGCTACCAGTGTAGGGAGGGAGCTAGCCACCCTACGGAGCCCGAGGTTCAGCTAGCCGTCCTACATCGAGTTGTTAGGCCCACTGGGCAAACCAGGGTAGTCAAGCGAGGGTGCACGGACTGTGAGGGGCAAGACCCATGTTTGGTTCTTAGGGGCTAGACCCCTGTTACTAAGAGGGTTATGCCCTATACTGGTTCCGTGTTGTGCTTTGGGCGCACCCGTCAACGGAAACGACTGACCGCGTGCCAGTGCGGGGTAGCTACCCGTGCGTTTATCGTGCGTACTTTAGTCACCGTTACGTCTGTCAGCGACCTTGGGGTGGTTGACTGAGTGTAGGACTATCACAGGGGACTCTCCCGGCCAGGAGAGCACCACGTGCTACTTCTACTCTTGGGAAAAGACTGCAATCAAGATCGTTCCCATGAGGAACATTCGAGATTGAGAAAACGACCTGATAAATAAACCAAGTGATGAAAGAAAGAAAAATTAGTTAAATAAAGAAGGAAATTGAAAACAACAGCTACCTGTCCACCTTTACTGTTTTTAGTTAGTTGGATGCCACTCTACTCAGCGTTCGCTGATTTCGTATACTCATAACCTTTTTCAGGTCCAGGTGTTGAGCGGCCAGAGCCTACAACTGCAGAGGGTGTTGGGCCCAGTGGAGCCCAGTAGCTGTACCTTTTGTTGTACCCGTTTCTTGTTGTAGTAACTCTGTTACACTTATGCACTCTTTTATTGTAAACTTCGTAGTAACTCTGTACCTTTTAAATTCTCTACTGTTGTGGTAGAGTTACTGTAGTAGTTTACTTCTTTACTGCTGCACCTTTGTTATTGTTAGTTGCTTGCATGGTGAATGTGGTTTATTTTACTGCTTTTTGGTTACTTCCTCATTGGACAACTAAGTCTTGGCATCAGTCGAGTCGATCCGGTCTCGTGTCCTGTAGGGATTCGGGAACCGGGTCGTAACATGATGGTATCAGAGCAAGGTCGTCCCGAAAAGTGAACCAACTAGCTAGAAAATAACCACTTCACGTGCTTGTAACTAAAGTAACCACCACAACGTACCTTTTGACATCTGTTCTGAGGTTCTTTCGTTGAATGTCAGTTAGAATTGACGTCTTTTCTGTTCTGTGTTTGCGTCTCCTTGCAGGAGATGCCTCGACGTGGAACTAGTGAGGCGAGCCACGGACGCAGCTGAGGACGAGGTCGGAGGGGCGTGCGTGTTGAGCCCGACGCCTCAGTGGACTAGCCACTACTTCCGGGCATTCAGGCCCATGACCTCGCCCAGCTGATACGGGAGATCGTACGAGAGGAGCTTCACCTGCCTCCATGAGTGCCTCTCCCTGGGGCTGCTGAGGGGAAGTCCTCTGTGGGACCGCGAGACAGACACGATGCTGGACGTGGGGGAGGGGGGACCGCCCCCACCTTCCTCCGGCACTTCCGAGCACGAGCCCTCCTTACCTGGAGGCGTACCGATTTCTCCACTTTAGCGCCATTACGAGCTTTTCGGATAGTTTCGGAAGCTGAAGCCCCACTCCTTCAAGGGGGATGAGGACTTGACAGAGGCGGAGGACTAGCTCGAGCAGATCGAGAAGGTGTTTGACACCCTTCACCCCCTGTGGAGTGCCGCGTGGCCTTTGCCATGTACCAACTGGAGAGCACGACACACAGGTGGTGGAGGGCGGTCAGGGGTCAGGAGAGGGCCGAGCCGACTTGGGGCCAATTTTTCACCCTCTTCTACGAGCACTACTTCCCCCAAACGTGCCAGGACCAAAGGAGGCGGGAGTTCCACACTCTCCGCCAGGGGACGATGACCATGAGCGCATATCGCACGCGTTTTCTGGAGCTGCTCGTTTCGCCGCGATAGCTGTGGCTACCGAGGAGAAGCACCTTTGGAGGTTCACCGAGGGGCTCCGGCCTGCTATTCGGGGTTATGTCAAACCCCTGAAGCTGCTTACGTTCTCGAGGGTGGTGGAGGCAGCCATGACATATGAGGAGACCAACCCGTCCGCACGTGACACTGACAGCGGATGGAAGAGGCCCTACCAGTTAGACTACTCATAGGGCCAATGAGAGAGGAGGCATGTGGCGCCCACAGGAGAGCCGTCACGCTTTGCGGGGCCATCAGTGCCTTTGGGGTCCTCGACAGGGGCCAGCTGCCAGCATCGGACCCCCACCCGACCATCAGCAGGGACCAACTGATGGCGGGAGTTGGGTTCCCCTTTGCTACCAGTGTGACCAGCCGGGCCACATGAGGAGGGACTGCCCGTCTAGGGCTGGAGATCAGCAGATGCTCCCTGCGTCGAGCACTGGAGGACGAGCAGGAGGCCACGATTTCCAGGCGCGAGGGGGAGGATAGCAGTTGCAGGGAGGGTACTTGAATAACCCAGGGTATCAAGCGTCGTTTAAGACGTCTGGGAAGTGATCCAGACATCTGGAATTAAATTTTTCCGGCGTACGGGTTTGCGTCTGCGCGCATGCGCACACAGACTGAACCCACCGCCCTCCTTCTTCTCTTTCCTCCCTCCCTGCAGATAGCTTTTTCTCTCTCTCTCTCCCCTCGGCAGCTTACAAATACACCTCTCTCTCCCTCACCCTCACTCCACCGCCTTCTTCTTCTTCTTCCCCCTGTTAACAAGAGAGCGAGCGGGTGAGAGCGGCAGCAGCGGCTGCTGCGAGTGTGTGGGGAGGAGGGGCTGTTGTGAGAGGGAGACAGAGCTCGACCGCGAGGGTGCGAGCTCACCGGGGGCAGCCATAGCCGACCGGCTGGTGCGCAGCAAGCGTGTGGTGCCGCGGAGGAGCTGCTGCAGCTCAGGCAGCAGGCGGGCGCGGTGCAGCATGGCCGTGCGCTGCGGACGGAGGGCGAGGAGGTCCTAATTCTGGGAAAATTTCCCAGAATCAAACGTCTGGACTTACGTCCAGACGATGCAGGAGACGTCTGGAGGAAGGTCCAAACATCTGAAAGGTACGCTAATTTTACCTTCTCCTTCTTTCGCGTGTTCGGCCATGCAGCCGTTCCGCCGAAGTCCTCTGCATCCTTTCATGTTGAGAACGGGCGCATGTGTGTGCAGGACCTATTCGGGAAGGCAGACGGGCATGCCATCCCACACAGATCGAACGTTTGGGCACAGCACCAGACGACGGAGATGGTTTCCAGACGTCCGGAGTGACAGTCGGACGTCTGGAAACTAAGTCTAGACAGTTAAGCGAGCTTCTGGACATCTGAAGGACCGCGCAGATCAAGGTATGACCTGGGCGATCATTTAAGACGTCTGGAAGAAGTTCCAGACGCCTAATTTTGGGCAGACTTGTCGTTTTTGACTCATTTAGGACCCGTTCGGAGTCCGTTTTTCGCGTTTCAAGTCTCGTTCTTCTCAAATTTAGTTCCTCTACCTGTTTATAGTAATTGTATGCTGTTCTGAGTAGCTCCTTGTATTTGATCCTTGTGTTAGGACCCCGTTCCGTTGCGGCTTTGGGGGTTGCGGAGGCGTGCGGGCTTGCCGATTTCGTCCCCAGTACTCTCGATTTTGCGGGTAGAGTGGTCCTTTCAATTATTTATCAAAAATTATGCACTTGTGAAATAATTAATAGAGTCTAGGGTATTGCATGAACCCTAGGAATGAAAAATTAGATTGAATGATAGATCCTAGGGTAATGCATGAATCCTAGGATTGGAAAATTAGATTGAATGATAGATCCTAGGGTATGGCATGAATCCTAGGACTGGAAAACAAGATTAAATATATATACATTATAATCTTGGAAAAGTAGAAAGGAAACGATAACTACCTGTAATTGGTTAACAGCTTCCTGATTATGAATGAATAATTACGGTTGGGAACATGGGTTATATAAATATAAAGCTGAAAAAATGAAACCTAAATTGGCGGAGTTGAAAGAGCATGAACCCTACGGGGAATTAGGAGTAGAACTCCTGGAAAGTGAATGGAATAGAATTGGGGAAGTGAGCTGGCCCTTGAGTACGGAGTACCAAGGAGAGCGACTGCCCCCCTGTTTAGTGCAAAGCGGAGCTTGCCGACCCAGGGACCCAGGGTAGGTCTGGCCACTTTGTACTGACTTTTGGCCCTCGTGTACACAGTACCGAGGAGAGCTAATAGTGTAGGGAGAGCACTAGCTACCCTACGGGCCCCGGGGTTCTGCTAGCCCTCCTACACCGACTTGTTCGGCCCACTGGGCAAACCAAGGTAGTCAGGCGAAGGTGCGTGGACTGTGGAGGGGCAAGACCCCTGTTTGGTTACTGTGGAGGGGCTGGACCCCTGTTATTGAGAGGGCTCTGCCCTATACTAGTTTCGTGCTGTGCTTTAGGCGCACCCGTTAACAGAAACGACTGACCGCGTGCCAGTGCAGGGTAGCTACCCGTGCGTTTATTGCACGTGCCGTAGTTACCGTTACATCTGTCAGCGACCTTGGGGTGGTTGACTGAGGGTAGGAGCACCACGGGGGACTCTCCCGGCCAGGAGAGCACCACGTGTTACTTCTACTTTTCGGAAAAGACTGCAATCAATATCGTTCCCACGAAGAACATTCAAGATCAAGAGAAGAATCTGAGGGATAATTCGATAACTAGTAAACGGAAAATATAAAGAAAGAAATTAAAAATATAACAGCTACTGTCCACCTTACTGTTTCTTAGCTTTTAGTTGCCACTCTACTCAGCATATCACTGATGTGTCACCTTTGTTACCTTTTCAGGACCAGGTGTTGAGCAGCCAGAGTCGGCGGCTGCAGAGGGCGATGGGCCCAGTAGAGCCCAGTAGTGTTACTCGTGTAGTACCCACTGTACTTTTCTTTCTGTTGTAGTGAGTGGTTTCTGTTACCCCTGTACTCTTTTCATTGTAAGCTTCATGTTTATGTACATGTTTATTTCTTTACTGTCGTGGTGGTGTATACTGTAGTATTTCTTTTCTTTATTGCTGTATTTTGTTACTGCTAGTTATATACATGGTGAATGTGATTTATTTTACTGCTCTTTTGGTTACTTTCTCGTTGGACGACTGGGTCTTGGGATCAGTAGAGTCGGTCCGATTCTCGTATCTCGTAGGGATTCGGGAATCGGGTCGTAACAAGATGGTATTAGAGCAAGGTCGTCTCGAGAAGTGAACCAACTGGCAGGAAAATAACCAATTCATGTGTCTGTAACTAGAGTAGCCACCACAACGTTTCTTTTGACATAAGCTCTTAGACTCCTTCGTTAGATATCGTTCCATATTAACGTGTTTCCGTTCTGTTTTTGCATCTTCTTGCAGGAGATGCCTCGACGTGGGACTAGCGAGGGCTGTGGGCGTGGCCGAGGATGAGGTCGGAGGGGCGAGCGTGTTGAGGTCGACATTTCAGTGCACCAGCCACTACTCCCGGGCATTCAGGCCTAGGACCTCGCCTAACTGATACGGGACAGTGCGAGAGGAGCTCCACCCGCCGCCACGAGCGCCTCTCCCTGGGGCTATGGAGGGGGAGTCCTCTGTGGGACCACGCGACGGACGTGGCGCTGGATGCAGGGGAGGGGATGGGCTTCCGCCGCCCCCACTTTCCTCTGACACATATGTGCACGAGGCTTCCTTACCTGGAGGTGCACCAGCATCTCCACTGCAGTGCCACTTCGAGCTTTTTGGACAGTTCCGGAAGCTGAAGCCCCCCTCCTTCAAGGGGGATGAGGACCCGACCGAGGCGGAGGACTGGCTCGAGTAGATCAAGAAGGTTTCTGACACCCTTCTCCGACTGGTGGAGTGCCACGTGGCCTTTGCCACGTACCAGCTAGAGAGTGAGGCACACAGGTGGTGGAGGGTGGTCAAGGGACAGGAGAGGGACGAGCCAACTTGGGACCGGTTCGTCACCCTCTTCTGCGAGCAGTACTTTCCCCAGACATGGCATGACCAGAGGAGGCGGGAGTTCCACACTCTCCGTCAGGGGACAATGACTGGGAGCGTGTACCGCACGCATTTTCTGGAGCTATCCCGCTTCACTGCGACAGCAGTAGCCACTGAGCAGGAGTGCCTTTGGAGGTTCACTGAGGGGCTTCGACCTGTGATTCGGGGGTATGTCAAACCCCTGAAGCTGCCTACGTTCTCGAGGGTGGTGGAGGTAGCTATGACATACGACGAGACCAACCCGTCCGCGCGAGATATTGACAGCGGGCGGAAGAGGCCCTATTAGCCAGACTTTTCACAGGGCCGACGAGAGAGGGGACACGTGGCGCTCGTAAGAGAACCGTCACGTTTTGCAGAGCCATCAGTGGCCTTTGGGAGCCCTCGACAGGAGCCAGCAGCTAGCACCGGACCCCCGCCCGGCCGACAGCAGGGACCCACTGAGGGTGGGAGTTGGGTTCCCCTTTGCTACCAGTGTGGCCAGCCGGGCCACATCAGGAGGGACTGCCCGTCTAGGGCAGGAGGTCAGCAGATGCTTCCCGTGCCGAGCACTGGTGGGCTAGCAGGAGGCCGCGGTTTCCAGGTGCGAGGAGGATAGCAGTCACGAGGAGGGTACCGGCTAGCAGCTACCCGTCTGACACAGAGTGTGGTTGCTTCGTCCACACCTAGGGCTAAGGGGCGTATCAATGCCCTGACACATAGGGATGCTAGAGCTTCGGGATCAGTGGTGGCAGGTATGGTTGCAGTTTCCAGCAGACTCGTTTACACGCTTTTCGATTCCGGCGCTACCCACTCATTTGTTGCCGCCAGTTTCGCAGTTAGTCTGGGGCAGGATTGTGTGCTGTTAGAGGATCCGGTCGTGATCAGAGGTCCGAGTGGTCAGCTGTTTGTAGCTGAGGAGGTATACACGGGTTGCGAGGTCAGTGTTGGGGGACACAGCCTTCCCACTGACCTGATTATGATACAGATGGAGGACTTTGCTGTAATTCTGGGGATGGACTGGCTGTCCGCTTACCACGCCTTGGTGGACTGTTTTGAGAGAAAGATCGTCTTCTCCATACCGGAGTTGCCTTCTTTCGAGTTCCACGGGCAGCCAGTGGACGGAGGCTTCAGGTGCATTTCTGCACTTCGGGCAGCGAGACTTTTGAGGCAGGGGTGTGAGGGCTTCCTAGCTTGTGTGGTGGCAGAGCCCAGCCCTGTGGCAAACTTCCAGAGTATCCCGGTGGTCAGAGAGTACCTTGATGTGTTCCCAGACAAGTTGCCAGGACTGCCGCCCGAGCGTGAGATCGAGTTTGAGATCTCACTAGTACCAGGGACCATCCCCATCTCCACAGTACCATACAGGATGGCACCACTTGAGCTGCGAGAGCTCAAGTCTCAGTTGCAGGATCTTTTGGAGAAGGGCTTTGTGAGGCCCAGCGCGTCTCCCTGGGGAGCCCCGGTACTATTTGTAAAGAAGAAGGATGGTACCCTACACCTTTGTGTGGACTACCGACAGCTGAATAGGGTCACCATCAAGAACAGATATCCACTACCGAGGATCGATGACTTGTTTGACCAGCTACGAGGTGCCGCGGTATTCTCCAAGATCGACTTGAGGTCTGGATGCCACAAGTGAGGATCAGGGAGGCAGATGTCTCCAAGACAGCTTTCCGCACCTGGTACGGACACTACAAGTTTTTGGTCATGCCGTTTGGGCTGACCAATGCCCCCACTGCCTTCATGGACTTGATGAACCGGGTGTTTAAACCGTACTTGGACCAGTTTGTGGTGGTATTCATTGATGATGTGCTCATCTATTCTCGAGATCAGACGCAGCACGGACAGCACTTGCGGATGGTTCTGGACACACTGAGACGACGTAGGCTGTACGCCAAATACAGCATGTGCAAGTTCTCGTTGAGGGAGGTGACCGTCTTAGGTCATGTGATCTCTGGGGATGGCTTGGCTGTGGACCCTGCCAAGGTCGTGGCGGTGCTCAGGTGGGAGAGACCGCGTACGGTTACTGAGATTCGCAGTTTCTTGGGACTGGCAGGTTACTGCAGGCGGTTTATCAGGGGTTTTTCACAGATTGCACGTCCTATGACACAGTTGACCTAAAAGGATGTGCCTTCACTTGGACAGACGCCTGTGAGGCGTGTTTCCAGGAGCTGAAGCAGAAGCTGACTTCGGCTCCCGTGCTCACCATCCTCGACAGTAGTGGCGGGTTCGTTGTGTACACGGACGCCTCTTTGCAAGGGTTATGGGGTGTACTCATGTAGAGGGGTCACGTTGTCGCTTACGCTTCGCGGCAACTGAAGCCCCATGAGCATAGCTACCCGACCCACTACCTGGAGTTGGCAGCTGTCGTCTTCGCGCTGAAGACCTGGAGGCACTACTTGTACGGTGAGAGCTTCGAGATTTTCACAGATCACAAGAGCCTCAGATACTTGTTTGATCAGAAGGAGCTCAACATGAGATAGAGACGTTGGTTGGAGCTCCTGAAGGACTATGACTGCAGCATTTCCTACCACTCGAGAAAGGCCAACGTGGTGGCTGACCCTTGAGCCGGAAGGCGCCTGCACACTTGGCCAGTTTACAGGTGCAGAGTTGGAGCCCTTTGGAGGAGATGGGCAATTGGCGACCCCTAAAGTTACGGGGGCACTGTGGGGCAGTGACTGCGACGCGACAGACGAGGCCAGAGCTGATAGATCGCATCACAGGACAAATGGCCGACCCGTACTTGCAGTCCTTGCATGACAAAGTACTGTCAGGAGACCCTAGAGACTTCTCTTTTACAGACCAGGTGCTGCGCATGAGGGGACGTATGTGCGTTCCGAGCGACGAGGAGCTGTTGAGAGAGCTCCTGTCTGAGGCACACGGTTCCAGATTCACCATACATCCCGGAAACACGAAGATGTACCATGACTTAAGACGCAACTTTTGGTGGAGAGGGATGAAGCGAGATGTGGGTGAATTCGTGCAGCAGTGTTTAGTGTGCCAGCAGGTGAAAGCTGAGCATCAGAGGCCTGCAGGACCGCTGCAGCCACTTCCAGTGCCGGACTGGAAGTGGGAGAGCATCACCATGGACTTAGTGGTGGGCTTACCTGTTACCCAGCGAGGACACGATGCAGTCTGGGTGATCGTTGACAGATTGACGAAGACGGCGCGTTTCTTGCCGATCCGAGTTACCTTGGGACCTGCACAGTTGGCAGAGAGGTATATCCGCGACGTGGTACGTCTGCACGGAGTTCCGCGGGAGATCGTATCCGACCGGGATACCCGCTTTACGTCCCAGTTTTGGGTTGAGTTTCAGCAGGCCCTGGGACACGGTTGAGGTTCAATACAGCTTACCACCCCCAGATGGACGGACAGTCTGAGCGCACGATACAGACACTTGAGGACCTTTTGCGTACCTGTGTACTGGACTAGAGGGGCTCTTGGAGGAACACTTGCCCCTGGCGGAGTTTGAATACAATAACAGTTATCACTCGAGCATCGGCATGGTACCCTACGAGGCTCTATACGGATGGAGGTGTACGGCACCCTTGAGTTGGGTTGAGGTGGGGACCATGTGGGAGGTTGGCCCCAGGCTGATCCAGCAGAGTTAGGAGGTAGTCGAGCAGAATTACAGGTGACTCCGCACTGTCAGGAGTAGGTAGAAGAGCTATGCAGGTCGTAAACGTAAAGAGGTGTAGTTTGAGGTTGGGGACCACGTCTTCCTTCGCGTTTTGCCCATGAAGGGCCTGCAGTGGCTTGGGGTGAGAGGGAAGCTCGCGCTGAGGTTCGTGGGGCCCTTTGAGGTCCTGGAGCGGGTTGGACTCGTTACTTACAGGCTTGCCCTTCCTCCCCAGCTTTCTGGTGTGCACGACGTGTTCCACGTGTCCAACCTCAGGAAGTACGTCGCCGATCCCAGTCACGTCCTGAGTCATGAGAGTGTCGCGGTGGGCGACGACCTAACCTACCCCGAGCGACCAGTGCAGATTCTCGACAGAGCCGTCCGCAGTTTGAGACGGAAGCAAGTTCCCCTGGTAAAGGTTTTCTGGAGGAGCCAGCAGTACGAGGAGGCTACCTGGGAGCCTGAGGCGGCGATGTGGGAGCGGTACCCAGAGCTTTTCACGGGTACGACTTTTCGGATCGGCTTCAGTCCTCTTAGTGTTTGTTATGCACATATCATTCTTTCCCGCACCCTAGTTAGCGTAAGTTTCGGGGATGAAACTTCCTTTGAGTTTGTTATATTGTTATAACCTGAGGCATCAAGCGTCTTCTCTTTCCTCCCTCCCTGCAGACAGCTTTTTTTCTCTCTCGCCCCTCGGCAGCTTGCAAATACACCTCTCTCTTCCTCACCCTCACTCCACCGCCTTCTTCTTCTTCTTCCCCCTGTCAGCGAGAGAGCGAGTGAGTGAGAGCGGCAGCAGCGGCTGCTATGAGTGTGTGGGGAGGAGGGGTTGTTGCAAGCGGGAGAGGGAGCTCAACCGCGAGGGTGCGAGCTCGCCAGGGGCAGCCAGAGTCGACCGACGGGTGCGCAGCAAGCGTGTGGTGCTGCAGAGGAGCAGCTGTAGCTCAAGCAACAGGCGGGCGCGGCGCGGCACGGCCGTGCGCTGCGGACGGAGGGCGAGGAGGTCCTGATTCTGGGAAATTTCCCAGAATCAGAAGCCTGGACTTACGTCCAGACGACGCAGGAGACGTCTGGAGGAAGGTCCAGACGTCTGAAAGGTACATTATTTTTACCTTCTCCTTCTTTCGCGTGTATGGCCATGCAGCCGTTCCGCCGAAGTCTTCTGCATCCTTTCGTGTTTAGAACGGGCGCGTGTGTGTGCAGGACCTGTTCGGGAAGGCGGACAGGCATGCCATCCCACACAGATCGGACATCTGGGCACAGCACCAGACGACGGAGAGGGTCTCCAGACGTCCGAAGTAACAGTCGAACGTCTGGAAACTAAGTCCAGACGGTTCAGCTGGCTTTTGGTCATCTGAAGGATCGTGCAGATTAAGGTATGACCTGAGCGTTCATTTAAGACGTCTGGAAGAAGTTCCAGACGTCTGATTTTGGGCAAACTTGTCGTTTTTGACCCATTTAGGGCCCGTTCGGAGTCCGTTTTCCTCGTTTCAAGTCTCGTTCTTCTCAGATTTAGTTCCTCTACCTGTTTACAGTAATTGTATGCTACTCTGAGTAGCTCCTTGTATTTGATCCTTGTGTTAGGACCTCGTTCCGTTGCGGCTCTAAGGTTTGCGGAGGCGCACGGCCTTGCCGATTTCGCCCCCAGTACTCCCGATTTTGCGGGTAGAGTGGCCATTTCAATTATTTATCAAAAATTATGCACTTGTGAAATAATTAATAGAGTCTAGGGTATTGCATGAACCCTAGGAATGACAAACTAGATTGAATGATAGATCCTAGGGTAAAGCATGAATCCTAAGACTGGAAAACTAGATTGAATGATAGATCCTAGGGTATGGCATGAGTCCTAGGACTGGAAAACTAGATTGAATATATATACATTACAGTCTTGGAAAAGTAGAAAGGAAACGATAACTGCCTGTAATTGGTTAACAGCTGCCTGATTATGGATGAATAATTACGGTTGAGAACATGGGCTATATAATATAAAGCTGAAAAGATGAAACCTAAATTGGCAGAGTTGAAAGAGCACGAACCCTATGGGGAATTAGGAGTAGTACTCCTGGAAAGTTAATGGAATAGAATTGGGGAAGTGAGCTGGCCCTTGAGTACGGAGTACCAAGGAGAGCAACTGCCCCCCATGTTTAGTGCAAAACAGAGCTAGCCGCCCCAGGGACCCGAGGTAGGTCTGACCACTTTGTACCAACTTTTGGCCCTCGTGTACACAGTACCGAGGAGAGCTACTAGTGTAGGGAGAGCACTAGCTACCCCACGGGCCCTGGGGTTCTGCTAGCCCTCCTACACCGACTTGTTCGGCCCACTGGGCAAACCAGGATAGTCAGGCGAGGGTGCACGGACTGTGGAGGAGCATGACCCCTGTTTGGTTACTGTGGAGGGGCTGGACCCTTGTTACTGAGAGGGCTCTACCTTATACTGGTTCCGTGCTGTACTTTGGGCGCACCCGTTAACGGAAACGACTGACCGCGTGCCAGTGCGGGGTAGCTACCCGTGCGTTTATCGTGCGTGCCGTAGTCACCGTTACGTCTGTCAGCGACCTTAGGGTGGTTGACTGAGGTTAGGACCACCACAGGGGACTCTCCCGGCCAGGAGAGCACCACGTGCTACTTCTACTTTTCGGAAAAGACTGCAATCAAGATTGTTCCCACGAGAAACATTCAAGATCAAGAGAAGAATCTGAGGGATAATTCGATAACGAGTAAACGGAAAATATAAAGAAAGAAATTAAAAATATAACAGCTACTATCCACCTTACTATTTCTTAGCTTTTAGTTGCCACTCTACTCAGCGTTTCGCTAACGTGTCACTTTTGTTACCTTTACAGGACCAGGTGTTGAGCAGCCAGAGTCGGCGGCTGCAGAGGGTGCTGGACCTAATAGAGCCCAGTAGTGTTACTCGTGTAGTACCCACTGTACTTTTCTTTCTGTTGTAGGGAATAGTTTCTGCTACCCTTGTACTCTTTTCATTGTAAGCTTCATGTTTTTGTGCATGTTTATTTCTTTACTGTTTTGGTGGTGTATTCGGTAGTATTTATTTTCTTTACTGCTGTATTTTGTTACTGCTAGTTATATACATGGTGAATGTGATTTATTTTACTGCTCTTTTGGTTACTTTCTCGTTGGACGACTGGGTCTTGGGATCAGTCGAGTTAGTCTGATTCTCGTATCTCGTAGGGATTCGGGAATCGGGTCGTAACAGTACCGGCCAGCGACTACCCGTCTACCCGTTCGACACAGAGTGTGGCTGCTTCATTCGCACTTAGGGCTGAGGGGCGTATCAACGCCCTGACACATAGAGACGCTAAAGCTTCAGGTTCAGTGGTGGCAGGTATGGTTACGGTTTCCGGCAGACTAATTTACATGCTTCTTGATTCCGACACCACGCACTCATTTATCGCTGCCATTTTTGCTATTAGTTTAGGGCAGGACTGTGTATTGTTAGAGGATCCGTTTGTGATCATAGGTCCGAGTGGTCAGCTGTTTGTAGCTGAGGAGGTTTACACAGGTTGTGAGGTCAGTGTTGGGGAACACAGCTTCCCCGCTGACATAATTGTGATACAGATGGAGGACTTTGGCGTGATTCTGAGAATGGACTGGCTGTATGCTTACCATGCCGTGGTAGACTGTTTTGAGAAGAAGATCATCTTCTCCATACTGGAGTTGCCTTCTTTCGAGTTTCACGGGCAGCCAGAGGATGGAGACTTCAGGTGCATTTCTGCCCTTCGAGCAGCGAGACTTTTGGGCCATGGGTGTGAGGGCTTCCTGGCTTGTGTGGTGGCGGAGCCCAGCCCTGTGGCAGACCTTCAAAGTATCCCGGTGGTCAGAGAGTACCCCGACGTGTTCCTAGATGACTTGCCAGGACAACTGCCCGAGCATGAGATCAAGTTTGACATCTCACTGGTATAGGGGACCAGCCCCATTTCTACAGCGCCTTACAGGATGGCACCACTTAAGCTGCGAGAGCTCAAGTCCCAGTTGCAGGACCTTCTGGAGAAGGGCTTTGTGAGGCCCAGTGCGTCTCCGTGGGGAGCCCTGGCATTGTTTGTGAAGAAGAAGGATGGTACCCTACGCCTTTGTGTGGACTCCAGATAGCTGAATATGGTTACCATCAAGAACAGGTATCTGCTGCCGAGGATTGACGACTTGTTTGACCAGTTGCGAGGTACCACGGTATTCTCCCTGATAGACTTGAGGTCTGGGTACCACCAGTTGAGGATCAAGGTGACGGACGTCTCCAAGACAGCTTTCCGCACTCGATACGGACACTACGAGTTTTTTGTTATGCCGTTTGAGCTGACCAACGCTCCCGCTTCCTTCATGGATTTGATGAACCGAGTGTTCAGACAGTATTTGGATCAGTTCGTGGTGGTATTTATTGATGATGTACTGATCTACTCTCGAGATCAGGTGCAACACGGACAGCACTTGCGGATGATTTTGGGCACACTGAGACGACGTAGGCTGTTACGAGTAGGGCATCAGACGTAGTTTAAGACGTCTGGGAAGTGGCCCAGACGTCTGGAACCCTTCCCAGACGTCTGGTATTAAATTTTTTCGGCATATGGGTTCACGTCTGCGTGCGTAGACTGAACCTGCCGCCTTCGTTTTTCTCTTTCCCTCCCTGCAGGCGTCGTTTTTCCTCCTTCTCTCTCCCCGCAGCTGCCTTATAAGAACGCTCCCCCTCTCCCTCACCCTTACTCCACCATCTTCTTCTTCTCCTTCTCCCTGCCAGAGAGAGTGCGAGCGAGTGCGACAGCAGCTGCTGCTGCGAGCGTGCTGGAAGGAGTGTTGCGAGAGGAAGAAGAAAGCTCGACCTCGAAGGTGCGAGCTTGCCGTGGTAGCTAGACCCAGCCGGCGGGAGAGCAGCAAGCGTGGGGTGGCGCGGAGGAGCTGCTGCAGCTCGGGCAGTAGGCAGACGCGGCGCGGCCGTGCGTCGCGGCAGAGATCGAAAAGGGTCCTGATTCTAGGAAAATTTCCCAGAATCAGACGTCTGGACTTACGTCCAGAAGATGCCGAAGACGTCTGGAGGAAGGTCCAAACATCTAACAAGTACAATATTTTCCTACCTTCTGCTTTTTACGCGTGTACGGCCATGCAGCCGTCCGCCACGTTCTTCTGCACGTCTTCATGATGAGAGCGGGTGTGTGTGTGCGCAGGTTCTGTTGGGGTGGGCGCGAGGGCTCGCCATCCCACACGGAGCAGACGTCTGGCCACAGTACCAGACGACGGAGAGGAGCTCCAGACGTCCAGGGTGACAATCGGACGTCTGGGAACTAGGACCAGACGATCCAGCGGGCTTCTGGACGTCTGAAGGACTACGCAGACCGAGGTATGACCTGATCGACCTTTTAAGATGTCTGGAAGAAGTTCCAGACGTCTGATTTTGGGCAGACTCGTCGTTTTTGACCCGTTTAGGGTCCGTTCGGAGTCTGTTCTCCGCGTTTCAAGTTTCATTCTTTCCATATTTATTTCTGTACCTGTTTACAGTAATTGTATACTATTCTGGGAAACTCTTTGTGATTGATCCTTGTGTTAGGATCCCGTTCCGTTGCTGTTCTGGGGGTTGCAGAGGCGCGCGGGATTGCCGACCACACCCCCAGTACTCCCGGTTTCGCAGGTAGAGTGGCCCTTTAATTTATTTAACAAAATTTGTACAATCATGAAATAATTAATAGAGTCTAGGGCATTGCATGAACCCTAGGGCTGAAGAATTAGATTGAATGATAGATCCTAGGGTATTGCATGAATCGTAGGACTGGAAAATTAGATTGAATGATAGATCCTAGGGTATGGCATGAATCGTAGGACTAGAAAACTAGTTGAATATATACATTGCAGTCTTGGAAAAGTGGAAAGGAAATGATAACTGCCTGTAATTGGTTAACAGCTGCCTGTTATGAATGAATAAATACAGTTGAGAACATGGGTTATATGAATATAAAGCTGGAACGGTGAAGCCTAAATTGGCTGAGTTAAAAGAGCATGAACCCTACGGGGAATTAGGAGTAAAACTCCTGGAAAGGGAATGGAATAGAATTGGGGAAGTGAGCTGGCCCTTGAGTACGGAGTACCAAGGAGAGCGACTGTGCCCCTGTTTAGTGCAGAGCGGAGCTAGCCGCCCCAGGGACCCGGGGTTAGGTCTGGCCACTTTGTATCGACTTTTGGCCCTCGTGTACACAGTACCGAGGAGAGCTACTAGTGTAGGGAGAGCACTACCTACCCCATGAGCCCCGGGGTTCTGCTAGCCCTCCTATACCGACTTATTAGGCCCACTGGGCAAACCAGGGTAGTCAGGCGAGGGTGCGCAGACTGTGGAGGGGCAAGACCACTGTTTGGTTACTGTGGAGGGGCTGGATCTCTGTTACTGAGAGGGCTCTGCCTTATACTGGTTCCGTGTTGTGCTTTGGGCGCACCCGTTAACGGAAACGACTGACCTCGTGCTAGTGCGGGGTAACTACCCGTGCGTTTATCGCGCGTGCCGTAGTCACCGTTACGTCTGTCAGCGACCTTGGGGTGGTTGACTGAGGGTAGGACCACCACGGGGGACTCTCCCAGCCAGGAGAGCACCACGTGTTACTTCTACTTTTCGGAAAAGACTGCAATCAAGATCGTTCCCACGAAGAACATTCAAGATCAAGAGAAGGATCTGAGAAATAAATCAATGGTGAATAAATGGAAAAATATAAAGAAAGAAAGTAAAAATATAACAGCTACTGTCCATTCTACTGTTTCTTCTAGCTTGTAGTTGCCACTCTACTCAGCGTTTCGCTGACGTGTCACCCTTCTTACCTTTTCAGGACCAGGTGTTGAGCAGCCAGAGTCGACGGCTGCAGAGGACACTGGGCCTAGTAGAGCCCAGTAGTGTTACCTGTAGTACCTTCTATACTCTTCTTTCCGCTGTAGTGAGTAGTTTTCTGTTACTCCCTATACTCTCTTTATTGTAAGCTTCATGTTATTTACATGTTTATTTCTCTTCTGTTGTGGTGGTGTATTCTGTAGTATTTCCTTTCTTTACTGCTGTATTTTGTTACTACTAGTTATATACATGGTGAATGTGGTTTATTTTACTGCTCTTTTGGTTACTTTCTCGTTGGACGACTGAGTCTTGAGATCAGTCGAGTCGGTCCGATTCTCGTGTCTCGTAGGGATTCGGGAAATTAGGTCGTTACATAGGCTGTATGCCAAATACAGCAAGTGCGAGTTCTGGTTGAGGGAGGTGACCTTCTTGGGTCATGTTATCTCCGGGGATGGCTTGGCTGTGGGCCCAGCCATGGTTGAGGCAGTGCTCAGGTGGGATAGACCGCGTACAGTTACAGAGATCCGTAGTTTCTTGGGACTGGCAGGCTACTATAGGCAGTTTATCAGGGGTTTCTCACAGATTGCACGTCCTATGACACAGCTGACCCGGAAGGACGTGCTCTTTTGTTGGATAGACGCTTGTGAGGCGTGTTTGCAGGAGCTGAAGGAGAGGCTGACTTCGGCTCCCATGCTCACCATCCCAAACAGCAGTGGTGGGTTCGTTGTGTACACGGACGCCTCTTTGCAGGGGTTAGGGGGTGTGCTCATGCAGAGGGGTCACGTTGTCGCTTACGCTTCGCGGCAACTGAAGCCCCATGAGCATAGCTACCTTACCGACAACCTGGAGTTGGCAGCTGTTGTCTTCGCGCTGAAGACTTGGAGGCACTACCTGTACGGTGAGATCTTTGAGATTTTCACAGATCATAAGAGCCTCAGATACTTGTTTGATCAGAACGAGCTCAACATGAGATAGAGACGTTGGCTAGAGCTCCTGAAGGACTATGACTGCAGCATTTCCTACCATCTGGGGAAGGCCAACGTGGTGGCTGACGCCTTGAGCCGGAGGGCGCCCGCCCACTTGGCCAGATTACAAGCGCAGAGTTGGAGCCTCATGGAGGAGATGGGTAGTTGGCGACCCCTAGAGTTACTGGGGCACTGTAGGGCAGTGATTGTGACTAGACAAACAAGGCCAGAGCTGATAGACCGCATCATCACAGGACAGATGGCCGACCCGTACTTGCAATCGTTGCGTGACAGAGTACTGTTAAGAGACCCTGGGGACTTCTCCTTTGCAGATGAGGTGCTGTGCATGAGGGGACTTTTGTGCGTTCCCAGGGACGAGGAGCTGTTGAGAGAGCTCCTAACTAAGGCACACGGTTCCAAGTTCACCATACATCCCGTAAACACAAAGATGTATCATGATTTGAGATGTGACTTTTGGTGGAGGGGAATGAAGCGGGATGTAGGTGAATTCATGCAGCAGTGTTTAGTGTGCCAGCAGGTGAAGGCCGAGCACCAGAGGCCTGCATGGCCGCTGCAGCCACTTCCAATGCCAGAGTGGAAGTGGGAGAGCATCACCATGGACTTGGTGGTGGGCTTGCCCGTTACCCAGCGAGGACACGGCGTAGTTTGGGTGATCGTAGATAGATTGACGAAGACAGCACGTTTCTTACCGATCCGAGTCACTTTGGGACCAGCACAGTTGGCAGAGAGGTATATCCGCGACATGGTACGTCTGCACGGAGTTCCGCGGGAGAATGTATCCGATCGGGATACTTGCTTTACGTTCCACTTTTGGGCTGAGTTTCAGCAGGCCTTGGGGACACGATTGAGGTTCAGTACGGCATACCACCCCCTGACAGACGGACAGTCGGAGCGCACGATACAGACACTTGAGGACCTTTTGCATGCTTGTGTACTGGACTGGAGGGGCTCTTGGGAGGAGCAATTGCCCCTGGCGGAGTTAGCATATAATAACAGCTATCACTTGAGCATCGGCATGGCACCCTACGAGGCTCTGTACGGACGAAGGTGTACTACACCCTTGAGTTGGGTTGAGGTGGGGACCAAGTGGGAGGTTGGCCCCAGGCTAATCCGGCAAAGCCAGGAGGTGATCGAGCAAATTCACAGGCGACTACGCACTGTCAGGAGTAGGCAAAAGAGCTATTCAAATCGGAAACGCAGAGACGTGCAGTTTGAGGTTGGGGATCACGTCTTCCTTCGCGTTTCGCCCATGAAGGGCCAGCAGCGGTTTGGGGTGAGAGGGAACCTCGCGTTGAGGTTTGTGGGACCCTTTGAGGTCCTGGAGCGGGTTGGACCCGTTGCTTATAGGCTTGCCCTTCCTCCCCAGCTTTCTAGTGTGCACGACGTGTTTCATGTGTCCAACCTTAGGAAGTACGTCGCCAATCACAGTCACGTTCTGAGCCACGAGTGCGTCAAGGTGGGTGATGACTTGACCTACCCCGAGCGACCAGTGCAGATACTCGATAGAGCCGTCTGGAGTCTGAGACGGAAGCAGGTACCCTTGGTAAAGGTCTTGTGGAGGAGCCAGCGGTACGAGGAGGCAACTTGGGAGCCTGAGGTGGCGATGTGAGAGCGGTACCCGACACACTTTGAGGGTACGTCTTTTCGGACAGGCTTCGATCCTCTTTGAGTTTGTTATGCGTACGTTGTTCTTTTTCCGCACCCTAACTAGCGCAAGTTTCGGGGATGAAACTTCCTTTGAGTTTGTTATGTTGTTAAGACCCATGCTATCAAAGCCCTTTAGGATGTCTGGGATTTGCGTCAGACATCTGGTCAAACGTCTGGACACCTTCCGAGACGTCTGGAAATTAATTTTTATACACGTACATCCTCGAGTCTGTGCGCGTGCCGCGCGCAGACTGTGCGCAGCCGCCTTCTTCTCTCCCCTCTTACCGACAGAACCCTACCCCGCGCCTACTTAAACCCTTCTCTGCCTCGTTCACCACCCCACTTCCAGCCACCTTCTCCTTCCTCCAGCGAGAGCGAGAGTGGCGAGTGCAGCGAGCGGAGCTACGGAGAGGAGGAGCAGCGTGAGAAGGGAGGAGAGGAGAGCTCACGAGAGGGCTCACCGAAGAAGCTCGCGGTCGGTCGCTCGTGCGCGAGGCGGGGAGGTGTGTCGAGGAGGTCCTCAACGACACTGCTGCAACTAAAGCAGCGGACGAGCGAACGCGACGCGGCCGCGTGCAGCACGAAGAAGACGAAGGTAGCTTCTGGTTCTGGGATTTTCCCAGAGTCAGACGTCTGGATCTACATCCATACGACGTAGATGACGTCTAGATGAGGCTCCAGACAACTGAGAGGTATATCCTGCGCCCTTCATCTCCATTTGCGGATACGGCCATGCAGGCCGTTCCGCCGAGGCACAGTTATGTGCCGTATTAAGAAGATTTTGCGTCGCGCGTGCAGGATTCGCTTTGGGAAGGCGTGGGACATGCCCTCCCACATAGTTCAGACGTCTGGGCGAGGCACCAGACGGCAGGGAGCGTCTCCAAACGTCCGGAGAGGTGGTCGGACGTTTAGAAGTAGGTCCAGACGGTTCAACAGGATCCCTGGGCGTCTTAGGAGTAGCGCAGAGTGAGGTATGGTTCTGGACTTCTTTTAAGACGCCTGGAAGGTGTTCCAAATGTCTGATACGAGTCAGGATTGTCGTTTTTGACCCGTTTAGGGTCCGATTTCCTCAATTAAGATTCTGTTCTTCTTCGTATAAGTTCATCTACTTGTTAGAATGCTTTTATCATGTTCTGAGTGGTTTCTTGTGGTTGATCGTTGTGTTAGGACCTCATTCCATT
The DNA here is from genome assembly GCA_037157565.1 of Thalassia testudinum. Lineage (NCBI taxonomy): Eukaryota > Viridiplantae > Streptophyta > Magnoliopsida > Alismatales > Hydrocharitaceae > Thalassia > Thalassia testudinum. Next base: position 9,223,082 of record JAZHRO010000059.1, on the reverse strand, counting down.
GTGGATTTGGGGGTTGTGGAGGCACGTGGACCTGCCGATCAAGCCCCCATTACTCCCGATTTTGCTGGTAGAGTGGTTTCCCCTAGTTTAATTACAAACATAAATGCATATCTGGAATGAATGTTAGATCCTAGGGTATGCCATGAATCCTCAGACTAGAAACACTGGATTGAATGTTAGATCCTAGGGTATGGCATGAATCCTAGGACTAGAAACACTGGAATAATTGTACGGAATGTATGAATTGCAGTCTGGATGAGTAATTAGCAGAATAACAATTACTTGTAAATGGATAACAGCTACCTGTAAAATGTAGAGTACTGTTGTAGCAACTGTTGCATGTAAATTTCTGTTATTCACGATTAAATACGAGCTGCCTGTATATGATTTAGAAATGAAAGATTGAATGTTGGAAACACGAGCTACCTGCGAATAAACCTGAAATGTTGAAACCTAGTATGGCTTGGCCTGAGGAACATGAGCATGAACCTTACGGGGAATTTGGAGATGAGCTCCTGGAAATGAATGGAATGGATCTAGGAATGTGTTGGGAAGTGTGCTGTCCCTTGGGTACATGGTACCAAGGGGAGCACATGTTACCTCTTAGTGTAGAGGGGAGCTTGCCACCTTCGGGTCGAGACCCGGGTTGGGTTTGGCCACTTTGCACCGACTTTTTGGCCCATGCGTACATAGTATCGAGGAGGGCTACTAGTGTAGGGAGGGAGCTAGCCACCCCATGGGGCCTGGGATTCTGCTAGCCGTCCTACATCGACTTGTTAGGCACATTGGGTAAACCAGGATAGTCAGGCGAGGGTGCGCGGACTGTGAGGGACGAAACCCCTGTTTGGTTCTTAGGGGCTAGACCCCTGTTATTGAGAGGGTTATGCCCTATACTGGTTCCGTGCTGTACTTTGGACGCACCCGTTAACGGAAACGACTGACCGCGTGCCAGTGCAGGGTAGCTACCCGTACGTTTATCGCGCATGCCGTAGTCGCCGTTACGTCTGTCAGGACCTTGGGGTGGTTGATTGAGTGTAGGATCACCACGGGGGACTCTCCCGACCAGGAGAGCACCACGTGCTACTTCTACTCTCCGGAAAAGACTGCAATCAAAATTGTTCCCACGAAGAACATTTGAGATCAAGAAAACGACCTGATAAATAAACCAAGTGATGAAAGAAAGAAAAATTAGTTAAATAAAGAAAGAAATTGAAAAATATAGCTACCTGTCCACCTTTACTGTTTTTAGTTAGCTAGATGCCACTCTACTCAGCGCTCGCTGATTTCGTATACTCATAACCTTTTTCATGTCCAGGTGTTAAGCAACCAGAGCCTACGGTTGCAGAGAGTGCTGGGCCCAGTAGAGCCCAGTAACTGTACCTTTTGTTGTACCCGTTTCTTGTTGTAGTGAGTAACTCTGTTATACTTATGTACTCTTTTATTGTAAACTTTACATTTTTGTACTTGTTTAAATTCTCTACTATTGTGGTGGTGTGTACTGTAGTAGTTTACTTCTTTATTGCTGTACTTTTGTTACTGTTAGTTGCTTGCATGGTGAATGTATTTTATTTTACTGCTTTTTGGTTACTTTCTCGTTTGACGGCTGGGTCTTAAGATCAGTTGAGTCGATTCGATCCCGTGTCCTGTAAGAATTCGGGAACCGGGTCGTAACACCCTGCGTCCCTCTCTAAAGGGTATGGGTTGGATCATGAAGAGTAGGTTTTGTATTTGTGCATGGTGCCCCAATGATGGAACCATACACAAATATAATAGGGCAGCACAATGCTTAGGTGCCAATAGCCTCTTGGAATGCTATGGCTACAAAGCTTTGCCTCTACAGCTATGGCCTTCTCATTTTCTTAACTTTTCATGTATCTATTAGGGCCATGCCTAAAATTGGACTTCTCCACTATGAAATATAATGTCTAATTTATTATACATGGATCAAATGACCATTGTAATCGCATTGTAGTGACATATGTTGTGATCTATTACGTGGAGCTCTTGGTCAAATTAAGACATGGATTTACTAATCTCATTGTAGTGAGTAGTGACATATGTTGTGATCTATTGCACTGTGCTCTTGCTTAAAGATATCGATCTACTTGAGACTTTGGAACCTTTTATTTTAGTGTTGTTCATTTTGCACCTCATTGTCCAATTTTTTTTCCATGAAATGAAATGATGGTTCGTCTTAAAATAGGAGGAAGATAAAAAAAAGCCACCGAGGAGGTGGCTTAGCGATAGAACCTCCCACCTATATCTAAGAGAGCATGGATGCAACCAATGCGCGTAAAATTTTAGGATATATATATATATATATATATATATATATATCATTAAGATTGTATGTTTTTATTGAGTTTAATCTAATAAAAAAATATTAAAAAAATATATTAAAAAATTTTATATTTTTATATCAACATTTATCTCTCCCTTATTTTTTCCCCTTGATCCTTACACCTCCTCCTCCAATGCCTTCCTTATCCCCCTCTTCCAGCACCTCCATCGCTACCTCCCCCACTACGACCTCCGCGCGGCAACTACGACCCCCTCCACATGCTCCTCCATGGCGACCCCAACCTCCTCATCCATCTCACCTCCCTTCGGTGCCACCATCGCCTCAAGACGATGTGGGATGACGACCCCTGCTCCTCCTCCACCCCGTGCCACCGCTCCACCGTTGCCTGCACCCTCCTCCTTGATGGTGGAGGCAAGCTCCTCCATGTCGGCTACGGTGGGTGGCTGCTCTACACCACGGCCTTCGCCAGCGACCTCCCCTTCGTGGAAGAGCTCCTCTAGAGGGACTCCCTACTGGAGTTCGGGGCGAAGTTCAGGGTGACGGACGTGCTATACGCTACGGCAAGGGGGGGAGCCCCGAGGTGTTCTGGATGGTGTACGGGATGACGGAGAGGAGTAGGGAGGGCTATGGGCGAGAGTGAAGTGTTCTGGCAGGAGCTGCGGAACCGCGTGGTACATACCACGGTGAAAGGGGGGTTGTTGGAAGATGCTGCAAGGGCTCCTCGAGGGCTGTGGTGCCGTCTTGCAATAAGGGAGATGAGGTGTGAGGGTTTAAGAGAAAAAATAAGAAAGGGATATATGTGGGGATGAAAATATAAATTTTTTTATTTTTTAATATTTTTTACAATTTTTATTAAATTTAATCAAATAAAAAAATACCATTTTAACGAAATAAATGTATAAAAATACATACATAAATATTAAAAATATGAAGATATAAAAGGAAAATTTAAAAAAAAATGACGAAGAAACCACTCACCCCTGACATCTAGGCGGCACAAATCCCTATAGTGCCACTTCCCCCTAATTTTTTCTCCACATCCGATGGACAATATCGCCCGTGTGGGATGGGATGTCTAGGAAATAGCACTCCTAATATGAGGAGGGATTACGGGTTTTTTATTGTCCTGTAAATATTAACCTACCAAAAGTTAGGAAATGCCTCATCATGTCGGACGAACGGTGGGGACTCCTTGTTTTGGTGGAAGGTTTTCAGGTTCAAATCCTCACTTCGATTGTATATGATCGGTGGATTACGTATTTAATCTATTATGAAATTTATTTTTTATTTATGTTAGATCAAGTAAATTTAATTTACAATAAAATCATTTTACTTTTTATATAAAATAATTTTAAATTATCAAAATATTTAAATAGATTAACTTATTTATTTCATTATTTTTTTTATTTTTTTAACTTTTTATATAAACTTATTTCTTTTATCAAACAGGATCTCGATGGGTAAGTGATCGGATTTTCATGAAAATTATAAGGATTATCTTGATGGATCAATCGATGATTATTTTGAAATCTTCTGAATTAATATATAAAAATATATGGGTTAACTTTTAAAAATTACTTATCTTAAGTCGACTTCAAAATAATTTATTTTAAATTAAATTATCTTAATTCACATCAAAATATATTTTCCACCAGATAAAATTAACTCCTGTTTCCATAGATAATCCCTCTTACAAGAAGAAGAACATGAGATACGCCCGTAGGTAACCCCCCACTGGTTCCAAACTTCCAAGAGGGCATTTATACCTTTTGCCTAAAAGAAAAAAAAAAGTTCAGATACGGGATCTGCTGTTAGCGGTATTTCGAAGGAAGGACACTGGCAAGGCGTACCTTGGAACCGTCCCTCCAATCTATTCTCTTTGCAATGTACAAAAAATTCTTCCATTCGTTAAAAATTTGTCCCTCTTCGTTTCCCAACGTAGTTTAATTAGAGCGTGTTTTCAAGAAAAAGTAAATAAATAAATTGTTGCGTATATATGTACGTTAAGTATAGCATTTGACCCATGGATGTAAATATATTAATTATCTGCCCCAAAGTACAAGTACGTACCTTCATTAATAAACGACGACCTTTGTAGTTCGCACGATTGCCAAGCTTGTGCAAGTCAGCTGATGAAACCAAATAAACAAACTTTTAACTTACTGGAGACAACATCCGAGTAGCATATGTATGTGTACGTAACATAAGTGCTGTCCGCAATATCCAACATCCAACTCATGATCTGAATACTTTATCCAGTTAATTATCCTTGGATCTAAGAAAGGACAGTGCGAAAGCTCTCATTACCGAAACGAGGATCTTATCCAGATTGAGGCAATTTGGAAGGTAACCAAAGGTGAAAAGACGTCTAAGATTGTAGCAATCATTGTTGTTTAGATATAATTAAATTCTACGTAGCCTCCACTTTCGTTTTCTTTCCATCCCAAATCACAGCATCAAAAAAGTAATCTTGTTCATACATAATATACTTTGGACTCTTCGATAGCACTGTTCTACTTGTGGAACTATCACCCCAAAAATTTAGAAGAAATTTTAAATTGATAAATATTTTCTCTCCACCCGAGTACAACAGAAGGGGTAATTAGCACGAGAAGGGGGTAAAGGCCTTTTTTTTTTGTTTTTTTAGTTTTTGCAAGGAAATGGGGTCTATCTCATTTATCCCGTAAATAGGGGGTTAATCTCTATATGTTTCGTGGGTTGACACTATCTTTTGGAACTTGTGTTTTGGAGAGAAGACATGTTTTGCAAAACCTAAGCTTCTACTAATGTTAAGATAAAATTGATTCTAACCCTCTTCTTTTTTACCTTCCTCTTTCGTAGCATCCTAAGTTAACACCTGTTTCATCTAAACATAAACACATGTTAACCTTTATTGTAAAGTAAACAAAAATTAGGATTAATAAAAGTTGCATATTTGAAAGCTCAAGGTTTGTAACATCGCAAGAAAACTTGACCTAAGGGGCTAATAACAAAGGAAAGATTTTCATCAAAAATATTCAAGAAGAAATACAAGACCAACTGCTTGACACTCTTGTGTGACAAAAATTATGAGTCTAACATTGATAAGGTGAATCATTCTCTTCTAAAAAAAGTCAAAAGAGATGGATTTAAGGCATCCACAAGTCATCTAGATTGATGAGGAAAGTAATTAGGCATTCCAAGAGAAGAAGATTATTTTTTAAGGGATTTGGATATAATTAGGAAAGTTTTAGGGGTATGAATATAAACATCGTAATTTTTTTTTGTTAACCATGGTGAAGAGTTATATATTAACTATAGTTTCTACCATTTATTATTAAATATAACAACATGAGCATATATATATATATATAATTTCTCAACACAATTAATTTAGATTAAAAGTCTTAATTAATCACATAAGAAATAACTTACGTTAACTCGAATCGTTGTCATTTAGGTAGTATAGGATTAAGTTAACCTAACATTTTAATTGTAATTCTTTTTAACTACTTAAGTCCAGGTCATTCACTGTGAGGCATAAGAGTAATTTTAATTCACCATTCTTATTAGTTAAATTAATGACTAACTAATTACTATAATAATTATGATATACGCTAAGCACATGAATATTTGCACAAAAGAGTAGACACTTAAAGCATGTAACTATTTCATTATAGAAAAGATATGTACATGAATAATTTTGCAATAAAATCCAAGTAAAAGAATGTTTGTTACAAGTTATTATAAAAATGTGAGACAAAAAAAATGGTATACAATGAAGATAAGGCCTCATATAACAACATAAAACTCAAATCAATCTCTTCTTAGCCTCCAGCCTTAAATCGGACGTCTGATCTTTAGATGAGACGATTTAAAAATAAAAAATTAAACTTCCACTTATAACATTAGATTTCTGTGTTTATTTAACTCTTTCTCAAGCTTTTCTCATTCTCTTAATTTAGCTAATTCTTCTTCATTTTCTTCTTTTACCTCTTTTCCTTCTCTCGCCTCTTTATCATTTCCTTTATTCTTCTCTCTTACTTAGTTAAGTCACTCAACATTTTCTTTTCACTATGCACAAATACACACTTAGCCGATTTCTCTCAAACCCATTTTTTAATCCAAAAATTTGGTTAGTGGGTAGCCCAGGCCTTTCAAGGATACACAACGCCCACAAGGGAGCGGGACCAGACCCTACTCAGCCTGGGCCTAGTTTTTATTAGATGGATTGTTATCAATTTAGCTATGCACAGTCTCAGGCCCATTTAGACCCACATACTCGCTCGCCCACTCGATCTCACACATACAAGCATACGCCTGCACACACACACATGCACGTGCACTCACGCATACTCGAATCCGATTGGATGCTTAGATAAGTTGCGCCATACACAGATGATCGGGCTGCCTACAACACTTTTTCGTAATATACTAAGGCGTCACACCTCTTGTTCCTGAGGTGGGACTAAATAGCCCCTCTCTCCTCTGCGCACAGCTGCGTCCAGACCAATCTTCAAACGAAGATCCTGATCAACTCTCTGGTCCAAATCAAGTGCATAAAGGCTCGATCGAAAGCTCTTAAGTTCTTCTATCCAATTTTAGCCCCAATTTGGGCTTTGGATCATATTTGATCCATTGATTTAATGGAGGAACATGGCTTTGTTGCCATGCCTAGAAATGTACTTCAAAGAGAAACTTCAGGTCCATCGACCTGCAGAAGGGAAACTACCCTTAGTTGAATGTGTGGAACACTTCAGCAAAGTATTCCACACCAGTTAGGAGAGGAAAGGAGAACGATGCAACTTTAGAGAGCTCCAGAGGCTTAAGAACTTCTGATTTGGAGCTCAGGACTCAAATTTCAGAGTTCAATCAACTTATCAGAGAGATTAGACCATCAGGAAAGGTTTTAGGTCAAATTGACAGGTCAATTGGAACTGATCTAGGTGAATTTTAAGTTTAAATCTCAGTGAAAACCCCAAGATCAACTTTGGGTTTAGTAAAATACCCAAACTATACAGATATTGGAATACTCCTCAAATCTTGTCTAAACAATATCAAATCAATTTGAATTGATTCACAATCACCCCAGAAACTCAAATAACCCCTTAAATCTCAGATTCAATCCTTGAAACCCTAGATTGGACTCAGAGTTGACCAAAAGTGCTTGAAGGTTGACTTTTAAAACAAAACTTCACATATTCAAATTAAAGACCTAATCTAAACTTATTCAACCTTAAGAAGTTGCTGCGCATCTCAAATTAAGGTTTTGATAGCTCTAGAAGTGTACCCAGACTCATGACTTGAGTTCTAAAGGTAGCTTATTCGGCAGATCAAATCAAGAGTTATCAGACTTAACTAAAGCCTAGAATAGATTCTTTGGAGTCTGCTCTTGCTTTAGAACCTCTTTCCAGAACTTAAGCTCTAATGGTTGTGTCTCTCCAACTCTACCGGAGTTGGAGAAGATGGAGTTCAATAGAGAGCTCTCAATAATAAAACTTGAGTCCAATCAGTGACTTCCTGTCCTTAGACCTCAAAGATTCAAACTAGAGCTTCTCGGAGGGTTCTGAAGGTTGTGGTTTGTATTCTGATTTGCCGGAGCTCACTGGAGCTCTGATGAAGACCATTCAAATTCACTAGAACCAAAATGTCCATTAAACAAACAAAGAATGGTCTCAAATGACTCTTGAGGTCTCAAGAAACCTTAGGAACTTCTTAATTTTCGTAATTGGAGGTTAAACTAAAAGATTTAACAATGAATCAATAAGATCATCAATTGAGTTTTCCTGAACTCAATAGTGACCCTCTCACTTAATTGAGTGAGGGGAAAGACTCAGGAGAATCGGGCGATGGTGCAAAAGTGTGTGATTAGGTGCAAGAATTCCTCCTAAGCCGCCATTGACAATAAGCTCAGGAAGTTGAAGTGGAATTAGGCATTCCTTATATGTTGACTAATAAAGTGAATTAGATATAGGATTGGGGCCCTGAAATGGTGTAAAGATGATGAAGGGCCCCTAATGCATGTGATCAATGCCAGAGAACCTCTGCCCTTTACAGCGGAGGTCCCTGGTGGAGGTGTAGTGGATTAGGTGATAAGGTGATATAACCATGTAATTAATGAAGTAGAAATGATCGCGAGAAGATGTGGAGTGTGATTAATGGATTTAAAAGACAAAAATAAGCTCCTAACGAGCTCAAGGAACTCACTGGAGCTAAGGAAGACGACAGAATTCAAATCATTTAGCTACGCTAACTAGCTAACTAACTAAGCTAAAGTAATCTACACTAATCTAGAGTCATAATTCTACTGTTACCTGGACGAAGGGGGTTAGAAGACTCCATCGAAGGATCGTGACGGAGGAAGAAATCAAAGGGTCGACAAAGAGTTTCGACGAAGAGGAATGTGTCAAGTAGAAGGAAGAAGACGGCGATGCAACCTCGTCACTAGGTGCGGCGGAGGAAGGAGTTCGGGAGATGGTCAAGGCTTCGGAGAAGTCCGAAGGAAGGGAGGTAGGAGTCGTCGGAGGTTGCTAACGAATAGCCTACTGAGTGACTCGGTGGGGGAAGAGGGTAGGGAGTCACTCCCAGAGATCAGAGGTGTGGAGGACTATTTATAGGTGGCGGCGAGGGGTAAGGGGTCTACATCTTGACGCAATTGTGTCCAGGTACAGTGGTTTAGAGGCATTCATCTCCAACAACGGTAAAGTCACCGTGCCGAAGTTTGTTGGGCTAGAGAAGATTGAAGCCGTTGGAGGAAAATGTGAAGGTGAGCGAAAGGATAGCGGCAAAGGCGAAGAAGTTCTGACGTGAGATGAAAGGTGATAAGATGGTGTAAGCACCAGACCTCCTCAGTTGTCCAAGGCTAAGGAAGAAGAAGAAGGCGAAGGAAGCTGTGCACATAGGGACTTCTATGCAATAAAAGTTGAGGACCTATATGTAGGAAAAGGACTCAATTGGCATAGAAGCTAAAGACCTAAACATAAACAGTTAATTTTTAGGCTTATTTTAATTTATTTCTTTTTCAACTTTTTATATATTTTTATAAATTAGGTAAATATTATATTCATACCGTGAATTTACGTTTTTACCCATTTTAGCTATATTTACTTAAGTGATTAATTTACTTAAGTTAATTAAGTAGTTAGGTCATAAAATTAACTAAGTTAGTTTAAATATTAAGTAAGTAGCTAAGTGTTTAATATTTGAGGCCAAATTATTAATTAAATTATTATTAATATTAAATGATATTTAATTTAGTGTTTTTAACTTTTTTTGAAGGTCCTTCTTATTTAATTCCCATAGTATAATTTACCCTGTATTTAGTATATTCTTAGCTAATTAACCAGAAAAACTAGTTAATTAGTGGTAATTAAGAGGTAGAAAAACTAATTATATATATATAGCTGAGCAAATTTGTAGACGTATAAATGTAATAATGGTATTGATAGTATGGATGTAATTAGGTATGCTTATAGGAATATGGATGTAAAAATTGCTTTAAAAAACTAAATTCAACCGAGTATATAATTATGACAAATTCAAAGGTTGAGATTGTGTCTTCATCTAGAAATGTTTTAGGCCCTGATGAGGGGCAAAAATCGCTATCGGATCCAAAACTTTGTGCAAAACATAACTAGAGATCTGGCTACCCAAGTATAGGACAAACAAGCAGGTCTAGCACCATCCGACTCGCCTATGACCTGCCGAACACGGGCAAAGACCCACCTAAACAACTAGAAGATTCGACGCAGCCAAGGGTAGAATCACGATAGGATGGAAATGACCACCTACAATCTGACAACAGACACATAGTTTGACAAATGTACTAGGACAGGAATCTTCCCATGTTATAAATTGTGAGGAGTGGCCCCCAGTGCAGGGGGCTGTGAGGAGGAGAGAAATCCTGTAATCTTACAAGCTCTAGTGTATAGTTGGCAGTATCATCCTCCCCATAGATGTACACTCTTATGGTGGAACTGGGTCACCAAATATCTTTTCCCCATTTGCGATTGCTTGAGATGCGTTGGGTTTACGCGTGAAATTGGGTTTTAAAATACTTTATCATAGTATAGTCGAAATCACACGAAAACAAATACAATTTATAACTGGAGTGATCGTTAAGAAAGTCCAAGGTCGAACACAGGGAGCAAGTATAACAATTAATCTCAAGATCACAATTTAATTACAAATATAAGCAATTTATAATGAGAATTCAATGCAAGAATGATATATATATGAATACCAATGTCAATGTGCAAAAAGAAGATGGTAAAATGGTGATTTGAATCACCAATTACCCTTATACAATAATTCCAAATAAGTTCACATTATCAACCAAATAATTCCACGCAAGGTAAGTAAGCAGTATAATCTCAGAAGCACAAAGTGGTGGAATCAGACGTCGGATGTTCAAATTAGACGACTTAAACGTCGCCTACTGCAGTGCTTTATAGAGAGCCATTCGTCTTCTTCAACTCTTCCTCTTCCTTCTCTCTTCTTCTCTTCAGCTCTTCCTCTTCCTCAAGTCACGCATAGAGGCAAAGACCTCTTTCCTTCAAGTGTTAGAGAGTTAGTGAGAGAGGCAGACCCCCCCTCTCTCTCTTTCCTTCTCTTCTTTCTTTCAAAGACCCGAGGTTAACCGGGTAATCGGGTAGGAACAGTAACCAGATCTGGGAACCAGGCTTGCGGGCGTGGGTCGCAAGTGAGGAGTGAAAGGGGTCGTAAGCAAAGGACCTCACCTTTCGTGTGTCGAGGCGATAAAGCCTCAGCACAAATTCAATTTATGTGTTGTTGAAGGCGGGCTGCTCTACGATGTGGGACTAATCCCACCTTCCTTCACGTGAAACTGTTGCTGCCTCCTTTGTCAAATTGGTGTGGGGGAAGCAGTCAACGCCCCCAATTGACTGCCTAGGAAGCTTCCTAAGACGAGTCCACATCACCTAAGTTGTAAACCTGGAGTAGACGTCTGAAGAACACGCCTCGAGCTCGCTCGAAGCAGCTGCAATAATGTCGTGTTGACCTATTTCCATGAAAACAAAAATATGGTCTTTTGACCTCGTTAAACCAGCTCAAAAGGTCTACCGAAGCACGGTGGACATGGCGGTGGTGGTTTTGTGTTGTGGGGAGGTGTGTGTGAGTAGGATGAGGTCGGGGCGGAGCTGTGAAGGTGGAGGTGTTCAAGGAGGCGAACGAGAGATCAAAGCCCCAAATTTCCTTAGGGCTTTTGATCAGTGGAGCGAGGTAATGCTCACTGACTTGGTGTCGAGCGGAGAGATGGTTTGTAGCGGATGGAATGCCTCGCCGAAGGTACGCCGACGAGGTGGAAGATGGAGGCCTGGAGGGCACGTAAGGGGTCGATTCGAAGCGGCGGTGATACAGTGGTGATGAGAAGATGATAGGGAGTCGTCAAGACTAAGTAGCAGACGATGGGGGACGGAGGAGGCACCATGTCTGGTATGGCCGTTGCCAGATATGAAGGTGCTCCAGAGGTGGATAACGACGACGACGGAGGGATAGAGAACACCTCGTCCGTATTGTGAGCTGCGGAAAAACGTGGGGAAGGAGAACCGACCGCTAATAGTACGTGGCTGTCGGCGAAGAGGTCGAAGGTGGAGAGTCACCGAAGCGAGGTGCAGCGAGTCAGAGGTTGAGGAAGAAGAGGTGTTTTTGGCTCTATTTCTCGCTAAGGAGGTAAGTCAGGAATGAGTGGTCTTTTGTAGGGCTTAGGAGAGCTTGGAGAACAGGAAACAAGCTCCATAGCTTGCATGGGATTCAAGAAGAACCCTACTAATTTTGTGGGTTCGTACACACGAATCAAAGGGAGTTAAGAGTTGAAATTGATCCCAATAGGTTTCCCTAGGTGTGAACATCAATCCCATCAAATTTGGAGGGATTTGATTGAGGTTTGAGTAGGATTTCATTTTATCAAAGCTCACCTGGAGGTTGGTTGATCTCCAATGGCTGCAAGGACTAAATTGCGAAGAAGATGAAGAAGTTGGGGGGCTTTTTGCAAAGATTTCAAAATCTGAGGGGCTATTTGAGAGAACGAGAGTTAGATTGGGACCAAAAAGTAAACTAAGTCAAAATGACCTCTAATTGGGCCCAAATTTTGGTACAAGCCTAATTTGGATCCAAGGAATCTAATGGTGAAGTTGGATTTTAGTTTTTACCACGTTTAACTATGTAATTCATGCAAAAACCTACATTAGGGCAATTGTCTGTTTAAGATTCTATTTTAGGTCAAATTGGGTTCAAATGATCAAATCAAAGGTACCAAACCTTAGAAAATATTTTTATATGAATTTTAAAAGGTTTAGATGAAATTTATCCTAACTAGAATCTCAATTAATTAAGCGGGTCTGTTTTTACGGTTTCACATGTCCATTAATTCTCAAAATGCGTAAGGACCCATTTTGTTTTGCATGAACCCACTTATTAAGCATTAATGACCATATGACATTTAATAAACCTCCTGAAATACCTCGTGATTATTCTGTATTTGTGGAATGCTGTTAATTTTGCAGAGATAACCTTGTATTCTTCTCTTCTTTTCAAAATAGGATGATATGCCCTTAGGACCTTCTGATGGATATGTAGGAGCATCTATCAACCTTTTTAGACCAAATTGAGTTAGTTATGACTCATGATGATGTTCCCATCACCTCGCCATCGGTGCCTCAAGGACAGGAGCTACGTATCTATTGTCAAGCTTTCATCGAGTTTAGGAAATTACGTTGTAGTACAGTAGACAAATAGCTCTCAAACTAACAAAATTTATTACTTGAAATCTAAATTGAAGTCCGAGGTCGAACACAGGAACCAAATATGAAATTCACAACATTAATCGCATTCAAAGTAAATGAGCACAATCAATTGAGCATAAAAGTAGGTATTTAATGAATAATAATCTGTCACATTAGTTATTTAATGAAATTTAATGAATTTAGAGATTGCATAGAACAAAAAGAAAAGAGAATAAAAAATAATGGTGATTTAGATCACCACTAATCCTTTTATTTAAGCATGCATGCAATTACTCAATCAAAATTCAAATTATAAACCATGGTAATTAATCATTCAATTGTAATTCAAGTAATGCTCAATTAGACAACAGATTGGTCCATCAGATGACTTAAAGTGATCAGGGCCCTTAAATCCTTCTTTGTTTTTCTTCTACTTCTACTTCTTCTTCTTTCACGAGCCTTCTCTTTCTCAAACCTTCTTTCTCTTCTCTTCTAAGCCTCTACTTCTTCACAGCCTTCCCTCCTTCGCAACATAAGGGATCTAAATCTCTTCAGCGACTAAGTGTCGCACAAGGGTAGACCATCAAAGAGCAAACCCCCCCCCCCCCCCCCCCAGCTCTCTTTCTTTTCTTTCTCTCTAACCTGCCTAATTGGGTCAATATTCGGGTAAACGGATCTGGGTGACCAGGCTTGCGGGCGTGCTATCGCAAGCGAGGAGTGCAAGGTAAGTTGGGTAAGCGGATCAAGAGGGTGAAGGGGACCTGACCCTCATGTACTGGACAAAGAATTTAAAGCACTTTTTCCTTTTATGTGTGAGCGCCCATTTATTTCTTTACGATGTGGGACTAATCCCACTGATATCTTCACGTGCAGCTGCAATAGAGCGAAAAGCTTCCAATTGCGGATAAAGGATGGTTGCTTTGATTCGATTGCCTGCCTGGGAGTTTTCATGGAGCTAGGCCACAGAACCTAGAGCTGATCTTGACGAAGAACACGACCATGACGCAAGGAATAAGGCCGGGGAAGACGACGTGACGGCAGAACTCCTACGTAGGACCTGAAATACAAAATACGAGCTAAAAGTCCCAATTAAAAAGCTCAGAAGCGTCGCAAGGATGCGACGATGATGTTGGTGGCGGTGGCGTGCTGCGAGGGTGGTCGTAGGTGGATGGCGAAGGCGGATTTGGTGGTGCGACAGTGGAGTTTCCGGGGGCGTGATGGAGTGATAATCCCCTCAATTTCTTGAGGGGTTTGATGCGGGTTGATGAGGTGAAGGTTATGGAGTCGATGGCGAGGCATTTGGTGGATTGTGGAGGTGCGGAGACCTCACCGAAGATGTGGCCAGAGAAAGTGAAGATGACTGCGAATGGCTAACTCGGTGGTTGAAACAAGGGTTTAAGGAGTTAAAACTAATCTAACTAGGTAAAGGAAGACATTATGCTAGTTATTGGACAAAAAGGGAAGGGGATCCGTGCCGATTTTGTCAAGCTGACGTCGGAGAAGTCGAAATCTCCGGTGGGCAAAGCGGAAACGACGAGGGGAGGTAGGCGATTCTCACTGGTATCGCGACGCGTAGAGGAATGAGAGGAAGAAGTTCCCGCCGTCTATTGTCTGTGATGGCGAGCTGATGTAAACAGAATTACACTACTTAAAATGTCTATTTATGCATGTTCTTAAGCATAGGATTGCATTTCATGATATAAATATTGCATAACATGCATCATCTTGCATTTAGAGTAGTTTGAATAAAATGGAGGTTAATTGTCTCCTTTTATGTGCTTGGATAGGCCAAACATCTTATCGGGGCCTCGGATCAAAGATCCAACCGTATGGATATGATCAGGGCGACGATTGGAGTTCAACGACTCCAAGATCGCCCTAATCAAGCATCCATAGCATCAGATATAGACCGGGGAACCCTAGAAGATCAAGGGCCAGGATGGTGTAAATCCGTACTTCAGATGACAAATCCGACCGCACGGATGAATTCGGATCGATGATCGTAGTCCAACGACACAAAAATCGAGTCAATCCGACATCCGTGGCACCATCTACAACTTCCAGAAGATGGATGGCCAAGATGACGCCACGTGGCGCCATCTCAGCCACCTAAACGGCCGCTTGCATCTTGTGAAGACCGCGCACCCGTCTCCTCTCTGCCGTTGGATCTCGATCCAACGGCTGCAACGCGCCCGTGCTGAAGTCAAGCGCTCGACACAAACGCGACCGCAGCGCAGCGGTCGAGCGCTCTAACGCGAAGCAGCGACACGCGTTCGAGCCGCGCCCCGCAGAAATTGGAGCGGTGGCGCGCCTCCAATCGACCGCACGATCGCGATCCAACGGCCGCGCGCGACCGATAGCGCCGACAAGCAATTGGACGCGCGCGTGAACGCGCGATCGCACGCACAGGCGGGCGTTCGGTAGCGGTGAAGGCGCGATTTTAAACCGTACCGTCCGATCTCGCGATCGGACGGCTGAGACTTTGCGGACGTGCGTAGGCGTTACGCAAGCGGGCAGCCGAGCGTGCGCGCGTGGGCGCGGCGGCGACGGCGACGTCGGGGCT
This sequence comes from Thalassia testudinum, assembly GCA_037157565.1. Lineage (NCBI taxonomy): Eukaryota > Viridiplantae > Streptophyta > Magnoliopsida > Alismatales > Hydrocharitaceae > Thalassia > Thalassia testudinum. The sequence continues at coordinate 9,207,496 of JAZHRO010000059.1, read as the reverse complement.
TTAGTGACGGATTTATCCGTCACTAAAGACCCCTTATTTATTATTTTGAAGATGTAATGTCCATTTTGCCCCCACTCCTTGCAACTATAAAAGGAGACCCCCTCCATACGAAATTTTCATCCCTTCTTTCTCCTCTCTACCCCTCCAAAGCCCAAGAGAAGCTTGCCCACACCCAGGATGCTTCTCGCGAGATAAAGTCCAATTTTCGTTCCCCTTCGGAAGTGGATCCCGCGACGACGACGGCGTGCTGCTTCGTTCCCGTTCTTCTGCTTCGTCCTCCTTCGTCTCGCTTCGTTCTCTTTCGTCCAGACGTCGTCCCGTCCGGCTCGTCCTCCAAGCAACCGTCGAGGAGGATTTCTCTCTCCCTATTCTTTTTACCGCTTTGTAGTATAGATTTACTGCTTTCTAGATTAATCTACTCGTCCTCCAAGCAATCGTCGAGGAGGACATTTCTCTCTTCATTCTTTTAATGCTTTCTAGAGTAAATTTATCGCTTTCTAGAGTAATTGTTTTATGCTTTCTAGTTGTAATGAACAATCTCTTCAATACAAAAATACCTTGTTTATTCTACATCTCATTTTGATTTCTCTGTGTAATATTCTCTTTCTCTCTTACTCTTTCTCTCTCTTCTATTTATTGTAAATAATTAGATGGTTCTAAACTGAATTATTCTGTAACAAATAAAAAGAAACGCGTAGTTTTTAAATCAAACGTTTGCTTCCCTGTGTTCGACCCGGAATTTTAATTTCGGTATAAATTTTATTTGTTGAACACGAATTCTTCGCTTTCGAACTACAACGACAGGTTTTCCAAAACCAATCTCGTTAGCGTAGGTTCGTAATCGTTCAACATTTTGGCGCCGTTGTCGGGGAGGCAACGATCTTTGATTTCTCTTCGCGTTTTGTAACTTACAAATCATTTACCTCACTTTTCTCCTTTCTTATTGTAATTGCAGGTACTCTTTCGAGGCAGGCAAAAGCGGTAGATTGGAGTAAAGTGCTGTAGAAGGTTTTGTGAGTTACCCCCCCACCTCCTACCCATTAGATTTCATTTCATCACATAATAACTCAAACATCAATCAACCTAGGTGTTTTTATAAACTCTAAGGTTAGATTGTTTGTTGTTTGACACCCATACTCACCCCAACCCCCACATTAAAAAAAAAAAAATCTCACAGAGGTACACAACCTCATCTGATTTTCAAACTCAACCGGTAAACCAATCTTAGGAGCCAGTACACACATCTAAACACATAATTCAGTAGAAATCAGATTAGGTAATCATTTGTGTGCCTAATTAAGTGGTGCAACAGGCCAATTATTTGAGTTGATTGGGCCGCACCACTTCAAATAAAATCAACTCATCAAGTAGCTGCCAATTAGGTTCAACTCTTAGGGATTTACCAGGCACTCCACATTCTTTTTAAACTTTAAAGGAAAACATCTTCACCCGTGCTTGCAAAAACTTGGTGTGCTAATGAAACTTGATTGAAAACACCTAAAGTTGAATCCTAAAAGCTACTAAGCAAGATTTGAACCTTAAAATTCACCACATCAAAAACAATCTTGCTTGAAAACCACTGGTTGTGCACTCACACATGAATCAATCAATCATTAAGGGCACAACTCATTTAAAGGGCCCATCACATTCCAATGCACATTCAAACCTAGCCCTAAATAAAACAGAGTAGACGTTGGCCTTAAGGATTGGACTCGCTCTTCAGAACTCAGAACAAGATTATTTTCGATTAGTCTGTTTCTACTGTTCAATCTGATGTCTAGCTAGGGGAGCAGAGTCAAACGATCGCGGCTGGGGGGTACACTAGGAACCGGAGGCGCAAGCCGAAGGAAGAACCTTCTCCCCAGTCCCTCCTTCTAACTGGTTGGATTGAACAGACAGAAGTAGATCAAATCGTTCCTTTATCTCAAGACGGGTTTTGAGAGTCTGTAGGTCTTTAGGCTAACCTATTTAAGGACAGGTTTGATTGTTTGTATTGCAGGGCACCTTTCTTCCTCCCGTGTATCATGAATCCTTCCACATATTTCACGCATTCCCGCTCTTTCCCTCCTGTTGTAAATTATCCTCAACATGACGATTATCCCAACTCATATTGTAATCGACCATCAGTTAGTTGGGATAATTCGGATTGGGGATACAATTCCGGACCCCCGTGTTTAGGGTCTAACCCTAAATACTTTGATTCTGATTTTTATCCTTCTCAGAGCTACATCGATTATAGATCGTCCTTTCATGAACAGCATAATACGATCTACAATCAAGAAGGATACACCGATCCTTACCCATCCTCTGATTTCACTGCCTTTAGGTCATCACCATCTTTTCATAAATCTGAAATGACCTATTATCAGGAAGGGTATAACGAATCTCAATTCGTTAATTCCCCTGCATTGAGCCCAAACCCGCCCAACCCTGAACCAACTCATTTGGTTCAAGTTAAACAGGTTCAGGATAAGGTTCTGGCTAACTTGAGGAATATCATTCAATCTTTAGAAGTTCAGCCAATACCTTGCATTGAGAGATTGGAGCCCCTGATTGAAATGATTGATGAGTTAAACAAGTCTTTGTTGGATTGGCTCCAGGATGTTAAGGATAAGAACCCGGGTGAGTTTCTACTTGGGAAATTAGCAAAATTGAGGATGAGATTCGTGGTTGCTTTGATTCAATCTTGGAATAATTCCCAGGATGAACCCTCTTCAGGAAAGCTAATGATAGAACCCGCTCAGGCACCTGTTGGGGGGGACACGTGTTACGAGGCTGACCAGATTGAATTAAAGCAACCAATTAAAGATGATCTGATTTCTTCACCTGAGATCCCTGAGCCGGGTTACGAGGAAACATGTGTCTCCTTGGAACACAAAGTGACAAATGATTTTGGGACATACATTGATACGGATCTTGATGGTGAAGATTCAAATTGCGAAGTCTCACGCGAGTTTTCTGAACACGATTTCTGTGAGACGATTGGGCCTGAGGAATCTGATAAATCAATTGATAGCCCAATAACTGAGAACACTGATCTTATTAGGGCACACATTACGGATCCAGAATCGCATTTTCTGGAAGAATCAATTCAATGCCCTGATTATCAGTTCCACCCTGTTGAGCTTATTGATAATTCTAATTCTGAGATAATTAGACCCAAGTCAATTTTGATTTTGCCACATCATTTAGACTTGGAGATTTCAGACGGCGTGATGAATATACAAGAGGTCCTGGAATTTGATATGCTGAATGAGGAGGATAGGAGTTGGGAAGTGTTGATTTGGGAAATTAATTTTGGAGGAAATGGAAGATTGAGTCGAAGGGTTCCTTTTAAGATGAAACCATCAAATCAGAACCCTTACGACATTTGTTTCGAGGATGTTCAACTCAAGCACACATTCAACGATTATCCTTTTGAGCTTCAATTCTCTGTAACCCGACTTTTTGGTCTTGGGTTGCATCCTTATAAATCGCAGGCCCGACCCCGCTTGCATTCTGATTTTAGGTTTTGGGTAATTTTTATCCAGAACCTAAGATATTCTCGATTATGGGGGATGGGACTGCACCACAATCTGGTCCACATCTGTGGACCGCTGTTGATAGGTCGGAGGATTCTTCTGTTTATATTAATTCTGACCTGCACTTGTGAATTCTTCATTTCTTTTCTTTATATAGTGTGCCTAGCTGAAGGTACTAAACTCAGCACTTATACAGTTCTTTTTCATTTTCATCTTGGAGCAGACCTGATATTCATGCAATTCAGGTGCTTTCTTCGCTTTTCCACTCTGTTTTATGTCTTTTTAATACAATGAGGACATTGCATTAGATACGCTTGGGGGGTGGATATTTATCTCTGAATTCATTCGTCAGCTCCGTATATTTGTTTATTTTCTTTTATAAAAAAAAAATTCAGAATTAGGAAAGAGAATTTGGGTTTAAGAAAATTTGCAATCTTAGGAAATACTACATTAGGATCTGAACACAAAGACCCCTCAGGTCTTTGGACTTAATTAGCCTGTGTATCCACTAAAATGTGGATTTGTCTTCGAGTCCTCGCCATCTTAATTCTATTATAATTAGAATAAATAAGTTTGGGTGATAAGTACACGACTTATTAACCCACCCTTTGATTTGAGGGAATTTTGAGTTTTAAGCATCTACACACTTTCTTTGCACTGACTCGTTATTCGACGATTCTAACGGAAATTGGGTAGCTAATGAACCTTCTAGGGTGATATGGCTGGCAAGTTATCGTGGGTAACAGCCCATAGGTAGGTTGTCCAGAGCTCAGTCACTGGACCTTTCTCTTTTTGCTGCCTTTAGGTAAATCTTAGATCAGGGAAGCCACCTACTTAAACAAAAAAAAATCAAAAAGGAGAAAAGAACAAAAAGAAATAAGCCACACTTCGGCGCACGAGTATGGCTGGCAAGTTGTCGGTGGTAACAGCTCATCGACCGGTTGTCCAGAACCCAGCTCAGAAAATGCACTAAAAATTTCCAAAACACTTAGGAAGAAGCGGAGAAGTAGAATAAACCGGGGAGATATACACTGGATTCACCCATGTGTTGACCCCGTTAAAAAATAAAAGTAGGGAGAAAGCTACCGGTTGTAAAGATACACCTTTAGGCAGAATTCTTTTTGAGGTCACCTAGAGGCGTAGAAATTCGAAGTCCGTTTTAATTGCCGGTCAACGAGTCTATCACAATCACAATAAGATGCTTAAAACTTAGGGTTCTCATCAAATCTTGTGTGAGTTGAATGGTCGTAGAAAGCCACTCTTGAACCCTAAAATTTGAAAATCCAAAAAAAAAAAAAATAGAAAAGAGTAAAAAGAGAAAAAGAAATTTTTCTTTGAATAAGGTGAGGGCTTGAGGCGGTCCACATTTTGGCTGATACCCTGGCACTGTTGTGTCTTTGAAAGTTCAGTTCCTAAGAAGATAATTTCTTAATGATTGAAAATAACTCAGGTCCAAATAATCTAACCTAATTCTTTTATAAATAACATATAGTTTTTGCTAGGGACTAGCAAAAGATAGGCATGGGAGTATGATGTAAACAGATTTACACTACTTAAAATGTCTATTTATGCATGTTCTTAAGCATAGGATTGCATTTCATGATATAAATATTGCATAACATGCATCATCTTGCATTTAGAGTAGTTTGAATAAAATGGAGGTTAATTGTCTCCTTTTATGTGCTTGGACAGGGCAAATATCTTATCGGGGCCTCAAATCAAAGATCCAACCATATGGATGTGATCAGGGTGACGATTGGAGTTCAACGACTCCAAAATCGCCCTAATCAGGCATCCGTAGCATCAGATATAGACCGGGGAACCCTAGAAGATCAAGGGCCAGGATGATGTAAATCCGCACTTCAGATGACAAATCCGACCGCACGGATGAATTCGGATCGACGATCGCAGTCCAACGACACAAAAATCGAGTCAATCCGACATCCGTGGCACCATCTACAACTTCCAGAAGATGGACGGCCAAGAGGACGCCATGTGGCACCATCTCAGCCGCCCAAATGGCCGCTTGCATCTTGTGAAGACCGCGCACCCGTCTCCTCTCTGCCGTTGGATCTCGATCCAACGGCTGCGACGCGCCCGCGCTGAAGTCAAGCGCTCGACACAAACGCGACCGCAGCGCAGCGGTCGAGCGCTTTAACGCGAAGCAGCGACGCACGTTCGAGCCGCACCCCGCAGAAATTGGAGCGGTGGCGCGCCTCCAATCGACCGCACGATCGCGATCCAACGGCCGCGCGCGCCCGATAACGCCGACGCGCGATTGGACGCGTGCGTGAACACGCGATCGCACGCACAGGCGGGCGGGCGATAGCGGTGAAGGAGCGATTTTAAACCGTCCGATCTCGCGATCGGACGGCTGAGACTTTGCGGACGTGCGTAGGCGTTACGCACGCGGGCAGCCGAGCGGGCGCGCGTGGGCGCGGCGGCGACGGCAACGTTGGGGCTTTAGTGACGGATTTATCCGTCACTAAAGACCCCTTATTTATTATTTTGAAGATGTAATGTCCATTTTGCCCCCACTCCTTGCAACTATAAAAGGAGACCCACTCAATACGAAATTTTCATCCCTTCTTTCTCCTCTCTACCCTTCCAAAGCTCAAGAGAAGCTTGTCTCACACCTGGGATGCTTCTCGCGAGATAAAGTCCAGTTTTCGTTCCCCTTCGGAAGTGGATCCCGCGACGACGACGGCGTGCTGCTTCGTTCCCGTTCTTCTGCTTCGTCCTCCTTCGTCCCGTTTCGTTCTCCTTCGTCCAGGCGTCGTCCCGTCCGGCTCGTCCTCCAAGCAACCGTCGAGGAGGATTTCTCTCTCCCTATTCTTTTTACGGCTTTCTAGTATAGATTTACTGCTTTCTAGATTAATCTACTTGTCCTCCAAGCAATCGTCGAGGACATTTCTCTCTCCATTCTTTTAATGCTTTCTAGAGTAAATTTATCGTTTTCTAGAGTAATTGTTTTATGCTTTCTAGTTGTAATGAACAATCTCTTCAATACAAAAATTTCTTGTTTATTCTACATCTCATTTTGATTTCTCTGTGTAATATTCTCTTTCTCTCTTACTCTTTCTCTCTCTTCTATTTATTGTAAATAATTAGATGGTTCTAAATTGAATTATTCTGTAACAAATAAAAAGAAACGCGTAGTTTTTAAATCAAATGTTCAACCCAGAATTTTAATTTCGGTATAAATTTTATTTGTTGAACACGAATTCTTCGCTTTCGAACTACAACGACAGGTTTTCCAAAACCGAACACATTAGCGTAGGTTCGTAATCGTTCAACACGAGCGAAGAAGGTAGTCGAAGAGGGTCGCTCGAGTTGGTGGAGTCAGAGGTCGGGGAGAAGAGAAGAAGGGAATTCCGACCTCCAAACCAAGCTAAAGAAGAGCGGTTGTGCATGCTGGCTCTTTATAGAGCTTCAGGGAGAGTTCTTGATCAGGAAAGAAGGATCTCCATGGCTTAGGAAAGAGGAAATAGGACTCATGATTCTCATGCGTTCACACGAGCAATGTATGGGGATTTGCAACTCCAAATTGATCACAAATGATTCGTCTATGTGTGAACAATCCTGCCAAGTTTAGTGGGATTTGATTGCCATTTGAGTAGGATTTAGGTTGGTCAACGCCAGCCTGGAGGTCGATTGACCCCCAATGGAGGTAGTGACCTATTGCTGAAGAAGACAATGAAGTTAGGGTGGTCCTTGTAATAGATTTTGAAAGCTGAGGGGCTATTTGAAACAAAAAGAGTCACACTGGACCAAAATGCAAACTAGGTCAAGATAATCTCTGATTGGGTCCAAATTTTTGTATAAACCTAATTTAGACCTAAGGAACATGATGGTGAAGTCAGATTTTGGTTTTGACCAAGTTTTACTGGGTAATTTACGTAGAAATCCAAAATTGGGTAAATTCCTATCTGAGACTGTTTTAGGTTAAAATGGGCCCCAATGGTCAAATCAAGTATACTAAATCTTATAAAATATTTTTCTATGAATTTTAGAAGGTTTCGGTGAATTTTATCGTAACCATAACCTCTGTTAATTAAGCGAGTCTGAAATTAGGGTTTCGGGTATCCGTTAATTCTCGAAATGCATGAAAACCCGTTTCTATCTGTATGAACCCTCTTGTTAGTCATTAATGCTCATTTGACCTTCATTTAACCCCTGGGAAATCCCATGATTGTTGTGTGGATTCTCCCTACCAGGAGGGGGTGACGTAATAAATTGCGAAAATATAATATAAAACAATCTCACAAACTTCAACCACACAAGGTACACAATTATTTTTAAGTGGAAACCCAAACCAAGTGAAAACCACCACCTAACCCTCTCGAGTTAGGATTTTCCGATCAACTAAGTTGATCAAATCCACTAAACGAATCACTTAAACGAGGGTGATTCAACCTCAATTTACAACCACGGTACAAGTGCGAGGGTAGCGTTTCTCAACCCATTCTCTTCACGAGAAGGATTTTGTCCCACGAAGGAGACGAGAATTCGTAAAGCGAATACCCAACCAAATAACAAATATAGTCCTATAGAGCCAACAAAGATTTAAACCTAGCTTCTATAGGAATTAGGAAACTCCCCTTTGTAAGAAGTGTGTCGAATAGATGACGCGGGTGCGTGAGCCACGCGACGACGCAATGTCGCTCTCGTGAACTACAGCGGGAGAGCAGGTGCGTGTTATGAACGCGTGCCCCGGACGTATTTTAAGACGTCTGGGAGGTGGCCCAGACGTCTGACCAGACGTCTTGCCAGACGTCTGGGATGGTTTACAGACGTCTGAAAAAAACGTTATCGTCGACACCTGCGAGTCGCCTGCGCGCCTGAGCGTACAGACCGCATATTCTCTCTTTTTCTTCTGCGGCTGCAGACGCCTACGGCGCCTTCTCTCTCTCCTCTCCGCGCGGCGTTAAAAGGGGCGCGCCTCCCCTCCTGTCTCCACCGTCTCCTCCTTCTTCTCCTTCCTGTGCGCGAGAGCGAGCGGACGCGAGGGCGGCAGCGGCGGCCGCAGTGAGCGCGGAGGTGCGGCGTGCGAGGGCGGAGCTCTGCCGTGAGGGCGAGCTCGCCAGAGCGGCTTGGCCGGCCGACGGAGGGCGCAGGGGGAGCGGAGCGACGCGGAGAGGGACCTGCTGCGGATTGAGCAGCAGACGCGCGAGGTTCGACGCGGGCGGTGTCGCGAGCAGAGGCCGAGCAGGGCCTTGATTCTGGAAAAATTTCCAGAATCAGACGTCTGGGTTGATAGCCAGACGGCAAGGTCGATGTCTGTAAGATCATACAGACGTCTGAAAGGTGAGTTTTCCGCCTTCTTCTTCCTTCTTGTCAACTGACCGTACTGAGGAGGGGGGGTTGGCTGTGCGCAGGTTCGCTGATTCTCCATCTTTTGCGTATCAGACGTCTGGAAGTTGTACCAGACGGCTGGAGTGACATCCAGACGTCCGGAGTGACCATCGGACGTCTGGGATCTAGGACAGATGTCCCCGCAGACTTCTAGACGTCTGGGAAACCACGCTGAACAGGTAATTCTCTGATCCACCGTTTAAGACGTCTGGAGGGAGTTCCAGACGTCTGATTCTGCACAGTATCGTCTTTTTCGACCCGTTTAGAGCCCGTTCGGGCTCCGTTTGCCGCGATTCGAGTTGCGTTCCTTTCAGAATTATTTCCTCTACCCGTCTACAGTAGCTATACACTGTTTTGAGACACCCCTTGTGTTTGATCCTTGTGATAGGACCTCGTTCAGTTGCAGTCTTGAGAGTCGCGGAGGCACGCGGGATTCCCGATCACGCCCCCATTACTCCCGTTGTACTTGGTAGAGTGGCTTAAGTTATTTTTAAAATCTGTTAAAGTATGGAACCATAACTAGAATCTAGGACATTGCATGAATCCTAGGAATGAGAAATGTATGGAATGATAGCTCCTAGGTGATGCATGAATCCTAGGGCTGGAAAACTAGTTGTATGCTAGATCCTAGGATGTGGCATGAATCTTAGGATGGAAAAACTAGTGGAATGTATAATACTGCAGTCTTGGAAAAATGGAAAGGAATATAAAGCTGCCTGTAATTTGAATTAACAGCTGCCTGTTATGAATAAAGAAACATGTTTGAGATCATGGATTTTGAGAACGTGAATCTGGAAAGTGAAACATATGATGTTCTGAGATAAAGAGCTGGAACCCTACGGGGAATTAGGAGTGGAACTCCTGGAAAGAAAAAGGAATGGAACTGAGATGTAGTTTATACTATCTCTTGGGTACGCAGTACCAAGGGAAGTACCTGTACCTGTTTAGTGCAAAGTGGGGCCAGCCGCCCCAGGGACCCGGGGTTAGGATTGGCCGCTCTGTACCGACTTGTTGGCCCTTGTGTACGTAGTACCGAGGAGAGCTAGTAGTGTTAGGAGAGTACTAGCTACCCCACGGGCCCCGGGGTTCTGCTAGCCTCCTTCACCGACTTGTTAGGCCCACTAGGGCAAACCAGGGTAGTCAGGCGAGGGTGCGCGGACTGTGGAGGGGCAAGGCCCCGGTTTGGTTACTGTGGAGGGGTTGGACCCCTGTTACTGAGAGGGCTCTGCCCTGGTTCCGTGCTGTGCTTTGGGCGCACCCGTTAACGGAGACGACTGACCGCATGCCAGTGCGGGCTAGCTACCTGTGCGTTTATCGCGCGTGCCGTAGTCACCGTTACGTCTGTCAGTGACCTTGGGGTGGTTGACTGAGGGTAGGATCACCACGAGGGACTCTCCCGGCCAGGAGAGCACCACGTGCTACTTCTACTTTTGGAAAAGACTGCAATCAAGATCGTTCCCATGAGGACATTCGAGATCAAGTAAGGGACCTGAGAAATAAATGAAATAGTGAGAAAAATTGAAAGATGTGAATAAAGGAAGTAATAGAACATAACAGCTACTGTACACTCTACTGTTGCCTTTAGTTAGTTTGCCACTCTACTCAGCGTTTTGCTGACATGTTACACTCGTTACCTTTTTCAGGACCAGGTGTTGAGCAGCCAGGGTCGGCGGCTGCAGAGGACGCTGGGCCGAGTAGGGTCCAGTAGAGTTACCACAGCCTTTTGTACCTCTTTTTTTTCTGTTCTAGTGAGTAGTTTTTGTTTCCGCTGTACCTTCTTTACCTGCAGTTCTTGTTATATGATAAATGTTGTTTTACTGTTGTGGTGGTACCTACTGTAGTAGTTTCTTTCCTTACTGCTGTACTTTCTTACTGTTAGTTATATTCATGCTGAATGTGGTTTATTTTACTGTCTTTTGGTTACTTCCCCGTTGGACGACTAGGTCTTGGGATTAGTCGAGTCGGTCCGGTTCTTGTGTCTCGTTGGGACTCGGGAATCGGGTCGTTACAGTGCGCAAAGGCTTGATGCTCTCAAGATGTAGAACTTGAGCTTGGAGAGCAAAAGCTTTTCTTCTTAGGATCAAGAGACACAAAATGGTGTGAAAGTATATTACTAGGTGTGTCTTGTGTATCTAGGTGTGTCTTTGTGTGCAAGAGGTTCCTTTTTATTTATAGAGTCCTTAGGAAAGCTTTGGAAGGCTTTGGAAAGCTTCCATAGCCGTTGGGTGCAAAGCCCAAGAGAATTAGGCCAAAATCAGAAACAATGATTGCACTGACAGGTTATCAGACGTCTGGGAAACCAGCTTAAGACGTTTGAAAATAAGGTCAGACGTCTGATTTTAGGTGGGTTTCTTCCTGACTTGAATCAGATCTAAACAGGGTTCTAGTGGAAGTCCATCAGACGACATACAGGACGTCTGGCACTATGTCTGGACGTCTGGAAACCTACTTTTTCGTGGGAATGGATTTCCAAGAGTTGCAACGGCTAGAAAATCTCTGAGAAGAGATTTTGGGTCAGCCGAGGCAAAACGGTCATTTATCAGACGTTTGGAAAGGCTTAAGGACGTCTGATAAGGCTCGAACGGTCATATCCTCCAGTGTTTGTTAAGCCAGCCAACGGTCCATTAATTGGACGTCTGGCAAGTCCATCAGACGTCTTATAAGACGTCTGGACTAAGGTATGGACGTCTGATTTTATCAGACAGAACTAGCTAAGTCCAGCCTAGTTGTTATTGGACGTCTGAATCAACAGTCAGACGTCTTAAAACACATTATCAGACGTCTGATTTTGGAATTAGACGTCTGGAAAAGCTGTTTGAACCCTATATTGGTTTTCTAAGTTTTCTACAGAAAACCTAAGTATCCTAAGGTTGTGCAGGTGTTCCTAGGACTACTGTTAGGGTACTTTGAGGCTCTTTAACATGAATCTAAGTAACAAAAATAAAGTGCAACAAAAGAAACGAAAAATACAAAGAGTACAAGAGAAGGAAATCTATCCTATTCTTCATCTCCTTCCTTCAAGCCATCTCTCTTCGTGAATCTCCTCTGTTCTCCATCAAGCTCCTCCAATTCATCCTGGATGCGAGCTCGAACTCCGTCTAATCACTCCATTTGCAATTGACTTGAAATCTACAACTCCAAGTGCAAATGTTAAATGACACGTGTTTTGTTATCATCAAAACAAACGATCGTGGTGCTCTAGCACCAACACGTTCTGCATTTAAGATCTTCCGTTAAAACTACAAGTTTACTCCTGTTTTAATGACTCTTCTCAGAAAGGATATGCATTGAATTACGACTCTCTAGCGGTTATGTCAATTGATTCTGCCTAATTAAAGCTTGCTATGGCTAATGATGACGTTATCATCAATGCCCAAAGCCTGCCTCAGGTTCCCAGATCCGATGTGGGAACCTGTCTCTCCTCCTCTGGCGAATTTGCAGCGGGGAACGCATGGCGGGCCCATGGAGGGCCCGAAAGACCACCCTGAGAATAAGCCCCAATAATACCCTACAACCAACACGGTCTTCCTAGCAGGCTAAGTGACGAGCTGCCTGACACCCTGCTTGATTAGGCTAAGTGGTGTCACCCTGGTTCCCCCTTCGATGGCTCATCGCCGTCAAGTCCCAACAGCAGTACTCGCATCGCCCCCTGTCGCCTGAGGATATTAGTGAAAGAGCTAGGGAAATCTTCGGAGTCGACGCCTCCCTAGCGCGACGACACTTTCTTTCCAGGGCGGCACTCTTGAGCGCCTTCCCCCAATCGTTGGTGGGGCGAGGAGCCCTTCGAGGAATACACTCCCCGAGCCATTAACCTGGCGGATGTGTTGTAAGTGCCGCAAGACCCGAGATACATCGTTGATAGACACCCTAACCTACACGACCAGACCTGGTGTGAAAGCGCAGACCGCCGCATTGGGAAAAACAAGGACCAAGGTCGAAGGCCCATCAACGGCTAGATAGGTCAGCAACCTGCATATTTATTTTGGACAACGATGCTCGCACTACCCCGAGGCACTCATTTCTCGAGACGAAGGTCGAGTTAGCCTTCGGGGCTAACAAGCCACTCCCTCCGGGTCAGCGAATCCGTAACGCCTTCCCCACTCAGAGGCAGGGGGTTAAAGGGATGTTGTTGAGAAAGCAGAATCCCTACTGTTATCCCCTACTGAAAGAACACATGGGCCCACTTTTGACAACGCTCTTGTCGGCAAGTCGGCCACAACCCCAAAATAATTCCCCTCCCTCCATCGGCCGTCCCGGTCATGGGCCCTTGACCATCACGGAGAAGGGCCAAGGAGAGAAGTTGGCCCTCCTCCATCCAACCATGAGGAGGACAGGCACATCAACCTATTGGCCGCATGCACAGTAACGATGGCACTGGATAGCCTCGTCAACCGACCAGCTGGTGTCGGACCCGAATAGGTTGTTAATATGGTGATTTTATCGTTGAAGTGTGTATAGTGGTTAACCTAAATCGGACCTAACCATCTCTTTACAAAATTTTTAACCTGGCCTACTTGATTTTATCTCGGTCACTTTTAGGCCCAGGGTCGAACTAAGGGAAGCGGGGTACAAGTTAAGTTTCTACGCCTTTCCTACAATGAGTCTCTTCCGTTCGTTTATTGTGTTTTTTGTGTTTTTTTCTATTTAGATTTTTTTTCTGGTAATCTTTGTCCTTGAGGTATACCCTCAAAATTGGGTTCTTGGCGGTAAGCTAAAACAGGGTTCCAAAACGGATCTTGCTATTCGCAAGACAGAGTACCTGCAAGTCAAGGATTATCTTTTCTCTTTTATATATATTTTTTATCTTTTTATTGGCATGAAAGAGAAGCAGAAATAAAGTAAATATAGTATATATATAGGTATATATTATATATGTATAAAGGGGTGGGGTTGGAGGCGGAGATGGAGTGTAGCACGGTGTCGAGCCGGTCGTCGTCTAGAAACACGCAACCAACAGGACGAGGTGCCGCGTGGAGTGTAAGATGGATGGTGGAAGATGAGTGCGAACACGCTTTTTGTACGCGTGTATCGGGGAATATCAGCAACTGGTGCAGATATTCCCGCGATACCACGTATGATAAGTAACGTGAAAAAATATATATATATGTATATATGTAAATATATCTATATGTATATATGGTTATAAATAGGTATATATTTGTATATATGTGTGTGTGTATATATATATAAGTATATGTATATATGTAGCTATATGTATAGATAGATATATGTATATGTATATATATATATCTGTATATATGTATATAATACTATACAGATGTCTATATATATATATATATATATATATATATATATATATATAAGTACTAATATATGTATAGATATATATATATATATGTATATATATATATCAATATAAATATATGTATACGTATATATATATATATATATATATATATATATACGTATATATATATGTAGATAATAGTGTATAGGTGTGTGTGTGTGTGTGTGAAAGTGTGAGTGTATGTGTGTGCAGCCGTCAGTAAAGAGAGTGTTGTGAGTGTTGTGAGAGAGAGGGAGAGAAAGAGAGCGGGAGAGCTTGCAGAGGAAGGAAAGGGTGTCATCTGGTGGTTCAAACTCGCGCGCAGGCGCATATGTGCGCAGAGAGGAGACGTAACGCACCGTGCTGCGCGAAGGCTGGCGTGGGCGCTCGCAGGCGCGGGCGAAGGGAGCGGGCGAAGGCAGGCGCTAGGAGAGGGCTGGCGCACACAGACGTACGTGGGAGGGTGCGAGCGACGTGGGTGGAGACGCGCAGGCAGGCGCGCGCACGGGCGAACGGCGGTAGCGGTGCGCCGCGTGACCAGATAAGTGAGGAACTCTTCGGTCACGCCACTGTAGCCACAGTATCGCGCAGATTGGCGTGAACAGTGGTTACAGTGGTTGGCCAAGCCGCGCGATTGCCTGCTATCGGTGCCGTGAGTATGGCCGGCTCGGCACGCGCGGCGCAGTGGCTTCGGCTGGTCGCTTGCGGGTGGAAGGTTGCGACAAAGCGCGTGGAGGGGGGTTGGGTCGCGAGCGAAGGGGCGCGACTGGGCGCGCGGAGGTCTGTGGGTGCTGCTGGGCTGCTTGGTCGGCCGCTGCAGAGGCGCGTAGAGGCCGGTTGTGGGCGGAAGAGAGCGCGACAGGGCGGAGAAAGCGGGAGGCGGAGAGGCCTGCAGGCGCGCAGAGGGCGAGGGCTCCTGCAGGCGCACGCAGAAGGGGCTAGGGCTGCTACTGCTACCTTGCCGCTGCTGCTACCACCGAGCTTCGAGCTTCAGACCTTGAAGCTTGCAGCCATGGCTGAAGGTGCTGGAAACGTAAAAAAAATGAGAAAAGAGCCACCACGCCCACTGGCTCTTTGAAGAGCTGGGCGGTGGTGGTCTCACTGTGGTGGGTGTGCACCACAGTGAGGGCTCCTGTCCGCCGGGTGTCTTCGAGGAGGGCCGGCCTGTGGAGGGAAACGAAGAAGAGGATGGTGGCCTGGAGAAGCTGCAGGTGGGTTTTTCTTGGCTGGGACCTGGCTCCTTTTGAAGGTAGAAGCTGTGGCTTTTTATAGAAGAAGAAAGCCATGCACAGCCATGCCTTGGCTGTGCATGGCTTGCGCATGGCTTTTTCAGGGAGCGGCAGCCGCAGGGAAGGGCAGGAGCAGGGAACCATGGCGCGAGGAGAAGAAGAAGATGCAGCCGCGGGAAAGATTAAAAATCAAGTGAAATAAAAAATAAAAAGATGGTGAATTTTGTGAAGAAGCACTTGAAGAAAAATGTAAATTGCAAGGCCACTTATTTTATTCTCTTCCCTTCTCAATTAGATGCATGCATGCATGTATTTTTACAATGCAACTATGGAGACCTAATATGCATTGGTAATGCATGGAAATAGCACAAAACGGCACAATTGTAGGTGTATTTTTGCGATGCAATCACCAGCACTACACATCCACCGCCAAACCCTCTCAGCGCATTCCTGATCTCCCCCGAAAGGTAAAAAAAATGCACGAGAGTCGAATAACCTGGAGCGAGCCCCTAAGGGTCAAACTGAAGCAACCCAGAAGAGAAACCAAGTTCAGGTGATTCGGCAAAGGGGCAAATCCCAGCTAACCCATCTACGACTTCAAGACTACAACCAGGTTCTTCGGTCAAGGCCATTCTTCTTTTCCCTTCATCTCGGTCGAAGGAAGTCCTGATACCCTCCAAGGATTGTGGATTTCCACTCCCACTCAGGATAAGGTGAGCACGCCTAGAAGCAGTTGACCAAAGTTAGTGCGCATTGAGGTGCTCCCCCCTATGTTCCTATAAGGACAAAGCCACCTCCTAAGGTTGGCAAGCATTAAATGCCCTTCGCACATAAGTCTCTCTCTGCGGAGGAAGCAACCCCATCGGTATCGGCAACAACAATCGATGTCCGATCTTATCATAGACCCAAGACTTGCTCTCCACAGTGACTAGCTATCACTCGCGAATGGCGGCACTCACGCCACATCCTTATCCGAGTAATCGCCCTTTTAAGGTTAGTAAGCCACCTTTGATGGCCGGCGGAGACTAGGCATCGGATTACCTTTGCACCGTCTTGACGATGGCAAGGTTCTGGCAGGACGCGTCTGATGTTCCCTTATATTGCTGCCTTTTAAGGTTGGCAAGCCACCTCCTAAGGTTGGCCGAAACTCAGGCAGACGCAACTGACGTTCTCTTATATTACCTCCTCTTAAGACCGGCAAACCATCTCTTAAGATCGACCGAAACTCAGGTGGATGCGCCTAACATTCTCTTATATCGCTGCCCCATAAGGCTGGCCAGCCACCTCTTAAAGTTGGCCAGAACTCGAGTGGACGTGCCTGACATTCCCTTTTATTGCCACCTCTTAAGGTCGACACGCCACCTCGTAAGGTCAGCCGGAACTCGAATCGGATGCGCCTGTCATTCCCTTATATCATCGCCTCGTAAGGCCGGCAAGCCACCTCCTAAGATCGGCTGAAACTCGGGCGGACACACTTCACATTCCCTTATATGGCTGCCTCTTAAGGCAGGCAGGTCACCTCCTAATGTCTGCCGGAACTCGGTCGGATGCACCTATCGTTCCCTAATATCGCCACCACTTAAGGTCGACAAACCACCTCTTAAAGTTAGCTGGAACTTTGGCGGGCGCGCCTGTCCTTCCCTTATATCACTACATCTTAAGGCCAATATGTCACCTCCTAAGGTTGGCAGGAACTCCGGCAGACGAGCCTGACGTTCCCTTATATCATGCCTTTTTAGGCCGGCAAGCCACCTCCTAAGGTCGACGAAAACTTGGGCAGACGTACTTGTCGTTCCCTCATATTACCGCCTCTTAAGGTTGGTAAGCCACTTGTTAAGGTCGGCCGAAACATGGGTAGGCGCACCGTCGTTCCCTGATATTGTCAAATAGTTCACCATATCAGCATACTAAGGAAGTTCCAAACCAACTGTCAGGAAGTGCACATCCGGAAAATGCTCCATGATAAGTCTGGATGGGTCAATGATTGAAGAAGGAAGATGGGATAAACGGTCAGCTACCACATTTTGCTTTCCCATGTTGTTGTGAATTTTAAGATCAAATTCTTGCAACAGCAAGATCCAACGAATTAATCTAGGCTTCCCATCCTTTTTAGTAAGTACCTCACTACAATTTAATCCAAGTATATGATGACATGGGATCCCAAGAGGTATGACCTGAATTTCTCCAGGCCAAATACTACAACCGGCAACTCTTTCTCCGTAATCGTATAATTACGTTGAACTTCATCCAATATCTTGCTGGTGTAATATATGACCACCAATTTCCCATCATTTTTTTGACCCAGCACCGCTCTTACTCGTAGTTAGATGCATCACACATGATCTCGAAGGGTTAAGACCAGTCAGGAGATTGCAAGATTGGTGCTTGGGTGACTCAGTCACACAAGATCTCAAATGTGTGAACGAACTCACCCAATATCTCAAACGGCATGTCCTTCAAAAGGAGATTCGTCAAGGGGTGCGCGATTTTAGAGAAATCAAGCATGAATTGGCAATGATATTCGATGTGCCCCAGGAATGATCTGATGTCTTTAATTGAGTTAGGCACAAGTAGTTTGGAAATCAGATTCACCTTAACTCGATCAACCTGGTTACCTCTCTCAGAGATGAGGTGTCCAAGTATGATGCCCTCAGGAACCATGAAGTGGCTCTTTTCCCAGGATAGAACTAGGTTCACTTCAATGCATCTTTCAAGGATCTGGACCAAGTGCGGGAGGCAATCATCAAAAGATTCACTGAATACTGAGAAGTCGTCTATGAAGACCTCAAGGTAATTACCTACCATATCTGAGAATATGGCTAGCATGCACCACTGAAAAGTGGCGGGTGCATTGCATAGCCCAAATGGCATCCTGCGAGATGCGTACATACCGTAGGGATAAGTAAAGGTGGTCTTTTCCTGATCTTCGGGATGAATTGCCACCTGATTATCTCTGGAGTATCCATCCAAGAAACAGAAAAATCGATTTCCCCCCAGTTTCTCAAGAATCTGGTCAATGAACAGATGTGGGAAATGATCTTTCTTCGTGGAGGCATTCAATTTCCGATAGTCTATGCAGACTCTCCATGAATTCGCAATGCAGGTCAGGATTATCTGTCAGATTCAGTTGTAATCACGGTGAGCCCTTCCTTCTTGGGCACAACTTGTATCGAGCTCACCCAACGGCTATCAGAGATCGAGTAGATGATACCAGCATCTAACCACTTGATGATCTCCTCCCTCACGACCTCCTGCATATTCGGATTTGTTAGTGTAAGGGCATCACGATCGGTAATTTTGATGATAACAAAACACTTGTATTTAACATTTGCATTTGAAGGGTAAGATTTCTGGCAATTTGCAAATGGATGCAAGTTTGAAGGTGAAGTGTGAAGAGCTCACGTCCATGGTGGATTGGAGGAGCTCATTAGAGGAGAAGGAGCTTCGCGTGGAGCGAGAGTTAGAAGACAAAAAGAATAGGATAGATTTCTATTTGCCTTGTAGTCTGTACTTTGTATTTTTTGTCTTTTTTTTCTTTGCTCTTTTATTTGTGTTTGGATCATTTTTTAAAGAGCCTCAAAGTAGCTTACCTTAAATCCTAGGAACACCTACACAATCCTAGGACACTAAGACAATTCGTAAAGAGCTTAGAAAATCAAAGTAGTCATCAGACATCCAAAACACTTTGGCTGGAGAATCACGTACTGTCTGCAAGTTTTAGACGTCCAGCATTTAGTCCAAATGTCCTAGCAACATCTAATGACCTTGTCAGATATCCAATTAGTAGAACGTTGGCTTAGAAATATGTTCATTGAGGATTGACCCTTAATCTTCTATCAGACATCCGTAGAGGACCTTAGACATTTGATATATAGACGTTAGACCTCGATTTGGCCAAAATCTCTTATCATCAGAGATATAGCCATTTGTGTCTCGAGAAATCCATTCCTGTAGTTATCTAGGTTTCCAGACATCTAGATCTAGTGCTAGACGTCTGATAAGTCGTTTGACTAATTTACACTAAAACCCTATTTAGGACTGGCTCAAATTAGGATGGGAAACCGTCAGACGTCTGATATATGGACGTTAGCCCTCGATTTAGCCAAAATCTCTTATCATCAGAGATATAGCCATTTGTGTCTCGAAAAATCCATTCTCGTAGTTATCTAGGTTTCCAGACGTCCAGACTTAGTGCTAAACGTCCAACAAGTCGTCTGACCGATTTACATTAGAACCCTGTTGTTATGACCCCGGCATCAAACGTCGTTTAAGACGTCTGGAAATTGGACCAGACGTCTGGTCAGACGTCTGGAAGCCTTCCCAGACGTCTGGAAATTAATTCTTTCGGCGTACGGTTTCGCGTCTGTGCGCATGCGCGCGCACACTGAATAGCCACCCTCCTTTTCTTCTCTTTCTTTTCCCCTGCAGGCACAGCCTTCTTTCTCTCTCTCTCTCCCCACAGAACCTTCAAATACTCCCCCTCTCCTCTCCCTCACCCTCACTCCACCGCCTTCTTCTTCTTCCTATTAGCGTGAAAGTGAGCGGGCGAGGGCAGTAGCAGTTGCTACCTCGAGTGCGTAGGGAGGAGGGGTTGCAGCAAGAGGGAGAGAGCGGAGCAGCCAGGGCCGACCGGCGGGTGCGTAGGAGCGTGGCGCTGGGGAGGAGCTGCTGCAGTTAGGCAGCAGGCGAGTGCAGCACGACACGGCCGTGCTCGGCAGGCGGAGGGCGAGGTGGTCCTGATTCCAGGAAAATTTCCCAGAATCAGACATCTGGACATACGTCAAAACAACGCGGGAGACGTCTGGAGGAAGGTCCAGACGTCTGGAAGGTACGATATTTTCCTTCCCTTCTTTCGCGTATATGGCCATGCAGCCGTTCTGCCAAGGGTTTCTGCCTCATTTTGTGTTAAGGACGGTCGCGTATGCGTACAGGTCTCGTTCGTGAAGGCGCAAGGGCATGCCCTCCCACACAGATCGGACATCTAGGAACTGCACCAGATGGCGGAGAGGGTCTCCAGACGTCCGGAGCGACAGTCGGACGTCTGGAAACTAAGTCCAGATGGTTCAACGGGATTCTGGACGTCTGAAGGACCGCGTAGGAACAAGGTCTGACCTAAACCATCGTTTAAGACGTCTGGAAGATGTTCCAGACATCTGATTTTGGGCAGACTTGTCGTTTTTGACCCGTTTAGGGTTCGTTCGAAGTCCGTTTTCCAAGTTTCAAGTTTCGTTCTTCTCAAAATTAGTTCCTCTACCTGTTTACAGTATTTGCATCATGTTCTGAGTAGTTCCTTGTGTTGATCCTTATGTTAGGACCCCGTTCCGTTGCGGCTCTAGGGGTTACGGAGGCGCACAGGCTTGCCGATCACGCCCCCAGTACTCCCCATTTTACGGGTAGAGTGGCTCCCTTAAATTATTTACCAACATTTATGCACTTGTGAGATAATTAATAGATTCTAAGGTGTGGTATGAACCCTAGGATTGGAAAAACTAGATTGAACGATAGATCCTAGGGTATGGCATGAATCCTAGGTTGGAAAACTAGATTGAATGATAGATCCTAGGGTTTGGCATGAATCTTAGGAACAGAAACACCAAAACGAATGTCGTGAACATATAAATTGCAGTCTTGGAAAAGTAGAAAGAAAAATGAAAATTGCTTGTAATTGGATAACAGTTGCTTGTTTATGAATGGACATTAACTATTGAGAACATGGGCAATATGAATATGAAGCTGAAAGGACGAAACCTAAAATGCCTTAGTTAAAGAAATATGAGCATGAACCCTACGGGGAATTAGGAGTAGAGCTCCTGAGTGGTGAAAGGAATGGAATTGGGGAAGTGAGCTGGCCCTTGAGTACAGAGTACCAAGGAGAGCGACTATCCCCCCTGTTAAGTGCAGAGTGGAGCTAGCCGCCCCAAGGACCCGGGGTTAGGCCTAGCCACTTTGTACTGACTTTTGGCCCTCGCGTTCACAGTATCGGGGAGAGCTACTAGTGTAGGGAGAGCACTAGCCACCCCACGGGCCCCGGGGTTCTGCTTGCCTTCCTACACCGACTTGTTAGGCCCACTGGGTAAACTAGGGTAGTCAGGTGAGGGTGCGTGGACTGTGAAGGGACAAGACCCCTGTTTGGTTACTGTGGAGGGGCCGGACCCCTGTTACTGAGAGGGCTCTGCCCTATACCGGTTCCATGCTGTGCTTTGGGGCGCACCCGTTAATTGAAACGACTGACCACATGCCAGAGTGGGGTAGCTACGCGTGCATTTATCGCACGTGCCATAGTCACCGTTACGTCTGTCAGTGACCTTGGGGTGGTTGACTAAGGGTAGGACCACCACGGGGGACTCTCCCGGCCAGGAGAGCACCACGTGCTACTTCTACTTTTCGGAAAAGACTGCAATCAAGATCGTTCTCACGAGGAATATTCGAGATCAAGAGCAAGATCTGAGGAATAATTTAATAATGAGTAAATGGAAAAATAAAGAAAGAGATTAAAAATATAACTACTGTCCACCTTACTATTTTTCTTAGCTTTTGGCTGCAGCTCTACTCAGCGTTTCGCTGACGTGTCACCTTTGTCACCCTTTCAAGATCAGGTGTTGAGCAGCCAGAGCTGGCGACTGTAGAGGGAGCTGGGCCTAGTAGAGCCCAGTAATTTTACTTGTGTAGTACCTACTATACCTTTTCTTCTGTTGTAGTGAGTATTTTCTGTTACCACTGTACTCTTTTATTGTAAGCATCATGTTTATGTACCTATTTATTTCTCTACTGTTGTGGTGGTGTGTACCGTAGTAGTTCTTTTCTTTACTGATGTGTTTTGTTACTGCTAGTTATAGACATGGTGAATGTGGTTTATTTTACTACTCTTTGGTTGCTTTCTCGTTGGACGACTGGGTCTTGGGATCAATCGAGTCGGTCCGATTCTCGTGTCTCATAGGAATTCGGGAATCGGGTCGTAACACCTGTTTAGGTCTAGCTCAAATCAGGAAGAGAAACCGTTTAGTATTAGACATCTGATTTAGTTTACAGACGTCTTATACTTGAATTCCAAACGTCTGATTCTTGACCCAGACATCTAATAACACTGTTAGGATCATTAATGACCATAATTCCGGCCCAATCTGCCTTGGGTTTATTCCCAACGGCTATAGAAGCCTTCCAAGGCCATCCAAAGCCTTCCTAAGCCATCTATTAATAGGAGAGGCCCCTTCCTTTGTTAGGCACACCAAGCAATACTATTTCTGCATTCTTTTGTGTCCTAGAGTAGATAAAATCAAAGGAGAAGTGCTCAAGCCTTAGTCTACATCTTAAGAGCAACTTCCCAATTATGCACCCGCTCTCTCGCCTACGTATACAAGAGCATCGTCGTGCCATCGTGTTGATTGTGCACTCCACTTCCATCTCAGGAAAGTACCCGTTACCTATAGTAGCTAAGTTTAAGACTATATTTGTTTTTGGTTGGGTATTCGATTTGCGAATTTACATCTCCTTCATGTGACAAAATACTCCTCATGAAGAGGAGGGGTTTGAGATACACTACGCTTATATAAAGTAGTGTGGTTGTAAGAGGTTGAACTACCCTTATTTGAAGTAGTTCGTTAGTGGACTTGATCGACTCCGTCGATCGGGAAATCCTAAGTCGAGAGACTTAGGTGGTGGTTTTTACACAGGTTTGAGTTTCCACCTAAAAATCCTTGTGCACTTGTGATTTCATTTTGTGAGATTGTTGCATAGTTTATTTCTGCATTATTTCTTTTATCACACAAATCTCACCCCCTCCCGTTGGAAAATTACAGGATTGAGCCTTCTCTGCATCTCTCGAGATGGTCGTGAGCCCTCTTCAGTGTTGATACGGTGTGTGCAATTCGAGGGACTTATCCCGGTCAGGTCATCGAGTGTCCATCCAATGGCTCTTCGATGCTGCTAGGAAGCAGAAATCAGCTTAGTTTCATGATCAGGTGTGAGTCGGGAATTGATGATCATAGAAAACATTTGATTTGAACCCAAGAAGACGTATTTCAGATGATCAGGGAGGGGCTTTAGTTCCATAACCGGGTTATTAGCAACAGATGAGGGTTTGGGATGGGCCTCAGAAGGTAAAGTAGGAGCTATGGGTGAATCTGGATCAACTCTGGGCTCCCCTATCTGTGGGTGAAGACCTTCGTGAGGTTGAGGATCAAGGATAATCGAGTTTTCCTCTGTAATTGGGTCCTCAGCCACAGAATTGATGTCGCATACTTCTTCGATTTCCCCATAGTTTATTCTTTTTTGGGCCTTAAAGATATCAATCCGTAATGTCTTATTCTCGAATTTCAACTCGATATGTCCCTCTTCACAGTTGATATTTGCCCTAGTTGTGCTTAGGAATGGTCTACCTAAGATGATCGATGTGTTCCTTAGATTTTCAAGAGTATCCAAATCTAATATGATGAAGTCCACTGGGAAATAGAAATCTTGGATCTGAACTAGAACATCCTCTAGAACTCCTCTATGTGGCTTGATTGATCGGTCAGCTAGCTACAAGGTCACCTCAGTCGGTTTAAGCTCGGTTTCCTCAAAATGGTCAAGTAGGGATGTAGGGATCAGGTTTATGGAGGCTCCTAAATCCAACAATGCTCAATTAAATTCTACATCACCGATCTTACAGGACATCAAAGGGGTGCCAGGATCTTTTGCTTTCTATGAGGGTTTGCTTAAGATGATTGAGTTGACTTGCTCAGACAATATGATCGGACTCCCATCCTTGTTTCGCAGCTTACGCTTTGGTGTACATAAATCCATCAGAAATCACGTGTAAGCTGGCACATGGTGAGTTGCATCCATCAAGGGGATGTTTATCTGGACTTGCTCAAAGAGCTTAACAAAATCTTCCTCAAGTGCCACGAGTTTGGGTTACCTCTTTCCTTTGGTCAAGGCCTCAGGAAATGGAACCTCTGTAGGTTCCTCTAGGATTGGTTCAGGTTATGGATCTGGGATAGGAGTGTCCTGGATAACTATCCTAAGGTTAGGCTCTGAACTACCAGGCTTAGAGTGGCTAGGATAAGGTGGATCCTGAGTCGATTTTCCACTACGAGTGATCCAGGTTCCTCCCCATGATCTGATGACTGTTAGTGTAGTTTAGGAGTAGATTTAGAGTAGAATTCGCACTACACTGCCTTTGATCATTTCAGATCAGAGGAGACGAATTCACACCCTTTCCATTGATCATATTTCTTCCCCTTCATAGTTCCATTCCGCATTCTATTTTCCCTCGATTTAATTTCACTGATCACCCAACCATCAGGTCTAATTTCATATTTGAGGACTTTGTGTCTCAAATCTTAAATTAATGCCAAAGACCAATTTGGAGGGTTTCCCACTCATTTTGCAAAGTCACAAAGACCCCTCGATCTTGTTCACAAACTCAATTGACTCGATTATGCTTGAAAATGGTTTTTCATGATCGAATCTATGATTTGTATTCAATTTTGAGCTTTATCGGATTTAATCGAGTTGTTTGAGGATTTTAGTGGCTTTGATTGGGTGTATGCAAGGATTTCAATGTCTTGAGTGTTTTAATTTATGGAGGAGCATATACTTGATTTAAGTCATTTATTGGGGAGTTCTATCAAGGAGAATTAGTCTCCCTAATTTGAGATAGAACAAGGATCCAATGCATTATGATTTTATCACTAACTTACCTTGATCACCAATCAATGGTGTTCAAGACAAGAACATGATTTAATTGTTGCGACCCGGTTCCTGAATCCCTACAAGACACGAGACCGGCTCAACTCGACTAATCCCAAGACACAGTCGTCTAACAAGAAATAACCAAAAAGCAGGAAAGTAAACCACATTCACTATGCTAAGTAACTAACAGTAGAAGAGTACAAGCAGTAAAGGAAATAAAAGCTTCTAACAATACATATCATTACTACAACGGTAAAGTAGAACATGGTATAGAAACTGAAACGGTAACAACAGTCTAACTCACTTGCAAAAAGGAAGTACAACAACAACAGGAACTACTGCTGGGCTCGACTGGGCCCAGCAACCTCTGCAGCCAATGACTCGGGCTGCTCAACTCCTAGACCTGTAAAGAGGGTACGAGTAAAACGAAGTAAGCAAACGCTGAGTAGAGTGGTAACCAAACTAACTAAAGCAATAAAAGCTAACAGGTAATTTATCTTTTCCAATTATTTTATTTTACAAGTCATTCCTTTTCACCCATTGGTTTACTTTTCAGATCTCTTTCTTGATCTCGCATGTTCCTCGTGGGAACGATCTTGATTGTAATCTTTTTCGAAGAGTAGAAGGCGCACGTGATACTCTCCTGGCTGGGGAGTCCCCCGTGGTGATCATATACCCAGTCAACCACCCCGAGGTCACGGACTGGCATAGCGGTGACTACGGCACGCACGATAAGATCATGGGTAGCTATCCCGCACTGGCATGTGGTCAGTCGTTTCCGCTAACGGGTACGCCCAAAGTACAGCACGGAACAGTATAGGGTCTAGCCCTCTCAGTAACAGGGGTCTAGCGCCTCAGAACCAAATAGGTGTCTCACCCCTCCACAGTCCGCATACCCTCGTCTGACTACCCCGGTTTGCCCAGTGGGTGGCTAGCTAAACCCCAGGCCTCGTGGGGTGGCTAGCTCTCTCTCTGCACTAGTAGCTCTCCCAGGTACACTGTACGCGAGGGCCAAAGAAGTCGGTGTAGAGTGGCAAATCCTAACCCCAGGTCCCAACCCAAGAGTGGCTAGCTCCGCTCTACACTAAACAAGGGACAGTCGCTCTTCTTGGTACCACGTACTCAAGGGGCAGCACACTTCCCACTCACATTTCCAGATCCATTCCATTTATCCACAGGAACTCTACTCCTAATTTTCCGTAGGGTTCATGCTTGTATTCCCCATATTATTCCATACCAGGTTTCATCATGCACAATTCCATTCTCAGATTCTACACATGCAGCTCGTATTTCCACAATTTCCATATACAACAAGTAATGTCACAGGCATCTGTTTAACTAGCACAGGCATTTCATATTTCACAGGCAGCTCTTATTTATTAACAGGCAGTTGTTTACATTTCTATTCATTCATTTAAGACTGCAATCTCAACACGCATACAAATAGTGCAAGTACTTCTCGTCCTAGGATTCATGCCACATCCTAGGTTTCTAGTTATCCAATTTCACATATGCAGTTATGATTTATAATTAAAACAGGGGAAAGCACTCTACCAGACAATCCAGGGGCTTGAACGGCAAGCTCACGTGCCTCTGCAAGCCCCGAACACATAACAGGTCGAAGTCCTGTACCAAGGAACATACCATAATGGAACATTCAGAACAGTATATAAGGACTTCTAATAAGTAGAGGAACTCGTAAGGAATCCACAGATATCTCGTTTGCGTAAAACGGACCTCAAACAGACCTTAAATGGGTCAAAAACAGGGCTGCAAACCTAAATCAGACGTCTGGCACAAGATCTAGACGTCTTAAAAGCAACCATGGTCTCACCTCAGGTTCTTGCATCGACTTCAGACGTGCAAAACCCCTACTTAACTCTATGGACCCAACTCCAAACATCCGACCTCTCCTCCAGTCGTCTAGGAGTGCTTCCGGTCGTCTGGTAAGCTGTCCAAACGTCTGAAACGCGTGGGAGGACGTGCCCCGCACCTTCCCGAAGCTATCCCTGCACGCGACAGACGATATCTTCTACTTTTAGCCACACAGATCGTAGCTGTGGTGCGGCCTGCATGGTTGTAACCGCAAGAGGAGCGTACCTTCGTGAAGTTATGCTTTCAGACGTTTGGTGTCATCACCAAACTTCCAACCCGTCGCCTGGAAGACACGCCAGACATCTGATTCTGGGAAAAACCTAGAACCATACCGACCTCCTACTCCCCTCGCCGTGCGCAGCCGCGGCCTCTCCTTCTCGCCAGTAGCTCCGGCTGCAGCAAAGTGTCGGGGACGTCTCCCTCGACACGCTCCTCCTCCTGCACGCGCCGCTCCGGCCGTGCGTCCTCCGGCAAGCTCCCACGAGCTCATGAGCTCAAGCTCTTCCTCCTCTCTTCACGCTGTCTCTCCTCCTCATCGCTCGCTCTCGCGCCCTCTCTCGCGCTCGCCCCTCTCGCTGCAATGGAGAGGAAGAAGGAAGGTGGTGGCGATTTAGTGAAGAGAGGAAGGGCGGAAGAGGGGCCTTATATAAGGGAGTAGCTAGGGTTCGGTGGAAGAGAAAGAAGAGAGAGAGAGAAGAGAGCAAAAAAAAGTTGACTGTGCGCAGCTAGCTTGCAGACTCAAGTCTGCGTATAAAATTTTCAATTTCCACACGTCTGGGAAAGGGTCTAGACGTCTTAAAAGGCTCAGAACAGAACGGGTCTTTACATTAATGGTGTTCAACACAAGAATGTGATTTAATCAATGCTAAATTCATACTAAAAGCCCTATATGGGCAACATTCATTTTCCCATGCACACTTCAGACCTCTATTTTTGAATTGTCAAAGAAGTGTGCAAGTGATTTGATCAGTTAGATGATGTTTGCGATCCTAAAGTGCATTAGATCAAACCTCCTTAGGTCTGATATGATCTGATTTCAGTATGTGAATGAGCGTTTGGTTCTATAGCTTTCATGACTATATCAACAGGTTTTTAATTGATCTTTAAGTGTAAAAAATCATATTGGAATACTAATGCACTTTAAGCCTATAGTCAGGGAATTTTGTAAGGGATAGTCGCGCTTAATTGGTCTGCTGTAGCTCTGAAAATTAATTTCAGAGCTGCTGCAGACCTCTGAAACCACTGTAGGATGACTAAAATCACCCTTGGATAATCATATATCACTGCAGCAACCTTTGAATTGGATGTTTAAGACATCTGGAGCAGCTCCTTGAGCTGCTGTCAGTTGCTGTTGCTGTTGCTGCTATCTAAAGCTGCTGCTCCTGCTTATGGATGAAATTCTGTAGGATAGAAGGCTTAGTCTTTAGTGTTTAAATTAGTTGATATGCTGTTAATGTTGTATCTTATGTATACAAGTCTTCATGTACTTGTACTTGATTTAAATTTAACTTGGAATGGCTTGTTTCATGATTAATTCTTTCTTTGTCAGCTAATTGATGTACTATCTGTCCAAACTAAAAAATCAAAGTGAGATTTACTAAAAAGCATGCTTATATGAGTGAATATCCTTTTGTATGGTGCTTAGGGCATAATTGCGGCAGTTCAATGCCTATTCTCCTCATAGATTAGAATTTAGGGTCTTTGGTTCCTTTTAAAACACTAAGAAGATCCTAAAATGTGCCAACTTTGTAATTAAATAAAAATACTTTAAAAAATCCAAAAAAAAAAAAAAAGGTGTAGTGAGTATGATTAACTATTTCTCTACACATGTGCCAAGTTTTAAGGTATTCTGAATCCTCAGCTGGGTAGAACATACCAGCCGACGATTCAATCTACCTTAAAACTTAATAAAAGACCTTAATATGTAAAAGTACCAATAAACACTCTCTCCATCTCATCTATTTCTTTCTTTCTCATCCCTACATCTATAAAACACATAAAACCCATAAAAAGAAGTAAAACCTCGAAAATACTCAAAAATACCATGTATACTAGGTATATACTTGTAAATATAAGCTATATGGTAAGTTATACATATATATATTGTAAAATAGATGTATAATAGGTGTAAATAACTTATATATATATTATATATTGTAAATTAAATATTTAAGATTATTTAAACTGTACATATCTTAATTATCTAATTATCTACTATTTATATTAACTTATAAGCATTATAACATAAGTAAATATATAAAACCCTGTATATAAATGTAATTACTAATTATATTGTATATACATATCTATATATGTATTATGTAAATTATGAACCTTGTAACATAATTTAATCATGTATATATAATAAATAATGAATTTATTTATTTACTAACTAAGTTATTAAATTAATTCAAAATAAATTAGTAATTTAAGTTATAACTGAACTAACATATACTGTACATTTATATAATTGTATTTTAAGTAAATTAAGCTAATTTAACTATATTTATAATATATTATGTTATTTATAACTTAAATTATACTTATACACCCTGAATTCACCTATTTAAATGAAAATAAATTAAAATAAAACTTGTAAAATAAAATAAAAATATGTAATAAATTCTTTACTATGTATATTATTACTGTAACAGGTCAATTAGACCATTAATTAACTAATTTACATGTTAATTAAGGAATAAACCCATAATCAGTATGTATAAAGTACAAATTTAGCTAATTTATTTACGTAGTAAACATAATTAATTTTGTGAATAAACTATATAATCATGTAGCCCTATGTAAATACTTTATTACCTTATAATTTAATTTTAAATTATATCAACTTATAACCTTCAAATCGAGGGCCAAAATCACAAAATCAGGACAGCCGCGTCGAGAATGCAGCGTCTGTGGGGCACTAAACTTAACGCCACATCGTGGATGCAAAAGCGCTTGCAGGCGCTTATATTGTTTTTCTTCCTCTCCTTCTTCAATCATCAAGCACTGGACGCCCTTATAACCCTTTCACCCCCCATCTGATCTGAGCATGAGACTATAGCATTGGTTTGTGATGATATTGTTGTACAGTGTGTGGCTGGGAGCCATGCACTGTGCAAAGGCTTCCATGAGCCTATTAATGAGCTTAAACCGTGATTAAGAGGTTAATTAACAAATCAAAGTGGCCTTAGTAGAGGTCTGGTCCCACCCAAGAGGGTGTTATGTATCCCTCGAAAAGGCAGCCCGCCAATTAAAAACCTAATTTTTGATTAAGTGAACAGTAACCATGGTTCTTAATTAATAAGGGGTTAACTAAGCGAGAAGGGCGCCGTGCGGCTTAAGTGTGAGAGAAGAGAGAATGAGAGAGCCTTAAGCGAAGAAAAGATTAGCTGAAGAAGAAGAGAAACTACCTGTATATGTGTAGATAGTGTATATATATATAGTATACTGTAAATATGTATAACATGTATACGTAGTATAAGTAATGTTTGAGCTATATGTGTATGTAAATAACAGCATAGTTTTAGTAACAGGCTAATCCGTCACTGTAGATAGAATAACTGTCACTATAGACCTTAGTTTTTACCTTAGCTTATGTACATACATTTTCCTGAGGTTTAGCGACGTTTATATATGTCGTTGCATATACTATATATGTTACTGTATATGCTAGTATATTAAGTTAAGTTAGTATAGTATATATTATTACTTATTATTATTTATATATATAAGTCTTGTTATTATAAGTTATAAATGATAGTATAAGGTACTTAATTATAGTGTTTGATGCTTATTTGTAAATAGATGTTTACAAGCATTTAAAGACATTTTTTTTGTACATAAATTAGTTTATTCTTTCATTCATCAATCCATTCATTCATAATTGTACATAAAATAAATCTTTTTGGAATTAAAGAATGATATTGGACTTAGAGAGTGATGTATATCAATAACTACCTCCCAGTGAACGACCTTGAGTAAACCAATAAAAATTATGTAATTAAATAAAATTGACGTGATAACGGCTTGTATTTGTGACATATACTACAACAACGATGATTTTTTTTATATGAACCGTGGTCGATCGCTTTAGTGCACCAAGCTAGCAGGACCCAGCCATTTACATGAGCTGATTTTGAACCTCTATGATCTCATCTTTGTGTTATTTTTGCATAGCCGCATTGGTCTTTTGGATGTCTGCCAATGTTTGTAGAATCAGAGTCATATGATCTTCCCTTGGTGGCCCGGATTGGTAATTAGGGTTGGGCGTAGGCTGAGTGGGCTGATATGGGTGCAAAGCCTGTGGTCGGAGCTGGAATTAAGGTCTTGTGTTCTGATTATTCCCCGACCACTCAAAGTTAGGATAATTGCGCCATCAAAGCTTGTAGGTATTGGAGAACAGATCATTCTAAATGGCATGGAGATCCTTGCAGGTCTGAGAAACTCCAAAGAAATCAGAATACGAGGGTTCAGAGTTCCCCCAACTAGAGTAGGTGGGTCCAGAGTTTCCCCCGAAACTAAGGTCATACAGGGGTGGATAGGAGTCCATCCATTGGTGTGAGTAGTGGTAAATGTTATGCATAGCATCCCTACCTGAGGGTGGTTGTACATATGTGTTTTGCTGTGCAGTGGTAGCTCTTTGCAGATGTCGAGTCAATTCATCCACCTTTTTCTCGATGATTGAGACCATATCCAAGCGACTGGCTGCCAAATCCAAATCAACGAATGCTGATAGGCCTTTAGCCTCGTGTGCCCCCTGCATGTTTGTCAATGCACGGGTGGTCATCCGGTCAAACACACCTATAGATTCATTTTTTATGGAGTTCTCACACATGTTCCCAAGAATCTCTCAAACGGTATCTTCATGCTAACCCATGATGTTGCCACTACAAGTTGCATTGACAAAGAGCTTGATATCCTCACAAAGTCCCAGGTAAAAAGACTGGACCTGTTTTCATTTAGGAACTCCGTGATGGGGGCATTTCCGCATGAGATCCAAAAAGCGGTCCCATGCCTCATGAAGTGGTTCTCCCGCATTCTATGAGAAGTGCACGATCTGGTGTCTCAAAGATTCATTTGACTAGCTGGGAAGAATTTCCTCAGAAATTTAGATTGGAGTTCCTCCCATGTGTTGATCGGATGGGTCAGAGTCTAACACCAGTGGGCAGCCTTATCCACAAGAGAGAAGAAGAACATTTTCATGAGCAGGATGTGCCGATTTTGAACAAGTAGCCCGAAGGTCTGGGCCAAATGTTTCAGCTGCTTGATGTGCGAAAGAGATCCTTGGAGTTCAAGCCATGGAATTTTGGGATAGGATGAATCAGATTTCAGTATCAAGTCCTCCAGCCAGGATTTGCACCATGGGTTCGATTGCCACCACAGCGAGATTGTAACGATCTCGCATCTGAGGACGCTACGGTGGGTTTACGAATGCCTGGAATAGATCATTGAGGTGTTGTAGCTAATTCTGGAGATTGGGTTCTTCTTCGTGATTCTCCATGGACGCAAATGAAGGAGATCTGTGCTCGGAAGTAGAACAGTCGGAAGAGATGTCAATCTAGTCGGGTGGTATCATAAACAAGTCAGTTGAGGCCTAGCCTCAACAAGAATAGACTGCTAATGGAGATCGCAAGGGTGGTCTTAAGGACCTCCTTCTGAACATGCACTAAAGAGCCAGATGAGGAACAAAATGTGTGATGAACCTAATCAAGGCACCCAAAAAATCTTTGGATGACTAACGAGGTTCGAGGCAGATGATACCTCTAGATCAGAAAGTCACTCACCCGAGAATTACTTAGGCAGCCAGGAAATGAGAGCCCCATAAAAACCCCTACACGATAGAGCATCCCCACAGATTATAGGATTTCCCCCACCCGACCTTCCTTGTCGCTGAGAATCCAAGTAGACCAGAATGAGTAAGCTTGAACCATAAGTCTACCAATTTTATTCCTGAATATGTGCCTTGAATTTCACTTGAACTTTAGAGTTGATTGTAAGTTGTGACCTAATTTGGAGGTTGTTTAACCCACAAGGAGGGTCAACTTCACCTAACTTGCCCTAAAGTTTAGGATGAATTGGGTAAAGAACCCAAAATCTCCCTGATGAGAGACTCATCATGAACCCTAACTAGTACAATTTAATTTAAATAAGTGTGAAGAAGCTCCTACAAAACCTAAAGAGAAGCTTAACTCAGAAAATTCTGAATTAAAGAATAAGACAAATCATAAGGGGTAAAACTGTAATTTTACCAATGCAGTACGCAAACAGGGTAATTAAGGGTCTAAACACAGGTCAAATAAGCTCAATAAGGAGGGAAGTGGGATGATCTGATCTGAAAAGGGTTATAGCAACTTCTACGAATTAAATGACATTCTGTAACCCTAAAACAAACTCACTTTAATTTACGAGGTTCGAGGTAGGATAAAAATCAATTAAATCCTCTAAAATTCATGAAAAAATATTCCCTAGGGTTTAGAACCTTCAATTTGGCCTTTGCAACCTATTTTGACCTATAATGAGAATCATGCCCAATTTATGACCTAATTTGGGTTTTTACGTAAATTGATCAGTCAAACATGGTCAAACCTAAAATAAAATTTCACCATTAAAATTCTTAGGTTCAAATTAGGCTGGTATAAAAATTTGAGCCTAAGAAAAGACCATCTTGACCGACTTTACAAATTGGTCCTCTTGAATTACTTTTTGACCCTTATCTTTTGAAATCCTTACACATTGCCCCCTATCTTTCTCATCATTCTTTGCAGAACGGTCCTTCCTGCCATTCTGAGCAGCACCATACCTCCGGCGACCTTGCGCGGAGGATAGCACCGCGCAGGGCATGGCGCCCGTTCTTAGGAACGAATGGGAGGTTCCCTGCATCGTCCTTTGTCGTAGGGACCCTCCCCTGTGTCCAGCAACCACCCATGCCTCTCGTGCGAATGCACGAGAGGCATGGGTCTCCTTCTCCGGCCATCTCCGGCGTGCTCTGCACGTCATTCCCTCAGGCCGCTCTCCTCGCCAGCACCTTTATAAGGAGCAGCAGGGGCTACCATCCAAGGCATGCTAATTCTAGCCGAGAAACTCCCCCTCCTTCGTCTCCTCTCTCTCCGGTCAGACTGCCCAAGCTTCCGACGAACTCTCCTCCTCCCCCTCGTCATTCTGCTGCCATACCTGCAATAGAGCCCACTCTGCCCCGTCTTCCCACGCCAGGCTTCATCAGCTGGCATCCTCAGATCTCCTCCTCCTCGTCAATAACCCCCTCCTGGGCACCTTCGTCCTCAGCTCTGGCAGGCACGCGCCGGGCAGCTCCCTCTCCCCCTTCTTCGACTAAGTAGGAAGAAATTTTCTCCTTACTCTCCCTACTATTCCCCCTTCCTAATTTACACTTTTAACCCACCAATCGTCACTGTCCATCGCCATCTTCCTCACTTCCGACCACCATCTACGGCGAGATCGCTTCACTTCCACAGACCTTTCCACCCCTCACCGACAAGCCCAGAAGCTCCATCATCACTCCCTGACCAGTTTCCCCATCTTCAATGGCTGCCAACACCTCCCCAGACCACCTCCCAAACACACCCATTCGCAGGCACGTAGAGTTCCCTAGGCGCACGGCCACAAGCACTCTCGCGCCTCGCCGACCCCCGCACTGCACTCGCCACACCCTGGCGAACCTCCCTGGAACTTTTTGACGTGGTCGCGAGGCCGTCTACATGTTTCAGATGTCACCCTCCTCACCGCCATTGATGAACAAGTGAAGCTGCTTCGCGAGCTGCTCCAAGCTGCAGTGCCCCAGGCCCTCAGGTCCAACAACTGCGGAACACCCTCACGCTCACGCCCAGGCTCTCAATTGGGGTCGCGAGCCTTCGCTGCGGCCCCAATTGCATGAAGCTTCCTCCTGTAGGTGCCCGAAATTGGAGGTGGGACTTTAGTCCCACCTCGTAAGTGTGTGGCCTCTCGCCCACACTTAAATTGATTTTGTGCTTTCGGCTTATCGCCTCTGAAAGCACACGGGGTGAGGTCCCTCACATATTCACCCGCCTCGTCCGCGGCACTGCCCACGCGGACCTGGTGACCCGACCCGACACCCTCTTGTGCACTCGCGCACCACCCACGCCGGTGCGCCTGGACCCAGGCACGCGACCCGACCCGATTACCCGGCTCTGGGAGAGCTTCCTAAAGAGAGATCCAGAGAGAAAGAGATGCGGGGAAAGGGGCAGGGGGTAGGTTTTGCACTGATGATTGCGTGTGTGCACAGGAAAGAACAAAGGAGAAGAGGCAGCGGCTAAGACTTAGCCGCATGAAAGAGAGAAAGGCTGAAGAAGAAGGAAAGAAGCTGAAGACAAAGAGGAGTTGCACTGTAGCGACCGAACAGTTAAGCCATCTGAGCGTTGAATCAGACGTCGGCGAAAGAGGAGAGTCAGTAGTAAGAGAAGAAGAAAAGAGAAAGAGGAACCGCAGAAGCAAAGAAAGAAGAAGAAGGCAGGCTGAAGAAGAAGAAGAAAAGAAGAAGAAGAAGAAAGGAAGACTTAGCAGAAAAGAAAGGGGAACCACAGAAGCAAAGAAAGAAGAAGAAGAAGGAAGCAGAAAAGAAAGAGGAACCACAGAAGCAAAGAAAGAAGAAGAAGAAGGCAGGCTGAAGAAGAAGAAAAGAAGAAGAAGAAGAAAGGAGAAGGACTTAGCAGAAAAGAAAGAGAAAGCAGAAGCCTCTGCAGCCGAAGAGAAGAAAAGAAAGAAAAGAGAAGAAGAAGACATAAAGAAGAAAGAAAAAAAAAAGAAGGGAAAGAAGACAAAGCAGAGAAGAAGAACAAGCCAAACTCTCTCTCTCTCCTTTGACTTACTTTTTTGTAAAACATTATATTGTGAATTCATACGTTTCTAGAATTATAGTTTGCTCCCTGAGTTCTACCTTGGGAATCTTTTATATACTACAACGCATATAATAACACATCAATGACAAGAAAGCCGTCACCACTCCCTGAGTGATTTGCAAATAGATTATTAAGTCTCAAATTTTAGGGATTCAAGTGAATATTAGAGCCTTCTTTTAGGGTTTTCTTGCTTTGATGAATTCAATCTAGGCTTAGGTAACACACGATGCGGGGAATCAATTCTCTTTAGATTAGGCAAGTATGTTTTCCTAAAAAGTCCCAAAATGTAAACCCTAATTTGGCTCTATTTTCTAGGTCCAATTCTTTCCAAAAGTGGCACCTAGGGCTCAATCAAGAAGGTGAATAGCCCTAGGCACCTTAAATCCCTAGTAGGTGTAGGTATCTAGATGGGGATTTCTAATCAGACCAAATCAAGCAACTCAAGTGATTAATTCTAAGAAATAATGCAAGTTGATCCTAATTGCTTCTTTTTAAATCTTTCCAAAATTGAGGGGCTTAAGAAGAAGGAAATGAAGTTACCTACCCCCGGAGTGGTGGTTGTGCGGCTAATCTTCTCCTGTGTACCTCGCACAATTACACCAGATCAGATAAAGCAAGTTAACATCAATTCAAAATTGTAATCAATGAATGGAATGAGCGTTGCTCTCCGGCAACGGCGCCAAAATATTGGTGCATAATACTCGAGTGTTAAGAGATATGCGTTGCAGTGCATTCAACAAAAACACAACAGCATTAAAATTTATAAAACTTGAAAACATAAGAGAGTCCGAGATTGTTCTCAGGTAGCAAATTAGCAACTTAATCCACTAATCACGGTATCAAGAATAATATGTAATTGAAACCAAAGTAATACTCAGAATAATATTTCAATAAAAATCAGAGAGTCAATGCAAAAAGATGGGGCTAAAATGATGATTTGAATCGTCAAATTAACCCTAATGTTTAAGTTCTATATAACCACTTAAATAATTAAACAGTAATTGCAATCAATTATCCCAACAGTATGAGAACCAACATAAGCAGAACCAAATAAAACGTTAGGTTTAGGCTTCAGACACCTTAACCTTGACGGAACCAAGTACCAGCACAAGGCACAAAGGCCTTATCTCGAGCCTCAAAGGAGCCAAGGCCCGGCAACAGCACACCAACACAG
Organism: Thalassia testudinum; assembly: GCA_037157565.1. Classification (NCBI taxonomy): domain Eukaryota; kingdom Viridiplantae; phylum Streptophyta; class Magnoliopsida; order Alismatales; family Hydrocharitaceae; genus Thalassia; species Thalassia testudinum. Next base: position 9,170,513 of record JAZHRO010000059.1, on the reverse strand, counting down.
AGGCATAATGGCCTCTTCAAATTTCAACTAAGTGTTGAAAGAGAGGGTGGTCACGAATCCCGAAGCCACATCGCAAAACCCTCCCCCTTCCTCCTCAATTCTCTTTCTTGTTTCTCAAGTTGATCCGGGTGAACGGTATCGAGTATATGGGTAAACAGGTTAGCAGACCAAGGACCAAACATGCCGGCGTGTGTAGCGGGTGAGGAGTGCGCATGTGCAGCGAGTGGGACCTCACCCCGTGTTCTGAGGCGAATAGCCAAGAGGACAAATTTGCTTTATATGTCACCAACTGCTTCTACGCTAACAATGTGAGACTAAACCTACTGTTATTCCTCACGTAAAGCTTCGCGTGACTGCTACAACTGGATGGTGCTCAAATTGGAGTCGAAGCTGATGCCTGTTGCCTCTATTGTGGGCCTGGAATGAGTCGCAAAGAGATTCCATGACATCTGGAGTTAGCAGTTAGGTTGGGGATGGCCGGAGAACTACGGGCGAAGTCGAAGAAGGCAGCTGCGGTAAAGCTCCGGTCAGATCTAAAACACACGAATACAGCTTCACAGGCAATCAAAATAGCTCAAAAGCTTCGTCGTGTAGTGGCAAATGCGATGGTGGTGGATTTAAGGTGTGTGGTGGTCGGTGGATTGTTGTCGGAGACGAAGGAAGCATGCGTGAGTGTGTATTTGGTGGAGTACGTGAGATATCAAAAGACCAAATTACTTTGGGGCTTGTGATCAGTGAGGCGTGGTGGAGCTCACAGAGTTAGTGGTGATGAGTTTCGCGTGATGGAGCAGCGGCACAAACTCATCGAAGTCAGGTCGGAGTTGGGGAAGATGACAGAGATGTGAGTGATGTGGTGTGCGAACCTAGAGTCTAAGTAGGCAAGAGAAATCAAGGAAGTGAAAGGAGTTGAGAGAGGGTGCTTACCGATGAGGGGAGAGAAAGTATGGCACTGGCTATGATGGGCCGGTGCCAGAGAAGAGGAAAGCTCCAATGAGGGAGAATGGCGACGTCGAAGGGAGAGGGAGCTCCTAGCTGGTATGGCAAGGAGCAAACAATGGAGGGAAGAAGATTCCCTCTGCCTATCATTTGTGGCAAAGGGTGACGAAGGCAGAGTAGAGGTGTTGCTAGAGCTTGGTAGGAGCAAGCCGAGGAAGAGAGAGAAGATGGTATTTCTGTCCCTAAACCGCGCTAAGGAGGACGGTTTGGCGAATGAGGTCTTTTTAAAGGGCCAAGGTTGAGCTCCAAGCTTCGGAAGGAGCTTGAATAGCTCAAAATTTCAGGGAGAAGGATCCCTATAAATCTTGAGTTCTCTCGAGCTCAAGAGCTTGATTTAGAGGTTTAGATGTGGCCTGACAGATCGGGCAACTTCTCATGGATCTTCCCTCCAAATTTAGAGGTGATTAGACCTGATTCAAGGGAGAAAACCTCCCTCGAACCTCGTTTAAGAGGCGTTCCCACGGCCAATGGAGGAAGGGACCAAGGTAAAGAAAATGATGAGAATTTAGGGGTCCTTTTGCAAATATTTCAAAACCTGAGGTGGTAAATGTAAGAAATAGAGTTTTAAGGGGTTAATTTTGCAAGCTAGGTCAAGATAGAATCTGATTGAGTCCAAATTTTAGTACCAACCTAATTTAGACCCAAGGAATCTAATGGTGAAGTTAGATTTCAGTTTTGATCACGTTTGACTTGGAAATTTGTACAGAAGCCCAAATTAGGCTTAAATTCTGTCTGAGACTCTATTCTAGGTCAAAATTGGTTTAGATGGTCAAATCAAGAATGTCAAACCTCTTAGAATATTTTTATATGATTTTTAGGAGGTTTAGATGAATTTTATTCTGACCAAAACCTCTTTAATTTAGGTGGGTCTGAAATTAGTGATTTATTTGTTGTTGCGGTTCTCAAAACACGCGAAACCTCGTTTCTGTCTGCGTTGTCTCACTTTTTGGACTATTAAGCTCATTTGACCTTCATTTAACCCCTGAAAAATCCTGTGGTTAGTTAGTGTTTATGTTGTGCTGTTAAAATTACAAACTTAACCCTAATTTACTGTTCTCTTCTCAAATCAGAACAATGCGGAGTTATGACTCTCAAATAATTATGTAGGAACTTTAATCGATTAAACCTGACTAAATGTGGCTATTTAGGGCTTATGATGGGGTTCCCATCAGATGCTCCATAAGTATAGAAATGCTTTGATGGCCAACAATGACTCCCGAGGCTCATGAGGTCCCCATTTGCATGTTGAATTAGAGAGGGGTTATCCCTCCGGATTGGGGCACCGTTTGGGAGAAGAGATTAGGTTGGGGGGAGGGGATTGGGGGAAATATTCCTCTTCAATCAACATCTCAATTAAATCATCTCATTATATTACATTACATTACATTACATTAATATTAATATATATTAAATATATTTAGTACACCACAACATCATACCCACACCCATATCTTAATATTAAATAAATACCAAGTGATATTACATTACAACATCAATTATTTCATCTTACCACTTATTCTTACATTCCAACTAAATATTACTCTTCCATTATCTTTACAATACTTTATCTCAAGGTAAATCTTTAATGCAGTGTGTCTAATTAATAAATATCAATGCCTCGTATAGCATGCCAACCGAAAGATTCGCTAATCCCCGATCTATGTGCGGACAAATTGCATCGGTGGTTGATAGCAACTCCAGTTGTTGCGAATTGCGATTGTGATAACCGAGAAGCATTTTTTATTTAAAATAACCAAGTTGATGTGAACGATAGAATATTAGGTCAGGTCTCAATTTTGAACTTGAATGGAAGGCCCACTCCTAAGATGTGAACTCTCATGTAGCTTTGTTGAAGAGACTTTTGCAAATGTCACTAGCAAATACAGTCATAGATCGAACATATAAGTTTACATAGATGGCGTTTTCAACCAATTCAGTATAAGAAAACCCCTAACAACCTCTGCCGCCCCTTTCGGACTCGAGAGCTCCTCCACCTTCCTGCATTGGGTGGGGCCTTAGTTGGCCGGCTTGGGCCCCCTCCTCTCTTCCCTCCCCCCCCCCCCCCCCCCCCCCCCCCCCGGCACATCACCACAGCAGCTCTTTTTGCATCTTCGACCAGTGGTGGAAAGGGGTCAGGTTGGCGGCTCCAATAGTCTTCGATCGGCATCCATTGGATTAGTTGGTCGTGCTCTCGTCTTCCTCCTCCCCATGGTCATCGGCCTTGGTGGTCATGATAGCATTGACCCCCTCGATCCCCTCAATCAGTTTGTTCTGGATGCCAATGGTAGTTATTGTGGTTGCTTAGGCCAAAATGTTTCCATCGTCACCTCTGCTCAAATCACCTACGTGTTCAGCTACTTTTGTGGTCATTTTTTCTTCTTCTTTTTGTTTCTTTTTCTTGTTTGTTCCGGTGGGGATGAGTCATGCTTGAGACTATGCATAGCACGATCAAACTTATGACTAATCCTTCCTTACTGATCTTACTTGTCACACCTTCGAAGTCACTCGATGGCATGAATCTTTATCTACTACGTGGAAAATTGAGCAAGTTGGGTCAAGCATCTTTTGTTTGTTTTGTTTCGTCTTTGGGCAAGTGTGACTCCCTATTTTAGAGAGATGAGTTCCCCTTGTAAGGGTGTAGTGTCATGATATAATATACTTCGTTTCCATCAATGAAGATTTAACCTTACAAAAAAAGAAAATTACATGGAAGGGACAAAGAAAAGTATAATAATCACTTGTGCTTCTACTAACACCCCTCGTAAATAAAAACACATTGTAAATTGACTGCTTGATTACTTGGCAGTAAGTATTCTTGTAGATTTATTTGATTTATATCTTTAGTGTCAAATTCAAAATGTTACCGTTAGCAACATGAGTTTAACTTAAAAGGTTCAAGGTTATCATTGTAATTAACAACATCAAAGATAAGGTTGATATGAAAAAAAGATGGGCAATCCCTTTAGTCAAATTGTTCCACCTAAACTAGGGATGCCATTGGGGTTCACCCCGACTCAAATCCGACTTAGCAGTACGCTTGAAATAGGTAAAACCTTATTGTTTAGTTTCTAGATGAGTATGGATTTTAATTTACAAATCTAAATAGAGATCTATATGGATATAGATATGAAAGTTTACTCATTTACTTCCATCTATTTACCCAACCTATTTTTACTCACGTAATTTTTTCTAAATGTATACTTTATATGATGCTGATGAACCTTGGAGGCCACCATCTAGGCTCCGAAAGTCATCAAAAAATTTATATGATGCAGCAAATGCAACAAAAATACAAAAGTAGAAAAAACCCAAGCATCCACAAAAAATGGGAAGATGGTGACCCACTTCCACCAGTGTGGTGTACATCTGGGAAAAAGATCTAACCTTCAAAGTTCATACTATGTGAACATGATTTATATACTTAGTGAATACAGGGTCCTTCTTTTCATTCTCTCTTGAATACAAGGTCCCACTTTTATAGGAATATAAGACACACTTCGAGAGAGTTCTTACAAGTTGCCTCCTCGAAAGGGTACGTGTGTTGCACAAAAAGATGGAGGGGACAACCTCCTGACTAACCACAGGCCTGCCCACTATTAAAGGTGCAAATAGACCCTACATTATGATTGACGCATAAATCATAATGAAATGACAAAATAGAAAAATATAAGGAGTAGGATCTACATTAGCACCTGAGTCATTAACCAACTTCACTATCTTGGTAGACCTTGTCACCTCAGTGCTTAGCGGATTGGGTGGGCAAGCCGATCAAGCGATCTTGGTGATCCAAGTGAAATGAGTGCTCGAAAGATTTTCCTGTTTGACCAGTAAATCTAGGCAAGGGCCACAAGGGGGCTTCCCATATCGTTTGATAGATCGAAGCAAGAGGGTGCTAAGGGGGCATCCTGCCTAGTCTTTAGCTTTAGGCCTGCCTTTGCTTAGGCTAAAGGTTTCATGAGCCTTTGTTTGATGGATAAGATTTTTTTCCCTGGCCATATAACTTCATTTAACAAGTGTGTGTATATATATATATATTTTGTGACAAAAATTTTGTAATACTTTTTTTCCTTTGGATGTGAAATCATAATTTTCTATGTTCATGTGATAAATACCTCCAAAATTCTTGAATTTTTATATGTAAACATATCATTTTTTTTTTGTAAAATTTCTTATAATTGAAGATAAATCTACCAATCCATTATAAATAAATAGGTATTTGATAGAAAAATAAGTAAAATGTTGATAAAGGATTTGTAAATGGATATATATATATATATATATGTATATATATATATATATATATGTATATATGTATATATATATAGCCAAATATGACCAATTTACATGATCTCCCACTTTGAAGTAGCAAGATCAAATTGCTTAATAAAATGCTCCCTTCTTTCATGGTTCCATTGAACGTTGGTTCTTTCAGCAAGATGACGGATACAAAAGAGGGATCAAAGAAGATGCAAATCCATGAATATTATTTCTACACATAATTTTTCTCTCAAACTACGTCCTTTCCAATGGAACATTACCTGACATGCCACCGCCCTGATCCATTTTTAAACCAGATTGCTTCCCCGATTGTCAAAGTGTTCCACAGCTAACCTCCAGCCTTTCCACCGATTTAGAAGGGATGCAAGAGCCTTGTAGTGAAGGAAGCGTAAGTGAATTAGGATAAGGAAGAGACTCTTTTTTTCATTGAAAGCATTGAGATTGTGTTACATATCTACCTATCTCAACATGAGTACTTACTTTCCAACTGTTACGAACGTGCGGCTTCAGACTTCTTTTAAGACGTTTGGGAGGTGGCCCAGACGTTCGGGAGGGGTTCCAGACGTCTGGGATTCGGTTATGGCGGCACGCGCGGTCGCGTCTGCGCGCACAGACCTGCAGGTGCCCTTTTTCCCTCTCCTCCGCAGGCGCTACCCCCTGTTCCGCTCTCTCTCTCCTCCCCGCGAGGCTTTAAAAAGCCTCGCCCTCTCCCTCACTCTCACCACCTCCGCTTCTCATTCTTCTTCCTACGAGTGCGAGTGCGAGCGAGCTGCGGCGGTGGCGGCCGCGGCGAGTGCGGGAGGAGGTGCTGCATGAGAAGAGGAGGCGCTCGGCCGTGAGGGCGAGCTTGCCGGGGCTGCTAGGGTCGGCCGGCGGGGGGAGCAGCAAACGTGGGGTGACGCGGGAGGCCTGCTGCAGCTCGAGCAGCAGGCGGACGAGTCACGGCCGAGCGTCGCGAGCGGAGGGCGAGTCGCGCCCTGATTCTGGAATTTTCTCCAGAATCAGACGTCTGGGCTTCCAACCAGACGGCGAGGAGGACGTCTGGAGGACTGCCAGACGTCTTAAAGGTGAGTTATTTCCGTCTTTCTTCCTCTTCTTCGACTGACCGCACTAAGAGAGAGGAAATGGGTACGCGCAGGTTCGAATTCTCCATCCAGCGCGAATCAGACGTCTGGCTGCAGTGCCAGACGACGGGAGCGACTTCCAGACGTTTGGGGTAACCATCGGACGTCTGGGAACTGGGTCAGACGCCCCCGCATGCTTCTGGACGTCTGAGAGACCACGCAGAGCAAAGGTAACCTCTGATCCACTTTTTAAGACGTCTGGAAGAGGTTCCAGACGTCTGATTTTGTACTGTTTCGTCGTTTTCGACCCGTTTAGGGCCCGTTCGGAGTCCATTTTCTGTGTTTCGAGTTGCGTTCTTTTCGAAATTAAATCCTCTACCCGTCTACAGTAGCTATATACTATTTTAAGAAACTCCTTGTGTTTGATCCTTGTGATAGGATCCCATTCCGTTGCAGTCTCGAGGGTTGCGGAGGCACGCGGGATTCCCGACCACGCCCCCAGTACTCCTGTTATAACCGGTAGAGTGGCTTTTAAGTTTATTAGTATAATCTGATAAATTATGGAACCATAAATAGGACCTAGGACATTGCATGAATCCTAGGAATGAGAAATTAGAATGAATGGTAGATCCTAGGGTGTTGCATGAATCGTAGGGCTGGAAAACTAGATTGTATGATAGATCCTAGGGTATGGCATGAATCCTAGGATGGGAAGAACTAGTGGAATATATGAATACTACCGTATTGGAAAATGTGGAAAGGAAATAATAGCTACCTGTAAATTGGTTTAACAGCTGCCTGTTATGAATAAATGAGCATGTCTGAGAATATGGGATGTATGAACGTGAAACTGAAAAGGTGAGACCTGAATGTGCTGAGTTAAAAGAACTGGAACCCTACGGGGAATTAGGAGTGGAACTCCTGGAAAGAGAAAGGAATGGAACTGAGAAAGAAAGACGTGGTAGTGTGCTGTCTCTTGGGTATGTAGTACCAAGGGAAGTACCTGTACCTATTTAGTGTAGAGCGGAGCCAGTTGCCCCATTGACCCGGGGTTAGGACTGGCCACTTTGTACCTACTTGCTGGCCCTCGTGTACGTAGTACCGAGGAGAGCTACTAGTGTAGAGCGAGCACTAGCTACTCCACGGGCCCCAGGGTTCTGCTAGCTCACCTACACCGACTTGTTAGGCCCACTGGGCAAACCAGGGTAGTCAGGCGAGGGTGCGCGGACTGTGGAGGGGCAAGGCCCCTGTTTGGTTACTATGGAGGGACTGGACCCCTGTTACTGAGAGGGCTCTGCCCTGTACTGGTTCCGTGCTGTGCTTTGGGCGCACCCGTTAACGGAAACGACTGACCGCATGCCAGTGCGGGTTAGCTACCTGTGCGTTTATCGCGCATGCCGTAGTCACCATTACGTCTGTCCGTGACCTTGGGGTGGTTGACTGAGAGTAGGATCACCACGGGGGACTCTCCCGGCCAGGAGAGCACGACGTGCTACTTCTACTTTTTGGAAAAGACTGCAATCAAGATCGTTCCCACGAGGAACATTCGAGATCAAGTAAAGGATCTGAGAAATAAATGAAATCATGAGACAATTGAAAGACGTAAATAAAGAAAATAACAGAACATAATAGCTACTGTACACTCTACTGTTTCTTTAGTTTTAATTGCCACTCTACTCAGCGTTTTGCTGACGTGTTACACTCGTTACCTTTCAGGACCAGGTGTTGAGCAGCCAGGGTCAACGGCTGCAGAGGACGCTGGGCCGAATAGGGTCCAGTAGAGTTACCACTGTTCTCTTGTACCTCTTTTTGTTCCATTATAGTGAGTAGTTCTTGTTACCGCTGTACTTTTCTTTACTTGCAGTTCATATTATGTTATGAATGTTGTTCTACTGTTGTGGTGGTACATGCTGTAGTCGTTCTTTTTTTTACTGCTGTATTTTGTTACTGCTAGTTATATTTCATGTTGAATGTGGTTTATTTTACTGCTCTTTTGGTTACTTCCTCGTTGGACGACTAGGTCTTGGGATTAGTCGAGTCGATCCAGTTCTCGTGTCTCGTAGGGACTCGGGAATCGGGTCGTTACACCAACCCATCACATTTATAGGAGATGTCCTAAACCATATGATACTGCCACATGTGGACCCCCTATATGTGTCTTCCTATGTGAATGATTGTCGGATCAAAAGAGTGCTAGGGGATGGTACGAACCATAGGCAATGGCCAAAGATGAGGTTAAGGGGGCAACTATTCCCATTTTCCACCCTCTTAGGAGTGGGATTCTATACCTCTGATTTCACCTCGTGCATTGCTTAAAATCATTGCAAATGTTGGCTTTAGCGATGGTTTAAGAATCATTGCTAAATACACTTTTTCAGTAGTGTACTTATAGGCTAAATTCCAACCATCATTCCCACAACATTTGTGAAATGATCCTTTCCATGGGTCATTCGAGATTTTCCCGGAAGGGTAGGGGTGTAAGTGTAATTTTAAATCTCCTTGATTTAAAAATTGTGGACTTTGCGAGAAAGAGGAAACTTCGCGGGGGAGATCTCATAATTTTTCTCTCTCTTCCCACACAACACACCCACGCACACACCAACACACACACCCCGCTCACAAACCCTTACCCACTCCCTATTTAACACCACCACCTCCGCCACCATTGCCACCAACCGCCTCCCTTCCTCTTCCCCGTCCCCCTGCAACCACAAGTAGGGGAAGGAGGGGAGCTTGAGACAGAGGAGAAGGGGAGAGGGAGAAGCATGGGCAAGGGAGAGGGAGAGCGAGGAGCTTGGAGGAGCTCGGGAGAGAGAGGGAGAGGGCGAGGGGAGGAGCTGGAAGTGCGAGGAAGAGCTCGGGAGAGGAGGTGCGACCGAGGGAGCTTGTGGAGAGGAGCTCCGCAACCTCCTGCAGCTACTGGAGGAGCAGCTGCGATTCTGCGGGTGGAGAGCCACGCAAAGAGAAGCTTCACGAGGTGTTATGCGGAAGCATTCTCCTGCAGTATCAGACGTCTGGGACGTTATCCAGACATCTGGAGGAGCCTCAAGAAGTCTAGTGCTGGCACCAGACGTCTGACAGCACGCAGAGTGCCAAGGTATGTGCTTTGTACGCACCTGCATGCACGTACGTAAGTATATGCGTCGTGCTTTTAAAGCGGCGCAAGCATACGTAGGTGCAGAATGTTGGAAAGGTGCATGGTGCGCCCTTCGAGGTGCTTTAGGACGTCTGGAGCATTGATTTAAATGCCAACGGCATGTCTTCGGCAAGGTCACTTCCAAGCAAAGGTCGTGCTGACATGAATAAAATGTCAATTTACAGGGATATCATCGGCATGCCCTCGTCACGGTCGGCATGCTGGCAAAATTGGTGCCCACGCCGAGGTTGCTGTTGGTTTTTTTAATTACTTTTGCTATTTTTGTCGGTATGCATCGGCATGCCCATCGAAAAATGGCCATTCCTACCGCATGGCCATGAAATGCACACTTGGAATTTCATCGAAACGGCATCGAAATCAACATTTTGAACCTTGGTCTGGAGACAGTGCCAGACGTCTGACTACACTCCCAGATGACCGGAAGGAGTGTCAGACGTCAGGGATCTCCCTCAGACAGCTGCAGAAGGGTTCAAACGTCTGAGGAAGCATCAGGAAAGCAAGTTGAGTCTTTGTGGTTGTTTAAGATGTTTGGGTTTAGTCCCGAACGTCTAATTTTAGTCAGAGTACAAGTTTTTGGCCCGTTTAGGGCCCAAACGGAGTCGATTTTGCGCAAACGAAGTATCGTTAGTTTCAGTTCAAAGTTCTCTATATGTTTGTGTCACTCATATACTGTTTTGAACTCATTTGATGTGATTTGGTCAATTGTATAGGTCTCCATCCAATAGAGTATACGGGACCTGCGGAGACGACGGGATCTGCAATTCGAGCTCCCATTCCACCAATGTATCCTTGTAGAGTGGTTTTTCTCAATATTATGAATTAATTAATTAAGTGCATGCTATCTTAGTATGAATTGATTGAACCCTAGGATATGAAATGAACCCTAGGGCAAAATTGAGTGAATGAATATTGCTTGAGCCACACGGTTTATTCTGAAATGCTTGTTAGAACCTTTCATGCTAGCAAATGAATAGTTAAATGATGTAATGCTTCTTTCAATTATTAAATCATGAGCTTCATGTTATACGATTAAAAATCGAGATGTGAACATCAAGATATGCATGTCATGAAACGAAATGAAATAAATACAATGCATGAACCCTACGGAGAACTAGAAAAAAACTCACATATATGGAACGAATATTATATGAAAGAGGGAAGTGAGCTGGCCCTCGAGTACACGGTACCGAGGAAAGCAACTGTCCCTTTTGCAGGGAAAGTGAGCTGGCCCTCGTGTACGTGACACCGAGGAGAGCTCCTATTACTTTAATGTAAGGGGGAGCTAGCCACCCTTGGGTTGAGACACGGGGTTAGGAATGGGCCCCTACACCGACTCTTGTTACTTTAGTGTAGGGGGGAGCCATCTGCCCCATGGGACCCGGGGCTAGGACTGGCCACCCTACACCAACTCTTGTTAGGCCCACTAGATAAACTGAGATAGTCGGACGAGGATACGCAGACTGTTGAGGGACAAGACCCCCGTTCTGAGGCGACAAAGCCCTATTCTGTTTGTGCTGTACGTTTGGGCGTATGATGAGAACCTCGTCACAAACCCTAAACTAGCACCATTTAACCCTGATATGCAAGAAAAAGCTCCTACATAACTCTAGAAAGGCTTAGGTCAGAAAGATTCTGAGTTTGCAAAGAAAATAGAAACTAAGGGGTAAAAATGCAATCTCACCAACCCTATCTGAAAATAGGGTAACTCAGGGTCCAAACATAGGTCAAAACAACCTAATAAGAAGAAAAGTGGGATGAGATGACTCAATAAGGGCTACAGCAACTCCAAGGAATTAAATGACATCCTGTAACCCTAAAAACAAACCCACTTCAATTCACATGGTTCGAGGCAAGTTAAAAATCAACTAAACCCTCTAAAATTCATAGAAAAATAATCTCTAGGGTTTAGGACTTTCAATTTGGCCTTAGGAACCCATTTTGACCTACATTGAGAACAATGCCCAATTAACAACTTAATTTGAATTTTTACGTAAATTGACCGGTCAAACAAAGGCTAATCTAGAAATAAAATTCACCATCAGAATCCTTAGGTCCTAATTAGTCATGTATAAAAACTTGGGCCTAAGAAAAAACCTTCTTGACCAACTTTACACTTTGGTCCTCATATATTTACTTTTTGGCCCTCAACTTTTGAACCCTCACATTTTGGCTCCTAACTCTCCTTCGTTCTTTACGTTTAGGTCCCTCCTGCAAAACCTGAGCAGCTCCATGCTCCAGTGACCTTGCGCGGAGCATGGCGCCGCGCAGGGTGAGGGAGGGGCCCTGACAAGTCAATGGGGGGTACCCTGCGTCGTCAGCCACCGCAGGGACACCCCCCTGAGCGCTGCACCCACCCATAGCGTCCGTGCGAACGCACGGACGGTATGGGTATCCTTCCTCCGGCGTCCTCCGACGAGGGAGACACGTCGTCTCCCTCCGCCCTCCTCTCTGGTTCTACCCCTATAAATACCCCTGTCGCTCCACCGTTCTTCCCGGCTCAGATCTGACAGAGACACCCCCTCAATTCCTCCCTTCCCACTCCGACAGACGCCCCCTTGCTCCGACGGCCTCTCCTCCTCCTCCTCGTCGCCCTGTCGCACTACCAGCAGTAGGGTTACCTTCCCTCGATCTTTCCGCGTCACGCCGCACCCAGCTGGCGCCTCTCCGGCCCTCTCCTCGCCGCCGCCCCTTCCTCTGGGCAATTTCTTCTCCAGCATCGACTGTCGCCTGCACCAACCCCTCCTCGCCCATATTAGTAGGTAAAACTTCTCCTCTTCCTCCCCTCTTTCTTTTCCATACTGAAAGCCCTTACTGTCGCCACCGATTTCCCACCGATCACCCTCACCTTCTCCACCTCCAGCCAAACTCCGACGAACCGCTCCCATCTCTCCAGAACCCCACACGGCTCGCCGACCTGTGCATAACCTCCGCCTCCTCACCCTGATCCTCTTCCGCCCCTCCACTTCCCACCAAACACCCTCTGCAGATCCACCGAACACACCCACTTCTCCGCCCGCAGTCTGACCTAGGGCGACCCTTTTGCTCCACCACGCCCCCTGCAGACCCTCCGACCACCTTCCCCGTGCCACGGCGAAGGTCCTCCGCATATCTGATTAAGCCGAGAGGCCGTGTTGTTGTAAACAGGGTCAGTGCTCGCTGCCGCCATTGACGAGTGAAGAAGCTCCGCCTACCTGCTGCTCCAGGCACGCCACGCCTAGATCAGGCTCCCAGGCTACGTGGGGTGACTTCGCGAAGTGCCAGGCTGCAGCTGAGGCGAAGTCCTCGCGCGAAGCCCTCGCACTGGCCCTCGACTGCTCGCTGCCTTCTCCACACGGGCGCGCACATTGGGGTCTCGGAAGATTGTGAGCGAGTGCCATGAGATAAATTGGAAAAGTGTTGTAGGCTTATCGCCTCAGCACACGGGGTGAGGTCCCTCTCACACCGCTTCACCCGGCCCATCCGTGAGCTCATCACGCGGAACCAGCCGACCCGACCCCACTTGACCTGCACTCCTCGCCCACCACTGCACGCCGGTAGGCCTGGACCCGGGCGCGACCCGCGTACCCGATTTCCCGGTTGCTCTGGGAGAGCCTTCCGAAGAGTGAATACTGAGAGAGAGAGAGACGCGGGGGGGGAGGGTAGAGTAGGTTTTTCCCTCTAACGGGTAAATCGTGAAGTGTGCAGGCACAGGTGAAGAGGAAGGACTGCGGAAGAAGAAGAAGAAGAAGAAGAACTGAAGCGACACTGTAGCATCCGCGGGTTAAGTCATCTGATTGGAAAATAAGACGACGTCCTGAAGACAGGTGAAGACAAAGAAGAAGAAGAAAAGAAGAGAGAAGGAGCAACCAAGTGAAGAAACAGAAAGCAGAAGAAGAAGAAGAAGAAGAAGAAGAGAAGCAAGAAGCAAGAAAAGAAGAAGAAGAAGAACAGGAAGAACAAAAGCCAAAGAGGAGAGAAGACAAAGAGGAAGAAAGAAGAGAAGAAGAAGAAGCCGAACTTTCATCTCTCTCTCTCTCTTTATTTTTGTAATAGAACATGTATATCTCTAGAATACGACTTGCTCCCTGAGTTCGACCTCGGGAGAATTGTTATTCCCGAGTATATATATATATATATATATTTGAAACGATGGCAATGAGTAGCTATACTACAACGCTATAACAAAACCTAGTCATAGTTGTCGCCGACCGTTTCAGCGTACCGATTGCACAGCAATCATGCAACCTAAATCACCTGAATTAGGCTAGATTCTAACATAACTTAGGAATAATGCATTCATAGGCATCGTAATTTGCACAATAGCTAGTTTATTAGTCATATGGATAAAATCGTCATTTTATGAATTAAAAGACAAAGGATTTCAAATGCAGATGATTCGAAGCTTTGGATGTCAGATCAGATCGGATAGATCTGATCAAAATGAGGATGGGAGTCCAACGCTTCCGAAATCATCCCGATCAGACAACGAGAGCATTGTGTGCAGTCCATAGAAGAACGGAGATGATGGAGCCAAAGGACAAAGATCTGAGCCTCATATGAAGAATCTAACTGCACGGATGAATTCGGATCGACGATCGCAGTCCAACGACATAAAAATCAACCCAATCGGAGGTCTACATCACCAGATACAAAGAAAAGAAGATGGATGGCCATGATAGCTCCACGTGGCACCATCATAGCCACTCCCTCACCATCTCCCCATATAGGAAGGCTGCACCGCGCGTTGTGGACCGTTGGATCTTCTTCCAACGGCCATGAGCACACCACGTCACCTGCCCAGACTGGATAAGCATAAATACAAACAAACAAGTATATATAACAAAATGTTTGCGTAGCACATTGGCTCGTGAGCGCATGCAAGCGCAGTATGTGGGTTCAAGCCCTGCGCTGCGCGAAATTGAAGTGGGTGCACGCAGGTGCAATTGCGCGACTAGAGCACGTAGCGGGTACGCGTGATCTCACACGATTGCTTTAACGCTAAGGCAGCAACGCTCGTTACGATCGAACGACTGGCGTTGAGGCGAGTTTTGAAGGCGAGCAGTGGGCGAAGAAGATAAGCGCGCACAAGAGGAGGAATTAGAGCTACGCGATCAAAGATCGACGACGCAGTGGCTGCCACATGTCGCCACCAGGTTGAATCCGAGTGTTTTAGGTGCAAATGCAGGTATTTTGAGGCCAAATCAAAGCTGTTGTTCTCCCAATAAATGGATATGATCAAATAAGAGTTGTTGGATGGTTTTAAGGCCAAAATACCCTTTTTGCCCTCCATCAAAACCTTAAAATAAGACCCAGGGTCCCCTAGTTGAAGCATCTCTCTCTCCCATCAACTCCAGATCCCTTCTACCATCTTCTCTGCAATTCTTCGTCACTCTGCAACTTCGTCCCGACACTCTGCATCTGAGGTGCTGCTACACCTTTCACAAGCATCTTACAAGTGGCGTCATCTCTCTGTACTTTCTATCTCTCTCTCTCTCTATCTCCCTCTCCTTCTATCTATCTGCTCTCTCTCTCTTTAGCATAGTACTTTCTACTTTGAAAACTATTTATGAATGCAATAAAATTCTGATATTCTGAATACTTGATATCTGCTCTTTATATATATATATACATATATAAATACCTGTTAGAACTAGTTTTCTGAAAAGCTTCTATTAAAAATCGAAATTGCCTCACTGCAAACAACCCGAAACTCACCAGAGTTTTATAAATTTATTTGACAACATATTTTTGCCCTATACTACAACTAAACAACTTTTAAAACGTAAATTATGCACCAAACACGTACCCGGTAGTGAAAACAACTGACCGCGTGCCAGTGCGGGGTAGCTACTTGTGCACTTATCGTGCACACCGTAGTCACCGCTACGTCGCGACCGTGACCTCGAGGTGGTAGACCAGGTGTAGGACTACCACGGGGGCTTTGCTAGCCAGGAGAGTGCCATGTGTACATCCTACATCGCGGAATAAACTATAATCAAGATCGTTCCCATAGGGAAAAAGAGGATTAAGAAATATTGTGGATCCTTATTAGTGTAACCGAATTAGAAACACCTCGTTGAGTTAAATGGAAATGAATTAGTTATTTGCTTATTTCCTTATGTTAAATTGCATGTAAATGGATTAACCAACACTCTACTCAACGTTAGCTGACCACAGATTGTATAACCATGTTCAGGTCAGGGAGTTGAGCAGCTAGCGCCACCAGCTGCAGAGGGTGTTGGGCCCAACCGAGCCTAGCCATAATTGTTACTTTTCTGTTTCAGAGCTCTTTTTATAGTAGTGAGTATCTTTAGCATGTACTAGTTGTTGTTAAGACCCGTGCTGTTTAAGCCTTTTAAGAAGTCTGGACTATGGGTCAGACGTCTGGACAGCTTCCCAGACATCTGGAAATTGAAAATTTTGAGTACGAGCTTACGTCTGTGCACGTGCTACGCGCAGACAGTACCCGCTCATTTTCTTCCTTCTCTCTCTTTCCACCCCAACAAAACCCTAAACCCTCACCCTTATAAAGCCCCCCTTTTGCTCTCTCGTTCCCCCCACTTCTCAAGCCACCAGTCCCTTCCTCCTTCCCTCCAGCGAGAACGACAGAGCAAGCGAGAGTGCAGGAGTCGCGTGAGAAGGAGAGGAGCAGCATGAGAAGGAGAGGAGTTGAGCTTGCAAGCTCGCGTAGGAGCTCACCGTTGAGCGCATGGCCGGAGCGACGCGTGCGCGAGACGGAGGAGTGCGTCGGGGAGGTCCTCCCCGACACTGTTGTAGCCAGAGCTACAGGAGAGAGGATGCGGCGTGGCCACACGTGGCGTGAGAAGGCGGAATCAGGTTCTAGTTCTGGGTCTTTCCCAGAATCAGACGTCTGGAGCGACATCCAGATGACATAGTCGATGTCTGGAGGAGGTTCCAGACGTGTGAGGAGGAAGTCTCGCGAAGGTACGTCTCTTTGCGGATACGGCCATGCAGGCCGCTCCGCCGATACGCGTTTTGCATGCCCGATTTGAGAAGCTTCGATTCTGCGTGTAGGATTCACTTCGGGAAGGTGCGGGACACGTCCTCCCACACATTTCAGTCGTCTGGGTGACCTACCAGACGTCCGAAGAGGTGGTCGAATGTCTGGAACTGGGTCCAAATGGTCCAGCGGAGTTCCTAGACGTCTGAGGATTGGCGCAGGACTTGAGGTATGGCACTGGACACTTTTAAGACGTCTGAAAGTTGTTTCAGATGTCTGATTTGAGTCAGAAACACTATTTTTGACCCATTTAGGGTCCGTTGGAGGTCCATTTTTCGCAAATAAGATACCGATGTTTTCCGTATGAATTCCTCAACTTGTTAGAAGACTTTCTATACTGTTCTGAGTATTCTCTTGTGATTGATCTGTGTGATAGGACTTCGTTCTGTTGCGGGTTCGGGGCTTGCTGAGGCACATGAGCCTGCCATTCAAGCCCCCACTACTCATGGGTTTACTGGTAGAGTGACTTTCCCTAATTTAAATACAAACTTGAATGCATGTGTGGAATGAATGATTAGAACCTAGGATATGGCATGAATCCTATGACTAGAAATACTGGAATGTCTGTATTGAATGACTAGATTGCAGTCTTAAATGAATAGATAGAATGATAACAATTGCCTATAAATGAATAACAGTTGCATGTGAAATATGTAGTACTTATGCTAGTTAACTGTTGAATGTAACTTTCCTGTCGCACTCGTGAAATGACATAATATGAGCTGTATGTATATAAATTGGAAATGGAAAGGTGAATGTTGGAAACACAAGCTACCTGTGAATAACCTGAATAGGAAAATGTGAATGATAGAATTACAGTTTGCATGTGTATAACCTGAGAATGGAAATAGAAATGATGAAACCTGGTATGGAATGGCCTGAGGAATATGAGCACGAACCCTACGGGGAATTAGGAGTAGAGCTCCTGGAAATAAATGGAATGGAACTGGAAATGTGAGTGGGAAAGTGAGCTGACCCTTGAGTACGGAGCACCAAGGAGAGCGACTGTCCCCCTGTTTAGTGCAGAGCGGAGCTAACCACCCTTGGGTTGGGACCTGGGGTTAGGATTGGCCACTCTGTATCAACTTCTTAGCCCTCGCATACATAGTACCGGGGAGAGCTACTAGTGTAGGGAGAGAGCTAACCACCCCACGGGGCCCAAGGTTCAGCTAGCCACCCTACACCGACTTGTTAGGCCCACTGGGAAAACCACGGTAGTCAGGCGAGGGTACGCGAACTGTGGAGGGGCAAGACCCCTGTTTGATTCTTAGGGGCTAGACCCATGTTACTGAGAGGGCTAGGCCTTATACTGGTTCCGTGCTGTGCTTTGGGCGCACCCGCTAACGGAAACGACTAACCGCATGCCAGTGCGAGGTAACTACCCGTACGCTTATTACACGTGCTGTAGTCACCGTTACATCTGTCCGTGACCTTGGGGTGCTTGAGTGGGTGTAGGATCACCACGGAGGACTCTCCCGGCCTAGAGAGCTCCATGTGCGCCTTCTACTCCTCGGAAAAGACTGCAATCAAGATCATTCCCACAAGGAACATTCGAGATCAAGAAAGAGACCTGATAAATAAACCAAGTGGTGAAAAAGAATAATTAGTTAAAGAAAGTAATTGAAAACAACAGCTACCTGTCCATCTTTACTGCTTTAGTTAGTTGGTTGCCACTCTACTCAGCGTTCGCTGACGTTTTGTACTCATAACCCCTTTTCAGGTCCAGGTGTTGAGCAGCCAGAGCCTACGGTTGCGGAGGGTGCTGGGCCTAGTAGAGCCCAATAGTTGTAACTTCTTTGTTACTTCTCTCTGTTGTAATGAGTAGTCTCTTGCACCTTTGTACTCTTACATTCTGAACTTTATATTCCTGTACCTGGTTACTTTTTTACTATTGTGGTGGTGTGTACTGTAGTAGTTTTACTTCTTTACTGCTATACTTTGTTACTGTTAGTTGCTTAGCATAGTGAATGTGATTTACTTTCCTACTTTTTGGTTACTTTCTCGTTGGACGACTGGATCTTGGGATCAGTCGAGTCAATCTGGTCTCGTATCCTGTAGGGATTCGGGAACCGGGTCGTAACAGTTGTTCCTGCTATATTCTTGTTATATTTCTTTCTGTGCTAGTTGTGATGGCTATGTATGTTGTAGCACTCTTCTGCGTGTGGCATGTAATATTTTTAAAACTTCTCGTTCTGATTTTCATTACCACCTCTTATTTATTTCTGCTTAGTTACATTGCATGTGTGGTTGTAGAACATTTTCTACTTGTGATTATTTCTCGTTCAACGACTAGGTCTTGGGATTAATCGAGACGAGCCGATATCGGATTCTGTAGAGAGCTGGGATCGGGTGGTGATAATTTGTAAATTTTATCATAGTCATTAGATTTAAACATGACCAGATAATATGAATTTCTAAACACCATTGCCTGAACTTCTTGATCATGAAAATGAAAAAGGTAAAAAAAAGTTATAAATGAAGAGATATAAAAGTAAAACTCTGATAAAATTAGAAAATATTAAGAAGTAAATCCCTTTCTGTAAACGACAAGAGTACAGAAATACTTATTGCAATGTATTTTGCAACGCACGGTCAGAATTAATCGATTGCAAATCAAAATCAACTGGTTGTAAATGAAAATCAACGAGTTAAAAATAAAAATCTACTGGTTAAAAATTAAGTAAATCAAAATACGTCGATTAAAAATATTTTTCAACAAGTTAAAAATTAAAATATACCAGTTAAAAATAAAATCCTCCAATATATTTTACCTTTCTATTGATGGTAAATTATTTTTTACTTAGAACGTGATTCTTCATATGTGCAAGTGATTTTTCACTTAGAAATTGAATTTTTATCTATAAAAAGTATTTTTTATCGATAAAAAATTAAAATACATCAATTAAAATCACCACTCTTACTTTATATATTATAAAATATATTACAATATGTATTTATTTATTTTTTCTCCGCTGTAAATATGTTTGACGAAAATACAAAGGTGATACCTTCTTGGACAATGACGCAAGTAAAGGCACAGTTTGATATTGCAGTAACATTTTTTATTGGCGCCACGTTACAAATGACTCAAATATTAGTTATCTAATAACCACCACCTCCTTTGGAACTTTCTGAATTATAACAAAATTATGTTGAAGACAACATCATGCTTATAGAAATACAAATGCTGATTACTTCATCGTTAAAAAAAAACATAGGATCCATTCTTCACAGGAACCTTTCCAGGATCTTGAACCCTTTTTTCTGCCTTCTTTGACAAACATAACCCCTGTACAAAAACGGGGAAGTAGGCAAATGTTTAGTACAAGAAAACAAATCCCTAGGCTCTATAGGAGGAGATAATACATATATACATACATACATACATACATACATATATATATATATATATATATATATATATATATATAGAGAGAGAGAGAGAGAGAGAGAGAGAGAGAGAGAGAGAGAGAGAGAGGCACATGAATACTTTTGCTGAGATAACTGAGCACAATTTCAGTACCCCGTATCCCATAACACGTTTGTTTACAGCTAAAGAACGATTCGTACGGTGATTGAAAACGCTTATTTTACATCATGCACCTTCTTTTGTTAGCAAATGTACGAGGCTACCACATCGCTCTTCTTTATATATATATATAAACAGATTAATTTACATCCACCTGGTATAGAAAAATGGCTGAATGGATGACCACAATCAAGAAAAGTGTTCTTCAGTGGAAGTTTAGTTGCCAATAAATAACACTGACTAACCGTCCAATGGAAGAAGAATAGACTCAAAAGCATCCAAGCTCCTCACACGCAGCACTTGGAATTCAGAGAGTAAAGCTCTCGATCACCTTTTTCTTTTATTTTTCCCCTATCTCTCGCCACCATCTAACAAAGAGAATCAAACCTAATTAATTGTGCGCGCCATCTTCTCCATTCCACCTCCTTCTCCAATTACAGAAACGTTTACATGGCAGCAGAGGATTCCCTCCATATAGCTAGGTTGAAATAAAATCAATTAATCAGCGATCTGATGGTTGACTGCCAGAGTGCCATTAACAGTCACATGCATCTCACCACTCATTGAGTTACGCAACTTATAACTCTTCCAAGAAATTCCTTGTTGATTCTAGGAGGTTATATATGTTAATTGGGATGTATTTACTGTGTGATGACATGAAAAATTTATGTTGAAATTAAAAAGAATTGGTTGGAACTTTAGTGCTGCATTGAAAGTAGGCAAAAATCAAGTGGGTTATATAAGGACTTTAGCTCCCAAGGCTTATAAATATGTAGCAAAGGGCTAAGGAAGGGTTTGGGTACCATACATGTGTGTGCACACTTTGTCTTGACATGGCCAAACCTTGGGTGAAAATTAATCAACTTGCAGCTTTAATTTTTCAACTTTATTTAATCAATTTAATCAATTATTTTGAGCCCGTGGATTCTCTAGCATTACATCTTCTCAAGTCGCAACACTTCCCCGGCGATCCTTCATTCTCTACCCACATCACGGGTTTATGCATGTGACCACTTCTTTTATGTGCCCCTAACTCCTTCAAAGGTGATTTTTGAGAATGATCGTGATCGAAGTGCATTAATCGTAGTGATGTGTGATGATGACATCATTATAAGCCATAACTAGCTTTAATTAATCAGAATCAATTGACAAAAGCTCCTACATAATCGCCTAGGAGGCATAACTCACTAAATATCCATTCTGTGAAGAGTGCATTAAATCAGGGTTAAATCTACAGTTTTAACAACATATCATGAATGCAGAATAATCACAAGGTTTCTTAGGGGTTAATCTAAGGTCTAATGAGCATTAAAGTCTAATAAGAGAGTCCACACTAACAGAAACATGGTTTCATTTATTTCGAGAACTAATTCAGTTATACCCAAAACTCTAATTTCAGACCCTCTTAAATTATAGAGGTTCTGGTAAATATAAAATTCATCTAAACTTTCTAAAATTTATAGAAAAATATTCTATAAGGTTTGATACCTTTGATTTGACTTTTGGAACCCATTTTCACCTTAAACAGAGTCTAAGATAAAAAGTTACCCTAATTTGGGTTTGTGCATAAATTATTCAGTCAAACTTGATCAAAACTAAAATCTGACTTCTCCATCAAATTCTTTGAGTCTAAATCAAGTTTGTAACAAAGTTTGGGCTCAATCAGAATCCATCTTAACCTAATTTACATTTTAGTACATTCAGACTCTTTTTCTCTTACATACACCCCTAGCTTTTGAATTTCTTGCAATATGGTCCCTAACTTTGTTATCTTCTTCGCAAGAAGGTCCCTGTCGCCAATGGAGGTCAATCGACCTCCAGGCTGGCTTTGACTTTGCCTAAACCTACTTGAATCTTCATTAAATCCCACCAAATTTGGGACAAACCGTAGATCCTAATTCGCCCCAAGAAGCTCGTGTTAATACATGAGATTCATGGGTTCTTCTTGAATCCTAAGCAAACAAAATAGGCTTATTTCCTGATCTAGAGAGCGGTTGGAGCTCTATAAAAACTCCATTGCAAATTCGTGTTCCTTAGTCGAGTTTAGGCCCAAAAACTCTAGTTCTTCCCTTCTCCAACCGCCCTCCGGCTCGACTCCGACGACCTCCTTCTCCGTCGTCCTACGGACGACCAATAGCCAAATTGCCATGTCTTCCTTCTTCCTCACCTTCCTCCATGTCTCGCCAGCCACAGTGAGATCTACCTCCCCCTCTCCTCGCTGACATCCCTCTCAACGGAGTTCCCTTCATCTCCGACGCCGGCCAATCATAGCCGGTGACAAATCTTCCCCACTTCGTCTTTTATTTAGGTCTAACCTCTCCCTCTTCCTCTCCTAAACATTCCTAACCTCTTCGTTTTCTATTTCAACCACCAACCATACCTCTCCCCCTCCGTCTTCCTTCACTCCGGCGAAGCTCCGACGATGCCTCCCACACTGCACACTGAACGAAACACCTCCGCTCCACCGTCAAAAGCTTCGCCTCATCTCACCCATCAAAACCCCTCACCTAGTTCCACCAAAACCCCACTCCATCGCCCCACCGAACTCAACCTCCCTCACTCACCTTCTCCATCACCGTCCGACCTCGCCCAACCTTAATCCACCAAAAGACCACCACAATAACATTCACCACATCTGTGTGACTCTCCTGAGTGCCGCTGAGGCCTTATTCCTCCTTTCAGGTATCCGCCATCCACCGTCGTTCGCCGTCAACTTCTCCGCCCTTGCTTGCAGTCCTCCGTCAAGCTCAAGGCCCGAACTCACTTCCAGGTGATGTGGATTTCATCCGCGTATCTATCTGCAGCGCCAATTGGAATCGCTAAGCCTCTAGCAGTTGTAATCGAGCGACGCATCATCCCTGTTGATGTGAGCGAAGGAAGCCTGTGGGAATAATCCCACATTGTACGTGAACAAGGCACCTGCAGGGCATATTAGGAATTTGTGTTCTGGGATCTTTGCCTTAGAACACCGGGTGAGGTCCCCTTCACCAACTCACGCACTCGGTCACTACCAACACCCGGTGACCTTGGTCAAACCCGCTTACCCGTATCCAAATCCAACTATATGCTAGGTTTGAAAGAGAGAGAGGAGAAATTGTGAGGAGGGGGGTGGGTTTTGTTACATGCTCCTCTACCTTTTCCTTGTGTTGAAGAGAAAGAGATCCCTATGCGACACTTAGCCTCTGAGAAATTGGTTCCCTTGTGCTCTGTGCTTAGAGAAGGCAAGCGTTAGCCCCGTGCTCTGTGCTTGAGGAAGGCTTTGAAAGAGAAGAAAGCCATTGAAGAAGAGAAGGTCTGAAGAAGAGAAAGCTGAAGAAGAAGAAAGAAAGAGAAGGCTTTCTGAAGAACCTTGTGCCTATGCTCACATAAATCGTCTGATCTGATTGATGATGGCACTGTTACATTATTTAAGTACTACAGTTAACATTGATAAAATTGAATATGAGATATGTACTTAATTTAGATAAATAATTGGTGATTCAAATCACCATTATTTTATCTTTTCCATTCTTTTTATCTCATCAACATTTGAGTTACAATCTAACAAATTGTACATCTCTATTGTACTCATTGATTCTGAATGAAGGTTAATACGTGAATTTCATATTTGCTCCCTACGATCGACCTCAAACTTCATTTTAGAATCTAAGTTATAAATTTAACTGTTTTCGAGCTATTGAGGCTTTGCTACAACGATTATTCCCTAAAACCTTTGGATAGCCCATAAACAATGTGATCGCCATAACTTGGGAGCATATCGCCAAACCCATCACATCAGTACTATGGGGGTGAATCTTCTCTAAGGGCAGTCCATATATGGCCACTCCGATCGTATCGTTGATCGACGACTACCGGTTCATACAAAAATTGTTGTTGTTGTAATATATGTCACAAATACAAACTGTTGTCGCGTCAATTTTATTTATTTACTTAACTTTTACTAGTTTATTCCAAAAAGATTGATTTTATATACAAGAATGAATGAATCAATAAAAGAATTAAAGAATGAATCAATTATATACAAAAGAATGAATTACAAATAATTAAAATGCTTGAAAATAATTATATACAAACAAGCATCAAAAGCTATAATTAAATACTTTATGTTATTTATTTACAACTTATATTAGTAATACTTATGTCTATGTACAATAATAAGTAATATTGTATACTATACTAACTTAATTTAACATACTAACATAAATAATAACATATAGTGTATGTACAGCGACATATATAAGCGTCACTAAACCTTAGAAAAACTATTTACATAAGTTAAAGTAAAAATAGGATCTATACTGACATTTATTCTATCTACAGTGGCATAATTATTTGTCACTAAAGCTATTCTTTATTTATATACATATATAACTCAAACATATGTTATACTACGTATACTCGTATACTATTTACATTTATAGTATATATTATATATCTATATATACATTATACACACAAAGATACATTATACTACGTATACTCGTATACTATTTACATTTATAGTATATATTATATATCTATATATACATTATACACATATACATCTATACATATACATATATACATATATATATATATGTGTATATGTATATAGGCATGCACACACTCAACACACTCGCAATATACATATATACACTACGCACAAGCACAGGGGTCTCTCTAACACTTAGTCGTTTAGGCCTTTCTTCTTCCTGTTAAGCATCTTAATTACCTTACTAATGGCAAAATAATGTTAAGTAATTGGCGGGCGACCTTTTCAAGGGATACACAGCACCATCAAAAGGTGGGATTAGACCTCTGCTAAAAGTTACCCTAATTTCTTAATTAGACCTCTTAATCTCGTTTTGTACTTGTTAATGGGCCCAATTAGGCCCATGCACCGCACCCAAATCAATCTCAATCCAAAGCCAATTTAATGCTCAAGGGATAGAGAACAGATGTATATGGTTTCGGGAGCCCAACACCCACTCGTGGTGCTCAACACTACATGATGTGGCACTAACTAGCGCCCCGTCAGGCGCTGGAATCAGCGTGCAAATGTCCTGATTAGTCGATTTGGACCTCAATTTGAGGGCCCAAATTAACTCCACATTTAAAATAAATTATATATTTATAAAGCCCTTATATAGGGCTACATAATTACTTAGTTTATTTACAAAAATAATTATATGTACTGTATAAATAAATTAGCTAAAGATTGTAATTTATACACATTAATTTTTGAGTTTATTTATTAATTATAGTATAAATTAGTTAATTAATGGTCTAATTAACGTAGTACAGAGTTAATATACATAATAAATTATTTATTACATATTTTTATTATATTTTACACATTTTATTTTAATTGATTTACATTTAAATAAGTGATTTCAGGGTGTTTTACATTTAAATTATGTATAAATAGTATAATACATTATAAATATAGTTAAATTAGTTTAAATTACTTAAAATACTATAGTAAAAATATACAATATAAATTAATTCAATTATAACTTAATTTACTAATTTATTCTAATTTAACCTAGTAACTAAATTGATAACTTAATAAATTAATTATTTATTATATATATAATTAAATTATGTTACAGGTATATTAGTGTATATTATATGTAGATAAATACGTATGTACAGTATCATTTATAAATAAGTTTATTTATATGATTTTATTAATTTATTTACTTTATAGTACATATAAGTTAGTATAATTAGTAAATAATTGTACAAATAAGTTATATACATAATAAGTTATCTTAAATACTTAAATTATACTATATCATATATACATAAGATGTACAAATAGTTTATATACATTATACACTATATACATATATTTAACTTAGTAAATAGCTTATATATACATGTATTTACATAGTATACATATTGTTTTTGTATATTTTTGGGGTTTTTCTGATTTTTATGATTTTTATGGGTTTTATAAAGGTATGAGATGAGAGAGAAAGAAAGAGATGAGAGAAATGGAAATGTTTTTGGTGTTTTTTTTTTTGAATTCTTTTATTAAGTTCCAAAGTATATTGAACCGTTAGCTGGTATGTTCTACCAAATTGGAGGTTTAGATGACCTTGAAACTTGGTATACACTTAAAAATATATTTAATCGTAATCAAGACAGGTTTATTTTATTTTTTTGAATTTTTTATAATATTTTTATTTATTTACAAAATTCATACATATAAGGCCTAAAAGAGTGTTTAACAAGAGAACCTAAGGTCCTAAAAGGCTCCTTAGTGGTTGGATAGGTAGTAAAATGCCTCAGATGTGTTCAGTAAATCAAATAAAAGATGCTCCCACCAATAAAAATGATTTTCAACTTAATTTCTCCATTAATTGCAAATTTAAACAATTAGATACAAAAGTAGCCGACAAAAGATTGATTAAAACCAAATTAAAAGCATTCACATTCAATTAGAAGTCATTTCAGATACATGAAAGCTTATGCATAATGTGTACAACACTAAAAACATCAGCTATTTAAAGCAAATCAGATCCACCCACTATCCTATTGATGAGAGCCTCATCATGAGCCATAACTAGCTCATTTTGACCCAATAAAGAAGATAAAAGCTCCTACATAACCTAAAAGAAGGCCTAACTGAAGGAACAAGTGCTCTGAGAAGAAAACATGAAATAAAGGTTAAAACTGTAATTTTACCATTGGAGTACGTAAACAGGATTTCTCAGAGGCAAAACATAGGTCAAATGGTATAAATGAGATAAAAAGAGGGTTGAGTCAATCAGAAATGGGTTCATGTGCAATCTAAGAACTAAATGACACTTGGTAACCCTAAAACAGACCCGCTTAAATTAACAAGGTTCCGGTCAGAAAAAAAAGCAAGTAAACCCTCTAAAAATCATGGAAAAAAATACTCTAGGGTTTATAACACTTAATTTGGCCTTTAGAACCTAGTTTGACCTAGATTAGGGTCTTAGCTCTTCAATTAACCTAATTTGGGTTTTTACGCAAAATATCCAGTCAAACGAGGTCAAACATAAAATCCAACTTCACCATTGGATTCCTTAGGTCCAAATTAGGTTTATACCAAAATTTGGACCTAAGGAGAGGTCATCTTGACCTACTTTGCAATTTAGTACACCCAAATCACAAATTGGTCCCTATCTTTTGAATACCGTTGCAGAGAACCCCCTAGGTTCTTCGCCTCCTTTGCAAACCGGTCCTGCCACCATTGCTAGGGCAGAACCAAGCTCCGACGAGGTTCGGAGAGGGATTGCTCTCTAATCCCTCAGAGATTCCCTCCCAAAAATGGAAGGAGGATTCTATAAGGAATTCCCTTCCTTATAAAGTCAATTACAATCACTGGTGTGAACCCAATCTCTCGTGCGAACGCACGAGAGATTTGGGTATCCTAACTCCTTTCCATCTTCGGCGACCAACCTCAGGCAATTACGTGCCCTTCACGCCCTGCACACCCAGTCTAGCGCCTATATAAGAACCCACAACTCCGGTCGAAGAGGCTGAGCTTGATTTGGCCGAGTTTCCCCCTTCAATTCCTCTCCTCCTGCCCGGCCAAATGTCCCAGCTAGCTCCGGCGAGCCCCCCTCCCCTCTCTCTTCGCTCGGCCACAAAACCAGTGGCAGAGTTAGCTTCCTGACTTCCCTCCGCGTCGCGCAGTACCCGCGCACGCCGCCTCAGCCCCGTCGTCGCCGCCGTTCTCCCCCCCACTGGGCGTCATCTTCTCCGGCGACAGCAGGTACTGCTGTCCGCCTTCCGTCCCCTTTCGTCCTTACAATTAGGTTAGAACTCCTCTCCATCCTATCCTCTCTCTTTTTCCCCTGTTATCTCATCTGATTACCCCTCGACCGACGCTGACCACCCTCATCTTCCACATCACCGACCGATCTCCGGCGAGCCGCTTCCACCATTCCAGCCCCCCACACGGCTCGCCAACCACCTCGGGAGCTCCGCCTCACCACCAGGAACTCGCTCCACCCCACAACTGCCACTCCAGACCTCCATAACTACCCCCCGAACAACCCACCATCTCCGGCCACAGGTTGACCTAGGCGCGCATGCCTAGGCCGACCGGCAACCTGCAGCATCACCCACCACCCTCGCCGTGCTACGGCGAAGGTTTCCAGCTATTCTTATTGGGCCAATAGGCCGTTCTGTGGAATCTCAGGTGAACGCCCCGGCCGCCATTAACAGCCGAAGCAGCAGGAAGCTTGGAGCAGCAGCAGGCGTCAGGCTTCCCAGGCAGCAGGTGCAGCAGACTCTCGCAAGTGTCGCGAGGTGACTGAGTTCAGCGAGGAGCACCAGCAGGGCCTTCAGCGTGGGCAATTGCACACGAGAGTCTGTGGGCGCGCGTGAGGGAAGGACGAAACCTTTAGTCCCACATCGTGGGATTACAAACCTCAGGTACACTATAAATTATTTTTGTGATATACTCTTATCGCCTCAGTAAGCACAGGGGTGAGGTCCCTCACTGGCCCTACCCGCCTCGTCCGCGGCTTGACCACGTGGATCTGGCGGATCCGACCCGACCTAAGCCTACGCACTCCTCGCGCATCACACCACCTGCAGGTGCGCCTGGTCCCGGGTACGATCCGACCCGATTATGGCTGTGTCTCTGGGAGAGCGTCCGTGAGTGAATCTCTTGAGAGAGAGAGACGCGCGGGTAGACGGAGAAAGGTAGGTTTTGCTCCTGTGCAGGCCAGGCTGAACGCAGGAGAAGGACTTGGCCGCTACAGAAGAAGAAGAAGGAAAGGCAAGGCGAAGAAGAAAAGAAAGAAGGATCAAGACAGAGAAGAAGAAGAAAGAAAGAAGCCTTCGCACGAGAAGAAGAAAAGAAAGAAGGAGCAAGACAAAGAAGAAGAAGAAAGAAAGAAGCCTTCTCACGAGAAGAAGGAAAGCAGAAGAAGAAAGAGCAAGACACAGAGAAGAAGAGAGGCAAAGAAAAGATTAGAAGATCAAAAGAAGAAGAAGGCTTCGCAAGACAAGCAGAGAGAGAAGAAAAGGAGAAATACTTTTAAGACGTCTGATCTTGTGATCAGACGTCCAATTTCATATTTTTGTCCTAATTACTTTTAATTGCATAGATTCACATTTGAATTGATATTTTGAGTAAATTAGAGTGTTCAATTACATTTTGACTAGTAGTAAATTCCATTTGCTCCCTGTGTTCGACCTCGGATACTCCGATTTTCGAGTAATAAAAACCTTTATTTGTTTTGAACGCTTTAGCGGCTATACTACAACGCGATATTATCTTTTAACAAACCGCACAAAAGCGCGACGAACACCTATCAATTCAAATAGAATCAGATCTCCAACAGTAGTTATAGCTGCTGAAATTTTGCAGCAATGCAATAGCACAGCAGCTAAGTAAGCTACTAAACTTCAGCAGCTATTGATGTTGCTGTTGCTGATCAGACGTTCCAAAATTAAATCAGATGTCTTAAAATCTTTACCAAAGTGCTACTGCAGTGTGCCGTTCTTCAATTTCAATTTGAAAACACCCATGATCAGACTTAGTGAAGGTTGATCTGGGATGTTTTAATATCCAACTCAGGGTATAATTCTTATCTTAGATCTCTTTAAAATCAGGGAAGAACATCTTAAATCAATTGTTCATAAAAATAAATTTGCAAACCCTTTGAAACCA
This sequence comes from Thalassia testudinum, assembly GCA_037157565.1. NCBI lineage: Eukaryota > Viridiplantae > Streptophyta > Magnoliopsida > Alismatales > Hydrocharitaceae > Thalassia > Thalassia testudinum. The sequence continues at coordinate 9,140,849 of JAZHRO010000059.1, read as the reverse complement.
TTTCAAATCTCCTTCCAAAAATCCGTTAAAATTCCAATCATACCTCCAATATAAAATTAGGAAAGTAGATATATGGAGGGTAAAATGTCACCCCAATTGGGCTTTTACTTTGGGTCTTATGGTGATTTCTCCACTTAGTCTCCCAGAACACCATTGATGGGTGTTCAAGGTGATTGTGTGGATAGATCAAGACCCGTCGGGTCCTTGTTCCATCTCAAATCAGGGAGACTGATTCTCCTTCGTAGAACTCTCCAACATAGAGCTTAATTCAGGTGTATGCTCATCCACATATCAAAATTCAAATCCCGCTCGTAAATCATTGAAATCCTTGCATACACCTAATTCAAGCTCATAAAATCCTCAAACAACTCAATTAAATCCAATGAAGCTCAAAATCAATTTCAAATCACTGACTTGAACAATTAAAATCATTTTCAAGCAAAATTGAGCCAATTGTGTTTATGAACAAGATTGGGGGGTCTTTGTGAATTTTCAAAATGAGTGGAAGACCCCCCAAAGTGATTTATGACGCTAATTTCATATTTGAGATCCAAAGTCCTCGGATCTGAGATTAGACCTTGATGAAGTGGTGGTCAGCGAATTTGAAATCGAGGGTAGAAGAAAGCAATAAAATGGAATGCAAGGTAAGCATCATGGTCAAGTGAATGTGAGTGGATTCACCTCCTCTGATCTGAATTGATCAGAGGATGTGTGGGATCTACTCTATCTACTCCGAAACTAAACTACACATTCATCAAATAAGTCACTAATTAATCCTTCTCCTAGAAAGCAATAAAGCTAATCTATGAAAGCATTCAAAATCCTAGCTAAATAGAGGAATGGGATGCCTGGGTTGCAGCTGGTCACTGCAGTGACGAAGGGGGATGAGGAAGATCTCCAGCGAGGAATGGGATCCCTAGCTTGCAGTTGGTCACTGCAGCGATGAAGTTGAGGAAGGAAGCTACTTCTGTCATTAGCAGCCGATGAATGGGGGAGGGAACTAGAGGTGGATGAAAGAATCACTCAGGGAAGAGGAAGCGATGGCGTGCAGATGCCTAAGTGGGGGTGGTTAAGTAGCCTTGATCAATGATTCTACTCACCACACTGTGGAAATAAGCAATTAGGGCTTAGGCGGTGGAGATGAGAGGAGAGACAGAGCGCAAGGTTTAATTAAAATGTGGGCCGTCGAATGAGATCTGGGGGAAGGGGTGATCACACGCGCCATGTCATGCAAAGCTTCGATTGAGGAGTAGCTGCAGACCAAGATGATCAAAGAAATGAAGGGTGATGGTGATCCTAGTTCTTCGATGAACAGTACACCAAGTGGTGCACCGTTCTCCCAGGCTTAGTGGTGAATTTGCACAAGGGCCCTCAGGTGAAGGGGTAGAGCATTATCAGGGAGGCCCATTAGTGATAAGAATGCCTATAGAGCAGTCCTTGGAGCGTAACAAATGGGTCCCTACGACCTTCAAGTAGGTCCTTGGAAGGTTTTTTATGCATGAAATGTGATGTATGAAGGACTTAATTGTGAAACTCTAATTGCAAGGCCCTAATGATGTCTAAATGCAATTAAGTTTCTATGAAAGCTTAATTGAACATATTAGAAGTTAATTTGACTTTTGATTTAGAGTTTTGAGCTCATTTGTATGTTCAATTTGCAATTAGATCACCTTTTGTATTTAATAATAGAATATCTCAATAATTGACCTAACTATGCATTTTCAGCACAAATTTAGCGTTTTTGGCCTTTTTCTCTATTTCTCACACTTAACCCTTTTCATGTGTTAATTTGGTAGTGTTAAACCTAGTTTCTAGCTTAACCTAGACATTTTAGCTATAACGAGTCACAACTCATCAATCGTATTCTAATTTCATCTTTGTTCTTGTATATTATGTCCTTATGCATATGATTTCTTCAATTTTTATTTCTAGATCTTTCCTTTTACAATTTTTTCAATCGATTACGGACATGGTCCTATCATGGTTCTACATATTATCGAATATGCATGATGTAATATGCCTAAAGTTGTTTATTGTGATTTTGTCAAATTTCTTTTGGGATGAAAAAGCACAACTATTTGCTAATCACATTTATATTTGGGTATATTTGTTTACTATGGTGATCATACATGCTTTTCTTCCAACCATCTTAGAGAAGATTCATAGAACCATATTAGTAAACATGTTGGATTCAATGTTTAATTAGTCACGTGCGGATTTGACTGGAATGCTTGAAAAATTCGATTAGCAAAATTTCTAGTGTTGGCAAAAACACATGAGAATTTAGTTGACCACAATTGGTGTAATTTTTGTGCTAGAAATGGAATGACCAATTGTGGTGGAGGATGACCTCGAAATCCATAAGGTGGTATTGACATGGAAGGAGTGAGCTTGTAAATGTCATGGTTGCATCTTATTGGCCCTATATAACACGTTGTTTCACATATACTACTCCACTAATACTACAAAGGGGCTATGGGAAGAACTTGACAAGAAGTACAATACTAAGGATCTCGATATTGAGAAATACTTGGTCGCAAAGTTCTTGAAATTCTCTGTAGTAGAGGGTAAAACTATTTCAAAACAAGCACGTGAATTTTAGCTTTTGCTTAATGGTTTAGCAGATATCGAATTGAGACTTCCTAGGAAGTTTCAGGTGATATCAATCATAGAAAGATTTCCTATTCTCGGAAGGATTTTGATGTGTCCCTGAAGCATATATAGGAAAGGAAATTTTTCTATGGATGGCCTAATCATGGCAATCGCTGTTGAGGAGGAGCACAGAAAGCAAAAGCCCATTATGCCTATTGATGTTTAAGCAAAGGCAAATGTGATAACATCGGAGGGCTAGGAGAATATGGGAAAGAACAACAAGAGTAAAATGAAAGAAAAAAGCAAGATCTAGAAAAAGACAAAGAACAATTGTGTTGACATTATGTACAGGTTGGGTATTGGAAGAAGGAATAACTGTTTATCGAGCTATCGAGGAGTTTTAAGTCGCTTCATTGTAGGAAAGCCTCAATCGCTCAAAATAATTAAATTTATATGCTCAGAATCAAAGAAGAGTCCGAGGTTGAACACAGGAAGTAAATATGGAATTCACGACATTAATCTTTAATTGAAATCAATGAGCACAATTAATTGAGCATTAAAATAGATATGCAATGAATATAATTTGTCAGATTGTAATTCAAATGATGATGAGATAAAAAGAATAAGGGGAATCTAAAAAGTGGTGATTTAGATCAACAATTAGGTTCTCTGATTAAGCATGCATCTCATATTCAAATTATTCAACAAAATCATTGAATCTACAATCAATGTTAACTTATGTTCTTAAATCATTCAACAAAACCAAATCATATCAAATGTCAGGAGTGCTTCATCAGACGACTTAAGTGTCACAAATACAAGTCTCTCTAAAAGCCTTCTTCTTTCCTTCTTCTTCACAAGCATGTCCCTTCTTCTTCTTCTTCAAAGCCTTCTCTTTTCTTCTTCTTCTTTCCTTCTTCACAAGCCTTCCCTTTCTTTCTTCTTCTTCTCAGCACAGGGGAATCAATATACCTCCAGCGACTATGTGTAGCACAGGGACATGCTTGCAGGAGCAAAACCCTCCCCCACTCTCTCACAAATCCTCCCCCTCTCTCTCAAAGACCCAGCATGTAATGGGATCATATGTCGAGTTATCGGGTCATGTACAGTGACCAAGTTTGCGGGCGTGGTGTCTCAAGCAAAGTGTGAAGTAGGCAGGTTAGCAGGTGTAAGATGGTGTATGGGGACCCGACCCTCGCTGCTAGGGCGAAGAGGCTAAAGAATGAAAACAACTTATGTGTGTGTGCGAGCCTTACGATTCACGATGTGGCACTAAAGCCACTCTTCCTTCTTTGCGTGCACCAAGAGCAGGGGCTGCTGCTAGTTGGGGCTGCTGAGGGCCTCGTGAGTCCAATTGGTGTTGCAGCTTGCTACTGAGGTGAAGTTCGCACCGCTTGGAAGTGGAAGCGAGGAAGATTGCGACCAGAAAGAGGCGGACGTCGTCGGAGATGTCGAGGGCGAAAGCAGAGAACAGCGACTACCTGAAACACAAGTTACGGCCTCACGGCCATGTTAAAACACCTTAGGAGAATCTCCAAGATGGCGAAGGTGGTGGTGTTTACATGGTGAGTTAAGGCGTGTGGTGGCCGGATGGAGGTGGAAAAGGTGAATGCCGATGGGTGTGTTCGGTGGAGTGTTTGAGTAGGTTTTTGGTGGAAGTGAGTGAGGGATTTTGTTGGCTGAGGTGAGGCAGAGCTTCTGGAGGTGGAACGGGTGCATTTGGTGGTGTGTGGCATCAGGAAGGCATCGCCGAAGCTTCGCCAGACGTAGGGAAGACAGTGCGGGATAAGCATGGTCGTCGGTAGAAACTAAACCTTAAGGGGTTGATTCTAAACTAGAGGAGGAGAGGGAGAGAGAGAGAGACCTACTTTACCTGTTGAAAGGGGTAGGAGGGCACCGGCTGTGATTGGCCAGCACCGTGGAAGAGGAATTCTCAACTTAGAGGGCGACGAGGAAAGAGAGGGTCGAAGAGCTCTTCACCGATTTTGCAAAGAGCGAACGAAGGAGAGGAAGGTGATGGGAATACCATCATGAGCCCTAACTAGCTCATTTTGACACAATAAAAGAGAATAAAAGCTCCTACATAACCAACTGGAGGTCCTAATTCACTGAATAACCTTTTTGAAAGAAAAGCAAGAAACAAGGGTAAAATTGTAATTTTACCATTGCAGTACAACAACAGATTTTATCAAGGGCTAAACACAGGTCAAAAGGTCTTAACAAGATAAACAGTGGATTAGATCAGATAGAAAAGGTTTCGTGTAAGTTCAGAGAATTAAATGACTTCTTGTAACCATAAAACAGATCCACCTGATTAAACAAGGTTCTGGTCAGGATAAAATTTACTTAAACCCTCTAAAAATCATAGAAAAAAATTCTCTAGGATTTAGAACTTTCAAATTGGCCATTAGAACTCATTTTGACCTAAAATGGGGTCTCAGACATACATTTACCCTAAATTTGATTTTTGCATAAATTGCCCAGTCAAACGTGATCAAATCCAAAATCCAACTTCTCCATTGGATTTCTTAGGTCCAAATTAAGTTTGTACCAAAATTTTAACCTAAGGGAAACTCATCTTGACCTACTTTGCAAAAAGGTCCAGTCTGATTGCATTTCTACCGCGATCTTTCAAAAACCCTTGCATTTGGCCCCCTAGCTTCTTCATCGTCCTTGCAAATAGGTCCCTCCACCATTATAGCAGAGGAATCCTACTCCGACGAGCTTTAGAAGGTGATTTCTCCTTGATTACTCAGAGAATTCCTCCCAAAATTGGAAGGGAGATTCTCTAAGTAATCTCCTCCAGTCTGAACCCATCAGTGATCCATGATTTGTACCCAATCTCTCAAGGGAACGCATGAGAGATTTGGGTCTTTTTGAAGCTTCCATCTCCGACCATCATACCTTGCTTGGAAGCTTGGCTTCCAAGCACAAATCCATCCCCAAAGGCCTATTTAAGACGCCCCAGGTTCAACCACACCTCCTCAGCTTGAAATTGGGTCGGTTCCCCTTCAATTCTTCTCTCCTCGCCGGTCGCAAAACCTCTGCAAGCTCCGGTGGCTCCTCCCTCTCTCTCTCTCGTCGCCCAACCACAATACCAGTGGTTGGGTTGTCTTCCTCTCGTTCATCTGCACCGCGCAACACCGACCAGTGCTGCCTCTACCCTCGTCTTCGCCGCCGCCTCATCTACGTAGATCTTCGTATTCGGCATCGGCCATACCAACCCCGACGTCTCCCCTATCCCTTTCTTCCTTAGATTATGTTTGTTAGCTTCTCTCTCTCTTTTACTCCTGTTCCCTCTCTTTATTTCTCAAAAAACACCCCTCGACGCCACTGATCACCATCACCTTCTCCACCTCCAACGATCCCTCCGGCGAGGTGCCCCCGTCGCTCCGCACCTCCATCCACCTCACCAACCACCCTACGACCTCTGCAACACCTCACTGATCATCTCCCACTACTCCAATCTCTCCGTTGACCACCCAAAAGCACCCCTGAACACACCCACTCACACGGCCACGGAGAACCCTAGGCACGCCACCACAGTCATCCCCACGCCACGCCGGCCACTGCAGTACACTCGCCGTGCCTTGACGAATCTCCCTAAACGTTTTGACGTGGCCGCAAGGCCATTCTCATGTTTACAGGTACCCAACCACCGGCCGCCATGGACGAAGAGCTTGAAGCTCGCGTGTTGTGCTCCAGTTGCTGCTGCTCCAGGCGAAAGGCCCAAGTGACGCGAACTTGAGGCACGAATGCACTTAGGTTCCTAACTAAAGCTAAAAGCCCTTGTAGCTTCATGAATTGAAGAGGACACCTGCTGCTGTGGCGCACGCAAGGGAGGTGGGACATTTAGTCCCACCTCATGAAAGGAATTTCTGCCATAGCCTTGTCGCCTCCAAGTCACGGAGTGAGGTCCCTCTCTCCCCCTCTTATGGCCTCGTCCGCAGCACTGACCACGCGGACCTGGCCACGACCCGTTTACCTGATCGACTCACTCTTTGCTCACCACCCACGCCAGTGAGCCTGGACCCGGGTCTCCGTTAGGTCCGATTACCCTAACCGACTGTGGCTCTGGGAGAGCGAACGAAATAGAGAAGAGAGAAAGAAAGGAACACTACGTAGTGGAAGGGGGGTTTTGCTTTGGAAAGCTTTGCTCTACACTTAGCTAAATTCAGAGAAGAAGAGGTCAGGCAGCGAAGAAGAAGGAAAGAGAAGGCTAAGGAAGAAACTGAAGAAGAAGGAAGAAGTTGAGGGTCGCAAGGTAAAGGAAGAAGCCAAAGAAGAAGCAGAAGCCAGAGAAGAAAGAAAAGAAGGAAGACAGTCAGAGAAAATGCTAAGGAAGGAATCAAAGCCAGAGGAGCCAACAACAGAGAAGCCAGAAGAGAAAGAGAAGAAGAGAGATCGCAAGAGAAATTAGAGAAAGAAGAGAAAGAAAGAAGGAGAAGGAAAAATCAGAAGAAAACACTGTAGCACATCACTTTGAAGACATCTGATTTTGTAATCAGACGTCCATTTTTTTCATAAGCTCTCCATTGTTTTATTTACAATTATTTTTATGCTTCATATACTCATGTTTTATATTGTTAATTAGATTTTGAGTAGTATTATGTGTTCAATTTGCATTTATTATTAAGATTAGTGCATGAATTCCATTTGCTCCCTACGTTCGACCTCAGACTTTAAAATTCGAGTAATAAAATTATATTTATTTTGAACACTTTTTCAGCTGTACTACAACGCAATATTATTAAATATCGATCCAGCGTCATAAACAGAAGGCAATCCCGCTGCCTATGGTATGTAGCAGTGGGCGAGGAAGCCGAGGGAGAGGACATCATCGGAGCTGGTCGGAGGAATCCAAAGGGAGAGGTTTTTGGCAAACAAGTGCAGCAAAACTAAGCTAGTTTGAAGCAGTTGTGCACGACCTAGCTTTATAAAGCCTTAGGGTGAGCTCTAGAATAGCAAACAAGCTTCATTAGCTTGCTTAGGATTCAAGAATAACCCCACTAATTTCGTGAGTTCACATGGCCATTGATGAGGACTTCGTCATAAACCCTAAACTAGCACCATCTAACCTAGATTTGCGAGAAAAATCTCCTACATAACTTATAGAAAGGCTTGACTCAGAGAATTCTGAGTTTGTGAAGAAAACAGGAGCTAAGGGGTAAAAATGCAATTTCACTAACACAATCCGTAAACAGGGTAACTCAGGGTCCAAACATAGGTCAAACTACCCTAATAAGAAGGAAAGTGGGATGATTTGATCTAACAAGGGCTACAGCAACTCCAAGGAATTAAATGACATCCTGTAACCCTAAAACAAACCCACTTCAATTCACGAGGTTCGAAGCAAAGTAAAAATCGACTAAACCCTCTAAAATTCATAGAAAAATAATCTCTAGGGTTTAGAACCTTCAATTTAGCCTTGGAAACCCATTTTGACCTACATTGAGAACCATGCCCAATTAATGATTTAATTTGGGTTTTTATGTAAATTGATCGGTCAAACAAGGTCTGATCTAGAAATAAAATTCACCATTAGAATCCTTAGGTCCTATTTAGTCATGTATAAAAACTCGAGCCTAAGAAGAGACCTTCTTGACCGACTTTGCATTTTGGTCCTCATCTATTACTTTTTGACCCTCAACTTTTGAAACCCTCGCATTTTGTCCCCTAAGTCTTCATCGTTATTTGCATTTAGGTCCTCCCTGCAAAACCCTGAGCAGCGCCATGCTCCGGCGACTTTGCGCGGAGCCAAGGTAAGGGAGGACCTCTGCCCTTTCAACAGGGTGTTCCCTGCGACGTCTGCTATCGCAGGGACACCTCCATGGTCTCTGCAGTAGCCCATACCTTCCGTGCGAATGCGCGGAAGGTATGGGTCCCTACTCCGGCCGTCCTCCGGCGAGGGAGGCACGTCGCCTCCCTCCGCCCACCTCTCCCCTTTCACCTCTATAAAAGCCGCCTCCGCCTGCAGAAGAGGGAAGCTCTGTCCTGATGGAGAAACACCCTCTTTTTCCCTCTCTTCCCACTCCGACAGAAGCCCACCAGCTCCGGCGGTTCTTCCTCCTCCTCCTCGTCGCTCTGCCACAATACCAGCAGTAGAGCTACCTTCGCCTACTCTTCCCGCATCGTGCCGTACCCAGCGCTCGCCCTCCCGCTCTCTCCTCGCCGCCGCCCTCTCCCTCTGGGCATTTTCTTCTCCGGCGACAGTCGATACGACTGCCGCCCTACTCCGGCCCCTTTCGTCCCTATAACTAGGTCAGAACTACTCCCCACCTCCCCCTCTTTCTTTTCCTCACTGTTTTTCATTCAATTAAACCCTCGACCACTCCTGTCCACCGTCACCCTCTTCGTCTCCAGCCACCCTCCGGCGAGACGCCTCCATCGCTCCACAGCCCCACACGCCTCGCCGACCCTCATAGAACCTCCGCCTCATCACACTGAGCAACCTCCGCCCACCCATTACTGCTCCACGTCCCCACCACACTCCCCCGAACAGACCCATTTTTCCGGTCGTTGTCCGACCAAGCCCTGCCGCCAGACGCCGCCCCATGACCTGTTGCACCCCGCACCACCTTCGCCATGCCACGGCGAAGGTCCCCCGCTAGTTTGATTAGGCCGAAGGGCCGTGTTTCTGTCTAACAGGGTCACCACTCCAGCCGCCATTAACGACGACTGAAGCAGCTTCGAGGTGAGTTCCAGGCCCTGCAGCCCCAGGTTCCCAAGTGCTGCAGGTTGGGGCGAAGTCTGCAAAGACTTCTACCTCATCAGTTGGCACCGACATCGGCTGCAGCTGATCAGAGGGCGAGGTAGAATCGTCCTGCGGGCGCGCGGGAAGATAGCACAGAAGATAGTCCCACATCGTGGGATTTCGAAATGCCGCCCGCGCATAAATTGGAAAAGTGCCATAGCCACTTCACCTCATGACCACAGGGTGAGGTCCCTCTCACCCGCTTCACCCGACCTCGTCCGCGACCACCCCCCGTGGACCTAGCCCGACCCGTATACCCGACCTACACTCCTCGCCCACCACCGCACACCAGTGGGCCTAGTCCCAGGCGCAAATCCGTACCCGAATACCCGGCTCTGGGAGAGCGATCCTTTGAGCGAAATCTGAGAAAGAGAGAGACGCGGGGGAGGGTAGGGTTAGGTTTTGCTCTAACCAAGCTATGTGAGTGTGCAGGCAAAGAAGAAGAAGAGGAGAAAGAAGACCGCAGAAGAGGAAGGAGAAGAAAAAGAAGGAAGAAGCAGCCAGGGCTGCTCGAAGCAAAGCAGAAGAAGAGGAAGGAGAAGAAAAAGAAGGAAGCAGAAGAAGGAGCACCGAGGAAGCACTGTAGCAGGTGCTACTTAAGTCGTCTAATTGAGAAATCAGACGACGCTTTGAAGAAAAAGAAAAGAAGAAGGGAAGAAGAATAGGTGCCGCAGCTGAAAGCAAAAAGAAAAAAGAGAAGAGAAAGAAGAAGACGATCAAGCAAAGAAAGAAGAGAAGAGAAAGAAGAAGACAAGGCAAAAGAGAAAGAAGAGAAGAAGAAAAAGCCAAGAGACCAATCTACCTCTCTCTCTCTTATTTTTGTAATAGAAACATTGTACTTCTAGAATCATAGTGTGCTCTCTGAGTTCGACCTCGGGAATCTTGTTCCAAGTAAAAAAAATTATATTAAACTGGTAACTGTTTTGACATATACTACAACGAATATAAAGACAGAAGACACGTGACCAGCCATTCAATTGCGATTTACGAGTTAAGAACAATCACAATGGATTCGTCATGGTGTGAACATCAATCCCACCAAATTTGGTGGGATTTGATGAAGATTCAAGTGGGATTTGGCTTGGTCAAAGCCTGCCTGGAGGTCGATTGACCACCATTGGCGGTAGGGACCTACTTGCGAAGAAGATGAAAAACCTAGAGGGCTCTTTGCAAGGATTTCGAAAGCTAGAGAGTGTATGAGAGAGAGAGTCAAACTGGACCAAAATGCAAATTAGATTTAAGATGATCTCTAATTGGGCCTAAATTTTGGTACAAACCTAATTTGGACCCAAGAAATTTGTTGGAGAAGTCGAATTTGAGTTTTTACCATGTTTAACTGGGTAAATTACATAGAAACCCAAATTAGGGTAACTTTCCATCTAAGACTATTCTAGGTCAAAATTAGTTCAGATGGTCGAACTAAGGTTACCAAACCTTATGGAATATTTTTCTATAAATTTTAGAAGGTTTAGATGAATTTTATCCTAACCATAACCTCAGTTATTTAAGGGGGTCTAAAATTAGGGTTTCAGGTGCTGTATCGATTCTCGAAGTGCGCGAAATCCTGTTTCTTTTTGTGTGGACCCTCTTATTAGACTTTAATGCTTATTAGACCTTAGATTAACCCCTGAAAAATTTCGTGATTACTCTGCATTTATGATATGCTGTTAAAACTGTCGTATTAACCATAATTTAATGCACTCTTCTCAGAATGGATATTCAGTGAATTACGACTCCCCAGTTGTTATGTAGGAGCTTTTGCCATTTGATTCTGATTAATTAAAGATAGTTATGGCAAATGATGGTGTTATCATCAATAACCTTTTGTTAAGGCTCAACAGAAGACCACATACAAGAATCTTCAAATGAACATGGTCATAGAAGGTGTTGTGCCCGGCATCGGGTATGTCTCTATAAAACCTGAGCTATACACTATCCATGAGCCTAATGACTGGCTTGTGGCCAATGTATATATTTGTACTAGCAAATCATTCTTTTTTCTTATTAGTGGGACTAAGAAGATAGGGAACGACGATGCAATTAAGATGCAAGGATTTAGACGTGTGGTCTTAAGATTCTCCTTAGGGCAAGTCTAGACATTGTATAAGGTGTTGTACAATATAACCATGAAAAAGAATATTATTTCTAGTTTACTTTTAGTTAGAGAGTATTTGGAATTGAACTTTAAATGTAATAAATTGTTATTTTGAGACATGGGATTTTTTATGGAAAGGGTTGTTCGGTATATTTGATTACTTATTTAAAATTAGACATGAAATTGTTTATGATATTTCTTTTGAGAATGCACTAAATAATGTATTGGGTCATTAATTCTATTCCTTGTATTGGTAATAATATTGAATCTTGTGATTCGTGGCATGGTATATTGGGTCATGTAAGTTAGAATTCTTTAAGAAAAATGATGAAATTGAATATGATTCCAAAGCACACCATAGATAAAACTAAGAAATATGAGCAGGTTAAGCAAACTAGGAAACCTTTCTATTCTATTTCAAGGGATAGTGAGGTTTTAGAACCTGTGTACATAGATATTTGTGAGTTTAATGGTGTATTGATTAGGGACAATGAAAAATATTTTACCACCTTTATAGATGACAGTAGTAGATACTATTACGTGTATTTACTTAAGTTTAAGGTGAGGCATAAATTAAATTTCTTATCTTTAAGAAAGGACTTGAAACATAAATTAGGAAAACTCTTAAGAAACTGAGGTGGATAGAGGAGGGAAATATACGACCAACTTATTTTATGAATAGTGTCAAACTTTTGGTGTAGTTCATGAAATAACAACCCATATTCCCTATAATCAAGCAGGATAGCAGGGCGAAAGAATAAGACCTTAACTGATATGATCAACGCTCTTCTTCAAAGCTCAGGATTATCTACCTACATGGGGGAAGCTTTGCAATGGTAACACCATCATCCTCTGTATCTAACTCAATTTGACTAAATTCCAAAGCAAATTTCACCTAATTGACACATTAAAGGGTATAACTCAATCATGGCTAAATCAATAGATATTACTCTAAATTGGGTTAATTCTATTATTTTAACAAACAAATATAAATGTAAAATAACTAAGCGGTGAACCTACGATTAATTAAAGGTCAAATAAGCTTAAATTTTCAAGAAATGGGTTGATATTAAGTAATTTAAGATTTTCATTTGAATGTTAATTCTTAATTAAAACCCCCATTTTAGCTTCACTTTAATTAAAACAGTTCTGATGGAAATAAATGTAATCTAAATTTTCTAAAAATCATTTGAAAATATTCTATAAGGTTTAAAACAATCAATTTAACAAAAGGAAAATGTCGGACGTGCTCCGGCCGGAGTCTTCTTCCTCGTGTCTGACCGACCAACGTCGGACACGCTTCGCCCCCTTTCATCCACTTCAAGGTAGGTCATCCTCTTCCTTATGTTCTATAGTATAGTTTATCCCTTTAGAATGTAGGATTTAGCTCCTCCGACCTCCACCTTCCCTGTCATCTTCCTCCATGTCGACACCAACTCCAGCAACATTCTCCACCTCACTCCGCTCACCGCCCCCCATCGTCATCCACCCCACGATCTTCACCACTTTCCCATGAGAAAAACCATCTAATATTTTGAGAGGTTCCTTGCTCACAAGCCTCCGTTGGACTCCACTACTCACTGCCACCTTCCTCGACTTCAGTCGTCCTCCTCTGACCTCATTATCTTAAATCAACATCACCTTCACCTTCACCAACCTTCGATGAAGCTCCTCGACCTTTTGGGTGTAATTTTCAATGCCTCCATCGCCAAGACCCCCTCCTCAACCTTTGACATCGATAGACGACCGCTGTCCATTCCCTCGACCTCAAGCTTCCTTAGAAGCTTCGTGAGGGTGCAGAGAACCCATTGCAACCTTCGATGAGGATTTTTGTGCACCAAGGAGCTCCATCGACCACTGTTGGATCCGCAACTCTCCTCCACCATCTCTGCCTTCTCCTCCCCTCTAAACATAAAATCAACGCCACCATCAGATCGGGGATGCTTCGGCGACGATACTCTACTGCACGTCGGCAATGTCCCACGGCCAGAGCTCGATTCTGGTGAGCTCCGCCACGCCTGCAGTGTGGCCTTTTAAAGAAGAAGAAGCCTTTAGTTGCTAGCAGGGACTAGATTGAAGAAAAAAGAAAATTTTAAGGACCTAATTGCAAGGCTGTAGGGACCCAATCGAAACTGAGTTAAGGATTGATTTGCAATATTTTCAAATTTGATTTACGCTTTGGTTCTGAATAGGTTCTTATTGCAAATTCTCATTCAAACAATCTCGATAACTGATTATTTGGTGCTTAACCACATTCACATTTACTTATTTTATTTTGTTAAGAATTAGAAATTTATTTATTACCTAAGCTAGATATCTTATTATTATGTAGAATAAAATGAGAACTTAAACTTGGTTGATTCTTGAAAAGGTCCAATTTTACTATAAGCTCATCAAATCCGATTGTAATCAATTAAATAGTGATTTACGCTGATCTAGTTCCTCATATGTATAAGGAAAGTAATTCATTTGAGATTTGGAGAAATAGAAAACCCAGCCTAAAGTATCTCATGATATAGGGTTGTCATGTTAAGGTAATAGTCCAGAACACTAGAGAAAGAACTTTTTTTTTAAGATTGATGTCAAAATCACCTTGCATGACGATATAAGCAACAATTAAATAAAAAAAACTACAACAATGGATGGGACTATTCCATGAGATAAACTAAAGTTCCATGATCAAAATGAAATAGCCATAGAAATAGGAACCCAAAGAAAACCCAAAATCTCTTAATCTCCTTTCTTTTGGAATGAGCATCAATCCCTCTATGAGCCTCGTATGCCCACCTGTTGGTTGGAGCAAGATTGTTTGGCAATTCCTGCAAACAACAACAATTTGGGAATGGCTAAAGGTAGTAGTGATACATGGTTTTCTTGGTTATTTTGAAAATAACTATATCTATAGATTTCTAGTTATAAAATTTGACATTTTAGGAATAAGTAGCAACACTACTGTGAAGTTTCATGATGCTACATTTTTTTTAAATGTCTTTCCTATGAAGACTGAATTACCTCAAAATATGACTTCAGATAGACTAGCCACCACATCTAGTTCCATTCCCAAACAAGTGGAAAGGATGTTTATTGTAGAGGCTAGCTCTTCCCATTCTGAACCTAATGAAGGAGAGGAGTTTGAATCTAGAAAGAGTAAATGACCAAGAATTACTAAGGATTTGAGAAGTGACTTTGTTGCTTACAAAATCAAGGGCAATCCCCCCACTTATCGAGATGTCATGGCTTCTTCTAAAGCTAAGCATTGAAAAGATGCCATTAAGATTGAGATAAACTCAATTATCTCCAATAGGATAAGGGAGTTGATCAATCTACCTCTAAGATGTTTTACTATTGGGTGCAAATGGGTATTTAAGAAAAAAACCCAAGCCTAACGAATCCATTGAAAACTACAAAATTAGACTTGTTACCAAGGAGCCTAACCAAAAAGAATGTATTGACTATTTTGATACTTATTTCCAATAGCTAGACTACTATCTAAATGCTTATAGCATTAACCTTCATTTATGATCTCATTATCCATCAAATGGATGTGAAGACCACCTTTCTCCGTGACGATCTTGAGGAGAAGATCTACATGGATCGACTAAAGGGATTTGCAACTCTTAGGATTGAGAAGAAGGTTTGCAAGCTGATTAAATCTCCTTATGAATTGAAACAAGCACCTAAACAATAACATGACAAGTTCAATAAGACTATCCAGTCTTTTGGCTTTATGGTTCATGAATCCAACAAGTGTGTTTTCTCTAAGGTTAAAAGAGATATGAGTATTGTCCTATACCTCTATGTAGATGACATACTACTATTTGGTTTAAACATAAGAACAGTGAATAAAATGAAGTCATTTTTGAGTAGTGGGTTTGAGATGAAAGATATGGGTGTATCCAATGTGATCTTAGGTCTTAAGGTGATTTGCTCAATTGAGGGAATAACTATTTTTCAATCCAATTATGTTGAGAAGATCCTCAAGAAATTTCACTATAAAAATTGCAAGGTTGTGAGCACTCTTTTTGATTCATCAAAAACTCTCTATAAGAACAAGAGTGAAACACATATTTCCCAACTTAGATATTTACATATTATAGAAAGCTTAATGTATATATCTAGCTAATTACACTGGACCAGATATGTCCTCGATGGCACAGTTAAGTAGATGCATTAACTATCCTGACTATACTCATTGAAAGGCCTTTGACCAGGTATTAAAGTACCTTAGTAGTTTTCTCAAATTGCATTACAAGAGATATCCTTCAATCCCAGAAGTATATAGTGAAGCAAGTTGGAATCGTCAATTGGAGGACTCCAGAAGCAATGGTGTTACAGGGTATGTTTTAACCCTTGTAGGCGATACAATCTCCTAGAAGTCTGCTAAATAGACCATTTTAACTCAATCTACATTTGTAGCCGAGCTATGTGCTTTAGACCCCACTCAAATTGAGGTTGAATGGGTAAGAAGACTTTTATCCAAAACCTCCATGGTAAGTAAGCCAATTCCTACAGTATCTTTATATTTTGATAACATGACCACAATAGCAAAGAGTAAGAGTTCAACGTTTAATTAAAAACAAAGGGACATATCTAGGCTAGACTTAACTCTATAAGAGATTTATTGTCTCAAGGAGTGATCAATGTGGACTTTATTGTACCCAAGGATAACATGACAGATTCATTTACCAAAGAACTTGATAGAAATTTGTTGGGTTGAAAATCATCGTATTTAGGAAAATATCGTATTATAGTATAGCGATGAAAATCGAATTCACAACAATTAAATTTATAAGTGCTCAGAAAACAATCGTGAGTTTTGAGGTCATTTGCAGGGAGCAAATATGGAATTCAAAACACTAGTCACAATTATAAATAATGAGCACAATGTCTAAGCACAAGAATAATATGCAATGCATTTACTCTAAAATATATTCAACAATAGTAAATGTATCCCAAAAGTAAATGGGATAAAAAGAATAATAAAATCCTAAAAATGGTGATTTGAATCACAGTTAATTCTTTCAATCAAGCACATATCCCAATGTTAATCTCAAGTTAATCACAGCCAAATTTCTCTACAATGGTCTTAAACCACTTACTGACAAACATCCACGTCAGATAACATCTCAATAAGTCCACAGTGCCTTTCAATCAAACGTTAGACCCTAAGTTTAGACGCCTTAAACACCCAAGTCTCAGCACAACCACGAGAACAAGAAACCAGCCTCTCAAAACGCCTAAGTGTTGGCCGTGTGTGCTCGAATCTCGAGTCCAACAATGCAAAAATCCCCCTCCACCTCCTTATATTTCTCTCCTCTCTCTTTCTTTCCTAATCGGGTTAGGTAAATGGATCTAAGAACAGGCCTACCGGCGTGCATGGCAGGCAAGAAGTGAATAGTATAGGTAAGAGGGATCTCACCCCGTGATCAGAGGCAAGCAGCTAAGGCAGTAAAACCCTTATTAATCAATTTCAAAATCAAATTCTAATGATGTGGCACAATTAGAGCTACTCTTCTTCGCGTGCGTTTAGTGGATGAAGCTTGCTTCAATTGCTACTGCAGCTACGTTGCTTCCTTTAATTGAGAGCCTGGAGCACTTTTCAGACATAACCCACAGCTCTTGGTAGTGGCATTGAGGTTGAAGGTGGCTGGAACACAGTGGTCGATGACGGCAAAGAATGGTTGTCTGGTGAAGACCTAGACACATGAATATGGGCTTAATGCCCCAATTAGAACTCTTATAAGGTTCATCAGAATATGGCGAGTGTGGTGGCGATGGTTTTGTTGAGTTTAGTGGACTAGGGTGCTTGGACGGTGGTGGCGACGACGTCCTTTGATGAGTTTGTCCGGCCCAAGTTTTCAGGGGTCTAAGCTCTCAATAAGTTGAGGGCTTCTGACTTCTGAAGCTCGAGGAAGGTTTCAGTGGTGGTCAGATGTGGGTTGCGTGCATGTAGTGGTAAGACGAAGCTCGCCGGAGCTTCACCGATAGTGGAGAAGAAGAGGGAGGAGAGCGGTGAGCGAGGGGTCAAACCTAAGTTCTAAGGGCCTAATTCTAGACTAGAGAAGGAGTGGGAGAGGTAGGACCTAGCTATTGGACGAAAGGGATAGGGAGCCGTGCCAGCATGACTTGCTGGACGTAAGGAAGGTGAATACCTCCGGTGAGGGATTTGGCGAGGACGAGAGGGGTAGGTGGCTCCTGCTGTGGCTGGCGAGGAGCGAAGGAGCGTGAGGGAGAAGTTGGGCCGCTCGATTTGGCTGTTGAGTGGCCGAAGGAAGGGGTTTGAGGAGGCTCGCCAAAGTCACGGTGGAGGTGACCGAAGAGGAGGAAGAAGAGGTTGTTTTGGCCTGTAACCGGACTCAAGAGGAAGCTAGGATGTGCACGAGCTTATATAGAGCTCGAACGTGCTCTATCTTTAGAGGAATTGAGCCGTGGGAATAGGATTTCAAGAAGAAGAGGAATTGGAGATTTTTGAGCTCCCCAAAGCTTTCCTCTTTGAGTTGGGATCTGGAATCATGCTCATTAGGTTTCTCGTGATCTAATCACCAAATCCCTCTAATTTTGGAGGGATTTGGTGAAGATTTTATGAGGATTAATTCTTCCTAGTCAAAGTCGACTGTTATGGGTTGACTCAACAATGGCAGCAGGGGCATATATGTGAAGGTAACAAGAAAGTTAAGGGCTTGTTTGAAATAAACTTGAAACCTAGAGGTCTAAATGTGAATGATAGAGATTTTAATGACTAAAATGCAAATTAGGTCAAAATGAACTTTGATTAAGCTCAAATTTTGGTGTTAGCCTAATTTTTTCTAAAGAAATCTAATTGTAAACTTGCATTTGAGTTTTGACCACGTTTGACTGGATAAATTACACATAAGCCTAAATCAATGTACATTTCCATCCGAATCTCTATTCTATGTCAAAATGGATTTAGATGGTCAAAACAAAAGTATCAAACCTCTTAAAATATTTTTCTATGAATTTTAGAGATTTTAAATTAATTTTATCCTAACCATAACCTTTCCAATTTAAGTGGAGCTAATAATTAGGATTTTTAGTCTTGTTTTTGTCCTTGAACTGCGTGAAACCCCATTTCTGTAAGTGTGAGCACACTTTTTAGTCCTTTATTCTCAATTGACCTTTAATTAGCCCCTGAATAATCCCGTGGTTAATCTGCATTCATGATATGTTGTTAAAATAACAGAATTAATCATATTTTATTATCCTCTTCTCAAATCATATTAGAGTGAAATTACTATCCTCAGGCGATCATTTAGGAGTATTTATCTCTTAATTCCAACTAAAGTAAGTTAGTTATGATGAATGATGGCGTTACCATCAATCTTTAGTCCTTAAATCAAGGATTGGAATGAGCTTGAGACCAATTTGGAGTTCGCACACAGTGACAATCCAACCTAACTGACTGAAGATGAGACAAATGTGGTAATAACAAGTTGCACGGAGAACTAGTTGATATTGATTGTTGGACTTTTTACATCTTAGTCCAATCTATGGAAGCCTGAGTACCTTAAGTTGCATGCCGAAGGGAAGAACAAAGGGATGTTATTAGTGCATCCTTGTAAAATGCATGGCACCTATGTGAGTATTATTGTGAGCCACAGTTAAAGGGATAAGGCCTTTCTCGAATACACTCATGAAACAAAATAGGGTGCATGGTCATTAAGAAGATCAACCCTAAATATTATCACCAAGAACATCACTTTGTCATCACCACTATATACCCTATATAAAAATTGTAAAGTTCAAGATTAATTTCACTTTATTCCTATGATGGTGAAAGTGAATGACTACGATATAGATTTAAACCAAATGGTACCTTTATTGAAATCAAAGTGTGGCATCTGAGAAATTATTTCTCTTCACGTTGAGTTTCAACCATCGAATTTGCAGAGGAATGTTGACTCTAGGAGGTTTTATGCATCAATTGAGATGTATATATAGGGTGATGGCATGAGGAATTCGTATTAAAATAGAAGAGAATTAAGTAGGGACTTTGGTACCACAGTGGAACTGGGAAACAACCAAGTAGGATATATAAGGACTTTAATTCTCATGGCTTATGTAGCAAAGGGATAAAGGAGAGGCCAAAGACCACACAAGCACGACGTGCCCCACCTTTCCCAGACCTAGCGCCAACTCCAGCTCGTGTTAAGAATCAAGTTGGAACTTGGATATTTTGGCTACTAAAATCTCTTTGATTTTTTAGCTTAATTTAATCGTTTTAGTTGATTATTTTGAGATGGATACTCTAATGCTAGGTCTTCTCAAGTCATAATGTTTCACCCATGATCCTTCGTTTTCTGCACATGTCGCATGGGGTTTTTAAGTCACACAAGGGTTTATGCATGTGACCACTTCTTTTGTGTGTTGTTGACTCTCTC
Organism: Thalassia testudinum; assembly: GCA_037157565.1. NCBI lineage: Eukaryota > Viridiplantae > Streptophyta > Magnoliopsida > Alismatales > Hydrocharitaceae > Thalassia > Thalassia testudinum. The sequence continues at coordinate 9,121,009 of JAZHRO010000059.1, read as the reverse complement.
TCTCTCAATCTCTGTCTCTCTCTCTCTCCTACATTCTCCTCAAGTGGTTTTTCGAGGATAACCATGATCGAAGTATGCTGATCGTAGTGGTGTGGTCACTGTATCTCAAGAGTGAATTGCTTAGACCCATCACACTAATACTATGCAGGCAAATCTTCTCTAAAGGAAGTCCATATATGGGTGCTTTAATTGTATCGTATTCTAATCTCATCTTTGTTCTCGTGTATTATGTGCTTATGCATATGATTTCTTTGATTCTTATTTCTGGATCTTGCCTTTTACAATTTTTTTTAATCGATTACAGACATGCTCCTATCATGGTTCTACGTATACCTGTTGAATATGTATGATGTAATATGCCTAATGCTGTTTATCATGATTTTTCTGTGTTTTTTGTCATGAAAATGATTAACTATCAGTAAATCACATTTATGGTAGTGGTCATGCATGTTTTTCTTCCAACATTCCCATCAGCATGCATGGGTAGAGTTTGTTGTAAATTCCATCAACGAATTCCAATAGCTTATCAAATTTCAATTTCCAGGAACAAACATCCGTAATTGTGATTGAAATTTGCCACAGCACTTACGGATTCACCAGTGAAGACTTTTGTTGCAATCATCTTCATGTAAAAGCTTGAATCTTTTTTTTGCAAAGAAGCACAGAGTGAAGGGTTGCATGACTGGAGTGGATTCTGCATACCTCATTTATCCATTAATTATCATGGGATTGACGATGGAAGTAAATCTTAATCGCTCTTCACTCCCACAAATAATTAGAACCTGATATACATATCATCAGAAGTTTAATAAATGACTTTTAGGTTTGCAACTGACTATGATAAACATGTTATGAACCGAGATCAAAATCTTCTCCATGTATTTAAGACCGAAAGAAAAGAAGAAAAATCGTAAAACGACAAGAAATGAGCCTTGAACCAAATTAGATGTTGATACCTAGTAGGATATTTAATGGCAAGCAACTGTTAGAGAGACTCCTGATAAAATCCAAGAGGTTGTGGGATTAAGAAGGGTAACCTTGTGATTTACATGGTGAAAGTTAACTAGGCACTTCCTCTAGCCATCCTCCAGGTTACGTGAGAGTCATTCAATGATAAAAAGGAATTAAAATAACTCACTGGCATTTAGAGGTCATGAAATCATATCCTATGACCACTATACGTACCTTTCTCAAAATAAATAAATAAATCATCAATCATTCGTCATACAGGTGACCGAGTCTGCTTTCATGAATCGACATGCATAATCGTTCACATGGCCAACAAATAATGGATCATGTACATTGATATTGTTGGGCACGCGCATCAAATCTTAACTAAGACAAATTGGAGCACATCTATGTGGCAAGATTTGGAGTCATGAGATCACTTTTCACTTTGGAGTACCTCTCATCCCAAACGAAATGCGCAACAAATCTTAACTAAGACAAATTGTAGCACATCTATGTGGCAAGATTTGGAGTCAAGAGATCACTTTGGAGTACCTCTCATCTCAAACGAAACCAAAACGCAGCCAACCTGCTGAAGGGCCCCCATGCAACAAGAGCTGGCGCCCTTTCTCCACTCCTTTTTGTGCTCCTGATTTATGTTACTTTCTACTAGCTCGTATTTGCAGATCACAGTCTACATGGTTGAACTACATTCTTTTTCCTCTTTTGAGAGGGTTTGGTGGAACTGCAGTACCATAGATTGCACCACGAGCTCGTGGATCGAAGGGCTTATATTATTATTATTATTATTATTATTATTATTATTCTGTGAGTGTTATTGGACGGTGGGATTTGGGTCCCAGGCAAAGAGAGGCAGAGAGATAGAGAAAGCCCGAAAACTACGGGGGACTGTCTGCATGGTATGGCCACATGATGGAGTCGTGGTTAGCGTTAGGGTTAGGGTTTCGTTGGCGTGTAGTGGGGGAGGCAAAGGGGAAGGAAGAGCGGGTGGCCGCAGGGTGGTCCCACCGGACGGGACAGGGATGAATGGTTGTTTTGGGGGGGGTGGTGTTGTGGGGTGTGGGCGGCGGTGGGGGTGGTGTGGTGGAGCTTGGGAAAGCATGCTCCGCCGGGTTTCGTGGTGGTGGACGGCGTGGGGCTCTTGACTGCCTCACGTACCGAGGAAAGTGATTGCGTTTGGGTTTTGGGGTGTAGAGGAGAGGGATATTGACTCATACATGTGTGCGTGTGTGTGTGTGTGAAAGTAGAGTGGGGGGCTTGGGGAGGCTCACCATTAACCTTTGTGGGTTGATTTTTCTTTTCTTATCTTATTATTTGCTTGAGGGTTGAAACGAGTGCAAAATTGTATGTCTCGTTTGGGAGTTTATGGTTGTTAATTAGTCTTAACTAGGAAGATGTTAGCGTGCCCTTAATTTGATTTTTTTTTTATGGATGTTGGGGGATAATTTATTAGTCATCCTCTCTATCGCTCTCCCACTCAAAAGATGCGCAGGAAGATTAGGAATATAAGGTTGTAAAGTGCAAAATGAACAAACCCGAACCTAAGTTTTTATTACCAAAATTAGGAGCCTTCACTATTTGATCATATATATCCTACCGGGCGAAGAGAGGAACTTAGAAGTAGTTTTTATATTTGTTTAGGGAAAGGTAACGTTTACAATTGAGTAACCTATACAAGCTAAAATGAGGATAACCACCTGCTAAGTCGTAGACCAAAGGTGATTTATAGTCTTGTTAGCACTCAAAAAATGTACAGTTGGAAAAAATACAAACGCCAAACGGATACACTTGTCTTACGTAGATGTGCAACCCATCCCAAACTAATAGTTGGTATCTTGTTTGTCTTGGGTTTATAATTAGCATGCACTGGGAGATCCATCACGTAGTTTATTTGATTTTTGTGAGTGTAATTGCCTTCTCTTCGTTTTTTTTCCCATGATAGAATTTCCTCTTAGAATCCTAATGAGAACTCTTTCTTCCACACCTGCTAACTCTGGGACAAAGGAGTGGAACCTTACGAGCGTAGACCAAGGGTACAGCATCAATGTATAATAATTTAACATTGATACTATAGTCTGCCATTAATATTATTCACAAGTGCAACAATAATAACGCTACATATATATTTACGTCAGTGTCATGTATCATTAGTGCTACAGCACTTGCACACAATGTGTGCTGACGTCATTATTAATGATCAGCGCCGATGGAAAAGTGGGACATGCATATCCACGTATATGTGCGAGGGAGTTTTCTCCTTTTTCCCTTTGTTTAATATGCGACTCTACAGTGCAACAGTTGAAGTAAACGTGACAAAACTTTTTGAGAAATAAGTAACAAGAGAGTTTAGAGATAGGTTATAAGCACATAGAGAAAAGTTTTATAAGCACATCATAGTTTTGATATATCCCCTTCTATACTTTTTCTTTCGTGATCGTTCTTCTCATTAATCAATTAACTCCCACAATCCAAATCCTTTTGAATTGTTTTGTTATCTCTCTAAACTATTTAGTGAAAGTGACAACCTCTTTCCTCGTCTATAGATATAGCTGGGGGTAGATATTCTTTCCAATCGAAATCTATAAAAATATTCATTTCATATGCACTCTAATGCCCTTGGCACAAAGATATAAGCATTTTGTTTATGATCAGTCAATGCCTATACCCAGTGCCTCGCTAGGTTTCTTTCTCTCTAAAAGTTACTTCGATGGCTATATGGCCCATGCCTTAACAACTTTGTACCATTATATATACTCCGTGGCTCTCCCAAAGACAACCTGATAAGACTTTGAAAATATATTGTTTAACTTAGAGCCGAACTTTACCAAAATGCTCAGTTATGAGGGGAGAGACCACACGCCATATGCATTATTTTTTAGATAATAGTCAAGGCGTTCGCAGATTAAATATACTCATGATCCTCTAACATTGTCCTGATCCCAACATCAAGATAGGAATTTCGGTACTGTTTCTTATTTTACCACCAAGTCGGAGGCTGAAGCTCTTAAATAATGATAAGAAGACATATAAAAATCACCGAAATGATTTGCAAGCAGCATAGAAATTGACAGAGAGAATTGGACAGAGGTGTATAGAAAAATGACTGACACGAGATAGATTGATAGAAGACTATAGCAGAATTCTTAAGATGCTCCAATTAGGGAAATAATTAAGTAGAAGAAACGCTCGTCATAAAGCAAACAAACCTGGATTTTTTTTTTGGGATCGAAGTGCAAGAAAGAATTCTAATAATATAGCAGTCTTCTTTCAATGGAAATTTCGTGGATTAATGTGGAGGGTGAATTTTTTATATTTGGACTAATAAAAGAATAACGTCGTAAATTTGGATTAACCTTCCAATTTTGCAGGCGACAGATATACCATTTAATTGAGTGGCGGCAAGACCGTAAGAGTAGCTTGTGTTAAATTTAGTGTCCCTGTGGAATCTTGCTAGTTTCATCATCCATGATATTATATCTGTCCGTGATTTTAAAAGTTTCAGTATGTCCCTGAAATTTACATGAACATGTTAAACTTAGTCATGATTATGTTAGAGCGATGGTAACTTGTTTGTGCCTTGAAAATTTGTGCAAGCTTACCAAGTCCATTCCCTATCCAAATACACAAGTTGCCTGTAGAATCCCATGATTCCCATTTGTGGCTACGTGTGTTAATGTGAGTTTCATTTATAGAATAATAAGGACGTACGTGTTATCAATTCTAATTGAAGAACCAGATTTTCTCACTCCTTCCTTAAATTTCCACTCTCTCCATCCAGCTTCTTGACAGGCTTATCTTTGTCATTCTAATTATTGAACTTATGATTAGCTTTCCATTTTTTTTTTCCCCATCTCTCGATCTTTAATTCATCATTCTCCTTGACACAAAACTCAACCCACAAAAGGAATAGGGTTATTCATAAAATTGAACAAACTAATTAAGCTTAAAACGGATCAGGATACAACACAAAAGATCTCAATCCAACAGCAAAAACACTTTGGATATCTACGTCAGCCGAAAATTTAGGGTTCACTCCCCACGACCTGCATGTCAAACACCTCTCTCTCTCTAATTAACTAACCCTAACCCTACACCCTAAACCCAGGTTGGCACCCACAATATTATATATGTCACTTCTATGTTCAGCTCTCACATCTAAGCCCCCTCCTCCAGCATCCCCATTCACACCAACTTGCATTATTATATCACCACCATCACCTTCTTGGAGACAATACCCACCTCCTCCTCCTCCTCCCTCGGTCTCTCTCTCTCTCTCTTCTTTCTTTTATCCTCACTCCACCACCTCCCTCTCTTCCTAACACCTCGCGTTCTCTGCACTCGACCTCGTTTTCTATTCCATCCTTCTCTCCCCCTTCCCTCCACCACCGCCCTTTCCAGTTCGCAGCACCACCTCCTCCCCATCTTATTTTTATTTTCTCCACACCCCCTTTCCCTTTAATTATCAAACGCCACCATTTTTATATCCCACCCGATCCCTTCCCCCACCTTCCACTCAAATTTTTAATTTTCCCATCTTTAAAAAATCGAAAACCAAAAAAAAAAAGGAGAAAAAAACTCCCACCTCCTGTTTGTTTGTTTGTTTTTTTTTTTTTTTCTCCCCATATATTCCTCTTATTTTGATGTGCATATGGCGGGGTTGGATCTGAGCACCGCCTCCCGCTACGTCCACCTGCACCACCCCGACCTCCACCTCCAGCCCAACTCCAGCGACGCAGGCAACGCCGGCAACTCCACCACCAACTACCCCGGAGGTGAGGGCACCGAGGAGCCCACCCAGCAGGGCGGCGGCGGCGGCGGCGGAGGCAGCGGCAACGGGGATCTGGTCACCCGCCGCCCCCGCGGCCGCCCCCCGGGCTCCAAGAACAAGCCCAAGCCACCGGTGATCATAACCCGCGAGAGCGCGAACACCCTCAGGGCCCACATCCTCGAGATCGCCACGGGGTGCGACGTCTTCGAGTGCCTCTCCACGTACGCCCGCCGGCGGCAGCGCGGTGTGTGCGTGCTCAGCGGCACGGGCACCGTCACCAACGTCACCCTCCGGCAGCCCTCGTCGGCCGGCGCTGTCGTGACGCTGCACGGCCGCTTCGAGATCCTCTCCCTCTCCGGGTCGTTCCTCCCACCCCCCGCGCCCCCCGGTGCAACCAGCCTCAGCGTGTACCTTGCCGGCGGCCAGGGGCAGGTCGTCGGCGGCAGCATCGCCGGCGCTCTCACCGCCGCCGGGCCCATCATCGTCATCGCGGCGTCGTTCACGAACGTCGCGTACGAGCGGCTCCCTCTTGGGGAGGAGGAGGAGGAGCAGCAGCAGCAGCAGCCGCAGCCGCCGGTCCCACCCTCGTCGACCCAGGGCGGGAACCCGATGGGTGGCACCCCTGCGAACCCTTTCCCGGACCCCTCGTCCGGCCTGCCGTTCTTCAACTTGCCGCTTAACGTGGAGGGCCACTGGGCCGGCGGCCCGCGGCCGCCTTTCTGACCCGAGTATTCGCTCGATCGAGGGATCGGTTCTTTCTCGCAAACTGCCTCCATCCTCTGTAGACTTTTAATTCGACGTACGTAGCAACACATATGAATGCGGTCAGGCGAATTCGAGGGCTTCTCTGTAAAATGTTTGATCTTCTTCATATTTTCTTTCTCTTCTTCCCTTTTTTTTATTTTTAGCTCCTCCTAATCTCTCTTACTCTCCCCACTCCTCTGATCCCCTGTGGTCTCCTTCCATCGGTTTGTCTCCTTTATGACTCGTACGTTCTGTTTAATTGTTGCTCTATCGGTAACTTTAATATTTGTGTTCCTTCGTGAAATTAACCCTCCCGTGCGTGCCTCCCTCCTTCTCCCTTCTTGATCGATGAGCTCGATTGGGATTTGATTTGTTTCTTCGCAATTAATTCTTTGATCCAACGGGATGGCTATATCGATCGAGGAATTGCTGTTATTAGCCAATTAAATATGCATGGGACTTTAAATCTCTTTCTCTGTGTGCCTTTCTATATATATATATATATATATATATCGAGGAATCTCGTGGGTCGTCTCTGAAAACTAAAAACGTTGGGGGTTTGCTTCGGGACCTTCAGACGTGCACATAGAGATTCGAATTCCATGTAGAGTTGCGCTAACTGCGATAGCTGTGCTTCTTTAGCTTATGCATATATGTGTGCGTGTGGTGTAGAGACTGGGAATTAGTGGATTGATAGGTTCCTGTATTAACGTTAATTAAGGTGTTGATCTTTGTTAATTTAGCAGCTTATATGTAGTCAGTTAGGGCCCGATTCCGATGGTTATATATATATATTTATCTATCATCTGTATGTCCCATATATGTCAACCTCTTCTTTTTATTTGGATTTTTCTTCTTCCATATATCATATACTGAAGCAATCCTCAATTAGCAAGCATGTCAACCATACAATCATCATCATCTATATCTTTTCTTTGTATTTAATGTTAGTCTAATGCCTCGTGGACTTTGATTAAGTAATTTCTAGTTCCAAAAATATTGTAAGGTTTGTCCTAACATATAGTTCTTTATTGTGCTTGCTTGTTTCTAAGTAGCTTTTGTTTGATAAATTTGCAGACGTTTGCCTCTTAGGTTGCTTTTTGTGTAACATGTGCTTTATCTAGTGAAAAACCCTGATGGCATTACCTTCTAATCATTTTGATGCGGGGCTAAATTGCAAGAATGTTTATTCATTGTTCTGATAGTCGATTCTCCACTTTAGGGTTGTTCCCAACGTAGTTCTTTACTTCATGTGCTTGCATGATCCCAAGTAGCTTTTATTTCATAGTTTAATTTGCAAATTTGTGCCTCTTAAGCTGTTATTTGTGTGATATATATGTCTTGTAGTAGCATCTACAAGAACGCATGTGATTTTTTGATGTGCAAATGCTTAACCTAGTCACTGAAAAAACTCATATATATGGTGCTATTTAGGTCGCGTGTAACCATAGGTAGCTTTTATTTGATAGTTTAATTTTCAATCTTTCACTTCTTAGGTTGTTATTTGTGTAATGTATTTCACGTGGTAGCATTCATAAAAAGTTCAAGCGATTTTTTTATGTATGATGCTTAATCTAGTAAGAGCCATATGGGATTCTAGATCATTGAGAAGAAATCCAAAACAAAAAAGACTTATATAGTAAGAGACTTTCATGGTGTTATTTTCTTTTATTTCTAAACTCTGGTGGGTGTTATTTTCTATTCTAATTTCCAATATGGGGATCGCCAATTGAAAGCTTCTTCACTCTTGGTTGTGATAATTATTTTTTAATTTTATTAAATATATCTTTGTTTTATATATTGGGTAATCGATTGTTTCATGCAATTTCTTCATCCTTCTGATATTCTGCATTGGAAGAGCTTCTGATCTAAATTTTATTGATCACATGTTTAACATTCCTGAAGACATGCAAGGTAAAATCAATATAGATACATCACCTAATTAGAAAGTAGAGAGAAGCGAAGCGTAGATATTTCACGAAATTTGATCTCTATACACATTTCATAAAGTTTCCAAAAGACTGATGGAAATTTCAGACACTCCCAAAGTCTTGCTTGTATATCTAATGTTCTAACAAAATCCCATCATGGGTGGGGGGGAATGTTTTGTACGGGCAACAAAGAAAGCGTCTGTGACAATATATGTTAACTAGAGAGGATCGTTAAAGATCATGATAACCCATGTAGCCTTGCTTGGCCTTTCTTAGGAGCTAGAGGGATGTGAGTATATATTTCAGAAGAATTCGAGTTTCCATTTTTTTTCCTGTTTGAAACAAAACATGGGTAATAATAGAATAAATCTAAATGGAGAAAAAAACTCATGTGAAAAAAGGCTGTGATCTTAACATCTAACTGGCACAATAATACTCAATCGCAATACCTTTCAATTTAAATTTGAGAATAAGTGCGCCACTCCTTTTGATTTAGCTTCTTCTAGTTGCATCCCTTAATTGATCTTTTACCAGAGTGGAAGCTTCTGACTTTGGAAAGCTTAATCAAACTGATACTTTAAGCTAATTAATAACTAGTTTAGATCAACCACCAATGAGTGTGTTACCACAACAAAGTTGGTAGGGCTATGTATCGTTGGATGATTTTTATTATATAATTAATTGATTGATAAAATTATCCTGCGAATGGACATCTGGATATCTATTTCTGCCCTCGTTTCCTTTCAAGAAAAATCTCAGGTAAACCTTCTGTTATTTGAACTTCTTTGCATTATATATATACGTGCAACTCCAATGAGCACGTAAGTTTTGTTTCTCTTGAGTGCGGAACATATTAAATTATTTGCCTTTTGTCATTCTTTTTCTTTTCTCTCTAGCATCTTGTTTCTCTTAATAAAGTCTAGAGATGATGTTATTTATCCATCCCTCCTTGTTAGGGCAAAGAAAGGAAAGAAGGATGGTTTAGAAAAGAAAAAGGAAAAAAAAGACACAGGAGCACTAAATAAAATCCCATTACTTCTTCAAAATCGAAAACAACATACCAGGCTTTTATTTTAATAGAGTGCAAAGACCAATCCACGATCTATTACAAGCTCAAGCATACTCAATGGTTATCATAAATTGTTAAGATCCGTGCTGTTTGAGCCTTTTAAGACGTCTGGACTGTGGATGAGACGTCTGAACACCTTCCCAGATGTCTGGAAATCAAAAAATTTGAGTACGATCTCGCGTCTGCGCACGAGCTGCGTGCAGACAGTACTCTCATTTTCCTTCCCTTCTTCTCTCTCTCCCCGCCTCCAGCAAACCCTAAACCCCCCAACTTTATAAACCCATTCCCCTTCTCTCGTTCTCCCCACACCAGTCATCTTCCTCTCTTCTTCTCCACTCCAGCGAAAGAGTCAGCGCAAGAGAGAGCGCGAGAGCGGTGTCAAGGAGGAGCGGCGTGAGGAGAGGAGAGTGAGTTTGCAAGCTCGCGTAGGAGCTCGCCAGGAGCGCACAGCCGGAGTGACGCACACACGAAGAGGAGTGTATCGAGGGAGTCCTCCCCGACACTACTGCAGCCGGAGCTGCAGGTGAAGAGGCAAGGCGCGGCCACGCACGACGCGAGAGAGCGGAAGCAAGTTCTGATTCTGGATTTTTCCCAGAATCAGACGTCTGGAGTGACGTCCAAACGACAGTGCAGACGTCTGGAGGCGGTTTCAAACGTCTGAAGGGAGGTCTTCACAAAGGTACGTCCTCTTTACAATTACGGCCACACAGGTCACTCCACTGCTACCCTGTTGCATACCTATTTTGAGGAGATTGTGTGGTGGCGTTACAGGATTTGCTTCGGGAAGGCGCGGGACATGCCCTCCCACGCATTTTAGACGTCTGGGGAGCTTACCAGACGACTGGAAGTGCGTCCAGACGTCCGAAGAGGTGATCAGACGTCTGGAGCTGGGTCCAGACGATCCATAAGAGTTCTTGGACGTCTAAGGAGTGACGCAGAACTTGAGATACATTACTGAACACTTTTTAAGACGTCTAGAAGTTGTTCTAGACATCTGATTTGAGTCACAAACCCTATTTTTGACCCGTTTAGGGTCCGTTTGAGGTCCATTTTATGCAAATAAGATATCGATGTATTCCTTGTGAGTTCCTCTACTTATTAGAAGGCTTTCTATATTATTATGAATGTTCTTTTGTGATTGTTCCTTGTTATAGGACTTCGTTCCGTTGCAGGTTCGGGGCTTGCTGAGGCACATGAGCTTGTCGTTCAAGCCCATAATACTCTTAGGTTTACTGGTAGTGTGGCTTCCCCTAATTTAATTATAACCTAAATGCATGTATGGAATGAATGATTAGAACCTAGAATATGGCATGAATCGTAGGACGAGAAACACTTGAAATGTCTATATTGGATGATTGAATTGTAGTCTTGAATGAGTAGATAGAATGACAACTGCCTGTAAATAAATAAAAGCTGTCTGAAAAATATGAAATACTTGTACTAGTTAACAGTTGTATGTGACTTTTTCGTTGTATACGTTAAATGATATGACACGAGCTGCATGTGCAGAATTTGAGAATGGCAAATTGAATGATAAAATATGAGCTGCATGTGTATAGCCTGGAAATGGAAATGTAAATGATAGAATACAAGCTGCATGTATATAACCTGAGTATGGAAACATGAATGATGAAACCCGGTACGGAATGGCATAAGAATATGAGCATGAACCTAACTGGGGAATAGGAGTTGAGCTCCTGGAAATAAATGGAATGAATCTGGAAATGCATTGCGAAGTGTGCTGGCCCTTGAGTACATGGTACCAAGGGGAGCGCATGTTACCTCTTAGTGTAGAGGGGTGCTTGTCGCCTTCAGGTTGAGACCTAGGGTGGGTTTGGCTACTTTGCACCAACTCCGTGGCCCTCGTGTACACTGTACCGAGGAGAGCTACTAGTGTAGGGAGAGAGCTAGCCACCCCACGGGACCTGAGCTTTAGCTAGCCACCCTACACCGACTTGTTAGGCCCACTGGGCAAACCAGGTAGTCAGGCGAGGGTGCGTGGACTGTGGAGGGGCGAGACTCCTGTTTGGTTCTTAGGAGCTAGACCCCTGTTACTGAGAGGGCTAGGCACTATATTGTTCCGTGCTGTACTTTGGGCACACCCGTTAGCGGAAATGACTGATCGCATGCCAGTGCAGGGTAGCTACCCGTGCGCTTATCGGGCGTGCCGTAGTCACTGTTACGTCTGTCCGTAACCTTGGGGTGGTTGACTGAGTGTAGGATCACCACAGGGGACTCTCCCGATCAGGAGAGCACCACGTGTGCCTTCTACTCTTCGGAAAAGACTGCAATCAAGATCGTTCCCACGAGGAACATTCGAGATCAAGAAAGATATCTAATAAATAAATCAAATGGGTGAAAAGGAATAAATTATGAAATAAAGTAAATGGAATAAACAGCTACCTATCCACTTTTACTACTTTAGTTAGTTGGTTGCCACTCTACTCAGCGTTCGCTGACTTTGTGTACTCATAACCCCTTTTCAGGTCCAGGTGTTGAGGAGCCTGGGTCTATGGCTGCAGAGGGTGCTAGGCCCAGTAGAGCCCAGTAGTAGTGGCTTCTATTGTTGTACTCCTTTTGTAGTAGTGAGTTAGACTCTTGTACCATTATGTTTTGTACTTTTACATTATGTATTTTATGTTCCTGTACCTTGTTAGGTTTCTACTGTTGTAGTGGTGATATGTACTATAGCTGTTTTTACTTCTTTACTGTTGTACCTTTTTACTATTAGTTGCTTAGCATAGTGAATGTGGTTTACTTTCCTGCTTTTTGGTTACTTTCTCGCTGGACGACTGGATCTTGGGATTAGTCGAGTCGAGTCGATCTCGAGTCCTGTAGGGATTCGAGAATCGGGCCATAACACAAATCAATGATAGAGTTTAAATACAAGATAGATTCTCTCGCAAATTATCATAGGCAAGAAAAAGAAAACTAAGGAAAAGATATTTTTTAAACCAATAAACTTCAAAAACTTGCCATGAGTGAGAAGGAAAAGCCAGAAACAAAATTGTAAGAATCTTTTCAAACATGCTTCAAAGCCACATTAACGAAGTGTTCTTGCTTCTCTTTTAGATTCCAAAAGGGCTAGGTGATGACATCGCCATCATCATCATCTGTATTTAGCTCAATTTAACTAAATTCCAAAGCTAAATTCACCTAATTAGCACATTAGAGGGTATAATTCAATCAGGGCTAAATCAAGAGGAATTAAGCAAAATTGGGTTAATTCTACTATTTTAACAGACAAATTTTAAATGCAGAATAACTTAAGGGTGAACCTATGATTAATTAAAGTTCAAATAAACTTAAATTTCTAAGAAGTGGGTTGATATTGAGTTATTTAGGATTTCCATTCAATTTGAATGTTATTTCTTAATTAGAAATCCTAATTTCAACCTCACTTTAATTAAAAAGATTTTGATGGAAACAAATATAATTTAAAGTTTCGAAACATCATTTAAAAATATTCTATAAGGTTTAGGATAATCAATTTGACAAAAGGAACCTATTTTGACCTAAAACATAGACCTAGGTGGGTATTTGATACATTTCAGGTCAAAACATAAATTGGTCATTAAAACTTCATCAAAATCTAAAATTAAATTCATTATTAAATTTCGTGGGACTAAATTAGGTTGCCATAAAAATTTGGCCTCATTTAGACTTCATCTTGACCCACTTTGCATTTTAGTCCTTAATTTTCAATTTTCTCTCAATCTAGCTCGAAATCATTTCTTCTAGCTCCTCAAGTGACATCGTGCTAACGTCACCTCATTTTCCTCCTCTCACCAGCATTCATTCCCGCATCTTTTGGCAAAGACCACGTTGCCAAAGACTCTCTCTCTCTCTAGCTTGATTTTCATGGTTAAAGGTGACGTGGCTTCTTCGCTTCCAACCGAGCTTTCCTTGCGAGAATACCCCTTCCTCACGCAGCCTCCATGCTACAAAGCGTCGTGAAAATCCACACTTCTTCCTCGTGCAATTTTGGATGTGAAAACCCCCTCTTTCCCTCCCGTCTTCATGCACCATTAGAGCAACTTGGAGATCTCCTTCACCACCTTCATCCGCCACTTTATCAAAGAAATTGATAGAGGGTTTCTTCTCCCCTCGTCACCGTTGTGCTTCCCATCAAAGAATCGGCTTCCTCTTCATCTTTGTCACTCCAATTAGCCTTGTCGACCCCCCCCCCCTCTTCTTCCTCATGTTCGACCTGCCAACGCTGGATGCCATCCTCCCCTCTTTGTCCAATCTCAGGTATCCTATCTTCTTCCTCGTCCTTTGTAGATTAACTTAGGCTCTTTAAGTTTAGGATTCAACCTCATATCTCCCTTCCTCCTCATCGTCTTCTCCGTAGGTGGCAAGCCTTTGGCGGATGCCATCGGCGACGCCCACACCGCCTCACCCAACACAGACCACCTCCAAAGCTCTGCAACATCCCCACAAACAAAAGCCCTCAACAAATTTGGGCTTTCAACCACCCTCAACCTCCACCAATGCTCAACTCGAGCTAGGCTCCAATAGCCCCTGCCAACCACGAGGGAGAAGAGAAGAAGAAGAGCTAGAGATGCTCTAGGGACCTAGTTGCAAACAAAAATAATTCAAAGGGACTTGCAAGGATTCAGGGACCGATTCAGAGTGCTTAGAATTTTTGTTTAAGAGTTGAGTTTTTAGTGTAAATTTATGCTCGAACATTATTGACAATAATTAGTTAGTGCTTAAATCTCATTAACAGTTGATATTTCTTTATTAAGCATTAATTAATACTTTTCTGAATATTAGCCATTGCACTTGAAGATTTAAATTGAGTCGATTCATTACTTAAAAACAAGTGCAATTTTGGAACTTATCATTTTTTTAAATTTACCCTCAATACATGTTCGTCACGTTCTTTTATAAATACTTAGAAAGTGGTTTTCGTGCAATTTTGTTGCTCCTAACAAACGACCTTTGGATACTCTAATTTTGATAAATATAAATTTTAAATGTTGATTGTACTTTAATCACCTATACTACGAAGCGACGCGAGTTTTCAAACCTGACTTTAGCGATGTTAACACTAGGATATGTCATCTTTGCATATTGATCCCTCCATGTTCCTCGTGATAGGACAATTTAACTCATGCAAATGTTGACCGTAATTTATGTTACTTGTTCCCTTGACCCTATGCATCTGATCACCTTCACAATCATTGCAACTATGACCACGAATACATTGTCTATTAGTGATTGATCTGGTTTGTCACAACTACTACCGAGGAAGAGAGCAACAAGGAAGAAGTTCACACAAGCCTTACACTACAACCAAAAAAAGGAAAATAGAAAGAAAAAAAAGAGAGAAAATGAAAGAAACAAAGAAAATTCAAAAAAATAATAGCTACGAAGTAAAGCTCTGAAAATTTTGTTCTTACACCAAGCAAGTTTAACTTCGATACTGTCTGTTTTTTATTTTTCTCTCACAAGTAAAGGGATGAATGAAATTTTCCCAACTTTCTTGTTACAAAGAAATTAAAACTCTAACAAAAATATAAAAATATAAGCTACAGTCGAAAAAATTAGCACCGCACTCTAAGGTTTAAGATTAACATAGAGCATTGAACCGACTTTTTTGGGGTCACTATAAGTCCAAACCTAAACCAGTAATTTATACCGACCATGGCATCAAATCAAGGTTCAGTTAATTAGCATCCTTTTCTCTCACCCAACCTTATGCCTAGCCAAAAATAAGCCATGAGGCCAACCTAATTACCTAAATAAGCCAAATGGCATTATGTAAAAAAAAGAAAATTTCCTTTCCTTTTGAAATAATAGAGGGATGGAGTACTTAGGTTGACCCTTGCTACAAGCCGATTAAGGCTCGTCATGGATGGGTGAAGTGGGAAGCAAGAGGGTGCACATGCTCCTAAACTCTTAAATCTAGAACATGCAAAATAAACGTTGGCTAATAAGGTTGGGCCTTCACTCACCCAGCCTATTTAAGGGCTAAGATTGGGCTTAGGAAATAAGCCGTCAAATTAGCCAAGCGTGGCCCCCATTTTCAGTATGGTCACCCATGGATTGGGCTTAGGTTTTATTTTTTTGAGCAAGACCAGATTAGCCCAATCTAGGGTTAACAAAACTAGGGGTGTTAAACAAGTGGGTTGGGATTGCCTTGGCCTATTTAGAGTAGACCTATTTAGAAATAGATTGGATTTGAGTGCACATATTTACTAAACAAGTCAAAAGTCATGGATCCACGACTGGACCCATTTGACTACTGGCAGACTCAACTTAATTCATTTAGGTAAATGGGTTCACGAGTCCTAATCAAGTCACAAGTCCTAACCGCGTCTCATCCATGTATACAAGTTTATCTAAATCCTAATCAAATCCTATTTGGTTCTTACTTGGGTCCTATCAAGGTCCATAGTTGGGTCCATAAGTCTAGTCTTAAACAGTAGGTCCTAACAAATCTACTAGGTTTATTTGTGATATGATCCATTTAAAATGTAAGACAAGTTTAACCTGACTCATTTAAATTATCAGATCTAGATCAAGTTCAAGTCCAATAACAGGGTCAAGTTCGAGTTGTGTTAAACATGTTTAGGTATTTTCAATAACCTTAAATAAAACCCCAAAAGCCCCTCTTTCAATATCCAATTATATCTATGAATACAAATTGACACAACAAAAAAAACCTAATATGACATTTAATTTTACGCAATGTCATTATCTTTGACAACATTAATAAATTAACGTAACTAAAATGACAAAAGCAACATGGAGTCCACTCGAAAAAAGTTATATTTTATTTATGGTGATGTTAAATAGATAAGCATTGTTAAAAATAATTCCCGTAATGTATGTTTATGCCAACTTGACCCATAAAAAAAATGGATGCAACTTTAATAGGGAAAATATTAGCTAACTTCTTAGATGGACACAATATAGACATTGTCCATGGGACTATACTAAGCTAGCATTAGCACAACATCTTGATCCATCGATCAAGCTGGTCAAGTTTGTGTGAAGATCCCTTTCAGGGTCAATCTAGTTGGACCAACTTGGTCTAAAGCTTGAATATACCTACTATGAACTAAAGATGCCTATAAAACATAAGTAGAAATTTATTTTTCGTGAGACAAACTCTCCCACTTCATAGTCATCATTTTATTCTGGTATATAGAAAAAGGACCATGGCTTCAAACAATGAAATATTAGAAGTAGTATCTGATGCACAACTAAATATCATTAGTGTTATTTGATTCAAAAAGGGTGGGTACATAAATTTTTGTATAAATACTTTTGTGATGTCTTAGAATCCCATTTGAATAAACTAGGGAAGATTTGACTATCCCTCATACACTAATTCTCTAGATAATGTAAGAATGAGGACTTAGAATTAAGTTTCTCATATCAAAGTCCGGAACTCGATCTCACCGTTCAACCACACCTTAGTGGACCACATTAAACTTTTATATTAATATACATCGTACAAGAAAAAAAAAATTACAAC
The DNA here is from genome assembly GCA_037157565.1 of Thalassia testudinum. NCBI lineage: Eukaryota > Viridiplantae > Streptophyta > Magnoliopsida > Alismatales > Hydrocharitaceae > Thalassia > Thalassia testudinum. The sequence continues at coordinate 9,104,036 of JAZHRO010000059.1, read as the reverse complement.
AACAATTTTCCTAAATCATTACTTCACTCTCCTTAAGTTAAATTGAGGGGAATACTGCCCAAATTTATGTACTTTTTCGGAAATACAAAGTAATTGAATCTATATAATTCGAGTATCTTGAAAAGTTTTGATTGTAAGTTTTCAATTAACACATGTCCAAATAGCGGGAAGATCCTAGTAGATGACTAGGTGACTCCTTTAATTTATTTATGTTGTACTTAAAAAATAACTTCGCACTCCAAGGTTCGAAGATGGGAGGTGGTTGAGTAATTAATTTAAATCTATCTCATTCTCCAACGCCGGTATCCAGTTAGATTTTTGTACGATTAGAGTAAGAATTCCTGCAATCCACTGATCTCCCCTACCATCTCTTTATTAAATATCCTTGGTAAAAAAAAATACTGTCACGAAATAAGACGTTGATGCCACCACAGTGCTTCATCCTTAGCCTTCTGGTGAATGGAGAATCCTACTACAGTTGATAAAATCTGTAAGTAAAGAAAAAGAAAATTAAGCCACCATACACCTAAATATTGCTCATAGGATGCAAATGTGGCTAAACTCATATTTATATTTATTTATAAAATTTATATCCATATCATATTTATTTATTTATTAGATACAAAAATTCAAATCTATATCTATATTTATCTATTCATGAGATATTTATTTATAAATTGATCTTACAATCAAATCATGTCCAAATTAAAGTAAAAAATATGAAAATAAATCATAACATGATTTATTAATTATTTATTTTTAATAAAGTCAAAAACATAGAGGTTCGGACTATTTTAATTTTATCAATCTTCACTGAAATTATTACAAAAGGAATCTTTTAAGAGGAATACATCAAAAATAAAAAATAAAAAATTACATAGGAAAACAAAATATAAGTGCATTTCAAATAAAAAGATTCCTAACTCTGAAATGAATGTTTAATGGAAGCTTGTGGAAGCTTTAGAATCATTCCCAACCTTTAAAATCATTGAGAAAATCATGAAGGACATTAGGATTAGAGGAATGAGAAACTTAAGGTGTAATTTATATATCTCAGATAAATAAAGATTTTATTTATACACTCGGATCAAGTAATCGGGTTTAGATCTATAACTATACCCATATCAAAATCCAGTTGAATTTTTTGACTAAAACCCACACTCAAACCTGATTGAAATCAAATTAGATTTTACTCATTCTTTTCAAATTGAGTTACATCAAGTTCATATCATATTTATTGAAATTTACATCCCGAATTGCTCATTGAAAGATATAAAGAAAAAACATTTATACCCCACATGGATCAGTAAAGATGGAGATTAGATGTACAGATAGGTAGACAACGAAAAGGTAGATACACATGTATGTATGCAAGTATGAGGGCTACGGAGATGTGTATATATATATATATATATATATATATATATATATAAGCAAGTTATTTCTCACATAATCTCTATTATTATAATCAGACTCGTTAGAGAATTAAATCTTTTTTTCTTAAATCTTGCTATACAGAGTATACAATCTAAATGCTTGCATTTTTTTCTAGCCTTGCTTTCGCGAGTGTGGGCCAAGCTAAAGACTTGAAGTTGTTAATCTGGGGTCCATCCTCAATCTAATTCACGTGTGGGTTGACATGATCCTATATCTGGATGCGATTGTAATATGTTAAAATTTTACACAAATTCGAGCTAAATTAAACCCAAATGTATTTTGTGTTTCTCCGTTAACCTAAAGTTTGAGAGGGAAAAATGGAAATCAAACAATAGCAATGATAAAAATAATATCCACAATACAAAGTGTTGAATTACTATAAAAATAATAGATCATAATATCCACAATGCAACGATATATTAACCTACTAATAAAATTATAATGCCTACAAAACAAGTGAGATTAAAATTATCCAACAACTAAAGCAAGCTACTAACATATAACTAAGAGCATTACGTCTATAATGCAAAAGGCCTCATCAAAATCGATTACGGCCCGTTTTTCTTTTACCAGGCATTTAAGAGCGTACGGCTCTCGTAAAATTTAATCCATGGGCCTACCTTGAGAGGAATTCAGATTCCTATTTGGGCCATATTAAGGTTGTACGTGATTACTGATATAATTTATTGAAAGTAAGGCATAGATTAGTTTAACCTAATTTAGCACGCCTGAGCTCTTGAAAAGATGCAAAATCAATTAAAGCATTAACTAACAACAAAATAAACTTGAACCCACTCAACTACACTAAGCCATGATGTCCACGATACACCAACAAAAAAGGAAAAACGTTCCAATAAGTAGGACAAGCTTTCAACATATAAATAAAAGCATGGAATGTTTATCTTGTTGTATAAACGTGATCTAAACCCATCAAGAGTTGCTTTCTTTTGTGGGCCATAAGCTAGAGCAAGGCCCAAAATTCTCGTAGGGCTAAAGCATGAATGCAACCTCAGGGCTAATGCTTTCAAGCTTAGATCTGGGCCAGTGAGGGCCTACATTGAATTGCTACTATTATTTTGTTGAAAACATGATACCAATTGGCGAAATTAGCCCAAATTAACATATTTTATGTTTCTACATGGACCTAAACTTTGGGAAAAAAAAGAAGAAGCAAAAACCAAAAGTTAGAATGGAAATAGATTATAATTTGTTAAAAAAAAAGCAATTTCAACATTAAACTACTCGTATTTAAATGTAACTCACTGATTATTACCCTTTGTTTGGATTAGAAAATGCATGCTACAAGATAAGATCATCCAAATCATATAAGAAAATAAGGTTGAATAATACCATTGTCCTCTTGAATTAATTCACTAGCATCAGTAAAGTCCATTGTTGCCATATCTTTGGCTACTGTAATTTTGTTGAAATTCAGAATCTAATTATCTTCCCAAACGTTGATCGATTGTCCATTTCCTATTTTGCATAAATAGCCTTTATAAAGTCAACTCCTAGCTAATTATATCTCTCCAAGAGCTAAAATGATAAGCTTGAGCTTTGGCCACCCAAAAATTACATATAGGAAAGTAAAAACCTTCATAACTTTTAAAAATAAAGACTTATCACTTGGAAGTAACCTCCATCTAAATTTTACGATCATAGCTAAATTGTTAACCTTGGTTTTAGCCAAACCTCCAAAGTGTTTTGATTGAGTGATTTCATTCTAAGCAATGGTACGTATTTTATGAGATTGTTTAATATCAACCTATTGTTATTGATCTCATCCTTCGGCTTTTAATGATGTATTCGTTGCAGTATTATGAAAGACGATTATCACTTTAATTTATTTATTACTCGAGATTTAAAATATCTCAAGGTCGAACTCAAGGAGCACACGTCATTCTAAAAACATATGAATTCACAATTGACTATATATTGTTTTACAAAAATTTAAGAAAGAGAGAATGAGCAAAAAACTTCTTTTCTTTTTCTTTTTCTTTTTCTTCTTCTTCTTCTTCTCTTTTCCTTCCCTTCTTTCTCGTGGCTTCTTCTTCTTCTCTCTTCTTCTTTTGTGCCTTCTCTTCTTCAGTCGGCTTCTATGCCTTCTTCTTTCTTCTTTTCCCCTGCTGCGGCTTTTCTTTTCTCTTCCTTTTCTCTGCTACTGCTTCTTCTTCTTTCTTCTTCTTCTTCTTGCAGCCAAGTCTTCTTTCTTCAGCAGCTCCTTCCTTCTTTTTCTTCTTGCGGCCAAATCTTCTCTTTCTCTGCAGCTCCTTCTTCTTCTTGCGGCCAAGTCTTCTCTTTCTCTGCAGCTCCTTCCTTCTTCTTCTTCCTTCTCCCAGATCCGGATGTCTGATTCTTCGAGTCGGACGCCTTATCGGCACTGTTGCTACAGTGCCTCCTTCTTCTCTTCAGTCTGTTGCCCTCTTTTCTTCTTCAGCTTCTTCCTCTTCTTCTCTTCTTGCGGCCAAGTCTTCTTCACCTTCTTCTTTTTCTCTGCTGCGGGAGCTTTACGGCTAAGTCCTCGCCACCCGCTCTTCCTCTTCTTCTTCCTCACCTATTCCCTGCACACACACAACGCAAAACCTATCCCTACCCTTTCCCGCGTCTCTCTCTCTCTGAATCTCTCTTTGGTACGCTCTCCCAGAGCCGGGTAATCGAGTCGGGTCGCGTGCCCGGGTCCAAGCGCACCAGCGTGGGTATGGTGCGCGAGGAGTGCTCAAGAGTGGGGGTAGTCGGGTCACGGGTCAGGTCCGCGTGGGAAGTGCCGCGGACGAGACCCGGTGGATAAGTGAGGAGGGACCTCACCCCAGTGTTATCGGAGGCAACCAGCCTATGCGACTTTTTCCTCTTATGTGTGGGCGCGTGCCCACACACTTCCGAGGTGGGACTAAAGTCCCACCTTCATTTCGTGCGTCTGAAGGTAGGAGGCGCGGGCGATTTGGGGCAGCAGCAGAGACCTGCGACCCCAATTTCGAACCTGAGTGTGTGCGCAAGCAGATTCTACGCTACCTGGGACCTGCTGCCTGGGACGAGGAGACCTGGGTGAAGCTCCCAAGCAAGCTTCACTCGCTCGACAATGGTGGCAAGCACCTAGGTCCTGAAAACGCTAAAACGGTCTCACAGCCACGTTAAAAGGCTTAAGGAGATTCGCCCAGGTGTGGCGAGCGTGCAGCGATGGTCGGCGAGACGCGAGAGTGCCTGTGGCTGTGCACCTAGGGCACACTGCATGCGTAAGAGTGGGTGTGTTCGGGGGGTGTTCTGGAGGTGTGGCGTGGTGAGTGGAGTGCAGATTTAGTGTCAGTGAGGTGTCACGGTGCTTAAGGGGTGATTGGCGAGGCGGATGGAGTCGTGGAGTGGCGGGGATGCCTTGCCGGAGGGCGGCCGGAGATGGAGAAGGTGGCGATGGGCAGTGGTGGTCGGTGGGTGGAAATAGCAAATTAAAAAGGGTGAAATAAAAGAGAGAGTAAGGGGAAGAATTTCACCTACTTGACTGAGGAAAAGGGGGGAAGGAGGCGCTCGGCACGTGCCTGCCGACACCGGAGGCGAAGATGTCTAAAGGGTGGTAACAGCGACGAGGAGGAGATCTGGAAGGTGCCAGCTGGTGCGGCCTGGCGCAGAAGGATGAGGCTGAGTGAACTCTGCTGCAGGTGTGGCAGCAGAGCGATGAGGGGGAAGGGGAAGGGTCGCTGGAAGCGTCGGGCTGCTTGGCCGGAGTGAGAAGGGACGAGTTTGGAGGAATTCTCTGGCCAAAACGAGCTTGAGATGACCGGAGAGCCCTGCCTTCCCTTTTATAGCAGCTGGCGAGAGGAGAATCTCGAGGAAAGATCGTGGAGAGCTTGCCGGAGTTGGCCAGAGATGGAGACCCATTCCTCTTGCGCGTTCGCACGAGAGGAGTGGGTGATGACAGGACATGGGAGGGGGTCCCTGCGAAAGAGGACGACACAGGGAACCCCCCTTTCATTTCTGAGAGCGACCCCCTACCCTGCATGGCGCCATCCTCCGCGCAAGGTCGCCGGAGGTATGGGCGGCTGCGTGGGGCGGCAGAGGGGCCGTTCTGTAAAGAACGAAAGAGAAGTTAGGGGGCTAAATGCAAGGGTTCAAAAAGATAAGAGTCGAAAAGTAATTCAAGATGACCAATTTGTAAAGTAGGTCAAGATAGCCTTCTCTTAGGTCCAAATTTTGGTGTAAACCTAATTTGGACCTAAGGAATCTAATGGTGAAGTTTGATTTTAGGTTTGACCACGTTTGATGGGTCAATTTGCATAAAAATCCAAATTAGGTCAAAAATTAGGTATGATTCTCAATTTAGGTCAAGACAAGTTCTACTGGCCAAATTGAAGGTTCTAAACCCTAGAGGATCATTTTCCATGAATTTTAGAGGGTTTATTTGACTTTTATCTTGCCAGGAACTTCGTGAATTAAAGCGGATTTATTTTTAGAGTTACAGAATGTCATTTAATTCCTAAAAGTTGCTATAACCCTTTTCGGATCAGGTCATCCCACTTTCTTTCTTATTAAGCCCATTTGACCTGCGTTCAGACCCTTAGACACTTTATTTGTGTACTGCGTTGGTAAAATTACAGTTTTACCCCTTGTGAATTGTTTTATTCTTAAATTTAGAATTCTCTGATTTAGGCTTTTCCTTAGGTTTTGTAGGAGCTTTTGTACACTTATTTAAATTAAATTGTGCTAGTTAGGGTTCATGATGAGGCTCTCATCATACCCCCATGCCTAGCTTTTGCTAGTCCCTTAGCAAAATTTTAAGGTTTTAACCCTTGTTCTAGACCATGAATTTCTTATCAAGTTTAGATAAGTGCTTTTCCTCTTGTATCCTTGATTAGGTCAGAATGCCAATCATAGGCCTAAAAGGTACTCTAGTACCAACCAAGATCCAGATATGTCTAGCTTTAGCTTCAGTCCTTAGCAAAGGTTTTTAAGGCCTACAGGAACTAACTCAAAGCTTATTGGACTTCGTGATTAAAGCACCCGTGCTTGAGATATTTTAGCCTTGGTTCAGTTCGCAATGCGTTTTGTAAGAGAGAGAGACAGAAGATTTATTTGTTTGGATAGTTTTCTCTCTCTTTTCTTTTTAATTCTAGGTTAGGATTGGCTTCACAACACGATCTGTATCGAATTCCTTGTTCCCATCATCAATCCTCAAGGGTCCCTGGTAGTCGATGCTTTGAGATAGCACCGCCCATGGTAACCTCCAGAACCCTGGCTTTTGAGATTTCGAAATAATCCCGTCCATGGGGTTCCGTGGCCGAATTCAGACCCTGGCAATTGACACTTCGTGATAATGCCATCTATGGAATCTGAACCAACAGAGTGCTTACATGCCCCCAGTATGATATGTACATATCCTAAGAGACAAGCACCGAGGAGATGATATGTTGTTACGCATCTTCGAGGGGAATTTCCCACCTCTCCGCGCCGGGAACTCGTCCAAATCAACTTGTGTTGATCGACTGCTCCTAATCTAGGTGACTTTTCAGGACATTTGAAACGCTTCTGCGTGATTTTGATACTTATGCTTACTGAACCAGACTGTGTGTGTGAATTTGGGTGCTTAGATCACTGAGTCCCATAAACCAAAAGTCAGTTAGCGAGGCCGAATACTCCCTAAGCCTTGGACATAATACTTTAGCTTTTCAATTTCCTCAACCTCTTGAGGAATATCTAGATCTTAATGGGTACTAAGAGTCTATCCAAGAATGCCTAAAGTTTGCGTTCTTACTAATCTTGTTGTGCACTTTCCTTTTTCTTTTCCTTAATATGGTCTAAAACTTAGGTTAAATTCCTTAATTTCTTACTAATGACTATCTCTTTTCTTTCATTTTGTGCTCCTTTTATCATTCAGCTCTTTTTCTCCTCCTCCACAAGAATTCTTCCCTCCTTTTTTTTTTTTACCAGTTTTTATGTTGAAACCTTTTCTTATGAGTTTTTATTCATTTTGCACTTTCATACCCCCCCATGACTAAGATTTGCAATTTCCTCATTGTAAATTAGGAGGGTTTTTATTTAACTTGGTTCATAAATTAGGACAGGTATTTTGGTGAGTGAATAGGTCAAGGTGACTGTTGCGGACGATTTCTAATCTCAGATGCGAGCACCTGAGGTGGAGTCGGTTGTCCTAAAGGATGAACCTAAAGTGCAAAGAGGTGTCAGAAAAGGTTTCGGGTTTTTCAGAAAGAATGATGGGCTGCCTCCCGTTAAGCGCTGAGTTTTACGCCATCAGCTGGGCGCAATAAGCTCAGAGAGAATGAAGGATAAATAATGACTCAGCCAAATCTGTAGAGGTTACATCAATGAACGGTTTGAGTCTCTGACCGTTCACGATGAAAGATTCGGAATCGTGGCTGAGAGGACTGATTTCAACGGCTCCATTTCCAAAAACCTGTCGGACAAGATACGATCCGACCCACTTGGATCACAATTTCCCAGGGAAGAGTTTGAGTCGAGCATCGAAGAGTAGGACCTTCTGACCAAGGTGGAAGATCTTTCTAGATATGTGCCTGCCATGGAAGGCTTTAACCTGCTCTTTGTAGATTCGCGAGTTCTCATACGTATCAAGGCATAATTCATCAATCTCGCTTATCTGAAGCTTTCTGTGGGTCCCAGCCTTAGAAAGATCTAAGTTGCAGCTCCATACTGCCCAATAGGCTTTGTGCTCCAATTCGATGGGAAGGTGACACGCCTTCCCGTACACCAGTCTAAAAGGAGACATGCCTAGTTGGGTTTTGTGGGTGGTCATATAAGCCCACAAAGCTTCCGGAAGTTGGGACGACCAATCCTTCCTGTCAGGTCGAACAGTAACCTGCAGGATTTTCTTGATCTCCCGATTTGATAGCTCAGCTAGACCATTAGTTTGGAGCTGATAAGGAGTAGAGATTCAGTGAGACACCCCGTATTTGGTCATCAATGACCTGAACTGAGCATTGGTAAAATGGGTCCCTCCGTCAGAGATGATTGCACGAGGAATCCCAAACCGTGAGAAGATATTCTGATGAATGAATTTGATGACGATCTTGTGATCACAGGTTTGGGTCGGAATGGTTTCGATCCATTTGGACACGTAGTCTACCGCGAGTAAAATGTACTCGAAGCCTTCCGAAACGAGAAAATGGCCCATAAAATCAATCCCCCAAATATCGAAGATCTCGCATACGAGAATCGGTTGCAAAGGCATCATGTCACGGTGGCTCATGTTGCCCAGAGTTTGGCAACGATTGCATGCCTTACAGTGTCTGTATGCGTCTTTGAAGATAGTGTGCCAGTAAAAGCGACACTGGAGGATTTTTGATGCGGTTTTGTGCTCAGAGAAGTGGCCACCGCATGCCTGGTCATGGCAGAAGGAGAGAATGTTGTTGATTTCATCCTTCGGGACACATCGCTGGATTACTTGGTCAGCACCTATGCGGAAAAGGTATGGATCTTCCCAGATGTAGTACTTGGCATCAGAACGCAACTTGTCTTTCTTGGCCTTTGGCCAATCAAACGGGATCAGATGAGATGCCAAGTAGTTTACTATATCAGTAAACTATGGAAGCCTAGTACCAATAGTCAATAGGTGCTCATCAGGAAAATGCTTCGTGATGGGTCCAGAAGGGTTGATGATCTCAGAAGGAAGGCGAGACAAGTAATCAGCTACCACGTTCTGTCTTCCCGCCTTGTTGCGAATCTCGAGGTCGAATTCTTGCAGTAGCAAGATCCACGTGGGAACCCAGGAGATAAGATCGAAATTTTTCGAAGGCAAATACTACGGCTAGCAGCTCTTTCTCCGTAACCGTGTAGTTACACCGAGCCTCTTCAAGTGTCTTGCTAGCGTAGTAGATGACCACAGGTTTCCCGTCAATCTTCTGCCCCAGAACCGCTCCTACAGCGAAGTCAGATGCATCGCACATGATCTCAAAGGGTTGAGACCAATCAGGGGACTGTAGGATCGGGGTTTGGGTGACTCGGTCACAAAGGTTCTCAAAAGCTTGAGTGCATTCCTTGGAAATTTCAAATGGTACATCCTTGGAGAGAAGAGTAGTCAGGGGGCACGCGATTTTCGAGAAATCAAGGATGAAACGACGGTAAAAATCGACGTGCCCCAAAAAGAACGGATGTCCCTGATCGAGCTAGGCATAGGAAGTCGAGAAATCAGATCAACCTTGGCTCGATCCACTTAGATGCCTTTCTCAGAAATTAAATGCCCTAGGACGATCCCCTCAGGCACCATAAAGTGGCTCTTTTCCCAGGAAAGAACCAAATTTACGTCAATGCAACGCCTGAGTATATGAACTAAGTGCTGGAGGAAATCATCAAATGATGCCCTGAAAACTGAGAAGTCATCCATGAAGACTTCCAGAAAATCACCTACAATATCAGAGAATATGGCAAGCATTCACCGCTAAAAAGTTGCGGGTGCATTGTAGAGTCCGAAAGGCATCCTTCGGAACGCGTACGTCCCAAAGGGGCAGGTGAATGTGGTCTTTTCTTGGTCCTCAGGATGAATAGCCACTTGGTTATAACTGGAGTACCCGTCAAGGAAGCAGAAGAATCTATTTCCTGCTAATTTCTCGAGAATCTGATCAATGAATGGTAGTGGGAAATGATCCTTCTTCGTGGAGGAATTGAGTCTTCGGTAATCTATGCAAACTCTCCACGAGTTGGCTATACCGATAGGTATGACTTCTCCGATTTCAGTCGTAATGGTGGTGAGCCCTGCCTTTTTAGGCACAACCTGAATTGGGCTCACCCAACGATTGTCGAAGATCGGGTAGATGATCCCTACATCTAACGACTTAATGATCTCCTTTTTCATGACCTCCTGTAGATTGGGATTCAAACGTCCTTGCATTTCCCGGGAAAGTCATGTGCCCTCTTCAGAATAAATACGGTGTGTACAATAAGAGGGACTTATTCCAGTCAAATCATTGAGAGTCTAACCAATGGCTCTGTGATGTTGCCGGAGAACAGTAATCAGACGGATTCCTGTTCAGGTGTGAGTCTGGAGTTTATAATCACAGGAAATGTCTGATTAGAACCTAAGAAGACATATTTTAAATGGTCGGGAAGGGGTTTGAGTTCAAGAATGGGGTTATCAGCAGCAGCGGGTGGTTCAGAGTGAGTGTGAGGTACAAGGATAGGAGTTATGGGTTTGTCTATCTCAATGTCTGCCTCCTCTAATTGCGGTTCAAGATCCTCTTGTGGTTGATGAGGAGTGATCATGTTGTCCTCAAGTTGTGGTTCATCAACCATGGCCCTAATATCACAAATTTGTTCAATGACACCACAATTAATTCCTTGTTGGGCCTTAAAGATATCAATTTTGAGAGTCTGGTTCCCAAATTTCAATTCTATTTGGCCCTCCTCACAACTTATGTTGGCCCTTGCAGTGGCCAGAAAAGGTCTCCCTAGAATGATTGGTGTATCCCTTGGGTTCTCAAGTGCATCCATATCTAAAACTATGAAGTCCACAGGGAAGTAAATATCCCGCACCCTTACAATAACATTCTCAAGAATCCCTTTTGGTGACTTGATAGATCGATCTGCTAACTGTAGTGTCACCTCGGTTGGTTTCAACTCAGATTCTTCTAGGTGGTTGAGTAAGGATGTGGGTATCAAGTTTATGGATGCACCTAAGTCTAACAATGCTCTGTCGAACTGGGTTTCACCGATCTTGCATGAAATCAGGGGAGTGCCTAGGCCTTTTGCCTTGGGTGGGAGTTTGCTCAGGATTGTAGAGCTAGCTTGCTCTGACAGTACAATTGGACTCCCACTCTTGGTTCTCGGCTTACGCTGAGGTGTACACACGTTTTTCAAAAATCGTGCGTAAGCTGATACATGGCAGATTGCATCCATCAAGGGGATGTTTATTTGGACCTGCTCAAAGAGCTTGACCAGGTCCTCCTCAAGAGCCACAGATTTGGTTATCTTCTTTCCCTTGGTCAAGGCCTCGGGAAATGGAACCTTGGTTGGTTCCTCTAGGATAGGTCCAGGTTTCTGATCTGGGACAGGGATAGGAACATCCTAGATGACTGCCCTAGGATTTGTGTCACTACCAGGCTTGGAGTGGTTTGGATAAGGTGGATCTTGGGTCGCCTTACCACTACGGGTTGTTACAAAGTTGAGTCTTGCCTAGTTCTGGCTGGGGTTTGGTAGAATGGGCTGCTGCTGTTGATAACCCGTATAAGAAGTTGAAGCTTCTATCCCGTTAGGTGAAGGAATAGAAGGGGCCTGATAAACCATGTGTGCTTGGTCTGGGTTTGGGTTCATAACGCACCGCTGGGTCGGCACATTATTAGGGTTAGGTAGAGGCTGAGAAGGAAGCAAGCCTGGTTGGCGAGAATTTGCCAACTGGGCCAGTTGATTTCGATCCTCTGTGATTTCGTCCTTATGTTGCATTTGAACAGTCGCATTCGTTCTCTGAATGTCAGCCAAAGTATGGAGGATGAGGGACATTTGGTCTTGGTTTGGCCCAGATGGATAAGTGGGGTTGGGCCGAGGCCGAGGAGGCTGATAAGGACGAGATGCTGGTGGACGGGGCTGAAAGGGTGGTCTCGGATTCTGGGAATTCCCCGCCCACTGGAAGTTGCGATGGTTTCGCCATCCGGGATTGTAGGTATCGGAGTATGGGTCATTCTAGATGGCGTTGAGGTCCTCACAGGTCTGAGGAGTCTCAAAAAAGTCAGAGAATGGGGGAGTAGAGCTCCCCCAGCTAGAATAGAAAGGATCAGAGGTTCCTCCGACCCGAGAGTCAAATGGGGGTGGATACTAGTCCACCCGAGGAGAAGGTCGGTGGAAAATGTGTTGCACAGTCTCCCGTGCGGGAGGAGGCTGTGCAAAGGAGTTCTGCGTAGAGGTGGCTTGCTGCAAATGCTGAGTCAGCTCACCCACCTTCTTCTCAATAATAGAGACCTTGTCCAATTGACTGGCCATTAATTCCAGGTCGACTGATGCGGACAGGCCCTGCGTCTCATGTGCTCTCCTAAGGTTCGTCGATGCGCGGGTATTCGTCCTGTCGAATAGTCCCAAGGAGTCATTGTTGATGGAGTTCTCGTACATATTCTCGAGAATCTCCCACACGGTGTCCTCATGTTGACCCATGATATTCCCTCCGCAAGTTGCATTGACGAACAATCTAATATCCTCACAGAGTCCCTGGTAAAAAGACTAGACTTGTTCCCATTTAGGAACTCCGTGATGGGGGCACTTTCTCATGAGATCCTGAAAATGATCCCATGCCGCATGAAGAGGTTCTCCCGTCTGTTGCGTGAAGTGAGTAATCTGATGGCGCAAGGCATTGGTCCGACCAACGGGGAAGAACCTTTTCAAGAACTCGGACTGAAGTTCCTCCCAAGTGTTGATCGGACGGGTCTGTGTTTGATACCAATGGGCTGCCTTGTCCATAAGGGAGAAAGAGAACATCTTCATGAGTAAGATATCCCGATTATGCGCATCTGACCCGAAAGTCTGGGCTAGATGCTTTAGCTGTTTAATGTGCTAGAAAGGGTCTTCAGAATTAAGCCCATGGAATTTAGGTATGGCACGAATCATGTTGGGCTTCAGTTTAAAATCAGGTCCTCCAGTCGAGATTCTAACTTGAGGCTCAATTGCCACCGCAGCGGGATTATAGTGATCTCGCATCATGAGACACTGCGGTGGGTTCATGAAGTTCTGGAAGAGGTCATTGAGTCACTGGAGCTAGTGCTCAAGATTATTCTCTTCCTCAACTGGCTGAGCCATTGTGGAAGAAGAAGGTGAGTTGGGTTCAGAATCAGAGGAGAGGTCTTTGTGAAGAGTTGGTTGCACAAATAAGGGTACCGATGCTCAGCCTCGGGGAGAGTGAATTTCTAGAGGAGGTTTCAAGGACCTCCTACCAAACATGCACTGATGGATTAGACGAGTTTAGCAAGTGCTGGACTCAATCAAGACATGCAAAATGTTGGATGACTATAGAGGTTCGGGGCGAATGGTACCCCTTAATCATAAGGTCGTCCACCTTAGAATTACCTGGGCAGCCAGAGAGGGTGAGTCCCGCAAAGACCCCTACACGATGGAGCGCCCCCACAGGTTACAGGGTTTCCCCCACCCGACCTCTCTTGTCACTGAGATTCCAGGTAAACTACAATGAGGACCTTGACCTCTTAAGTCTACCACTTTTAGTTAGGATCAAGGTGCTTAGAGTTTCACTTGAACTTTAACCTTTTGAGTGCAAAGAGTGACCTAATTTAAAGGTTGGTTGATCCAAGGGATCAACTTCCCCTATTAGTTCCTTTGAGAGCTTATTAGGTCTGGTCTTTTAAGGTTCAAGTGATTTAAGAACCAAATTGCTTAGGGTTTCTCCTGATAGATGTTTTCAAGCAATGGCTTAGGCACACTTCTTTTGGGAATTCTCAATTCTTGATTAGAAAGTGTGTCTCTAAAACCCTAGCGTTGAATCTTAAGTTGGCTCTAATTGGTCCAGTTAGTTGCCTTTAGATTAGGTAATTAGGGCTCAAGCAAGAAGGTTTTAGCCCTAAATACCTTTAGTGTATGTATTGATAGAATGTGTTGAAATTTGAAAACAGGCAACTTCTATGTATGAAAGACAGGTTATTCCTAAATTTCTTTTTTCTTTTTCTTCCTCTTTTAGAATTTTAAGGGTTCAAACGAGAGGATAGAAAATTACCTGTCTCTTGGCGTGGTTGTTGTGCGGCTACTTGCTCCTTCTAGATTTCTTGTGCCTGCATAACAAAAGAGAAGAACTTAGGTCAGTAATAAATCAAAAAATGTGAATAAATAGCTTCTAGAATGACAGTTGCTCCCTGGAAACAGTGCTAAAAAGTGTTATTGACCTCGTCCTTCAGGTTTTAATGACATATTCGTTGCAGTATTATGAAAGACGATTATCACTTTAATTTATTTATTACTCGAGATTTAAAATATCCTAAGGTCGAACTCAGGAAGCACACGTCATTCTAGAAACATATGAATTCACAATTAACTATATACTGTTTTACAAAAATTTAAGAAAAAGAGAATGAGCAAAAAACTCCTTTTCTTTTTCTTCTTCTTCTCTTTTCCTTCCCTTCTTTCTCTTGGCTTCTTCTTCTTCTCTCTTCTTCTTTTGTGCCTTCTCTTCTTTAGTCGGCTTCTGTGCCTTCTTCTTCCTTCTTTTCCTCTGCTACGGCTTTTCTTTTCTCTTCCGTTTCTCTGCTGCTGCTTCTTCTTCTTTCTTCTTCTTCTTGCGGCCAAGTCTTCTCTTTCTCTGCAGCTCCTTCCTTCTTCTTCCTTCTCCCTGATCCGGACGTCTGATTCTTCGAGTCGGACGCCTTATCGGCGCTGTTGCTACAATGCCTCCTTCTTCTCTTCAGTCTGTTGTCTTCTTTTCTTCTTCAGCTACTTCCTCTTCTTCTCTTCTTACGGCCAAGTCTTCTTCACCTTCTTCTTTTTCTCTACTGCGGGAGCTTTGCGACTAAGTCCTCGCTGCTCGCTCTTCCTCTTCTTCTTCCTCACCTGTTCCCTGAACACACGCAACGCAAAACCTATCCCTACCCTTTCCCGCATCTCTCTCTCTGAATCTCTCTTTGGTACGCTCTCCCAGAGCCGGGTAATCGGGTCGAGTCGCGTGCCCGGGTTCAGGCGCACCAGCGTGGGTGTGGTGCCCGAGGAGTGCTCAGGAGTGGGGGTAGTCGGGTCGCGGGTCAGGTCTGCGTGGGAAGTGCCGCGGACGAGACCCGGTGGATAAGTGAGGAGGGACCTCACCCCAGTGTTATCGGAGGCAACCAACCTATTCAACTTTTTCTTCTTATGTGTGGGTGCGTGCCCACACACTTCCGAGGTGGGACTAAAGTCCCACCTTCGTTTCGTGCATCTGCAGGCAGGAGGCGCGGGCGATTTGGGGCAGCGGCAGAGATCTGCGACCCCAATTTTGAACCTGAGTGTGTGTGCAAGCAAATTCCACGCTACCTGGGACCTACTGCCTGGGACGAGGAGACCTGGGTGAAGTTCCCAAGGAAGCTTCACTCGCTCGACAGTGGCGGCGAGCACCTGGGTCCTGAAAATGCTAAAACGGCCTCGTGGCCACGTTAAAAGGCTCAGGGAGGTTCGCCCAGGTGTGGCGAGTGTGCAACGGTGGTCGACGAGACGTGAGAGTGCCTGTGGCCGTGCGCCTAGGGCACACTGCGTGTGTGAGAGTGGGTGTGTTCGGGGGGTGTTCTGGAGGTGTGGCATGGTGAGTGGAGTGAAGATTTAGTATCAATGAGGTGTCCTGGTGCTTAAGGGGTGATTGGCAAGGCAGATGGAGTCGTGGAGCGGCAGGGATGCCTCGTCGGAGGGCGGCCGGAGATGGAGAAGGTGGCAATGGGCAGTGGTGGTCGGTGGGTGGAAATAGCAAATTAAAAAGGGGGAAATAGAAGAGAGAGTAAGGGGAAGAATTTCACCTACTTGACTGAGGAAAAGGGGGGAAGGAGGCGCTCGGCGTGTGCCTGCCGACGTCGGAGACGAAGATGCCCAGAGGGGGGTAACGGCGACGAGGAGGAGGTCTGGAAGGCGTTAGCTGGTGCGGCCTGGCGCAGAAGGATGAGGCAGGGTGAACTCTGCTACAGGTGTGGCAGCAGAGCGACGAGGGGGAGGGGGAAGGGTCGCCGGAAGCGTCGGGCTGCTTGGCCGAAGTGAGAAGGGACGAGTTTGGGGGAATTCTCTGGCCAAAATGAGCTTGAGATGACCGAAGAGCCCTGCCGTCCCTTTTATAGCAGCTGGCGAGAGGAGAATCTCGAGGAAAGATCGTGAAGAGCTTGCCAGAGTTGGCTGGAGATGGAGACCCATTCCTCTCGCTCGTTTGCACGAGAGGAGTGGGCAATGGCAGGACATGGGAGGGGGTCCCTGCGAAAGAGGACGACGCAGGGAACCCCCCTTTCATTTCTGAGAGCGACCCCCATACCCTGCGCGGCACCATCCTCCGCGCAAGGTCGCCGGAGGTATGGGTGGCTGCATGGGATGGCAGAGGGGCTGTTCTATAAAAAACGAAAGAGAAGTTAGGGGGCTAAATGCAAGGGTTCAAAAAGATAAGGGTCGAAAAGTAATTCAAGAGGACCAATTTGTAAAGTAGGTCAAGATAGCCTTTCCTTTGGTCCAAATTTTGATGTAAACCTAATTTAGACCTAAGGAATCTAATGGTTAAGTTTGATTTTAGGTTTGACCACGTTTGACCAATCAATTTGTACAAAAACCCAAATTAGGTCAAAAATTGGGTACGGTTCTCAATTTAGGTCAAGCCAGGTTCTACTGGCCAAATTGAAGGTTCTAAACCCTAGAGGATGTTTTTCCATGAATTTTAGAGGGTTTATTTGGCTTTTACCTTGCCAGGAACTTCGTGAATTAAAGCAGGTTTGTTTTTAGGGTTATAGAATGTCATTTAATTCCTCGAAGTTGCTATAACCCTTTTCGGATCAGGTCATCCCACTTTCTTTCTTATTAAGCCCATTTAACCTATGTTCAGACCCTTAGACACCCTATTTGTGTACTGCGTTGGAAAAATTACAGTTTTACCCCTTGTAAATTATTTTATTCTTAAATTTAGAATTCTCTGATTTAAGCTTTTCCTTAGGTTTTGTAGGAGATTTTGTACACTTATTTAGATCAAATTGTGCTAGTTAGGGTTCATGATGAGGCTCTCATCACCTATCACAACTTTCTTTTTGTGTGATCTATTTTTTTGCATTCTCTCTTTAACATAATACTCGAAAACATAAGATAAATAGGGATTGATGACAAAGTTGTCTTAACCAAAATGGTTCTTCCCACTTGTGATATGTCACGACCCGCTCCCGACTTCTTGCAGGATCCGAGAACGGCTCACCTCGATGAACCCCAAGATCCAGTCGTACGAGAAACAACCAAATACATATTCATTCCATAACCACATCAGCAATGTAACTAAACAGAAAGTATATAACCAATAATAAAAGAAAGAGAACATCAAACCACTAGATTTTACATGACACAGTGAAAAAATATTGTTACAAATATAGCCATCACAATAGAGAACTGGTAAAAACATAACTGAATATAAACTACAAGTACTCACTACAACAAAAACTCTCTATAATGGAACAAAAGAAAGGAACCATAGCTGGACTCGACTGGGCCCAGTGTCCTCAGCAGCTGGTGGCTCTGGCTGCTCGAATCCCTATCCTGAACATGATTACAAAAATCCGGAGTCAGCTAATGCTGAGTAGAGTGGTGATTAAGTTATTTACATGTAACATAATTAAAACACTAATCAACTAAACATTCAATTGTCGGTTATTTATCCGTTTCCAATTTTCTGGTTTATGTGTTGCTGCTAATCAAGTTCCATAATATTGCTTAATCTTCAGTTTCCTAAGGAAACTATCTTGCTTGTAGTTTTCTTGCAATGTAGGATGTACACGTGGTAGTCTCCTGGTCGAGAGAGTCCCCCGTGGTAGTCCTACACCAGGTCTACTACCACTAGATCACGATCGCGACGTAGCGGCGACTACGGCACACGCGATAAACACACGGGTAGCTACCCTCACTGGTCGTTTCCACTAGCGAGTACACCCAAACGTACAACACGAAACAATACAGGTCCTTGCCCCTCAAAACAGAACAGGGGTCTTGCCCATCCACAATCCACGTACCCTCATCTGACTATCCCAGTTTGCCCAATGAGCCTAACAAGAGTCGGTATAGGGTGGCCAAACCCAACCCCAGGCCCCATGGGGGCAGCAAGCTCTCCCCTACATTAAGTAGCTCACCTCTCAAGGGCCAAACAGGAGTCGACGTAAAGTGGCCAAACCCACCTCAGGGCTCAACCCAAGGGCGGCAAGCTCCCCTCTACTCCAAAGGGATAGTTATTCTCGGTACCATATACACGAGGGCCAACTCACCTCCCTTAACTAAGTCCGAACAGCTGCCCGTAGGTAACGTGTTCCAAAACCATCAGGTTTTTCGTACTACAGTATTCTTGGTTTCTTCCTAATTTCCCCATAGGATTCGTACATAGACTTTCTCACTTCCATATCTGATGCATAATAGGAAACTCAATATTTCATAATTGATTATTCAGTACAAGCATATATTACAGGTAGTACAGGCAGCTCGTGATTTATCACGGTAACTCATTCATTTATTAGCTACACATGCATTTCTTCCAGCCCTAGTGATCATTTCACAACCTAGGGTTCAATCGAATATATCTAAAGTAGCATACATTCATCTCTTTCGGCCCTAGGGTTCAATCAAATAATTCTAAAGCATGCAATTCAATTATAAATTCTAAAGTTAGAGAAAACCACTCTACCAGTTAACCGGGTGGAATGGGGGCTTGTATGGTAGCTCCCGACGTCTCCGCAGGTCCCGTATATTCTACGGACTGGAGACCTACAACATGGACCGATAGATCAAACAAGCTCGAAACTGCATAGACATTACACCATTACGTAGGGAAACTCTAATGGAAACCAACGACGTTTCGTTTACGGAAATCCGAATCCGTTTGGGCCCTAAACGGGCCCAAAACACCACTCTAACCAAAATCAGATGTCTGGGAAGAGTCCCAGACATCTTAAACACATTCAGGGGCTCACCTTACTCTAGGCGCCTTCTTTCGGACATCTAGAATTTCGTGTAGACGTCTGAGGTGTTTTTAAACATCTAGAGATCCTCTCGGACATCTGAAACCACCTCGGTCCTCGCATCGACACGCCTCCCCAACCTCTGACACATGCACATGAAGTTAGAAATTGGCAGGGAGAAAAATAATTGAAAAGAAATGCACTATCAGACATCTGGTATTACCTCTGAACGTCTGGACAGACGTTTGGTAGTCTCTCTAGATATCTATTCTACAGAAAGATAACTCCGCAGAACCGTTTTTGAGCTCTCTCCCCCTGCAGAAGCTGCAGCAACTGCAGCACCTCCCCATCTCCTGTAATTCCCTACTTGGAGGGGGTGAGATATGCATAACGTAATATAAAATGCAGAATTAAAATAGATAATCTCACAAAGATAAGCAATCACACAAATGGCACAATTCTTTTTAGGTGGAAACCCAAACCGGGTGAAAACCACCACCTAACCCTCTCGAGTTAAGATTTCCCGATCGACTTAGTCGATCAAATCCACTAAATCCAATCACTTAAACGAGGGTGACCGAACCTCAATTACAACAACACTACTTAGACCGAGGGTAGTGTACCTCAAAACCCCTTCTCTTCACAAGGAGTTTGTCTCACGAAGGAGACAACAATCCTATAGAGCCATAAATATTTAAACCTAGCTTCTATAAGAGTTAGGAAACTTCCCTTTGATGGAAGTGTATCGGCTTGACGCGGGTGTGTGAACCACGCTTTGGCACAACAACGCTCTCGTACCGTCTGCGAGAGAGCGGGTGCATAGCAGGACGAAGCTCTTAGGTGTGGAATGAGTGCTTGGAGAGCTATAGCTTGTTTAATTCTAGACGGGAATCCTTCATGTTCTTGTCCAGACCTAAATAGGGTTCTAGGTCTAAGTGATCAAACGACAGATCGGTCGTCTAGCACAGGATCTGAACATCTGGAAACTAAGTTAACAGCGAGTATAGATTTACAAGAGAGTACAACGGCTATGAGGTCTGACACAGGTGATTTGGCGACTAACGAGGCTCGTCTATTTATCAGACGTCTGGGCATCACCACGAACGTCTGGAAACTAATAAAGTGTCAGACTAACGTTATCTCTCTAATAATAGGTTGCTAAGGACAACTGTCATCTTATTGGTCATCTGGCAAAGGCATCAGACGTCTCCTAAGACGTCTGGACGAAGGTCTAGACGTCTGATTCTAACAGACAGAACCTATTAAATCCAGCCTAAATGTTTTGGATGTCTGATCAACAGTCAGACATCTTAAAAGTCAATATCCGACGTCTGATTTCCAGATTAGACATCTGATAAGGCTGTTTGAATCCTATTATGATTTTCTAAGTTCTCTACAGAAAACCTAAGTATCCTAGTTTAGTGCAGTGTTCCTAAGACTACTTTAGGGGTTCTTTTAAGCTCTTTAATAGATATTCTAAGAAATACAAGAGCAAGAATAAATGGACAAAAGTACATAGAACAAGATAAAAAGAATTCTATCATATTCTTCATCTCCTTTCTTCTTCAAGCTTTCTCTCCTCACGAAGCTCCCTCGCCTCTGTCAAGCTCCTCCAATCCGCCATGGATGCGAGCTCGAACTCCGTCTAGACACTTGTCTCCATTTGCAATTTGACCTAATGTTACGACCCGGTTCCCGAATCCCTACAAGACCCAAGACCGGCTCGACTTGACTAATCCTAATACCCAATAAGAAGACTACTGCTACTGGACTCTACTGGGTCCAGCACCCTCTGCAGCTGGAGACTCGGGCTGCTTAACACCTGGACTTGAAAAGGGTTATGAGTAACAAAGTCAGCGAACGCTGAGCAGAGTGGTAACCATCTAACAAAAGCAGTAAAAGCTAACATGTAAACTATCTAATCCAATTACTTTATTTTACAGCTATTTCTTTTTACCCATTAGTTTATATTTTCATATCTCTTTCTTGATTTCGAATGTTTCGCGTGGGAACAATCTTAATTGCAGTCTTTTCCGAAGAGTACAAGGCCCACGTAGTGCTCTCCTGGCTAGGAGAGTCCCCTGTAGTGATCCTACACCCAGTCAACTACCTCAAGGTCACGAACAGATGTAACGGTGACTACGGCACGCGCGATAAATGCACAGGTAGTTACCCCGCACTGGCACGCAGTCAGTCGTTTCCGCTAACGGGTACGCCTAAAGTACAGCACAGAATAGTATAGGGCCTAGCCCTCTCAGTAACAAGGGTCGAGCCCCTAAGGACCAAATAGGGGTCTCGCCCCTCCACAGTTCGCGCACCCTCGTCTGACTACCTTGGTTTGCCCAGTGGGCCTAACAAGTCGGTGTAGGGTGGCTAGTTGAACCCCGGGCCCCGTGGGGTGGCTAGCTCTCTCCCTATACTAGTAGCTCTCCCCAGTACATTGTACGCGAGGGCCAAGAAGTCAGTGTAGAGTGGCCAATCCTAACCTCGGGTCCCAACCCAAGGGCGGCTAGCTTCTCTCTACACAAAACAGGGGACGGTCGCTCTCCTTGGTACCACGTACTCAAGGGCCAGCATACTTCCCACTACATTTCCAGATCCATTCCATTTATTCATAGGAGCTCAACTTCTAATTCTCCATAGGGTTCATACTCGTATTTCTCAGGCCATTCCATACTAGGTTTCATCATTTACATTTCCATTCTCAAATTATACACATGCAACTCATATTTCCATCATTTAACATATACAACAAGTAGTGTCATAGGTAACTGTCTAACTAATGCATGCACTTCATTATTCACAGGCAGCTCTTGTTTATTAACAGGCAGTTGTTCACTTTTCTACTCATTTAGTTAAGACTGCAATTCCAAACACGCATACAAACAATGTAAGTACTTCTTGTCCTAGGAGTCATGCCACATCCTAGGTTTTCTATTCATTCAATTTCACATATGCAATTAGGTTTTGTAATAAAAATTGGGGGAAACCACTCTACTAGACAACCCAGGAGTATTGGAGGCTCGAACGGCAGGCTCACGTGCCTCTGCAAGCCCCGAACCCGCAACAGAATGAAGTCCTATACCAAGGAACAATCATAATGGAACATTTAGAATAGTATAGAAAGCCTTCTAACAAGTAGAGGAACTCACAAGGAAAATACTGATATTTTGTTTGCGTTAAACGGACCCTAAACGGATAAAAAATAGGGCTACGGACCCAAATCAGACGTCTGGTACAAGGCCCAGATGTCTTAAGAGTAGACAGGAACTCACCTCATGTTCTGCGTCAACCTCAGACGTCCAGGACCTCTTTTGGACCATCTGGACCCAGCTCCAGACGTCTGACCTCCTCTCCGAATGTCTGGGAGCGCTTCCAGCCATTTGGTAAGCTGTCCAGACGTATGAAACGCGTGGGAGGACGTGCCCCGTGCCTTCCCGGAGCAATCCCTGCACGTAACAGGCAAATCACCTAAAATTAACCACGTAAAACATAGCTGCGGAGCGGCCTGCATGGCCGTATCTGCAAAGGGAACGTACCTTCACGGAGATCTGCTTTCAGACATTTGGTGTCGTCACCAGACGTTTGATTCTGGAAAAATCCCAGAACCAGAACCTCCTCCTGTTCGCCCTCGCCGTGCGCAATCGCGGCCTCGCCACCTCGCTTGCAGCTCCGGCTACAGCAAATGTCGAGGATGGTTCCCCCACTGCACTCCTCCTCCTGCACGCGCCGCTCTAGCGTGCCCCTACGAGCTCGCGAGCTCAAGCTCTTCCTCCTCTCCTCACACTACCTCTCCTCCTCGTCGCCGCTCTCGCTCTCTCTCTCGCGCTCGCTCCTTTCGCTGGGGTGGAGAGGAAGGGAAGCAGATGCTGTGGTGAAGTGGGGAGAAAGGGAGAGGGGAAGAGGGGAAGAGGGGCCTTTTATAAGAGGTGTTAGGGTTCGGTGGAGGAGGGAAGAGGGAAGAAGGAGAGAAAAAGAGGGTACTGTCTGCGCACCGCCCGCACGCAGACGCGAAGGCTTGTACCAAAATTTCAATTTTCAGATGTCTGGGAAGGGGTCTAGACGTCTGACCGACAGTCCAGACATCTTAAAGGGCTCAGAACAGAATGGGTCTTTACATCATAATAAACTTAAAGGAAGTTTTGTCCCCGAAACTTGAGCTAGCTAGGGTGCGGAAAAAGAACTATATACACATAACAAACTTAAAGAGGACTGAAGCCGGTCCGAATAGACGTATCCTTAAAAAGCTCTAGGTACCGCTCTCTCATCGCCACCTTAGGCTCCCAGGTTGCCTCCTCCAACAGGTCCTGCAACTGGGACTTGAGCTCTTGCAGCTCAAGGGGTGACATCCTGTACGGTGCCGTAGAAATAGGGCTGGTCCCCGGTACCAGTGAGATCTCAAACTCGATCTCACGCTCAGGCGGTAGTCCTGACAGCTCCTCTGGAAACACGTCGGGGTACTCTCTAACCACCGGGATACGCTGAAAGTCTGCTACGGGGCTGGGCTCGGCCACTACACAAGTCAGAAAGCCCTCACACCCCTGGCCCAAAAGTCTCGCCGCCCGAAGTGTAAAAATGCACTTGAAACATCCGTCCACCGGCTGTTCGTGAAACTCAAAAGAAGTCATCTCTGGTGTGGAGATGATGATCTTCCTCTCAAAACAGCCCACCAAGGCGTGGTAAGCGGACAACCAATCCATCCCCAGAATCACACCAAAATCCTCCATCGGTATCACAATCAGGTCAGCGGGGAGGCTGTGTCCCTCAACATTGACCTCACAGTCTATGTAGACCTCCTCAGCTACAAACAGCTAACCACCCGGACCTATGATCACAAATGGATCCTCTAACAACATGCAGTCATGTCCCAAACTGACAGCAAAACTCACAGGAACAAACGAATGTGTGGCACCAGAATCAAAAAGTACGTAAACTAATCTGTCGAAAACTGTAACCATACTTGCCACCACTGAACCTAATGCCCTGGCGTCTCTGTGTGTTAGGACGTTGATACGCCCTCAGCTCTCGATGCAGAAGAAGTAGCCACACTCTGCGCTGGTCGGGTAGCCGCTGGCTAGTACCCTCCCCATGACTGCTGTCCTCCCCCATGTACCTGGGAACCACAGCCACCTGCTCGGCCTCCAGTGCTCGGTGCAGGGAGCATCTGCTGCGCTCCAGCCCTAGACGGGCAGTCCCTCCTGATGTGACCTGGCTGGCCACACTGGTAGCAGAGGGAGACTCGACTCCCTCCCTCAGTAGGTCCCTGCTGACGGCTGGGTGGGGGTCCAGTGCTGGCAGCTAGCCCCCGTCGGGGGCCCCCAAAGGCCACTGACGGCCCCACAAAACGAGACGGCTCTCCTGCGGAAGCCACGTGCCTCCTCTCTCGTCAGCCCTGTGAGTTCTCTGGCTGGTAGGGCCTCTTCCATCCGTTGTCGGTGTCTCGTGCGGTCGAGTTGGTCTCCTCGTACGTCATAGCTGCCTCTACCACTTTCGAGAAGGTGGGCAGCTCAGGGGTTTGACATACCCCCGAATGGTAGGCCGGAGCCCCTCAGTGAACCTCCACAGGCGCTCCTCCTCAGTAGCCGCACCTGTCGCAGCAAAACGTGATAGCTCTAGGAAGCGCGTGCGGCACGCGCTAACAGTCATCGTCCCCTTGCGGAGAGTGTGGAATGGTAGAACTCGAATAGGTTGTGTTAATATGGTGAAATTATCGTTGAAGTTAGTATAGTAGGTTAACATAAATCGAGTCTAACCATCTTTCACAAAATTTTTAACCTGGCCTACTTAATTTTATCTTGGTCACTTTTAGGCCCAAGGTCGATCTCAGGGAAGTGGGAATTAAAGGTGAAGAAGTTTCTACGCCTTTCCTAAAACGTATCTCTCCCATGTGTTTATTATATATTTTTTTGTCTTTCTATTTAAGATTTTTTTGGTGATAATATTGTCCTTGAGACACACCCTCAAAATCAAGTTCTTGGCTTTGAGCCAAATTGTTCTTGGCTTTGAGCCAACTTAGGGTTTCCAAAAAAAAAAACTGGTCCTGGTATTAACAAGACCGAGTACCTGTAAGACAAGAATTATCTTTTCTCTTTTACTCCTTTTTTTATCTTTTTAATAGCAGGTAACAAAAGAGAAATAAAAGCAAGGCAGGTTGCTGGTAAAGAAAAGGAATACTTAGCTTAATATATGTTTAGATATATAGTAGATACAATATATATATATATGTATGTATGTATGTATGCATGTATGTATAATATATAAGGGTGGAGGTGGAAATGGAGTATAGCACGGTGTCAAGTTGGTCTACGTCTAGTAAGATGCAACCAACAAGACGAAGTGCTGCGTAGAGTGTGAGATGGATGTGTGGGAGTGTGTGTGGAGGTGCTTGCTTTGCACGGGTATCGGGGAATATTGGCAACTGGTGCAGATATTCCTGCAATATGATGTGCGGTGGGGTGATTAGTGCACGGGTGTATGGATACGAGTAGGTGATGTGTATGTAAATATATATATATATATATATGTTGAACGATTTACGAGGCTACGCTAACGTGTTCGGTTTTGGAAAACCTGTCGTTGTAGTTCGAAAGCGAAAGATTCGTGTTCAACAAATAAAATTTATACCGAAATTAAAATTCCGTGTCGAACACAGGGAGGCGAACGTTTGATTTAAAAACTTCGCATTTCTTTTTATTTTGTCACGAAGAAATTCAATTTAAACTATCTAAGTATCTACAACAAATAAAAGAGAGAGAGGGAGTAAGAGAGAGAGAAAGAATACTATACATGGAAATCAAAATGAGATGTAGAATAGACAAGGAATTTATCATAAAAGAGATCGTTCGTTACAACTAGAAAACATAAAACAATTACTCTAGAAAGCATTAAAAGAATGGAGGGAGAAATGTCCTCATCGACGATCGCTCGGAGGACGAATAGACTACTCTAGAAAGCAGTAAATCTATACTCGAAAGCAGTAAAAAGAATAGGGAGAGAGAATCCTCCTCGACGGTCGCTTGGAGGACGAGCCGGACGGGACGACGCCTGGACGAAGGAGAACGAAGCGGGACGAAGGAGGACGAAGCAGAAGAACGGGAACGAAGCAGCACGCCGTCGTCGTCGCGGGATCCACTTCCGAAGGGGGACGAAAATTTGGACTTTATCTCGCGAGAAGCATCCCGGGTGTGGGACAAGCTTCTCTTGAGCTTTGGCGAGGTAGAGAGGAGAAGGAAGGGATGAAAATTTCGTATGGAGGGGGTCTCCTTTTATAGTTGCAAGGAGTGTGGGCAAAATGGACATTACATCTTCAAAATAATAAATAAGGGGTCTTTAGTGACGGATAAAATCGTCGCTAAAGCCCCGACGTCGCCGTCGCCGCCGCGCCCACGCGCGCCCGCTCGGCTGCCCGCACGCGTAACGCCTACGCACGTTCGCGTAGTTTCAACCGTCCGATCGCGAGATCGGACGGCTTAGATCGCGTCCGCGCCCGCTGCGTAGCGCGCCGCCCGCGTGCGATCGCGCGTTACGCCCGGCGTCCAATCGCGCGTCGTCCTGATTGAGCGCGCGCAGCCGTTGGATCTTCATCTGACGCTCGTCCGCGCCCGCTCGCCCGCGCCTTCCACCCCCTCACCGCGGCTCGAACCCGCGACCTCCGCTTCGCCCGCGGCTGCGTCGCCGCTGCGCTACGCGGACGAAATGGTCGTGCGGACGCTTTTAAGCGCGAGCGACCGCAGCCGTTGGATCGAGATCCAACGGCGGAGAGGAGACGGTGCGCGGTCTTCACAAGACGCATGCGGCCGATTGGGCGGCTGAGATGGCGCCACGTGGCGCCATCTTGGCCGTCCATCTTCTGGAAGTTGTAGATGGTGCCACGGATGTCGGATTGACTCGATTTTTGTGTCGTTGGGCTGCGATCGTCGATCCGAATTCATCCGTGTGGTCGGATTTGCCATCTGAAGTGCGGATTTACACCATCCTGGCCCTTGATCTTCTAGGGTTCCCCGGTCTCTATCTGATGCTACGGATGCCTGATTAGGGCGATCTTGGAGTCGTTGAACTCCAATCGTCGCCCTGATCACATCCATACGATTGGATCTTTGATCCGAGGCCCCGATTAAATGTTTACCCTATCCAAGCACATAAAAGGAGACAATTAACCTCCATTTTATTCAAACTACTCTAAATGCAAGATGATGCATGTTATGCAATATTTATATTATGAAATGCAATCCTATGCTTAAGAACATGCATAAATAGACATTTTAAGTAGTGTAAATGTGTTTACATCAATATATGTATGTATATATGTACATATATATATATATGTGTGTGTGTGTGTTAATATATATATATGTATGTATGTATGTATGTATGTAGGTATGTATGTGTAGGTGTGTACAAGTGAGTGTGTGAGTGTACGAGTGTGTGTGTGCATGAGTGTGGGTGTGTACACTGGAGGAGTGTGAAAGAGCAGAAGAAGTTAAGTCGTCTGGGGGATGCATCCGACGTCTAATCTCGCACGCGTGTGACTGGCTGGAGGCGGTCACGAGGAGGAGAGAGAAGGCGCGATGACCGGATAAATGAGAAACAAACCGATCAGCGCACTGTAGTCGCGTGAGGTCGCAGCTACAGTGCAAGGGAAAAAAGGTGACCGGCTGATTCGCGAGGAAACCGACTGGGCCGTGCGCAGGGGTTTGCGACAGGGTGAGCGGAGAGGGGCGAGGGCGGCCGGCTGGCCTGCACAAAGCACGCGGAACGGGCGCCTGAGGCGCGCGGAGGTGGCGGAGTGCGCACTGTAGCTGTGCGCGAGCTTCAGAGCTTGAAGCTCTGCTGCTCTAATGGCGACGAAGAGTAACCTGCAAATGAAAACCAAACAGAGAATAGAAAGCTAAATATGAAAAATAAAAAGAGAAATAAAACAAGAACCCACCACACCCACCTGCTCACGATGGAGCTGGGCGGTGGTGGAGCTCACAGTGGGGTCCTGAACCACTGTGAGCTTCTCCTGCACTCAGTGTTCCTCTTCTCAACTGGTGAGAAGAGGTGCTGTGTATGGAGAGGGAGAGGGGAAGTGAGTGGCCGGCAGGGAGTGGTGTGTGTGGTGCGCAGGGGAGGGTGTAAGTGTGGTGTCTCAGGGTCTGCCTACACAAGGGAGAGGGCCAAGGGTTTTAAAGAGGAAGAGGGACGCCAACCCATGCTGTTGGCAGAGGACCTCTTGCCATGCTACTGGCAAAGGAGTGGCGCGAAGAGGTGCATGCCCCATGCCCTGAGCCGCGCGAGGGAGAAGAATTCAAAGTCAAAATAAAAAATGAAAATAGTGAATTTGCAATGCAACCCTTGATGAAGATGTTAATTAGATGGCCAATTATTCACTCTCCTCCCCTCTTTTAAAAGAAATGCATGCATGTGTCTATGTACAAATGCCACTATAGCTACATAAGATGCAATGGTAGTACTAGGAAATAACATAAGATGGCATATTTATTGGTGTATTTTTGCTGTGCAATTATGCAACTCCCACCTCCTCTGATCCTGCCACGTTTGCCGGAAGTACTGCTCGCAGAAGAGGGTCACAAACTGGTCCCACGTTGGCTCTACCCTCTCCTAGCCTTTGACTGCCCTCCACCACCTGTATGCCACACTCTCCAGCTGGTATGTGGCAAAGGCCACATGGCACTCCGCAGGGGAGCGAAGGGTGTCAAACACCTTCTCGATCTGCTCCAACCAGTCCTCCGCCTCAGTCGGGTCCTCATCCCCCTTAAAGGAGGAGGGCTTCAGCTTTCGGAACTGTCCAAAAAGCTCGTAGTGCATCTGTAGCAGGGGAACGGGCACACCTCCAGGCAGGGAGGGCTCGTGCTCAGAAGTGTCAGAGTGCGATGGGGGCAGTGGAGGACCACCCCCTCCCCCTCGTCCAGCGCTACGACGGTCTCGCAGTCCCACAAAGGACTCCTCCTCCACGTCCCCAGGGAGAGGCGCTCGTGGAGGCGAGTGGAGCTCCTCTCATACTATATCTTGTATCAACTAGGTGAGGTCCTGGGCATGAACGCCCGGAAGAAGTGGCTAGTCCACTGACACCTCGGGCCCAGCATGCCCACCTCTCCGACCTCGTCCACGGCTGCATCCGCGGCCCGCCTCAAGGACTCCACATCGAGGCATCTCCTGCAAGAAGATGCGGAAACAGAACAAAAAGAAGTCAACTCTAACGGACTTTAGCAAAAGAACCTCAGAACATATGTCAAAAGGTACGTTGTGGTGGTTACTCTAGTTACATGCACGTGAATTGGTTATTCTCAAGCTAGTTGGTTCATTTCTCCAGACGATCTTGCTCTGATACCATCTTATTATGACCCGGTTCCCGAATCTCTACAGAATCCGAGACCGGCTCGACTCGACTAATCCTAAGACCCAGTCGTCCAACAAGAAATAACCAAAAAGCAGGAAAGTAAACCACATTCACTATGCTAAGTAACTAATAGTAAAGGGTACAATAGTAAAAGAAGTAAAAGCTGCTAACAGTACATATCGCCACCATAATAGTAAAACAGTAACAAGGTACAGAAACGTAAAGGTAACAAAAGTCTGAAACTCACTAACAACAGAAAGTACAACAACAAGAAGACTACTGCTACTGGGCTCTACTGGGCCCAGCACCCTCTACAGCCGGAGACTTAGGCTGCTCAACACCTGGACCTAAAAGGGGTTATGAGTAACAAAGTCAGCGAACACAAGTAGAGTGGTAACCAAACTATCTAGATCAGTAAAATCTAACAGGTAAATTTATCTTTTCCAATTATTTTATTTTACAAGTAATTCCTTTTCATCCATTGGTTTACTTTCAGGTTTCTTTCTTGATCTCTCATGTTCCTCCTGGGAACGATCTTGATTTCAGTCTTTTCCAAAGAATAGAAGGCACACGTGGTGCTCTCCTGGTCGGGAGAGTCCCCCGTGATAATCCTACACCCAGGCAACCACCCCGAGGTCACTGACAGACGTAGCGGTGACTACGGCACGCGCGATAAGTGCACGGGTAGCTACCCTGCACTGGCACGCGGTCAATTGTTTCTACTAACGGGTACACTCAAGTACAGCACAGAAAAGTATAGGGCCTAGCCCTCTCAGTAAAAGGGGTCTAGCCCCTAAGAACTAAACAGGGGTCTCGCCCCTCCACAGTCCGCGCACCCTCGTCTGACTACCTTGATTTGCCCAGTGGGACTAACAAGTCGGTGTAGGGTGGCTAGCTGAACCCTGGGTCCCGTGGGGTGGCTAGCTCTCTCCCTACATTAGTAGCTCTCCCCGGTACAGTGTACGCGAGGGCCAAGAAGTCGGTGTAGAGTGGCCAATCCTAATCCCGGGTCCCAACTCAAGGGCAGCTAGCTCCACTCTACACTAAACAGGAGACAGTCGCTCTCCTTGGTACCACATACTTAAGGGCCAGCACACTTCCAACTACATTTCCAGATCTATTCCATTTATTCACAGGAGCTCTACTCCTAATTCCCCGTAGGATTCATGCACTTATTTCTCAGGCCATTCCATACCAGGTTTCATCATTCACATTTCCATTCTCAAATTATACACATGTAGCTCATATTTCCATCATTTAACATATACAACAAATAGTGTCACAGGTAACTGTCTAACTAATACAGGCACTTCATTATTCACAGGTAGCTCTTGTTTATTAACAGGCAATTGTTCACTTTTCTACTCATTCAATTAAGACTGCAATTCCAAACACGCATACAGACAGTGCAAGTACTTCTCGTCCTAGGATTTATGCCACATCCTACGTTTTCTACTCATTCAATTTCACATATGCAATCAGGTTTTGTAATTAAAAATAGTTGGAAACCACTTTACCAGACAACCCAGGAGTATTGGGGGCTCGAACGGCAGGCTCACGTGCCTCTGCAAGCCCCAAACCTGCAACAGAACGAAGTCCTATACCAAGGAACAATCACAATGGAATATTTAGAATAGTATAGAAAGCCTTCTAACAAGTAGAGGAACTCACAAGGAAAATACTGATATTTTGTTTGCGTAAAACGGGCCTCAAACAGACCCTAAACGAGTTAAAAACAGGCCTACTGACCTAAATCAGACGTCTTGCACAAGGTCCAGACGTCTTAAGAGTAGACAGGAACTTACCTCAGGTTCTACGTCGACCTCAGACATCCAGGACCTCTTCTGGACCGTCTGGACCTGGCTCTAGACGTCCGACCTCCTCTCCGGACGTCTAGGAGTGCTTCCAATCGTCTAATAAGCTGTCCAAACGTCTGAAATGCGTGGGAGGGCGTGTCCTGCGCCTTCCCAAAGCAATCCCTGCACGCGACAGGCAAATCGCTTAAAATTAGCCTTGCAAAACGTAGCTGCAGAGCGGCCTTCATAGCCGTATCCGCAAAGGGAACGTACCTTCGCGGAGATATGCTTTCAGACGTTTGGTGTCATCACCAGACGTCCACTCCGTCGTCTGGACGTCACTCCAGACATCTGATTCTAGGATAATCCTAGAACCAAAACCTCCTCCTGTTCGCCCTCGTCGCGTACAGCTGCGGCCTCGCCTCCTCGCCTGCAGCTCCAGCTGCAGCAAACGTCATGGATGGTTCCCCTGCCGCACTCCTACACGCGCCACCCCGGTCGTGCGCCCTCCGGCGATCCCCCACGAGCTCGCGAGCTCAAGCTCTTCTTCCTCTCCTCACACCGCCTCTCCTCCTCATCATCGCTCTCGTGCTCGCTCCTCTTGCTGGGGTGAAGAGGAAGGGAAGGAGATGCTGTGGTGAAGTGGGGAGAAAGGGAGAGGGGAAGAGGGGCCTTTTATAAGAGGCGTTAGGGTTCGATGGAGGAGGGAAGAGGGAAGAAGGAGAGAAAAGGAGGGTACTGTCTGCGCGCCGCCCTCGCGCAGACACGAAGGCTCGTACCAAAATTTCAATTTCCAGATGTCTGACCAGACATCTGACCGACAGTCCAGACGTCTTAAAGGGCTCATAACAGAACATGTCTTTACACCTGAAAACTAAGACTCAAAAGCAAATGTTAAAAGACACGTGTTTTATTATCATCAAAATAAATATCGTGGTGCTCTAGCACCAACATCTCCTTCCGCTTTTAGGCCTCCGACCTCCTCAGCTCTCCACTTTCTCCTCCTCTTGCTCCCTACTCTCCCTCTCCTCTCATCTGCGGTGTGGGACGAATGGAGGAGGAGGGGAGCTTATATAGAGTTCAGGGCGTGGGGGGATGAAATGGGGTGGAATGGGGAGGGTGGGGAGGAATGGGGGAGAGGTATGGTGGAGAGGTGAGGTGTCATCGGTAAGGGGGGTGGCGTACTGTGAGGTAGGGGAATTGTGTGGGAGAAATTGCGAAGGCACCCTTGCAAGTTTTCCTTTTTCCCTCGCATACCCACAATAAAACCTAAGGGGTTAAAATTGCACAAAACCCTTAAAAATTCCTGAAATGTCAAACAACCCTTAAAAAGAGTCATTTGAGGATAAGATATTAGCCTTCTAATACTAGATAATTTTCTCCATCTTTTCCAAATCTTGCCACCAAGTAGATTTTTAAGCTTTTCCCACCTATGGGAGCTCCAATTTGTGTATCTTGATTCAATTCTTTAGTTCTTCCAAATATGCTCTAGACCTTGAAAAGTACCATTACAGTAATCTTTGTTGAATTAGATTGAAGGCTTGTTATGATTGACTTTTTGTTCGAATATTAGCAATAAGAATGAATTATTTATGCTATTATAAGGTTAGCTCCCTCTTGGGATGCTTCACCCATAATTAAAGTGTCATCGGTATAAGAATGACATGTAAGCTAGAAGTATAATAAAATAGTTTCATTCCATTTAATAAGCTTATCCTAGCATTATACTTTATCATTTTGGAAAGCAATTCAACGCTAGCTATAAAAAGGAAGGGAAATAGAGGACAATTCTGACTAAGTTCAAATCTAGGAACAATTTTTTCATGTGACGAACCTTTAATGAGAATTGAGTAAGAAATCCTAAATACATACACTCCTCAACAAACTTGATAATGTATATTGGAAAATTGAGTTTGCCTCATGAGATCCACCAATGACTCTCAACTCATTCTATCAAAGGATCCTTTCAAGTTCAAACTTCATAAACATATAATGATCATCTTTCTTTCCCCTTCTCTTCTTGATAAAATGAACCACTTCTCTAGCAATAAATAAATTAACCACTGTATATCTCCCTCAGAGAAACCAATCTGTGACTCATAAATAATTCTTGGTGGCATAACCTTTATCTATTACCTAAAATTTTTGCAATAATTTTATAACTTGTATTTGCTAAAATAATGGCTCTAAAATCTTTTATCTATGTTGGATTCAGAGTTTTAGTCACTCAACTAATAAAAGTGTGATTTATCCCGTTTAGTAAAATTGAGTTTGTGAAAACATCGACTAACGAAATTACATCATTTTTAATAATATTCCAACATGTTTGACATGAGAGAGGGAGTCCATTCGTCAACCTAAGGGCTTTAAGTGGCTTCACTAAAAAGACCACAAATCTTATTTCCTTTTCACAAAGTATTGCTACAAGAGTTTCTACGCTAGATTGGTAATTTTTGCATTTGGTTCAGAATATTGGAAAGAGGACTTGAGCTTGGCTTGTTAGAATACAAGTTTGTATAGTCTCGGAGGAAGGTACCTCTATTTTCATCTTCTTCATATGTTAAGAAATCATCCTCCTTTTTAATCAAATTAATGTAGCTCTTCTTAAGTCTTTGTGTCACTTTAATGTGCAAATAATTAGTGTTGTTATCCCCTTTACTAATCCACTTGCACTTGACGCTTTGGACCCTTAATCTTTCTTCTAAAAGTAGTAGATATTCATACTAAGCAACTAATGATTCATGTTCTTTGAGTTGATCATTATTAAGAATTGAGCGTGATTTTAAATAGCTTAATTTATTTCCTCTCTCCTCCTTTCATGTTAGCAAATCCTTTCTTACTTTAACTACTTAAGAGTTGCTTCACCTTGTTTTTTTCCATAACTGAATTTTACCACTTTCATAATTTTAAGCTTGTCTAATTACCTCCTTAAATTGTCAATGCTTTCTCCAAAGAGATTCTGATAACCAAAGTTTCCTCTTTAATTTCCTTTTCCTTTTCAATTAGATAAGCAAGGGAGCATGGTCACTTCTAATTCATGATACCCACCAAAGGAAACTTAGTACACCAAGAAAGATTAGCTAAATTTGTGTCCAATCTCGATAAAATCAAATTATTTTTCTCTCTCTTATTTGTCAAAATATAGCTTAGCAATAATTTAAGAAATAAATATGAGAATTGTTTAAAATAAATTTACCTAAAAATTAGAGGACTCTACGATGAAAGACTAAACAAAAGATTTGATGATTTGTTCTCTAAGGAAATAATATCTAAGATCACATTTAATATTAGGGTAAGATATAATTATGACAAGTCGATGGATTTGATAAAATGAGATTAATATGTGGTAATATAACGTATAATCAATTGAATGTAATGATTATGGTAACAGAAATAATTATAATATATTATTATATTAAACCTAAGAAAGTTGTGGTGAAGAATATGTTATCAAAAATTGTAAGTCCAATTTCATTCCTTAATAGATACCCAACGTAAACTTTTTTTAATGGGAAGATCTACCTAGTATATTATAATCTAAAAGAATTGTAAATAAAAGCTCATACATTATTTCACACATCCTTTAAAACCAAAATACCATTAGATTTAGATGGAGTGAGAAACTTTTTTTTAAGGGAGTTCAAAATTATGTGGAAGTATATAAATAATTATAATTTTACTGATAATTATTGTTTAAAAATTAACTTAGAAGACATACTTTATTACAATTATCTAAAATTTTATTCTTATAGATATCAAAATTTAGTCATTTAAATGATCATGATCACATAAATAAAAACACATTTAAATTTGGTTTGTTTTTTTGATTTTTGAGAATACATTTGTATTTTACAAGAATTCAATATTTTTTAGAAAAGAAACAATGCAGGCTAACATTATTAACATCAATAAGAACAAAATATCATTAAATAATTATACATATCTTAAAAAAATTAGATGTAGTTTTCGTCAATATGAAGGAAAATTTTAATTAATAAAAAAATAATTAGCATAAATTAGACGAAGGAGCCACATGAAATTAAATTATTTTTTATCGTTCAAATTACATTAATATACTTAAGACTTAAATATTTTTAATCTAAATTTAAGATCTAAAATAACATTCTTATATCTTTTTCTAAACTAATCACATAGAAAACTTTAGATAGGAAAGGGGCACCTAACGAGTCACCCTATCTACTTAAACTGTCCATACATTTAGTAATATTTAAATATAATCAATGTATTTTATTAAAATACAAAAATAATATTCAAATATCGTGATGATATTTACCTATAAATGACATATAATAGATGATATATTTGATTGAAAATGAGGTGATATTTAAATATGACAGGTGACATTTATATTTAATTTAGGAAATGTATGCAAACTTTTTATGTTAATGTAAAATTTTACAACCTAAAATACCTCCTGGTTACATATGCCGGGCTGGATTGAATGCAGGAATCGGTCCCTATAAATCAACCCAATCCGATGACACCTTGCGGGTCGAACTTGAACCCGAAGACGGGTCTCCAACGGTGGCCCAACGCGCTTACGCCCACAGCGCCCCCTCCCACGATCCATATCCATCTCACACTAACGATGGAGGAAAGAGAGAGAGCGCGAGATATAATGACACTCTGACACGTGTACCCACCCATAACTGCTTCCCCCTCCCATCTCCAGATCGATCGACGCGCAAAAGGTGCGCTCCACCGCCTCCCTCCGTTCACACACACACCCAACCCCCCATTAGGGTTTCCCCCACCCAAAACCCCACATTATCCCCAATCCCCTCCGATCCGACGGTAAGATCTCTCTCCTATCTTCTCTCGCTCGCGGCACCATCGCGACACTTCTATGAATGGATTCGAGGGAGCACCACCCCATGATGGGCTCCTTCTCGTACGGCGGCCAGGGTCAGGGGGGCCTACCCCCCGTGAGCAACCCCTCCGCCCCCGGGGCCGTGCCTGGCGGCGTCCACCTCTCCTTCGGCCCCGTCGCGCCTCCCCCGCCCGCGCCGAAGCCGCCGGGGGATGCGCACACGCAGGGCGGAGGAGGGGGGCCGGTCGCGTACAATGGGGATGGGATGCAGGGGGTGAGGCTGTCGCCCGTCGGCGGCGGGGGGTTCGGAGGAGGTGCAGCGGGTGGCGGTGGTGAGCCGGTGAAGAAGAAGAGGGGGAGGCCAAGGAAGTACGGGCCCGATGGGAACCTCACCGCGGCGTTCTCGGTGTCGGGTTACGCTGCGGACTCGCAGCAGCAGCAAACGCCCGCATCGGAGCCGTCTGCGAAGCGGCGCGGGAGGCCCCCCGGGTCCGGGAAGAAGCAGCAGCTCGAGGCATTGGGTAGTCATTGTCAAGTTCCCCAATTCTTTAGTGACTGCACGTTTTTTGCGTTGTGTGTGGTAATCGGAAATGCACGTTTGTGCGTGTGCGTGTGCGTGCACGTATGGTTTTGTGCGGCGTAAGCTCACTGATTGCAGTATATATATATATATATATATATATATATATATATCTCCCTTTTTGAAAGCTATGTGCCTGATTTAAAGAATTGTATGGGCAAAAAAAAACAGTTTTGTGTGCCTGATATGCACATAGATTTAAATGCCGACGGCATGCCGTCGGCATACCGTCGGCAAGGCCATTTTCGAGCAAGGGTCGTGCCGACATGAAGAAAACGTCGATTTACAGGGATTTCATCGGCATGCCGTCGGCATGTTGGCGAAATTGGTACCTATGTTGAGGTTGCTATTGGTTTTTTAATTACTTTTGCTATTTTTTGTTAGTATGCATCGGCATGTCCACAGTATGCCCTCGGCATGTTCATTGGCATGCCCATCGAAAAACGGGCATTTCCACGACATGTCATCGGCATGTCCACGAAATGCACACTTGAAATTTCATCGGCACGGCATCGAAATCGACATTTCGAACCTTGTATGCAGCTAGTGATTTTAGAAGTATTTCTTACTAGTGTTTGTTGATGGCAGCTTGGTTTTGGAATGCATAGAGTTACCTAGCCACTGATGGTATTTCTCTTGAAGTTCATGATGGTGAAGTTGTTTAGGTCCTCATGATATTTTTGGTTGTTAGTTAAGCTGTTTGTGTCGGTTGCTTCTTAGTTATTTGTGGGTGACATAAGGAGTCAAAATGGGAAGTTCTTAAAATTTGACATGTTTGGGGCTATGGTGCTTTGCGGTGAATTTGGGAACCATGGGATAGTCTTGTAAGAGGCATTCATAGGTGATGCGTAGCTTGGTAATGTACTTGTTCATGCTTTAGTTGCAGTCGATGTTGGTGATGAATGATGATGCTATGGTTTCAAAGGTGGGGAGATGTGATTGAGGTTTTAGGGTGCATGGGGTAGACTGAGGGGGCTTTCTCTATCCTATTGAGGGGGCCAATTTAGGTGGCTTCGTGTTTTAGAAATGAGGTGCAAGGCTCATGGTAGTTGAGTTGCGAACTTCCTGAGAAAAGAGGTGAAATGATTGAAATTTGTAAACCTTAATGCAGTTCAGGTGGTTTAAGTTCTTTGTGTTGTGGAAATGTTGCTAGCTCATGTGTATTGAGGAATATTACTAGGCAGGTTTAGCTTAAATATATTAATATTCTTATGATAGGTCTTACCTGGAGCTAAACTGATGCATTATTCATGTTTTAAATGGTTTTATTGATCTAGTATTTGGTAACTACACTTATATCGAGTAAAGGAGGGCGGCGGTTACCATTTGATTATTTTCATCTAGCTGTATAACTCTCAAGCTTATCTTTCAATAAAATCCCTCAAGTTTATTGTTCGGTAACTTAATATATATATATATATATAATTTTGATGTTCTTTCCTTCTAACATTGGAAAGATTATTGCAGGACCTTCGGGATCTGATTTCGTTCCACATGTTATTACTGTCAACCCTGGAGAGGTAATTGGTAACATTTATCTTTGAAGATTTCTTTAGTACCTGATTGTAATATATTTTTGGATATGAGCCTCCATTTTAGTGTAAATTTTATAGAAATGACGGTCAACTGATTGTGGTAACAAATGCTTTAAACAAAATCAGTAGATGGATGAAGAAATTAAAAGATTGATTTACATGGGAGACAAGGCCTGAGAACATCCATTGATACATACTGATTATTTGCAGCAAATGCCATGGTATAGATTAACACGTAGGGGTGTCCATGCACAAATAAGCCTCATTAGATGCATGCAAATAGATAATTCTGTGAATATTGGATTCTTAATATAAGAAATATTTGCAATTCTACCTGTATACATGACTAAGTGATATTCTGCATGCTATAATGATTGTATTTGTCAGTCTTGGTTGCTTTTTCAATCTTAGTTTGCTTGACTCAGTCATACCTTCATACATCAGACATGTAATCTGTTTTTTTTTCTTTTTCTTTTTTCACTTGTGTGTAGAAAACTTTGGATGATGTCAGCATTAACATAATTGGACAGATTACTTCTTTTCAAGGTTTCTTGTGCTAGCAATTAACAAGGGTGCAAAAATCGGTCTATGTAGTCGATTAATCGGCCGCATAATTGCATGCGGTCCAAAAATGAACTGAGTACCTATATTTGGCCCTATAGTTGGTCTACCTGATTAATCAGCCGATTATCGGATTAATCAACCGATTAATTGGACAAGTAAGTTTTAAGGTTTCAATTTTTTTTTTAGCTTTGATGCACGTGCAATGCACCAGTAAACCAAAATCCGACTAAACCCGAAACCTAAATACACCCAACTAAACTCAACTTGTCCCATTACCCCAAGCTCCTAATGCACGAAAGCCTCAGCCCTAAGTAAAACCCTTAGTTCTGAGTCCCTCTCCTCCTCTCTGATGCTTTGCCATTGCCCATCGGTGATTGACCCACCACCGCTGATAGCCTCTTCGTGAGCCACCACTCTGACCAGCAAGTATTCGGTTGTCACCGCACCAATCTTAGTTTATTTGTCTTATTTTACGTGTTGTGATATTGATAACTATTTGTTTGAAACTATATTGAGAGAATATGTATATCAAAAAAATAATATTAATATACATGTGATATTTCAATTCATGTATATGTAAACTTATTATATATAATGGTATATATAATTATATTTAAAATTTTAAATATTAAAAAATACTACATCGATTAATCCCCAATTAATCACCTACATACTGTAAACTCCTTAGTC
Organism: Thalassia testudinum; assembly: GCA_037157565.1. NCBI lineage: Eukaryota > Viridiplantae > Streptophyta > Magnoliopsida > Alismatales > Hydrocharitaceae > Thalassia > Thalassia testudinum. The sequence continues at coordinate 9,064,691 of JAZHRO010000059.1, read as the reverse complement.
GATGACCTTACCGACTGGATACTGACGGTCGATTTTTGTAGCTATGGCAATTATCAACCTTACTTGGAAGGAGGAATAGTATCCTTACTTTTATTGGGATGTTAAATCTGTTGATGTTTTGAAGTAGACATGCCACCCTGTCACATTGCTTTTGCTTATCACCCAAAGAACTTCGCTTAATAATTTATTTTGCACTTGTTGAAAAAAAGTTATCGATGAGAATTGTCTTTGCCAGTGATCTGCTTGTTGTGATAAAGGGTGGAATTGGTGGATATTTCATATTGTGCTTCTTCTGCTCAATGGCTCTTTGAACTTGTATGTTGGGCAACGCACCCGTTTTTAATCATCATTGCCTTAGATGGAAGAGTAGATTTACTACATAAAATGGTCAGGAGATAGAAAGGTTAATCGAAAAGTATTTTGCTGTCATTCACAAACCTAAAACACTGCCTGTCACCACACATGGCATTGATTCCCTTTCAGTGGCAAGGGTCATTCGAGATGGGGATCTCAAGTCCTTAATAGCAGCCCCTCCCAGGGGGTGTTGGAACCAGAATTCGGGCTCCAGGAAAAAGTTTGCTACATATTTGGTTTTTTCCCTCCTAACTGCGTTGTGTAAGGGTGAAAAGAAGCAAAAAATTGGTGAATCACAACCAACCCCCCCTCCCCCGAATATGTAAGACAAAAGAAGAGATTCATTAATCAATATTAGGGAAAAAAGCATATTGTGGTCTGGCTCACATCTAGGTTATATGTTAGCCCAAGCAAAAGGCTATATTTCAGCTGCATTGTAACACATGGCTGAAGCCATGTCCACCATGATTAAGTAAGAAAACATGTATTATGCATATAGAGATAAAAGTTGAGCATCCCATGGTTGCTGTCTTTGTGATAAATCTTATAAGAGAAGGCATTGTTATACTATTGTGCTGTGTGGTCTGGCCACAAAAAAATGACCCTGGGCCCTTCATTGAAATGTATGATTCAAACAATCAACTTGCATTGATTTGTACGTGTTCCAGGTAATGCCGTATCAGTCAGGAATGCAGAGATAAATTCTCCTGTTTTAACAAATGGATGTATGAATGTGAAGTGCAGGGAGATTGTGCTTCTTTTGGTAAGAGAATACCTTGAGATTTAGCATCATCTAGTCCTATCCTGGTTGATGAATTGGGAAAAAAGAGAGGAGCAGGGTTCAATAGTTATTGAAAATTTAGATTCTTAGAGTTGATCTGCAGAAGGTGCTGGATGCAACCTACTGCAGATGGGAGAAATTCTTGTATTATGACCTTGATTTTGTGTGGATATTTTTTTTTCTTTAAATTAGTTGCTTTTAAGTTGCCTTTATAGCATCAGAATAGGTGGTTGGATTTGGTAAAAGTTAGAGAAAACTTCCTAATATAACTGAAATTTGGGAAAGACATTTCTCCATGCTTTGGGCTATTTGGTTATAAAGCAATGGCATTGTTTTCAGGGGGAAACCTCTTGCTTATGAAAAAAAAAACTGAGCATTGACTCTAAAACCCACTCAAATAGTCCAGTGGTTTAGTAACTGGCTTTCAACCCAACAAAAGAAGAAGCCATTTTGAGTTAAGAATCCAGTCTACCATAGACCAATTTGTTGTAATTATGAGGTCAAAGCTTGTCTTCGTAGCTATTTTCTTCTTGATATAACGTTAGAAATTTCCTCGTCTTTGTTCTTCTTACAATGTTATTGATGGCATGAATAATGTATACTTGCTGCATCGTGAAATAGTGTCATCATACAATTGGTTGCCTAGTCTTGTAGGGTTTTTTTTTTTTTTTGCGAGAATGGGAAGTTGCTACAAAATTATAACAAGTTGGGTGGACCTTGATATTAAATATTTAATAACATAATGTTGCATATTCCTTTCGAAAGTGGACTTAAACATGCAGTGCTAGTGATCTGTACAGCAAACTTGCTTACCCTGATTGCAGTCATAATTTTGTGTCTTTCCTTCTGTCAAAAATGAAGAAGAGATAATTGAGATCTTCCTTGGGCCAACTAGATGTCTACATCAAATATTTGGTAATAGTTCACTGTACTTGTCTTCCAGAATATATTTGTAATTTATTATCTTTTTAAAAGCTTTAAAATAATCTTGCCAATCATTTCTAGTGGTTGTTATAAGCAGATAACCATCTTTCGATTGCTTAGTCGAAGTTGCAAGTAGTATTTACTTGTATGGCATGCTAGGGGCAATTCTCTTTTTTACTATGAAGTACGGTGATAAAAAGCGAACCTTATATCATGTTGCTTCCTTTTCAGAACGTAGCCTCAAAAATCATGGCTTTTTCTCAGCAAGGGCCTCGCACCATTTGTGTTCTTTCTGCGAGTGGTGTTGTCTCAAATGTAGCACTCCGTCAGCCTGCTACATGTGGAGGCACTGTGACATATGAGGTTTGGAATTACACTTGCAGACTTCGGTTACTAATATGGACTATATTAGATAAATTTTGAGATTTAATTAGCTAATTGTTTCTTTTGTAGTTAATTTCTATGTTTTTTAGAGTAGTTATTAATGATTATTGATAAAAAAATGCTTTGTCACTGGTTCATCTAAGTTGTTCACACCATAAAGAACTAAATATGTACGTTGGCCTTGAGGATTATTTATGTCAGTAGAGAACTGAATGTATCATCCACATAGCTTATTGTTGAAATATTTTACAAGGAACAACATTTGCACTGCAGAATGTGGGTCGTACCATTTGTGGGCAAGATGAATGTTAATTCAGAATATAGTGAAGGCAATCTAATTTTGGGCAAGAGAATATATTGTTTTGGGGACTGGAGGGTAATGATGATAAGTCTGAGTAATTTGTTTTGATGAATAACATAGCCATTCAAAGCTCCATCAGATTTTTTTAATGCTTGAACTACACATGTTCTTATGTTCACTAGGAGGTCGTACTTGGCAAAAAAGAAGATTATACAATCATAAGGAGGATCATGAAGATTATATTCATTAAAACAGAAAAAGACGATGACTAAAATGATGAAAATTATATTCTTTAAAGAAAAAATGAAGATTGTTCTATCAGTTACCTAGACGGGGTCAATGGGTGATCAAGAAGGCTCATGGCCTAGGTTGGTGGCCTCCGTTGCACTTGGGAGGTGCACGCACCTAATATCTTCCCACGTAAAAAGGAAAAAAAAAACTGCCAGTCCATTATTTACAAAAGTGAAAGTAATTTCTTTTCTACTGAGCTTTTTGTTTCTATCAGTAAGCTTTTCACATTGATATGGATGACGACTCGTCTCGAGTAGTCATCCTTTACCACAATAACAGTGGTGACGATGGCAAAGACTTCTTCCATACAAAATGGGGTTAGTTTGATGGATTATTTGCCTCCCCTCTTAGATCTATTTAAGTTATTTTTAGACTTAAATTTAAATAATTGAGATCATGTTTAATAGTTACCTGCTAGCATTTTTTTAGCCTTTGTTGTCCCCTCCTAGAGGGTTCAACACCCAACTCCTCATATCTCCGAATTGGGGTATTGACCTACCTCTCCAAGTGTCAAAATCACCTTAGACATAGCTCTTTCATTTTATCTTTTATCTTTTCCATCTCAATCTTTTCCTAGATAACCTCGTTAGGAATATGATCCTTGTATGGCCACATATCCACCTTATCGTCTTCATGCATTTTACAACCATCTTTTGTAGGTGCCTATAATTGATGGCCCAACACACTTTACCACATGGCATGGCAGGTCTTGTAGTTGCTTTATGATACTTTCCTTAAAATTTCAAGGAACCCTCTTATTACATGGAATAGGAGATGCTTCCCTCCATTTCAATCATCCTGCATAAGTTTTATGTATGGCATCTCTATTGATTTCATCATTTTGTTGAAAAATAGATCCTAAGTATATGAAAACATCTTCGTTTGAAATGTACTCTACTCCAATTTGCACATTTACCCCCTCATTGTTCTCTCTACTATTAAACTTATGTTCCATAGATCTAGTCTTTGTCCTACTTAAGCGCAAGCTGTTAGCTTCCAAGAGTTTTCTCAAAAGCTCAAGTTTTCTGTTTGTTCTAGGTCTTGTCTCATCAATTGACACTATCATTAGCAAAGAACATATATCATGACACCGTTTGAATATGCTTTGTCAACTCATTTATGACATACAGCTAATTCTTGATGCAGACCAATGATGATAGCAAAGCTATCTATCAATCTAGCTTTAGTCCTTATACAAGCTGCAACTTCATTTTACGTATCTTTATGAGGTTAAATATGTAGAATTGGGTAAAGTAGTCATCCTTTAATCTTTTTAAAAAAAGCTTTCACATGTATAATTTATTAGGATAACTTGCTTTGCAAACATTCATTTTAAGCATAATGAACGAGTCTGACTTCATTTTTATTTCAATGATGTTGCTTGTATTCTAGACTGAAATACTTCTGCTTCATATTACAGAGGATAAACTGTAAAATTCTGTTTCTGCAACATTTATTTTGGAAAAGTTTCTGCAATATATTGTGGCAGTCCAAATATGAAGATGCTTGTGTCATGATATGAATGTTGTATGTATATATATATTTTTTGGGTGGTACTATGCTATGCCAAGTAATCTCTTCGTATCCATGGTGATTCAATGTAAATGGCCTCACATGCAATCTTATTTTGCTCAAGTTTTCTGGGTCTTGAAGAAAGTTGCTCAATTCTGATGTTGAGCTGGTTAGCCCTATAACATGTACCATATGTTTCATCAGGTTTTGGTTAGCCCTATGACATGTACCATATGTTTCATGTGGTTAAGTGTGTAATGAGCCTGATGGGCAACCGATAGAGTGCACTTAGATGACCTGCATGTTAGCTATGCTAAAATAATATGGCTAGAAGATTAAACAGTAGCTATATAAAATGGTTGTACAACTAGTTCTATCCTTTTGTGTTGAGAAATTTGTGTAGGCTGCACCTAGTGGCTGGTCCATTTAAGATCATTCATTAGATTTTGTTGCTAGAGCTCTTGGTCACTGTATATAAGCTTATATGCTAATAAAAACTTATTCCTAGAGTTATAATGACACCTATATACTTTTCAAAAAAAAAAGGACACCTATATAAGTTATTTGTATTGGCTGCTGTTAGCAGAGTGACAATAGCATGAAACAACCTTTTTTTCTTGGATTTGAGGTATAAACCATTTTCAAAGTTTTCTATAAGAGCATCAACTCAAAATCAAATGGCTCTGGCAGAGAGGCCTAACAATTAATACATGGCACTTGCAATTTTCGTATCCTTTGATGCGGTGATACTTTCTCAACACATAAATCTGGCATTCTTTGGATCCTACACATGGATAATTCAATGTTTGAGGTAGAGGTTAAAAATCAACCATTAGACTGGTATCTCTTGTGCTATATAGGACTGAATGAGTTCTTATTGAGAGTTGTGCCCAAGCACTCAGAAAAGTAATAAGGCATGAGACACCCCAAACACATTAAAAAAATGACAAAAAGGGTAAAAACACATCAAGTTTTTGTCTTTATAAGTCATTACTAATGATCTTTTTTACACTGAGGTTAAGTCATATTTTGTTTAAAATTGCCAATTTTTGCCACCCTGCTTATAATCAGAATTCAATTTAAATTTTCTTTAGATTGTTAATTTTGCAGGGTCGCTTTGAGATTCTATCTTTGTCGGGATCGTATATGCTTACAGAGAATGGTGATACCCGGAGCAGAAGTGGTGGTCTGAGTGTGGCTCTCGGGGGTTCAGATGGTCGTGTCCTAGGAGGTGGGGTGGCTGGTGTGCTGACGGCGGCAACTCCTGTGCAGGTATGTTGGTCAGATTCTCTAGTGCAAGTATTCATCTAGGAAGTTTTTATGAATTCCTAATTCTTGTTTCATCGAGACTCTCAGGAGCTAATCCCATAATTTCATGACACATTTTGGGGAGTTTAGAATAAGGGCTTGGAGGGTGTTGTCATCTGTAGAAATCTTTTGGACTGTAAATGCAATAGGGTTGAGCTTATTGGGAACTTGCAAGTACAGAATTTACCTTTTTTATTATGGATAATTTTCTCTTTTCCATTTTTAAAATGCATACTTTTGGCAAATCTTTATGAAGAGTTTCCACTGTAAATAGGGAAGTAAATGAATTAGAAGCAAAAACGATAGAAATCACTTTCAGGAAACGCGAGAGACAGCAAATGTGGTTGTGCACTGTTCTCAAAATTTACAATACACACAAAGATGCATCCATACATAATTGTTCATTTTAATGAGAATATTTCACAAGCAGATGAAAAAAGGTTAGAACAAACCACCCAAAAAAAAAAAAAAATGCCAAGCAATGTCAGTATTTCGATTGTTTGGTTCATTTTCCATATATCTTGGATAATGCATTAGAGCTTTGCATGGCAATAAATCATGCTTAAGGGTTAGTTTATTTGAGGGGTTAGGAAAGTGTTGTTAGGATATGTGAGACTAGTGTTGATCCGTAATTATGTTTGCTTGCAAAATGATGTTAAAATCAGTTTATCTTTACTTGAATTGGTGTTAAGTTGTGTTAACCCTAGTGACGTTTACTTGATGGTGGTGTTAGGTATATAAAATGAGGGGTGTCAGAGATGCGAGTGGTGTATGATTTTAATACGAGTTTTGGCGAACATCAGTTGAAATTGGTGTAAGACAAACCTATATTAAAGTGGCCAAATCCCCGGGTTAACAGGTGGAGGGTTAAGTAGTCAAGTAAATGGGGGTTAACTCCCCTTAAATAATTTATTTAGGGAATGTATGTACTGTCTTGATCCTTCTAACTTCTATATACAAAAAAAATGATGCTGAAATATAGAGTTGTGTTTCATGGGTCAAGTGTATAATTCTTAAATAATTTAGCTTCCTGGTATGAACTTTGCTGGTTCTTTTATTTACTTGCTGGTCTGCATGTTGCTGCCTGCTTTCAGGTCATTGTAGGCAGCTTCCTTGCAGAAGGTAAAAAGCTGAAGCCCAATCCTACGACAAGCGATCCTTCTTCTGTGCCACTACCACCACCAATGGCTGGTTTTGGTGGACCTCAGTCTGGCAGCCCCCAGTCACAGGGCAGTGCAAGTGATTCTTCTGAAAAAGATGACAATGACGACGACGATGATGGCAGTCCCTTTAATCAACACAATGGTGGCTACAATGATTCTGGCCAGCAGCATATTTTGAATGCACCTCCATATACCATGCTTGGCTGGTCACATCCCCTAAATCAGCCAAGACAATGAGTGCACTGGTCGTTTGATGCAAGACAATTCACAATCCAAGGCAGGGCATGCTTTCCGTGAATTTTTTACGTCTTTAGCAAAGGGAAGGAGACTGGGATCCGATCCTACCGTTTGGAGGAGAATGGGACCACACTTTTGTTGTGGTATTTGTTGGTGCAGCCACATTTGATCTGAGTAGGTGTATCTTCAGTTGATTGATGTATTGGAGAGTAGGAAGCTCCATGGCAGATGGAGATTGGTGGCAGTTTCTTTTTAATTGTTGGTAGTTCTGATTTACCAGTGTTACATAAATGCCTCTCTATTTTCACTGGATGTAGAGTACGCCTTCACATTTTTTTCCACCTTCTAGCATTTTTGTTGTTATTCCAGCTTTTAAACGTTTTGGATCTACTTGGATCTTTCTTTAAAATAATTTTTCCTGCCAGTTAGTATCACTCTTTCTCCAGCAAGGCCTGAATCTTATTTTTCTGTGTAAATGTAAATATTTTGATGCAACTGGATGCTGAGTGCATCTTCTGATTTGGAAGCAGCCATGCAATATGTAATATGTATTAAGGCTATAGTTACTATTTAATTGAATTAATTTAGAATGAGAGTTTCTTTGCTTTACTTCATAATTTAATCTCCAAAATTTAGACTGAGCTTTTGGACAACTTATTTACGTGATGTATTGATCCAACCAAATACTAATTTGCTGGTATCTGTATGAATGGAATGTCGGCCTTATTAATATTTTCAAGAGATTGGTTCTTTTTCTTTCCTTGTAAGTGGATCTTGGAAGAAGTTGATACTTTATTTCATTGCTTTCATTTATGATCTCCCCTTGGTTAAAAGGATTTCTTTCCAATGATGTATTTCCACGTATGTTAAATACAATCTCCATTTGTTGTAACTACAGTATTGGTGTCTCCATTTGTTGTAAATACAGTATTGGCGCCTCAGCTGCTGGTGCTCTAACGCGTAAGTTGTCTTCACATGCAGGTGGTTTGAACCATCCAACATCCATCTTTACCTCGTTTTTATTATTTACGAAGATTAAAATCATCTTTACCTCTGGCAAACCTCTCCTCTAGGCCGCAGCATCTTTCTCACTTCCCTGCCTCCTTCTTCACCTTTCAAATCGGCATCCTAGGTTACAGCGATCAAGTTGCTCTTTAACATATTCGTGTAATGGTCCGCCATCATCCTTCAAACAGTTTATTTAGAAATGTTTACAGTTTCTTTAAAAATGTTGCTTTATTTGATTAGCTTCTTCTAGTGTAAGGTGCTTAGGAGACGGAAACAATTTCCAGAGTTATGACTTTCTTCTGATAAAAATTAAGGGCTGAGTAATGCATGGGGAAAAATCTACTTGGTTCATGGAGTTTCTGTTTTTTTTTTTTTTTGTCTATTTTGTGATAGTTATAACTTCTATTAAAAAGGGGAAAAATCTGATAAAAAAAGACGTAGGGAAGAGATCAGAAATACCTAACTCCAAAGAGGGAAAAAAAAATGATGGACGATGGTTAATGGCCCTTCTCCCGTACAAATGTGGGTCGGTTCTCCCTTGACGCCAATAAGGTGTGAAATTGGCGAATGGAGTTTGTAATTATTCTTTTAGGTTCTCGCTTTTTTTTTTTTTTTTTTTGGTTAAGTGTTTAATACGTTACATGATATGTTTGAAAATGAGTTAACATGTTTGAAATTCAACACATCCCAAAATAACTTAATATGTCTAAAATTTATTCTACCTTTTTTTATGGAATAATTTTAATATACAACTTAACATGTCTACCATTTAAATGGGTTAATTTAATTATTTCATCATTTATTTCACTTTTTTCTTATTTTTCTATTTATTTTCCTTATGAAACGAAACCTTAACCTTTATGGTTATTCTTAAAATTAAGGGTGTACATGGGGTTAGGTTCAATTCACAAGTTAACCTGACCCCACCTATTGTGTTGGTTTTTCTTTTTTCATTTGAAAACTAAATTTTTATTAAAGGGAAGAACCTGATATAAGAAGATGCACCTCAGAGGGGAAAGAAAAATAGAAAAGCCTAACGTCTTCAACGAGAGGGAGGTTACTCTTTGTATAAAAAGGGGAAAGCAAAACACAAAAAGAAGATAAGAAATAGTAACGGCCAACTTTCCGAAGGAATGGCGTTACGGCAAATGAGCCAAAGAGACAAACCTCGAAGATTACGTCAATGAGTAAATCGATTAGGTCAACCAAAAGGTTGAAAATAATTCTTGACAATAGTAACAAAACTCGTCTGTATGAGGCCCGATTTCTCATGTGGTTCCTAACAAAAATAAACACTACACTTGGAAAAAAGAAAAAGAAAAAGAAGACCTAAAACACTCCAAGCACGAAACCATCCCTGTGACTGCCGAACGAGCAAGCAACCTGCAACCCAAGCCACGCTCAACCCCCGCAACCACCGCTGAGCGCCTTGCATCAACCAAGAGAGGCATTGCCGCCGGCACTGGAGAGGAGTACTAAACATCCCCATCAACGTCGACTACATCTGCTCTTAGCCACATGGCCACGGTGCACCCAGCCGAGCGACCACAGTCACAGTCGCCCCAAGAAAACCCGACCACGACCGTACCCATCAACACCGTTGCGACCACTCTTAGTCGCACGACGCACAGCGACGACAACACAGACGATGACGAGCCTTGGTCGACGAGAAGCACCATTCGACGACCGGTCGCACCGCATGGCCACATGCCTCCACATGAACAGCCAGCGACAATCTGACCAACGGCAAACAGATGCGCACCTCAGCAATCGCTCGACAACGAGCCACACTACCATGTCGCCTCGAGAGACGAGCTCCCGCCACGAGTCACCAACTACCATGCATGTCGAGGAGCCAATCTGCACTCCAAAGAGGATAGGCCCAGGGAGGAGATCTGAGCATCCGGAGGAGGGGAGGTGCTCCGATCGGCTCCTCCAAACACTCCAATCAGCCACGTATGGCCGATCAGAGCCCCAACAATCTTCGAATGTTGTAACTCTCTCGGAGTGGTGGTCAAGATGAGGAGTTGAAACTCAGTACGCCACCTATTGTGTCAGTTGGGTTGAGATCTTTGGCATGTAATATAGATAGGTCCATAGTTTTATATTTCTTCTATTAAATTTCTTATCATTTATGTTTTTGCCTTTTTGTCGTGACTTTTAAATTTTTACTTTTCTGGGAGGTTGAGATCTTTAACATGTGATATAGATAGACCATAATTTTATATTACTTTTGCTTATCATATGCACTTTTGACTTTTGTGGCTTTTTTACTTTCTTTTTTTTCTTTGAGATTTTCTTTAGTTTTTACTTATTTTATATGTTTCATTATAACTTAGAAGTTATATTGTTCAACACTTTGATCGTCTAATATCTTTTCTTTTGGGTGTCTAATAATCAAGACCTGGAACTCTAAACCATGTGGCATTTGATATTCAAGTGTTCATATGTTTATTCAAACATCCAGACTAAATCTCAGACATTTGAAGATTTTATCAGATGTCCTGCTATTATGACACAATCCCAGATCCCTACAGGACCCGAGACCGTCCCGTCTCGACTAATCCTAAGACTTAGTCATCCAACGAGAAATAACTAAAAGTAGACAGTATTTCACAACCATAAGTACATCGTAACTAAGCAGAAAATAATACAGAGATGGTAAGGGAAACAAAACGAAATGTCTCATAATAGTACAGGCCATCACAACTACTACAGCGGAAAATAAAGCGGAAATATAGCAGAAAAGGTATTACATATGACAACTACTCACCACTACAACAAAAGAACGTGCTGGAACAGAAACGACAATAGCTAAGGCTAGGCTTGACTGGGCCTAGCTCCCTCTGCAATCGATGATGCTAACTGCTCAACTCCCTGACTTGAACAAGGTTATAAAATTTCATAGTCAACTAACGCTAAGTAGAGTGGTAATTAAGCCATTTACATGTAATTAAGACAAGCAACTAATTAATTTTTCATTTTATTTAGCTCAACCAAGTAGTTCTAATTTGTTTGTTCTTTTATTTATCTGGTCGTTTCTTGATCTGGTCTGTTCCTCAAAGGAACAATCTTGATTGCAGTCTTTCCTGTGGTGTAGGATGTACACGTGGTGCTCTCTTGGCTGAGAGAGTCTCCCGTGATAGTCCTACACCTAGTTAACCACCCCGAGGTCACGGTCACGACATAGCAATGACTACAGCATGCGCAGTAAGCGCACTGGTAACTATCTCGCACTGGCACGCAGTCAGTCGTTTCCACTAACAGGTACGCCTAAAAGTATAGCACGGAATAGCACAGGGCCTTGCCCCTCAGAATAGAACAGGAGTCTCGCCCCTCCACAGTCCGCGTACTCTCGTCCGACTATCCCGATTTACCTAATGGGCTTAACAAGAGTCGGTGTAGGGCGACTAGTCTTAATCCCGGGCTCCGTGGGGCAACTAGCTCCCTCTCTACACTAAGTAGCTCACCTCGGTAACATGTACACGAGGGCCAAACAGAAGTCGATGTAGAGTGACTAGACCTAACCTCAGGTCTCAACCCAAAGGGCCGACTAGCTCCCTTCTACACTAAAGAGATAGTTGCTCTCCTTAATACCAGCTACACAAGGGCCTGCTTACTTCCCGTCTACTTACTAAGTTCTTTCCATATACAGGAGTCCTTCTCCTAATTTTCCGTAGGGTTCATGCTCATATTCCTTTCATTCCCTTTTCCAACATTCATATCTCACTATTCACATTACGGGTTTCATTCGTATAACAGGCAGTTTGTGTTTTACTAACTGAGAAAATATCACATCAATAAACTAATATATTTGTTAGCAAATTGGTTTAACATGCATCTCAAGTAAACAATGTAGCTCAAGCAATATTCGTTTGTTTATGTCCTAGGGTTCATCTCACATCATAGGGTTCAATTAAGTTATTCTAAACATGCAATTTGTTTGATTAAACCTTGATATTAAAGCAAACCACTCTACCGGGAAACACGGGAAGAATGGGGGCCAGAGCCGTAGGTCTGTCTTCGCGGGTCTCAAACACGCTACAGGTTGGTGACCTGTACCAGTGACTAAGTCACATCAGATAAATTTAAAATAGTATAAACTCGACACTAACACGTAGAAAAACTCGAGCGGAAAACAACAGTACTTCGTTTGCAAAAATTCGATTCTGTTTAGGCCTTAAACGGGCCAAAAACGCGCATACTGCCTAAAATCAGACGCCTATGACTAAGCTCAGACGTCTTAAAAGATGTCAGAGCTCACCCTGTGTTTCCTGCGGTTTCCTCGGACGTCCGGATTCTTCCGCGATCATCTGAGGGGAGTCCCAGACGTCAGACTCTCCTTCCGGTCGTTTGGGAGTATAGTCAGACGTCTGGCGATGTGCTTAAACATCCAAAAGTACCACGAAGGGTGCATCGCACACTTTTCCAACACTCTGCTCCTTCGTACAAACGCATAGACCCAAAATCAGCTAAGGGTCTCGTCTGCATGGCCGGAACTTGTGTAGAAACACGTACCTCGGTACTAAACGTGCTTTCAGACGTCCGACTTCAGCTTCAGACGTCCCACTGCTGCTCCAGACATCTGGTAGATGCTCTAAACGTCTGATATTGGAAAGGATCCAGTACGCAGAACTCCTCGCGATGCTATCTCTTCCACGAGCACACTTGTAGGAGCTGCAACAGTGCCTCCAGCGGCTGCAGGAGGTCGAGGCTTCTGCCTGCGAGCTCCTCCTCCTTGCATGCATCCTCGACTCCTCCCGCACAAGCTCCTTTGAGCTCCCACGGCTCCCTTCCGAGCTCCTCCTCCTCGAGCTCCACCGAGCTCGCGTTGCCACACCCGCAACAAGGAACCCCTCGCGCACGAGCTTCCTCGAGGTCTCTCCCTCTTTCTCACGCCCTCGCTCACACTCTATGCCTCTCTCCTTCTCCTTCGCTTGCTTGCTCGCGGCAAGGGGGAGAAGATGGAGGTGGTGGTGGCTGGTGGTGATGGAGAGGGTGGCGTGGGTGTGTGGGGGTTTAAATAGATGGTTATTAGGCTTTTGGGTGAGGAGGTCGGAGAGTGGGGGGGAAAGCGCATGCGTGTCATATGCGAGCGAAAAGCTAAAGAACGTACGATTTTCCTTACTTTCAGACGTCCTGCCATCTATCCAGACATCTGGCGAATACTCCAAACGTCTTATCGAACAAAAAAGCAACGAGTCATTTCACCTACAAAGAGCTATATGTAATATCAGAACCCAATCTATTAACCAATATTTTATTTGTATTTCTAGACATCCAGAGCCTACACCAAACATCCAATAAAGAAATGTTAGGTAGATTCTGACCTAAATTTTGTTGTTGGACCAAATCATGATTCCTCATTTCATGAGAAATCTGATTCTTGGTAACACACCCATATTAGACATCCAACACACTATTCAAACATCGTACTGACCTTGTAGAAGATCCAATGGATTGAAACCAATTCCAGAAACCTTCCCTTGCATTATTAAATGTCTAATATTTGATCCAGACATCTTATATGTCTGTTCCAGACGTCCGACCTTTTGACACAAGATACCTGTATAAGATCTAATCAATTCCAGGGGGACCACATTTCAGATTTAGATGTCTAATACTTCCTTATTAGACATCTGATAAATTATTTGGACATTCAGTTATGCTGTTAAATGCAATAATTGATAAGATAACAATTAGATTTTAGCCAAATCTTCTTAGATTTGGTTCTAACGACCAGGGAGTCTCTCTTAAGCTTTCCTGAACCCTCCTGACTCATCTATAAATAGATTTGACCCCCTCTTTTGCTAAACATAGCCTAAAAATAATTCTTGTCACCATTATACCCATTGTAAGAGGATCAAAAGAGAGAGGAAACTCTACCCTTGCTCTTAACTCTTTACACTCCGTATACGATAGCATCGTTACACTGTGCAATAATGCCAACAAGCTTTCACATTTATAGTAGCTAGTGGTAATATCTATTTTTGGGTTCTATAGGTTATTTGTATTTTCATTTTTGTCGGATAGTTGCGTTGCGAATTCTCATCTTCTTGTGAGACAAAATACCTTCGTAAAGAAGAGAGGTTTTGAGGTAGACTATCCTTTGTCAACGTAGTATGGTTATAATTGAGGCCATATCATTCTTGTTTAAGTGATACGTTATGACTTTGATCGATTGGGTTTATCAGGAAATCTTAAGTCAGGGTAACTTAGGTGATGGATTTTATCATTGGGATTTCCATCAAAAAATACTTGTCTTATTGTGATGATTGATTTTGTAAATTGTTATCGATTTTATTTCCCGCACTTATTCACCTCCTTTAGTGCAAACTTACATACTTAAATTGATTTTAAGTTGTGATGTTAATCCTTGTGACATTTACTTGGTAGTGGTGTGAGGAATATGAAACACGGTAAGTGTCAGAGACTCGAATGGTATACGATTTTAACACTTATTTATCTAATACCAATGAAAATTGATGTCAAATAAACTCATGTTGAAGCAGTTAAACTTGGATCATCGGATAATAAGTTAAGTAGTCAAATAAATATGAATTTATCATCTTGTCAGAGGGTTAACTCTTTCAGGTTAATTAGGCCTGAAAAGTTAAAAATATAATGAGCTTGTGCAAGATGATTCAAATGTTACGGATACTACAACGGCAAATACCAAAAGTCTCGAGGGGCGCCACATAAATATTAATAATACACAGCGCTACGCATGCCCAAAAAAAACAAAATAAATAAATAAAATAAAATAAAATATAGGGTACGTCTACCTCCCATTACCTCTCTTTTTCGTTTCCCTGTACACAGTGGGAAAAAGAAAAAACCTGGACTCGTCAGTCATGTCAGAAATCAAAAAAGAGCCAAGCAGCAGCACAGCAGCGGAAGCACGAGCAGCAGCAGCAGCAGCTGCTGCAGGAGGAGCCAGTGGCAAAAGACCACCACCCCCACTGCTCCCTTCACTCCCACTGTTCCCTCTCACACCACCACCCTCACCCCTCTCCTTCCCACCACCCCCCACCCCCCACCACCTCATGGTGCTCCTCAGTTCCTGAAACCTCAATTAGTCCTCAAAAGCCCCACACACCACCAGATCCCAATCCCAAACCCCCGCCAATGGGATGCCTCCATTCGAAGACCTCCAACGTGCAGTCCCCCGACGACGTCGAGTCCCCCCACCGGGACAAGTCCGATCCCCGTAATAATCAACACCTCACATCCCCTCGACGATCCCCTTTCTCCGTCTGTTGTCTCACCTTCGCGCGTGTTTGTTCGCAGCGAACGGGGAGGCGAGCGGCAATGGTAACAACAACAACAACAACAACAACAACAACAACAACAACAACAACAACCAGCAGCAGCAGCAGCAGAAGGTGCCGGTGTTCAAGGAGTTCGGGTTGGCGGAGCTGCAGAGGGCGACCGACGGGTTCAGCTCGGACTTAATCGTTTCGGAGAGCGGGGAGAAGGCCCCCAACGTGGTCTACCGGGGGAGGCTCGAGGGTTGCAGGTGCATCGCCGTCAAGCGCTTCTCCCGCCAGTCGTGGCCCGACGCCCACCAGTTCGTGGTGAGTGCGTGCTAAAGGTCGCTCCGTTTTGGATGTGGGTTTGGTTTGGTTGGTGCAAAGATCTGGTTTTTTTGGTTGGTAGGCGGAGGCGGCGGGGGTGGGGAGGTTGAGGCACAGGAGGCTGGTGAACCTGATTGGTTGCTGCGCCGAGGGGGACGAGAGGCTGCTTGTGGCGGAGTACATGCCCAACGACACCCTCTCTAAGCACCTCTTCCACTGTACGTGTGTTCTGGTCTTCCTTCTCCTCCGCTTTTTGATGTTATGGTTTTCTTTCATGGTGTTGTTAATGGTGATTTAGTTGGTAAAGATTTTCTTTTTTTGTGGGAGGTGTTTCTGCTGTTGGTTGTGTGGTGTGGGATGGGAAGTGTGATGGGTATGTTCAAAATGGCAGCTTTTTATGTGAGAGTGGGTGTTTGTGGGGAGGGGCGATGAGAGTTCTTGGAGCATGATGGCTTATATGAGGGGGAAATTATTTTTTCCTTTTTTGGTCGTTGTTGGAGGTGGTTTTTTGTTGGTTGTTGAATTGATGGATACAGGGTTGGGATTTCTGCAGCTCGTATAGTGTGGATGTGTTGTGTGTGTGTGTGTCTTTTTTTTTTTTTTCTTGCCTTTTGTTTTTTGGAATGGGATTAAGCTGGGAGTTGACGGAAGTGCGACGTGATAAATCTTGTTTTTGGCTCAAAGAAATCACGAGAGCTTCTTTCTTGTTCATTTGCTATTGGGGTAATCCTGGGGTCTGGTTTTCTTTTTTTGGGTTCTTTCTTGGATGCTGCCTGCCCATTTGCTTGGAAATTGTCTCATTGTGGTTCAAAATTTGATTAGGTTTTCGACTGCTTTGCATGTTGGCCAATCGGCCCATGCCACTGCATTGGTGCTGTGCCGTTAGTCCCACCTCTGAAAAGATTTGAATTGTGAGGAAGTGATTTATTCTTGTGATATGGAGGAGGTTGAGATGAGTCTATGATTCGGTAGAGAGTTGGTTTGGCTTCTTGCATGGTGGTTATATGACTAAACTGGTACATGAAAAAAATATCTATGGGTTTATTAGTATTTGTTGCAACGGATATTTGTGGAGAAATTTGGAGAAGAGAGGAGTATTGACATATCTAAATGAATCATCACAAGATCCATCAATCTCAAAACACATGTATCTTGCAGCATTCTCCCTCAAGTTGAGCGTGTGATGCTCAGCCTGCAACAACTAAAACTCATACCATAGACATGCCACAAAATGGCAAAAGAGCACCCCAGTCATGGCTGTGTCTAAGAGATGTTGCATCCTAGTGAAGGTGTTCCTTTTCGGATGACAAGAATATACTTTATAGGCTATGCTGATGAGGAGGTCAACAAATGGAGGTTCAATTGCTAAAGAATCTATATAGTTGAGTAGAAAACCATGGTTCCAAATCATGCAATGGCCACTTCTGGATATTTTCTAACTTTGATAGCAAACTTGTTCTTTTTCACATTGCTTAACTTTCGTGCACCACTACTAATCTCTAACATGTAAGAGACAACAAGGAGAATGAAATTGGACATTTAATAGGTTCAGACACCTAAAAAGTATCACTCATCAATAAGTCTCTTGCAAAGTGACAACAAAGTCATCCACCTTTTAACTTGAGAGATAGATACAATTCCATGAATCACTCTCCATTTCTTCCACATTTTCAACAAGTGTCATTTTACTTCTTTTTACTTCTTGCCTCCCTCTTCTTTGTCTTCAATAACTAGACTCGCAAGATAAACAATAAATACCATAGACTTAAACCCAAAACAATAGTATGCTATAGACAAAAAACATGGCAAGAATGACTAACACAAAATGACCCATGAAAAAACGATCAAATTCATGGAACAACTGGTATCATAAAGCCATGAAATCTTCACACAACACAGGCTTAATACTCTTATAGAGCACAATAGACCAGGACTTGGTGTTTGAAACCCCTAGGCAAACCATAATCACTCATACATCAAGAGTTTTAGCCGAGTATCTTCACATAAAAAACCCAACTCCCATGGACTAAGATTATCTGACTCATTAGACTGGAAATCTAAGCAGTTGGACAACATAGCCCCATACAAAGACATAAACTAGAACTATCAGATCAGTCAATGGGAGCCCTGACCTGCTGAACAGAAGCAAGCTAGGAAAAAAAACACCCATCTATCTGACTAATCAGTTGCCAAGCTGATCAGTTGGGCAGAAAAAACACCCGATGCCATAAGAAAAATTTTTGGATAGGTTAAAATGACACACAACCAGTTGGACAGATGCCAACCAAGCAAAGGTCACTAAATGAAATTCACAAAATTACATCTGATTACTATCAGATCATTGAATCAAACCAAATCAATTCTAAACCAAAAATTGAAATTGGATCACAAATCAAATCAAATTAGGAAATTAGATCTGATCATGGAATAAGACCTTTACCTCAACACTTGACTTCTCAATAAACACTTTGCAACCAACTCTATGTGCTACCTTCCCCTTATGTTGTGTGGTTGCATCTCTACCAAGAAACACTGAATTGAGTGTCACTGAGAAGCTATTGCACTTCATGCACTAACTTTGCTCCTCCGTTGGCAACTTGACACTTGGATAAGGTTTAACATAATCTCCTCCTTACCCACCAACCTAAATGAGGTTTAGAGAGCCTTGGATTATTAATTATTGGATCGAAAATAGAGGGCTCCGCCAACAAGTCATTGATTGACTTTTTTTCACATGAGATGATATCTATACTTGCTTACCAGGGACCGAATAGAGCTCTAGCTACTAGGACCTCGATGCCTTAAGATCCCTCTTGGCTTGCTCGATATGTTGAGGGTTAGTCTTCTTGCTTCCTTCCTTTTCTTCAACAAGAGTATGCTCCTAAACATGCAAAAGAAATCATCACAAGTTAGCTAGTTGTAGCCTAAATACCCTTCCTTGACCAAGAAAGTGTCTCGAGGAGAAAGAGGGCCTTAGCCCCATCTTGAAGAAAAAAGAAAACTTAGGTAGGCATGGGTATTGGAGGATGACAAAACCAAGATGGCAATTGCCTTCTCGAAGGGACATTCTATTATTTCTCCAATCATCTCCTTAGTAGCTTAGCCTAGGAGAAGCTTATTAGGATGACGACCTTGATAACAGAGGTGATTGATTCTTCTCTTATTCCTATCTTAGACATAAGAAGATATATTGATGAGGCAACTGGATAACCACCTTTCCCCCTTTCAAAAAAAAAGATTTGATCTTATCGAAGAGTCAGAGGATTGCCAGATAAATAGAGGGGGAAGTAAAAAACCTTGGGATTCTTGATTTCAAGTTAGTTAAAGATAGGCACAACAATTTTAGCTTAGCGAGTTGGCTCATCTCCTTCACATACAACTTGCAAGTTCAAGAAGGAGCTTAGCTCAATCGATAAGTAGGGAGCTTAGCTCACTCGAACTAGATTTGCACCATACCACTATAGCTACCATCCATATAGATCAAGGAAGCCTTCTTTATGGGGCCATTGCCTCGTGTACATTGGTTTCCATGGCCACTAGGATCACAAACAACTATAATGACCTAATCTAAGGTGGTATTGCTATAGAGGAAATAAACCCATCACCACATTGACATGACCAAGGTGCCACTGTGGCCATTGCCCATTATTGTTGCCAACCTTGTGGTTCTTTGGCACCATGCCTTCATTTCAAACTTTTCATTGGACCTGCATCTTGAATACATATGCCTTGCCTTCCTCATGCCATAACTAGTGGCTACAAATGTTGCTTGCATGGTTGTCTTCTCATTCTCAAAAAACCACATGCTGCCAACCAGCCTCCTCTCGTTAGATTACCCTTTTGTCAGCACGCCTACCCACCAGGTGGCAAGCATCGCCACTGACAGAAAGCACCAGCCAAAGTGCAGCGTGCGGGACCCCCTCCTTCTATTGGCGGCACCACTAGGGGTGCTCCAGCTCTAACATGCATCTGCCTCATCCCTTGAAGCCTCCCTCTTGGTTCTTGATCTGATTTATGAGACTTTGTTTATTGTAGATCTCATGTTTAGGGCCTGATTTCAGATCTATTGTGGAGGCATCTTGATCTGGTTTAATTTTCAGATCACAGAATTGATGGGTTCTTGTTGATTGGATGCATTAGTCTTGTGTGTGGTTTTTGTTGTGGTTCGTTTGAAGGTAAGATGACTTCTTCTAGTTCTTTAGAGGTGACATCGGGTTCCATGGCAGAAATAGGGGCATATAAGAGTCCCTTCTTTGGTCCTATGGTCAAGTTAGACGAGACCAATTATTCTCGATGGTCACAGACCTCCCTCATTGGAACCCGAGGAATAGAGGAGTGTGCAAATTGGTTAATTAATTTCGGAGCCTCATGTCATTCTCATTGGGGACTAGCGCTGATTTAGTTACCTCAGTTCTATTCAACCAAGCTAGATATTACAGGTAGTAGATGAGAGGCACTTTAGGATAGCAGGACAGGGGGAGGTGTTTGCCACCCCTACACTCAGATTACCATATGCTTCTTTTGTTTCAAATTTTCCAATTACTTTGCTGTCCATTAGTAGAATTACAAAAAAGCCAAACTGAGTGGTACTTTCAGGACAAGCTGACAGGGAGGATGATTGGTTCTGGCTGTGAGGAGGGGGGTTTCTATCACCTGGTTCAGGCTCCTCTTGCTATTGCTTGTCATTAGGAGGTTTCCTTTGCTGTTGGGAGTCCATTTTAGTGGCACCTATGCCTTGACCATCTTTCACTGGATAGGCTTAGACGTGTGATTCTTCACATTTCTCTTGCTGTTGTGATTTATTGTGATGCTTGTCAATTAGGCAAGCACCACTGTGCCTCTTATCTTGCTAGTCATAGACTTGGGTCCACAGTTGTTTCAGCTATTTTACATGGATGTGTGGGGCCCTAATCAGATTCCTGATCGACTAGGTCACCATTATTATCTTGTGGTCGTGGATGACTTTTCTCATTTGTCATGAGTGTTTTTTTTTGAAGAATAAGTATGATGTTGGTATTATTATTGAATAGTTTATCTTGAAAATTAAGACTCAATTTTCAACTTCTCTTAAAATTGTGAGATCTAATAATGCTCTTGAGTTTTGTACTATGAAGTTATCTACCTTTTATAACTCTCATGAGATTGTATATCAGATCACTTGTTTTTACACCTCTCAGCATAATGGGGTTGTTGAGAGGAAGCATAAATATTTACTTGATGTGGCACACACCTTTTTAATTCATCATAGTGTTCCCCCACTTTATTGGGGAGATGCCATTCTTACTGCTTGCTATCTGATCAATAGGATGTCAAGCTCTGTTATTGCACCTTGATGGTGAACTCTTTCATGTGCGTCTTTGTGTATTTGGGTGTGTTGCCTTTGTGCACCTTGCTGCTACTGGTTAGGATAAGTTGGCTTCAAGGGCAATTAAGTGTGTGTTTCTAGGGTACTCTAGGACCCAGAAGGGATATGGGTGTTATGATCCCATTTCTGGCAGACATTATGTGACCGTTAATGTTTCCTTTCATGAGTCCATTTCTTATTTCTCTACGGCAGGGCATAGTCTTTCTCTTGAGGTTACTAAGGTGCATGCCTATACTCCCTACTCCCTTGGAGGCCATCCCAATCATGGATCCTGCCATGCCTACCCTTAGGGAGTCTAACAGGTTTCGCGATCATCCTGTTACCTATAGGTTCCTAGTTACTTACAAGTAGCACCCCTACTCTTTAGCACCATTGTCCTCTCTGGTACAGGTGAGCACAAATAATTTATAATTGATGACAAGTTGCCTAATTGTGGTGATACAAGATCTGTTGTGAATGTTGCTACCTCAGAGCAATTATAGGAGTTCTTGTCAGAGGACTTAGTGCCGCATGATCTTGATCTTTCGATTACTATTCGAAAGGCTCTGCACAATTGTGGTCAATCATCCTAGTATTCTTCTATAGGGTTGTTGTCTACATATTGTTTAGGAATCCAACAATGCATCAGCAGGCCATACTTGATCCAAAATGATGTCAGGTCTTGGAGGATGAGATGGCTGCTCTTTGCTCACATGGCACATGCGAGTTTACAGAGTTATCGGACAATGCTACTATAGTGGGTTGTTGATGGGTGTTCACCATCAAGTATAACCTAGATAGGTTTATTGCCAAACACAAAGTCCAACTTATTGCAAAGGGGTTCACCCAGACCTATAGCGTGGACTTCTTTAACACTTTCTCTCCAATCGCATGCCTCTCTACTGTGCGCATTTTGATTTCTGTGGCAATTCAGCATGATTAGTAGCTTCACTAGTTAGATGCATGATTTTAAAAAACGTGCCTCGAGGTGAGGTAGCCCCAAATAGCCTTAAGGCGGTAGCCTCAAGCTGCATACAAGAGGTGTGCGCCTCATTGAGCCAAGGCGGTTTGAGGCGGTGAGGCGCACATGAGGTGTCGCCTCAGCTGTTTAAGGTGTCATGTGCTTGACGCATGATACCTTTTAGGGTTGCAAAAGGCAAGAAATGGGAGAGAGGCGTGTCTTCAACCCTGCGATTCCAAAGCCTACAATTCCAATTCTATTCGATCGGTTTTCAATTGATGGTGCATCTGTTGCAGCAATGTCACTGGCGGAGGAGGAGCATCGCCGGTGGTGCAGCAGCATCGTTATCGGAGGAGGAGCATCGCCGGTGGTGCAGGTTGGTTTGAGATGGTTGTTTCTGTTGGTTTTGCTTAGGGTTTAGGAGAGTTGGTTTGCTTAGGGTTGTTTTTGTTGGTTCGGAGATGACAATCTTGCATTTGTATCAGAGTTACAAATGTATCAGAATTACTTGTTAAACCATGTGTTAATAGGTTCGATTTTTCACCTTGGTCCAGGTTTTTACTTTGATCTGGGTTTTTACCTTTTGCCATTATTTGATTATATTTGTATTAAAGTTACGTTAATTTTTTTTTTTTGGTTTACTTGGTTGTGTTCATCATTGTCAAATATCTTTAGGATGAGTTTTGAGGTGTGCTGCTTGGGTTTGAGGGGAAAGTTTGGATCTTGGTAGGGCTTGGTTGTTAGGATTTTGTGTTCTTTAGTGAACTATATGCTGGTCCGGTAATGTTGTTATCTAGGTTACGTTCAGACTCAATACCATTGGCAACTTGCCTTAAGTAGAGGCTCCAAAATGACCTATTTAGGTCATTTGACTTTGATAGTTTTATTTATTTCTCAGGTTTAGGTCATTTAAGTTGTTTATTTGATTTCTAATCTCTTTTATGCTTTTAGACATGGCGCCAAAGGCAAGAAGAGGAGGCAAAGAAGGATCTACTGGTAGGTCTAATCCTAGATGGAAGTATTGCACGGAAATTGACCTTCAAGGATATCAAAAGGAGAAATGATATAAGTATGTAAAGTATAACTTTTATAGGAAAGCTATCACTGGTGGCATTGCAAGATTGAAGGAGCACTTAGTAAAGACAAAAATGTGGGAGCATGTGCAAAGGTGCCACTTGAAGTTGAAACTGAAATTAAGGCATTGTTTGCAAAGAAGGAAGTTGGTAGAAGAACACTTGAAGAAATGGAAGAAATTCGTCGTATAGGTGCATATACAGTAGAAGGTCCATTTGGGCATGATGAAAATGCACCTACAGGATCAAGTGGTGCGCAAGTGGTAAGGGGTCCTGTGGATTTATTTGTTGCAGAGTTGGACAGAAAGCACTGGAAGTGATGGGCTTGATAGTACTCTTCAAGGTTCTTCAAAGTAGGTTTCTTTGAACTCTTCTTGGAAGAAAGAATAAAGAATTAGAACGTGTCTTAGTATTTGTAGATTTTTCATTGATAATTGATTGTCATTCAATTTGGCTACTAGTCCATCTTACTGGCAAATGCTTCAAGATGTAACTATGGAAGGGGATTCAGAGGTTCTACAATGCATGAGTTACGAAATTGGATTTTGGAAGAAGTTAAGACAATAGCTCCTATGCTACAATGCATGATTGGATGTAGCATAATGTCTGATGGTTGGACAGATACAAAAGGACGTATCTTGATTAATTTTTTGGTTAACAACCCAAAAGGTATGTGGTTTCTGAAATCTGTTGATGCCTCTGATGAGATCAAGAATGCTGATTATTTCTTTATATTGATGGATGATATTGTTGAAGAAGTGGGCGAAAGCAATGTTATCCAAATGATAACAGATAATGCATCAGCTTATAAAAAAGTTAGAGAGAAATTGATGGAAAAAAGGAAACATTTGTATTGGACTCCGTGTGCAGCTCATTGCATTGACCTTATGTTGGAGGATATCATGAAGCTACCTCTTCATGACTCTGTTTTCAAGAAGGCCAAACAAACAATCAATTACATATATGCACATGCTTGGGTGGCGGCCATGATAAGGAAGCTTGTAGGAGGAGACTTGGTGAGACCCGTTGTCACTCGATTTGCTATTGCTTTTCTTACGTTGCAGAGATTGTTAATGACAAAAGATTCTCTTGAGTTTTTTTTTCACCTCAAAAAGGTGGAAGTGCAGCAGCAATACATTGAAGGTTCAAGGGCAAGCTGTACAAAATATTGTTATCAAAAGTAGAACAGTTTGGCCTGGTGTAGCCTATGGAATAAGGACAGTCAAATCGTTGATGTTGGTTTTAAGAATGGTGGACACTGAGCAATATCCACCCATGGGATTTATTTACGAGGCTATGGATAGGGTCAAGGAAGCTATTGCTAAAAATTTGGGTAATGATGAAAAGAAGTACAAGACAATTTGGGACATCATTGACACAAGATGGGACAGGCAATTGCACACACACTTGCATGCTGCTGCCTATTTTTTGAATCCCCAATGCTAGTATGAACCAACTTTTAAAGTTGATTCAGAAGTAAAGATGAGCTTGTACTCATGCTTCTAGAGGTTGATTCTTGACAAGGTGAGAGGTTGAATGTGGATCTCCAAACAGATGTATTTGTTAATGGAAGATGATTATTTGGATGGTCCAATGCCATTGAGACTCGAAATAAGAGGAGTCCTGGTAAAGTCCTTTTAATGATTTTATCATTTAAAGTAATAAATTTTATTCATTTTTTCCTATATACTATAAACAAATTTTCCATTACAGCGAATTAGTGGAGAGCATTTATTGATGAAACACCTGAGCTAAAGAAGCTTGCCATGCGCATTTTAAGTTTGACTTGTAGTGCATTCGCATGTGAGCGAAATTGGAGTGCTTTTAATTAGGTAAAAAGTGCAATTTATGTTTTAAATTTAGAGTAATATATAATAATTAGGCTATGATTATAAATAATTAAATAGTGAACTTTTCATTGAGTAGGTCCATACTAAGAGAGGGAACAGGCTGAGACAAGAGAAGCTCAATGACTTGGTTCAATTTGAAGTTGAAACACAAGGAGGTGAAGAAGATAATGGATGATCCTCTATGCTTAGAGGAAGTGGACTCAGATGATGAGTGGATCGTTGAGCTATAACTTTGTGAAACAGAGATTGATGCTAATGAAGAGCTTGATGCAACTGTAGCTCTAGAAGAGGATCCTATTGATCTTGAGCAGTTAGTAGGAGCAGAGGGAGGAATACAAGTAGGAGGAAGCAGAAGAAAGATGCAAAAGAGAAAGGACAAGGGTAAATGTAATATGTAATTTTATATTTTGTTAAACTTTAATGTTTAAATTTACAAAATAATGTTCTAACTTCTAAGACAGCGTTTGGTTGTGGGATTAGAATATGAATAGGCACTATTTGGTGGGTTAGGAGAGGAATAAGGGTGGAGGTACATGGGTTCCAAGAAATTTTTTTTTCCACATATATTCTCTTTGTCCATCACATCAAAATCGACTAATACTTTCTTTTCCTACATATAACTCAAGAAATACTATCTAATACTTACAATCCATCACATCAGAATCCATTAACTCTCCTCTCTCATAAAACCAACATACCAATCATTAACAATCTCACCAATCTTTATAATCCTACCAACCAAACACTTTCTATACTTATTTCACTCCTATTCTATCCCGGTATAGCACTATCCCGCTGCCAAACGCAGCCTAAGAGATATTGTTTAAAATGACTTATCTTTTAGGCAAAGCTGTTATTGACGTTGAGGAGGATGAGTTTCAAGAGAGTGATAAAGATACCGAAGAAGATGTTTTTTTTTTTTTGAAAAAGGAAAGGGTAGTTATCCAGTGTGATAACTACCCAAGAATATATACAATAGAATCAACAATATCCATCAATACAACAGGCATACGCCAAGGCCCCCCACTCACAAGGAATTAACCCAAAGAGTAAATAAGGAGTTAATAGACTCAACAAAATTCTCCACGTAAGGTCTCTGGCCCTGAAAACCACCGCATTCCTACCCAACCAAATACCCCAAAGAACTGCCAACGGCCTGGCCTTCTCCTTCTTCATATGAAAGACGAAATGTCCACCAACACCACCTCCGCTTCTGAAGCTATGCCAGAATTCCTCGAACAGATGACACTCCCACCACCTCCCGCCCATCCTGTCCCAAATTTGCACCACAAAAGGGCAAGTGAAAAAAAGGTGGTCAACGTCCTCCTCATCACCACCATACAAAGGGCAGACCTTACATTCTCGAGGAGCCCACCTCGCCCTCCACACCTTAGTCACCAGCCTTCTCCTCCTAAGGAGCCAGGCAAAAATCTTGACCTTCAGTGAACACGCGGCTTTCCAAATCTGTCTGCAGTCCCTTACCAGATCCAGCTCCACCCCAGGACCAACAGTGGACAATCTCATGTATGCAGCCGCCACCGAAAACTCACCTTCGTCCCAACCAAACATGTCCGTACCAAACGTCGGATGCAGTCCCTCCAACTCTTCAAGTAAGACCTGAAAATCGTGCGCTCTCGCATTTGATGAGGAAGATGTTGATGATGAGGCTATGATGAAATTTATGGATGACTCTTAGGATGATGCGACCAGCTCTAGCAACAACATTGATGAGCTTGATGGTGTTCAAGGAGGAGGAGACTAGAGTCTACAATGTGTTGTAGCTCTTTTGAGTTTTTGATGTGGATGTTTCATATACCTTCATTTTAATATATGTTTCAACTCTTAAGTCTCCCAATGGTTTGGCAAGTTGGTTTAGTTTGTGCTTTTGTTATGGTTTCTAATCTTTTATATTATATGGATGTTTATCTTTTTATTTAAATGTCATTTCTTGTTTAGTTTCGCTCTTTCAATGTTGTGATAGAGAAAAAATGTTATGAAAGTGTGTTATTTACATTATTATTTTTTTATTAGCATTTGACAAGTATATATCATATCATTTTTATGCAAATCTTGAGGCTTACGTCCCGCCTCGATGAAGGCAAACCGCTTCAGTACCGTCTCGTATTTTTTAAAACCTTGGTTAGATGTGAAGAATGCATTCCTCTATAGTGATCTTTAAGAGAAAGTGTATATGCAGTAATTCCCTTGTTATGAGGTTTAGGGGGAGTGTATATAGAAGTTGAAGAAAGTCATATATGGCTTGAAATAGAGCCCCAGAGCCTAATTCCAGAAGCTCTCAAAAGTAGTTGAAGTGGTTGGGTTTTAGAGGTCTTCGTCTGATCACTCATTTATCAGGAAGACAGGAAAGGGAGTAGTGGTGCTTCTGGTTTATGTAGATGATTTGACTATTATAAGAGATGATGTCATTGGGATAGTTGAGGTCAAGTAGTGTCTTGCGGGCAAGTTTGTCATAAAGGATCTTGAACCATTGAGGTACTTTCTTAGGATTGAGGTTGCATGTAGCAAAAACAACATAGTGCTCTCTTAAAGAAAATATGCACTTGATGTTTTGTAGGAGATAGGCATGCTCGGAGTTAAACTAGCAAATGTTCCTATGGTCCCAAAGGCTCGTCTCTACAATGAGAAGGTAAAAACATTGGATAACAGTAGAGACAACTGGTTGGGAAGCTCTTATACATAGCTATCACCAAACTAGATATTTCCTTGGCTGGGAAGCTCTTATACTTGGCTATCACCAAATTAGATATTTCCTTGGCTGTTGGGAAATTGAGTCAGTTTATGGACATGCCTACCAAGTAGCATTGGAATGCTACTATGATGGTGTTGAGACACTTGAAGAAGGCACTAGGACGGGGGATTTTGTTTAGTAGAGGGACCTCCATGAGTATGGTAGGTTATTCAGATACAAGCTATGCAGGGTGCTTGGCAGATAGAAAGTCTACTACTAATTTTTGTACCTATGTGGCAAGTAATCTAGTAACATGGAAGAGTAAGAAACAAACAGTTGTCTCTAGATCCAATACTGAGTTGGAGTATAGGGCCATGGGCAGAAAATGATGTAGGTGAGATCACTTCTTATAAATCTACATAACCTATTGATACACACATGGAGATGCGATGCTTCAATAGAGCAACTACTTACATGGACAATAACCCCATGTTCCATGAGAGGATTGAATACGTGGAGATAGATTGTCATTATATACGTGACTTGATCCAACGAGAACTCTACACTACTTCAGTTACCATAGATGACCTGACCATAGACATCTTCACCAAGTCATTGCCACGATTTTCATTTGATATTTGATGTTCCAAGCTGAGCATGATTGAAATCTATGTTTTAGCTTGAGGGGGAGTGTTGTACCCCTTCTGTCTTAAATTTATTATTGTTGTCTCTTTTGTTATTTTCTTATTTTATGGGGATGTCTGAAATTTTTTCCATCTCTATATATTGAGAGGTAGGGCTATTGGATAATTGATTTTTGGTCATTTCATCCCATTCATGGAATTGAGGAATATTGAGAGAAAAATGGGAACCACTGACAATGATAAAATCTCATTGAATGACTTGCACTATCACCGTATTAGACTAAAATAAAATAGAATCATAGGCGTGAACCAATAAACTAATGCACAAAAGCAAGATCAACATTACTACGAGAGAAAGCTTGGTTTACATGGAAACTCAGAAAAGGGAAAAATCAAGGAGAAGCCCTTATGGGCAAATCTTCTATTATTGCTTCTAGGTGCAAGAACTTAGATGACTCCATATGCATAGGCCTCCTGCACCTCTTAGTGCTCCATAACAGGCGAATTGGGACTAGACATAAAATCCACCCAATACACTAAAATAGATCACAAGATCCTTTAATCTCACCAACGCATGTATATCTCCCTAACAACACCACTGAAAGTAATTTTTGAGTTGAGAATAAGAGGTGATTAATGTTGGTCGATGTAAGTCACATCACTATCTAAATAAATATACTGTAAGTCAGATCATGAGATAATTTAGTGATATAAAGTTATTCCTCATCAACGGAGTTACTTTCTATTGATTCCAGAGCACAAGTAACATTTGTTTTTTTTGTTTTTGAAAAGGAAAAGGATGTCTATATTAATAAAAGCGAGCGAGAGAATTACAAAGTCTGAGCCCACAAAGAAAATAAAGAGAGAACATTCCTTACAACATTTCTGCAAACTCTCTCCCCGTGGAAGACAGCCCCATCCCACTGAAGCCAAATAGGCTATAAAACCATTCAGGTCTTCATCTGCAGAAGCGAGTCTGTCTGAACACCAGCCTCAAAAGCTGCCTAGAATGCATCAAAGGAGTCCACAAACGTTCCAGAAATACAGAAGTGACTACCAATGGGCTCTAGAGAAATTGCAAGTAAGGCAAAGGTGAGTATCGTTCTCCTCCTCCTGACCACAAAGGACGCACATCGTCTCTGCATCAGGGACCCATCTCCGCCTAAACCAAAGTGAGGAGTCAACCAGTAACGTTTGTTATCGGTTGCTTAACTGTAGTATCCAAAATTTGGATAACTTGAGTTATACTGCAAAACATATGATGCCAAAAATAATATAGATTCCGATCCCTTTGTAATGATGGGAAACATTGGAGGCTTGCTGTTGTACTTGTCCTATACATTAACAGCATAGGATTTGGTTCTCTTAATAAATGGTAATCTTGGGAAACATTGTAGGCTTTCTGTTATATTTGTCCCCTAAATACCATGATATCACATTTGTTGTCAGCTCTTCTAGTTAATTCTCCTATTTACCATATGTGGTGGGGATTCTACTCCAATCTCTGAATACATCAAGTCTCCCACCTCAAAAGAAGAGGAGGAGGAGGAAGGGGGAGGAGCCTTTTGGAAAGGGGATATTATTTAGCAATTTTAGTCAATGAAACATGAAAATGCACACTTGATGTTGATCATACTGATATCTGGAGGATGAAATCATGAACTATGAGGTAATGCATCTTTCATGGAGGTGGCTTAATGACATGAATGAAGGTGGAAAGAAACCTGAGTGGATGCTCTGTTCTGGTAGTTGAAGTGGCTTACTAAGAAAGTGTCTTTCTGGGAGGAAAGAAAGTGGAGGTCCCTTACATACGATGATATTACACTTGTTGTTATCTCTTCTAGTTAATTCTCCTATGTACCATATGCTGGGGAGAATCTACTGCAATCTCAGAATATATCAAGTCTTCTCCCTCAAAAGAAGAGGAGGATGAGGAGGAGCCTTTTGGAAAGGCATCTTATTTAGCAATTTTAGGCTCCGAAACATGAAAACACACTCTTTTTGTTCATCATACTGATATCTGGAGGATGAAGTCATGAACTATGAGGTAATGCATCTTTCATGGTGGTGGCTTAATGAAATGAAGAAAGAGGAAAGAAACCTCAATGGATGCTTTATTCTTGTAGTTGAACTGGCTTACTAAATTATTGATAATGATGTGTTCTGGAAGACATGCGTATCAACCAAGCAATGACACATGAAGTCCCAATTTATTTGTGGGTTCTGGCTCTTTAAGGGGCATAGTTGTTGGAAAGGGCTAGAAAATGCTCTATTTTGATGGCATATGACCAGTAATTATCAACAATCAACTGACATGTGCTCAGAAAGTTTCACTAGGAGAGCTCCCCGTCCCATTACATCCACATTAAAATTCTTTGGTATAAGTTCCGGCAAATGCATCATTTGGATGCTGAATGAGTAATGGAAATATCTTGTAGAAATAAAGAAACATAATTTGGAGGAAGAAGGCTCCTTGAACGGACCTATGGGCTCACCTACTTGACAGATGAAAGAATATCAGAATCGGTTATTCAAACCTTTCTTTCCTCATTCCACTTTATTTCACAGCTATTAGTCAAGGATGAAGGCTATAGTCAACGACATATTCCACTAGCTGAATCATTGTGACACTTATGCAGGAAATTCACCCATATTGAGTCCACGGATCAAACGAGATGAGTGCCACCAAATATGGAGAGTGTATGTGAAGGGGATGGAGGTCGGGGCTGGGCTTTGGTGGTGAGGAAGGCGAGGAAGAAGAAGGTGGCACCGGAGGTGATTTGTTTCAAGTGTAGAGGGGTGGGTTATTTGGCGCGGGAATGCAGGGACCTGGTGCGCTGCCTCCGGTGTGGGGAGTTGGGCCATCGAAGGTTATCTTGCACGAAGGAGCGGCGGGGGGATGCGGGCGCATGTGCAACTGTACCCTCGCCTCTGCTGGAGGGGGCCCCGTCAGTTGAGGTGGAGGCCTCGTGGTCTGAGGAGGCTGGGAAGCTCGAAAGGGCCCTCGCGTCAGCCTTGGTTGGAGTGGTGGCGGAGGGCCATGTGGGGTTGTATGCCCTAAAGGACTAGGTGAGAAGGTCGTTGGGGGGCAGGGCATCAGGACTGAGGTTGAAGGTGGTGGGGTAGGGGAAGTTCCTGCTGGTGGGGGCGTCATCGGAGGTGGCGGAACGACTCCTGTTCAAGGACTTTTCGTGCTTAGGCGGAGTGGTTAGGTGGCAGTGGGCGATAAGATCGGATGGCGCGATGAGGAAGTGGCTGCCGTAGAAGGTGGAGATGGTGGTGAACCTGGAGGGGGTACCACTGTTTCTTTGCATAAGGTAGGTTGTCGAGGCGGTGGTCACCCCCTTCGCGTGGGTGCGATGGTGCAAGGGACTCGGCCTCGATGGAGGGGATCTTGGGTCGATGCGAGTTGTAGTGGAGAAGCGATCGGGCACGATGCTCTAAAGGAAAGTGGCGCTGTGTTTGGGGAGTGCGTTGTGGGTCGTGCTGGTGAAACCGGTGGAGAGGGGATCGAGATCTTTTGTGGAGGTGGTGGAGTAGCTGGTCGGAGGTCTCATGTCAGGGAGAAGCGCTCCAGTGTGCGGGTCGGTGTGGAGGCCGAAGGCCACCGGTGGGGGAGGCGCATCGTGGTTGAGTCGGCAGTGCCGAACTTGGAGCTGGGTGTACGTGCACCCCTCGAGGCACCGTGCTTAAGGTGTGTGGCGGCTGAAGGCGGACCTAAGGTCGATGAGAGGGCGATCAATGCGGGGAATAGCCTGGTGGGCTGCATGTGGCCTGTTGGGGAAGACGAGGGGTCATGCGGGGCCATCGAGGCGCTGCGATGAGGGGAGCGAGAGGGCACTTAAAGGGATTGCGACGCAGTGAAGGAGAACCTTTTCTAAGGGGAGACAGAGGCGTGGCGTTTGAAGGCTTTTAGGGCGGGGCAGGGGGCGAGTTCGGATTCGTGCCCGAACTCGGTACCCCTTCGTTCCTTAGCTTTTATTAGCTCGCGAAGGGTTCCCTCGTGGCCAGCCTATAGTGCATCGGTTCACGGAGAGCCGGAAGACGCGGAGCGCAGGAGTTGGACGGTGATGACCGTCCTTGATAGGAGTGGAGGCGAGATCAGAGCGACCAAGCTCCTCCATCAGAGGATGGAGAAGATCTGGATGGCGACACAAGGGTTCCCCACGACACGAAGGGTACCGACCGGGGATTCTTCGACACCGACGGCCCCCTTGACGTGCGGAGGTTTAGGGGGTGGTGCGGGGCTTCACCGGAGGGATGAGGGTGGTGTTGGCGACGCTGCCCTCAGCGATGATGATGATTGGTTTGCTTCAGGGGAGTAGAAGAGGCCCTCTGGTGCGAAGGGGCTCCACGGAGAGGGGCGGCGAGTTGGGGCTTCGATGGAGGAGTCGGTGTAGTTGGATGGGGAGGGGGTTGTCGAGGCTGCGAGGGGCTGGTTGGGCGGCAGTGAGGGGGAGGGGCTTTTGGAAGGGGTGGAGATGGCAGGGAGGGGGGAAGGGAGGGCTGGGGAGCTTGGGGTGACCTGGTATGATGGTTATGGGGTGGGGGAGGTGGAGTAGGTGGTTGAAGGGGTCGACTTTGGTCGCTCAGGAGGGGGAGGAGCTGTTGGTGCCCCATGTTGAAGGTGCTTACATGGAATGTTAGAGGGTCTTTGTGACCCTTCTCACAGGGGGACGCTGAGATTGTACTTGCTTAAGTGGATCCTAGATGTGGTGTTTATCCATGAGATGAAGTTTCAGGGGTGTGATTAGAGGGGTTGGAGAGAGATTAGGGGTGTCTTGCTAAGAGGTTTTCTGGCTTTAGACGCAGTTGGGAGGTTGGGAGGGGTGGTCGTCGGTTGGAAGGAGGACTTGTTCTCTTTGGTGGATTCAGAGGTGGGGGTGGGGACAATCTCGGTGTAATTGAGGAGCGATGGGCTTGTGATGGCGTTCTCATTTATGTATGGATCGGTTGATGACTACAAGAGGAGCTCTATTTGAGAAAGGCTGCACTAAGTTGCCGGGAGATTTCAAGGGAGCCCATGGCTCATTGGAGGATATTTGAATGCTACCCTCTCGGCGGAGGACAGGTCGTGGGGGAGAGGAGGTAGGGATCGAGGTTCAGAGGACTTCCTAAGGTTCATTGCCGAGCATAGGTTGCAGGATATACCCCCCGTTTCCTGTGCGTACACATGGAGGAGCTCAGGAGGTCTGTTGTCCAGACTGGATCGTTTTCTGTGCTTGGTAGAGTTGATAGGTAGGGGCTTGCGCTCTGAAGAGGGCATTCTTAGACCACTCCCCTTTGTTGTCGGAGTTTAGCGAGGGGTTTCGATGCGGTGCGTACTTCAAGTTTGATAGGGCGTGGCTATTGGAGGAAGGATTTAGGAGTTTGGTGGAGGACAAATGGAGGGCTATGCACCCGGATGGCTCGGTTGCCGCGAGGCTTGAGGCAAAGCTTCAAGAGTTGAGATGCTTTCTGAAGGACTACAGGAAGTAGGTGAAAGAAGAACAGACCAAGAAGCAGGAAGAGGCACTCGGGGAGATTCAGAGGCTGGACAGAGTAGATCAGGGCTTGATGATAGTGACAGAGTAGGGCAGACTACATGAAAACTATCCAGGAGGAGGACCGAAAAGCGGAAGTGGAGTGGAGGACGAGATCAAAGCAAAAATGGATCAAGGAGGGAGACTCGAATACCAAATTCTTCCATATGATGGCATCAGCCAGGCGTAGGAGAAATTGGATTGATAAGCTCCAGGTGGGTAAGGCAGAGTGTTCTTGCAGGGAGTCAGTGGGCAGGGCAATGGTGGAATACTTTAGGGAGTTTACAGGGAGGGGTGGGAGGTGGAGATGGAGGGGGTTGGGAGCTCCGGCGGTGGACTCGGTAGAGGTGCAGGGATTGGTGGCACCTTTCACGGAGGATGATGCTTGTAAGGCGGTCTGGGGTTTGAATGCATAAGGGTGTCCGGGGCTGGACATTTTCTCAGTCCTCTTTTTCAAGGAGTTTTGGTCATTACTGAAGGTTGAGATCTTGTAGGTCTTGGCACAGTTCAGGGAGGGCAACAGGGGATTTAACAGGTTGAACAAGTTCTACATCTTCTTGCTACCTAAGAAAAAGGGGGTAGAGGCGATTGATGACTACAGACCAATTGTTCTCTTGAATGCAGTATATTTGATCGTGAAGATACTGGTGAACAAGCTTAGGAGGGTGATTGGTAGAGTTGTGTCGGAGGTGCAGACAGCGGTTGTGCTAGGGAGATGTATTTTGGATGGGTATGTTGCGGCGATAGAGATCTTAGCACATTGGAGGAGGGACAGAAGGAAGGCTTTTCTATGGAAGGTTGATTTCAAGAAGGCTTACGACTCGGTGCAGTGGTCCTTGTGGGCAGCTATGGCCAAGAGGGGTTTCTCGCCAGTCTGGATTAGATGGTTGAAGCAGTGCGTCACCACAGCATTGTTCTTGATTCTCATCAGCGGGAACCTGGCATGGGATTGGATTTAGTCGAGGAGGGGCGTGCGGCAGGGGTGCCCCCTGGCACCTATGTTATTTGTGTTGGCGACAGATGCTTTAGCGAGGGCATTTGACAGTGCGTGTGCGGCAGGTTTGATATAGGGTTCCCTCTCGTAGGAGGAGAGGGTATTTCAGTGTTGCAGTACGTGGATGATACTCTCTTCTTTGTCGAAGGGGCGGTGGTGGAGGCGAGGCGATGTTGTATCCTTTGGGAGCTGCTTTGTGAAACGTCGGGTATGCAGATTAATTACTCTAAATCTCGTTTCTCCAGTTCAGTATGCCTGATGAGGAGGTCGGGGCGTGCTCGGAGGCCCTGGGTACGGAGGCTGGGGCTCTGCCCCTCCGGTACCTGGGCTTGCCCCTGACGGACAGGAAGGTCTCGATACTGGATTGGGCTTCGTTGCTGGAGAGGATCAAAGACCAGTTGGTTGGGTAAGCATCCAAGTTGCTGTTGAGAGGAGGGCGACTGGTCCTCCTTAAGGCAGTTTTGTTGGTGATGTCAGCATACTTTAATTCAGTTGTGATGATGCCGCGGAGAATTGAAGAAGAAATTGTGAGCCTAATGAGAAGCTTCTTCTGGATTAATTATGGAGTTGGGGGAAAGGGGGTGAAGCTGGTGGCTTGGAGTAAGGTGTGAAAGCTTATTAGGGAAGGGGGACGGGGAGTCAGAAAGGTGGGGAGAATGAATGACAGCCTCTTGATGAAGTGGATTGTGAGGTTGCTTGGAGGAGAGGCCTGTCTGGTGGTGAGGGTCCTGCGCTCTTGTTATGGGAGACCGCCGAACTGGGATCTCCTCGCGTCTCCCCTTAAAGGAGCCTCCAATTTCCTAAGAGGTCTGTTTGTGGTGGCTTCTAAGGTTCGACCTTTTTTTACCCCGGTGCTGGGGTTGGGTGAGGCCTTCGGGTTCTAGATGAATGATTGGACGAGACTTGGAGTTCTGGCAGAGCGCTTTCCCAAACTTGCGGCGTCGGCGGTTGATAGGAGAGCTTCGATGGCAAAGGTCTGGGACGGCACGTGGTGTCCCACTTTCTTGGGTAGCCTGTCAGACCAGAGGCTTGGGGAGATACATGCATTGCTGCAGGAGTTGCAAGGGATTCATCCAAAGGATGGTGTAGATTATTTTGGGTGGGAGGAAGGTGATTTCTTCGTGCAGGATGCTTATAGAAGGCTTGGTGGTTCGGGCACGTTGGGGAATATTGACTTGGCTAGAGGCTGCAGGCAGCTCTGGGAGGCTTCTTGCCCGCTGAAGGTGAAAGTGTTCGTTTGGCTCCTCAGGAGAGGGAGATTGATGACCAAGAAGTGGAGGGCATGGTGTGTCTCGGATGTGGAGAGGTCTTGCCCGTTGTGTGGTCAGGTGGAAGAAGACATTGATCATTTATTCTTTGCATGCTCGGTGGTGACGCGGGTCTGGGAGCGGATGGGGGATCGGTGGTGGGCCCACGACTCTTTTAGTAGTTTTTGGTGGTCTTTCAGATGTGGCGGGGTTGACGTTCAGCGCAACATGTTTCGATCAAGGAGAGAACGGGCTTGATCGCTGGTGGTTTTTTGGACTATTTTGTTAGGCATGAATTTGTGTTTAGGGGGCAGCGCCCATTTGTGGAGAATTTTGTTAGGTCTGTGGTGTCTTTTATTTCAGGGTGGAGCTCTTGCGTATGATGTGAGCATTGTAATCTTTTGGTTGTTTAATATATTTCTGGGTGGTATCCAAAGGATTACCACCCTTTGCCCTCTCAAACAAAAAAAAAAAGAAAGTTGGAGGAAGAAGGAATGCTTGTCATGTTTGGTTGAGGTATTTGTTGGAAAGAGGAATGCTGTTTTTCTTCTTATTTGGAACTTATTTATTGTTGAGGATGGGGCTGTTGCCATGCTGAAATGAAGCAAATAAGGAGTGGTTATTCTTCCATTTACTTTATAACTTAATTCTGCCTACTTGATTTGCTCAGGGTCAGATTTGAGACAATTTTTAGCAATTCAAACGTGCTTTACACCTATGTATGCTTACAGGGGAGAGGATAGCTGGAATTGGACTTTGTTCAGTAAATGAATCTAGGATTGTAATCTAGGATTACTTGTGATCTAGGATTAGGAACAACAAGGTGTCCTTGTGAATGTAACACTCGTTGTTGATCTCTGATTTGTTAGTATCTACTATTACTGGCTTGAATGGGATGAAATGCTTTGCTTTCTCAGTGAATCGGTGCATTGTTCACGTTCTTGCAATGTCAGCCATAACTTCTTTAAGGCTGACTGAATGGCATTAACCTCTTCTAGGCTGATAGAGTACAGTACTTCCTATGGTTTCCAACGTACTAAAAGTTGTGATTTATTTCCTGTTTGGGGTGACCAATTACAATACATATCTTTTCAGACACTCACTGGACTGTCCATGTACCATTCAAAGAAGTTCAGACTGCTGTCTTCTTGTAGATTGATTTTTTTTTAATGATTACTTGCCTATTCTGCTGTAGCAATTATATGTGGGGTTTTCTCCACCTGTGTCTTGTGCTGATGTAGTCTCTTATTAATTATTGCCTTTTGTTAACCGCTTGATCTATGCTAACATATCTCCCAATCGTAGGGGATAAGCAGCCATTACCTTGGGAAATGCGTATACGGGTTGCATACTACATTGCGCAGGCACTTGATCATTGCAACACTGAGAATCGGAAGATCTATCATGATTTGAATGCCTATAGGGTTCTCTTTGACGAGGTACTGTATTGAACCTTAAAAATGCACGCTCCCTTACCAACATTCATGGTATAAGTTATTGTCCCTTTCCCATAGTCACCTACATCCAAGAATAACCCTTTGATTGAACAACAATCAATTGAAAGGGCTAGACTTAGAAAGTTTCCCTTGTGGTACTAGTTGATTTATGCCGTTTTTTTTTCTAAAACTCATCACTTGAGAATGAGGAATTGTTAGTTTTTAAGTAGTCCTTTTAATGATCTTTGCTCTTTTTTTTTTTTTTTGAGAGGGTAAATATGGTTATTATAGGATTTAATCCCATGACCTAGGATGCTAGTGGGGTGCTCTATCACTATGCCAAACCCTTGGTGGCGATCTTTGCTTTTACATGCTTTGCTCATTGGTAGATTTTTTAATTTATGTACTTGAAATAGGATGGCGATCCACGTTTGTCAAGTTTTGGCCTCATGAAAAATAGCCGAGATGGTAAAAGCTATAGTACAAACTTGGCTTACACCCCACCAGAGTTCTTGAGAACAGGTTGGTATGTTGTATAATGCCTTATTACCCATTAGCATTCCTTTTCTACATGCACATTTTACTAGTAGGATCATGCAATTATTATGGCCTTGTGGCCTTTAACATTCAATGTATGTATATGCATTGTTCCTTTTTTGTGGTGCATGCCTTCATTTTTGCATACGTAGTGCACCATCTCTTTCTTTTTATACAAGCTTCTTATATTGCCTCTTTGATGTAAGAGGCGCAAGTTTCATATCTAATTATATTGCAAAACTATATCACTGGGAAATAATGTGGTCAAGTAAATGGAAATTCTAAAGAATCGAGACTGTCGACATTTATTTTACTATTTCCACATTAAGGTTCTTGCGATAAGTAAGAGCATTAGGTATACAGAGAGATTTTTTCTTTCCTTCTTTCCTCCAAAGAAACTCTGGCTGAAATCGTCCAAAATTTGGCTGAAGTCAGTAAACTTTTTATTAAAATCTCATAATCTTTCGCATTCTTCTGAAACTTTAAAATTTTGACCAAGTGTCCAGAAATTTTTTTGAATTTTCCCTTGACCAAACTAGTGCCAACATTCAAAGACCTGGCAAAAAAATGGTTTTCAGCGATTGAGTTTGACTTTTTTTTCGTTGGACTCATAACATTGAACCTTGGTTGCATATACACCATTGTAGACGTTCAGGATTGGGCAATCCCTCTTAGAAAGCTTATGACTTGTCAACTTGGTTTGATTTGATGGTGGAAGAAGGGATAAGTTGTGCTAAATATCAAAACAAGGTTGGATTTTGATGAATTAACAAGTGATTATTATAAGCAAAGTTTCCTTGAAAAAAAAAAGGTGGAATAAATCATTACTTGGCCTTGCTAAGTTCAGAAGTTTCTAAAAAGTACCCTTATTTAGCTGGATCAAGCTAACTTCACTTGGATTTCTATGTGATACATCTTTTATGGCTTTTTAAAGTCCTATAGGAAGGGGATGTCATATTTGGACAAGCTCGATTCTACACCAAGAAGAGGGAGCAACACCGTAAGATTTTGTCCAGTATACTTTGGTTAGAAGTAGGGGTGTACACAGGTCGAGTTGGGTCGGGTTGGGATTCAACCCAAACCCAACCTATAGTTTTCAGGTTAGGATTTTTCTAATCTAACCCAACCCGTTACACTATCGAACCCAACACAAAAATCATGTCGGGTTGAGCGGGTTGTTGATTGGTCAAAGGATTCGAAACTTATGTTTATCTCATGCATATTTTCTATGTTTTTCATACTTAATAACAAAATATTTTAAACTTATAGACAACTTATATCTTCTAAAAAAGAGAATAAAATAGGTAAAAATAAAAAAAACTTAATAGTTGTATAATAGTAATTGCCTCTTTCTTGTAGAAAAGTAAACACATATTATAAGACAATTATCTTGTCCATGTAATTTTTTTTCATAGATGTAGGCATTCAAAACAAAAAATTAGATGAGAATCAAAATAATTTTTTACTGGTAAGGAAAAAAGTCAAGATGCATGTGTGGATATCTTTTAATTCTGTCTAAATAAAGAATTAGATGAGAACCTAAATAATGATGTCTAATTCAAGTGTCAAAGTTTGAATGCCTACGTCGAAGTTTTAAATAATTTAGGCTAAATTAAGGGAAGGAAAATGGGGAGGAGGATGGTCGAGAGAGGGAGTGATGGCTATTGGCTATAATGAAGGAGGACGGTCGGTGAGGGGGTGGTAGGTTGTGTGGTTGTGGTGGTAATGACTCTAGTGATAGGTTGGATGGAGGGGAACGTAGAGAGGATGGTGGATGGTCGGTGAGGGGTGGTGGGCTGTGTGGTGGTGGTAGATTGGTGGTAGTGGGTTAGTGACTCTAGTGGTAGGTTAAGGTAAGGTAGTGACGACAATGGGTGACTGGTGAGGTGGTGGTGGGCTGTGTGGTGATGGTGGTGGCGGCAGTGGCTCTAGTGAAAGGAGGTGGTGGCTGTTACTAATGTAGAGGAGAAAGAGAGGAGGGAGGAAGATGCTAACCTCTAGTGGTAATGACGAGAACAATGGCAACAACGAGAAGGGAGTTGCGAGAAAGGTTAGTGGCGATGACGAGAGAAAGCTTGGTTTAGGGTTTGCGAGCGGGAGGAAAACTGAAAAGAAACACATGATAGAGAGTACACAGGGAGAGGGAAAAATGAGATTGAGGGAGTGGCGTGCGTTTGTTGTGTATTTTTTTTTGTTTCCTTTCTAGTTTAAACAGCATAGTTTTTTTCTTTTAAAATTTTAATGGATACTCTCTCTCTCTCTCTCTCTCTCTCTCTCGTGTGTGTGTATCGGGTTGAATCAGGTTGCGGGTTGGGTTAGGTTTATTAGACCTCAAATCCAACCCAACTGGTAGAGGGGGGCAATCACCACAAAGAGGGGAGATTTTGGTCCTTGGTTGGGCTTTAAGATGTGTATTGACCCACATTGGTTAAGGTTAATACCACATCTGATTAATCCAGAATCTTTCTCTACTGGAGAGGTACCTGTGTTAATCAAAGAAACTTTGCAGTGGTTTCTGTGGAAATATGAGAAAGGTAGGGGCATGGTTGTAGTTTCGAAAGAAGGGAATCAATGTAAAACCCTTTTTGCAAGGCAAAAAGATGGATAATTGAGATGAGTGGTCACCAGCTTGAATTTATAAGATAATTAGGAGTATAATCCTGAAAAGCTAAATGCTCCCTGTAGCTTAAAATACAAGACCTTGCCCTAAAAATGAGACTTTGGGCCTACAACCTTAAAGATTGAAACGTCATATTTGCTCCTTCTAACAAGGGGTGTACACGGGTCGAATTCAACCCGAACCCAACCCGATTGGGTTGGGTTGTGACTTAGATTGGATTGGGTTGGGTTGTGACTTAGATTGGATTGGGTTGGGTTGAGTTGAGATTTTCCTAACCCGATAAAAAATCTACCTCAACTCTACCTCAAGCCGGAAAATTGTCTTGTCGAGAATGGCGACCTCTAGCATATAGTTACCAAGCATGGCAGCTGCACATGTCCTCTTCTCTTCCCTGCCTTGCGCTCCCCCCATTACTCATCTAAATAATGAGATCCAACATCTCAAGCTTTAAGCAAAGTGAAGCTCGTCTTGAACATCTGCAGCTTCATCAGCTCTTCTTTTGACATAGAAGATAAGGATGAGATCTTGAAAGAGAGAAAGTCTGTGGGTAATAAGGACATGGAAGCCCTAACATTTGGAGTTTCTCTTCTGACTCCGTTGAGTTCTACCACCAGTCCTTGCTTAAAAATTTCAAGTCTTGCTGCAGTCGCCATCCTCAAAGGAGAAATTAACCTGTTTTGTTCAGCAGTTTCAATTACTGTTGTCCATAAAGGGGGAGAGGATGAGAAAGGAGCACACCACCATGTAGGAATTCATTGACCCATGTAGAAATTTTAGGTGCTCAATGCTAGACATGGAGGGGCTGGTTTTCTTAGTAAAGGACTCAAAGCTTTGTACGTTCTTAGATGCCGTTCATGTCCAAAAGGCATCATAAGGTGATCTTGCAGGTGTCTAGTGATACATGTGTGGTATTAGTTGGTGCTTATTGTTGGTATATGGGAGGAAATATGTAGCTATTTAACTGTTTCCAGTTCCACTATTGGAGGAGCTCTGCATAGTTGGGAGGAGGATGAGTAGCTAGGCAGGTTGCATGGTAGGAGGGGGCAACAGAGGGAGGGGATTGACAACTCTTGCAAATTGAAATGTGAAATGAGGGCAAAACAGTCAAATGTTAACTCTTTAACAGTCCATTTTTGGATGGATCTTACTCCAAGGGCATCTTTGAGAAGGTTGACAACTTCGTGAGAGTATTGTTTAAATATGAGTGTGGGGTATGGGTGTAATTCAAAATATTGCAGGGGCGTTTTTGTGAAATCCCAAAGATCAGTCTTCATCAATTCAATGTCAATCATAAAACAGTAAACTAATGGGCTGACTTTTCAAATTGGGGTGAATGGGATGGTTATTGATGCCATATTACTTGTGTATCCTAGTAAAGAAGCAGTGCCTGTTTTTATTGGAAAACCAATGATGCTAGGTCTGAGATCGCTGCTTACATTCTACTTGTATATAGGCTTTCAATTCACATGGTTTTTTAGAATCCACACCCTTCCCAAGATTCACAGCTGTCATACCTAAGATTTGAGTGGTCAACAGTTGATAATTTTCGAAACCATCATAGCCAGAGAAATTAGCTCTAGTTTGGCTTGTAGCAGTGTTGCCCATTTGATTTGTTAATATTAAAAAAGTTGATCCTGCCCAACCATGTAAACTTGAGTAACCGGGAAGATCTGTTTTCATACTCTCATGTCATGTCAAGCATTTTCTTTGAAGTTGTATTATGTTTCAATTTTATGTTGGTACCGTGTTAATGACTTTTGGGTTTCATTTCACAATCGGCATCCTCTTAGTATTTTATAGTACTTCCATTGGCAGGGCCTTAGATGGATTTTCTGGAATTGTGCAGGAAGGGTCATTCCAGAAAGCGTCATCTACAGTTATGGAACCATACTGTTGGATCTTCTAAGTGGGAAACATATACCCCCTAGTCATGTATGTCATGCCTATTTTAATTTTTAATATTCTAGGGCATCAAATAGCTTATACAAGCTCATCTGATAATCCAGTTAAATCCAAATCCAATCCCATTACCATGTTAATTGTAATTGGCTAAAGCTCATCTTTTGATGCCTGTAAAATTTCTACTGTCCTAGTGTTGGTGAAATGTGTGCGTTTTGACATCTTATTTTGTAGAGAAATCCATATGGAGAAACTTTTATAAATGAACATATGGATGTTGAATTTCAGACAAAAGATGTATTTGAAATAGACTCTTTATCAGATCTTCAGTTTGGTAAAGGAGCTTGGAGATTTCTTAAGGAGGGGCACAATTAAAATGACAGATTTTTGTACCTATAAATTAACAAATGGGAGTTAAAAAACAATTCACACCAATTGTATTTAGTTTGAAGAGAGTTGCTAACATCTTCGAACTTGTTAAAATCTAGGTATTAATACCAATTAAGCATTAGGAATGGGCATGAATCCCCTGTTATCTTTTTAATTACATATGTTGGAACAAAAACTTGCATTACTTTGAAAAGAAAATCTTAGTCCTCTTTTATAGAAAAAGAAGATTGGGCAAATTACATAAGTGCCCCTTAGAATAAAAGAAATATACTAAATGTCCCTACAACTCAATACTCCCCTTCAAGTTGAAGCGTAGATGTTAATCAGCCCCAACTTGCTGCTCAAAAAATTATGACGTTTCTTCTTAAGGGCCTTGATAAAAATGTCAGCAACTTGTACCTTTGATGAAATATATGAGATACTTATTTTGCCTTCCAGGATAGCATCTCGTATAAAGTGACAATCATTCTCTATATGCTTCGTCCTCTCTTCAAAGACAGGATTAGAGGCAATATATGCTGCAGATTTATTATCACAATAAAGTGAGATTGGGGTATCAACTGTCACTCTTAGATCTTGCAGGAAACTAATCGTCCACATGATCTCACGTGCTGCTTGGAGCGACAACACTTTGTTTCTTGCTCCTCCATGAAACCAGATTTCCTTCCAAATAAACAGCAACACCAGATGTAGATTTCCTGTCCTCTACTGACCCTGCATAATCTGCATCAGAATAGGCCACAAGATCTAGAGTGTGACTCCCTTTGTAATATAGGTCTCGTCCTTGAGTGTCCTTCAAACATCTTAAGATGAGACATACATCGTGTCAATGACTGTGCCTGGGATTTTGCATAAACTGACTGGCACGACTGACTGCAAAGCTAATATTTGGACGTGTAATAGTCAGATACAACAACCGACTAACAATACTACGGTACCCGGTAACATTCTTAAGTAGAGGATCTGTCTCATATGAGCTGTGAGCAGTAGATGCCTCTACTGGTATCCCTGACAGTTTGGACCCAAGAAGTCCAACCTCATCTAGAATCTGCAAAGTAT
Organism: Thalassia testudinum; assembly: GCA_037157565.1. Lineage (NCBI taxonomy): Eukaryota > Viridiplantae > Streptophyta > Magnoliopsida > Alismatales > Hydrocharitaceae > Thalassia > Thalassia testudinum. The sequence continues at coordinate 9,020,586 of JAZHRO010000059.1, read as the reverse complement.
ATTGTTGCTGTGATAAGGATAGACTTCCCTCCTGGTGAATAGCCTTTATCCTTAGAAAGTAGTGAAGATCACCTAAATCCTTGATGACAAAGGTGGATTGAAGAAAAGCTTTCGTCTTGGCAACCCCATCGGCAGCATCACCTGTCAAAATCACATCATCAATGAAGACTGTCAAAATAACCACTCTCCATATCCTACCATGTTCTGCTCGTCTAATTAATATAGAATGGTTGGTAATGGATCTTTGGAATCTTGGTTGCCTGATCTCAAGATTGAGCCTTTTAAACTAAGTACGTGGACTTTGTTTCAGGCTATAGATGGCCTTCTGCAAGCGGTAAACAAGCTCTCCTTGATTGTCATAGCCTGGTGGCTGTCTCATGTAGACCTCTGCCAAATCACCATATAAGAAGGCATTCTTTATATCAAGTTGATGCAGTGAGCACTCCTTGATTACTATAATCTTAATGGATGTAATACGCATTACAGGAGGGAGTCTCAAGGTAATCTACCCTATAAGTTTGGGTGAATCCCTTGGCAGCGAGCCTGACTTTATATCTCTCCATTGTCCCATCAAACTGATATTTGATGGTATACACCCATCTGCAACGAACCACTGTAACATCCTCAGGACATGGTCCAAGCTCCCACGTACCCCTGCTCATCCATGGCGGCCTTTCATTTTGGATCATGAAGCACCTAGACAAAATCTCTAGGAATAACTGCGGTGGTAGTAGCAGAATCAAATTGTCTGGCCTCCCCCTGAAGATGAGCTACGGTAGTGTACCGGGATATAGGATGAAGGATGGCGTCAGTCCTCCTCTGCATAATCTCCTCCTCCCTATCTGACTTATGTTTGTCTGAAGTAACAACATGCTGGGTTGGTTGGTCACAGGTAGAGTCCTGTGGCTGTAATCTCTTGTGATATATCTGTCTCTTCTTTAGCAGCCTCTATAGATGATCTTTCTTTTGAGAAGTAGGGAATCTTCTTAAAGAAGGTTACATCTGCAGTAACCAGATATCTCCTGTGAACAGGGTCATAACATCTATAGTCTTTCTGGATCCTAAAGTAACCAAGAAAGACACATTTCGTGGTGCGAGGAGCAAATTTATCCTGGATCTCATAGTTCTGAACAAAACAAATACACTCAAACACTCGTAGTGGCACGGGGAAGGCTGCTACATTTAGGATGTATGATTTGATATAGAATCTGACCTCGAAACATGGAAGATGGTTGTCGATTAATCAAATATGCTGTTGAGAGTATGGCATTACTCCAGAATTGCGTAGGAACTCTCATATGTGACATCAAGGTCCTGGTAATATCAAGTAAATGGCATAACTTGCGTTCTGCAACCCCATTCTGCTGGGATGTATGAGCACAAGATGTCTGATAGATGATCCCCTTGGTACGGAAGGCCTCTTGTAAGTCACTATGCATAAACTCTAGTGCATTGTCACTGCGAAAAATTTGAATATTAATACCATACTGAATCTGCACCGCTGACAGAAAATGCTGAATAATAGTGAGAATCTCGCACTTTATTAGGAAAACCCAAGTGAGTCTGCTACAATCATCAACCATAGTTGCAAAATACCTGTGTTCGCCAGCAGAGGTAACTTTGGATGGTCCCGACATCATAATGTACTAGGGAAAAAGGAGTAAAACTAACATCGGTACTTCTCTTAGGATAGCTTCTCTTGTGATGCTTCTCCAGTTGACAATCTTCACAGTCCAAAGCCAAAGATCCTGGTTACTCTGGATACATTTGGTGCATCTTTTTTGCAGAAGAGTGCCCAAATCTTCGATGCCACAGTAAAGGATCATGAGAGATAGACACCACCCTGACAAACAACATGGGCGTGTCTAAATACTATAGGCCATCTCTCTCTATGCCACTGCTAATAATATCTCCAGTATTTTGATCTTGGAAATAATAATGCCTCTCATACAAAATGACACGGCAACCTAGATCTTTGCAAATTCTACTCACAGATAAAAGATTCATAGGGAACTCAGGCACGTAATATACATCCTCTATCTTCATCTTGAGTGTAGCATCTATACTCACAAGGACAGTCACAGTGAAGGTCTTTCCATTCTCCACTCACATTTCTCGTAATCCACGTGGGATCATCAGGTTCTTCATGCGGTCTTTGTCTCAAGTAAGATGAATAGACGTTCCGGAATCTATCACCCAAGCACTTATGTATCCCTTTTTTTCTCAACATCTTGAACTGCACACACTAGTCTTTTACATGTAAGTTTGATCTTTTTGACGTATCAAACTCATCTTCTTGGCATGAGAGAAGACTCATCATGCTTAAACGGTGTATCTTCATTGGTGGCAAGAGAAGGCTTATCACCACTTTTGCTATGTGCGAGATAGACTCAAACACACAAAACAGAACATCTGTCCATTCTAATTTCACTCCCCATTGATTGCATCTCCATCCACTGTGTGTAGTGCATCCTTCGATTGAGCAAGATCCCTCAACCATCGTCACCACAAGAGCGATGGAGGGGTTTGGGACTGTTGCACCATCGGAAGTACTCCTTGTAGCAATCGCAGGGGCATCGCAGGTCAGTAGGGCAGCCTCCAGCGGCAGCTAAAGCAATCGCAGAGGCTGCGCAGAGGCCACTGGTGGCGGTGCAGTCGCTAATGGGGCCATCGACGCTCGTAATAGCGTCGACATCGGTTGCTGGGCCGATCGCAGAGGTTGCGCAGGGTCCACCAGCGGCTATGCAATCGCTATTGGGCCACCAGCACCCACAACAGCGTCGATCTCCCTTGTGGTGGTGTTGACTGGGTGCAGATCTCCATCCGGTCGATGTTGGGATAGAGATCCACGTGATCTCTCATGAGAATCACCCCTCCTTAGGTGATTCAATCATTTTTTTGGTGGATTCTTGGTGGGATATCGGAGCATCGACCTTGGACCGCTGCTCTGATATCATGTTGGAACAAAAGACTTGCATTACTTTGAAAAGAAAACCCTAGCCTTCTTTTATAGAAAAAGAAGACTGGGCAAATTACATAAGTACCTCTTAGAATAAAAGAAATATACCAAATATCCCTACAACTCAACAGCACATATACCCCTGCCTTCACCATTTTTGCATGGATACCCTTTAAAAGGTTGATGTATTTACATGCATGCCTTTAGTCAAGAATGTAGACTAAAACTAAAGTCTTTTTACAAAATGATCCTTATAATTTTTTCAATTTATTTATATTCTCCTCCTCCTTCCTATTCCCTCCTAGTCTCAACCTCCTCTCCTTCCCTCCTCTCGACCTTCCTCCACTGGCCTGATCTTGTTTGGGATAAACAGGTTGAACTAGTTGGAGGACTCATGTGACCTTACAGCGGATGAAGGCAAGGGAGGGTTGATCTTTAAAGGAGAGTAGAGGCCAAAGATGAAAAAGACAAGGTTGCTTAGAGACAAAGATCCAGACAGCTCTAGCTTAAAGAGGGGGCATGCCAACATGAGATTCTTCCATTCTTTCTCAAATGGAAGAAGGCAAAATTGGATTGAAACCAACTCAGGACAAGAGGTTAGCTTTGGGAGGGTGGAGTTTGGTAGGGCATTCTTCAACTTTCATCGTTGTCTTTTTACTGGAAACAGTAACAATGTTTAGCATTTTGGAGGTCATCGGTCCCAACAACCGTGCCTTGATGACATTGCTCCGCTGGTCCCTTGCTTTGGGGGTTTGACACACATTATGTTCCCTTAAGTAGGAGGGGTCTCTGGGTCTAAATGGACTTCCAGTTCTCTTTGTAAGAGTTCTACCCCCTGGTCATGGCAGATGTCATGGCCATTTTTTATTCTCTCACTCGCGAGGGGCTTTCTAGGCTTATTGTCTTTCTATTCTTGTCATTTGGAATGTGTTAGAGAATTAGGATTAGTTAATTATGCATCCTATTACGATTAGGCTTAATCTATTTAATTGAGTTTGAGAGTACTAGTTCTTTTCATATTCCTATTAGTTATTAACTGTTCATGTTGGGTCCCTTATGTAATTTTTCTAATCCAACTCTCTATATTAAAGGGGTTAGGGTTTCTCATTTCAATAACAAGACTACTTTCTCAAACATGGTATTAGAGCGGGTTAGAGTGGGTCTAGGAAAAGAAAATCCTAACCCTAAATCATCTCCCCTTATTTTTTTCCCTTTTTGAGAGGCCACCAACCATCAGCTAGCCGTAGAAAGGCCTCCCCTGCTGCCTCAGGTTGGCCGCAGGGCTCCGGCAAGCGGCCACTAGTGTCGCACGGCCCCAATGCCCCTCCCACCGGAGTCGCCAGCCCTTAAGCGGCCCTAGGCAACGGTACTGCTACTGTTGTCACCCTTGCTGTTACTGCTGCGGCTACGATTGCCACTGTTGCTGCTATTACTGCCGTTTTTGCTGCTGCTGCAATAGGAAAAGTATGTGTTGGTAAGTAGTAGAGGCTATTCTTCTATACCCTCACCAATTGCTTTCATCGTCTAAAGATCCTGCACACCAAAAGATAACTCAATGGTTTAAGGCATTGGCACTGTCTTATTTACAACCAACTTAATGCGAACTTGGGGTAACTTCCGAAGTAAACTAAGGGTAGATGTGCAAACAACCCAATTAGTGAATGATTTAGATACTTCTTAATTGTGGACATGAGGGTTTCTGAGAGAACCCAATCGATGGGCAGCAACAGCACTATGTTCCCCCATTCGTCATCCCCTTGATGACCCAATCCACTTGTCCTTCATCATTCTTGAGTAATTCACTGGTGTGGGGCTCTCAATTGGAGGTAAGGGCTTGAGGGAGACTGCACAATTGTTAGAGGCATCAGGGGTCGTTGGTGGGGATTTGTGGGAGAGAGGAGATCTAACAGGAAGGAGATCAGGAAGTGGCACGGGCCCTGCTCTGCTACCATGTCGAAGAGAACTTCGATTGATTTTTCTTTATTGATCATCAAAGAGCTAAGCACTCTCAATACATAGATGAGCAACTAGGACTATATAATAGGAACTAGGACTTAGGACCAGGACATCATAACGAGAAAAGAAAAAGTAGAACTGGTCATTAACATGATATCTACATCCTTAATGGCACATTAGTGCTGTTTACATTATTTGATGCTTTCCTGAAGTTTATGATTAATATTCATTTCATTCTGCAGGCGTTGGACTTAATAAGGGGGAAGAACATATCGATGTTAACAGATTCATCCTTGGAGGGTCAATATACCAATGAAGATGCCATGAAGTTGGTTGAGCTTGCATCAAAATGTTTAGAATTTGAGCCTAGAGATAGGCCAAATACCAAATTTCTTTTAAATGCTGTAATGCCTCTTCAAAAAGACAGAGAGGTAAATTTAGCTGTTCTTTAAATTATAATAGCAGTGTGTAAACCTTTTTGTCTAGGTGATTTAAGCATAGCCTTATTTTTTAAATTGGTTATCCTATTTGCTCACCTTTTGCGGTGAAGCATAGGCTCCCTCGCATGTTCTGATGGGCATACAGAAATCAACTGTTGTGCTACCAACTATGTTGTCTCCTCTTGGAAAAGCTTGTGCTAGGATGGATCTGACAGCAGTACATGATATACTACTGAAGACTGGTTATAAAGATGAAGAAGGTGCTGAAAATGAGGTAATTGGGACTATTTTTCTTTATTTAATCTAAGTAACAAAAATTCTGCTCTGCATGGGAGCAACCCTATGAGCAAGGCTTATAGAAGAGTTTGAGAGATTAGCATGCTTGCCGTTGGGAACCTTTTTAGCTTTGAGATGTTTCTGTTCTGCATTGCAGTAGGTTAAAGCTTCTGTTGATATCATAAGCTCTCATGCTCCAAGGTCAAGTTATCACCTTTTGGCTAATAAACTTTCTTGTGAAGATCATTTTAAGACTTGGAATGCTAGTTTTAAAAGTCAGTTATTCATGGTTCTAACTTCTAAATTTACATACCTGGAACTAAGGCCTGGTATTCTCTGATTGAAAAACATTTATGGTTTTTGTTTTTTGGTCATTGGTGAAGCTTTCATTCCAAGAATGGACTCAGCAAGTGCAAGAGATGCTAAATACCAAGAAATTTGGTGATATAGCATTTAGAGACAAGGATTTCAAGAGTGCCATTGATTATTATTCCAAGGTATGGAAGCTTGTTTTTAAAGAATGGAAGGTTGTTTTAAATGGTTATGCAGCTCTACCTTCTGTAACTATTTAAACATCTTTTTTTCTTGTGTGTGTGTGACCTGATCAATATATAATTGTCAAGAGGAGTTACTAAATGGTGAGAGTATTATATTGGAGGAAGCTCAGTTATCCTTAAGGAGATTTAGTGAACCAGTGCTTCACTAAAGGAGAAACCTTGTGCATGCTTGAAAATTTCAACTGCCAGCATTGAAAGTTAATTTTTATTATGGTAGATGAGTAATTAGATTCTTGGATACAATAGGTTCTAGGTTTTGTTTAGGGTCAGGAGTTATTTTTCTGAGGGTTTGGGTATGCATGTGTCTGTAAATACAACATTATACAACACACAATAAATAAATAAATAAATTATAAATTTGAATAATTTAGTTTTATGGGAAAAATCATCATTCAAGCATGTCATCCACAATTCACATAGATTTTTGATTAGCACTTACCTATCGCGATCAGAATAATTTGTTTACATACATGTATATTCCTTTGTCTTGCCACAATTATTTTTTTTATCAAGGAATATCAAATAATTAAATGAGAACTTCCAACCAACAAGAGGATACTGTAGGCTGCCTACGACTGTGTGCAGGGGATAGTCTTTACCTAAATGCATATATACACATGAGTGCTAATCACGGTGCACATGGGGGCTCTTTGTTCTCACGTGAGTTGCGGTATTCATCTCCAAATGCAAATCCTGCAAACATGGGTTTCTGAAATATGTGAAGTGATTACCTGATTTTGTATTTCACAATCTAATGGTTCAAGCATAAAATTATAATAACAAAGGATAGAGATAGAAAAAAAAGGAGGAAGGGGAAAATATGTATGTATGTGTGCATGTGAGTGGGGGAGTAGGATGGAGAGAAAGGAGAGAGGAGTGTGTTGTGTGTTAGTGTGTGGGGGTGTGTCTTTTTATTTTACATGTGTATTATTCGGAGAGAGAGAGTCAAAAATAGAGGGAGAGCAACAAAGAGAGGGAGAACGAGAAAAAGGTTGTGGAAGAGGGCAAAGGGGAGAGATCGTGAGGGAGGGAAGGAGATAGTAGGAGGGTGAGAGCGACGAGAGCGAGAGGGAGAGGGGGCAAGAGGGAGGTCAAGCGTGGCTGTGTTGTCATTGTGCAGTTGTTGCATGGTGGCAACGCCACTACTGTGTGCAATGGTTGCACGGTGGTGGCATGGCTACTGCTACGTGGCGCTGGTGGCTTGGTGAGGCGGTTAAAGGCACAGACAAGTAGTGTGGCTGCCCAACAAGAGGAGGAAAGGGAGGGATCGAGGGCATCACCAACAACTAAAGGGAAATGGGATGGTGGTGTGGTGTTCGGGTGAGGTTGCTAGTTGGTTGTTGATGATGATGCGGGAAGGTTGTGGTTGTGATGACGTCACACGGTGACATATGAGCAAGGAGCTGCAACTGGCGGAGTTGGCATGCGAGAGGAGTGGGACTTTATGGCAATAGTAGTGGAGGAATGAAAGAGGGGGTGGTTGATTAGTTTACATGGGAGGATGCCGTTGCGTTTTATGGAGGGGGCAGTTGGGTTACTTAGGGGAGAAGGAAAAAGAGAGAAAATTGGAAGGGGGGGGGGGGGGGGGGGGGGGGGATCTTTGTACACATCATGGGAAGGAAATCAAAGAAAGGAAGCAATTAGGAAAACATGTGGATTTCACCACACGACCTTGTTTAGCACAAAACAACTATTGGGTTGACTTTTCGAATCGAGTTTGAGATGAGCTCGAAATCGAAAATTGGGGTCAGTAAAGTCATGGACATGATTGTGCTTGTAGCTGTCGTATCTATTCTTCTTGTATTTATTACGAGCACACTAGCCATTCATTCAAGAAGTGCTAAGAGAAATTCGGGAAGCCTACCTGGGCTAAACAAATATCCATTAAGTCTCCTATGACTGACTGATGCAGAGTTGTTGGTTTTGCCACCTACTGTTGATGAGTTGGATTGATTGAGGAGTTGGTTGAATAATCTAAGTAATACGGAAGCGACAATATCAAAGCAATAAAAGAGATGCATAACGCTTGGGTTTACGTGGAAACCCAACTCACGAAGAGCGAGGAGAAAATTACGGGAGAAGGCCTCGATAGGACTCTAATTTTGATATTTCTTTTTAAAGGAATATAGGAGCACACACCTATTTATAGGCCACCACTCACACATAAAGTCTACATCTTCCAATATGACACTAAACTAGTAACCCAATTCCCTCAACATTCTGACTCAGCACTTGACCTGGACGCAATACTTTGCTTCTTACTCCTCTATGTCACCAGATTATCAACCACATAAGTACAAAAGCTAGTAGTGGCTTTCCTGTTAGAAAGGCAACCAGCATAGTGTGCATTAGAATATCCCACTATAGTCATAAACTTGCCTTTCTTGAACAACAATCCATGTCTTGGTGCTCGGCGTATAATACTAAGGTAGAGCAACTTCTCAATCAGCTGTCTATATAATCTGCTCTCTATAGCCTGTGACTCTGCACCATACAAGTGCATCTTAGGATCCATGGATATGTTGGCTGACTTGGATCCCAATATCATAGTCTCCTGTAGTAAATAAGGTTTTAAATGTCGATATCGATATCGTATCGACAAATCAAAAAAGGGATATATCGGGGATATATCGCTGATATCGGTGAATTTTGGAGAAATCGCTCAGAAAGATAAAATATCACAAAATTTAAAGGTGAACATTTTTATGAATAATATATCATGAAATGATACCTAAAAAACGTGTATATGTGTTATATCAGGGATATATCGTCAATATCGATGATTTTTTTACATGCTCACGTGCGTGTGTGAAACCTAGCGCCAGCGCCATCTTGCCATTTTCAGCTCTTCAAATGTCCCGCCCAACCATTTTCAAACCTTCCCGCCGAAAGCTATCGCCATCTACAGCCAACCCGCCGATATCTCGGGGATATCGCCCGATACATTGGTGATATATCGCCGATATCTGGGAAAAAAATACCTTTGGTGGTATCGATATCACCCAACCCTGTCGATACCGATATATGATACCTTGGCAGTAAATCAAGAGCATATTTCCTTTGACTAAAAACAAGACCTCCCTTGTCTCTTGCCACTTCAATGCCTAAGAAATATCTCAAGTAACTAAGGTCCATAACAAACTTCTCAGCCAACCTATGCTTGACCTCAATTATCCTGGTTGTATCATCACCAATGACAATAAGATAATCTACATAGATAACGAAAAACATCAGTTCCCTTGTCTGTCTTCCGTACAAACAAGGAGTGCTAAGAAGAAGACCTGCTGAGTCCCATATATTCAACAACTTCTGATGGTTTCTGAAACCAGGCCCGTTGACTTTGCTTGAGTCCATATATCACCTTCTTTAACCTACATAAATACTCCCCTTGAGTCTCAAAGACGGGGGGGTGCTGCATATATATCTCTTCTTGCAAATCAAGATAAATGGCCAATCAAGATGAGTAGCAGCAAAGATAAGAATCTGCATAGTAGGAAGCTTGGCTACTGCAGAAAAGGTGTCAAAGAAATCCACCTCATATGTTTAGGTAAATCCCTCTCCCACAAGGCGAACCTTATACTGAGAAATAAATCCGTTAGGATTGTATCTCAAGGCAAAGACTCAACGACAGCCAACAATACGTACACTAGGTGGTAACAGAGTAAGCTTCCATGTTTGTCGAGACTGAAGTGCAGCCCTCTCATCTTCCATGACTTGGTGTCACTTTTGATCGAGCATAGTCTGTTGGTAGGTGTTGGAATCTGTGAGGAGGACAGTGCCTCTGTAAACATGGAAAACAGGTGACTAAGACGGTCAAAAGAAATTGCCCCAACAACCTGGTAGTGCGTAGTGCGCACAACTCCAGGGAGCCTTTCAAGTAGCAATCGGAAGGTCCAGATCATCAGAGGGAGACTTAGTATCACCAACAAGGGACTTAGAAGGTGAAGCCTCAGCATCACCAAGAGGAGACTTAGAATCAGCTGGTACATCACTTGTAGGGTCATCACCAAATACACGATGGTCAGTAGTGTCAACACATACTTGTGGGGAGGATGATGGTGTTGAAGGAGGGGGGTGTGTTGCCTCTGTATTTTTCTCAAATGTACTGGAGGATCTCTAAAAATCTAGTGTCTGTAGTGTCTGGTGATGCAATCTGAGTAGCAGGAAAATCTTCAAATTGAATAGAAAGAATGGGCATTGGTGCCTTCTCTATCTCAAAAGACAACCGATTCCCTGTAATAGGAAAGTATGACACTGTCTCATGAAAAGTAATATTAGCACTCACATAGTGCCTCTTATGCAAAGGATCATAACATTTATAGCCTTTCCGGGTATGACTGTACCCCAAAAACACACACTTAACCGCTTTGGGGGCTACCTTATCTCTAATAGGCCTAGTGATATGCACAAAGGCTACACAACCAAAAATATGAGGTGGCAATTGAAACAACTCTCTGTCTAGGAACAATATCTACCATGGTACTTGCTCGGATATAACAAAACTGAGCATCCTGTTTATCATGATAAACAACATGCAGTAAGTATTGCATCACCTTAATATCGGGAAGAAACATTATAATGAATCAGTAGAGTTTGAGCCACATCTAAGAAGTGCATGTGCTTTCTCTTTGCTACCTCATTCTGCTGGGATGTATAGGGACGTGGTCTGATGAACCATTCCATGAGATCTATAGAAGGTTGTCATTTGTGTAGTACAAAATTTAAGTGCATTGTTAGTATGAATAATCTTGACAGTAGAAGCAAACTGATTCTTTATTTCAATAATAAAATACTCAATGACAAACTCAACATTTGACTTATTATTTAAAAGAAATACCTATGACAACCTGAAACAATCATCCACAATAACCATATAATACCTATGACCTAGTCAATCTGGAATACTAGAGACCCATACATCTAAATGTAGCAAATCAAAAATAGACTCAGCAATAGTAGAACTGGTAGAATAGGTAGATTGGTGGTGCTTTCTCATCTGACAAGCATCACAATGAATCTCAGTGGTTGGCGAGAGAGGAGGAATAATGCGATGGAGCCTATCTAGTGAAGGATGACCAAGACAATTGTGCCATTACGGAGTGGTTCCTGTTGCAAAACACATCTCCTTGGCATGATGTTGCAATTGGAGTTTGGGACAGGTGATACACACCCCGTTCTTCATGTCTGCCACCAATCTTCCTCCCCGTGAGCTTGTCCTGAAACACAATCAATATCATAAAAAATCACCTTGCAATTCAAATCCTTCGTAATCCTGCTAACAGATAACTCATAGGAAAATTTGGAACAAGTAGAACATTAGGCAATCTCATAGTAGGGGTAACTGGCACCTCTCCCTGACCATCATCTCGAGGGTGCCTATCATCTACTACCTGAATTGTCCTACCAGGGTGCATAGACTGAAGGTGCTGAAAACAACTGTGATCACCACTCAAATGTCATGATGCACTAGAACCAACCAAGTGGACTTGTCAGAAACACTATGTATCGGAGGAGGCTATGGTAGCAGTGTCAGAGGATGAAGGGGTCTCCTGAGTGATCTAAGAAAGTCGTTGCACAACTGCATCATAATTTGCTCGTGACACAGTGTCTGACTTTGACTCGGAAGTAGTAACAACCTAATTGGCAATGGGAGGTCTTCCATGCTTAGACCAGCAGGAAGCCTCCACATGGGCAATTCGACCACAGAAGGTGCATGGAGGACGTGATCTGCCTGTCTGTCCTCTGCCATGTCCCTGCCTATGAGTAGAGGGAGCCCTTAGCTCCCCGACCTCCGCCAACAGCCAGCGTGAAAGTTTGCCCAGTAATCTCCAGAATAGGAGCAATCGCTGTAGTCTAGCTATGTCGACTGTATGTCTCCTCAAGAGAAGGAAGATCTGACAGAGTCAGTATCTGAGAGTATGCTGAGTCATACTTTGGGCCTAACCCAGAGAGAATGTAGAATTACAATCTCCTTGCAATAACCCCGCTGAGGAGCGCACGTGCATACACAGGTCTACACGCATTATACTTCTCCAGAAGCCCTTTTAATGTAGCATAATACTGTGTCAAGGGTTGTCCCTCTTGTCCAAGGGAAAACATCTTAATGTAGACCTGATAGACCTTGCTGAAATTCTTTTCATGAGAATACGTGTCATGGAGAGAATCCTACATCTCCTTTGCGGTCTTATAGTACATATACCATCTCCAATTTGGGGCGAGACTGCATTCATGATCCACGCTTTCACCATAGCACTGTCCTTCCATGTGGCGTACTTTCTAGTCTTGTTGTGAGACTTTGGCTCAAGACAAAGATGCTCCTTGTCATGATCTTCAACAGTCATCAAGAACGTTTCAAACCGAGCATAGTTGATCTCATCCAACTTTAGGATAGGGACAAAAAATGGGTTTTTGTAGTTCCCTGCTCCCTTGATTTGTCTCCGATGTCACCTTGGATGACAGTGAAGCCATGGTCCTCAGAAATAGTGAGAAGCCACCGAAATCAGACTTGAAAATGAATATTCAGATTGCAGAATCACAGTAGATCACAAAAAAGGTGATCTAATCATGAAATCCAAGCGTTCTCTTCCTTGCAAATCATGTTAGACACGCATAGCAACCCTCTAAATATTAGGAGCTGCATGCTAGGGTTAGGAGGGACCCCTAGTAGCCCTCAACGGAAGGCTGTTACCTTCCATTTGCCTGCACAGATCAACCCAAACCCAACGACGACGCTACTGTTGGTTGGTAGGGTGCTGCACGTTGTCTGAGGCCCTAGATCAAGCCTCAAGACAGCTGCACCGCTATACAACCCCTCCGGGGGCCTACAGCATCGTCGTAGGGATTGTAGTCCCTGCAGCGTCACCGTTGGGGGCATTTGGGCCTCGCCGCGCCACCCTCCTATCGGTGTGGTGCCCCTGCATGCGCTGTTGCCGCTGAAGAGGCGGTGGTGGCGAGGAACGACGAGGAGAAGGCGGGTTTAGGGTTTTGGTGGGATGGGTTGTTGAAGCCTTACTTCGATGGGATACCTCAGCGTTGATATAGGATCGTCGCTCTGATACCAAGTGAGAGATAACGAAAAGTCTTATTCCAATAGAAAATCCTACACCTCTTTATATAGAGAGAGGTGTTAGGTAAATTATATTAGAGAACCAATGAAGAAATGAAAAGAATAAACAGTACAAAATGACTAAAAAGATAACTACAGTGTATCTCAACAAAGTAGTATAACCCATCTTGCTCAAAGAATCCACTAATCATTTGCTTCGTGTGGATGTCCTAAAAATAACAATAATCCTCATCATTAAAAATAATACGACACTTGAGTGGTTTACATATCCGACTAATAGATAATAGACTGAGAGGAAATTCAGGAGCACAATAAACATTATTAAGTTGTAATATGTCAGAAAACTCCATTGTGCCAACGACAGTGTTGAGAATTATGGAAGCTTGGCATGCTCCCTTGAAGTTCTCGCATGGAGGAGGCGAGAGATAGACACTGCTACTATTTGTGTTACTGTTCACGTAAATAGTAACTTACTGGTATCGTGCAAATAGAGAAGGTAGAGTCATCCAAGAGATATTACATTCAATACGTGGAACTCAGATTATATATGTTCTTTTAAAGAAAGTACTTCAACATCTAAAAGTAGAAAGATAGCAAGGATAAATCCTAATTACTAAAATTGGAAAATCCTAATTGACTCCTAACAACCCATAATTATATCTAACAAACAAGGTTCGAAATGCCGATTTCGATGCCGTGCCGATAAAATTGTAGGTATGCATTCGGCATGCCGTGGAAATGTCCGTTTTTCGATGGCAGATTTCGACGATTTCGACAACCCGAAAAAATGACATTTCGAGGCATGTCGAGGGCACGTTGAGGGCATGCCGATGCATGCCGACAGAAATGATTAAGATTTGAAAGACAACTAAATCAAGATATTAGAAATGTGTTTACATGTTTTTTTTTTATATTAAAAACATATTTACATGTTATTTTAGCCTGTGTGAAAAAATCGTGTGTGTGTGTTCCCCTTCCCTACAGCCCATTCCCAGAAAATCCAGATTTCCTAACCCATTCCCAGAAATCCAGATTTCCCTTCTTAGATTTCCCTCCACTCAGCCATCATTTTCAAAAGCATCCCGCTCAGGCTTTTCAAAGTTCCCACTGCTCCCATTCCCAGTGCCACTCAGCCCGTCGGCATGCCGATGTTTTGTCGATAACTGTCGGCGTGCCGGCGAAATCCTCGGCATGCTGACGGTTTCCCTGCAAATCGACACTATCTTTGTGTCGATATGCCCTCCCTCCAAAAACCCCCTTACCGACGGCATGCTGTCGGCATTTAAATCACAGCTAACAAAAAATAGGCAAAATTGGCACAAAGTGACTGATACTTGGCTAACAAGCCACCATAAAACTCTAATGGCCATATGGCCTTATTGGATGATGACATGGGGGGCACGTGGACTGCCCACATGGTGATGGTGCCACATGGCATTTTATTTCTCCACATGCCCCCTCAAGTCGAGGTTGGCGGAGGGCGAAGACTTGCTCGATATTGGTGAGGCTTAGTGCCCCCACTTTTTTTTTTTTCTCTCTTGGGCTTCTTGATCTTCTTAGAATAAATCTTCAATTGCAACTGTGAGTTCTCTAGCAACTTCTGTAGTCGTTGCTTCTTTAGCAACCTTGGAAGTCGTTGCTTTGGATGCAATCATCTTCTGCCCTTTTTATATTAAAGCCCAAAGCCTCTTGAAGTCAGGGGTGAGTATATAGGCCTTTTCTTTCTCTTCTTAATGGGATAAAACGATGATGGATCCCATGCATGAAGTTTGATGCCTTGTTTTCGGAAAAATCTCTTATTTTGAAAGAGAATAAAAAATCTGATACGAAAACTCCATAAGTAGAGCATAAGGATTGTACACTGATTGATGTCCATTGTATTAGTTGCCTCTTGTGTCTCTGATGCCTTGTTGATTTGAGCCTTGTTCTTTGCCATCTCGTCATCGACAAACAAGTTCTATACTTTTATGCTTTGTGTAAGGCACTAGATGCATGAGAGAAGAAACTTGTCGGGAATCCTCCTCTTGTCCCTTTGGGTCTTGCGTAAGGCGCCTAATGACTTCCAAGGAGCTCAAGAGAACTCCCATGTCAGACAAGGATGTCATGAGCCACGAAGCTCCTGTGGTGCATGGAAGGTCCACGCACAGGAACTACTTGCTCTCTTATTCTACACGCATGAGGACTAGAAAGCCCGGAAAGCCCGCTTTGATATCATGTGGAGAATTGCAGAAGCTTGGCGTGCTCCCTTGGAGTTCTCGTGTGGAGAAGAGACTGCAATTGTTCACGTTGCTATTCATGTGAACAGTAACTTATTGTTATTGTGGAAATAGAGAAGCTAGAGGGGTCCAAGTGATATTGCATTCAATATGTGGAAATCAAATTACATATGGAGTTATCCTTTTAAAGAGGGCACTCCAATGTCTAAAAGTAGAAAAACAAGGATAAATCCTAATTACTAAAATTGAAAAATTCTAATTAACTCTTAACAGCCCATGAATCCATGATTATCTTTAACAAGAAAATAGCCACAATTAACACAAAAGCAACCATTACTTGGCTAACAAGCCATTACAAAATCCTAATAGCTGTATGGCCTTATTGGATGATGACATGGGTGCCCACATGGTAATGGTGCCATGTGGCAATCCACGTGACATTTTATTTCTCCATAAGACGTAATCGGAGATTAGGTCCCATTGGTTAATCGAATGGAAGTAATAGTATAGTAGTTGATCTCCTAAGGATGATAAATTAGCATCCTTGTGAGATGAGTAGAGGCTCCAAAATCAATGATCCAATTGGATGTACTAGTAGAAACAGAATTCACTATAGTACCTGTAGCAAAGGCAGTAGTAGATGATGGCTCACTCCTCAATACACTATGTTGAGAGAATTGGGTTGTTGGTTTATTGTCACATTAGAAGATGTAGACTTTGTATGTGAGTGGTGGCCTATAAATAAGCGTGGACTCCTATATTCATTTGAGAAGAAATATAGAAATCAGAGCCTTATAGGGGCCTTCTCCCGTGATTTTCTCTCCGCTCTTCGTGAGTGGGGTTTCCACGTAAACCCAAGTGTTATGCATCTCTTTTATTGCTTTGATATTATTGCTTTTGCATTACTTAGATTATTCAACTTAGTACCAGAGCAAGTTCTGATCTTAGGTTCTGTTCTTAAGTTTTATTTTTGAGATCTATTCCATTATTTGTCTCCATATTGTCTTCAATTTTGAGTGAGAAGGGAAAACCCTAATCTCTCAATGCAAAGGAGGAGATTGTGATGGCTCTGAGGTTCATGAAGGAGGAGCAGCAGCAAAGGGGGGAAGAGAGCCCATTCTCCTACCTTAGCGATGGAGGCTATAGCCGAAGGATAGACTCCGGGTCACCCTAGAGGAAGAGCACGTAGCCCCTCATAGGGTTGGTGTCGATGGTGGCGTATCGGTCCTTGTGAAGTTCTCGTTGGCAGATCTGAGGGTGGTAGCGAGGAACTTCATGGTGGATAGGATGTTGGGCCTCCACGTGGCTCGAGAGGGCAAGGCAGAGGAAGTAGAGGAGCTTGGAGTTGAGCCCCTGCAGTCGAGCGCGGACTGGAGGCAGGCGGCGGCAGCAATGTAGTCAACAAGAAGGCATGAGATCGTGAGATGAGATCGCGATCATGAGATGATCTCGCATGATCGTGAGATGAGATCGTGCCGTCGGAGATCTCGCATGAGATCATAGTGTGGAGCAGCCTAAGATTCACGGCGAAGTCGATGGCAATGGTGGCGGTCGAGACTCGCGACGAAGTTGAAGGAGATGATGGTGACGCTAAGGCTTGTGCATGGCCTTGTTGCAGGCCAATGAAAGCCCTACATGGAGGCATGACAACATGTTCGCAATCTTCGCCTCGATGCATGGAGCTTGTGCATACGTCAATGACCGGGATGGCTCGACGGTGGTCGTGGTAGAGAATGCATAGTCTGATGGTGGGCCGCCGGTGGAGCTTGTCTATGATCAGAGGAGTGCGAAGAGGAGAGGAGCTACGCCTTGGTGTATGCACGTTCTTGCCTCCCACCCTTTTCATCTCCGGGATATCGTGGAAGAGAGTCGCTGTGAGGTGGAGGATCATGGAGAAGGTGGACAAGGTGCTCAAGATCGTGGTTGGCCCTGGTGTGCACCTCGGCCTCGACCGATGGATGAAAGGTTGTCGACTTAGTGTCTGCGCGCTGTGGTAGACATGATGCCAGCATCGAGGGGAAGCTCCTGCGTTATGGCTATAGGAGGGAAAGAGGAGTGATGACAGTATTGTTGGGTTCTCTGCCGAACCCTAAGGGGAGAGGGTTTTTTTTTTTTGAATAGAGAGATAAAAAAAGGGGAAAAGAAGAAAAAAAAAGAGAAAAAATGATGAGGTTCACGTTTAAGAGGAGATGGAGAAGTCTTCTCTAGTTTTTTATTGTTTTATTTCTTATCTTACTTTTTCTCCCATACGAGTATAGGAGAAAAGGAGAGTGTGGAAGCCTGTTGCAGTTATCCCTTATTTGGGAGTCCCTTTTGTTCTTGGTCTACACATGAGAAATCATAACTCTGGGAGGTCTAGAGTTTCGAGGTCTTCAGAGGAAGGGCCCATTTCAAGTTTTTATGTGGGAGATCCAGTTTTGTGGACTCTAGAGAGGGAGATCTACTTTCGAGGTTTTAAGAGGAAGAGTCATTTCAGGGATACTGAATGGAGAGCCACTAGTATCAGTTGAGGTCTTCAAAGGAGAGGCCCTTGTTAAAACCAGCTACAACAATTTGTCGTCAAGCTCCAGTCGATCTGATGTGTCATCATCAGCATACTTGCCTATAGGCATGAACAAGAGTGCAACTATCGTCTGCAGAGGAGAGTCAGTTGTACTTATTGAGTGTTGTTTGTTTTGCTGTGTAGAGGGGTTTGTTACAAGCTAAGCATTTTATGCTCCAGCTTGAGGGGGAGTGTTGAGAGAATTGGGTTGTTGGTTTAGTGCTATATTGGAAGATGTAGACTTTGTGTGTGAGTGGTGGCCTATAAATAGATGTGTACTCTCATATTCTTTTGAGAAGAAATATAGAAATCAGAGCCTTATCGAGATCTTCTCCCATGATTTTCTCCCTGCTCTTCGTGAGTGGGGTTTTCACGTAAACCCAAGCTATATGCATCTTTTTTATTGCTTTGATATTATCGCTTCCGCGTTACTTAGATTATTCAACTCTGAATATAGAGCAATGGCACAGATAGTTGCTGAGCTTGTATGGATGAGATCTGTCTTACTTGACTTGCATGTCAAGATCGAGGAGCCCATGGAGATGAGATATAACAATCGGGTTGTCACCTATATAGCTAAGAATTCGATGTTCCATGAGTGCACAAAGCATGTGGAGATTGATTGTCATTACACTAGAGATTTGATTCAGAGAGGATTTCTCTTTACCATGCCAGTTGCTTTAAAGAACCGAACAATAGATATGTTCACTCTGTGATAAGCTAAGCATGATAAATATCTATGCTCCAGCTTGAAGGGGAGTGCATATATATACACTCTAGTTATCTTTTCAGTCATTTTGTATAGTTTATTTATTTCATGTTTTTCAGTGGTTCTTTGATGTAATTTACTCAACACCTCTTTATATAAAGAGGTGTAAGGGTTTCTATCGAAATAAGACTTTTTGTTATCTCCTTACCTTGACTTACCTTTTGTCTTTGTTGGCACTACGTTTATCTACGGACCTTCTTTTGTGGCATTTCAGGCTTGGTCATCCTTTTACAGCCAAACTGAAATAGATATTCCTTGATCTTCTACTACCTTCGAGTGTGAAGCCTAGTAACTGGGGAAGCATCATCGGAGTTCGTTTCATCTGGAGGAGTCAAGATGTCTTCAATCTTGTCAATTGTGATGTTTAGGGTTTGTTTCCTATTCGTACGAGGTCTAGTTATAGATATTTTGTTTTTGTTATTATTATAGTCGTGTCGCTTGGGTCTTCTTTATGAAAGACAAGTCTGAATTGGTTTCTATAATAAAGTTTTTTTGGAAGTGTAAAATGTTTATTTCACCAAAATGCCATTGAATTTGTATGGCATAATATTTGTTCCTTAAGGAAAATTGCTAGACCTCCTACCCCTAAATCACTCAGCAGAATGATGTTGCTGGAAGCTTTGCCAATTTCTTAATATTGCTTGGACTCTACTTATCTCCATGAGAGTTCTGAAATATTTCCAGGGGAAGTTGTTCTTATTGCCTTATATCTCGTAAATCGAGTGTGTTTTTCTATCCTTGGGGGTTGACATTCCCTTCCAATTCTCCATCTTGACAGTGACTTGTTCTCTTTTCCTCTTGTACCTTTCAGTGTGCTTGCTTTGTACACAACTGTAGTAGTTTTGATAAAGTCTTTAATAGGGCTACTACTAAGTATGTCTTCCTGGGATACTCTTGCACTTATAAGGGGTATGGAGGCTATGATCCGATTTCTCGTCATTATTTTTCCAGTGTTGATGTTACCTTCTTTGAGAAGGTACCTTACTTTTCCATAAGGGGAGTACTCAATTGTTGCAGGTTTACCAACAGAGGGAGACATCACCTATGCCCATTCCTATTCCTATTTCTCGAGATCTATGCCTCCTACTACAACTACATTGGTTGCTCCAGGTTCCCCACTTGAGGAGAGCCACAGTGAGGTGGATGATAGACCTATTGCCCTGAAGCAAGTTTTAAATGCTGATTTTAATGTTGTTTGGATAAATTTTCAAGTGCACATTTTAGAGGAACGTTAATTGTTGGTATATAGTGTTTCTTATATTCCTTTCTTATTTTGGCTAATGGGTGTTTAGCTCATAAGGGGTAGTTTTGTATTTTTCAACCCTTTGGTTTCTCTCTTTATAAGAGAGCCTAGGGTTTGCTTTAATGGATTAAGTTATTTTATCCAATTTGGTATCAGAGCATCGGTCCTAGACTGTAGCTCTAGGTATCCCACCCTCAAGGCCACCTAAACCCTAACACTTAATCCTGATCATCTCTCTCCTCGACGGTGGTAGCAACACCCAGCAGACCTCCAGAGGCATGCAGCGCACACGCAGCGGCGCTGCGGCGGCGTGGGGGGTTGCTGCATTGGCCCAACAACACTCCAGCGGCGCACAACAGCCATGTAGCGGTGCTATGGTGACTCGGGAATCTGCTACAACTGCAGGCGACAACGCTGTAGCCTTAAGGAGAGCTGCAGGGTTCTGCGGCAGCCAGCAGCAGGTGGCGATAGCCATCTGCAAGTCCGCGGCGACCCTGTGCAGCACAGTGGCAGCGGTCTGAGGTGGCGGTAGGCGACGTAGGTGAGGCACAACGCTTCAGTCCCTGTGCAGGGATCATGAGGGGCTTCTTGCCTTGATTTAGGGGCTGCAGTCCTTGTCGCAGGGAGAGGGAGTCTAGGTCTCCTTAGGGCCATCTCGGGTGTTCTCCTTGCACCCGGGTTAGGCCAATGTCTGTCTAAGGGGGCCTCTTGTTATTGATGCATATCTAAATCTGATTTGTTTCAAATTTATTGGTGTTTGCCGAGCAGTGGTATGGTTTTCTCTAGTTATATGGACTGTTTTGGGATGTGTATTTCCCTTATTGCATGATCTTTGGGGCGTGTATTCCCCATTTTCTATGGATGTGGTCTGCTTGACACCTATGGCAGAATCTGAGTCTGGTGCATCAAGAGCATTACAAGAACTATCATGGAGCAAGGTGGTTGATCGACTCTGGTGTGTCATAGCATCTGTGTGGTGATTAAACCTATTTTCGTTCGCTACAGTCCGTTCCCCCAGGAAGGATTGTACAGGTGGCTGATGGTAGATACACCCTAGTTAGGGGTAAGGGGGAGGTGTCTGTGACCCCCAGTTTGTGGTTGTCTGATGCGTTGCATGTGCTAGAATTCCCACTGAGTCTGTTGTCAGTGAGCAGAATCACGAAGGATCTCAACTGCAGAGTGATCTTCGATGATGTCGGATGTGTTGTTTAGGACAAGCTCACTGGGAGGACTATTGTCAGAGGTACGGAGGAGAATGGTGTTTACCATCTAGGACATGAGTCATTTGCAAGAGTTACTCGATATGGTAGCGGGAGTGTTCTACAGTGGTATGCTCGTCTTGGCCACTTATCTCTCGATTGTCTTAGGATGGTGATACCACATATTTCCTTAGCTGCTATCATACAATGTGATGCTTGTCAATTGGGTAAGTACTATCGATCTTCTTTTCCAACTAGCACATCTCTTGGATCCTCTACATTATTTCAGTTGCTCCATATGGATGTATAGGGACCGAGCTGAGTCCCAGACTGGATGGGACATCGGTACTACCTGGTTGTTGTAGATGATTTCTCTAGAACCACGTAGGTGTTCTTGCTTAAAAGCAAGGCAGAGGCTAGAGGATGTATAGAGACTCTTCTTCTGGAGATTAGCACACAGTATTCAGCCACAATGAAAATAGTGCGGACTGATAATGCTCTTTAGTTCTGCATTGCCAGACTTAAAGGAGTTCTATAGGATCCATGGGATAGTCCACCAGATTATTTTTTCTCACACTTCACAACAGAACAAGATTGTAGAGCGGAAGCACGGTCACTTGTTGGATGTTGCCCGTACACTATTGATATATTACAATGCATCGCAAAGATACTGGGGGGGACGTAGTTCCGACGACTTATCTCATGAATAAGATGCCCAGCTCAGTTCTTTATGAGCAGATACTGGCTCTTCTGCATCTAGACGATGAATTATTTCATGTGCTTCCGAGGACCTTTGGACGCATTGCATTCGTCCATATGCCGTCACTTGGTCGTGACAAGTTGGCTCTTCATGTTATTATGTGCGTATTTTTGGGGTACTTTAGGACACAGAAGGGGTACCGCTATGATCCTCTGCAGAATAGACATTATGTTAGCACTGATGTGACTTCCCATGAGGATACACCATATTTCTCAGTCATTGGACAGAGGAGCTCTTGTGATGATGTTGCCTTTCTTCTCTTGTCTGTTCCGTGTACAGACTCAGGTGTCTACTTTTCAGTTTAGACCTCCAGCTGATAGATAAATGAGCTCTTCCTCCCTGGATGACTTTGAGAGATTGCACGGGCCATTACATATCTATCACAGGCATCACACTACTTTTTAGAGACCTCCCTCACCAGCAGCTGATGATTCACAGGTAGTTGAGAGGGTACTAGATGCCAGTGACAATTTGGTCCGACTTGACTCCCCAGACAGTGCAAATCACCATAGTGGCGAGGCTTCTTCTGCAGCGAGTCAGTTAAAGGTGCCATATGATTCAGATCTCCCTATTGCCATTAGGAGGGCACCGTGCACTTGTGAGTCCAGATATCGGGTCGCAGGTAGTTCAGCTACTGATGGTCTCGCTCCTCAGTTTAGCAGCTTCTGTCAGGCACTTTCAGCATCACGCATTCCGTTTACCTACCAGCAGGTCATTCTTGATCCAAAGTGGCGTCAAGTCATGGAGGATGGGATGGCAACACTGCAGAGTAGACAGACTTGGGTTCTCATCTCACTTCCTACTGGCACTCGACTGGTTGGCTCTCGATGGGTCTTTGCCTTGAAATACAACCCTGATGGGTCTATTTCGAGATAGAAGGCTAGGCTAGTAGCAAAGAAGTTCACTCAGACATATGCAGTGGACTTCTTTGATACTTTCTCCCCTGTTGCGCAGCTTGCCATTATTCGGATACTTATTTTTGTTACTGCTCACAGAGACTGGCTGTTATACCAGTTTGATGTGAAGAATGCTTTTCTATACAACGATCTTCAGGAGGAGATTTACATACAGCAGCACCTGGGTTTTGAGGTTCAAGGGGAGTGTGCAGATTAAGAAAGGCAATCTATGGATTGAAGCAGAGTCCCAGGGCATGGTTCCAGAAGCTATCAGAGGTGCTCCATCAGATTGGTCTGAGGCGCCCTACTTCAGATCACTCCTTTTTTACCAGGAAGACTGACAGGGGGACTGTGGCACTCCTGGTATATGTTGATCTTATCATCACCGGGGATGATAGAGATGAGATAGACGAAGTTAAGAGGCACCTATCAGAGAAGTTTGTTATGAAGGATTTGGGATAGTTGAGGTATTTCTTAGGCATTGAGGTTGCACGTGGCAAGGATGGATTGGTGCTCTCACAGAGGAAGTATGCTCTTGATCTTCGTCAGGAGACTGGCATGTTAGCAGCTAATGCTGCAAATATTCCTATGGATTCTAAGGTCCATTTATATGATGAGAAATCTAAGGTGGTTGACAGTAGGGCATGCAAGCAGCTGGTGGGTAAGTTCCTTTACCTTACCATCACTCTTCCATACTTGCCTTTGTCAGTTGGTAGGTTTAGCCAGTTTATGGATAGGCCAACTAGGCAGCACTGGAAGGCTGCAATGCAGGTGCTCAGGTATGTGAAGAAAGCACCGGGATGAGGATTATTGTTATGTAAGGGAACGCCTATGGGGATTGTAGCATACTCTGACGCTGATTATGCTGGCTATGTTGGGGACAGAAAATCCACCACAGGATTTTGCAACTTGGTTAGTTAGAGGAGCAAGAAGCAAGCGGTTGTATCTAGATCCAATGTGGAGTCAGAGTATATGGCCAAGGCCCAGATAGCCACTTAGATGGTTTGGGTTAAGTCAGTTTTGTCAGATCTTCATATTTTTCTGGATAACTCTATGGAGATGCGGTGTGACAACAGAGCAATGACCTACATTGCCAATGACCCTATGCTTCACGAGAGGACAAAACATATAGAGATTGACTGTCATTACAGTCGAGATCTCATTCAGCATAGGACATTACATACCACAAGTGTCACTTCTGAGGAGTAGGCTGCAGATGTCTTCACAAAGTCCCTGGTGAGATCTGCCTTTGAGGTGTGTTGTTCCAAGTTAAGCATGATAGATATTCATGCTCCAACTTGAGGGTGAGTGTTAGTATATAGTGTTTCTTATATTCCTTTCTTGTTTGAGCTTATGGGTGTTTAGCTCCTGAGGGACAGTTTTGTATTTTTCAACCCTTTGGTCTCTCTCTCTCTCTATATAAGAGAGCCTAGGGTTTGTTATAATGGATTAAGTCATTTTATCCAATTCAAAGAGCTTGTCATGTAAACACTCGTGTTTTGATGTCAAATTTCGAAGATTTTAATGCTCTAAAAATCCTCCATTTCAAGGGCACGTTGACACATGCTGACAAAGATGATAGAATTCACTTAAAATGATTAAGTTTCCAAGAAAATAACAAATTATCAACTTAAAATATTAAAAGGCTATGTAAAAATGACATACATGCGAAGATATAAGTGTTGAATCAATATATACCTAAATAAAGCATGTATTTCTGAAGTCAAATTAAAGTACATATTTGTACTTTACATGCAGCCAAATAAAAAATTTAAAAGACAATGAAAATTTCAAGTATCTTATCGAATTGTTGAAATTTTTGGAACTTAGGAAAAAAAAGGTTGTGCAAGATCCAACACATATGAGCATCTGTCATCTACAAGGAGTAAGAGCTATGATAGTAATAATACTACACCCCACATTGTGTTTAGATAGAATTTAGATTAGATTGTGGATTTTATGCAATCTTCGTGCACCCCTATTTGAGATCATATTATGCTTCCGGTAAACTTGCCATAGGGTAGACAAATCAGGGCAAATATTTCAAAAACACATGGCTTTATTGCCTATTTTTGTTATTGGTCAAATAAATCTCTGCATGGTGCTTAAGTGGCCATTATTTATTCTTTAATGCTTATTTCTACAGCTGATTGTATTTTCTGCATCTGCAGCTTGTTAGCATGATGTCTGTTCCTTCAGCCACTGTGTTCGCAAGGCGTGGATTCGCCTACCTAATGAGTGGTCAAGCAGAGCTTGCCCTCCGCGATGCTATGCAAGCTCAGGTCTGCATGCCTGAGTGGCCTACTGCCTTCTACTTGCAAGCCCTTGCACTCTCAAAGCTCGGAATGGAAACGGATGCCCAGGACATGCTTAATGATGGAGCTGCTTTTGAAGTAAAGAAACAAAACTCGTGGCGCAGTTAGATTTCCTATTCCCAAGGTGGTACATATGATTTTTATCTCATTCCCTGCAAACTGCATGCGGCTGCAAGAAGATCACTTCACCAATTGTGGCAGAAGCAGATTATGTGCAGTTTCAGCTATTGAGTGGCTTCGCCGTTGACTCCACAAAACACCACCAATGTATAGTTGATCCTAGGAACTAAGTAGCTGACTAATGAGCATCAGGAAATATTGTTAGCAGCCAACTGTAATCCCTTGTACTTGTACACAGGATTGTAAAATTCAATATGGAAACCATTTGGTTCTCATGTCAAGAACTTTGCTGTCAGTTGAGTTAATGCAAGTTTCATGTTACCTTCTCGCCTGATATTTTAAAAGGCATCTAGTCAGCTTGGCTTCTGTGCTTGACATGGCTTCGTTCAAGTGATTATGTTGATATTTGTACTCTTTAAGTCCCATCTTGTAAATGCATTTGATATGTGTGCCATCACATTACCTGTTTGGTTTAATCCTTTGTCTCTCTATTGAGCTTTCTTTCCATCAGTATGCATAAGGGATTCTCACAAGGAAGCTTTTGAAACATTGCAATAATACATTTCCCTTCTTCGTATCCTTGAAAACTTCAATTTACACAAATACTCTTACCGTTGCCAATATTGATGCAATTGGATTCAAAAGGTAAAGGAACATATGGGATGACAAAGTTTTTCACAAAAAGGTAACGGTCTCAATTCTCCTCCCAATGATACAAAAAAATTGTGGCATGTGTCTCTTGGTGTGGAAGGCAGTGACAATATGGGACGAAAAAACTCATGGTTCTGTAGTCTTCTACCGTGAGGGGTCTCATGTGAAGGATATGTAAGCCTACTGTGGAAACATAGATGCAAAACTACAAAACCAATAAGAGGATGTAGACCTCTCTGGGGTGCCTTCCCTTTTGTCCTTTGTCTCTAGGCACACCAACCCTTCCTTTCCTTCTTAATGGGCATGTGGTGCATGCTGGTAGTGGGCATCATTGCCATGTGCAGTGGGTGTTGATATGGCAAATGGAGGAGTGCAAGTTGGAGTTTTACATCAAGGTTCTAAAGGAATCAAGCCTCAACAACACATCAAAAGTGGGTTTTAACTCCATGGATTCTGAGGTTTACTGTAAGAGGCACAATGTCTGGAACACTTTAACATGCCTTCACTAGAATAATGTTTGTCATCGTGCGTTTTTCATGAATGGAGAAGAATCAGCATTCTCCACATGTTGATTGGTTTTCTTGATTGGCATATGGGTATCTTCATTGACTGGGAAATTTTAGTTAAATGTTTGCTCATGCTTCCAGAAGGCAATAGCGTAGTGTACGTATTCAATTTTTCCAAGAGGAGAAAAGATTGACATTTGTTTGGGGCTTAAACCTGCTCAAGGTTGTAGCCTCTCAAAGGCCTGGACTTTTTGAATGATTATGGAGACTTTAATCCCTAATAGGCCCCCTAGTTGATGGGGAATGGGGAGCGTCGTTGAGGGCCCAATGAAAGCCACCATGAAATTTGTGTCTTTGGAAACCATCAAGCATATAATCCACAAAGGACATGCTATTTAATGATGTATCCTGCTGATATAGAGGGACTAATCCTTGGCTAGTGTAGGTATCCAATGCTTCAGGGACATATACATTATGTAGGGCAAGTTACATGAACCTCCACTGATGGAGAAGAAGTTGGGAAAAGAGTAGAAAGGAAGATGTGTTTTTCCTTCCCTTTTTCTTCTTTTCTTTTCCCCATGAGTCCCCTTTACAGTCATAAGGGAGAGGTGAATACTAATTACATTAATGGTTAGATATGCAATTCGTGGAAGGCAGTCGTGTAATATTGGAACTTGACCAACAAGATCATGAACTAGAGGGAAGGCTCATCAATCCATTGAGACAGCAAGTCAGGGGCACCATAAAAAAATAGACCATATCACAAATGTCCTTTAATTAGATGAAGTTGACTGTTATAAATTTATCAACTTTCCAACTAGCAAAATTTGCTAGGCTGATCGTGAACAATTCGTCAT
Source organism: Thalassia testudinum (assembly GCA_037157565.1). NCBI lineage: Eukaryota > Viridiplantae > Streptophyta > Magnoliopsida > Alismatales > Hydrocharitaceae > Thalassia > Thalassia testudinum. The sequence continues at coordinate 8,993,258 of JAZHRO010000059.1, read as the reverse complement.
CCTAACTCTGATCATGTCCAATCCATCATTACACTTGACCATATAAGAGAATCACTTTTAAGAATAGATCATAACACAAATATCTCTTAATTAGGTTAAATTAATGAATAATTTACCAACTTTCTAGCTTCTGATAATTGCTAGGACTGATCAAGGTCAATTCATTATCCTGACTCTATTGGTCAATCCATCATCACAATTATCCACATCAGAATGATCTTTAGGAATAGATGGCAACACAAACATCACTTAATTAGATCAATTCATCTAACTTATCAACATTCTGACTTCCAACCTTCACGAGGGCCAATCAAGATCGATTCATCATCCCAACTCTGTTGATCAATCCATCCTCATGATTAATCACGTCAGGAATTTCTTCCTTTAAAAACCAATCAACTCTGAGATTGCGACGAACTTAAACCCAACATCATTGAAGATTAACCCAATTTTCTAACTTGAAGTTAAGAGAGAGGGGTATGGGTAAATCCACATTAACTTCACGATTGTGCAAGTGCAATTAGGATTCTTGCAAAGCACATGTAACTGAAAATTTACAAGGATAATTATGTAAATTATCTTACTTCACTGAAATAAAATTAGGGGTTTCAAAAGTAATGCAGCCCTTTGCAACAGGACAGCTTTGCGCAGGCTCTCGCAATTAATCTTCCTGTGGAAATTGGGCATCTTTACCATATGGGTCCATCTATTGACGGCGTTTCTTTCTAAAACTAGGATTAAATAATGCCTTTGACTTACTTGTCGCCCTTGAACTTACATACATTAATTTACAGTAATTGCATGGCTTTAATATTTGCACCCTCCCAATTCGTTTATACCACCTTGATTTAAAATATGGAAACATGTACCTGGTAAACCAGAGACTTATACTCCAGGACAAACTAGTTACAATCTCATGACGTGATTCAAATTCTTGAACTATTTAAACCTGCTTTATTTCTGAAACTTATAATAACTTGACGAATGCGTAACAAATAAACAGGTCAGGCAACTTCACTATTCACAAGTAACATTCATATTTCTCACCAGGAGAACCAGCTTAAATTATTCACCAAGGGACACTGTAGAGCTTAATAAATGTGGTGGAACTTAACTGGTGAAAGTTCAAACAATGGTGAGAAAGAACACAGGTCATATCAACATTTAAGTGGCCCAGTAAATCTGAGTGATTTGCATTTCATCCAAGTTTGTAGATATACTAACTAGTGCATAGCCAAAATTTTAGGTTGGAATTGAAAATAAACACCTAATTAAACCTTCAAAATTTCACTCTTGTAAACCGTAAACATGATTGGTTCTGTGCACCTGGTTGCAATAGAATAGAGAGTCATGATTTTTACGCTTGTGTGCTCTTTCTTTCAGTTTTTGACAACTGATATGGGAAACATCTACATGTAGGCCTCTCCCCAACATCACATCTTTTAATGACAACAAATTTTAATGTAAATAAAGTTCTATGCCCTTATCTTGACTTATTTCTATCCCTTTATGTTGGCATTTTTGGATATATGTCCTTGTAAATTGTTGATGCTACATGAATGCCCCATAATTTTTTATATTTACATGTAAGTCCCATGGAAAGCTACCTTCTACACAAGTGCTTCCAAAAATTAAGCTCTAACACAAATTTATTGTTATTAATGGAGAAAGTTAAACAAGTGATACCTTTTCCTCTCTCACACATCTTAATAAGCAAATTTACATCATTTCCACCTTCTGTCAACACAACTGTAAATCTACCACAACTATGAACTCCTGTAGCATCTAGGCCTCTCGATGACAAGATTCTCATTTTCTAATTACTTTCATAATATTTTGATTGAATATCCATCTTGGGAAACGCACTAGGATCTTAATCGATTATAAATTTATTGCATTGTTGGCCGAGCGCAAGTGTCAAATCAAACAATTTTCGGCGAAAATTCGTGTAGACAACAAAGATGCAGCAGAATTGTACTATTTATTTATAAGATTATCCATACAATTTAGTTTATAGGAAGAGGTTTAAAGGTATCAAAATAAAAGAAAAAAGGCCAAGAGTCTCACAAGGGTGCGATCTTCTGTGAATTATAAGGGTGCCCTTATAAACTGGAGCTAATGGTTGATCCATCAAGTGAGATCCCTTATAGGGTTAGGCTCTTCTTCACTTGAGAGTTGATATGCGGGTTTCGTCACCCTCCCTGCTTTATTATGCTTCTTGTCACATAGTGTTTGACGTCCAAAGATTCTAAGTTGGCAAACTAAGGCTCCGGTTAACAGAGAGGTAGCTCGAGGGTTATCCCTATTAAAGGATTATTAAAGAAATAAAATTTAAAGTTAAGGAATATAATTTATCTCATTCTATCAATAAATATTAATATTAAACTATTATATTATATCACATCAATATTAGTATATATTAAAATATATCAATTTTAACATAATATATCCATTAAAATACATTCATTATATCACATTAACCCACTCATATCTATATCATAATATTAAAAAATCATCTAATAATATTATATCAACGTTAAAATCATTTTATTTTCCCACTTACTCCGTTACTCAAACAATCACCCTACTCTACTTTTTCATATAATATTTTAGCCCAAGATAACTCGTGTTTAACTACTAAACGTAGCCTAAAGATATAAAAAAGTTTTTTTAACTTCTACTTTCTTTTAACTCGATGAACATGTTAGTGCATTTTAAAAGTCATGTGACGATTAGTGATACGCTACTTCCTAAAAAAAATATAACGAAATTAAAGCCTCTATCTTATGTTTTTAATGTATTTTATCGATCTTGAAAAATATTGTCAATCTTTATCTCAAAGTTCATGAAAAATTCAGACAATACGTTGTCATAGTTAAAAATGTGTGGACAACATTTCAATATCCTAATTATTGCATATTTTGAATTGAATTAAGTTCTTAGAAGTATGTGTTGTATTTGTAAAATCATAAATATTGTGAATTCTCAATAAATAAATATTATCATATAGATGTGTATACGAAAATATATGTTACAATATATTTTGGAAAATGTGTTAAGAATTAACTAGTTGAAAATTATAATCAACTGATTGAAAATGAGAATCAATCAGTTAAAAATCAATGTAGATCAAAACATTTCAGTTGAAAATAATTTTTAACCGGTTAAAAATCAAAATATACTCGTTGAAAATGGAAATGCATCGATGTATTTTGATTTTTTACTGATGAAAAATGATTTTTCATTTGAAATGTGATTTTTCATATATAAGAAGTGATTTTTCACTTAGAAATTAATTTTTCATCGAGAAAAAGTGATTTTCATGGGTGAAAAATAAAATATAATGATTGAAACCATAAAAAAAAAAATTTTAGAGTATATTTATTTAATTTTTCTCTCACCATTGGGACGTCATATGAATATGATGTCGAAACCAATTTCTACCGAGAACTTGTCATGGATGCTTACACACTGAATTGGTAAAAAAAAAAAAAGGAATGTCTACGTAAAAGGAAATGTTGGATTAACGCATGCCCTTATATTCCCAATTCAATGGCAATTCCCATTTTCACCGAAAAATTCAACCCAAAATTACTACTCGGTCCTCTCTTTCTACTATGAATTGACCTTTCACGGTACGTCCCTCACTTCCCCGGAGAACATTTCTTGACTAGAGGGACTACATAAGTAAATACGAACAATACAATGTACCTGTGTAGTATCAATATTTTACTAGGACATCAATGTAAAACAACCCACCCCAGAAACAGAATAGAAAAGCGTTGCTGGTGGGGACAGCCAACCGTTAACTCCCCCTCCCTTCCCTCGTCTTTCGTTTTTTTTGTTTTTCCTTCCTCCCACGCCTTCACACGAACTCTCTCTCCCTCTGGCGGACGTTATCTTACCTCCTTCCTTTAATCACAACAACGCCAACGCTCACCACCACCCGAGGCTTAGGGGCTCCTCTCTCCTCCTCCCGATCCAATGGGGTTCCAGCGGCTCCTCTTTGTCGCCATGTACGCCGTCCTCCTCGCTGGAATCTTAATCTCCGCCCTCTACTTCCTCTCCTCCCTCCCCTCCCAACGCCCCTTCGACCCCGTTACCGATCCCGACGCTTCCTCCTCCACGCCTGCGCAAGGTAAGCCTCTCTACCTAAAGAAAACAACCCAATTTCCCGTTCGATCATTCGAGTCTTTTCATTCATATGTAAACGGAAGCAATTTGTGAGGAGGATCGTTGTGTGACATTTTTTTTTCCGTAATCCCAGTCGGTTTAAATTGCTTCTTTCTCCGTGCGTGCGATGAGATTTTTTGAAGTACTGCTGTTGTCTTTTCAGATGGATCCCGCAAGGTGTTCGACGCGTGGAGAGGGGATGTCTTCAAGCGACCACCCATTGAGAAGGGCATGCCCCCTTTGTCGGAATTCAAGCTGAGGAAGGAGCTGATCGCGTCGAGGGCGAGAGACAATATCATCTTCGTGACGTTCGGGAATTACGCGTTCAGGGACTTGATCGAGAACTGGGCCAGGCACCTGATTGGCCTCAATCTCCACAATTTCATCGTGGGTAAGCAAGCTTCCTTCCTTCCAGCATCCAGTACTGCCACACACACCAGAGCTTTGTGGAGACTGGAGAGTGTAGATCTTAATGGTATCCTTTTTCTTTTTCTTTTTTTTTCTTTTCTGTTATGTTGTTTAGGTGCTTTGGACACCAAGTTGTTGGAGGCTCTATACTGGAAAGGCATCCCCGTTTTCGACATGGGAAGCGGGACGAAAGTGGGGGACTTGGGTTGGGGAAGTAACGATTTCCACAGGATGGGAAGAGACAAGATCTACTTATTGAGCGCCCTCCTGCCTTTTGGATTCGAGGTGCTGATGAGCGACACTGACACAGTCTGGTTGAAGGTTTGTAATCTTTCTTCTTCCTTCAATCAAGTCAAAATCCAACCAAAAGTGTAGATAGCATTGAAGGGCCTATAAGCTTGTCATGACAACTTTGTAAAACAACCACCTAGGTGTCAAAGACTAGAAAGAGGTGAATGAAACCTTTTTGAATTTCGTTGATTCATCTTAGCTGTTGTGTACAGGTATTTATCGACTTTTTGTACAACTAACAAAGGGATAATTGAAAGGATAAAAAGAGAACAATTAGAAAAATAATTCTATTTATTTGATTTATATATGTTGGAGATGGTTGCCAAGGATTTCTGAGTTTGTTGGAGATATTTGACTAGGTTGGTGAGGAACAATATCTTTTGGTGATAGCCCCCTTAAATTCAAGGAACTACATGATTCCAGATCGAAGATTGAGTCATTCACCAATGTGAAGAAAGTGAGTCTTCGACAGCATCTTAGTCATAATATCGACAAGTTAATCCTTTGAGAAAATGAACCGAATTGAGAGTAGTCCCCAGTGTTGTAAAAGTCAACTGTCAGTATTTAATTAGCTGGATCGCTAACTAAAAGAGTATATGGTATGCGGATGAGTAGTTAAGAAGTACTCGATCGAGTATTTTTTAAATATTTAAATATACATATTTATAAGATATATTTATAAGATATATTTACTTGCACATAGTGCTATCAAGGCGCTCGCCCATGCGTGCCTAAGTGACAAGATGAGGTGAGGCGAGGTCTACACGCCTCACCAATCCTTGCCTCGCTTGATTTGCCTGAAGCGTCGCCTAGATGAGCACTTAAGCCAAGGGGCTAAGCACCTTGAGCGAGCAGCTAAACCAAGTTTGCAAAATTTTCATTTTTTAAAATACTTTTATAGGTTTGAATTTCCTTTTACCTAATTATCAAATACTCTCTCTTAGTTAAACACACATATGCGTATATATATGCACATATGCATAGATATACATATACATGTGCTTAAATAGATATACACATATAATAGATACATATGTGCACATATATTTTGTATGTTTGTGTATGTATGTATATGTCAGCATGTACATTTAAATATATATGTACATGCATACACACACATATGCGTATAAGTATGGCATATAAACATAAAAGCATATAACAATAATGTGCACTTACAAATATGTATATATGTAAATATACGAAACTGTATACACACCTATCATATGTATCAATGTGCATATGTATATGTATTGTGCATATTTGCCTAAGTATTTATAAATCATGTATAGTATATATATACATGCATAAAATAGCATATTTTGGTTACGTGTGTGTGTGTGCACGCACGCGTGCAAATCTTTTAGCACGTCATTTTTCTCGGACAAGCGCCTAGGAGAGCACCTGACACCTTGGACATTTTGAACTCCCCTTGCCTTTTAGCGCTTTTCCCCTTTGACAACATTGCTTGGACAATTCAAAATTTCAAGTAAAATATACCATTACATAAAATTAAACCATTTTCAAGTCCAAGGTTATGAAAATAAGCTACAAATCATAATTCCAAATAAAAGAAAAACATAAGTTCAAAGTATTTAATCAATAAAACTATAAAATCCACATCAAAGGTGAACATCTAAAGTCAAAGCGCCTAGGGTTCGGGTTTTGAAGTCGAGGAATGGGGTTGGGGGTTTGATCAAGTTGGGGGGGTTGGTTACTTGTTATTCAGGTTGAGTATATTTTACCTGGATTTGAAAACCCTATGTTGAAACCAGGTGCATACTAAACCGTGTACTTGGCTATGTAGTCATGCTTGCTAACTAAAGACTCGAGTATTGGTAGTCAAATCGATCAGGGGACTGATTAAGAGTAGTCGGTCGACTACTCGGTCGAGTCATCTGATTTTTACAACAAAGGTAGTCCCTTGGCCACTTGATCATTGTTGGTTGTTTTGCGAGGTGACAAGATCATGGTTTTAAAAAGACGTTCGTTGCAGTATAGTTGAAATCGCCACGAAAATAATTAACAATTTATACTCGAAAAGTAAAGTATCCGAGGTCGAACTTAGGTATCAAATTGGTATTTTAGAAATTAAAATCACAATCTCAAAATATGATATTTAACAATAATATAAATAAGAGTCCATGTATAAGAAAATTAAAAAGAGAATAGAAATGCAAAAGGAAATTAAATATTCTCTCTGATGACTTCTTCTTTCTTCTCTTTCTTCCTTTTCCTTTCTCTTCTTGGCCGCACCTTTTCCTTCTTTCTTTCTCTATCTTTCCTTTCTTAGACGTTTGATTCTGTGAATCAGATGTCTTAACTGGAAAATGCTACAGTACTTTCACTCTTTCTTCTTCTTCTTCTTCCTTCTTCTGTGGTTCCTTCTTCTTCTGTTCTTCTTTGTCTTCCCTTGTCTTCTTCTTCTGTTCTTCTCTGCTGCGCCTCCTCCTTCTTCCTTGGCCTCTGCAGTCTTCTTCTTTTTCTTCACTTGGCTTTCTTCCTTCCTATCTTCTTCCTCTGCTGTCTTTCTTCAGCCTCACCTCCTTCTCTCTTTCTTCTGCCCTTGACTTCTTTCTTCTTTCTCTGCTAAGTCTCTACTTCTCTCTTTCTTCTTTTCTCTGCGGCTCCTCCTTGGCTTCTTCTTCTTCTTTTTCCCGCAGCTCCTTCCTCCTCCTTCTTCTTCTTCTTCCCCTACACAGCACAGGGCAAAACCTATCCCCTACCCTCCCCCGCGTCGCTTTCTCTCTATTTCTCTCTTCGCTCTCTCAGAGCCAACTGGGTAAACAGGTCGGTTAACGCGTGCCCGGGTCCAGGCACACCGGCGTGGGTGGTGCTCGAGGAGTGCAGTGTAAACGGGTCAGCCAGGTTCACGTAGGGGTGATCGCGGACGAGGCAGGCGAGGGCGAGGGGACCTCACCCCATGATCGGAGGAAATAAGGGTAAAACACAAATTCCACTTATATCACTCCCCGCGCTCTAAACTTTCCGATGTGGGACTAAAAGTCCCACCCGCTTCGCTGGCGCCCGCAAGAGAACTCCACCCAATTGGAGCAGCTGAGGGCCTCGCAGCAATTGCTCTCAGGCTGGATGCATGCACACACTCAACCCGCACAGCCTGAAGTCCTGAAGCCTGGAGTGTGCGGCCTGGAGCTCTGAAGCAAGCAAGCTTTCTTGTGTGTTAATGGTGGACAGAGGCCCAACCTTGCATGACACGAAGACGGCCTGGCGGCCTTGTCAAACAACAGGAAAACCTTCACTGTATCACGGCGAAGGTGAGGCGGTGGTCGGCGTGGCTCAGAATGGCCTAGGCATGCGTGCCTAGGTCGGTCTGTGGCCGTGGTGATGGGTGTGGTCGGGGAGAGATTGTGGAGGTTGTGGCAGTCGATGGAGATGGGGAAAGTGATCAGTGGATGGTGGTGGTGCTTTTGAAGGGTCTGGCGAGGTGGATGGGTGTGGGGAGGTGACGGAGACACCTCGTCGGTGGTCTACCGGAGGTGAAGATGGTGGTGGTCTGCGGTTGTCGAGGGGTTGGAAATAGAAATAAGGAATGGGAAAATGAAGAGGAGAGGAGGAACTTATCTGTGGTGATTAGAGCGAAGGGGAGGCAAAGGGGCGGACGGCGCGTATCTGCCGTCGCCGGAGATGAAGGCCTTGAGATGGAGAGGCGGTGATGATGAGGAGGTCAAAGAGGCATGCACTAGTGTGGCGCAACGCGGAGGAACGAGGCAAAGTGAACCCTGCCACTGGTATGGTGGCAGAGTGACGAGATGAGGGAGAAGAGGTCGTCGGAGCTTGCGGGCGTCTGACCGGAGATGAGGATGGAGGAGATTGAGAGGGTATCTCAGGCCACAACAAGCTTGGAAGATGTGGCCGGACCTGAGGCAACATTTAAAGGCATAGGTAGAGGGCCTTGTTCTTGGACGGCGAGCTTCCAAGCGCGGGACTCTCGCCGGAGGTATGGCCGAAAATGATACCCATACCTCTCGAGCATTCGTACGAGAGGTATGGTGCGAATCAGGGCATGGGGAGCTGCTCAGTCAGTAGGAAACTTCTCAGAGAACCCCCCTTTCAAATCTGAGAGCAGTTCCTTGGGGAAGCGAGGAGAAATCCTCCTCGAAACTTCATCAGAGGTATCGGTCTTCTGCTGTAATGGTAGAGGGACTGGATTGTAAAAATTGACGAAGAAGTTGAGGGGGTTTTCGTAAGGATTTTTAAAAGTTAGGGGCCAGAATGTAATTGGGTGGACTATTTTGCAAAGTAGGTTAAGATGATCTTTCCTTAGATCCAAATTTTGGTATAAAACTAATTTGGACCTAAGGAATCCATTGGTGAAGTTGGATTTTAGGTTTGACCACGTTTGACTGGATATTTTACAAAAAAACCTAAATTACGTCAAATATTGAGTTTGGACCCCAATCTAGGTCAAAACAGGTTCCAAAGGCCAAATTGAAGGTTCTAAACCCTAGGGGATATTTTTCCATGAATTTTAGAGGGTTTAGTTGATTTTTATCCTAATTGGAACCTTTTGAAATTAAGTGAGTTTGTTTTAGGGTTATAGAATGCCATTTAATTCTTAAATTTCACAATAACCCTTTTCTGACTGAACCATCCCACTTTTTCTCTTATTAAGTCCAATTGACCTATGTCTAGACCTTGAGAAATTCCGTTGATGTACTGCAATGGTAAAATTATAGTTTTACCCTATGTTTCATGTTCTCTTCCCAGATTAGTGATCCTTTGAATTAGGCCTTTCTCTTGGTTATGTAGGAGCTTTTGTTCTCTTTTTTAGGTCGAAAAGAGCTAGTTAGGGCTTATGATGAGGTTCTCATAAATCATGAACAGAATGATAATCTACTTCGATATGTTTCGTTCAGACATGAAATGCTGGATTAGCTGTTAAATAGGTGGTGATGAGGGGCAAAAACAACCCCCAGATCTAAAACCCTGCGCATAGCTCGATTAAGGATCCGGCTACCTGACTAAAGGACAAACAGGCGAGTCTGGCACCACTCAGCTTGCCTCCGACTAGCTGAACCCGGGATTAGATCCCTTCGAACTGCCAAAAGATTCGACACAGCCAGGGTCAGGATCATGACAAGATGGAAGTGGTCACCTACATCCTGACAGTAGACGAGCAGTCTGACAGAAAGGGTACTAGAGGCCACTAGGCTAGGGGTCTTTCCATGTTATAAATAGAGAGAGAGGTCCCCAAGGAAGTGGGGGGCCCGAGAGGGAGGGAAAATCTTGTAACCTCACAAGTTCTAGTGTATAGTTGGGAGTATCATCCTCCCTCCATACGTACACCTTTTGCAGTGGAACTGGGTCACCAAATCTCATGTGCCTCCCTTGTGATTGCTTGAGATTTGTTAGGTCAAGCCCTCCCATTGCGGAGGAGGCTCGACCATATCCTCTCCAACGATGGATGTCTTATGGCTATGCGACGTTCCCTCCACTTATAAATCTCTTGATGGCTGAAGGAAGCCTCCAGAGGCCCATCAAATGGTGTCGTCTGTAGGAACGTCAACAAAAACACCAGCCTCTTCTAAGCATCCAGTTGCTGGGAGGAGATGCCCCTCTGGCGCCCTACCTCGACCTCCCTGAGCAGGAACTTCCGCGATGGCTTAACCACTCGTGGTCCCACTTGCGACTCCTCCCTCTTAAGAGGGATCCGATCGGGATTTGGCATCTGCGCATCGGTCAGGATTCTAGGTCTACATACCCTGATGACAACCTTGCTGTGCTAGTCCCAATAAGGGGAAGCAAGTACATTCCAGCCAGTTGCCCTAGGCCCCGAGGCAGACCTCCTTGTTGGTGCAAGGGCACCACGATCGTCAATTTTAATGATAACAAAACACTTGTATTTAACATTTGCATTTGAAGTCTAAGATTTCAGGTTATTTGCAAATGGATTCAAGTGTAAAGGAACTCAGAGCTCGCATCCATGGTGGATTGGAGGAGAAGGAGCTTTGCAAGGAGCGAAAGCTTGAAGAAGGAAGGAGATGAAGAATATGATAGATTTCCATTCTTGTTCATTGTACTTTATTTTTGTTTCTTTTGTCGCTCTTTATTTCTGTCTTAGAATATTTGTTAAAGAGCCTCAAAGTTACCTAACTGTAGTCCTAGGAACACTTGCACAACCCTAGAATAGTTAGACAATTCTCAGAGAACTTAGAAAATCAAGATAAGCTTCAGACAGCCTGATCAAACGTCCAATCTGAAAATCAGGCGTTTGATCTTGGACTTTAAGACGTCTAAAGTTGCATCAGGCATCCGCACTTTTAGGGCTAGTCTCAGAACCTTCTGTCTGTTGAAATCAGATGACCGTCCCTTAGTCCAGATGTCTTAGAAGATGTCTGATGAATTGGCCAAATGTCCAATTAGTGGAACATTGGCTTAGAATATTATCGTTGAGGTTTTGACCTTTGATCTTCTATCAGACGTCCTTAGAGGACTCCAGACATCTGATATGTAGCTATTTTGCCTCGATTGACCCAAAATTGCTTTCCTAGACTAATATAGTCGTTTGGACCTTGGGAAATCCATTCCCGTAGTAAAATAGGTTTCCAGACATCTAGACTTAGTGCCAAACGTCCTGTACGTCGTCTGATTGATTTACACTAGAACCCTGTTTAAGTCTTGTGGAAGTCAGTAAAGGAACACATCTAGAATTAGACGTTTGACTTTGTTGCCAGACATCTTAAGAATGACTTCCAGACGTCTGATCTTTTTCCCAGACGTCTGATGACCCTGTCAGAATCATTAATGATTCTGATTGCAGCTTGATTTGCCTTGGGATGATCCTCAATGACTACCTAAGGCTTCTAAAGCCTTCCTAGGCCTTCCTAAGGCATCTATAAATAGGAGGGCCCCTTGCCTTGTAGAAAGACACCAAGCAACACATTTTCCACATCTTTTGTGTCCAAGAGAAGTAGAAGTACTTGCTCTCACAAGCTTCAGTTCTCCATCAAGAGAGCATTATCTTCACTGTGCACCTGCTCTCACTCTGCGATTACAAGAGCGACGCAGTGCCTACGCGTGGTTCACGCATCCGTGTTATCAAATCAATGCACTTCCAGCAAAGGGAACTTTCCTTACCTATAGTAGCTAGGTTTATATTTGGGGCTCTATAGGTCTTGCTTTGTAATATTTCTTTGTTATTGTGTTGGGCATTCACCTTGCGAATTCCTGTCTCCATCGAGAGACAAAATACTCCTCGTGAAGAGGAGGGGTTTAAGGAACGCTACCCTCGTACTTGTAGCATGGTTGTATTGAGGTTGAACTACCCTCGTTAAAGTAGTTCGTTAGTGGATTTTGATCGACTCCGTCGATTGGAAAATCCTAACTCGAAAGGGTTAGGTGGTGGATTTCACCCAGTTTGGGTTTCCACCTAAAAATCACTTGTGTAATTGTGTGATTGTATCTTTTGTGAGATTGCTTTATTTTGCTTCCGCATTTTATATTTTATCCCGTAAATCTCACTCCCTCTCGTAGGAACCTTCACTCCTCCCTCTCTCAAGTCTCTCTCGATTGTGCTTGTCTGGCATGGCCCACCAATGGTCCATTGACCAGTTGGCCAGCCAAGCTGCCGGCTCCCCGACCCTGAGTGGGCGAATCCTAAAGGCATTTGCCAAGCGACAGAGGGTATGAGACGACCCTAGTAGGCCGTCGTGAGCCAGGCAATTGGAGACCGAGCCCTTTTGATACTACCTGGATTAGTTCATGGCTTGGTACTTTAGAGGTGGAGGGCCCCGTGAGGCGACGGCCACCCAACACCCCTAGTTGGGCCATCTAACCCGAAGGCCCGGGCACAGCGCCAGCGATCATGCTCCAGAGCACCCAGTAGAGCTCCGAGCAAAGCCGTAAGGATCACGGAGCAAGGCAACTCGTTCCGTTCCTGCAGCCAATTGGCTGAGAGACATGACAGCGATGTTGATCCCAAAGGAGGCGAGAGGACCCCTGGTAGGCATGCCCCTACCTTCGTCCATGGAAGCGACCCCTTCCACATACGAAGGGCTGCCTTCCCCAACATAGCGATCGGTCCATCGAGGGTAAGAAATGCTCTCCCCTAGCCATGAACCAAGCGGACGTGCTTAAGGGAAGCTAGCTCTAGGCCCCACCATGGGTGCCTCAAGGCTCAGAGCTACATACCCGAAACCTGCCTTAGGTTCCCAGAACTGGCGTGGGAACTTGGCTCACCTCTTCAGGCAAATCTGCGTCGAAAAAGACGTAGTGGGCCCTTGAAGGGCCCGGAAGACCATAATGAGAAAATGCCCTGATAATAGTGCGCAATTGACACGACTTTCCTAGCAGGTTGAAATGGTTGACACCCCACCTGAGTTGGGCTGAGTGGTGTCACCTTGGTTCCCTCGCTGATGGCATATCACCATCAAGTCCCAGCAGCGACACACGCATCACCAGAAGTCCTCGCCCCTTATCGCTTGAACATTTCAGCACAGGAGCTAGGAAAAATTTTTGGGGTCGACGTCGCCCTAGGCCAGCGACCCTTTCCTTTCGAGGAGGCACCCTTAAGTGCCTTCCCCTGATCCTTAGTGGGGCGAGGAGGGCATAACCAAGCAAGCAGCGTCCCAGTCAATCGCCTCCCCATTTGATTCGGCGAGCACCTGGGCTTGCTTCTGTGACACTCCTCGCAGTAAGGAAGTCTCAATCCAAACCCTTTGAGGGATACACTCCCTAAGCCGTTGACTTGGCAGATGTGTCATGAGTGCCGCAGGGCTCGTAGATACATCGTCGATAAATGCCCCGACCTATGCAATTGGACCCGGTGTGGAAGCACGGATCACCTTGTTAGGCAAAACAAGGTCCAAGGTCGAAGGCCTATCAACGGCCAAACAGGCCAGAGACTTGCATATTTAACTTCCTATAGACAAAGGTAGCGATGCCCGTACTATTCTGAGGTGCTTACCTCTGGAGATGAAGGTCGAACCAGCCTCTGGAGCTAACAAGCCACTCCCTCAGGGTCAGTGTGCCCATAATGCCTCTCCCACTCCGGTACTGGCAGATTGGCTAAAGGTCTTGAAATAATGCTCCTCCCTCCATCGGCCACTCCGATCGCAAACCTTTAGTGACCGTGGAGAAAGGCCAAAGGGAGGAATCGACCCTCCTCCGCCTGACAATGACGAGGATGGGCACCTCAACCAGGTGGCCACACTTATGATGGCTAGGTTGATGGTAGCGCTGGGCCGCCTAGCTGACTGACCACCAACATACGCCTACTGCCAGGTCCTCTCAGTACATTCCCGATCTCCCTAATAGGTAAGAACAGAGCACGGGAGCATGACCACCTGGTGCAAGCCCCTCAGGGCAAAACTGGAGCGACCTGAGAAGCCCATAAAAAAAGAGAGGGAAAACCAAGTTAGTGCAATCTAGCGAGGTGCAAACCCAGCCGACCTGCCAAGCAACTCTGGAATCGTAGCCAGGCTCTTTAGTCATGGCAGTGCCCCCTTTTCTTTTTTTCTCGCGATGCTACCAAACTCGCCGAAGTCAGAGGGAACCTTAGTCCCTCTAAGGTCTAGGGGCAATCGCTCCCCCCCCAGAAGAGGCCTACATACTCAAAAGCCACCTTTTAAGGCTGGCAAGGACTGGGGCATCCCCTTAGGTTCCTATAACTGTGGACCCACCCCTTAAGGGTGGCAAGTGCTGAATGCCCCCTACGTGCATTCCTCGCCGCAGAAAGGGCAACCCTATCTACACTAGTCTTGGCATTTGAGGCCTTCATCTCATCACAACGGCAATTGATGGCCAATCTTGTCCTACTAAAGACAAGGACTTATTCCCTACAATGGTTGGCCGTCACTCGCGTAAAGTAGCGCTCACCCCACACTCTCACCCGGCAAGCCACCTTGTGAGGATAGCAGGGACCTGGCATTTACCCGTCATTGCTGCTTTCACTTACATTGCCGCCTCTTAAGGCTGGCAAGCCACCTCTTAAGGTCGGCTTGAACTTGGACGGACATGCCCGACATTCCCTTACATTGTCACCTTTTAAGGTCGGCAAACCACCTCTCAAGGTCGGCTCGAACTCAGACAGACATGCCTGACGTTCCCTTACATTACCGCCTCTTAAGGCCGGTAAGCCACCTCTTAAGGTCGGCTCGAACTCGGACGGATGCGCCTGGCGTTCCCTTACATTGCTGCTTCTTAAGGCTGGCAAGCCACCTTTTAAGGTCAGGTCGAACTCGGATGGACGCGCTTGACCTTCCCTTATATTGCCGCCTCTTAAGGCTGGCAAGCCACCTCTTAAGGTTGGTTAGAACTCTAATGGACTCACCCAATGTTCCCTTATATTGCCACCTCTTAAGGTTAGCAAGCCACCTCTTAAGGTTGGCTAGGACCCGAGCACATGAGCCCGGCGTTCCTTTATATTGCCGCTTCTTAAGGCCGGCAAAGCCACCTCTGAAGGCTGGCATGAATTCAAACAAAGGCGCTTATGCCCCACTTATCGATAGATATAATGCCGCTCCTTAAGAACAGTAGGAACTAAGGCTCCCGCGTGCCATGTTCCAGCAAATACAATGTCGACTCCCCGGGCCGGTAGAAACTCAGGCCTATGCGCCCTGAATTTCCACACGCACTAATACTGCCCACTGGCAAGATCTTAGTCACTTCAATCTCAGTAGCACCTGTTGACTAGAACAAATGGCGAGAATCTAGGCCACCTTGCCTAATGTTATTACACCAGCCATCGAGGCTGGTAGAAACTGGGGCTCTAGCGCCCCACGTTCCAGACGATACGACGTCACATTACAACAACGACACCAGCTTAGGCTCCTGCGCCCCGAGTTCTGCCTAGTGCACACTTGAACTTTTGGCAAAGAGAATCCGAGCGTCAGCACTTGTCTTTCGTTGCCACCTCCCAAGGTCAGCCTCCCACCTTCTAAGGTAGGCTCTCATTTGTGATCACCTTCAAGGGTCGACCCTCGCAAATGTCCTGCACTTTTCTTGTCCAGGGGCATAGCCAGGCGGGCTAACACATCGCGGTATTACACCCCGCGGCCACATTGACAAAATCACTCCACATATGATAAGGACGGGCCCAACGGTAGAATGGCCACATCCAACAATGGTTGGGCTAATGGCCGCCTTTGCGAACATAATTAACCACCTGGAAACCAAATTCTAGGCCCTTATCTCTGCAAAAAAAAAAAAGCCGAGGTAATGGATCACGATTGAACAATCGGATCCAAGCTAGTCCTCATAGGAATTCAGCCAGGCTCTTCAGCCATGGCTACTAAATCCTGCTTTGACGACACCACCTAGCTCGTCTAGGCACAATATCCACCCATTCAGGTGATTATGACTTAGCCAAGTCATGATAAAAGGCTAAGGCTGAGGTAAGGGAGCTTCTCCAAGTAGATTCTATTAAACCCCCGCGTTGGGCATGGCTCTCAAAGGAGACAACAACCTTAAACAAGGCACGCGCACAAGCTCCACCAGCAAAGCCTACCCTAAGGCTCCTTCACCAAGGATAGGCACGCAAGGACTCCTGCAATGGGCAATTCCGCCCAACCCCATGCGGGACCCGCAGTGAGTGCTGCCAAAATCGGCCTTGTCCTAGCTAACGAATTTCCCACAAAATTCGGATGTGTGATCCTCGTACTAAGGGACATGCTTAAATTTCATACAAGGAGCTCTGAAGCCCCTTGGTCTCCAACAGAGAGTCGGTGGACGACGACACAGTCAAGGTGGCCATAGCCCCTTGGCCCCTAGGCACCAACAAAAAGGGCCTGGGCAGCATTGGCGGAGCTTGAGTACCCTACCCCACCAACGACAACCAACTCCGGAGAATGCACGAAGGACTAGGGCATCCCGCTTAAAGCTGGTAAGGCGAGCAGGGATTTCCCTCCCCTTCCTTTTGTTACCTATAAGGAACGATTTTTTAAGGGAGGGCACTCGCGGCAACCACTTCTAGCCCAAATATTCCATGGAAAATAAGCTCTAAGCATGTGCAACAGCGCTACATACTAAGAAAGTGCCACTTCTGGCACCTTCTCATCAACCTCGCCTACTAGGGGGACTACGTTTGCTCGACCCATTAGGAAAACGGGGTGCGGCCAACACACCAATTCCCCCTACGGCCAACACAGTCATCCCATGTGTCAGGTGAAAATGGGTGGACAAGGCACCAGGCGAACGGTCGGGCTATGGAGTACGCCAGAGAATCCCTATGGATCACATGCTGATGCCTACCCAGGCGTAGAGCATAGGCACCTGGCTGCTGCCTTGGATAGCCCTCTCCACGGGCATTCCATTTGGCCACGCCAAAAATCAGCTGGGATGAAGTAACAGGATAAGCCTCTATGCCAAGTCGTTTGAGCAAATAATCAAGATGCCCCACAATAGGGATCGAGCAAAAACTTGTAAAAGCGGTCCATATAACCCTTGCAAGTAATAAATCCCAAGCGACGAACCAGTTCCTTACACTTGGCATACGAGCAATTTATCACAAACAACACAAAAAGGAAAGAGGAGAAAAGAAGGAACAAGAAGCCTCTTACTTTTATAAGAAATATCAACTGTTACATTCCCTGGGATCATTGTCTCTGACTAAATTACAACTAAGAAGGGACAAGTTAGTATAAAGATAACGGCAACACCATTCATCAGGACTCAGCAGTTTCGCCCCAAGTCTTCGAGCCTACCCACCCTAAGCTATGTGGGTGATAGTGCAGCGTCAAGACTGGCAGACCCTGTAGCCTCTAGCAGACCCGCCTTAGACGAATCCTCAGTGAAGACCAGTCTCTTCTCATCTAGTGCCTCTTTCCCATGTCCTCAGCGAACCCCCAGGTATGGACGGTACGACCTCCCCAGCCCCCTCTGCACAGGAAGAATGGTTGAACGAGGAACTCGCTAGTGGACCAGCAAGTCTCGACGAGCCACGATGGTTGCCTGAGGTGAGCGAAGTAGCTCGAAGGTGCGGAGTACCCTCCAATATATCAGTGAGGTACCCTACCTAGTCAATGCCATAAGGCCTCCAGCAGGCCATTCCAAGGGGATAACCAGTTGAGCTCAACTGCCTAGGCGGGCACTGCGGGTGCCTTCCGACCAAAAGCATCCACTCCTGCCAGTATCGTTGTTGAGCTCTACCCCACATCTGTCCGAGCAAATACACTCCTACAAGAGGAGTTGCCGGCAGCAGCAACTCCTACTCCACCCTCGTGGAGTTACCAAGGGAGCCGAGCAAAGCAGTAGAAGCATCGAGCCTCTGCAAAGGAGTGACCTTCACCCAAGCCCCAAGCAGCACCTTCGTGACCCAATGTCCGGTGGGTTCTCCACTCAAAACAAAAGGAGATGGCACCCCCAGTGGAATAGCCTCCGCCTCGTCCCCTCCTAGGTCCAGAGAGATGGACGCAACTGGTTCCCTCTCAATGAACATCCCACTGAGCTCCTCTCGCGGATGCCCTAAGGAAGCTCGCTCCAACTCCTCTTCGCTGCTGGCTTGCCTCCTCTTGCACTCCCCACACATAAGCCCACACATAAGAGGAGATCTTCTTACCTCAGCCAGCGCACCTCCCCCACATAGGATGGGCCTTGTACCGAGAGAAGCCGCCGCAGCGTCAAAAATCATCCAGCAAAAAAAGCCCCCGAGAGCCTACGTCAAGAAACAAAACAAAGTAAACATGCGTGAAAGGAGGAAAGCGGCCCTAGGAACACCCCTTCGCTGCGGGAAACGGCCAAACACATGAGAGATCTTACCCCAACCAACGCTCCTCCCCCACACAGGATGGGCCCCGTATCGAGAGAAGTTGCCGTGGCGTCAAAAATCGTCCAGCGAAAAAAACCCCCGAGAGCCTACGTCAAGAAACAAAACAAAGTAAACATGCGTGAAAGGAGGAAAGTGGCCCTAGAACACCCCTTCGCTGCGGAAAACGGCCAAAGTCTCAAACCTACCAACGTCGCAACAGGTGCTCCAAACTATAAAAAAGATAGGGAGCCCTCACCTCAACTCGTGTGTTAAGCAGGGGCACCAAGGGGGGCCTACCCCCATCCGAAGAACCGCACATCGCTCGCTGAACGCCCAGATGTTTGACGGCGAAGCTTCAATAAAGGAGTGAACGGGGCAAGGCCTTCCTCTGCACAACTCATAAGCCACTCATTACAGGAAAGAGGGTGAAGGGTCGTGAAACAAAGACCCACCATGGAACCTTATTTATAACCCCCTCCCCGTAGGCTCCCAAGGGCGATGACGTTGTTCCACCTCCCCAACCCAGTAAATTGCAGGTTCTCGAGGAATAAAATCCCTCAAGATACGGTGCAGATAATGTGGCAGCCTGACTACACTAATGAAACCGTCGGTTAAGGACTCTGCACGTTATAACACGCTGAACACTCGGACCAACACTGCAAAAGCATCGGTCGCCTTTTTTAACAGGTACGACGTTCGAGGCCATGACCTCTCACGACAACAGAAATTAGTGCCCACCTCAACGAAACCTCTTAAGGACAACGTTCAAGTTCAGCGAAGTGCCACCTCTTAAGGCTAGCAAGAACTTGGGCTCATACGGCCAACGTTCAAGTTCGGCGAAGTGCCACCTCTTAAGGCCGGCACGAACTTGGGCTTATACGCCCAACGTTCAAGTTCAGCGAAGTGCTGCTTCTTAAGGCCAACACAAACTTAGGCTCATACACCCAACATTCAAGTTCGGCCAAGTGCCACCTCTTAAGGTTGACATGAACTTGGGCTGATGCGCCCAACGTTCAAGTTCGACGAAATGCCGCCTCTGAAGACCAGCACGAACTTAGGCTCTTACGTCCAATGTTCAAGTTCGGCGAAGTACCGCCACTTCAAGCCAGCATGAACTTGGGATCACACGCCCAACGTTCAAGTTCGATGAAGTGCCGCCACTTAAGACCGGCACAAACTTGGGCTCATCAGCCCAGCGTTCAGGCTCGACGAACATCACCTCTTAAGGTCGGCACGAGCCAGGGCTCATACGCCCCACGATCGACGAATGCCACTTCTTAAGGTCGGCACGAATCAGAACTCCTACGTCTCATGCCCAACTCTCTACAATCGGCAGCCAACAAAGGCGAACAACCAAACCTCATCCACAGGCATCCTGCAACTCCTCCTTCATGATATATGTCCCCCCCTCTCTAAGCGAAGATGGCAGTACATTTAGGGGCATCGTCTACCGCGGAGTTTTAGATACTTAGACTACTTTCTCAACAATTGGCACTGACTAGAGAGTGGGGGCATATGATAAGAGGCAAAAACTACCCCCGGATCTAAAACTCCGTGCGTAGCTCGATAAAGGATCCAACCTACCCGACCATGGGACAAATAGGCGGGTTTGGCACCACTCGGCTAGCCTCCAACAAGCCAAACTTGGGATTAGATCCCTCCAAACTGCCAAAAGATTCGGTGCAGCTAGGGTCAGGATCACGATAAGATGGAAGCGACCACCTATATCCTAACAACAGACGAGCAGTCTGACAGAAAGGGTACTAGAGGCCACTAGGCTAGGGGCCTTTCCATGTTATAAATAGAGAGAGAGGTCCCTAAGAAAGAGGGAGGCCTGAGAGGGAGAGAAAATCTTGCAACCTCACAAGTTCTAGTGAATAGTTGGCAGTATCATCCTCCTCCTAAATGTACACCCCTTGTAGTGAAACTGGGTCACCAAATCTCGTGTGCCACCCTTGCGATTGCTTGAGATTTGTTAGGTCGAGCCCTCCCATCGCGGAGGAGGCTCGACCATATCCTCCCTGACGATGGATGTCTTATGGCTATGCGACGTTCCCTCCACTTATAAATCTCTTGATGGCCGAAAGAAGCCTCTAGAGGCCCATCAGGTGGTGCCAATGTTATCATACCATAAGGTTGGTGGAGTTCCCCAAGTAGTGAACGATGCCAAATTAGTTCTATGGTGATGTCAGCAAGGGCCTTATATTTTGATTCCGTTGAGGATCGAGAGACTTTGTTATTTATGGGTAGACCAATTGTTGCCAAGATAAATGAGGTAGCCACCAGGATCCTACTCAGTCAGCATTAGAGAAGGCATGAAGGATGGATAAGGAAGTCGAAGAGAGAAGTCCATGATTGGCAGTAAAAGACTTTGTGATTATATATGTTCTGAAAAAAAATGAGGAAATGTCGTTTCTAGATTTGTAGATATGTAAAGGACTTTGTGATTGTCAAATTTTAGAACTTAAATAAGGTTGTTCTTGTTTAGTATATAGCAAGTGGTAGCAAATCAGAAATTATGAGCCATATGAGATGTGCGATCATTTACTCTCAAAGTTCAAATTTTTGTCTATGTGTTCCCCTTTAATCACTACAATTCTCTATACATTTTCCATCTAAAAGACTGGTGATTCCAATCCATCTAATGGCTGAATTTACAATAATGGTGAAGTTTGCGGTTTATGAAAGAGAAAATCTACCTGGCACCTTCATGTATATTTTAATGCCATTGCCACTAACACAGACTTGTCACGGAAACATTCAAATTAAGGAAAAACCTACTTAAAAGGATAGACAAAGAAATTCATTCTTTCAAATCTTAATAAGAGAAATGCTGAGAGTATTATGTGGAAGGAATGTGTAAATTGGGCGTCAAGTGAAAATCAAGATATTTTGGTTCGGTGATCTGGCAGAAAAGTTTTCTTGTCCCAGCCAGTAGGAAAGTGACCAACTATCAATTTTAGAAGAATAGGATTGCTTGGAGTGCTTATACCTAGCAAAACTTCCTAATATGAAGGTGCAAAGTGTAGTCCAAGTGCATTGGCTTAACACCATAATATACATATTTGCATATATTACTTAAATTTCCTTATTTGTCAGAAGGCAGGTTTGTTAACTAAATTGCTTAATCACATCCCTTTCGTCACCATTAAAACAAAGTCCAAGTAACAAGGAAAGTTCACCGAAAAGATGTATGACATGAATCTAGTACTCGTAAGCACTGTGAATTTTACCAGATGCCTCTGTAAGACCAGGATTGTTATAGTGCTTAGTGTTACAATTGGTGAAGGAACAGTTCTTCTTAATAAGCATATGAAACAGATTTAAATTAGATATCCTTTTAATCGTGATGGTAATTTCTTGTCTCTATTTAATTCTTCAATACAGAATCCACTTCCATATCTAGCTCAATTTCCTGAAGCAGATGTTTTGGTTTCAACTGATTCAACGGAACTATCAAGCACTGACGACTACTTGGACAAATGGACAGAGAGTAAGAATTGACTAAGTAATTCATTTTTCAGTTTGCATTTGCTCGCAATATGCACCCTTACCTTCCATTTGTGATTTAAACATTCGTTTCAAGAAAAATTGTGATTTAACGGTCAATGGTTGTTGGGGGTACAAATACACAAGAAAATACAAAAACTAAAAGATTGCCTAAACCAAAACTAGGCCTCACCCATACTAATGGACTTGGCTACATGGAACTTGGTTATATACTCTGAAAGAGCAACGTCATGTTCTATGATTTCTTTAATTTCGACCCTCCTTGGCCTAACAACCTCTAATTGGTCATATCACTTGATATTTAAATCACCTAAAAATCTCTCCATTTTTTCTTACATTGGTGCCATTCCAAACCTCTTCCTTGAATTCTTTCATGGAATCAATCTTTCTTTAGGTGGCCTTAAAATCAACCTCTCAACATGCACCATTCCCACCATAGCTCCCAGGCAATGATCATCAACTGCATGACAATCGATGGTAATTTGCTGGTTTTACAACTGGTGTACCAGTTTATGATATTGCTTCTTATTCTTGTTGTATCACCATCACCTCTAAGAACACCAAACGTAAAAGGCTTGGCACTCACTAATTCCATCACAAGGCAGTTGGTAGCAAGGTTAGAAAGTAAACTACTGCAAACTTTTAATTGGCTTTGTTGAAATAAATAAGCAAAATAAAATGAACAGGACATCGAGAGCAATACAACGAGAACTTAGTTTTATGTGAAAAGCCATCTCATTAGAAGCAAAAAACCAAAGGAGAAGCCCCAACTAGCACATATTCTATTTATTTCTTCTCCATGGTACAAGTGGTTACATAACATCATATATATAGGCCTTGTTACCTCTTGGCACTCAGAAATAGATAATGAGAAACTAAACACAAGACCCACTTAGTAGACCCAATAGGACAGGACCATTGCAAGGTCCATTAACCTCAACATGCATATATCTTCCAACAACTCCCTCAAGCTGATCATGTAATGCCTGAAGCATGAATATTGAACTTGCAAGGATTCAAATATCCACTCATAGACATGCTACAAAATGACAATGCATCTTGGCCCCAGCTCTGATGATGACAAGATGCTTCATAATATGTGCTAATGAGAAGATTAACAACTAAAGGTACAAGTGCTGGAAAATGAAAATTTGCGTGTTGAGTTGAAGAATCACTGCTTTGGAACTCTACAACGGTCATGTCTAGATCTAAACTCTGATCATGAGCATGATATTCTCCATGCTACTATAGAAGTCTCAAGCACAAGTGATCTCTAACACGTGGAAACCCTCATAAGGATTATCCTAAAATTTCAAGGGGTTTTTCATATATACCCCTATAAACTTTCGATAAGATGTATATACCCTCATGTTTTTGATATTTACGTATATACCCCTATAAACTTACCCCGTTAAGGTCATATGCCCTTGTCCTGTTAAACCTAATCGAAAACGTCAAAAAAATATAAAAAAATAGGAAAATATATATATACCTACCTATATTTATCTTATTTCATATATACCCCATAAAATACTCTCTCCCACACAACACAATAACACTCTACGCCCCACCACTCTCCCCTCCCTCTTCCCCCCTTCCTTCGTAAAAATCAGAGAAGCGACGGAGTGGTCAAGGAGGGCATAGTCGAACTTGATGGTTCAGTGGTTCTGTGCACGGCAGGGAGGAGAGGGCGCGACCGAGGCTGCGCATGGCGGGGATGAGGTGGGGCCAAAGGGAGGGGTCGTTGGAGAGGACCTTGTTGCTGGCGAAGGTTGGGGAGGATGGAGGTGGAGAGGTTAGGGCGGAAGGAGGAGGAGAGGGCATCCATGGCGACGGTGGTGCCGACCTTGATGTGGCGCATGCCGAGGGAGGGGAGGGTGTTGTGGAGGCTGTGCATGGTGGGGATGAGGTGGGACCAGAGGGAGGGGTTGTTGGAGAGGACCTTGTTGCTAGCGAAGGTCAAGGAGGATGGAGGCAGAGAGGTCGGGGTAGGAGGAGGAGAAGAGGGCGTCCATGGCGACGGTGGTGCCGACCTTGATGTGGCGCATGCCGAGGGAGGAGAGGGCATGGTGGACGCTGCGCATGGCGGGGATGAGGTGGGGCTAGAGGGAGGGCTCGTTGGAGAGGATTTCGTTGTTGGCGAGGATGTAGCGGAGGCGGGTGGAGTTGCGGAAGGGGAGGAGTGTTGGGTTTGTAAATCGCGGATATAGTGAGAAAACCGTCGTAGTATAGTGTGAATTACGACTCAAACAAAAATTATATAACGAGGTGGTGAGTTCCGGTCGATCTCAGGGAAGTGTTTAAGGAGTGAAATTGATTTCGATTTTGTACTTGCTTAAAATTGGGCCCTAGTTTCTAAAGTACGGGTTAGAGATGCGCCAGCTACGTTGTTTACACGGAAAATGTGTGGATGCATCAAATATATCACGAATGTAAAAGTGTGTGTTGGTGTTCGCACAACCTCAATAATGCGATGACGACTAGCGGAAAATAAATCAATCACTAATTCATTGATATCCTCGAGGACCGACATTGTGTTGCACCAAGATAAGAATGTAAATCAGGAAAGTGATAATCACACTATAGATAGATAAATCAAGCAAGTGGTGATTTCATTTCTTCAAAATATATCATCATTACAATCATGTTTAGAGGAAAGCTTGCACATGAAAGCTTAAAGCAATGATTCTAGCTAATAGAAAAGTGGTACATGCATGGATCTACAGAGGATTGTGCATGCATCCATTAAGGTAAAGGATTACTATGCTACTAATCAGAAACTTAATGCAGAAATTAAAATTATGAAGAACTTTAAAACTAGCTAACAGAAAGCAGGCATTGGAGGTGGTCTCCAATGGTTGTGTGGCCTGAGGTGGTGGGAAGGGAAAGAGGGACAACCAAGGTGGTTGGCTGGCCTCTTGAGAAGGTGGTGGAGGTGCTCTAGCTCTTGGGTTTGGAGTGGAATGGAGATGGAGGTGATGGAGCTTGTCAATGGTGTGGAAGAATGGAGTCCAAGAACTAGATGGGTCTTTGGGCGTCCAAGGGTGTGATTTTATAGACTTAGGGTTGGCTCCTCTAGAGAGGTGTGGAATTCTCTAGAAGAGCCTCCATCTTGGCGTCAAGATGGGTGGGAGTGAGTCTTCTTAGATCCACAATTTGTGGATCTAAGAATAGACTAAGTGGTTTGCTATTTTTGGCTTCAAGATGTGGAGCCACTTGATGAAGTTTCTAGAGGACTCTAGAGTGGGCGGCCCAAGTGTGTGCATGTGTGTGTGTGTGTGTGAATATGTGGGTGTGGCTAGGTGGTTTAGGTTGAGTCCTATAGGTCAAAGTGATTGGGTTTAGGTAGGTTTCTAGAGATAGGGCTATAAACCCTAATACTAAGGTGATAAGTGCAATTAAACTTATTACAAGTTTAATTGTGTGGATGTGTGTCTAATTGGGAGAGAAAGTTCCTAATTAGGTCAAGCTTGAGTTAATTGGACTCTCACTGAGTCCAATTAGACTTGTATTGGTTGAGGTTTGAGCTTAATTGGGCTCTATGAGTCTAATTGACTAGGTGAACTGTGAATGACTTAGATCCAAGTCCATTGGGCTTGGTGATAACGTAATTAGGTTTTTAGGAGAGTCTTAGGGTGGTGTACTAGGCTTATGGCACCTTAATTTAGGTTCCCTCTGGTGTAGAATTGGGTTTAGGGGCTTAGGAAATCAAGCTTTAGGCTTGATTTCAAAAACAATAACTGGAGAGGGGTTTCAGACGTCTGATTTAGTGATCAGACGACTTATACTTCAAAATCAGAAGTCTAAGTCTTTGGTTTAGATGTCCAAAGTTGAATCAGGGTGAAGTTGAGATTCTGTCTTGGAATTCTGCAGAAATTAGACGTTTAACACCTTGTCTGGATGTCCAATATTCCAGTATAATTGGGTTTTGCCTCTGTGAGTGGTGTCTAAGGGTCCTAGACGTCCAACAACCTATCTGGACATCCAAATATGGGCTGGAATAAGGGTTTTGAGGTATTTTAGGTTAAGGTGACCTAATCTAAGGGTGGCTAGGGTTTAGGAAGGTCTCTAGGGCTATCGTAAGGCTAGGAAAGGTCCTATGTTCTTCATAATTTAATTCCTACATTAAAATTCTATTAGTAAGGTAGTATACCTCATCCCTACATTATGTCTTCATTTTTATTCTAAGGCTTCTGCTCCAGCTCTACTATAGCTCTAGCTTCCTCCTTTCTTCAGTTCCAGCTTCAGGCCATCTCCTGAGTTTCTTATTGCCTACAATCCCAAATATTGCACTAATTAGTACCTTATAACATTATTTCATGCATATCTAAGTAAAGCAGAAAAGATGCAATGTATGCATGCATTACACTACAATTATGCTAAGTTCTAACTTAATTTAGGTCATTTAAGTCCTATGATTGCTGTGCAATCAAGGAGGTTCTGGCGGAGCCAACTGGGGGAGGAGGGGTCGAGGGAGCCGTTGGGGAGGAGGGAGTTTTGGAACATGGGGGAGACGATGATCTTTGTGTTTGAGAGGGAGGAGAGGATGTGTGGGTTGGCGTCGTAGAGCTTCACATGGGTCGAGGGCAGTTGGGGGAGATGAGGAGCTTGATGGAGGCGGAAGGGGGAGGGAGGTTGTTGCCCAGGTAGCCATAGTTTATGCCAAGGCTATCAGAGAGTATGGCGATGGTCGTGGTCATTGTGGAGGAAGGCCATGGTGGTGGTGGCGGAGAGGTTGAGGTAGCTAAGGGTTGACGAAGGAATATGAGTAAAGTGCACAGGGCCAAACCAGATAGTTGAAAACTAGTTTACGGAGGTATATATAATTTTTCCTATTTTTTAAATATTTTTTTGACATTTTTCATTGGATTTAATGAAGTAGAAGCATGCAACCTTAACGGAGTAAGTTTATAAGGGTATATATGTAAATATCAAGAATATGGGGGTATATACGTCTTATCGAAAGTTTATAGGGGTATATATGTAAAAATCCCAAATTTCAATAGGCTTCCAGCTCACTACAAAAATGCAAGGTCACTGCCATTTGATTGCCTCCTTTACACAACAACATCAAAGGGCATCACCTCCACTAAAGCCACTAACCATACCACTAGATCACCAAAACTATTGCATCACAAGATTACCACACCACTAGGGCCACCTCTCCAGCCTAGATCCATGTAGATTCCCTACTCGAAGGGGGTGATATCAGCGTGACGTAAAAAATGCGGAATATAATGTAAAGCAACCTCACAAAATAGACAAACACACAAAGTACACAATTATTTTTAGGTGGAAACCCAAACCGGGTGAAAACCACCACCTAACCCTCTCGAGTTAGGATTTTCCGATCAACCAAGTTGATCAAATCCACTAAACGAATCACTTTAAACGAGGGTGATTCAACCTCAATTACAACCACGCTACAAGTGCGAGGGTAGCGTTCCTCAACCCCTTCTCTTCACGAGAAGGATTTTATCCCTCGAAGGAGACGGGAATTCGCAAAGCGAATACCCAACCAAATAACAAAGATAAAATAACAAATAATCTTATAGAGCCAACAACGTAATTTTTAACCTAAGCTTCTATAGGAATTAGGAAACTCCCCTTTGTAAGGAGTGCGTCGGATCGATGACGCGGGTGCGTGAGCCACGCGACGGCGCAACGTCGCTCTCGTGAACTACGGCGAGAGAGCGGGTGCGCGAAGGCTTGATCCTCTCTAGATGTAGAACTAGAGCTTAGAGAGCTAGAGATTCTTTTCTTGGACACAAAAGAGTAGAAAGTATGTTGCTTAGGTGTGTCTTAGTGTGTCTTGATGTGCAAGAGGTTCCTCTCTATTTATAGAGGCCTTAGGAAGGCTTTGGAAGTCTTTGGAAAGCTTCCATAGCCGTTGGGAGCAAAGCCCAAGAGAATCAGGCCGAAATCAGGAACAATGATTGCACTAACAGGGTTATCAGACGTCTGATCCTGGCATCAGACGTTTGGAAGATCACTTTAAGACGTCTGGGAACAACATCAGACGTCTGATTTTAGGTGGGTTTCTTCCTGACTTGAATAAGATCTAAACATGGTTCTAGTGCAAGTCCATCAGACGACATACAGGACGTTTGGCACTCTGTCTGGACGTCTGGAAACCTACTTTTTCGTGGGAATGGATTTCCAAGAGAGTGCAACGGCTAGAAAATCTCTGAGAAGAGATTTTGGGTCAGCCGAGGCAAAACGATCATTTATCAGACGTCTGGAAAGGCCTAAGGACGTCTGATAAGGCTCTAACGGTCATATTCTGCTGTGTTTGTGAAGCCAGCCAACGGTCTACTAATTGGACGTCTGGCAAAGTCATCAGACGTCTTCTAAGACGTCTGGACTAAGGTCTGGACGTCTGATTTCATCAGACAGATCTACCAAGTCCAGCCTGAATGTTTATTAGACGTCTGAATCAACAGTCAGACGTCTTAAAACACATTATAAGACATCTGATTTTGGAATTAGACGTCTGGAAATGCTGTTTGAACCCTATATTGGTTTTCTAAGTTTTCTACAGAAAACCTAAGTGTTCTAGGGTTGTGCCGGTGTTCCTAGGACTACTGTTAGGGTACTTTGAGGCTCTTTAACATAATGTTTTTAGGAAATAAAGAGCAAGAAAATAAAGACAAAAGTACATGAAAGGAATAAATAGAATTCTATCATACTCTTCTTGTCCTTCCATCTTCAATCTATCGCTCCTCGCGAATCTCCTCTGTTCTCTATCAAGCTCCTCCAATCTGTCCTGGATGCGAGCTCGAACTCCGTTTAATCACGTATCCATTTGTAATTTGCCTGAAATCTAAGACTCCAAGTGCAAATGTTAAATGACACGTGTTTTGTTATCATCAAAACAAATGCAAGGTCACTGCCATTTGATTGCCTCCTTTACACAACAACATCAAAGGGCATCACCTCCACTAAAGCCACTAACCATACCACTAGATCACCAAAACTATTGCATCACAAGATTGCCACACCACTATGGCCACCTCTCCAGCCTAGATCCACACATCACAAGGGCTACTACCTTATCACAAATTAGGATAGACTTCTTTGCAAGGCCACTACCATCACAGATTTGTGACGATGAAGTTGAAAAATATAAACAGCGGAAGCATAAATCAAAACAATAAACAATCAACGAAACGCTTGAGTTTACATGGAAACCCCACTCACGAGAAGCAGGGAGAAAACCACGGGAGGAGCACCTTATGGGCGTGTTTTCTCTGTATTTCTTCGCAAAGGAAAATGGGAGGAGTATACGCCAATTTATAAGCCATCACACACAACGGAAAGTCCCACTCCACTATGTGGGACTAGATAGCCACACTACATCTCTCTCAACACTCCCTCTCAAGCTAAAGCATGGAATGCTCAACTTGTAACACAAATCCACTCTACACAGTAAAACAAACAACACTCAGGACTGGTTCTTACTTGTAGGCGGGAACACAGGCTGGAGCTACTAGACGAACTGTAGCTAGCTCTAAAGATCTACTGCCGGTGGCTCCCCATTCAGTATCCCTGAAATGGGGTCTTTCTCTAAAGACCTTGAAGGTGGATCTTCCTTTCTAGAGTCCACAAAACTGGATCTCCCACATAGAAACCTAAAATGAGTCCTTCCTTTGAGTACCTTGAAATTCTGGACCTCCCAGAGTTGGGTTTTTCATGTAGAGCTCATAAACAAAAGGGACTCCCAAACGAAGGTGACTACAACAAACTTCCACACTCTCCCTTTCTGCCATTCTCGTATGTGAAAAAAATAATAATTACAAGAAGAAAATAATATAATAAAAGCTAGAGAAGACTTCTCCATATCTTCTCTCAAATATAAACTTCATCTTTTTTTTTTCACCATCATTGTTTTTATTTTTTTATTTTTCTCTCTATCTTTTTCCTTTTTTTATTTTTTTTCTTCTCTCTTCCCTTTTTTTCTTTCTCTCTTCATCCTCTTTTTTTGGATTGCCTTTCTCCTTTCTTTCCCTTCTTTGCTCTTTATCTTTTGTTCCCTTTTGTTTTGAATGTTTGCAAAGCTAAGAGGTCATCAGGAAATAAACAAAAAAAAAAAGAGGAAAAAAAGTAAAAGACATTGTCTTATTACTTAGGGTTGGAAGGAACCCAATTTGCCTGCCACCTCCTTGCCTTGAATTGCCTCCATAAAATCCTTCCCTCTGCATATGTTGTAAAGCTCTCATTGAGCCAGAAGTCCTCATAGCTCCTGTTGATGATGAGGTTCCAAAAAAAAATTGTACAGACGGTATAAATTAATAATTAATCATTAATTACAGTTTGGGAAAAGATAATTGGGAGGAGGCTGCAACAAAGTCAACTTTTCAAAAGTTGACTTTGTGATAGCCAAAGATAAACAACAAAAGTTGATAGCTTGGTGTTTAGTGTCTTGAGCCAGTGTTTAAGTGGTTAGGGGTTCAACTCTTTAAAATAACATCTTTTTGTAGTGAAAGGGAAGAGAGAATGCCATTTTAGACCATATTGAATACCTACTAAATAAGCAATCTAGATCTTTCCTTTAAGCAAAAGGTAATTTTTCATAGAAGAAATTCCCCACTCAGGAACCCATTTCCCCAAGATTCCTTTTAGTTTGGAATTCTCTACAAGGATGAACATTAGAAAAAATGCCCAACCAATATCAGTCAAACCTGTCTCACCGATATCTTGCATTTATCCCAGAAAGCATCACCATCAACAAGTAAAAACTTTACTCATAAGAGGATGTATTGAATGAACTAACTTAAAAGCTGAACTATAGCAAGGAGTCTACATATATAGATGTTGTTTTCTTTAATATATTGCATGTGTTTGATTTCCTCTTGTCTTCAAACAGATATGGTAGTGGGAAAGAAACTACCATATCTTTTTGGTCAGATAGACATGGGTTAATCATTGGGTGGTAAGCATCCTAGAGACATCCATCTTTTTTAAAGTTCTCTATTCCCTAGCTGCTAAACAGATTTAGGATGGATGAGCAATTGGTTAGATATTTTACTCTTCTTTCAATTCCTTTAGGTAGCTTTAGTGAGGGAGTGATATATATAGGACCCATTGCTTTTGGTTAGGGGCTCCATGTGCTAGGATGGCCATTTTGCCATTGACTTCATGTCTTCAGAAGACAAGTTCAATTTTTTCATAGAGTAGATGTTAT
Source organism: Thalassia testudinum (assembly GCA_037157565.1). Taxonomy (NCBI): domain Eukaryota; kingdom Viridiplantae; phylum Streptophyta; class Magnoliopsida; order Alismatales; family Hydrocharitaceae; genus Thalassia; species Thalassia testudinum. Next base: position 8,961,990 of record JAZHRO010000059.1, on the reverse strand, counting down.
GTGGAAAATGTTAGTTAACCAAGGTGCTTGATATTTTTTTTTTCTGCTCGGGAGGTGTGAGATATAGTTGCCACTATCATGTGATTCCTTTTGATGTATATGTTATGGTGGCTACTAACCTCAAGTAACCATCCTTTTCTTTGTCAAAAGAGATGCACTTGTGCCATTTTATGTAAGAAATATATATATACAAGTCCCACACAACTGATACGAAACCAAATGACTTAATGAATCTTTCCTAACTATGTTCTAGTATCCCTGTAGTGACAGAATAGTAAGCAACATAAGTATGTTAACTTATGCAAATCCTCCAGGCATCATCCAATGGCTCAAGACACTAACCACCAAACTATCAACTTTTGTTGTTTATCTTTAGCTATCAACAAAATCGACTTTTGAAAAGTCAAACTCCCGAAAGCTTCCTTTACACAAAGTTGACTCCACCCAATTATATTTTCCCAAACCGTAATTAACAATTAATTATTTATTTATACCGTCCGCACAAAATTTTTTCATAAGGTTCCCCATCCAGCTATGCGTGAGCTCGTGCGCCACCCACTTGCTTCCCCGTGTGGTCCCCCCTTATGACCGTCAGCGTCAGGAACACCATCCTTGGGTTCTCCATCCCCACGTACGGGAAGCTCATTGGCAGCACTAATGGATCGAACCTCTCCCACTCGTACAAGAAGCCTATCGCCGCTACCTTGGTCGCATGATCGGCACCTCCACGACGTCATCACCCCCATCTTCTTCTTGCTCTCCTCCAACTCGTAGCAATAGCGACCACCACGAGGTACTCATGGCGACGACGACGCGAAGGGCACGGCCAATCCCAAGTAGCCTCGATAGCCATGGTGATGGCAATGGCGCTATTGAGGTTGGCACCAGCAATTGTTGCCTCGTCTCCTTGCATCGCCTAGGGCTGCCTCATGCAAGCGATGACTCCGACGATGCTCCCACAATGCGGCCCATAGCATCGCGCACGAATTGCACAAGCACCATCGCTCCCTTCTTTGCCTTCTTCCTGATCTCCACCGGCAGTGGGAGGACTCAAGCACCCTATGGGCAAATCTTCTCCAAATAAGAAAGAAAGTTGGAACTCCAAATAATGATAAATATAATAAACTCAAAAATCAAGTTGAAAAATATAAATAATGGAAACATAAATTAAAATAATAAACAATCAATGAAATTCTTGAGTTTATGTGGTAATCCTACTCACAAGGAATGGGGAGAAAATGATGGGAGAACCATCCTATAGACGTGTTTTCTCTGTATTTCTACTCAAAGGAAAATGAGAGGAGTATATATCTATTTATAGGTCATCGCACACAACGAAAAGTTTCACTCCACTGTGTAGGACTAAATAGCCATACTACATCTCTCTCAACTGATGATGCTCACAAATAGCTATCACAAGAAATAAAAGAGGCATAGCTTTTTTTATCTTTTTTTTCTTTTCTAGTCATTTTTACCCTCCTTTTTCATTCTTTTTTTCTCTTTTTCTTCCTCTTTCCCATGAGAACATAAATGACCAAATCTACAAACAATGCAAAGCCTGCCCCAAAAATGATAACACGCAACCAATATAAGAAAGATGAAAAAGAACCATAGAAAACTAACACAAAACACCCATCGAACAGTAATGGCAGATGGGTAATAGGACCACAACATATTAAGCATGCGTTGAAGATGAAATATCGAAGAAAATTGAATCTGTCTGATTGGTCAACAAAGGTGTTGTTCGGTTGGACAAAGAACAACCAATCGTGGATTTAAGACTATCTGACTGCTCAGAAATATAAATAAATGTTGGATGGACCTCCTTCATGGATAGGGCTCTTAGGGTCCACAAGAACCTGTCAGCTCCACTCATAGCACAACCGTTGAATCTTCATCTCCACGTGTGTCACTCTTCACAAATTAGAAACATGTAAAGCACTGGCAAGCATTATTTTATGTAGAAGAAATATTTTCCCTCCTGCAATAGGCACATGTAACCATTTATTTAAGAACCTTCAAGGGCTATCTATTTTATGATCTATAATGCTTTATGTTGAGAAGGACTTGTCATTTACCATCACGTGATGTGTAGATCTATTATTGGCAACCATTCAACAATAGAAGAAGAAACATTTGTCATTTTTAATCCCTAAGCTGATAGAGAATGATTCACTACCTTAGTTCAAATTAAGATGATGCTTCTTTCTTAGATAGCACTCTGGATGATAACCCTTCTATTTCCTTGATTTAATCCCGTAAGAATGCTTGTGTCGCCATTTCCTTCAGTAGACTTTTCTGAAATGACAGTAGCAATAAACATCATATTACAACCCATGTTCCTCTGTCGAACTTTCCTATGACTTGACTTCTCAGGGTGTAGATCCCAACAACAATTGACGTTGTGCCTCATCTTGTGGTAGTAATTGCAATTCCTTGCATTGTTCACATTCTTTGAGGTAGTTTTGTTTATTTGGAAACTTTGCTAAGTTAGTGGCAGTACATTCCCTGTGTTCTATACTTTTGCTGTCAACCCTACTATCACTAGACTTACGATTCATTCTGTGCCAACTCACCTTGCCTGCCTTGTAAGTATACCTCTTCATTGAAGAATTTAGGATTTGGCTTCTACCACTTTTAAATTCTGGATCCATCATCCCAGGAAGGTTCCAAATGCCAATTGATTTCAATGTCATTTCAACAATTTTCGAAATGCGGATTTTGGAGGCACACCTAAATTCTAAGGTGGACCAACTATTGTAGGAAATGACATTTTTTATGCAAATGAATGATAATAAATAACATTCATTTAGATGATTGCTTACTTTCGATTACTCAATGTCTTTTTATTCTGTTTATTACATATTCAATTTTTAGTTGGACCGTTTTAGTATCCAATTATTTTCAACAAATGACATTTTTTTAACTGTAATGTAGCAAATGTCAGGACATTGCTCTAGTCAATGATAACTTTCCCAGGATTTAATGGATATTATTTCTATTCTTTTGATAATAATTTCTTTGTTTCATCCTTTACAGTTTTTGCTAGCTACAACATTGGAATTTTCCATTGGCGACCTACAAAGATCGCAGTGAAGTTTGCCAAGGAATGGCATGAGTTACTTATTGCTGATGATAAGTTATGGGATCAAGTTGCATTTAATAATATGATGAGGAGAAAACTAGGCCCTTCAGTAGGAGGAAGAGAGGACGGTTTAGTGTATGCTTATAACAAAAGCCTTAAGCTTGGGATATTGCCAGCAAGCATATTTTGCAGTGGGCATACGTACTTTGTCCAGGTAGGAATTTCCTATGAGAAGTTACTGATTGTGAAGCTTATGGGTCAAAGAATGGAAGAATACATGATTATTAACTATTCTTGAGAGTTAATTTTGCTCATATTGCTATGTTATTTTGTTGGGTGTAATTACAGAAAATGCCTCAGCAACTTCACTTGGAAGCATATGTAGTGCATACCACTTTCCAATTTGGTGGTTCTGTTGGAAAGCGCCATCGCCTACGTGAAGCACTGCTCTTCTATGACCCACCAGAGTATTTTGATTCCCCAGGTTCCATAATAGTGAGCCCTTCAGAATAACGTTCTTTTCATTTCAAATTTTTAGCATCTAATAAACTCTTATATTAGATCATTACTCATCAAAAAAGAGAAGAAAAAGATCTTATATGTACTTTCTATTGAAGTACACGTGAGTTCTTATGGTAGAAATTTTATAACTATGATAGAGGTTCTGCTTTTATAAATATATCTAAAGAAGTATTTGTGATTGACAGCAAATGCAGTGCATTTTATCAATTCCAGGCCTTGATCTCGTTTTGTAAATGGCAAAAGATGAATTGGTTTCTATTTGCCTTTTTTTCACCTGTAAAGATTTTCTCTTGATTCTACTTGCTCCTTTGTTTTTGAGTGACAACCAAAGTTTGATCTTGGTGTTAGTATTTCTTTGAGTGTTAAATGATTTTGAGTCTTTTCAACTGAGATGGCAAAGTCGATGAAAGTCCTATTTTGACTCAAAACAATGAATGCTTGACTCCTTTAGTTTTATTAAGGATAATGATCTGTGGAGTCATTCAAGGGCATTTAGATTAACTGATTGCGAATATATTTTTACTTTTTAGCCATTGCAAGTGTGGTCTTTTCATAGAGCTTTGTTGTTTCCCTTATTCTTGCATAAGAGACAGTGCTAATTTTTCTCTCTGTGAGAGGGTGTTCTTAACATTTAAATCTAGGATATTGAAGGGAGTTTCTCTCAATTTTACTGGTTTCTTTGACTTGTTGGATGACAACCAAGCTTGATCATGGTGTTATTTGGACTATATTGATGGCCAAGTTCATGAAGGTCCTATTTTGACTCAAAACAGTGAATGTTTGGTTCCTTTAGCTTTAGCGTCACTGAAGGTGCACTACATACCATTTTATCCGTTATAACTGTATCTTTTTATGGAGCTTTGCGGTTTCCTGGACTTATTCTTGCATCAAGACATCGCTAAATCTTCTTTTCTTGTCAAAAAAATGTCAGGTGGATTCTTAACATTTAAACCTAGAATACCAAGGCGCTTGCTAGTGGAAGGAATAGCAGATGTTGAAAGGCACTTCTCACTGGTCAATTACCAAGTACTGGAGCCGATTTTTCTTACATCTCAACTATGTTTACACCCTTCAGGTTTTAATCATGAGATTGATATTGGATTTTTCAGTTGAAGCAAATAAGAACTGCACTTGCGATAGCCTCATTACTAAATAGAACACTGGTGAGTCAACAAAAATGAAAATTTTGTCCTTTTCTCCATTTTTTGAAGGAGGCTAATTATTTTATAATTAACCAAGAACATGGTCAGATTTATTCTAAATGCATGTTGTGCTAAGAGTTGGTAGCTTCAATTAGTGTGAAAGTCTTTAGTGACTCAATGGAGGGAATGATTTTTTTTTAAAATGTAAAAATGTGTGGGCTATGGGCTTTAATCCTGTGATCTCTTGAATGCCAATGGGAGGTTTACCATTGAACCAACCCTTTAGTAGCTATGGAGGAAATAATTTGATCAGCAAATAAGAGGTAAGTTGCAAGTCATTCTTTCCTTTATATAAACTTTACAATCAGGTGTTCCTCCCTAATTCCTTCTCTTTTGAATCTCCAAGATCCCCTTTCGCAATGTCTCTACGTTGCAGTCAAAGGTTGCCGCTTTTTTCCCTTTTTTCCCATAGTTTTTGGACCTCTGTAATTACCTGAATCCTCTATATAATGAGGATTAAAGTTTTGTAATAAACTAGTTCGTTCATTTCTTCTAACTTGGTATCAGAGCGGTAGTCCTAAGTCAGCATCCGATATCCTCCTTATTCTTCCCCCCTTTTTTCTACATAAAATAAAAAACCCTAGTTTTTCCCTTAATAAAAACTACTTCGAAGAAGGAGATCAACCCAATCGGCGACATCGCCATAGGCTTTCCGCCATCATCGACCTCCAGCGAGGGCATTAGACCTCGTCGCACCCTCAAGCAACCCCCCCACTGATGTGCATACATCTAAATAGCCAAAAATGTCTATTAATGCATGTTCGTAGTGTCATAGTAGCATCATGCGTTATAAATATTGCATAAATGCATAATCATGCATTTAGGACAAATTGTATAGTAATTGTCTTCTTTTATGGTCAGTGATAGGGCGATTTTTAATTGGGGTCTTGGATTGAAGATCCAACCATACGGATTTAATCAGGGCGACGATTGGAGTTCAACGACTCCAAGATCGCCATGATTAGACATTCGTAGCACCAGATAGAGACTGAGGAAGCCTAAAGATCAAGGGCCAAGATGGTGCCAATTCGCACTTCAGACGACAAATCCGACTGCACGGATGGGTTCGGATCGATGATCGCAGCCTAACGGCGTGAAAATCGACTCAATTCGACATCCGTGGCACCATCTACAACATGCAGAAGATGGACGGTCAAGATGGTGCCACATGGTGCCATCCCAGCCGCCCAATCGGCCCTAAGAACCGCCGCTGCATCTCCAAAGGATCTCCATCGCTTGATCCTAACCGTTGGATCTTGATCCAACGGTCGTGAGCACGTGCGCCTAAAAGCAAAAGCGAGATAAAGAAGGCGTGGTAGCACAGCGGCCGAACACTCTTTCACGAGCGCGAGGCGGGCGTTCGAAACACAGCGCACCTCAAATCAGGCACAGGCGCAGAAGCGGGCGCAATCCAGCCGTTAGATGGCGATCGGGCGGGTGAGGGGCGGAGACGTGGCGCGTGGAGGAGCCTTGGATCGCCATGCGCACGATGATGAGCTTGTGCACGCCCGGTCGCATGCAGGCACGCGGTTAAGCGCAGATGAAGGCACGGGCGAGGACGACTTTAAGCCATCCGATCTTAAGATCGGACAATTGTGATTGTGAAGACGTGGGCGTGCATTTTGTTCGCGGTAGGCGAGGAGGTGCGTGCAGCGCGCGCACGTCGGCCATGATCAGACCTTTAGTGACGGATAAATCCGTCACTAAAAACCTGATTTTAATGCTTGAAGCTTGAAATGACAATTTTGCCCTCAATTCCTACAACTATAAAAGGAAACCTGACCTCCACTTCTTCTTCATCCCTTCTTTCACCTCCCTCCCTCTCCAAAGCACAAGAAAAGCTTGTCTCACACTCGGGATGCTATTCTAAAGCCAAATCCAATTTTCTCACCCCCATTCCGGAAGTGGATCCTGCGACGACGACGACGTGTTGCCTCGTTCCCACTTCTTCTTGCTTCGTCCTCCTTCTTCCCGCTCCGTCCCCCGTCTTCCAAGTGTCGTCTCGTCTGGCTCGTCCTCCAAGCAGTCATCAAGGAGGATAACCTCTCTCTATCTTCTCTTTTACTACTTTCTAGAATAGATTTTCTGCTTTCTAGTTTAGATTTCCTGCTTTCTACTGTAATGGATAGTTGTAATCGTAATGAACATAAACTTGTGATATTGAATTCCATGTTTATTCTATCTCTCTTTTGTCTTTATTTGTAATATTCTCTCTCTGTCTTATATTCTTTATTCTTTGAGTAGATAGTTTAGATTTAATTCGACTAGCTAATCTATTTCGTGACAATTAAACAAATGCAATTTTAAATCGAACGTCTAACTCCCTATGTTCGACCCAAAATTCTTAGAGTTTCGGTATAAATTTATCTGTTGACGGATTTCTTCGTAAATCGAACTACAACGACAAGTTTTTCAAATCCAACTTCGATCGCGTAGGTTTTCGCTGACAACACCCACCGACCACCAAACCTCACTAGCAATGGGAGGAGGTCACCTTCAACCTCCACAAGTGGTAGTGACAGCATAAACAACTCCTAGAGGCTACTATCGGTGCCACCGTTGGTCGAAACTTGCACCTATAAGGTCACCAGACATTGCCTCAGGTTGACAACCATTGTCGAACTCCATCCTCTCGCTGAAGCACTTCGGTTGGTTGGTACAACCTTTATAAGCCCTATTTCAATTTGAAATCAAGTGCTCTTGGTCCGCTTTCATGATCTAAGTTGATTCAAAACCTTTTTATTAGCATCTTAGGGTTTCGATTTGCATGAGGGATGGCTTCGTCAGACTCCTTAAATGTCATGTTAGAAATGATAGATATGGGGGTCTACAAGAGCCTGTTCTTTGATCTAATGATCAAATTGGACAAGACCAACTACCTGAGGTGGTCTTAAACTTTCCTTATGACTGTAGACGATCATGATAAAGAGCACATTCTCACGGAAGCAAAGCCCAATGAGAAGAGAGTCAAGTACACCACATGGAGGAATGAAAACGTGATGCATGCATGGATAATGAATAGCGTTATTCCTTGGATTAGTGATGAAATCATGTACTATAAAATGACAAAAGAGATGTGGGATAGTCTATAAGACACATATTCCTATGAGAAGAACTCGAGTCGAGTCTTCCAAATTTATAGCGAGATGATGGGTCTATAATAGGAATGGAAAACCTTATCACAATACTATTCTATACTTGAGGCTTTCTTTGAGAAATACAATGCATGTCATCCTATCTGCATTTGTAAGAGCCAAAAAGCATATATGAAGGAGGTGGCCATCAGTTTCTTGCAAGCTTACGACCTGAGTACTTATCTACTCAAGCTTAAATGTGAACAATCACAAATTTACCTACTCTGGAGGAGGCTTACTATCATATGAGTTGCCTTAGGGTACCCTTGATCGCTGAGGTAATTGATTCTCAGACATCTGCACTAGCAATGAATTCTGGCAGAGGTTGGGGTAGGCCTTCTATAAGAGGATGCAGTTGTGATCACACTTCACAAGGAAGAGGTCAACCATCTTGCACATATTGTGGCAAAATTGGTCACAGTGAATAATCTTGCTAGACAAAGCCTAAGAGGCCCCCTTCTACTCGTAAAACAATTACTATAGATCCTCCTATATAAATGGTAACGGTTGCATGTGCTAAGTATGATGACCTTCTGTAGTATCTCAGATGTTAGCCACACCACCTACTAACTCCTAGCCCAACACTACTGCCTTTGCTAGCCCACTAAGTATACCAGTTGCAATGTCTACCTAGTCTTCTAGTTGTGACTCTAATTGGTTAGTAGACTTTGAAGCTCCCCAACACCTGTGTGATGACCGAGTTAGGTTTCCCACTATCATTAGATTTGTTCCACCATGGCATACAATTCAAGTGCTTAATGATTGACATTCACCAATTACCGACCAAGGGAATTCCATCTGATTGACAAACGTTTTCTTGGTTTCTGATTTTCTTATTAGCCTACTTTCTGTTAGTAGGATAACAAAGAAACTTAATTGCAGAGCTATATTTAATGTTTTCTCATGTGTTTTTTGGGACATTATGATGGGGAAGACGATTGGTGGAGGTTATGAAAAAGGGGAGTGTCCCAGCTTGTGTAGTCTCCTTATGCCGATCACGTTGTTGTTTCCTCTACCACCTCATCGAGTCACCTATGGCACCTCTGCTTGGGTTGTCTCCCATTAGCCAAACTCAAGCGAGTGATTCCTCATCGGTTGCCAGCAGCTAGAGTTAATTGTGAAGTGTGTCAACTTGGGAAATACAATTGGAGCTCTTATTTATCCAATTAGAGTCTTGGGTCGAAGTCATCATTTGAATTACTTCATATAGATGTCTAGGGTCCTATTCGTACTGTTGATAAATTAGGGCATTGTTATTATTTTTGTTGTTGTTGATGACTTTTCCCATTTGTTGTGGGTCTTGTTGTTGAAGTCCAAGTCTGATATTGGTCTTTTTATCAAAAATTTCATTATGGAAATAAAGAGTCAGTTTATGCCAATGTGAAAACTATTCATTCTGATAATGTTTTAAAGTTCTGCACCCAATTTTTGCATAGTTTTTACCTTTCTCAAGGCATTATCCGTTAAATGACTTGCCCTCACACTTTTGAGTAGAATGATGTTGCTGAACGCAAGCACCAACATATCTTAGATGTTTCCAAGTACATGCTTATTCACCATAGTGTTCCCTATTTGTACTAAGGAGATGCTATGCTGACTGCTTGCTATCTTATTTGTCAGGATTGCTATCATATTTCCCATGTGTCAATTATGGGTAGGGACAAGTTGGCACCGCAAGCTGTAAAGTGTGTCTTTTTAGGCTATTCTAAAAGTTAGAAGGGATTTAGTGCTACAACCCCATTCATCGTCATCACTATGTTAGTGTTGATGTCATCTTTCATGTGTTTGTTCCCTATTTCTCTACTGTTGGGTCTACAGTTAAGGAGATGATGGCTAATGTTCCTCTACCTATTCCTCATAGAGCCTTGGAAGACATTCCTTTGTCTGCTCCTAACAATGCTACTATTCCTTCTCACAATGACCAATTCAGGTTCAAATATGGTCCTCACATATCTCCCCCTTCTAAGTCAACGCCATATATCTCCCCTTAAGTGAGCAATGAGCATATTTTCATTGACAATATGGTTCTTGATGATGTACCATCACAGGTGGATGTATAATCAGATGATTGGCAACTACTATTTACAGACAATCTTGACCTTCCTATTGCATTGAAGAAGGCACTATGTAGTTTTACTAAAACCATATATCAAATCATGTCTTTTTGGTGTGTCTAACCCTATTAGTTGTGGCTATTCCTACTTCACATCACAAAGTTCTCCTAGATCCTACGTGGCGACAAGTAATGAAGGAGATGTCTACCTTGCTTTCCAAAGGAACTTGGGATCTTACTGAGTTGCCTACAGGTGCTATAGTCATCAATTCCAAATAGGTTTTCACAGTTACAACCCAGATGGCTCAATAGAATGATGTAAGGCACAACTTGTGGTGAAAGGGTTCACTCAGACATATGGAGTGGACTTTTTGGATATTTTTCTCTAGTATTTGGATTACCGATAGTACACATTCTCTTCTTAGTTGTTGTGTAATACAGTTGGCCCCTTCATCAGCTTGATGTTAAAAATTCCTTCCCGTATGGAGACCTATAAGAAGTAGTGTGTGTTGGTGCAAGAGCACCACGATCATTTGTTTTGATGATAACAAAACACGTGTCATTTAACATTTGCACTTGAAGTCTTAGATTTTAGGCAAATTACAATTGGAGACGTGATTAGACGGAGTTCGAGCTCGCATCCAGGACTGATTGGAGGAGCCTGATGGAGAACAAAGGAGATTCGCGAGGAGCGATAGATTGAAGATGGAAGGACAAGAAGAATAGGATAGAATTCTGTTTATTTCTTTCATATACTTTTGTCTTTATTTTCTTGCTCTTTTTGTTCCTTAGAACATCACGTTAAAGAACCTCAAAGCACCCTAATAGTAGTCCTACGAACACCTGCACATCCCTAGGACACTTAGGTTTTCTATGGAGAACTTAGAAAACCAATATTGGGTTCAAACAGCTTTTTCAGACGTCTAATTCCAAAATCAGACGTCTGATAATATGTTTTAAGACGTCTGATTGTTGATTCAGACGTCTGATAACAATTAGGCTGGACTTGGGTAGTTCTGTTTGATGAAATCAAACGTCCAGACCTTAGACCAGACGTCTTAGAAGACGTTTAATGTTTTTGCCAGACGTCCAATTAGTGGACCGTTGGCTGGGTTAACAAACACTGGAGGATATGACCGTTAGAGCCTTATCAGACGTCCTTAAGCCATTCCAGACATCTGATAAATGACCGTTTTGCCTCGGCTTACCCAAAATCTCTTCTCAGAGATTTTCTAGACATTGCAACTCTTGGAAATCTGTTCCCGCAGAAAAAGTAGGTTTCCAGACGTCCAGACATAGTGCCAGACGTCCTGTATGTCGTCTAATGGACTTGCACTAGAACCCTGTTTAGATCTGATTCAAGTCAGGAAGAAACCCGCCTAAATTCAGACGTCTGACCTTGTTTTCAGACGTCTTAAACTGGTTTCCCAGACGTCTGATGCCAGGATCAGACGCCTGATAACCCTGTCAGTGCAATGATTATTCCTGATTTCGACCTGATTCTCTTGGGCTTTGCACCAAACCGCTATGGGAGCTTTCCTAAGCCTTCCAAAACTTTCCTAAGGCCTCTATAAATAAAGAAGAACCTCCTGCACACCAATACACACCTAGTAATACACTTTCACACCATTTTGTGTCTCTTGATCCTAAGAAGAAAAGGTCTTGCTCTCCAAGCTCAAGTTCTTAATCTTGAGAGCATCAAGCCTTTGCGCACCCGCTCTCCCACCGTAGTTCACGAGAGCGACATTGCGCCGTCGTGTAGCCCACGCACCCGCGTCATCGATTCGACGCACTTCCATTAAAGGGGAGTTTTCTAATTCCTATAGAAGCTAGGTTTAAATCTTTGTTGGCTCTATAGGACTATATATGTTATTTTACTTTGTTATTTGGTTGGGTATTCGCTTTGCGAATTCCCGTCTCCTTCGTGGTACAAAATCCTTCTCGTGAAGAGAAGGGGTTTGAGGTATGCTACCCTCATATAAAGTAGCGTGGTTGTAATTGAGGTTGAATCACCCTCGTTTAAGTGATTCGTTTAGTGGATTTGATCAACTTGGTTGATCGGAAAATCCTAACTCGAGAGGGTTAGGTGGTGGTTTTCACCCAGTTTGGGTTTCCACCTAAAAATAATTGTGTACATTGTGTGATTGTTTATTTTGTGAGATTGGTATATATTTTATTCTGCATTTTATTACGTCACCCCCTCCTAGTAGGGTGAATCCACAATGTATATGCAGCAACCTCCTGAGTTGGAATCTCAAAGGGAGTGTTCCAAGGTGTTAGATTAAGGAAGGCGATATATTTTCTAAAGCAGAATCCTCGATCATGATTCTAGAAGTTATCTAAACTGGTTGAGAACCCTAGTCCTCAGGTGATCACTCTCTTTTTGTCTGGCATACCTCTCATGGAAGAGTTTTCTTTTTTTGAAAAGAGAAAGAGTGATTATCCAGCTGATAATCACCCAGAAAATTCATGAATCAAGGGGCACAAGGCCAAAGTACAAAGCGAAAACCCAGGAGGCCATAAAAGAAAGTACAGACTCCACAAAATTATCTACATATGAGCATTGCCCCTAAATACCGCTGCATTTTTCCCAAGCCAAACAACCCATACAACCGCCAATGGCTACGCCCTCTTCTTTTTGGATCGGAAGGAGTTATGCCCATCACTTCTGGTGCTTCTCCTGAAAGATCTCTAGTACTCCAAAAAGGACGCATGTGACCACCAACCATCCCCAAAGTGACTCCAAATTAGTTTCACCATGGGGCACGTGTGGAATAGGTGTTCCACATCCTCAGGTCCACCCTGGCAAAGCAGACCGGCAGTATCTGCCTCGGGCGCCCACCTTGAACGCCAAACCTTCGTCATAATTCGTCCCCTCCTAAGCAACCAAACAAATATCTTCACCTTCAAAGGGCATGTGGCCTCCCAAAGCAGTTTGCAATCCCTGACAAGATCAAGGTCCATCTGACCAGTAGGGTCCCCTAACCTCCTATAAGCATCTCAAATAGAGAATTCACCTTCCTCCCACCTAAAGAAATCCACCCCCTCCTCAAGCTCCCAACCCTCCAGATTTCGCAGCAACTCCTACAATCATCAATCCTCTTGTTGAACAAATTCCTTGAGAAAGCGGGGCACCAATAGCCATCCCAGGCATCCACAACAGTCAAGCCTTCATCAATCGCCAACGTCGCCAGTTTGGGGAACCAGTCGCCTTGCCACCCATTGCCCATCCAAATGTTTGTCCAGAATTTAAAATCCCTTCCCACTCCAAGAACCGATGTGAGAAAACTTTGGATCCATGGTGCCACCTTGGAGAGATCCCTAAAAAAGTGAGAAGCTCCCCTCGAAAGGGACTCCAGCATATCCCAAGGCACGGGTGACTCATAGCAAGCCCTCATAATCCTTCCAACCAAACAATCCTCCCTCCCAAGCAACCTCACAAGCCACTTGCTCAAGAGGCTATCATTCATCCTTCCTAGCTCCCTCACTCCCTAGCCTCCCTCTTTGAGCAGCTTACATACCTCCTCCCAAGCCACCAGTTTCGCTCTCTTTCCGTTCGCCCTAAAATTCATCCAGAAGAAATTTCTCATAAGAGTGAGAATCTTCTTCTCGACCTGCCTTGACATCAACACTGTAGTAAAATAAGAAGGCATCGCCGCAAGCACCGCCTTCAGTAACACCAATCTGCCCCCCCTAGACAGAAGTTTTGATGCCTACCCTACTAGCTACCCCTCCATCCTCTCCACCAAGGGGAACCAGCCTTGCACCGACACCCTCCTATCTGTCAATGGCAGGCCTAAGTATGAGATAGGCAAGATTCCCCCCTCAGTGCTCAACACATTACTGCAAGCCTCGACCTCCTCCTTCGTCAAACCAAATGGGATGAACGTGGATTTCCCATAGTTAATTTGCAGGCCAGAGGCCTCCCTAAATAGCTCCAACATCACTCTGATCCTTTTCGCCTCTATCATAGTCCCCTCCACAAAGAATAGAGTGTCATCTGCATACTAGAGAACAGGAATCATAGCGTTGTGGTCCACGGCGAACCCCCTGAGCAATCCTCTATTACAGGCTCTAAAAGAAGACCTCGCCAACTCGTTAGCAACCAGAACAAAAAGCATCGGTGCCAGTGGACACCCCTGCCTGACTCCTCTCCCCGACTGTATCCATTCCCCTGTTGGGTTCCCGTTGATGAGAATCGAGAAGGAAGTCATCGTGATGCATTGCTTCATCCACTGTATCCAGACCGGCGGGAATCCCCTCTTGATCATGGAAGCCCACAGGAATGACCAATGAATCGAGTCATATGCCTTCCTGAAATCCACCTTCCAAAGGAATGCCTTCTTTCCCTCCCTCCTCCACAAGGATAGGATCTCCGTTCAATCACCCCTGCAATCACCTCCTTCAGCCTATTTGCTAAGACCTTTGCCACCACCAGGTACACTATATTGGACAAGGCAATGGGCTTGAAGTTGTGAATAGCCTCCGCTTCCTCCTTCTTAGGCAGGAGAAACATAAAGAATTTATTAAGTCTATTAAAACCACGATTTCCCTCTAAGAATTCCACCAACACCTCCATGACATCATCCTTAAGCACGGTCCAGAACTCTTTATAGAAATGAATCAGGAAACCATTGGGACTAGGACACCCATTGGCATTCAGGCCCTAAACTGCCATTTGTACCTCCTCAGTGAAATGTTTCACCGACTCTTTGGCCTGATCTGGTTGAATGGGTGGGGGGGGGGGGGGTATCCGATCCACGCCACCTCCCCAGACTCCTCCCCATGAAGTCCCTAAAGAAATCTGTAGCTGCTCTGCCCACCGCCTCTCTGCCAACAAACTTTGTGCCCCCCCCCCCCCCCCCCAAGATAGCTTGTCGATCTAGTTTCTCCACCATCTGCTAGAGGCCACCATGTGAAAGTATCTAGTGTTGAAGTCCCCTTGATCAACTTTTGTCTAGATCTCGTCCTCCATTCCACCTCGGCCTTATGATCCTCCACCTAAACGGTCTTCATGTGCTCCACCCTGGTTGCTCTCTCATTAGCCATCAGCAAGCCAAGGTCCTCAACTCTGTCCAGCTTGTCAACCTCCCTCAAGGCCTCCTACTTCCTCCTGGTCCCCTCCTCTTTCATCTACCTCCTTCACGTAGCTCCTAAGTTCCTTAAGCTTTGCTTCAAGCCTTGCCTTTGCATATCCTTCCAGTTGTAGGGATCTCCACTTGTCTTTGACCTTCAATCTAAAGCCATCTTCCAATAACCAGGCTCGATCAAACTTGAAGTACATACCAAACCTAGTTGCCTTATTAGAACTCCAAAGCAAGGGTATGTGATCTGAAAACGATCTCTCTAAAGACCAGGCCCCTACCAAGGGGAAGACCTCCGACAGCTCTAAAGAGGAGAATAGCCCCCCCCCCAAACTCCATGTGTAGGCACAGGAGGCAGCAGACAGATCAACCAAACCTTGTGCTGCCATAAACTCCACAAACTCTTCTGACCCCCTGTCTTGTCCACCCCTTCCCCCCCAGTTTGTCATCAACCACGAGAGTAATGTTGAAGTCTCATCCTATCAGCCACGACTGGCCCTGGAACTTCACCGTCGCTTGGCTCAAATCTTCCTACATGACTTGTCTGCCAGAGTCTTCAATAGACCCGTAGACCGTAGAAACAACCAGACCCAAACCATCGATGCGCCTCCTAAGCTATACGGAAACCACACTTCCACCCACCATCGAGTCCTCCCCAGAGAAGGCATCCCCCTTCCAAGCAACAATTATGCCCCCAAGTGACCTGTAGAGTCTAGAGCCACAAACTCCTCTAACATACTTCCCCCAATATCCTACCATAGAATGGGGTCACATTGTTGACTTCAACTCCTACAGCATCATAATATCAAAACCCCACTTCCAAAAACGATCTCAAAGACACCCCTTCTGGAGGGTTCGTTAAGACCCGTACCATGCAAGGGCTTTCACCGTTGAGCGAGCATGTGGATCTCTCCTCCGGCCCACCATAACCGAATGCTTCCACCACCTCTTTAATCTCCGCGCGTCCAAACCCCGCAGCCCAAGACTTCTCCCCGCCATCCCCACCGGCCCTCCTGCCCTTTCCGACCTCCAGCGCCTCCGCTTCAACCCCCGCCTGTCCTCCACCGTGTCCGCCAGTCATCTCACAGGCCGCATCGGCCCCCTCTCGGCCAACACCAATCACCGGAGGCCCTGCCTCCACCCTAGCACCACCAACACCATCCTCTAGGTCGCTTCGTCTTCCTTAACAGGCTCCATCGCTATGCACAGAGCCCTCCAACTCGACCGCCCCTCCACCGGCTGCCGCCAGCTCCGAAGCTCCTTCCCATGCCGACAAAGTCACTGTCGTGGAGCGCTTTATCGCCGCCTTCCCTCCATCAAAAGCCATCGGCTCCCCCGCCGGTCTCATCGCTCCTCCTTTCGCCACCCGCATTCGCTCCATCCGGCGCTGGTGGAAGCGCTCTACCCCGCTAGCCCGCCGAGCAAAGGGGGCCCATCCGCTGAGGGAGCTCTTTGCACCATCTCAGCCGCCACGGGCACTGCACATCCCTCCCCCGTTCTCAGGACACCATCCTCCATCGAGGCTGCTCGGGCATGAGGGAAAAATTCGGAGGCCTTTTGGAACACAATCGGGTGCTTAGCCGGATCCAGATCCCCGTCCAAACCCGACTACCCCACCCCACCCACTTCCCTCTCGCAAATAAAGGCTAGCTTGGCCCCTTGAAAATAAGATCTTTTTAAAAGAACATCAAAGATCTTTTGTTGCCATGGGATCCATCTCCCCCACCACAAGTCTCAAACGTGCCAATCGAGGGCATGGGAATTGCACCCCCATCAGTGCCTTGTCCCTTCACCTTCTAAACATACCTGATGACCGTCCGCCTCCCTTTGCAGCTGCCACCCCTGTCGCGATTCGCAACCCTGTTCGTCGTTGGCCCCTTGACTATGACCCCTCGTGCAAGAGGCGGAGCCCCAACGAGAGCCTCTTTAAAAGATTTGGGTCCACCATCAGTGGTTGCCACCTTCATGACCCACGCGAAGCAGCCCAACCTTAGCACCACCTTCAGCGGGATGTTCGCCCCCGGCATCATCTCCACCACCACCTTCACACTTGCCATGTTGCCCTACGTCACCCTTCACACTTGTCATGTTGCCCTACGTCACCCCCAAGGGGGAACAGCCCCTGAGAGTGGCAAACAACAAGACCACGGCCTTCACCACCTCCCTGGTATGGAGCCAAATAAGGATTCCTTTGATGGCTAACGTGACCTACACGTTCACCGACGACCTCTCTGCCATTGCCCCATCGTGCCTAGATGGCCACCTCCATCAAACTCTCGCTCCGCCAAACTCGACCATAGAAAAAACCACCCTACAAGCTGCCTCCTGGCCAAGGCCAAAGATTGGGCACCCCAAGGGAGACAAAAGAGTTGTGCTGTCTGTGTTGGTTGATGACATTATTATTATAGGTAATGATTCTCATGCGACCTCCAACTTGAAAAACTATCTTGCTAATCATTTTGTGAACAATGAAATATTTTTTGAGTATTAAAGTTGCTAGGTGTAAGCGAGGTATTGTAGTGTCTCGGAGAAAGTATGTTATGGACCTCTTGTAGGAAATGGATATGTTGGGTGCTAAACCTGCATCTATTCCTATAGATCCTCAGGTTCACTTGCATGATGATACTACAATCCTAGTTGACACACAATGGTTCTGAGGACTTGGTAGCAACTTGTTATACTTTACTATTACACGCCCAAATATCTCTTTTGTTGTTGAAAAACTTAGTCAATTGATGGATAAGCCAACAAAATTACATTGGGATGCAGCTATGATGGTCAACTATCTTAAATCATCACCTAGAAGGAGACTCTTATTCATGAAAGACTGCTCATTAGATATCATTTTATGTACAGATGCAGATTGTGCAGGTTGCCTCAAGGATAGAAAGTCTATCACCGATTTTTTTACTTATCTTACTGGGAATCTTGTGTCTCGATGCAGCAATGAGCATGTAGTGGTTGCATGGTCTAGTGTTGAATCAAAGTATCATGCTATGGCATAAGCTACTACTGAAATTATTGGAAGAAAATGAAACGACTTATCTTATTGCAAAAACCCTAACCTCCTTATATAGAGAGGCCAAAGGGTAAATTAAAGGGGAAGTACATAAGGAATTAAGAAATAAGAAAAACACCTTAAAATGACAAAACATATCTAAGAGAGATGATGTGGATTCATTCTATTATTATAGATCTACACATTAAAGTACCATTGGCTATGGAGACGAGTTGTGATAATAAAGATACCACGTATATTGCAAACAATCTCATGTTCTCCACATGAGGACCAAATATGTTGAGGTGGATTGCTACTATACCAAAGATTTGATTCAAAGAGGTTTCCTACGTACTACTTATATTAGCTCCAAATATCAAACTGTAGATGTTTTTACCAAGATGCGTCCCAAGACCTCCTTTGATAAATGTTGCACCAAGTTAAGTATAATTAACATCTATGCTCTAATTTGAGAGGAAGTATTAACAATTATGTCGTTACTAGTATTTTTCCTTTTTTTCCCTTATAGTTGTTTGACCTCTCTATAATTTACCCAAATCTTCTATATAATGAGGAGTGGTATTTTGTAATAAACTAGTTCGCTCATTTCTTCTAGCGATAGTCATTGTCGGAGAATAAAATAGATTGCTTTGTTGTGAAACCCGACCCGTACTTGTAAAGAGGTCAAGTGGGAAAATTACATCATGGATACACAAATAAAATAAGAATTGGGAAAAGACTAACCGTCACAAATAATAATAAAGCAAACACTCCCCTTAAGTTGAAGCGTAACAACTATGATGCCCAGCTTGTCACACAGAAAGATATGATGCTTCTTGGTGATAACAGAAATACGCCGCAGACATTGGGCACTTGCCCATCCTCAAATCCAGGTTCTCCCAATATTTAACAATTGAAGGTAAGTTGTGTCTAACTGCATTTCATATGTTGGCAAGATGTAAAGGAGAAATAAGAAAAACATATTTGCATATTGAGATCATTGTCCCTTGCATTGGATTCATTTACTATTGACTAGACACCAAAATCTCTTATGGGGGACATGGAAGGAGTAGGATCTAGGAGATCCTTTTGAATTTAGTCCAACCATGGCCTCCAATTCCACTTCCAAGATGTTGTGAAAACAAGGCTTTGTCAAACTTACATAACTAATGCAAAACATGTACTCTCTGTTGGAACAATGTTCCATATGTCCGACTTTCGTGTAAACAAAACCCTCAATGCATTAATCATGGTTTATCAAGATGTGTTTGCAAGATAATGGTGAAAATTGATGACGCATGAGAAGATGAGAATGATGTGATCGCTAGAATAAATTAACACTCAAGCTAGAACAAAACGGTACCCTTGCTCAAGTTTTGATGAATACTCAAGTAAATCTCAAGTATGAAGCATGAGATTCAAACTATTCAAACAAGCTTGTGCAAGAGGCTTCTCTTCTCAAGAAAGTTTTTAGTGTTGGTGTAACTGTATCACGATCATTGGTTTTGATGATAATAAAATACTTGTAATTTAACATTTACATTTGAGATTAAGATTTCAGATTATGCAAAACAAGTTTGAAGGAGCTTAAGCTCAAGTTCATAAAGGAATGGAGGAGCTTGACTTCAAGATAAAAGCATCAAGGAGCAAAGGGAGAAGGGCTAAAGTTTGAAGGCTTGAAGAATATGATTAGATTTCCTTATTATTTTTATTGTATTTATTTGTTGCTATTTTTATTTCCTTAGAGATTTGTTAAAGACCCTAAACTATAACCTAAGTCCTAAACACACTACTTAACCTTAAGATACTTAGGCAAATACGAGAATCTAGTTAGAAAGGCAAAATAGCCAAAAGATTGCCTTATTAGACATCCAATTCCTTGATCAGATGTTTAATAAGATAGTTTAAGTTGTCCTGTCTTTAGGCTAGACGTCTAATAACCAGTACCTGGAAACCAAGTTTGAGGCATTTACTATTCAAACGTCCATAGACCTGTACAAATGTCTGATACCACTCTCCGACGTCTAAGAGTAGACTTTTGTGATTTGATTTAAGCCTAAATCTTTTGTCAGATTAACTCTTGTCTCCTAAGTTTTGAGAAAATTACTTGAGAATATAATTGACTTTAGACATCCAACACTTTGTCCAGTTGTCCACCAGACGTCTAATCTTTTAACACAAGTACCCTGTAGATGATCCAACACATTAGGGTAAATTCCAGGAACTTTTCTCCTTAACATTAGACGTCTAATCTTGTCATCAAACGTGTTATATGATTATTTTAGCCATTTGACCTTTAGACACAAGAACCTTTCATAAGATCCAATAAATTCCAGGGAGACCACCAACATTTTCATCAGACATCCAATATACCCTTATCAGACATCTAATCAATTTTCTGGATGTCTGAGTATGTTTTCAGATGCAATGATCACTCTGTTCTCAATCGGATTCCAGCCAGATTTTCTTGGATTTGATTCCAGTGGTCAGGAAGCCTCTCCCAAGCCTTCTTGAACCTTCCTAACTCATCTATAAATAGCTTAGAGCCTATCCTTTGCAAAGACATCCAAGAGATAATACTTCCACCATTATACTCATTGCAAGAAAATTAAAAGAGGAAAAACAGTCATTACTCTCCAAGCCTTGTTCTAGACATCAGATTGCATCGATTCACTGTGCTATCACGCCATTACACTTCTATCTGAGGGAAGATTCTTAAACTTATAGGAGCTTAGTTCAATTTATATTTTTGGGCTCTATAGGTCTTGTTTAGTTGTAGTTATTGGGTATTTGCATTGCAAATTCTCATCTCCTTATGAAACAAAATTCTCTTCGTGAAGAAGAGGTCCTCGTTTTAAGTAGCACATATAGTGGATTTGATCTACATGATAGATTAGAAAATCCTAAATTGAAGTGACTAAGGTGATGATTTTTACCCTTATGATTTCACCTAAAAATTTATTGTCTCTTGTGGTGAATGCTTTTGTAGGATTGAGTTTTGATTTTGCAATTATTCATCATGTTATTTTTACCTTACTGTACATCCCCTTTAGTGAAAATTACATTTAGTTTATTCTTTTAGATCTTTGTAAAGCCTCTCTTTGTAAAACTAAATCGTAAAATCAACTTAGAGATAAATAGGTTTTAACACTTCATATTCGCTTCAATATTCATTGCTTACAAATCATGCTATGAAAATCATGTCCTTCAAAATTTCATGTTGAAAATTAATGTAAAAAAGTCCCAGATTAAGTCTAGATCAGTAAAAGAAAATTAGGATTGAAAGACTTAGAATTGGACTTGAAAAATCCATTAAAATAGGAAAATTAAATTTTTGTATGGGTACAAATTTTCATATATCTACACAAATAGGTCACAATCCATACTTAACCTCAAAACACGAGTACAAGCTATAACACATTTGCACTTGTACAAAAATTTTGCATAGATACAAGTCAACCATAGTTTGTGAGCAGGTGTACATGAATTTGTATTGATACATATTGGTTACAACTTTCGATTAAGTTTGAATAAAATCGAAAAATGTTAGCCTGATGTATGGGTACATCCTATTTTGCACCAGTACACATGACCATTGTGACATCCAATTTTTATTTTTGTCCCGACTAGAATTAGATTTCCTCCTCAATTATTTAATGACTATATTTCTAATTTAGTCTATTAGAAATATATAAAATATGACCTATTATCACTTGTTGACACCCAACACATATAGAAAACTCCATTAAGTTCAAAAAAACCTTGATCCTTTTTTGAGCTTTCGGTAACATTGTCTAAATTTATTATCAAAGGGAAGCTCTAAGAACATTTGTAGCTTGATTTTACATTTTGTACTTCATTTGTATTTTTGTTGTGCTAAGCACTTCTTAGGTAGCACCTAGTTCTTCACTTTCTTCTTAGTTATTGTAACCTTAGGTTAAGGTAACTCGTTGATTACCTCGATTTTTTATTAGTGGATATTTATTATCTCGGGTTGAGAGAATCGGGTTCAAAATCCCAAGTTGGGAGAGATTTTTATCCAGTGGGATTTTCCTTTATAAATTTGCCCTAATTTGTGGCACACCATTCAAACACCCCCCCTCGATCCCAAGTGTGTGCTTGAGATTCTACAATTTTTACACTTTCTTGTCTAGATTCTTTTGTTGGAAAGTGACATTTTTGCCAAAAGTTGTCACATGTAAAGAAGCATACGTATGTGCACTTGCAAATGCGTACTAAATGCTTGTGTTAGTATATGTTATTTGTGTTGTGTTTGTACGGTTCTTTTGGGCTTTTAGCTCTTCAAGGGTACTACTGTGCTTTTACCCTTTTAGTCTCTCTCTATATAAGAGAGCTTAGGGTTTCAATAAGGAGTCGAATCATTTCAATCAATTTAGTATTAGAGCACCGGTTCTAGACCGTGGCTCTAAGTATCCTACCCCCAAGGTCTCCAAACCCTACCACCTTCGCCTTCGCCATCGGCTTAGGTGTGTTTATTAGGCATTGATGCATGTTTACCATATGCTGATCATAGTGACATAACAGATGATGTGGTAGGAGATGATCTAGATCTTCTGATAACCATTCGGAAGAGGTCACGGACTTGCACCACTTACCCCATGGCTGGGGCACTTGCTACTATCGACTTAGCCCCGGGTTTACAGGGTTCACTCAGGCGCTGGCTGCTATTTAGATTCCACTGACTCATCATAAGGCCATACTTGATCCGAAGTGGCAGGTAGCTATGGAGGATGAGATAGCAGCTCTTAGAGGCCGTGGGACCTGGGAGCTCACTCCACTTCCTGATGGTGCTACACTTGTTGGCTGTTGTTGGGTGTTCACTGTAAAGTTCAACCCAGATGGAGGTATTGCCAGATACAAAGCATGCCTCGTGGCAAAGGAGCTCACCCAAACTATAGGGTGGACTTCTTTGACACCTTTTCACCAGTTGCTAGAATTCCTACGGTACAGGTGCTGGTTGCAATGGTAGTTCAATTAGATTGACCTTTGCATCAGTTGGATGTGGAGAATGCCTTCCTCTATAGTAATCTCTAAGAGGAAGTCTACATGCAATAGGCACCTGGCTTTGAGGCTCAGAAGGGAAGTGTGTATGCTGACTACAGAAGGCCATCTACGGCCTTAAGTAGAGTCCCAGAGCATGGTTCTAGAGGTTGTCACAGGTTGTAGAGGTAGTTGGATTTAGGAGATCAACAACTGATTTCTCTCTTTGTCAGGAGGACTGGGCAGGGTACTGTGGTACTTCTTATTTATGTTGATGACTTAATTGTCACAGGAGATGATGAGCAGGGTGTTGCTAAGATTAAGCGCATTCTAGCAGAGCAGTTTGTCATGAAGGACTTAGGGGTTTTACGATATTTTCTTGGTATTGAGGTTGCTTACAGCAAAAAGGGCGTAGTCATATCCTAGAGGAAGTATGCATTGGATATCTTACAGGAGTTGGTATGCTTGGGACCAAGGAGGCCAACATTTCTATGAACCCCAAGATGCCACTTTATGATGAGGATGCGCAGTTGGTGGACAGCAGGTAGTATAGGCAGCTCGTCGACAAGCTGCTATATCTCACTATCACAAAGCTCGATATCTCCTTTGCGATAGGGAGATTGAGTCAGTTCATGGTCAAGCCAACACGTCAGCACTGGGATGCAGCGTTGATGGTGCTCTTGTGTATTAAGAACGCTCCTAGGAAGCGCCTCTTCTCTAAAGGATTTGCTATGACCTTGGTTGGCTATTCTAATGCGAACTACGCCGGATGTCATGTGGACCGCAAATCCACTACTGGGTTCACCTTTTTTGCAGGGAGTCTAATGACGTGGAGTAAGAAATAGGGCATAGTTGTGAGGTCCAGTGCCGAGTTTAAGTATAGGGCCATGACTCAGACAACTGCAGAGATAATATGGATCAGGTCCCTACTTACTGACTTGCAGATACAGTTCTTTAGCCCAATGAAGATGCGGCGTGATAATAGGGTAGCTACCTTCATTGCCAACAACCCAGCATTTCACGATAGAACAAAGCATGTTGAGGTTGACTGCCAGTATACCAGGGACATCATTCAGAAAGGGTTGCTATATACCACACCAGTCACATCTAAGGAGCAGATTGCAAATATTTTTGCTAAGCCCTTAGTCAAATCCTTATTTGACTCATGTATATCCAAACTGAGTATGATAGATATCTATACTCCAGGTTAAGTAGGAGTGTTAGCATATGTTATTTGTGTTGTGTTTGTATGGTTCTTTTGGGCTTTTAGCTCCTTAGAGCACTACTGTACTTTTACCCTTTTTGTTTCTCTCTATATAAGAGAACGTAGGATTTTCAATAAGAAGTCGAATCATTTCAACCAATTTTATATATATATAGCTTCTATGTTTATGTCTTTTCTCCTTCAAGAAAGATTTTTCCACGTCGCTTTTCAAAAAAAAAATGCATGTCCTTTTGCATTTACTAAGGTTTCTAGAAACAAGATTCAACTTTTCAAGTGCTTTTCCTTTCAAAAAAAAACAAACACTTTTGGATTGTTTTCTAATCGTTGCTCGGATCTTTGTTTTTTCTTGGTATTTAATCAATGGACCCTCTCATTTTTACTTCCTTGAGCATTCTTCTTTATATGACACAGACTAACAAAGCCACCACTGTTTTTCATGGTAGAGGAATATGTTTATCCAATGTTGATTTTTTATAATGATGGAGAAAAGAATCCAATCGTCTCTACTGACCCCTCCTTTCTCATGTCTTTCTATCAATTGTTCATCGTAAAAGTGACAAGTTTTGTAAAATAATTTGTACTTACGAATCAAATACTAGGATCATAGATATAGTGTTTGAAACATGTGCACCTGCATGTGTCATGCATGGGCATGTCCATAAATCTGCTTATATGCTTTTGCATTGTTTGTATACAATCATATATGTATATGTATGCTCTTTATATTTAAACATAAAAGGCAGAAATACCAAAGTTACAAAGGAGCCAATCGAACCAAACTTGGTTCTAGTCTGATATCATTGCAACAATGAACCAACCTGTGGCCCTATTTGAATGGGAAGTACCAATATCACAACCATAACAGTTATTTAAAGGTATATTTAAGGATCACTTATTAGATTTGATATGATAGAGGAATTATGCCTAGCTACAAAGAAACTAATTGCCTCCTTTATGCAGCTCATAGAAAGATTGTGATCAAGAATAAGGTACATTTTTTGGATTTAACCCATCAAGAATTTCAACTAATTTTAATTTAATATAGGAAAATCATGTTTATGCATCGATGTGAATCTAGGAAGTATTTGTTCGTAAACTAGGAAAAGGCAAATTGTAACCAATATTTTTGTTCCTTTACTTTTAGGTGATGCCTCCGGTGTGGTGCAGATTTGATAGACTGTGGTTTGGTCATCCTGGTATTATACCGCATTCACTAACTGCATCACCCTTCCTCTGCCCTATGGATCATGTGTTAGAGGTATTTTTATTTCTTTGCTCATATCTGAAGATTACATTCTAGCTGAGCTGGTGATATTTGGCATGTTACAATGCGATTGTCAATGGATGTGGATAAATTATTGGTAGTGGGAAATTGTTTTCACGTGGCTTTTTTTTTCTGAGAGGGATGTGACATTCCTTTTTGACATGTCACTATTTTGTCATACATGATAAAAAAAAAGTGACTGCTCAGTCACTTAAAGCTAAAAGGTTCTGTTTCCTGGTTATGCTTACATATATATTTCAAGCTACTTTCAGAATTTAGAGCAAAAGGATTCAATTCAGTCCATGACGCAAGTTGGCGCAAATCCTCCCTTTGGACTTTAATAGAAATTCATAAAATGAACTTTAGCCATTTATATGCTATATGGAAATGCAAAGGACACTTCTCAAACAAACTTAAAGGCACATAATTACTTGGTTCTAATGGCAAGAAGTTACATCAAGGCACACTGTAAGTGGCTAAGAGATATGGTCGAGGTCCTGTTAGGAAAACTAAAGAAGTTTGGATTATCAGCAATCAACCAAGGCATATGTTCCCTTATCATATCTGTTGTTTCTATTGCTTTTGCAATTCTCCATGGATGAAGTAGACCTTCAGTCGGTTTTCAACAAGCATGTTATGATAAACTCAAGACCTAGCATTGGAGGACTTTCTTGAGAATGCAAAGAACAGAATGGGCACAATGATATAAGCCTCTCTTATGTTAAGGACATTGGAATAGGTACCGACCCAAATTCTCCAGGTAGAATAATGCAAGGAATCATGACTTCCCAATACAAAGATTTAAACCAATTTGGGGTTAAAAGTATATTTAATGATGGATCTGTATTTAAGATTAGCAAACACCAAAGTGTAATGCTGAATGCCTCATTAAATTGTTCCTTTTCAAACAAAAGCTCACTGAATTGTGTTTAAATATGATTTTCAGTGCTCTGTTCCTGATAAAGCTCAACTTCTGAGAATTTTAAAGTATAAATAGACTTTAAGTTATTATACATGCACTAGTCCATTCTTTGTTCATTTATGTAATGTATCCTTGTGATATGATATTTTAGTAATTTCCAAGAAAAGGATTTGGTTGCTATTGAAGCTATTTTTATTTTTCAATTGGAATTATGATTCACATTCAATCTAGGAAATTTCACATTGTTTCTTCTAGAAAGGATCTTGACAAGAAGTTACAAAAGACTAAACGAGATTTAGGATTTCAAATACTATACAACAGTGATAAATGATAATCTGAGTTGTCAAGAGTATACATGAAATAATGGTGGTGAGCTCACTGCGTTAGAAAGGGGGGTCTTCATTCTTGTTCAACATGGTGCCCCATCTTTTGTTGTGAGGAAATTTATCTCTCAAGAGTTTGGAATTGTGTTTGGATCCACCAATGCGAAATCCTCTCCTAAACTAAGGTCGAAACACCTCCATAAACTTAGGAACAGAGATATGCCAGCAAGAGACAATTTCAGGCATGACTGGGTGAGAGCAGTGAGGATTCATTTTAAAGAAGATAAGGTGGGTGAAGGGTAAGAGGGAAGGAATTGTGATCGTTTAAAAAGGGACAATGTAGATAAACAAATAGTTTAGAAAATGGAATTTGTCTAAAGGGCTGACTTGAAAATAGAATGAAACTTGGAGGTGCATTCAACCAAATCAAAGTTCAGGGTAGAAATGATCTTGCTTCAACCTCAAGGGATATTTATGTCTTCTGTTTATTTCTTTGATTGTCACTTCTGTGTTCTCTTTTTGACATTCATTCCTATGTAATTATCAGCACTAGACTATAGAAAGGATTTTTTTCCCCTAACACCCAGGATTAATTGTTATCAAGGTGATGCACTCTCTTGCACTCCAAAAGTTGACAGGACAAATACAAAGTTTGGCGAATCACCCTATCGAAGGCATCACTAAGAATCTTTTGTTCTTGCCTCAAGGAACAAGAGCATATACCTTGAAATACAGAAGCGATGGCCTTTGGTGCTCCATTAATGCTGTCCTCTTCTATAACAGAAATATGTTCCTTTTTGGATGATGATGACATTATTTATTAATCACCCTTAATTTGCAAAGACTTGCCGGTGGTTTCAAGTCAAGGATTCTAACCCCAATCCCTTTCATGCAGAACTCACTTTATGGTTGATAATTAGGTTGATACACTTTAAATGGTAGTGCACTTTGGCTATTGTTAAATATTGGTTGTTGTTTCTGGAAACCTCAATTTTTCATTTAATATCTGAATTGAAATGGTTCTCTAGCTTATAAGTAATATTATTGTTGTTTATATATTCTCATATACATGAAATTTGTGCAGCCAGAAGCCATGTTAAAAAAACATTCAGAAGATTTGTTTGGCCCAAGAATAGAATTTAGAGAGTACTCCTTCCTAGAAAATCCTTCACTTCCTAAAGAGGTTTGAGGAGATCATTTCTGTAAACACCTAGAGCATCTTATTCTCACGCATGGTTCTTGTAATGGAAGAACTCATATGGAAATTTCATTTGTTCAACATTGCAGATTAAGGAGTCTCTGCTACATGTTCAACTTTGTGAAGAGCACTCTGCTGGTTGCAATATGACTGCTCCTGGACTGTTAAGGCTCCCCATGAACAGAGATGAAGATACGGTAATGCTATCTAGTCCATCTTTTATCGCTGTGATATCAGCAGCTTGATAATGGCATCTCTTTTTTCTCTGAGAACTTTCTACACTTCATTTCTTTCTAGTGACTTGTAATGAACTCAATCTCTGAAATTTCTTTTAGGACATTTCCGTACATGGAGCAATTGATAATGAGAAACACAGTTCCTTACCTTTGATTGCTACGAATCGTACTAATGGACAATGAGGGAAAGATGTTTCTCATAATTGCATTTGAACAGTGGACTGGTCCATCCATATTGCATTTTTTGTAACTTATTTCGGCATTAAGAATCAAACACTCCCTCATATAAGGGCAGCTTGAGAGTATGAACTTGGGTTAATTGATCAGAAAGTCATAGGATAATGTGCATCATTTAAAGTTCTCTCCCTACTGACTTGTGAATATTAACCTGCAGTTTGTTAGAATATTTTCATCTTACAAGGATGTCAAGGTCCTAGAATTCTCGTCCATGGTTGGCGCCATTGAAGGTTTTACTGATAAGGCAAGCTACTTCTTCTTATTTAACGTATTTAATCCCCATGTGACTTGTAACATGTTGGCAAGTAATGACCGGAAGCATTTTGGTAAATACAGGAAAGGGAAAAAAGATTCAGAAGACGTGTGAGTAGATATACTGGTTTATGGTGTTGCCTGGGGAACCTCAAGGTTGGCCATATATTCTATGACATGTTCTGGGATGAGAAACCTGGTTGGAAGCCCGTAGCTCCATTGACAAAGGAAGATAACCATCCTAAATGGGTGGATTAATCCAAGGGAAAATATTTCTACCGGAGAGTAATATAACCGGAGTTATATCAGTGATAGTCGAGCAGGTGACAACCCAATATGTATACAGCAATGAGGTTGCCCAATTTTTCAGCCTTCACCTTTGTACGGGTTATAATTTCATCCTTGAAATGGCATTTCGAATTTTTGTTTAGCAAATTCTATGTTGGACTGTGAGCTATAGATGTAGACTAGAAGTATACCGTAAGACAGGCAGGAATTATATGGTGTGGTGTTTCATTATGTTTGATAATATGGCGTAATTTTCATAATAGTAATTCCAGAGTCCAGACAGATTAACTGAAAGAACAAAGGAAAAGGGGAAAAAGCCAGGTGCAATTTTGCTGAAAGCCAGAAATGGTGAGAGAAGAAGACAACAAAAAACATGCGGTATGAGCAACTAAGAGGAGGCTCCTCTTCAGTGTGATGATCGGAAATTCTTGTTTTAACGAGTCCTTTTTGGGTTGCTTTTTTGAACACTTTTTTACTCTGCCCGTGTAGACAAGTTACTGGATCCCCAGATTCACCGCCGTTTCTGGCGGCAACAAATAAAAGGGTTGTCACCCAAAACAAAATGAAAAAGGAAAAAACTCAAACCTAATAAGCTAGGACCAAGCCTAAAGCCTCAACTTGGTGATCTAATTAGCCAAAGCTTAGTCCAAAATTCACACTCCATAACCTTATTGAGCTCAGCACAAGGCCTTGGGCTCGACAAGGTTTACTCACATAGATTTACGTGTTTTTACAAGTACATAGCCTGTACTTTATGTTTATTAATCACAAGTTGTAACACTACTGATAAAGTCTAGTGTGATAACCTTTAAATACATGGCCCATGATATAGTATTTTTAATTAACATAATTGAGTTGTAAGACAACAATTAAGAACCTCGCTCTCGCATATATATGTGCACCTTTCCTCCCCTAAAAAGGATGATGCTGGTGAGCCTTCCCAAAAAGGGAGTACTTTCTTGAAAAGTGCTGCTAATTTTAAGTATGGCAACGGGCAGTTGCTGTTGTAGGGTTGGAGGTGTAGAGAGAGGATATTAGGTTCTTTAAATCAATTGTCAAGTCTAAGACAGAAAAAAATGAAATCTTCATGACATGATTGCTTTAGGCATGCTATAGCATCCATACCTAACATCAGTTTAGGTTGTGTTTGACAGGGGGATAGTGTTTTATCGGGATAGAATAAGAGTAGAATAAGTGTAGAAAATATTTGGTTGGTGGGATTACAATGATTGGTGAGATTGTAATGATTGGTGGATTGTTAATGATTGGTATATTGATTTTGTGAGAGATAAGAGAGAGTTAATGGATTTTCATATGATAGTTATTAATTTTTTTAAAATTTTAAAAATTAGAAAAAAAAAATTTTATTTCTCTCTCTCCAATTTCCCACCCCCCACCCCGTTCCCTTGATTTTCCCCCTCACCCCCTCACCTCGGAAATCCCCCATGCCCACCCCAAACTTGTACGACAAGTCCAAACCCACCCACTATCCCTGTGCCAAACACTGCCTTAGTATTATGGATAGGGGGTTTATATATATATAATCTTTCAATATGACATGAATACTCCTATATTCTTTGTTATTACAGAAATACCCCTAACATATTCTCTCCATTAGCAAATATATTCTTCCTTTAGTCCACCATTAGCAAGTTAACTTGACGACTATTAACTAAGGGATATTTATGTTAACAGAAAAAAGATGTGAGAAGTATTTATGTAATAACAAAGAATATAAGGGTATAAATGTAATATTCAAAGATTACAAGTGCATACATGTAAAAATCCATCATCATTTTAAGGTAATATTTATGTAGTTTATCTTAAGTGATACAAAAAACTTGTATGCACATGCTATAATCTAACTTCCTATGGATAAAAATATAACTACTACAACTATATATCCTTCGTTTTTACGCATATATATGCATAAGTTGCCACATAATTTCACATATACACAACGTGGCAATGCCTTCAAAAAGAGGCAAAAAGAGCCTATGACCTTATTTGAATGAGGGATAAGAATGGTGATTATGTGACATGGTAGAGATAAAATGAACGGTACCATGAACAATATCAAAATATTGTTGGTGTAAGGGTACCACGATCGTTAATTTTGATGATAACAAAACACTTGTTATTTAACATTTGTATTTAAGTTTATGAGTTTCCGAAAAATGCAAATGAAATCAAGTGTAAAGGAGCTTAAGCTCGCATCAATGGCAGATTAGAGGAGCTTGATGGAAGAGATGGAGGAGCTTAGCGTGGAGCGAGAGCTTGAAGTCATAAAGAATATGATAGAAGTCCATTCTGTTCTTGTAATTTGTATTTGTTGTTTCTTTTGTTCTTTATTCTTTGACTATATTATATGTTAAAGAGCCCAAAGTAACAAAACTATAGTCTTAGGAACACCTACACAAACCTAAGATACTTAGGCTTTTTTGTAGAGAACTTAGAAAGCCAAAATAGACATCAGACAGCTTGATTAGATGTCCAATCTAGAAATCAGACGTTTGATCTTTGACTTTGAGATGTCTGACTGTTTGATCAAATGTCCAAAACACTTAGGCTGAAGGACCACCGTTTGTCTGCCAGTTTCAGAC
This sequence comes from Thalassia testudinum, assembly GCA_037157565.1. Classification (NCBI taxonomy): domain Eukaryota; kingdom Viridiplantae; phylum Streptophyta; class Magnoliopsida; order Alismatales; family Hydrocharitaceae; genus Thalassia; species Thalassia testudinum. The sequence continues at coordinate 8,930,363 of JAZHRO010000059.1, read as the reverse complement.
ATCCAGCCCCTAGTCCAGACGTCCAACTAGAGGATCGTTGGCTTGTCAGCCCTAATCGTAGATGATTAGCTCTTAATCTGACCCACTTTCACTTTTAGACGTCTGTAGAGATCCACAGACATCTAATAAATAGACGTTAGGCTCAATTCATCCCCAAATCACTTTTGTCGGTGATTATAGCCATTTGAATCTTGGGAAATCCATTCCCGCCATGATTTATGTTTCCAGACATCCAAACTTTGTGCCAGATGATCGACCTGTCGTCTGACTAACAAGACCTATAACCCTATTTAGGTCTAGACAAAAACAGGAAGAAGATTCTTCTAGAATTAGACATCTGGACTTAGTCTAGATGTCTTAAAAGTAACCTTTAGACATTTGTTCTGAACCAACACCGACCAATTGATCCACCCTTCTAAATCAGTCGTCTGACCATAAAATCAGACAATGACATAGACGTCTGATAATAGATCCAAACGTCTGATAACCTTGCCAAAATCATTAATAGCCCTGATTCCAACTTGATTTGCCTTGGATTTGTTTCCAACGGCAACCTAAGGCTTCCACAGCCTTCCTAAGGGTTACTAAGCCACATATAAATAAAGGAGGACCCTTCCTTTGTTACACACACCTTGCAATACTACTTTCCACTCCTTTTGTGTCCAAGAGAAGAAAGATCAAAGAGAAGTGCTTCTGCTCTCAAAGCTTCCAATTCGAGAGCACTGATACTCTACTGAGATCACGCCTACGCACTTCCTACTAAGGGGAGATTCTTACCTATAGTGGCATAATGTTAAATTTACTTTATGGCTGTATAGTTTGTTGTTGCTATTTTCATTTGTTTTTGGTTGGGCATTCGCTTTGCCAATTCCTGTCTCCTTCATAGGACAAAATACTCCTCGTGAAGAGGAAGGGTTTGAGGTATGCTACCCTCGTTCTAAGTAGCGTGGTTGTAAGAGGTTGTACTAACCTCGTTTTAAGTAATACGTTAATGGATTTAATCGACTCAATTGATCGGGAAATCCTAAATCGAGAGGTTTAGGTGGTGATTTTTACCTTATTTTGGGTTTTCACCTAAAAATACTTGTGTATTTGTGAGATTGTATCTTTGTGAGATTGATTTATTTATATTTCCGCATTTTACTTTATTTCATGCAAATCTCACCCCCTTCGTTAGAAACCTACAAATATAACCCTAAGGCTGTGTTTAGTAATGGGGTTAAGGGAGTTAAAATGGAATACGTGGAAATTGTGTTTATTTGGGTGGTGGAATAAGGAAAGGGTTAAGTATAGGGTTAAAATGATTGGTTTATTGATGTGATGCTAGTAGATATTTGTTTAGTAGTATAAGTGAGAGTAGAGAATGTTAGTAGGTATTTGTTTAATATTAAAAGTAAGATAGAGGGTGTAGTGAGTATTTCGTAATAGTAAAAGTAGGAATGATTTGAAATTATTATATAAGAATTTGTGTTGCAATGATGGAAAAATCTTGGGAAAATCCTTAACCTAGGATAACCCCAATGCCAAACAGGGCCTAAATGCCCATACACTGTAGGATCTAAAAGGCATAAACATATTAGAAGGGGGGATGAATAGTGTGGTAGATAAAAATATGCAATCAAATCAAACCACAAAAAAATAACACCAGATATACAGTGATTCCCCTCACTTGGGTACTCCACTACCTAAGTCTCACAACTTAGGATTTTTAACCCAATTCTCTCAACCTGGAGGGAATCAATTTACTATAAACAGAGGTAATTAGTGGGTTACCTCAACCCAATTACAAAATAGAATAAGAGAAAAAATGATACAGGTGTAAGCAAGCAACAATAAAGCTTACAACTAAATTCCTAAGTCTCCAACAAGAATTTGCTTAATAAAATGATTATAGACTAATCTAATAAAAGCACACTAAAGCGAATGATTATATGATGAAGAACGAGATCGCTTGAAAGAGATTTGTTGCAGAGAGTATCGCCTTGAAGAAGAATGCAACAACAATCCTTGCATCTTGAAATGTGAAATATGGGAATTAGGAGCAAGGAGATGATTTTTGCTTGTGTTGTATGCAAATGATATATACAATGTGTTTTTATTAGCCACTAACCACCTTCCTTACGATTACTAGACGTTAGAGGCAATTTAGGAGATTAAAGATAGGATTAATTGCAAAATAGCTGTTCAGATAGGTCACAACGGTTAGTTGGTACCGGTACTAACTGTTGACAGATAACTAGCAGTCAGCCCAACAATGCATGGGTACTGGTACTCAATGCATACAGTTGAGTACCAAATAAGTCACTAGGTACCAGTACTTATGATTAGTACCGGTACTTGTGACACACAAATTTGGGTCATGTAACCTACATGTATTGGTACCCATGATGAGTATCGATATTTGTAAGGTCCAGGTACTTCTCAAGTCTTCAAACTGTGAGCACCTTGTATCGGTACTCATGAGGAGTACCGATACTTGTTGTTCACAGTTTGGGACTAAAACCCAAACTTGTGCTAAGTACCAAGAATGAGCTTTGATCGTAATCTAAGTGAAATATGAGCGTAAATACACGATCAATACTTCAACGAAATGATGTATTTTCAAATGAATAGCTGAACGAAAGAATGATTCCTAGTTATCTCTATTTTGATTTTAATTCCTAAGTCATTTATCTTGTTAGGAGACATATACAATCTAGATTACAAAAAAAATATGAACAAAAAGAAACAGTCTTCAATCTTCATGCCATCATTACTTCTTTCATCCATCTTTAGATTTTGTTATTTCCTGAAAATAACTCTTCATAAACTCATTAGATTTAAAACGATTTTGTTAACACCAAAATATAAAAGAGAAGTAGAACTAAGTTCCAACAATCTCCTCCTTTTTGGTGTTGACAAAATAATAGAAATATCTATATTTAAAATAATAGAAACCTCATAAGTGAAGGAATACAAAAAAACTCCACTAAGAGTGAAGCCTCCTCCTCAAACTAAACTTCCTTATTTTAAATATAGTGTATTTACCATTTCTCCCCCTTTTTGTCAATCAAACAAAAAGAATATAACAATATGCATATAAAATGACTAGGCATGAAATAAGATTGTAGAGCAATAATCATAAGAAGAAAACAAGCATATTAAAAGTCATAACAATCATAATTGAAGTCATACATCATTAAAAGACATAATAAGCAAACAAAAACATGTTGAAATGTTCAATACATGAAAATATAGACTAAAAATTAATTGCAAGGATGTTTTTGATAGACTTTTGAGCATGTTTGCTACTCGTTCTACCGCCATTATCACCATTATCATCATCAGTTTCGTCATCTTCATCATCATCTTCATCATCACTATCATCATAAGAAACCTCTTCATCTTCATTGTCTTATTCCTCTTCATCATCATGAAGAATAGGTTCTTCTTCCGCCATTGGAGATGAAACATGAGATGGGTCTTGAAAAGGCTTTTGGCGTTTCTCACTGTATTCTTTGGGTGCTTTTGGTTGAGTACGCTTCCTCTGTTTAGGATGTTGAATGGAAGAAGCAAAATGGGAGGTGTAAAGACCCGTTCTGTTTGAGCTTTTTAAGACGTCTGGACTGTCAGTCAGACGTCTGGATGCCTTCTCAAATGTCTGGAAATTGAAAAATCTGTATGCGAAGTTGGTTCTACACCCGGGCTACGCGTAGACTCCTTTTCTTCTCTCTCTTCTTCTCTTTCCCCCCCTCACCGAACCCTAATTCACTACCTATATAAGAGCCCTCTCCCCCTTCCTCTCCTCTCCACTCCACCCCCACCACCTTCCTTCCTCTCCACTACCATGAGAGAGATGAGCAAGAGAGAGGGAGCAAGAGCGAGGAGGAGCGGTGTGAAGAGAAGGAGGAGGTTGAGCTTGCGAGCTCGGAGAGGCTCGTCGGAGTGCGCACGGCCGCTGCGGCACGTGCTGGAGGAGGAGAGCATCGGGGAGCTGTCCCTGACTTCCTACAATGGCCGGAGCTGCAACTAAGAGGGAGGAACCACGGCGGAGCGTGGCGAGAGGAGTGGAGGCGCATTCTGATACTGGGATTTTTCCAATATCAAACGTCTGGAGTGCCTTCCAAATGACGGGCTGGACGTCTGGTGACGACACCAGACGTCTGAAAGCGTGTTTTCGCGCAGGTACGTCTTCCTCGCGGTTACGGCCATGCAGGCCGCATCGCAGTATGATTTGCTTGGCTAAATAGGGTCGTGCTGCTCTGTTGTGCGTAGGAGTAGCTTTGGGAAGGTGCGCGTCCTTCCACACTTTTCGGACGTCTAGACAGCTTACCAGACGACCAGAGGCATGCCCAGACGACTGGAGGATAGGTCAGACGTCTGGAGCTGAGTCTAGACGGTCAAATAGGAGTCCTGGACGTCTGAGGTTGACACAGGGACTTGAGGTGAGACTCTGGTGACTTTTAAGACGTCTGAACTTGGTTCCAGACGTCTAATTTGGGTCTACAGACTTGTTTTTGACATGTTTAGGGTCCATTTTACGCAAATGAGATATTTGTGGTTTTCTTGTGAGTTCCTCTACATGTTAGAAATCCTTATATACTATTTTGAACGTTCTGTTGTGATATGTTCCTTGATATAGGACTTCGACCTGTTGTGTGTCTGGGACTTGCAGAGGCACGTAAGTCTACCGTTCGAGCCCTCGGTACTCCCGGATTATCTGATAGAGTGGTTTGCCCCTGTTCTACTTATAAATATGAATGCATCTATGAAATTTAGATAACTAGAACCCTAGGATGTGGCATGAATCCTAGGATGAGAAATAGTTGCACTGTCTGTATGTGTGTTTGAGATTGCAGTCATAAATGAATGAGCTGAATTGTAAACAACTGTCTGTTAATAAATACGAGCTGCCTGTTAGAATATAAAATGCCTGAGATAACTAAACAGTTACCTGTGATATCACTTATTGCATATGTTAAATTGTGGATATACGAGCTGCATGTGTATAATACGAGAATGAAAATTGTGAATGATGAAACCTGGTATGGAATAATATGGTGAATATGAGTATGAACCCTACGGGGAGTTAGGAGTAGAGCTCCTGTGGATGAATGGAAAGATCTGGAAATGTGAGTGGGAAGTGTGCTGATCCTTGAGTATGTGGTACCAAGAAGAGCGATTGTCCCCTGTTTAGTGTAGAGAGAAGCTAGCCGCCCTTGGGTTAGGACCCGAGGTTAGGATTGGCCACTCTACACCGACTTCTATTGGCCCTCGCGTATACTATGCCAGGGAGAGTTACTAGTGTAGGAAGGGAGCTAGCCACCCCACGGGGCCCGGGGATCAGCTAGCCGCCTTACACCGACTTGTTAGGCCCACTAGGAAAACCGAGGTAGTCAGACAAGGGTGCGCGGACTGTGGAGGGCGAGACCCCTGTTTGGTTCTGAGAGGTGAGACCCCTGTTGCTGAGAGGGCTAGGCCCTATACTGTTTCGTGTTGTACTTTGGGAGTATCCGCTAGCGGAAACGACTGACCGCGTACCAGTGTAGGGTAGCTACCCGTGTGCTTATCGCGCGTGCTGTAGTCACCGCTACGTCTGTCTGTGACCTCGGGGTGGTTGACTGGGTGTAGGATTACCATGGGGGACTCTCTCGGCCAGGAGAGCACCACGTGTGCCTTCTACTCTTAGAAAAAGACTGCAATCAAGATCGTTCTCACGAGGAACATGCGAGATCAAGAAAGAAATCTGAAAGTAGACCAATGGGTGAAAAGGAATTACTTGTAAAATAAAATAATTGGAAAAGATAAATTTACCTATTAGCTTTTACTGCTTTAGATAGTTTGGTTATCACTCTACTCAGTGTTCACTAACTCCGTTTACTCATAACCCTTTACAGGTCCAGGAGTTGAGCAGCCCGAGTCACCGACTGCAGAGGGTGTTGGGCCCAATCGAGCCCAACAGTAGTTTCTTACTGTTGTAGTACTTCCTTTCTGCTAGTGAGTTTTAGACTGCTATTACCGTTTCTGTTACTGTACTTTTATTCTACTTTCTGGTTGTTGTGGTGGTATGTATTATTTAGTAGCTTTTACTTCCTTTACTGCTTGTACTCTTTTACTGTTAGTTACCTTGTATAGTGAATGTGGTTTATTTTCCTGCTTTTTGGTTATTTCTTGTTGGACGACTGGGTCTTGGGATTAGTCGAGTTGAGCCGATCTCAGGTCTTGTAGGGATTCGGGAACCGGGTCGTAACAGGTCTCAACGGAAAGTGAAAGATCATAGAACTTGCGTTCCATATGACGAAAAGAAAAGTTGAGATTTGACAAATTTTGTCCAATATAATTAAAGGTGTCAATTATATTGGGATCAGTTCTAGACACATTAGATAGATTTACCCAAGGAGTTTCAGCTTCTGGATATGGATAGGTTATAGGAACAAAGGTTGAGGATGATTCAGGAGGTGGATGAGAAGAAGATTGAGCATTTGGATCAACTTCTTCTTCATCTTCACTAGATGATTCCTCTCTAGTCGATTTTAAACCCATTTTTTGGAGAGTGGACCACTTGAAGTAGACCACTTTTCTCAGCGGAGTAAAGTTAGAGAGATCAATTTTACTCTTGATAAGAACGTGAGATACAAGAATATCAAGAGAAAGAGCTCAAGCACGGTAATGAGGTCTTAAGAAGTGAATAAATACCATGTTTTAATTTACAAGAAAACTTGTTATAATAGCATAGATTAAGGGTAAAATGTCTACATGAATTTTGCGGAATCTCGAGTATTTGGCCCTTAGGTTCCATGCTAAAATTCTGAATAGAACTTTAGCAAATAATGTCATGTTTGGGGTAATCAAGGCTTTTCCCTAACATTTAGGAAGCAAGAGTGTTTCATGAATTTTTGAAGTGGGGAATTTTTCCTTAAGAGTATCAAAAGCATGACCTTCATTAGGACATTGGGTTATAGTGGATAGAAATTTGGGTGTAGCAGTTATCTTTTATCCAAAAATGTTTGATGTTAAGACAAGATGACTTCTATTATCTTGTTCTTAGAGATTTGCAAAAAATAGACAATTAACATCAGGATAGACTCTAGGAACATCAGCAAAAAATGACTCATCAAAGAAATACATGAGGTTTTGTTCAGATAAACGACTGATGAAGTAAAAGAGTTGTAAAGAGAAGTCTTTCCACTCAACTGGCCTACAATGGTGAAGCTTTAGGCCCTTATACCAATCAAACTTTGATTTGGCATCCTCATTGATGCAACATTTGTGAAATGCATCTTGAGGTGTCTTTCCTTTACTCTTAAATTTAGGTGTCATCTGGAAAACATGCAATAAGAGTTGGAGAAACAATGAGTAAATCAGAATATTTTCTTTAATGTGTGCATTCAAAAACACACTTAAGCGTGCATGTATTGGTACTGGTGATGGGTACCGATACTAGTTGGTTCGAATTTCAACCAGAAAATCGAGCGAGTACCGGTACTAACCATTAATACCGGTACCTATTGTCAAAAGCAGGCTCTGCTGCACCCAGCTAGTACCGGTACTGGTGATAGGTATCGGTACCATCTGGTACCTGACGGGAAATGGAATGCAGCAGCATGGTTGATTTAGGGGAAAGAGAAAACAAGTAGTAGAAAGAACCAAAATCTACAAAGCGAATGAGAAAATACCTAGAGTTGAGTCTTGGAAGAGATCCTTCTTCTTCTCTTTGGCTAGGGTTTGGAGATGGTCTTGGAGAAAATGGGAACTAGGTTTTGGATGGAGCAAAATGGGGCAAGCGTTTGCACTTGACCTCTTTTATATGGGATGGGTCATGTACTAGACACATGACCACTTAAGTCGTTGAGAGATTATTTCAATGTTCTACTTAGGTATTGAAAATAATGTAGTCAATGACTTAAGTTAAGCAATCATATTGCAAACAATACCCTGAGATTTCCATAAATATGGAAATATTACAGTATATCCCCTTTTAACAAAAATGGGTAAACTGTAGTTAGGCCCTCAGAGATTTGTATAATTACAAACAAGTTATAAAGCAATCAAACTTTTAATTTTGAACTTCTTTAATTGTACAAAGTTCCAATTTTCTTCTTATAAAGCAGAATCTCTCTGCTATAAGAAGTCTTGTAAAGATGTCTGCCAGTTGATTTTGTGTATCTATAAATTCTAATTAAATGATACCTTGTATCACATTGTCTCTAAGAAAATGGTGTCGAACATCTATATGTTTGGTATGTGAATGATGAATTGAATTTTTGGATAAATTTATTGTGCTTGTACTATCACATAGAATTTTAGATTGCGCAAAAGATAATCCAAAATCGGACAAAGTCTGTCTCGTTCAAATGACCTGAGAGCAAGCAAGTGAAGCAGCAATATATTCTGCTTCGGTCTTGGAAAGTGAAATACATGTCTATTTTTAAAAAATCATGAAACAAGAGATTTTTCAATAAAATGACAGGTGCCACTAGTACTCTTTTGATCTGTCTGACTCCCTTCATCATAACCTCATGCAGTGCCTCAATGATCAAATCAGTATCCTTCAATCAAATCCCCATGCAAACAGTAATCATTCCCAAAGTGGCATCCAAGAGTACCACAAAGCCTTGCCACCACAAATATAATCCACAACCGCTACCCCTTCAAATCTGGGCATCCCTCGCGCACCGCTTAGATCAAGATAAGATTTGAATGCCCCCACCACTCGTCTGCAAGAGTAGCATTGCTTACGCTTTTCATCACCTTCGTCGCTCTGAGTGCTAAGGTCTGCACCAGAGCATCTCTGCCTTCATGGCAAAATGCTTGACACACTTGTGACCGTGCTACTGCTCCTCTTGGGTGCTCAGATTTGCTCCTCGATCGCGGTCAGTGCGTTGGTCGAGTGATGGCGACGACCGGAGGATGAGCGAATAGTGGAGAAGCAGACAGAGGAGGGGCTAGAGGTTGTGGAGGAGTGGGTGGTGTGGCAATGGTAGTGACAGAGGGGATCCCAAAAGGATGATGTAGGTGAGCCTTCCCAAAAAAGGGAGTACTTTCTTGAAAAGTGCTGCTAATTTTAAGTATGGCAAAGGATAGTTGCTATTGTAGGGTAGGAGGTATAGAGAGAGAATAATAGATTCTTTAAATCAAATTTCAAGTCTAAGGCTGAAAAAAAAAATGAAATCTTCACAACATGATTGCTTTAGACGTGCTGCAGCATCCATACATAACCTCAATTTAGTATTATGGACAAGGGGCTTTATATATATATATATATATATATATATATATATATATATATATATATATATATATATATATATATATATATATATATATATATATTGCGTAAATACCCCTATATTCTTCGTAACTATAAAAATGCTCCTAACATATTCTCTCCGTTAACAAATATATCCTCCTATTAGTCTACCGCTAGCAAGTTAACCTAATGACTATTAACTAAGGGACATTTATGTTAACAAAAAGAAAATGCGAAGAATATTTATGTAATAACAAAAAATATAAAAGTATATACATAATATTCAAAGATTACAGGTGCATATATATAAAAATCCATCATCATTTTGAGATAATATTTATGTAGTTCATCTTAAGTGTCACAAAAATACTTTGCAAACTCAATAATCTACCTTCCTATATAGATAAAAATATAACTACCACAACTATATATCTTTCATTTTCATGCATATACATGCATAAGTTGCCACACAAGTTCATGTATACACAACGTATCAATGCCTTCGAAAAGAGGCAAAAAGAGCCTACATGAATAAGAAGGGTGATTAGGTGACATGATAGAGATATACTGACTGATACCATGAACAATGTTGAAATATTACCTTAAATCTCCATGTACAACATATCCAAATTCTACAACCCACTAAAACTGATACCACCTAGATGGCTGTCATTTGCACCTCATTAAATATACAATGTAATCCATATAAATTGCATCTCTCTTGGCAAAAAAAATGACCAATCCCTTAAATGTGAGTTTGTATCCTCTACAATCTCATACAACAGCTTTTATCTCTCTCACAACTAAATGATGGACGATCACCTAATATAATAATCGAAGTGGATTGATATCTCATCCTAAAAGTGATTTTAAAAAAAGATTTTTTACATATATACTCTTATAATATTTAAATATTATATATACACCCATATATTCTTTGTTATTACAGAAATGTCTCTCACATTTTCTCTCCATCGACATAAATGTCCCTGACTTAACAGTCGTCAAGTTAACTTGCTAACTGTAGACTAACTAAAGGATATATTTGTTAACAGAGAAAATATATGAAATGTATGTTTGTAATAACAAAGAGTACAAAAATATATACATGATATTAAAAAATGATAGGAACATATATATAAAAATCCTTTATGGATAATTGTTATGCCACCATTGCTACATAATGTTGACATTGTGCAATAATGATCTGATGGTATAATTGGTACTTTTAGAGCCCATTTGGACATAGGGTTGGTAAGATTTTTTCTTACCTAGGGTGTTTGTTGAATTTTTTTTCTATCATTTAACACAAACTCCTACACAATTACTTCAATCATTCCAATCAAATCACAATAATCATTATTCTCACTTTTATTATTAAACAAATACTCACTGTATCCTCAACTCTTACTTTTAATATTAAACAAATATCCATTATAATCATATCAATATACCAATCATTTTATCCCACCAGTTAACTCTTGTTACGACCCGGTTCCCGAATCCTTACAGGACCCGAGACCGGCTCGACTCGGCTAATCCCAAGATTCAATCGTCCAACAAGAAATAACCAAAAATTAGGAAAGTATACCACATTCACTATACAAGATAACTAACAGCAAGAGCATACAAGCAGTAAAGGAATTAAAAGCTGCTAAACAGTACATATCACCGCCACAACAGGAAAGTATAACAAAAGTACAGAACAGTAATAGTAACAAAGTCTGAACTCACTAACAAAAGAAGTACTACAATAGCAAGAGACTACTGCTGGGCTCGACTGGGCCTACCGTCTTCTGCAGCCGGTGACTTGGGCTGCTCAACTCTTTGACCTATAAAGGGTTATGAGTAAACGGAGTCAGCAAACGTTGAGTAGAGTGGCAACCAGACTAACTAAAGCAGTAAAAGCTAACAGGTAAATTTATCTTTTCCAATTATTTTATTTTACAAGTAATTCATTTTCATCCATTGGTTTACTTTCAGGTTTCTTTCTTGATCTCGCATGTTCCTCGTGGAAACGATCTTGATTGCAGTCTTTTCCGAGGAGTAGAACGCACACGTGGTGCTCTCCTGGCCTGGAGAGTCTCCCGTGGTGATTCTACACCCAGTTAACCACTCCGAGGTTACGGACAGACGTAGTGGTGATTGCGGCACGTGCGATAAGCGCACGGGTAGCTATCCTGCACTGGCACGCGGACAATCGTTTCCGCTAGCGGATACGCCCAAAGTACAGCACGGAACAGTATAGGGCCTAGCCCTCTCAGCAACAGGGGTCTAGCCCCTCAGAACCAAACAGGGGTCTCGCCCCTCCACAATCCATGCACCCTCGTCTGACTACCCTGGTTTGCCCAATGAGCCTAACAAGTTGGTGTAGGGTGGCCAGCTGAATCCCGGGCCCCGTGGGGTGGCTAGCTCCCTCCCTACACTAGCAGCTCTCCCCGGTACAGTGTACACGAGGGTCAACAGAAGTCTGTGTAGAGTGGTCAATCTTAACCCCGGGTCCCAACCCAAGGGCGGCTAGCTCCGCTCTACACTAAATAGGAGACAATCGCTCTCCTTGGTACCACATAGTCAAGGGCCAGCACACTTCCCACTCACATTTCCAGATCTTTCCATTCATCCACAGGAGCTCTACTCCTGATTCCCCGTAGGGTTCATGCTCATATTCACCATATTATTTCATATTAGGTTTCATCATTCGCAATTCCATTCTCGTGTTGTAAACATGCAGCTCATGTTTCCACAATTTAGCAGATGCAACAGGTGATATTACAGGTAATTGTTTAACTAGCATGGGCATTCCATGTTTCAACAAGTAGCTCGTATTTATTAATAGGCAATCATTTACAATTCTATTCATTCATTTATGACTACAATCTCAAACATGCATACAAACAGTGTAACGGTTTCTCGTCCTAGGATTCATTCCACATCCTAGGTTTCTAGTTATCTAATTATCATGATTGCATTCATGTTTTATAAAAGAACAGAGGGAAACCACTCTACCAGACAATCCGGGAGTACTGGGGGCTCGAACGGCAGACTCACGTGCCTCTGCAAGCCCCGTACACGCAACAGATCGAAGTCCTATACTAAGGAACATAACACAACGGAATGTTCAGAACAGTATAAAAAGGTTTCTAACATGTAGAGGAACTCACAAGGAAACAACAGATATCTTGTTTGCGTAAAACAGACCCCAAACGGACCCTAAACGTGTCAAAAACAGAACTGTAGAACCAAATTAGACGTCTGGCACAAGGTCCAAATGTCTTAAAAGTCACCAGGGTCTAACCTCAAGTTCCTGCATAGACCTTAAACGTCCAAGAGCCCTACTTGACTGTTTGGACTCAGCTCCAGATGTTCGACCTCTCCTCCAGTCGTTTAGGAGAGCCTCCGGTAGTCTGGTAAGGTGTCTAGACATCCGAAACACGTGGGAGGGCATGCCGCGCGCCTTCCCAAACCTGCTCCTACGCGCGACAGAGTAGCAAATCCCCCTTTTAGCAAACAAATTGGCTTTGCGATGCAGCCTACATGGTCGTAACCGCAAAAAGAACGTACCTACGCGAAACCTTGCTTTCAAACATCCGATGTCATTGCCAGACGTCCAACTCGTCGTCTGGAAGGCACTCCGGACGTCCGATACTGAAAAAATCCCAATATCAGAGCGACCTCCTGCTCCTCTCACCGCGCTCAGCTGCGGCTCCTCCCTCTCGTCTGCAGCTCCAGCTGCAGCAGGAAGTCGGGGACGGCTCCCCAACGCTCTCCTCCTCCCGGACATGTCGCAGCGGTCGTGCGCATTCCAACGAGCTCCCATGAAGCTCGCGAGCTCAACCTCCTCCAACTCTCTTCACGCCGCCTCTCCTCGCTCTCACTCCCGTTCTCTCGCTCGTCCCTCTCACGGCAGTGGAGAGGAAGGAAGGTGGTGGTGGTGGAGTGGAGAGGGGAGGAAGGGGTGAGGGCTCTTATATAGGCGGTGGGGTTAGGGTTCAGTGAGGGGGAAGGAGAAAAGAAGAGAGAGAAGAAAGTGGACTGCGTGCATCCAGCGCGTAGAACTGACCCTGCGTACAGATTTTTCAATTTCCAGACATCTGGAAAGAGATCCAGACATTTGACTGATAGTCCATATGTCTTAAAAAGTTCAGAACAGAATAGATCTTTACAACTCTCCACTTATTCCACCACCCAAATAAATATCCATCTCCACCTATTCCATATTAACCTAACAAATATCCATCTGCACTTATTCCATACTACCATATCCATCCATTATTTTCTGACGCATCCAAACGAGCCCTTACACAAGGGGCACTAGCATCAACTACATGAGAAATGGGTTGCACATTTTGAACTGCATGTCTGAATTCGAGCTTGTAGACTCAAGATGATTCAAAATCAACCAAGTCATAAGACATCATTGATTGAGCCCACCTAGCCAGACTTCTCTCCTAACTAACTCTCTGGAGAACTAGTTGAGCTTAAGGCTCATTAGGCTTGATGAATTGACCGACGTATGACGCCTTTTGCCACGTTTTCTGAATATATCTCATATGGAAGTTGATACATATTCATAAAGAGGAATTATCTCGTAACACCAAGAAGTGGGGAGGGAACAAAGTTTTCTATGGTTGTTTCCAATTTGACGTGAAGTTTCATGTCCAAAATTCAACATCCTCAAGAATCGATAAGACGATTGAGAATAATCACAACATTTCGTAGCACCTGCCATCAGAAAAGAGTGCAATTATGGTAATACTCAACTAAGAAAAACAACCTAAGCAAAAAATTGTTAGAAGACGCCCGTAAGTACTCAAGATCCTCTTTGCAAATTGTTGAAAGCATCAAAAGCTATCCAAGGATTTTCTTCACAAAGGCGTCTAACATCTTAAAACTACCCAAACTTCTGTTGCTAGAGATGTTTCCCAATAAAACGCCACAACATTGGCAAAATACAAACCCATGTTAAAAGAGGGTGAGAACTATAAGATAGCCAGGGATCAACAAGAACACACATGGCCACGGATAGACAAGATTAACCGAGACAACATCAACACCCATCAGATCTACATTCAGCATTTCACATACTTCAGTTTGGCTTGAGGAAGTGAGCTGACGTAAGCTTCCCCATTTCCAACATCCCGACTTTGTCCCTCCCGTCAAGTATAGTCTTCAATTTTTCATCACAGAGGATCTCTCTTTTGTTCTCTGGGTTCTGCACATACCAAAGCAATTTTGAAAGGCCAAAAATACAATATGGAATCCCCACGTGCAACTTAATTTCTACAAAAAGTAAAGCATTATGTTCAAAGTAAAATGGCCAAGCACCCAACTGGCTTGGCAACCATGGCATGCAAGAAAGCAGACATAAGAATAGAGTAAATAATCAATTGAAGCATCAAGTTTTTCTTTTGACAAGCATAAAATTTGAATTCTGGGCTATCGAGTTGTAGGTCAACTGCTCAATACTTAGACAACATTGAAGGAGGCTGACATTCATGTGATACTTCATATAATTATTCAACCAAGGCTTGCTGTTTGCATCATGCCAATTCTTTGGACAATACTATAACTCTTGATCAGTGCACAAGCAAGCTACTCTAGAACTGCAAGAAGTGAAGTAAAGGCAAATTCGAAAAGCAATAATAAGTATCTGACAGGTTAGATTAAAAAAAAAAAAGCACACAGAAAGTTTCTTTTGGAGCACAAACTCAACTTCAACAAAGATTTAAAAGTGCATAACTTACACCCAATCACCCGCTAAAGGAAAATAATGAAATTACTGCTAAACCTTTTGCTTTGTGTGCGAAGACTACCTTGAACCTGGGGCTTTCATGGTAGAATCATGCTCCCTCCTAACTATTTTACAGTATGTCCATAAGTATTTACCATATGTAATCAAAACAATCTTAAAAGAACTAAGGATAAAAAAATGAAGTAGGTCTGTCGTTTGGTTTTTGAAATTTCCACAAGCAATTCTGCAATCCCTTCAGGTCCAGTCCTGAAGCTCCATTTACTAACAACTAAGTAAAGCATACGCACAAGACCCCTGATCAATATATAACCCGTGATCTTTAAAACAAAGAATGAACAACAACTTCTGTCCTCACTAATTATTACAATCAAGTCAATCATTTCAAAACCAAGCATGAGATCCACATTCTGCAAATCAATTGAGGGGCAAAAGGAATTAGCTTTTTATGCTGCGAAGAGGAACAAATATGGAGTGACAGCCTGTTTGAAAGTACCTTTGCTGTCATAGAAAGTGAATTTCTCAAGCAAAAAATTGAATACAAACATAGCAAGCCTACCATGTAATTTTAGCATGTGATGGGATTTGCTGAGCCAGTGTTTAAGCATTCTAGATTTGTTGTATTTGAACCACATATTATTATCATTTCATTTACCATTTATATGCAAATATAGCACTTTGAGACCATGTTCAAGACACAAAAGAATGGCATTTTAATAATTTCCTAAATTAGCCCACAAGGAGGTAGCTAGGGGGAAACCAATAGACACAAAGCAGCATCATGAGGAAAGCATCATCAGCTATAGTGCACAAAATATTGCACCCCACGTGCTCCTATCCTAATTATCTATCAATATCAACAATAATGAGATTTATGGACTCACTGTTGAATTTTTTGTGCAGTTAGATATCTAATAAAGCAATCCAAACTCATACACTTCTTATGTAAATCAATCCCCTAATCAGGAATAAGAAGACTCCTTACAAAGTGAGAATTTTTTATTAGTTCTTCACTGGTAAAAATCGCAACCAACAAGACAGGCTTTCATTTGGCAAAGGAATACATCCTTTGCAATAAAAAGAGAATAGGAAACATTTCCTCATCCTGCACAATTATACAAGGATTCTATGGAATCAAGGAATTAACTTTTCCTGACTACAATAAATAGAGAATACCCTCAATTCAGAATATTAAGGATTTCACATACCCAATTAGTTGTCATGCACATTTTATGCCGTACATGAAAAAAGCGATTCACCTATATGGCTTTCCAAAAAATTTTCTCTACAATCGTTGCAATATGAAGTTGAAAGTTGGTACATGAGCTTCCTACAGAAATGGTGTTCCTCTGGGCAGAGAAACAAACTTATCATCCTCTTTTGTTTCTCAGGATCGACTGGAGAAGTTGAACAGTGTGGAGATTGCCCCCATGACATACCTTCTCCTTGAATACCCAAAAACCACCTAGTGGACCATGCTACTTTCTTCATGACTACCTAACTGTTATCCATTTTTCTAAACCTCGATCCTTGGTGAGAGTCCTAAAAATTAAAAAATTAAGATGGGAATGCATCCGACCTCTCCAACAACACCATGATGGCAACTCCATCTTATCATAACCGCTATCCAGGCCATGCCTTCTTAAACTTCCTGCCTGCACCAATTCCAAACTTGGACAAACATATAGCCCACCATTACCTGTCCCAATTCGTGACAATCTCAAGAATGGGTAGATCCAACCAGTGATTTAAATGTAGGTGGCACGCCACCAGCATGCTGTCGAAATTGACATTTTCTGGGCAGGGCCATATCAACATGAAATATATGTTGACGTACACAAACATCAACGAAATTTTGCCATGTGCCAACCATTTTGACCCATATCGAGGGTCTCTTTTATAAATGTTTCATTGTTTCACTGATATGTATAGGCACAGGGTGATATTGCAGCCCTATTTTGAGCTGTTGTTGTTTGGTGCTATTGCTGTCCAATGAGGTGTGGTTCATCATAGTTAAAACGCCTAAGTTAAGCTAGAAACTATGTTAAATACTATCTAATTAACACAATAAATGTGATAAATGTGAGAATTAAAGAAAATGACCTAAAACATCAAATTTAGGTTAAAATGCACAATTAGGTCAATTTATGAGATTCTATTCTTAAGTATAAATTGATGATCCAATTACAAATTGAACACATTTCTGAGTTTAAAAGTTCAAATCAAAGGCAAAATCATGTTCTAATATGTTCAATTAAGCTCCAATAAGAATCTCATGGCATTTGGACATCACTAGGACCTTGCATTTAATTGTTTACATATAGGTCTTTCATTCCCTTACATTTCATGCATATAAAACCTTCTAGGGACTCATTTGATAGCCGCAGCGACCTTTTTGTTATACTTCAGGGGCCTCTTGGTTAACATTCCTACCACTTATGGGCTTCTTCTAATATTTTTCTACCCCTTCTCTGTAAGGGCTCTTCCACAATTGTTCCAATTCACCTGCAGCCATGCGTGCATTGTTCCTCGTGAAGAACACGTGGAGCAGTTGCCATTGATTTCCTATTCCATCGATCTGACGGTAGATCTTGTTCAACCTTTGCGCGCCTTCGTGCGAAGCACCTTCACCTCCCTCAGATTTGATCCAGCGGGGGAGATTTGAATCTTTCCACTTGCATCTCTACTCATCTCCACCATACGACCTAACCTCGCCTAATCACACTCTACGGTGACTACAATCACTCCCTCGCCTACTTAAACAATGCCTCAGACCCTTGCATGCGACATCAACCCCCCATCTACCTCTCTCGAACTGATCATTCTTCCTCTCCAGTGTCTCCTCATTTCACTCAGCCACACCTATGATAGGTAGAGTTTCATCTTCCCTCTTCATCCATGTCGCTAAGGGATGATGTCAGCTTAAGGACGTCCCTAGAGCTTCACTAGTAAGCTTTTCACTCGCTGGAGATCTCCCTCATTTCATCATCTTCGGCCGCCGACTGTTGACCTAGGAGAGTCTCATTTTTCCTGTTAGACTAGGTTTTACTGCTTTCTAGGTAGATTTAAATGCTTTCTAGAGTAGTTAGAAGTAGTGTTGGGTAGTGTAGATCAGAATCCAATTCATGGTTAGTGTAGATTAGTAGTTTAGTTTAGATTTGATCTCGCCCTTTCTGATCAATTCAGATCAGAGAGATGTTTTTCCACCTCCATTTCGATTCACTAATCTCCTTCACCTTACGATTCACATTCTCTAATTTACCCATTATTTCAGTTGCCCGATCACTCATCCATTTGAGCTGATTTGGATATGAAGTTCTCTAGCTTTTAGATCCAACTCATGCTAAAAATCACTTGAGGGTGATCTCATCCATCTCATTAGATCACAATCATCGTCGCTGCGCTTTGAATTGTTCTCATTTGCTCGATTAGATTTGGTTTGAGCTTTGGGATTGAATAAGGATTTTATGATGGAATCATGTGTTAATCAAATTTAAATGATCGAATTGAGTCGATATTTGTTTGATTGGATTAATGGTGTTGAGCATGAACCATTTTTATTGGATTTGTACTGAGAATAGTGTTTATGGTTAAATTTTCGTTCGAGATTTTGAGTTTTGTCCTTCAATGATAGTTAGAGCTAAGGAAAATCAGTTGCACTGATTTGAGGCTCTAGCAATGATTCAATTACTTTTTGAGAATTGCGTAATCTTCGTGAACACCAATTTATGATGTGCAGGAAGCATAGGTGATTATATCACCTCAGTGATTCAAGATCAAAGGCCCTAAACCAGGGTAACATGGGTTCTAATCTTAAATGACATTAAATTTCAGATTTGATGCTTATCATAGGTTTTAGGAGATTTCAATGAAGATTCTGAAGTGATTCTCCTCTCCTCACTGTCAATAGTGATGTAGGGAGGATTGATTAGGATCTTTGGATGTGTTTCTCATGAATGTTTGCAGTGATTTTGAATGAGATTTTAAATGATTTTGCAATGGATTTAACCTCAGATTTTTATGAGATTCATGGATCAGATGGTATTTCTGGTTAAAGGGACTTTAGATTTGACTTTTCAGATCTGAGGAGATTTTTTGGAACAATTTTATCAGGCCTCAAAGCTTGTTTCAACAATAGCAACAGTAGTTCTTGGCTGCTAATATAGCAGCTGAACTGAATTTTCAGCAGTAGCCACTGCCTTGGCTGGCTTGATGAGGACTTGAGCTGGTTTTTGAGAAATTTATGTAGTTTACATGTATACATTGTTAGAACATCTATGTGCAAGCATTCATGTACTAGAATTAGATTTTAATCTGATGAGAATTGCTTGTAAATCAGGTTTTAATCTTCATTGTCAACATTTTTAAGTGATTACCTGTCCAAACAATGTTTTTAATGAAGATTCTTGGTGAAAATCATGTTTAAATGTTTATAAATCTTCCATGTGCTATGTTGAATGTGTGAGTGTTTAAACGTTTTGTTCAACATTTGAAATATTCGTAGAGGCCCTTTGAAGTACTCGTAGAGGCCCTAGGTTCTTTGTTTCAAGCTTCATTTAGGCCTATTTTATATGTGATTTGAAATAACATAAAAATCATAAAAAAAATTTTAAAAATAAAATAAACCTATCTTGAGTAAGATTAGTTATTTTTTTAAGTGTACGAGAAGTTTCGAAGTATTCCAAACCCCTAAGCTGGTAGAACATATCAGTTAACGGTTCGATCTACTTTGAAATTCAATAAAAGAACTACATTCCAATTTCTCAAAAAGAAATAATTATTCTATCTTCTCATCTTCTCTCTCTTCTCTTACCTCTATATTATATATAAATACCATAAAAACACAAAAATACCCAAAAATGCATAAAAATATCATGTATATAGTATTTATACTTGTAAACACAACTAATTACTAAGCTATATGTAAATATTGTAATATATGTAAATGATGTATATAAATAACTTATTGTATATATATTATATTATATATATTTAAATAAGTATTTAGATTGAGTTATTGCATATATAACTTTATTATATAATTATGTATTAACTTATAGGAAATTATATGTATTTAAACTAGGATAATTATAAATAAATATGTAAACTTGTATATTATTATCTATTACTGTATATACATATTAAAGTAATTATTATATAACTATTTATACCTGTGATGAGCTAGAAAATCGTTGCGAAAAGTTTGAGTTTGAAAAACCCTAATTGTAAAATTCGCAAGAAAATCCGCTACCAAATAAAATTTATAATCAAAACTTTGGTGAATCCCAGGTCGTGCACGGGGAGGCGAATGATTAAAAACTGTATTTGAAATTATTTCCATAAAGCAAATTAGCTGGTTGAATTTAAGCTACACGAGCTAAACTACTTAAAGAATAAATAATAGAAAAGAAAGAGAGGATAATACAGAGAAAGAGAGAGTGTGAACAAATATTTCATAACCATATGTTTATTACACTTCTTGTAAAATGAAAATTACACTAAAAAGCAGTAAAAAGATAAGGATGAGAAAAATCCTCCTCGACGGCTGCTTGGAGGATGAGCTGCATTAACGGAGCACCCAGAAGAGGGTGGTGAGAAGCTGGATGAGGGATGATGAAGCTCGACGACGGAGGACCAGGTAGGGCAACATCGCGACGGGATCCGATTCCCAAATGGTGGCGAGAAGACAACCACGGGATGCTCCACGAAGGGGGTGAGAAGATGGACAATTTTATTTTTTTTACTGTAGAGGTGCATCCCGGGTTTGAGACTAGCTCTTTAGAGCTTTGGAGATGGTGAAAAGAGAAAAGGGATGAAGAATGAGGGGGGTTCAAGGCCCTTTTTATAGATGAGGAGAAAGGGACATAAAGGTCATTCCAAAGGCTTAAACATTGAATACCAGGCTTTTAGTGATGGATACGTGTTACTGAAGATGGCTATTGCTGAAGCCATGTGAACGAGGTCCCTTGGATCACAATCGCATGCTCCTCGTGCAGCCACGTCATGCATCTGCTGGTCTTCAGCTATTGAGGCCTCAGATCGCGCCTCATCCTTATCAGTCATCTGATCGTTTGACTGGATGACCTAAAATGTGCCTTGCCTCATGCTGCTGAGAAGGTGCTCGTTAGATCGCGCATCATCTCGTACATGTAGCTTCGCCTCCATCCAACGCGCCACGTAGCGGCCACCATCGCCGCTCGATTGTTATCGTGCGGTTGAATTTCAGCGCGAGCACCCACGCTGCGGATTTGAGGCGCAAGGACTTGATCCCACAACGTCACTCTCTGCATACGTCACTTGACCGCTGCACCACACCCACGTTTGTGTCGACGCGCGACCTCGACCATTGGATATCAATCCAACAGTCCAGATCTCATGGCATGGATAAAGGAGGCCGGTGGCTGTGGGTGGCTTAGATGGCACCACATGGTGCCATCTGGGCCGTCCATTTTCCAATGCTTGTAGTGGTGCCATAGATGTCAAATTAGATCGATTTTCACGTTGTTAGGCTACGATCATCGATCTGAACCCATCTGTGTAATTGGACTTGTCATCTAAGTTACGGATTTGCACTACCTTGTCTCTTGACCTTTGATATTTCTCGAACTGCATCTGATGCTATGAAAATCCGATCGGGGCGATCTTAAAGGCGTTGGACTCCAAACGTTGCCTTGATCAGATCCGTACGGTTGAATCTTCAATCCGAGGCTCAGATAAATATCGCATTATTCCCTCATCATAAAAAGAGACGAATTACTATACAATTTGTACAATTTAACCTAATGCATGATGATGCATATTACGTAATATTTATAAGGAACATATATAAATAGACTTTTTAGGTCAATTAGATGTATGCACATCAACCTGTATATTGATTTATTTATATATTTATTGTAGATAATTAGATTACTAAATTAATTAGGTAGGTTATTAAGTTAAAATAAAGTAAATTAGTAATTTAAGTTATTACTGAAGTAATTCAGATTGTAGACCTGTATATTATTATTTTAAGTATTTTTATCCTATTTATACTGTATAATAATATTTATAACTAAATTATATGTATATTATTTATAACGTGAAAATAAATGTATATAAATTAAAATAAATCTATTAAAATAAATAAAAAATGTACAATAAATACTTCATTATGTATATTAACTAATTTATAACTCAATTGGATGATTACATTATTAATTTGTACATTAATCAAGGATTTAAGATCTAATTTAACGTGTATAAACCTCTAACTTTAAGTAATTTTTAAATATAATTAAATAACTTATTTTTATAGATTAAGTGTAAATTATAAGGGATTTCTAACTATATAATTTATTTTAAATTTGAAATAAAATTAGGCTCTCAAATCGAAGCCTAAAGTCCCAATTTCAAATGCAGCATAGCGCTTAAATCTTCCTTCTGGATAGTCCTACCTCATTAACAGACGAGGTGTTGCTACCATATAAGTTGAATTGCGTCCTGTGCCCTCTCAGTTGTCAAGCACTCGATGCACCTAAACATCTTATCCCTTGAGCATACTATTTGACCATTATCTGAGCATATTTGAGGTGGTGGGCTAGGAGCTCGATTTGTCTGAGCTCGGTTTATCTGAGCTGGGTATGGGCCGAAAATAATATGCTGAAATACACTAAATATAAACTACGACAAGGCTTAGTAGTGATCTGGTCCCACCCCTAGGGGTACTATATCCCCACGAAAAGCTCTATTCGCCAATAAAAAAACCTACTTTTTGTAAAGTGAGGCATGGGTTAAGGGTTGAGAAAGTGTATGTGCTAAGTGATGAAAGAAAAAGCCTAAGTGTGGTAAGTACATAAGTGTGTGTGCTATGTGTTAGTATGTGTTGTATGTGTTGAGTTGAGTTCGCGAATACATGTACAAATGTATATACGAATATCAGTAAAATAATACATATGTGTATAGAATATATATGTAAAATAATATATATATATGTAGAGTACATACGTACGTGTGTGTGTGTGTGTGTGTGTGTAAGGAAGATAAAGATAAGTAGAGTAGTATAAGCCTTAAATGTATATATAAGTTTTTCTAATGCTTTAGTGATATTTTATCTGTCACTGTAGGTATATATATATTTGTAAATATAATTGTTTCGCCTTATAGTTTATACATACTTTTAATAGGACTATAGTAGCACTTATATGTCACTGAATATATAGTATATGTTACTAAAGTTATTCGTATATGTTAGTATATTTAGTATAGTACATATTAATCAGTATTTTCATACCTTTACTTAGGTATTATCTAGTATAGTATTTATAATTAATATAGAGTTGATTTACTTAGTTTCTGATGCCTGATTAGTTGTAGATATGTTTAAGGCATGGTAATTAGTCTAAATTGATTCATTTTGTACATAATTAATTTATTCATTTATTCTTTGATCCATTTTGTATATATAATTGACATTTTTGAAATAAAAGAGCATTTTTAGAATATAGAAAGTGATGTATATCAATAACTACTTCTCAATGAATGACTTGAAATAAACCAATACAAATTATGTAAATAAATAAAATGATGGACACCAATATGTTTGCATTGTGATGTTACACTACAAACAACGACATAATTAAATCACTATTTTTACCATGCAGACGGTTTTTGTGACCACTGCCTGTTGCCAATGCTGCTACTCTCTACTACCCCTGTTGCTACTTGGTGCTATTGCTACTGCTAGGTGCTATTGCTGCTCTAGTGGTTGCTCGATCTCATTGCTTCGCACTCCAACTCCAAGTCTCCAAGCCTCGATCCATCTCGATCTCCAACTCCATCCTTTTTTCAAACTTCTCCACAGTCCACACAGTGGGAAGGCATATTATCATCTCCTCTTCCTCTATTATATTTTTAATTTGATTGTCCTGTGAAGTGTAAATATGTACTTCAATTTGACTTTAGATATGCATACTTTATTTAAGTATGTATTGCGTTCAAAACTTGTATTTTTACATACATGCCTTTCTTGCATAACCTTTTAAGGTTTTAAGTTAGTAATTTATGATTAACTTGCAATTCAAATCATATTAAGTGAATTTTGTCATCTTTGTCAGCATGCGTCAACATGCCTTCAGCGTGCCCTCGAAATGAAAAACTTCCAGGGCATCAAAATCGGCACTTAAATCCTTGGATCCTATAGATTCCTCTTTCCTTGTACCAAGCTTTGATTTTAAGTCCAATGCCTAACAAGAGGGCATGTCACATTTAATAACAAGAAGGCATGTCCTGGTAATACAACCTTTATACCAGCTTCCAGGGAAATCAAAACAGAAAACAGACTCTGAAACAGCTTGTCACAACCTAATACCATGCTCCTGTTCTTTCACAATGCAACAATATCATCTCAACCATACTAAGACAAACCAAGACGCATGTCAATAGGTACTAGACCCCTAACCTAACAACTTAGGAAGCTTGTCAAAATAGCAATAGATATCAGATTTGCAATGGCCAGTGTTTAATCGAGAAAAGGTAGGCCCAACAATTTGTTAGGTTTGACCCCACAGGCCATAACACAACCACACAGAATGCTTAATTTAGCCCAAGTTAATCGTGCAGTATTCCTCAACCATTTTCTTAGTTTCCATTGCGACACTACTTTGGTGTCGTTCAGCTTTGACTGGATGAACAAACAAGTGATTGAGCTGCTCTGGATCAGAAGCCTTGAAAACAATCAAATAAAAAAGAATACACACATTAGGTAACAAAAAAAACTCATGATAAATAAGGGAGGCGATGACAACTTTTATGCGAGTCTACGAGGAAAAGAAAATACAAGTCTTCGTTCTGCAGCAGAGTGTTGTACCCTATAAACTCTTCCCCCCTTGAAAAAGTCATCGTCCTCGATGATTGAAGATGTTGATGACGATAAGGAAGAGGTGACCGACGAGATTGTCGTAGTCAGTGCTGCCAATGTTGGGGTGAAGACCCGGAGGTTGGCAATCATACGAGCTGGGTGGAAATAGTGGCACGGCCGGAGGTCGTGGAGGATGTGCGAAGGGAAGGGCTCGGCTTTTGGGAAGAGGAGGTGTTGGCTTGTTGGTTGGTGTGGGTCGTGGGAGAGGGTGGACGAGCAAGCGCTGGCAAGGACGTCGAGGAGGCGGACGCAGACGAGACCCCGGCCAATGCGGCCAGAGAGGCTGAGGTCTTCGAGGGAGAGGTCGATGACGTGGTGGGTCCAGGGGTCGCCGTGGATGCCTGCCCAGTTGCAGGGAGTTGCGGTAGCATGGTGGCAGAGAAGAAGGTGGGTGCCTCGATGAGAGAGGTTGAGGCGGTGAGTCGCTTGGTGGTGAAGGAGATGTGGGGGGTGGGGTTGCTTGATGGGGTCGCGGGCGAAGACGTCCTCCGAGGAGTCAAAGTCGGGGATGTTGAACTGCCAGACGCAGCGATGGCACCCCAGGGGTAATCCGGAGAGGAGGGGAGGTTTCCGAGGTCGTCGGAGGAGAGGAGAGGGCCCGGAAAGCGCTAGTGGTTGAAGCGTGGAACCCATGGGGCGAGGGCAGAATCGGGCTGCGTGATGAGGTGGGCTGCGTGGGTGAAGCGACCAAGCTGGAGCAGGTCGGCGAGGAGGGCCTCGTCGTTGAGGTCGTCGGCGACGAGGAGGACCTCATCGGAGGAGAGGAGGGAGATGATGAAGCGGTGGACCTGCTAGCGTCGATGGCGATGGTCGAGCTTGATCTTGCCTAGGGTGGCAGGGAAGGATGCGCGACGGTCGGATGGGGCCATGTTGTGGGCACCATTGGAGGTGTTGACGGTGCGGATTGCTGGAGGGCGAGGTTGTCGAGGAGGGGGCGGAGCCAGAGGAGGCCACAGCCGACATGGCTGGAGAGGCCGAGGTACTGGCTGCCGGTGGCGTGTGTCTGGGAGGTGGTGACGAGGATGGCATCGTGTGGTCTTGAAGGCCCTGGGGGCGCAACCAAGCTGCCGATGAGGCCGTGGTGGTGTACGGAAGGTGGTGGTGATGATGGCGTGGGAGTCGGCGTCGGGGGGAAATGCCACGGGAATAGCTGTGGTTGAGGGAGTCGACGGTGGCGGTGGGGGTGGTTTTGAGGTTGGTGGTTTGTGGTGAACAGGTGATGATGATGAGGAAGGTGGGGGAGGTGGGAGAGGAAGTGGATGGAGTGGGGAAGCCAAGGCGGCGAGCGACAACGTTGGCGAGGATGGTGGTGGAGCCGGGGCAGACGAAGGAGGGGCGGCGTCAGAGATTGAAGGAGGTGACGGTCTCGGTGAGGTCAAGGCGGGGCCGAAGCCCAGCACGTGCAGCGGGGAAGGCGGCATGACGAGGAGATGGCAGATCTCCTTCAAGGCCTTGGTTTGTTGTCGGAGTATATCACCAGCTTCTTGTTGCCACTATACGAAGGCCTTGAGCTTTTTGTCAGCCATCTTGATCACGGTGTCGAGTTCAAAGGATCGTTGGTTGTTATACGAGTTGATACGATCTTATAGAGATGGATGTCGACGTCGATAGGTGTGCGTGGATGGATCAATCGACCACACTGATAAGAACACAGTTGTGGGTAAAAACTCAACCAACAACCACAATGAAGGGACAAAAGGGATAAAGAGTTCTTGCTTCCTATTCCATTCCATCGGTGGCCTTAAGTAGCCAATTACATTATAAAAAAGATAACACAATATCCTAGCGAGATTCACCACCAAATCTACCTATTACAGATAATTGCGTGCTACTCTATGTGATCTTTCCTTCTTAGTGAAGGAGACCTCAAAAGGACCATGGGCTGCTGCTATTCTTGCCAAAATGAGCTCTGTTGGGGGCTTGGTCTTCAAGCCCAAGGCTGCTGCTTCCACTGTCCTTTTCTCCCTTGTCGCGGCTTTTGGTGGGCAGCTCCCCTATTAGTCCACGGTACAACCCACTAGCCTATACACGTGGCTAACCCCCATAGGTCCCTATCAACTCCACCTACCTCGAAAGCATCATCGTCCTCAATGATCAGAAGCACGATGGCCGTGACCACAATCACGGTAGTGTAGCAAATGGCGAGGAAGCTCACATCGGAGTCAAAGACCTGGTCGTGGTGGTTGGAGATGGGCCATAGGGGTCAAGGCAAGAGATGAAGCAATGGCAGTGGCGGTCGGAGGCATAGCAAGCAAGGTAGAGGAACTGATCGAGGGCGGGGTGGATGGTGATGAAGTAGGGGGCTTGGAGGTTGGCCCTCGTACAAGTCGGGTGGAAATAACCGACCACACTCAACCTAGAGGTGTTGGCGTACCTGGTAAGGACGTTGAGGAGGGTGTTGACAGCGTAGCCATAGCGGCAGAGGTAGGGGAAGGGGGCGAAGCCGAGGAAGCCGCCATGCTCGATGGTGTCGATGCGATAGAGGGACATGTAAAGGTTGGTGGTGGAGAGATGGGTGTTGGCACCAGAGCAGAGGTCGAGGAGGTGGATGCAGAGGAGGCCCCACCCGATGCGGCTAGGGAGGCTAAGGTCGTCGAGGGAGAGGTCGATGACACGATGGGCCCAGGGATCGCAATGGAGGTCATGTTGGTGCAAGGGCACTACAATCGTTAATTTTGATGATAACAAAATACTTGTTATTTAATATTTGCATTTGTGTTTGAGTTTCAGGAAAATGCAAATGGAATCAAGTGTGAAGGAACTCAAACTCATGTCCATGGTGGATTGGAGGAGCTCGCTGGAGAAGGAGCTTCGCGTGGAGCAAGAGCTTGAAGTCATGAAGAATATGATAGAAGTCTATTCTGTTCTTGTAATTTGTATGTGTTGTTATTTCTTTTGCTCTTTATTCTTTATCTAGATTATATGTTAAAGAGCCCAAAGTAATTAAATAGTAGTCCTAGGAATACTTACTCAACCCTAGGATGCTTAGATAAACTCTTAGTTAAATTAGAAAGCCAAAATAGGCATCAGATAGCCTGATTAGACATCCAATCTGAAAATTAGACATCTGATCATTGACTTTAAGACGTCTGACTATTTAATCAGATGTTTAAAACACTTAGGCTGGCAACTCGCTCTCTATCTACCAGTTTTGGATGTCTAGCCCTTAGTCCAGACGTGTTAGAAGACATTTAATGACCTTGCCAGACGTCCAACTAGAGGATCGTTGGCTTGCAGACCTAATCTTAGAGGATTAACCCTTAATCGACCTACATTCATTTTCAGGCATCTTTAGAGAACCCTAAACATCTGATAAATAGACGTTAGGCTCAATCTATCCCCAAATCACTTTTGTCAGTGATTATAGTCGTTTGAATCTTGGAAAATCAATTCCCGCAGTAAAACCTATTTCCAGACATCCAAATTTTGTGTCAGACGTCCGACTTGTCGTTTGACTAACAAGACCTAGAACCCTATTTTGGTTTGGACAAAAATAGGAAGGAAACCCTTTTAGAATTAGATGTCTGATTAGTTTCCCAAACGTCTTAAAAGTCATCTTAAACGTCTGTTTTGATCCAACACCATCCAATTGATCCACCCTTCTAGATCAGACGTTTGACCATAAAATCAGACAATGACCTAGACGTCTGACCTTAATCCCAGACGTTTGATAACTCTATCAGAATCATAAATGACTTGATTTCGGCCTAATTTGCCTTGGGATAATTCCCAACGGCTAGAGAAGCCTTCCAACGGCTAGAAGATGCTTCTAAACCCTTCTTAGGTCCTCTATAAATACAGGAGTACCTTTCCTTTGCAAGACACACTAAGCAATACTACTTTCCACTCATTTTGTGTCCAAGAGAGATTAGAATTAAAGAAGAAGTGCTCAAGCCTTAGTCTACATCTTGAGAGCATCTTCCCAGCTGTGCACCCACTCTCCTGCCTACGAATACGAGAGTGTCATTGTGCCATTGCGTGGATCACGCACCCGGGTCACTAGCCGATGCACTTCCATCTAAGGGAAGTCCTTTTGCCTATAGGAGTTAGGTTGATTTACATTTATACTTTGTGGCTCTATATGACTGTTATTATTTTCATTTTTGGTTGGGTATTTGTTTTACGAATTCCCATCTCCTTCGTGGGACAAAATACTCCTCGTGAAGAGGAGGGGTTTGAAGTACACTACCCTTGTATAAAGTAGTGTGGTTGTAAGAGGTTAAGTCACCCTCGTTTAAGTGACTTAGTGGATTTGATCGACTCGATCAATCGAGAAATCCTAAATCGAGAGGTTTAGTTAGTGGTTTTTACCCGGGTTTGGGTTTTCACCTAAAAATCTTCGTGTACCTATGTGATTGCTCTTTTGTGAGATTGTTTTACTTTACTTCCGCATTATTTCTTTTATCACGCAAATCTCACCCCCCTTCGTAAAGAACCTTCAGGCTGCCCATTTCCACGGACTTGCAGTAATGTGGTGGTAGAGAAGGTGTGTGCTTCGGTGAGAAAGGTTGAAGCTCGAAGCAATGGTGGTAAGGGTGAAGTCATTGGGAATGAGGGGCTAGAGGAACATGTCGCGAAAGAGCATGGGGTCAAGCTTGGCGAGGAGGGAGATGATGTGGGAGAGGGAGAAGCGATGGAGGGAGTAGAGCTGGAGGAGGTGGTGACGGTCTCGGTGAGGATGGAGAAGGTCGAGCTCCTCGAGGTGGTCGCGAAGGCGGAAATCGAGGGCGGTGACGACCGTTTCGAAGGGGCCACCGTAGGCGTTGCGGACGATGGTGACAACGCTGAGGGCATGGATGCAATCGTTTCTACATGTGGCAAGGGTGCATAAGAGGCCTGAGGCGGGGAGGTTGTCAAGGTCATCGGAGAAGGGGAGCTTGAGCTAGACGACATCGAGGGTGGCGAGGGTGTAGAAGAGGTCTAAGGCGATGTGGCCATCCACCCTTTGAAGAGGATAGGTCGGAGCTTGCCGTAGGCGATGTAGGTGGAAACAGTGTGAATGGCGAGGCTAGAGCTGATGATGCAAAGGTGAGTAGCGGGCAGTGGTGACCAGACGGTGGTGTTGGTGATGGTGGTGACAATGAAGGTGGAGAACATTGCGAGTGGTGAACTGGAGGTGATGGTGAAGAAGGTGGCTCTAGGGTTGGTGATCTATGGTAACAAGTGGTGGTGATGAGGAAGGTGGGGAAGATGGGAGAGGAAGAGGATTTGGAGGTGACATCTCTTTCAAGGCCTTGGTTTGTTGTCGAAGTATACCAATGGCTTCCCGTTGCCACTTGACAAAGGCCTTGAGCTTCTTGTCAGCTATCTCGATCATGACATCGAGTTTTGAGGATCGTTGGCTCTGATACCGGTTGATACGATCCTACGAAGATGGATGTCGAATGCGGATACGTATGTGTGGATGGATCAACCAACCACACTAATGGGGGTATAATTGTGGGTGGAAACTCAACCAATAACCACAAGGGAGAGACCAAGGGGGCTAAAGAGTTCTTGCTTAATTCACTTCATGTGTCAAGGGTTACATATATAGTTGAGACAATAAGAAAAGACAAACAAAATATCATTAAGTACATACAATCCCATGCTATCCCATGAGATCTTTCCCCTTACATATAAGGTAATGCTGTAAGCAAAAAACCTATACTGTCATAAACCAAAAATGAGTCCTGCCCTCCCTTTTTACCTTGGTCAAGGATGAGTTAACAAATATATCCAAGTTAAGGTACCATGCCATGATGTATACTTTCTACTAATAATATTATGTTGCTTGTTAAGATAAGAGGTGAAGTAAACAAAAAACTTGAACTTTGGCAAGAAATTAAGCATGATAAAGACTAAATATATGCAATATAGTTTAGTAGTAGAGAAAATAATAGAGGAATCACTTCCCTCGAGAACATTTCCTCGCTAGAGAGACTACGTGAGTAAATGCAAACAATACAATGATACCTGTGCGGTACTATCATTTTACAAGGACATCAATGTCAAACAACCAACCCTAGAAACAGAATACAAGAGCGTTGCTGATGGGGACAGCCAACCGTTAACTCCCCCTCCCTTGCTTCTTCTTTCCTTTTGCTCTTTTGGTTTTTCCTTCCTCCCATGCCTTCACTTCAACTCGCTCTCCCTCTCGCGGACGTTATCTTACCTCCTTCCTTTAATCACAACAACGCCAACGCCCACCACCGCCTGAGGCTTAGGGGCTCCTCTCTTCTCCTCCCGATCCAATGGGGTTCCAGCGGCTCCTCTTCGTCGCCATGTACGCCGTCGTCCTCCCTGGAATATTAATCTCCGCCCTTTACTTCCTCTCCTCCCTCCCCTCCCACCGCCCCCTCGACCCCGTTACCGATCCCGACGCTTCCTCCTCCACGCCTACGCAAGGTAAGTCTCTCTACGTAAAGAACACAATCCAACTTCCAGTTCGATCATTCGAGTCTTCTCATTCATATGAAAAAGGAAGCAATTGTGAGGAGGATCGTTGCATGACATTTTTTTTCGTAATCCCAA
Organism: Thalassia testudinum; assembly: GCA_037157565.1. NCBI lineage: Eukaryota > Viridiplantae > Streptophyta > Magnoliopsida > Alismatales > Hydrocharitaceae > Thalassia > Thalassia testudinum. Next base: position 8,898,974 of record JAZHRO010000059.1, on the reverse strand, counting down.
TCGGTTTAAATTGCTTCTTTTTCCATGCGGGCGTGTGTGCGTGTGTATGAATCTCTGGTGAGTTGAGATTTTTTGAAGTACTGCTGTTGTTTTTTCAGATGGATCCCGCAAGGTGTTCGACGCGTGGAGAGGGGATATCTTCAAGCCACCACCCATTGAGAAGGGCATGCCCCCTTTGTCGGAATTCAAGCTGAGGAAAGAGCTGATCGCGTCGCGGGTGAGAGACAATATCATCTTCGTGACGTTCGGGAATTACGCGTTTAGGGACTTGATCGAGAACTGGGCCAGGCACCTGATTGGCCTCAATCTCCATAATTTCATTGTGGGTAAGCAAGCTTCCTTCCTTCCAGCACCCGCTGCCACACAATGACCAGAGCTTTGTGGAGACTGGAGAGTGTAGATGTTAATGGTATCCTTTTTCTTTTTCTCTTTTCTTTTCTGTTTTGTTGTTAAGGTGCTTTGGACACCAAGTTGTTGGAGGCTCTATACTGGAAAGGCATCCCGGTTTTCGACATGGGAAGCGGGACGAAAGTGGGTGACTTGCGTTGGGGAAGTAAAGATTTCCACAGGATGGGAAGAGACAAGATCTACTTGTTGAGCACCCTCCTACCTTTTGGATTTGAGGTGCTGATGAGCGACACTGACACTGTCTGGTTAAAGGTTTGTAATCTTTCTTCTGATGGATTTAAATGAATGAAAACCTCGAATTAAATATAAACAAATCAAGAACGAAGGTTTTCATTAATCCCAAAATCTCTGATTTCATTGTATTGAGAGTCCAAAACCTTTACATGATAGAATACCTGAATCCATCGCTTGGATTAACAGATGGAAGACACGTGCAACAATCCTCCTGATTTCCCATGGAGATTCCTACGGCTTTGGCGATGGATCTTCCAGAGGTTTAGAGAGTGTGAGCATAAGAGAAGAAAATGACAAGTGTCTTTTCAGTTCTCTCCTTGGGTCCCTTATATTCCCTTGTGATAGGGTGTAAGAAAATAAAACCCGTCCACTCCTTGCATGCCACTTGGGGACCGTAACCGTTGCATTGGAATTAAGAGTTCTTCTCATCAAAGAATCGTAACTCCCTAAAAGGTTTCTATGTAATTTACCCCATATTATAAGAAGTACAATTTACCCAATTCTTATTGGATCAGATAACGGGCATATATGTGTATACATATATATGTGTATTAATGTAAGTTTCCTTATAATAATATATATATACTCACGTAATGATTCTAACATCTTTCAATCACGTCAAAATCCAACCAAAAGCATAGATAGCATTGAAGGGCCTATAAGCTTGTCAGGACAACTTCTTCAACAAACCTCCTAGGTGTTAAAGACTAGAAAGAATTGAATGAAACCTTTTTGGATTTTGGTGATTCATCTTAGCTATTGTGTACAGGTACTCATAGACATTTTTGACAACTAACAAGGGGATAATTGAAAGGATAAAAAGAGAACAATTAGAAAAATAATTTTGATTATTTGATTTGGATATGTTGGAGATGGTTGCTGAGGATTTCTGAGTTTGTTGAAGATATTTGACTAGGTTGGTGAGGAACAATGTCCTTTGGATATGTTTTGTTGATAGCCCCCCTAAATTCAAGGAACTACGTGACTCCAGATTGAAGATTGAGTCATTCACTAATGTGAAGAAAGTGTGGCTTCGATAACATCTTGATCATAATATCAACAAGTTGACCCTTGAAGGAAAGGAATCAAACTGAGAGTAGCCCCTAGTGTTGTAAAAGTCAGTAGTTGTTATTTAGTCTGCTGGATCACTGAGTAAAGAGTATATGGTATGTAGGGGAGTAGTCGAGGAGTAGTTGATCAGGTATTTTTTTAAATATTTATATATACATATTTATAAAATATATTTATAAGATATATTTACTTGCACACAATGCTATCAAGGCGCTCGCCTAGGTGCCAGGATGAGGTGAGGCTAAGGCTACACACCTCGCCAAGCCCTACCTCTCCTAATTTGCCTGAAGCTCCTCCTAGATGAGCACTTAAGCCAAGGGCTACGCACCCTAAGCAAGCCCTTGAACCAAATTTGCAAAATTTTCATTTTTTAAAATACTTTTAAGGATTTTAATTTCTTTTTACCTAATTATCAAATGCTCTCTCTTAGTTAAACACACATATGTGTATGTATATGCACATATGCATAGACATACATATACATGTGCTTAAATAGATATATACATATAATAAATACATATATGCACATATATTTTGTATATTTGTGTATGTATGTACATGTCTGCATATACATTTAAATATATATGTACATGCATACTCACACACACACACATGTGCATAAGCATAGCATATAAAAATTAAAGCATATAGCTATAATATGTACTTACAGAAATGTGTATATGTAAATGTACGAAATTGTATGCACACACCTATCATGTGTATCAATGTGCATGTGTATGTGTATTGTGCCTATCTGTCTAAGTATTTATAAATCATGTATAGTATATATATGCATGCATAAAATTTTGGTTACTATGCGTGTGTCTCTGTGTGTCTATATATATATATATAGATATATATAGTGTATGTATGAATCCTTTAGCACGTCATTTTTCTTGGGCAAGCGCCTAGGAGATCACCTGACACCTTGGACATTTTGAACTCCCCTCGCCTTTTAGCGCTTTTCGCCTTTGACAACATTGCTTGGATAATTCAAGATTTCAACAAGTAAAATATACCATTACATAAAATTGAACCATTTTCAAGCCCAAGGTTATAAAAATAAGCTACAAATCATAAGTCCAAACAAAGAAAAACACAAGTGTAAAGTATTTAAACATTAAAACTACAAAATCCACATCAAAGGTGAACATCTAAAGTCAAAGCACAAGGGTTTGGGTTTTGAAGTCGAGGAATGGGGTTGGGGGTTCGATCGAGTTGGGTGGGTTGGTTATTTGTTATTTGGGTTGAGTATATTTTACTTGGATTTGAAACCCCTATGTTGAAATCAAGCGCATACTCAACTGAGTAAACCTTGTACTTGGCTAAGTAGTCAGGCTTGCTAACTAAAGACCTAAGTATGGGTAGTCGAATCGATTAGGGGACTGATTAGGAGTAGTTGGTTGAGTCATTTGATTTTTATAACAAAGGTAGTCTCTTGGCCACTTGATCATGAACAAAATGATAATCTACTTAGATATGTTTCATTCAGCCATGAAATATCAGTTCAACTGTTAAATAGGTGGCACCGATGTTATCACACCATAAGGTTGGTGGAGTTCCCCAAGTAGTGAACGGAGCCAAATTAGTTTTATAGTGATGTTAGCAAGGGCCTTATATTCTGATTCCATTGAGGATCGACACTGTTTGTTATTTACGGGCAGACCATGAGATGAGATTGTTGCCAAGATAAATGAGGTAGCCTCCAGATGATTTTCTGTCATCTAAGGATCCTGCCCAGTCAGCATTAGAGCAGGCATGAAGGATGGCTGAGGAAGTTGACGAGAGAAGTCCATCATTGGCGATTTTGTTTCTGGATTTGTAGATATGTAAAAGACTTTGTGATTGTGAAGTTTTAGAGCTTAAATAAGGTTGTTCTTGTTTAGTATATAGTAAGTGGTAGCAAATCAGAAATTATGAGCCATATGAGATGTGTGATCATTTACTCTCAAGGGAAAAATGCATGACCATATACAAAACAGATATGCTGAATGAGATTGAGAAGTGTAACCAAAAGACACATAATATATGTTCTACCAGTAGACTGGTGGGTGGTCACTGCTTCAAAGTTCAAATTTTTGTCTATCATGTTCTCCTTTAATCACTACAATTCTCTATACTTTTTCCATCCAAAAGACTGATGATTCCAATCCATCTATTGGCTGAATTTCCAATAATAGTGAAGTTTGCAGTTTATGAAGGAGAAAATCTGCCTGGCACCTTCATTGATATTTTAACGCCATTGCCACTAACACAGACTTGTCACGGAAATATTCAAATTAAGGAAAAACCTACATAAAAGGATATACAAAGAAATTCATTCTTTCAAATCTTAACAAGAGAAATGCTGAGAGTATTATGTGGAAGGAATATGTGTAAATTGGGCATCAAGTGAAAATCAAGATATTTTGATTTGGTGATCTGGAAGAAAAGTTCTCTTGTCCCAGCAAGCAGGAAAGTGACCAACTCTCAGTTTCAGAAGAACAGGACTGCTTGGAGTACCTTTACCTAGCCAAACTTCCTAGTATGAAGGTGCAAAGTGTAGTCCAAGTGCTTTGGTTTAACACCATCATATGCATATTTGTATATATTACTTAAATTTCTTTATTTGTTAACTGAATTGCTTAATCACATCCCTTTCATCACCATTAAAATGAAGTCCAAGTAACATACAAAGTTCACGGAAAAGATGTATGACATAAATCTAGTACTCGTAAGCACTGTGAATTTTACCAAACACCTCTGAGAGACCCGGATTGTTATAGTGCTGTGTTGCAATTGGTGAAGGAACAGTTGTTCTTAATAAGCATATGAAACAGATTTAAATTAGACAGCCTTTTAATCGTGGTGGTAATTTCTTGTCTATATTTAATTCTTCAAAACAGAATCCACTTCCATATCTAGCTCAATTTCCTGAAGCAGATGTTTTGGTTTCAACTGATTCAATGGAACCATCAAGCACTGACGACTACTTGGACAAATGGACAGACAGTAAGAATTGACTACGTAGTTCATTTTCAAGTTTGCATTGGTTCACAATATGCACCCTTACTTTCAATTTGTGATTTAAACATTCTTTTGATAAAAAAATGTGATTTAACGGTCAATGGTTGGTGGGGGTACAAATACACAAGAAAACACAAAAACTAAAAGACTGTCTAAACCAAAACTAGGCCTCTCCCATACTAATGGACTTGGCTACATGGAACTTGGTTATCTATTCTAAAAGTGCAAGGTCCTGTTCTATGATTTCTTCAGTTTCGACCCTCCTTGGCCTAATAACCTCCGATTGGTCATATCACTAGATATTTAAATCACCTACAAATCTCTCCATTTTTTCTTATATTGGTGCCATTCCAAACCCCTTCCTTGAATTCTTTTATGGAATCAATCTTTCTTTAGGTGGCCTTAAAATCCACCTCTCAACATGCACCATTCCCACCATAGCTCCTAGGCAAAGATCATCAACTGCATGACAATCGATGGTAATTTCCTGGTTTTACAACTGGTGTACCAGTTCATGATATTACTACTTATTCTTATTGTATCATCATCATCTCTAGGAACACCAAACGTAAAAGGCTTGGCACTCACTAATTCCATCACAAGGCAGTTGGTAGCAAGGTTAGGAAGTAAACTACTGCAAACTTTTAATTGGCTTTGTTGAAATAAATAAGCAAAATAAAATGAACAGGACATCAAGTGCAATACAACGAGAACTTAGGTTTATGTGAAAAACCATCTCATTAGAAGCAAAAAACCAAAGGAGAAGCCCCAACTAGCAGATATTCTATTTATTTCTTCTCCATGGTATAAGTGGTTAGATAACATCACATATATAGGCCTTGTTACCTCTTGGCACTCAAAAAATAGATGATGAGAAACTAAACACAAGACCCACTTAGTAGACCCAATAGGACAGGACCATCGCAAGGTCCATTAACCTCAACATGCATCTATCTTCTAACAACTCCCTCAAGTTGAGCATGTAATGCCTGAAGCATGAATACTCTTGCAACGATTAAAATACCCATTCATAGACATGTGACAAAATGACAATGAATCTTGGCCCCAGCTCATTAGCTCTGATGATGACAAGATGCCTCATAATATTTGCTAATAAGAAGATTAACTAAAGGTACAAGTGCTGGAATATGAAAATTTGCATGTTGAGTTGAAGAATCACTACTTTGGAACTCTTCAACAGTCATGTCTAGACACCAGTCAAACTCTGATCATGAGCATGATGTTCTTCATGCTAACTGTAGAAGTTTCAAGCACAAGTGATCTCTAACACATGGAAACCCTCATAGGGGATTATCCTAAAATTTCAAAAGGCTACCAGCTCACTACAAAAATGCAAGGTCACTGCCATTTGATTGCATCCTTCACACAGCATCAAAGGGCATCACCTCCACTAAAGCCATTAACCATACCACTAGATCATGAAAACTGTTGCATCACAAGATTGCCACACCACTAGGGCCACCTCTCCAACCTAGATCCACACACCACAAGGGCTACTACCTTATCACAAATTAGGATAGCCTTCTTTGCAAGGCCACTACCATCACAGATTTGCGACGATGATGTTCACAAATAGCTATCACAACATTATCTGACATGCTAGTGCAGGAGATAAAAAAGGCATAGCATTTTTTTATCATTTTTTTCTTTTCAGCCTTTTTTCTTTTTTTGTCATTTTTACCTTCCTTTTTTATTAATTTTTTCTCTTTTTCTTCCTCTTTTCCATGAGAACATAAATGACCAAATCTACAAACAATGCAAAGCCTGCCCTAAAAATGAAAACATGCAACCAATATAAGAAAAATGAAAAAGAACCAAAGAAAACTAACACAAAACACCCATCAAATAGTAATGGCAGATGGGTAATAGGACCACAACATATTAAGCATGCATTGAAGATGAAATATTGGAGAAAAATGGAATTTGTCTGATTGATCAACAAAAGTGCTGACCAGTTGGACAAAGAACAACCAATCATGGCTTTAAGACTATCTGACTGCTTAGAAATATAAGTAAATGTTGGATGAACCTCCTTCATCCATAGGGCTCTTAGGGTCCACAAGAACCTGTCAGCTCCACTCATAGCACAACCATTGAATCTTCATCTCCACGTGTGTCACTCTCCACAGATTGGAAACATGTAAAGCACTGGTAAGCATTATTTTATGTAGAAGAAATATTTTCCCTCCTGCAATAGGCACATGCAACCATTTATTTGAGAACCTTCAAGGGCTATTTTTTTTATGATCTATAATGCTTTATGTTGAGAAGAGCTTGTTATTTCCCATCATGTGCTGTGCAGATCTATTATCGGCAACCATTCAACGACAGAAGAAGAAACGCTTATCATTTTTAATCCCTAAGCTCATAGAGAATGATTCACTACCTTAGTTCAAATTAAGATAATGCTTCTTGCTTAGATAGCACTTTGGAAGATGACCATTAAGAATGCTTGTGTCGCATCTCCTTCCATAGACTTTTCTAAAATGACAGTAGCATTAAACATCATATTATGACCCATGTTCCTCTGTCAAACTTTCCTATGACTTGACTTCTCAAGGTGTAGATCCCAACAACAATTGACCTTGTGCCTCATCTCGTGGTAATAAATGCAATTCCTTGCATTGTTCACATTCTTTGAGGTAGTTTTGTTTATTTGGAAACTTTGGTAAGTTAGTGGCAGTACATTCCTTGTATTCTATACTTTGTGATCAGCCCCACTATCACTAGACTTATGATTCATTCTGTGCCAACTCACCTTGCCTGCCTTCACTTTTAAGTAAACCTCTTCATTGAAGAATTTAAGATTTGGGTTCTACCACTTTTAAATTTTGGACCCATCCTCCTAGCATGGCTCCAAAAGCCAGCTGATTTCAATGTCATTTCAACAATTTTTAAAATGCAAATTTTGGAGACACACCTAAATTCTAAGGCAGACCAGGAAATGACATTTTTTATGTAAATGAATGATAATAAATAACATTAATTTAGATGATTGCTTACTTCCACCTACTCAATATCTTTATATTCAATTTATTACATATTGAAGTTTTAGTTGGACCCTAATTTAGTGTCCAATTATTTTCAACAAATGACATTTTTTGAATTGTAATGTAGCAAATGCCAGGACATTCTTCTAGTCAATGATAACTTTTCAAGAATTTAATGAATATTATTTCTATTGTTGATAATCCTATTTATCTTGTATTTTTTCTCTTATTAATAATTATTTATTGTTTATCTCTCTTTATAAAAAAGTATTGGACTCTTTTATAAGAAATAAGATTGATTATTTTCTCCTACTTAATATCAGAGTGTGGTCTTGGGTTGGATTCTGGTATCTCATTGGAAAAATAAACCTCCAAAACCCTAACTACCAAAAACCCTAGTTTCTTCCTGTTGTCAACCTCCTCGTTGCTAGCGGAGGGGACCATCACCGGTCCTCCTCTCTGGCAGGAGAGTCAGGGAGAGGGCCTCCAGGTGCTCTTCTCCTTTATGCTTGCCAGGAGAGGGTTGCAGGTCCTGCTATAGGCACGTCGTCCCATTGGCAGCGGCAGTAGTAGATAGAGGGGAGCCAGACCCCTCGTGCGGTAGGCGTGTCCTAGCGGTGGTGTCCTAGTGGCAGAGGCGTCAGGCGGTGATTCCTCATGCTGTAGGCAGCAGCGGCGTCCCACTAGCGTCAAGCAACGGCAGACGAAGTACTCGTTGGAGATCTCCAGCGGCGGCGCAAGCGGTGCTGGGGGTTAATCTCTCCTAGGAAAACCCGCAGGGGTTCTTCTCATGCTGTGGGTGTGTAGGGCCTTCCCTGGGCTATACACACCCCATGGCCTTGCATTGGGCGTGAAGTTTCCAACTCCAGTTACCCTGGATCTTCACGCCCAAGGCCCCATGTTGCCCATTCAAAGTTGTTCTATAATCTGAAAGTATTTTTCAGATCCGTGTGTGGCATATTTCTTCTGGTATTTTTGGCTCAAAGATGGCGAGTTCTAGCTTAGTCCCTGCTAGGAACAATGCCAATCTCAGGAGAAATAGAGGTGGCATTGGATATCGCTACTGCGTCAGGGATGTTGGAGTCGTCATGGTACATGATTGTTAGTTGACTCTGGTGCTTCACAACATCTCTGTGGGCATCGAGGCTATTTCCAGTCATTCAGTTATGTTGCACTTGGGAGGACGATGTAGGTTTCTGATGGCAGGCAGGGTCCTGTTGTTGGTCAAGGGGATGTGTCTGTAACCCCCATGTTGCAGTTGTTGAGAGCACATGTATCGGAGTTTCCCATGAGCTTATTGTCCGTGAGCTAGATCACAAAGGATCTTCATTGCAACATTATTTTTGATGAGGTTGGATGCATCGTCCAGAATAAGTTCAATGGAAAGATCATTACCAGAGGTACAAAGGAGAATGGTCCTATCACCTTGGCCAGGAACAGTTTGCGGGAGTTAGTAGTTATGATGGTAGGAGTGCCTTATAGTGGCACCTTCATCTAGGTCACCTGCCTCTGGATCGTCTCAGGAGGATGATTCCACATATTTCACCGGCCACTACTATTAGGTGTGATGCTTGCTAGTTAGGTAAGCATCATCGGTTCTCTTTTCCTACCAGTACTTCTCCTGGATCAGCGAGAGCTTTTGAATTACTTCATATGGATGTCTGGGGATCAAGTAGAGTTCCAGACAGGATGGGACATCGTTATCTTGTTGTTGTTGATGATTTCACCAGAGTATCCTGAGTGTTTCTCCTGAAGAACAAGGGAGATATTGGCAGTGTTATAGAGACTTTCTTGGAGATCAAGACTCAGTATTCTGCCATAGTGAAGATTGTACGGACGAATAATGCCCTCGAGTTCTGCACTACTAGACTTGCAGAGTTCTACAAGACTTGTGGGATTATCCATCGGACTAGTCCTCATACCTCACAACAGAATGGGGTTGCAGAGCGTAAGCACAGACACCTGTTGGAGGTTGCCTGCACTCTTCTTATTCACCACAGTGTTCCACAGAGATACTGAGGGAATGCTGTTTCGATGGCGTGCTCCTCATTAACAGGGTGTCCAGTTCAATCCATCACGAGTAGATATCGATTCTTCTGTTACATCCAAATGGTGAGCTTTTTCATGTGCCTCCCAGGATGTTTAGGTGTGTTGCTTTTGTTCATGTACCATCACTAGGCCATGACAAGCTTGTTCCTTGCACTGTTAAGTGCATCTTCTCAGGGTACTCAAGGAGTTAGAAGGGGTACTGATATTATGATCCCATCCACCACAAGCATCATGTTAAGCTGATGTGACCTTTCATGAGACGACATCATACTTTTCTGTTGCTGGACAGGCGGGTGTCCATGATGATGCAGCTCCCATGCCTATTCCTCCTGTTCTACTTGAGGTGATTCTGATCTCTACATCTCAGTCAACTTCCTTGGCCTCCACTACCCCCTTGGATGATTACCAGAGATTACATGGTTCGTTGCGCACATATAGTAGACCTCATGCGACATTATAGAGGTCACTGCCTACACCAGTGACTGATATTCCACAGGCAGTTGAGATAGGTTCTGATGACAATGATAGATCAGTTCGACCTGATCCTCTTGACAGTGCAGATCACCATAGAGGTGAGGTTCCTTCTGCAGAGATTTATTCAAAGATACCAAATTGAAATTGCACTACGGGGGGTAAATAATGCGGGAAATAAAATTATGCGAATAAATATCAATCAATGCACTCATCACAAATTGCACAAGTATTTTTAGGTGGAAACTCAACTTGGGTAAAAACCACCACATAAGTCTTCCCGACTTAGGATTTCCCGATCTATCGAGTAGATCAAATCCACTAACCGTTCTACTTAAAATGAGTGTAGTACAATCTCAATTACAACTACGCTACTTTAACTCGAGGATAGTGTACCTCAAAATCCCTCTTCTTTACGAAGAATATTTTGTCCCACGAAGGAGACGGGAATTCGCTACGCCAATACCCAACCAAAAATAAAATACAAAACAAAAACCTATAGAGCCTAAAATGTAAGGATTAAACCTAAGATTCTACCGGCAATAAGACTTCCCTAATGCGGAAGTAGAGTAGCCGTGATCGCATAGCGAGTTGGTGCTCTCGCATATGACGTGTATAGCTTGGAGAGCAAGGCCACAATCTCTTTCTTGTTGAATGCTCCTTTTTTATCACTAAAAATGGTGGAAAGAATTGTATCAAGGTATCCTTAAACCAAGGAGAGGTCCTTATCTACTTATAGAGGTGTTAGGAATCTTTAAGAAGGCCTTGAAGAGGCCTCATAGCCGTTAGGAAGAAATCCCATAAGATCGGGCTGAAATCCCAATCAAATCAAATTCATAATGATTTTGACAGCAGAATCAGATGTCTATTTTTTGGGTCAGACGTCTAATAAAACATCTAATGGGATTTATGGGCATCTAATCTTGAAGAGTGGCCTTTGTGGAATTGAATGGATCTAAATAGGGATCTTGTCAAAATAGATCAGGTGTTTGATATAGCATTTTAAGACATCTGGGTGAAAAGTTAGACGTCTGATTTTGTGAGAGTTGGTTTCTAGATTCAACTAGATCTAAATAGAGTTCTAGTGCAAATATGTCAGATGTCTGGACATCTGATCCATGGTCTGGACGTCTGAGGCTAAAGTTCCCCTGCGGAAATTGATTCACGAGAAGCCAACGGTTGGATTGGGTCTGGCGAATCAAGATTTGGGTCTAGTGTCTCTTTATAAGACATCTAGAAGGCTCTACGGATGCCTGGAAATAATATTAAAATAATCCTAAGTTGGTTCTCGAAGATATTGTTCCGACAGGCTAACGGTCTTATTATTGGATGTCTGGTAAGGTAATTAGACGTCTGAAAGGAGATATGAAAATAGGTCAGGACGTCTGAATAGAACGGTCACAGACTATTAATTTCCAGCCTAGGTCATTGGATGTTTGGGCAAAACATCATACGTCTTAAAAGATAAGATCAGATGTCTAGGACTTATCTTGGACTACTGATTAGGCAGTCTGATTCCTATTTTGGCTTTCTAATTCAACTTTAGATTTTGCTTAAGTATTCTAGGATTGTGTAAGTGTTTCTACGACTAAGGGTGATATATTTTAGGTTCTTTACAATATTTCTAAGAAAATAAAAAGAGTAACAAACATACAAATACATGAAATAGAAAAACTTTATCCTAATCTTCTTTCTTTATGTCCATACTCTTTGATGCTTTTGTCCATCAAGCTCCTCCATTCCTCCATGGGCTTGAGCTTGATCTCCTCACAATTACTTCTATTTGCATTTTAACTTGAAATCTTAAACTTAAATGCACATGCTAAATTACAAGTGTTTTGTTATCATCAAAATCGACGATTGTGGTGTACTTGCACCAACACGGATGACTCTGATCTTCCTATTGCTATTAGGATGGTATCTCACATATGTGAGTCCAGATATCGTGTTGCTGGCAATTTGGCTACAGATGGTCTTGGTTCTTAGTTTGGCCGCTTCTACCAGGCACTTACAGCCTCACACATTTCGTCTACCTACCAGTAAGTCATGCTTGATCCAAAATGGCGTCAAGCCATGGAGGACAAGATGGCAGCGCTTTAGAGTAGACAGACTTAGGAGCTCACCTCGCTTCCTACGGGCGTACGACTAGTTGGCTCCAGATGAGTCTTTACCTTGAAGTACAACCTTGATGGGTCTATTTCAAGGTAGAAGGCCAAGTTGTTAGCAAAGGGATTCGCCTAGACTTATGGGGTGGACTTCTTTGATACTTTCTCTCCTGTTGCGTGACTTGCCACTGTTCGGATACTTATCTCTATTGCAGCTCACAGAGACTGGCGGTTACACCAACTTGATGTGAAGAATGCTTTTCTCTGTGACGACCTTCAGGAGGAGGTTTACATGTAGCAACCCGCAGGTCTTGAGGTTTAGGGGGAGTGTGTGTGTAGACTTAGGAACGCCATCTATGACCTGAAGCAGAGCTCGAGAGCCTAGTTTCAGAAGGTCTCAGATGTATTGTAGAGGATGGGGATGCGGAGGTCCTTTTCTGACCATTCTTTGTTTGTTAGGAAAATGGAGAATGGCGTGGTAGTACTATTGGTTTATGTAGATGACTTGATAATCATTGGCGATAATAAGGCTGGGATAAGATAGGTCAAGGGGTCTCTTGCACAGCAGTTTGTTGTGACAGATCTAGGCCAGCTTAGATATTTCTTGGGAATCAAAGTTGCTAGGAGTAGAGATGAGATTGTCCTTTCTCAACGCAAGTATGCATTAGATGTTCTTCAGGAGACATGTATGCTGGGGTCCAAGCCAGCCAATATTCCTATGGACTCCAAGGCACATCTTCATGATGCGGACGCAGAGACAGTTGATAGCAGAGCATATAGATAGCTTGTGGGCAAGTTGTTATATTTGACTATTACTAGACCTGATATTGCCTTGGCAGTAGGCAAACTTAGCCAGTTTATGGAGAGATCGACGAAGTTGCACTGGCAGGAAGCTATGCAGGTGCTAAGATACTTTAAGAAAGTAGCATGTCATGGTATTCTCTTTCAGAGAGGCTCTCATATGACAATGATAGGATATTCCGACTCTGATTATGCGGGATGTGTATTTGATAGGAAATCCACCATTGGTTTCTATACCTTTGTGGCTTGTAATCTGGTTACTTGGAGGAGCAAGAAACAAGGGGCAGTTTCTCTCTCTAGTGTTGAGTCGGAGTACAAGGCAATGGCCTAGATTACTGCAAAGATGATCTGGATATGGTCTCTCTTACATGATTTACATGTCCAGATTGAGGAGCCTATGGAGTTGTGATGTGACAATTGGGCAGCTACCTACATAGCTAACAACCTGATGTTCCATGAGTGCATCAACATATTGAGGTGGACTGCCACTACACTAGATATCTTATACATCATGGTTTATTGTGGACTACTTATGTGGCATCTGAGGATCAAACAGTCGATGTGTTCACGAAGCCTCTATCTCGTTCGACGTTTAATTCCTGCTGTTTCAAGCTGAGCATGGTTGACATCTATGCTCCAGCTTGAGGAGTGTTGATACTCTTATTTATCTTGTGTTTTTCCTCCTATTAGTAGCTATTTATTGCTCGTTACTTCTTTATGGACATGCACTGTTATTTACCCATACCTTTCTCTCTATAAAGAGGTATTTGACTCTTTTCTAAGAAATAAGATTGGTTATTTTCTCCTACTTCTATTCTTCTGACAATAATTGCTTTGTTTCATCCTTTGCAGTTTTCACTAGCTATAACATTGGAATTTTCCATTGGCGACCTACAAAGATCGCAATGAAGTTTGCCAAGGAATGGCATGAGTTACTTATTGCTGATGATAAGTTATGGGATCAAGCTACATTTAATGATATGATGAGCAGAAACCTAGGCCCTTCAGTAGGAGGAGGAGAGGATGGTTTAGTGTATGCTTATAACAAAAGTCTGAAGCTTGGGATATTGCCAGCAAGCATATTTTGCAATGGGCATACGTACTTTGTCCAGGTAGGAATTTCCTATGAGAAGTTGCTGATTGTGAAGGTTACGGGTAAAAAGAATCCATTACATGATTATTAACTATTCTTTAGAGTTAATTTTACTCATATTGCTATGTTATTTTGTTGGGTGTAATAACAGAAAATGCCTCAGCAACTTCACTTGGAAGCATATGTAGTGCACGCCAATTTCCAGTTTGGTGGTTCTCGGAAGCGCCATCGCCTACGTGAAGCACTGCTTTTCTATGATCCACCAGAGTATTTTGATTCCCCAGGTTCCATAACAATGAGCCCTTCAGAAGAATATTTTTTTCATTTCAAATTTTTAGCATCTAATAAACTCTTATATTAGATCTTACATTACTCATCAAAAAAGAGAAGAAAAAAAAGATCTTATATGTCCTTTCAATTGAAGTACACGAGTTCTTATGGTAGAAATTTTATAACTATGATAGAGGTGCTGCTTTTATAAATATATCTAAAGAAGTATTTGTGATTGACAACAAATGCAATGCATTTTTTCAACTCCAGGCCTAGATCTCCTTTTGTAAGTGGCAAAAAGATGAATTGGTTTCTATTTGCTTTTTTTTCACATGTAGAGATTTTCTCTTGATTCTACTTGCTCCTTTCCTTTTGAGTGAACCAAAGTTTGATCTTGGTGTTAATATTTCTTTTTGAGTGTTAAACGATTTTGAGTCTTTTCAACTGAGATGGCAAAGTTGATGAAAGTCCTATTTTGACTCAAAACTATGAATGTTTGACTCCTTTAGTTTTATTGAGGATGATGATCAGTGGAGTCATTCAAGGGCATTTAGATTAACTGATTGCGAATATATATTTACTTTTTAGCCATTGCAAGTGTGATCTTTTCATAGAGCTTTGTTGTTTCCCTTATTCTTGCATAAGAGACAGTGCTAATCTTTTTCTCTGTGAGAGGGTGTTCTTAACATTTAAATCTAGGATACTGAAGGAAGTTTCTCTCAATTTAACTGGTTTATTTGTCTTTTTGGATGACAACTGAGCTTGATCTTGGTGTTATTTGGACTATATTTCTGTCCAATTTCATGAAAGTCCTATTTTGACTCAAAATAATGAATGTTTGGTTCCTTTAGCTTTAGCGTCATTGAAGGTGCACTAAATACCTTTTTGTCCATTATAACTGTATCTTTTTATGGAGCTTTGTGGTTTCCCAGACTTATTCTTGCATCAAGACATCGCTAATCTTTTTTTTTGTCATAAACATATGTCAGGTGGATTCTTAACATTTAAACCTAGAATACCGAGGTGCTTGCTAGTGGAAGGAAAAGCAAATCTTGAAAGGCACTTCTCACTGGTCAATTACCAAGTACTGGAGTCGATTTTTCTTACATCTAACTTTGTTTACACCCTTCAGATTTTAATCATGAGATTGATATTGGATTTTTCAGTTGAAGCAAATAAGAACTGCACTTGCCATAGCCTCATTGCTAAACAGAACGCTGGTGAGTCAACAGAAAGCAAACCTTTTCCCTTTTCTCCATTTTGTTTGAAGGAGGCTAATTATTTTATAATTAACCAAGAACATGGCCAGATTTATTCTAAATGCATATTGTGCTAAGAGTTGGTAGCTTAAATTAGGGTGCATGTCTTTTTACATTCACTAAGGTTTCTAGAAACAAGATTCAACTTTTTGACTGCTTTTCCTTTAAAAAAAAAACACTTTTGGATTGTTTTCTTGTCATTACTTTGATCTTTGTTTTTTCTTGGTATTTAATCAGCGCACCCTCTCATTTTTACTTCGTTGAGCATTCTTGTTTATAGGAAATAGACTAACAAAGCCACCACTGTTTGTCATGGTAGAGGAATATGTTTATCCAATGTTGAATTTTTATAATGATGGAGAAAAGAATCCAATTGTCTCTACTGATCCCTAATTTCTCATGTCTTTCTATCAATTGTTCATCATAAAAGTGACAGGTTTTGTAAAATAATTTGTACTTACGAATCAAATACAAGGATCATAAATATAGTGCTTGAAACACGTGTGTCTGCATGTGGTATGCATGCGCATGTCCATGAATCTGCTTATATGCTTTTGCATTGTTTGTATACAATCATATATGCATATGTATGCTCTTTATATTAAAACATAAATGGCAGAAATACCAAAGTTACAAAGAAGCCAATCGAACCAAACTTGGTTCTAGTCTGATATCATCACAACAATGAACCAACCTGTGACCCTATTTGAATGGGAAGTACCAATATCACCACCATAACCTTTATTTAAAGGTATATTTAAGGATCACTTATTAGATTTGATATAATAGAGGAATTATGCATTGCTACAAAGAAACTAATTGCCTCCTTTATGCTGCTCATAGAAAGATTGTGATCAAGAATAAGGTACGCTTTTTGGATTTAACCCATCAAGAATTTGGACTAATTTTAATTTAATATAGGAAAATCATGTTTATGCATCGATGTGAATCTAGGAAGTATTTGTTCATAAACTAGGAAAAGGCAAGTTGTAACCTATATTTTTGTTCGTCTACTTTTAGGTGATGCCTCCGCTGTGGTGCAGATTTGCTAGTTTGTGGTTTGGTCATCCTGGTATTATACCGCATTCACTGAGTACATCACCTTTCCTCTGCCCCATGGATCATGCGTTAGAGGTATTTTTATTTCTTAGCTCATATCTGAAGATTACATTCTAGTTGAGCTGGTGACATTTGTCATGTTACAATGCGATTGTCGACGGATGTGGATAAATTATTGGTAGTAGGAAATTGTTTTCATGTGGCTTTTTTTTTTCTGAGAGGGATGTGACATTCCTTTTTGATATGCCACTTTCTTTTCATACATGATAAAAAGAAAAGTGCGACCGCTCAATCACTTAAAGCTAAAAGGTTCTGTTTTCTGGTTATGCTTACATAAATATTTCAAGCTACTTTCAGAATTTAGAGCAGCAGGATTCAATTCAGTCCATGATGTAAGTTGGTGCAAATCCTCCCTTTGGACTTTAATAGAAATTCATAAAATGAATTTTAGCCACATATATGCTATATGGAAAGGCAAAGGACACTTCTCAAACAAACTAAAAGGCACATAATTACTTGGTTCTAATGGCAAGAAGTTACATCAAGGCACACTGTAAGTGGCGAAGAGATATGGTCTTGGTCCTGTAAGGAAAACTAAAGAAGTTTGGATCATCAGCAATCAACCAAGGCATATGTTCCCTTATCATAGCTGTTGTTTCTATTGCTTTTGCAATTCTCCATGGATGAAGTAGACCGTCAGTTGGTTTTCAACAAGCATGTTATGATAAACTCGACCTAGCATTGGAGGACTTCGGTCATTTCTTGAGAATGCAAAGAACAGAATGGGCACAATGATATAGGCCTTTCTTATGTTAAGGACATTGGAATAGGTACTGACCCAAATTCTCCAGGGAGAATAATGCAAGGAATCGTGCCTTCCCAATACAAAGATTGAAACCAATTTGGGGTTAAACGAATATTTAAAGATGGATCTGTATTTAAGATTAGCAATCACCGAAGTGTAATGCTGAATGCCTCATTAAATTGTTCCTTTTCAAGCAAAAGCTCACTGAATTGTGTTTAAATATGATTTTCAGGACTCTGTTCCTGATAAAGCTCAACTTTTGAGAATTTTATAGTATAAATAGACTTTAAGTTATTATACATGCACGAGTCCATTCTTTGTTCATTTATGTAATGTATCTTTGTGATATGATATTTGAGTAATTTCCAAGAGAAGGATTTGGTTGCTATTGAAGCTATTTTCATTTTTCAATTGGAATTATGATTCACATTCAATCTAGGAAATTTCAAATTGTTTCTTCTAGCAAGGATCTTGACAACAAGTTACAAAAGACTAAACCAGATTTAGGATTTCAAATAGTATACGGCAGTGATAAATGATAATCTGAATTGTCAAGAGTATGCATGAAATAATGGTGGTGAGCTCACTGCGTTAGAAAGGAGGGTCTTAATTCTTGTTCAACATGGTGCCCCATCTTTTGTTCATCAACTTTCTCTCGAGAGTTTGGAATTGTGTTTGGATCCACAAATGCAAAATCCTCTCCTAAACTCAGGTTGAAACACCTCCATAAACTTAGGAACATAGATGTGCCAGCAAGAGACAATTTCAGGCATGACCAGGTGAGGGAGAAGATGAGGATAGCGGGAAATTGGAATGGTATTGTCCACTAAGATATCATTATGATCTTGATTTCTCTGCAGGTGAGGGTTCATTTTAAAGCAGATAAGCTGGGTGGAGAGTAAGAGGGAAGGAATTGTGGTCATTTAAAAATGGACAATGTAGATAAACAAATGGTTTAGAAAATGGAATTTGTCTAAAGGGCTGACTTGGAAATAGATTGAAACTTGAAGGTGCATTCAACCAAATCAAAGTTCAGGGTAGAAATGATCTTGCTTCAACCTCAAGGGATGTCTTCTGTTTATTTCTTTGCTTGTCACTTCTGTGTTCTCTTTTTGACATTCATTCATATGTAACTATCAGCAATAGACTATTGAAAGGGTTTTTTCCCCTAACACCCAGGATTAATTGTTATCAAGGTGATGCACTCTCTTGCACTCCAAAAGTTGACAGGACAAATCCAAAGTTCGGTGAATCACCGTATCCGAGGCATCACTAAGAATTTTTTGTTCTTGCCTCAAGGAACAAGGATATATTCTTTGAAATACAGAAGCAATGGCCTTTGGTGCTCCATTAATGTTGTCCTCTTCTATAACAGAAATATGTTCCTTTTTGGATGATGCTGACATTATTTATTAATCACCCTTAATTTGCAAAGACTTGCCGATGGTTCCAAGTCAAGGATTCTAACCCCAATCCCTTTCATGCAGAACTCACTTTATGGTTGACAATTAGGTTGATACACTTTAAATGGTAGTGCACTTTGGCTATTGTTAAATATTGGTTGTTGTTTCTGTAAACCTCAAAATTTTTCATTTAATATCTGAGTTGAAATGGTCTCCTAGCTATAAGTAATATCATTGTTGTTTATAGATTTTCATAAACGCAAAATTTGTGCAGCCAGAAGCCATGTTAAAAAAACATTCAGGAGATTTGTTTGGCCCAAGAATAGAATTTAGAGAGTACTCCTTCCTAGAAAATCCTTCACTTCCTAAAGAGGTTTGAGGACATCATTTCTGTAAACATGTAGAGCATCTTATTCTCACACATGGTTCTTGTAATTGAAGCACTCATATGAAAATTTTATTTGTTCAACATTGCAGATTAAGGAGTCTTTGCTACACGTTCAACTTTGTGAAGAGCACTCTGCTGGCTGCAATATGACTGCTCCTGGACTGTTAAGGCTCCCCATGAACAGAGATGAAGATACGGTAATGCTATCTAGTCCGTCTCTTATCACTGTGATATCATCAGCTTGATAATGGCTTCTCTTTTTTCTCTGAGAACGCTCAAGACTAGTTTCTTTCTAGTGACTTGCAATGAACACATTCTTTGAAATTTCTTCATTTTCTTCAATAAGAATAGATCTTATAGGACATTTCGGTACATGGAGCAATTGATAATGAGAAACACAGTTCCTTTCATTTGATTGCTACGAATTGTACTAATGGAAAATGCAGGAAAGATGTTTCTCATAATTGCATTTGAAGAGTGGACTGGTCCATCAATATTGCATTTTTTGTAACTTATTTCGGCATTAAGAATCAAACACTCCCTCATGTAAGAGCAGCTTGAGAGTATGAACTTGGGTTAATTGATCATAAAATCATAGAGAATGTGCATCATTTAAAGTTTTCTCTCCGTACTGACTTGTGAATTTTAACCTGCAGTTTGTTAGAATATTTTCATCTTATAAGGATGTCAAGCTCCTTGAATTCTCGTCCATGGTTGGCGCCTTTGAAGGTTTTACTGATAAGGCAAGCTACTTCCTCTTATTTAACGTATTTAATCCCCATGTGGCTTGTAAAATGTTGGCAAATAATGACCTGAAGCATTTTGGCAAATACAGGAAAGGGAAAAAAGATTCAGAAGACGTGTAAGTAGATATACTGGTTTCTGGTGTTGCCTGGAGAACCTCAAGGTTGGCCATATATTCTATGACATGTTCTGGGACGAGAAACCTGGTTGGAAGCCCCTAGCTCCATTGACAAAGGAAGATAACCATCCTAAATGGGTGGATTAATCCAAGGGAAAATGTTTCTACCGGAGAGTAATATAACCAGAGTTATATCAGTGATAGTCGAGCAGGTGACAACCCAATATGTATACAACAATGAGGTTGCCCAATTTTTCAGCCTTCACCTTTGTACGGGTTATAATTTCATCCTTGAAATGGCATTTCTAATTTTTGTTTAGCTAATTCTCTGTTGGACTGTGAGCTATAGATGTAGACTTGAAGTATACCGTAAGACAGGCAGGAATTATATTGTTTGATGCATCATTACGTTTGATAATATGCCGTAATTTTCATAATAGTAATTCCAGACAAATTAACTGTAAAAGAACAAAGGAGAAGGGGAAAAAGCCAGGTGCAATTTTGCTGAAAAAAGAGAGAAGACGACGACAAAAGACATGCTGTATGAGTAACTAAGAGGAGGCTCCTCTCTGGTATGATGATCGGAAATTCTTGTTTTAATAAGTCCTTTTTGGGTTTCTTTTTTTAACACTTTTTTACTCTGCCCGTGTAGACAAGTTACTGGATCCCCAGATTCACCGCTGTTTACAAGCAGCAACAAATAAAAAGGCTGTCACCCAAAACAAAATGAAAAAGAAAAACACTCAAACCTAATAAGCTAGGACCATGCCTAAAGCCTCAACTTGCTGATCTAATGAGCCAAAGCCTATACCAAAATTCACACTCCATAACCTTATTGAGCTCAGCACAAGGCCTTGGGCTGGACAAGGTTTACTCATATAGATTTACGTATTTTTACAATTACATAGCCTGTCCTTTATGTTTATTAATCACAATTAAAGTCTAGTGTGATAACCTTTAAATACGTAGCCCTGATATAGCATTTTTAATTAAAATAATTAAGTTGTAAGACAACAATTAAGAACCTCGTTCTCTCATTTGTGCACCTTTCCTCCCCCAAAAATGATGATGGAGGTGAGCCTTACCAAAAAGGGTGTCGAACTTTCTTGAAAAGTGCTACTAATTTTAAGTATGGCAAAGGACAGTTGCTGTTGTAGGGTAGGAGATATAGAGAGAGGATATTAGGTTCTTTAAATCAATTTTCAAGTCTAAGACATAAAAAAATGAAATCTTCACAACATGATTGCTTTAGACGTGCTACGGCATTCATACCTAACATCAATTTAGTATGAGAAGTCCTTTTTGATGAGAAGATGAGAAGAACTCATGGTCACCATTAGATTTAATCAATGGCTTGGATTTGTTTCACTTTCACCCAATGTCCTCACCCTTCCACTGTTCCCAACATCCCTCGATCCTCCCTTCGTCTCCTCCCTCTTGCCCACCCTTTCATCATTCCCAATGTCTCTCGATCTTCCCTCTGTCTCCTCCCTCCAACCCACCCTTTCATCGTTCCCCTCCTCCACTGACCCCCCTTAATCCATTGACTAGGAATTCAGCAAGCTCCACCTCCACATCCACCCCTTCCTTGACCTCCACAAACCCTCCTCCCCTATCATCGAGGTGTTCCTCCACTCACCTGGCAATCCCCTACCACTCCCACCACCACTATCACCATCATCATTGGTCTCCAACCCCCCCACACACACGACTGCAGCTCCTCTCGCCGGCGACATCCTCCTCATCACACAGCTCTTTGACGACATCCTCCTCTTGCTAGTTCGAGGTAACCCTCAACTCCATGCCCCACCGCACCTACTTCCCTCCCTCTCGCCCCTCTGCCTGCGTCAAAAACCTTCACTACCACCTTGCCCCTAGCTTCAGCAACTCCCCCTTCCCCTTTTCCACCGCAAACCCCCACCACCGCCCCTCTTCTTATTCTCCCTCAACTGCGACCCACCCCCCGGCAACTCCCCTCCTTCCCCTCTGCCACAGTCCAAAACCTTCATCGCCACCCCACCTTCGCCCCTAGCCCCAGTGATGTATACACATCTATTTAGGTTAAAATGCTTATTTATGTCTGCTCCAAAGCTTATAGATGCATTTTATATTATAAATATTGCATAGCATGCATCATTCTACATTTAGGATAGATTGTATAATTATAGGTTAATTCGCTTCTTTTTGTGACTAGGAGAGAAGGAGATTTATTTTGAGGCCTTGGATTGACATTCCAACCACACGAATGGGTTCAGATCGACGCTCGCAACCCAATAGTGTGAAAATTGGTCCAATCCAACACCTGTGGTGACATCTACGAGCAGAAGAAGATGGACGACTAGGCCAACCATCCAATCCACCCTCAGTACTGCCACCCCTCTTCAAGGGCATAGTCATCATTTAGTCTCAATCGTTGGATCTTAATCCAATGGCTGAGATCCATCCTCAGTCGCACCTCATGAGTTGAAGGAGAACGCCACGCCAAAATCTCGACCGTTCGATCGAGATCCAACGGTCGAGATCACACGTGTGCCCCAATTCACCATTAGCATAGCTGTTGGGAAGAGCATTCCCAAGAGGTAGACACGAGTTTGAGTCTTTCCCCCCCGCACTCGAATTCCTCAAAGCGCAAGAGAATGAAATTCGACCACTCAATCATGATTGAGCAACCGAGATGCAGCATGCCACCCCTCAGATCAAAGGAGGCGAGATCCACGTGTAATCCGACGTGCACTATACTTGCGATCCTCAGCCATTGATCGTGGTATCAACGACTCTCGCCAGCGAGCGCTCGCCCAATGCAATCTCAAGAGTGTGATCCTCGTGTGCTCTTGACCGTGCAATGTAGGTCAGAGGGCAGCGGGTGCACCACGTGGCACAGCAGGTGCAGAGGCATGATTCATGTGCTGAGGTGCGGTCCTGAGTGTGCATTTGCGTGCGTTCATAGCCTTTAAACCTTGATCGAATGGCGGGGAGGCGCTCCAGTAGACACCGGCAAACTTTTGGTTGTGCACATACACACATTCTCAATGAATTATTAAGGGCACAACCCATTAACAGGGACCACCACATTCCAGAGCACGATACAATCCTAAGCCTAATTAAAATCAAGTAGGCGTTGGCCTTGAGGATTTGACTCACTCTTTAGGACTCATATTGAGATTATTGTCGATTAATTTGCTTCTACTGGTCAACTTGATATCTAGCTAGGGGAGTAGTGCAAATTACCGCGATTGAGGGGTATCAAAAGAACCTGAGGCGAAAGCTAAGGGAAGTACCTTCTCCCCAATCCCTCCCTCTAACTGGTTGAATTGATTGAATTGGAGTAGATCAAATAGTCTTTAATCTTAAGATGGGTTCTGAGAGTTCATAGGTTTTTATGTTACCCTACCTAAGGACAGGGTTGTTTACTTGTGCTGTAGGACTTCTTTTCCTGTCCTTCCGTCTTCCTTCCAGTGCATGCTTGGAAGGAGGCACAAAATCCTCGACTGGAAGTACCTTTAGACCATTCTTGGAGGCGGAGGTTGAGTTTTAGCTATTCAGATCCAATGGCTGACCCACAACCACCTCCCTGCCCTTGAACCAACAGGAGCTAATTTAGAGGCAGTTGGACTAGTTGCAGCAGATGCAGGAATGGTTCCAACGGATGAATGGTCAGGGTGTTTGTCCCTTGAATGATTTTTATGATCTTTCAAATTACGGGGATTGTCCCAGCATTGTGATTCCCACTGGCGATGTTGAGATCAAGCCCCAAGTTTTAAGTTTGATTAAACACTTTCATGAGCTTGGCTCAGAGGACCCATTCCAACATTTGGAAGATCTAATCACTCTGGCTCAGACCACCAAATTGCGGAATATGTGGATGAAGAATAGATGCTCATGAGGCTTTGTCCCCATTCACTCAGGGATAAGACATCACATGGGTACTGTACCATTGGAAGACCAATTGCTACTTGGACAGCTTTGAAATTGGCCTTCCTAAAGAAATTCTTCCCAATTGGACGAACCAATGCTTTGCAATGGGCAATTACCACTTTCACTTAGAGGTCGGGGGAACCGTTTCATGGGACCTGTGAGCAATTCCAGGATCTGTTGTGAAAGTGTCCACACCACGAGGTGCCTAAATGGCAACTTGTGCAGATTTTCTATCATGGGTTGAATGATCAACTCTGTAATCATGTGGATGTTTCTTATAGAGGTAATTTCCTTAACAAAGATGCAGATAACGTGTATGATTTGCTCGAGGAAATGAGTGAAACTCTATAAACCATGCCTTCATGGAAACCTTCAACCGATCCCAACAAACTAGATTAAATGCCAATGAGGTCCAAGATTCTCATACATTTGATATGGAATTGATCTGCAATAAATTAGATAAGGTGGATCTAGTTGCTAAACAAATGAAAGAGTGGATATCCGGAGACTTTAATATTTCTAGATCCACTCAATCCCAAAGCTTGGGATTTCATTCTTCGCAAGCTCCTACGAGACGGGAGTTTGTGAACCAACTTGAGTCGGGTCGACCTTCGAGCCAACACTTCTCGGAACCTTATGGGTGCCAAGCTGGGGCCTTTGATCCTAGTGTTTCTGATCTTTCTTACTCTTCATTCTCATCTTATGAGGATGTTTATGCTGTGCAAGAGAATGTTAGGTCCAACCCTTACTCGAATTCCTATAATTTTGGTTGGAAAAATCACCCCAACTTCTCTTGGAAAGATCAGGGGCAGCAGACCCAATATCGACCCAACAACTATGTACCACAAAAATCAATGGGTCAGGGTCATGTATATACTTAGCTGCCCCCGAATCAGGTTAATCAACCCATGTGGAATGCCCAACAACCCGTCAGGTAGGCTAATTTAAACTTGAAGATGATAGAGATGCAAAGATCAATGTTCCAGCTCATGCAACAAATGAAAACTTCGCTGGATATCTTGCAATTCGAATTTAGTGAAATCAATCGACAGCCCGGATCTCTACCATCACAACTTGTACCAAACCCAAGGAATGTGTAGAGCCAAGGCGCTGGGCCTTAAGGGTTTGGTAATGGTCGGGAGCCACGTGCTCAAGCTCATGCTATCTATCAGGCCACCCAAATCCCTCCCGGAGTTAACCAATCACCCACTATAACCAATCAGGAGGCTCCTGTTTTGCCCAACCCTCCCCAAGACACGAACCATGAGACTCTGCTACTGCAGACATAATCACCTTGAGGAGTGGTAGTAGACACAAGGGTCCCATCCATTCCCAAGTAAATTCCATTAGGACCCATAATAAGAATTTTAAACTCCCAACTAAGAATGTGATTAACAGAAAATCAGAATATGATTCGTGAGTATGTTGTTGTTGTAAGGGCAAATGTAACAAGCCTAAGGAGAAATTGGAGGAAAGAATATCTTTGTTGCAGGCTTTTAAATTGACAATCATTTTACTCCTCATGGCTATTGGATCAATTCTTGCCTATGTTAGATCTTTACTGAATTCATACAAAGAGAAGCATAGAGCGAACGTTGAAAACACTAGGAGGGTAGTTTTGTTTGATAACACAAGTACACTAATCTTAAACAAGCTACCCCCTAAGAAGCAGGACCCAGGAGCCCTGCTGATTTCCTGCATAATAGGAAACATTACTTCTGATTGGACCCTCCTCAACTTGGATGCTTGATGAGTGGCTACTCATCGTAACTAAAAAGCTAAAGTTAAGCTAGACACTGAGTAAAACAACATCAAATTAACAGATAAAAAGGGTTAAGTGTGGAAATTAAAGAAAAAGACCTAAAACCTTTACCATGTGTTAAAATTTCATAATTAGGTCACAAAACGAGATATTCTGAAAGTAAAGGACAAATGGTGATCCATGTGTTAATTGAACACATAAATAAGTTTGAAAGGCCAAATCAAAAGTATAATTAATGTCTTAAATGTTCAATTAAGCACATATAAAAATTTGAAGGCATTTGGACATCATTTAAGCTATGTAATATGTAGTTTACACTTAGGTCCTTCATGCATCACATTCTTGTCTTTAAAATTCCTTTTTGGACCTACTTGTAAACTGCAGGGATCCCTTTAAAAGGCTGCAGGGTCCATCTTGTTGCAATTCTCTGCACTTATGGGCTTGCACGCAAATTTTCTAGCCCTTTGCACAGGGGTCTTCCCTGCAATTTTCTTGACATTTCAAAGGTCGGCCTGCTGCTCTTTGCATGCACTGTAGCGTGCGAAGAACACGGCAGATCTCGACCGTTCGTTGCTTCTCGCGATTTCGATCTGCGGTTGGATTTGAATAGAAGCTTCACGCGAATCGGCACGTGCGCTCACCCCTCTCCCCAAATCCCATTTGACGATCAGATTTTGAGATTGGCTTGCTGCGCGCTCCTCTCCTCTCATCCCCACCGCCGGTTACCTCATCGATTATCCTTACCCGCGCGGTGATCTCAGCCACTGAGTTTGCTACTTAAGCACCTCAGTGGTTGCGCGCGCAAGGGATCGCTCCCTCCTACATCTCTTAGCGATCGTTCATCCACTCCAGTTCCTCCTCCCCGTCAATCCTCTGATTTCACAGCCACCGGCTGTGAAATTGTCACCTTCTCTCGACCTCCTCGTCGCTAAGGACCTCATAGCACCTGAGGACAACCTTGGAGCCTCACTAGCAGACTCTTCCCTCCGCTGGAGTCATCTTCCTCCCTTCTTCCTCCTTAGCCACTGGCTAAGGACCCATAGGTCCCATTCTTCCTGTTAGAGTAGATTTATCATTCTACAAATTAGTTGTAGCTGTAGTTAAGTAGGTTTAGAGTATAATTAACGTAATTGGTAGTGTTTAATTTGGTTGTTATGATAGAGTAGCTGTAGCAGTATATTTAGGCTATAAATCCCTCCTCACCTCCTCTGATCATTCCAGATCAGAGGGGAAGGTTTCACACTGTCATGATCACAAATTCTCTTCCTCTCCATATTTTCATATTCACTTCTGATTTCCACGACCTATTTCTCGCATTCCACCCATACATTCAGACCTAATTTCAGATCTGATTGGTTTTTAACCTCAGATCTGAAATTGGCATCAAAAAAGCACATAAGGGGGCTTCCCATTCACCTCACTCTTGTTCACAAAAGCCCCTGGTCTAAGCTTGAAGTTATCAGTTTGTCGGATTTTTCTTTAACTTGGATTTTAAGGATTTTCACTCAATTGGGTTTTAACTATTTTGATCTGACAAATTGAAAAATTCTGATTTGTGTTCATTGTTTGGCAAGGAATCTGAGATGTTTCTGATGTCAGAATTCATCTCAGAAGAGCCATATTCTGATCTAAGTTTTATGAGGGTTTTAATTCATTGAATGCAAGATAGAACTAAGGAAAATCACTGTGGTGATTTGAAATTCTATCTTGCATCCATGAGTTTGTTTCGGATGAAAGCATTGATGATTTCCTAACCTAAGGAGTTCTCAATACTCCTTAAGGTTTCAGAACGTGGGATTTGAATTAGGGATTTTAATTGACTGATTTAACTCTTTCTACATGCTGTCTATAGCATTAGGAAGAGTTAGATTAGTGTTTTTGTTGATTTAATCTGATGTGAAGTTATTGATAAGGGTTCTGGCATTTGAATTGGGATATTCAGTGATTTTAATGAGAAGTGAAACCCTTATCAGATGGGGATTGAGAGAGTATTTCTTTTCTTTAGTTTGGATTTATGATTTTAATCCCAGTGGTCACAGCAAGTTGCTGCACTTTGCAGCTACATTCTCCTTCTCTCCTAACTCTGATCTCATCCCAAATGGACTAACTGCAGCAGCAATTAGACCATCTAGAATCAGATCTGAGTTGCTGTAGGGTTAGATGTAAAATCCATGTTGCTGCTGCTGTCTGATTGTCTTAATTTGTAGCAGATAGAGTCTGAACCCTGTAGAGTGTATTTTGAACATAGCTGACATATAGATGTATTGCTTTCCTTGTGTATACAAGCTTCCCTGTATAAGTAATTGAATTTTAATTGCTATGAATGCTTGTTATATATCTTCCAAATGTTGTTAGCTAGTTTAGTTTAAAGCTAACTGTCCAACACATGATTTAAAGGGAATATAAACTAAGGAATGTATTAAAAACACTTCCCAGATTTCATGCTAAATGTAAATAAGGCAGTCACTGCCTTTTCACATCTTTTATGACCCATCCTAAGCCTTTAGAATCCCTTAGAAACCTGTTGAAAGGCTTACGTTGGGTGAGATTTAAAATTCAATAAAAATCAGTAAAAATTCTAAAAAAATAAAATAAAGCTGTCTGATCGAATATCAGAAAGTTTTCTATCCATATACCAAGTTTCATGGTATGCAAAACCCTCGACTTGGTAGAATTTACCAGTCGACGGATTTGTATACCATGAAGCATAATAATAAAAGTCATATCTAAAAAAAATCAAACACACCTCTTTCTCCTCAACCAATTCTTCCCTTCTCATTTCTTATTTCTATAATATTTATAAAAACCATAAAAAGTGAAAAACTCCAAAAAGACCTAAAAAAAAATTACTTTGTATATTAAGTATACTGTCGTAAATATAAGCTTTATACTAGGTTATATATGTAAATAGGTAGTATATGTATATAAACTGTACAAATAACTATGTATATATTGCATACTGTAAATTGGGTATCTAAGTTAGATTAGACTGTATATACATTAATTATATAACTATCTATGAATTAAACTAACTTATATGTATTCTTAGACTAAATAAATCAATAGATAGTATAAATAACAGTATTAAGCTATAAAACTGTATATACATATGCATATGTAGATTATAAGTAAATAAAACCCAGTACCTTAATTTAATTCT
Source organism: Thalassia testudinum (assembly GCA_037157565.1). Classification (NCBI taxonomy): domain Eukaryota; kingdom Viridiplantae; phylum Streptophyta; class Magnoliopsida; order Alismatales; family Hydrocharitaceae; genus Thalassia; species Thalassia testudinum. The sequence continues at coordinate 8,869,842 of JAZHRO010000059.1, read as the reverse complement.
TTATACATAATAAATAATGAATTTATTAAGTTACTAGCTAAGTTATTAAATTAAATTAGATAAATTAGTAATTTAGAGTTATAACTAAGTTAACTGAATCTGTATACTTAGACTAATATACCTTAAGTAATTTAGGCTAATTGAAGTATGTTTATATCTTATTATATTACTTTAACTTAATTTATAAGTAAAACAGTCAAATCTGCTATTTAAATGTAAATAGAACAGAAATTAATTCTGAAAAATATAATAAAAATATTTATAAAATACTTATACATGTATACTAACTCTGTATAAGGTCAATTAGACCATATAATAGCTAATTTATAAGTAATTAAAGAATTAAACAACAAAATCAGCATGTAAAAACTATATACTTTAGTTAATTTATTTATATAGTAAATATAATTAAAATCTCAAATCAAGGGTACAATTGTATGGTATTATATAAATACTTTATTTTCCCATAGTTTATTTTTATTTTAAAATAAATTATGGCTCTCGAATTGAGGGCCAAAACCCTCTCTATCGAGCAGCTGCACGCATCTTCAGCACAGATGCGGTGCTCAAATAGCGCCACATCGTGTGTGAAGAGTGCGTGCAGCTCTTTTTATTGTTTTTGTCTCCTTTAAGGCTCAGTCGTCACGAGCGCCGGGCACCCGAAACATTGAAGCCTTACATTACTTGAGCATATTCTGAGCATATGAATTGAGCATTTGTGGGGTCGGGGGCCCGGGGAGGTGTGTGTGTACGCGGGCTGAGAAAGCCCTGATCTGAGCTTGATAATGTATAATTAAGCGGCCTAATGAAAATTAGGGCGCGCTTAGTAGAGGTTTGGTCCCACCCTCTGGGTGTTGTGTATCCCTCGAAAAGCGTGCCTGCAAATTAAACGCATTTTTTATTAATTAAGAGAACTAATAACAATAGTTAATCACCTATACGTCGCAGTTTGTGGAGTCTGTTAACGCAGAATTAAAACAAGAAGAAGAATAATAACAGAAGGACAGTAGTGTGGAATGAGAGAGAGAGAAGGTATAAATACGTATAGTGAATCAGAGAGAGAAAATACAAATACAAAGTATATATATATATATGTAGTATAGCCAATTACTTTTATGTAAATAAATTCATACATTTACTAACAGAATAAAACGTCGCCATAACCGTCGCTACAGACCCTGGTTTCCCTCTTTAAGTTTGTATATAGTATTTTCTGGGATCTAGTGACGCTTAAATCTGTTACTATAGCTATTGTATGTGTTACTGTAGGTGTCAGATTAGTAAGTTCAGTTAGTATACTATGTAATCTTAGTTGGTAGTGTACTTTCATGTAAGTATTAATACTATAACTTGTAAAGAGATAGTTTAGAATATAGTGATGAAGTGTTTGGTGCTTGTTTACAGTTAGTTTTTGCAAGCATTTTGATTAATTCTTTGTGAGTAGGCAAACCAAGTCTTCATTTATTCATTCTTTATTAGATGTAAAACTTCTTTTTGGAATTAAAGGATAATTTTGAGATTAAAGAACGATGTAAATCAATAATTGCCTCCCAGTGAACGACGTGGAATAAAACCAGTAAAAATTAAGTAAATAATAATGGTCGTAATAATGACCGGTATCCCATACAATTTACTACAATGACACTGATAGTATTTTCATCCATCAATACACCTTACACCATGCATCATTATGAGAACGACGATTCATCTTCATTAATGCTTCCATTAATGTGATTCCTACCATACTTTATAGGAAACTGGGTCAGGCCACCTGAAGCACACTGACATAGCCTTGCAATTGGCTGATGATCAATTACAAAACCAAGGGATCTTTTGGAAGATGTTTTAGTCAAGGTAATGATTTGCATTATCTTGTTGATTTTATGGTCCTTGACATGGAAGCACCAAAACAGTTCAACCACACCTCGATTATTTTGGGAAGACCTTTCTTGGCCACCGCCAAGGCAAGGATTGATTATGAATCAGGAAATATAGAGATTTCCTCATGAAATAAAACGAATCGATTTAATATTTTTGAGGCCTCAAAGAAGAATAAAATTAAGTGTGATTTGATTGAGAAGCTTAGCAGAATAGAGGAGGCAATGACCATACACATATTAGAGAACCCCCTAATGGCCAAGCTAACTCAAACTCAGGAAGAAAATCATGAGGTTGCAGGGATAATTGAGGACAATAATGACATGCAACCAACTATGGCAAATCGGGATGAGGAAAATATTCTTGAAACTGGAAACTTGTTGGATGATTCACCCAATCAATTAAAAACCCAACAAGATCTTTATCCCAAATTTTTAGAGGTTGAAGTTCAAATAGTGGGTGGTAAACACGAAGATCAGAATGGTTGAAGCAGGCACCTAGATATTGAGGATGAAATTGAAATTTGGGGAGAAACTCTTAGGAAGCTTGACTTACAAACCTCCAACACCTCGCAAAAACCTCATAGCCCTTTCTCACCCAACCATCACATAAATCCTACACCCACCTAAACTTCCTCTATACTAAGTCTGCAAAACTCTACATCATTAGCTTGCCACTTTCATTGATCATTTCTTTGGCAAGCCCATTCTCACCCTCTAGGACCCATATCTTCGGACTCGAAAACTTTACTCTTGCAGCCTCAATGTCTATAATTTTTATCTGAGGACTGTGCCTAGCTAAAGGGAATAAACTCAGCATCTGTATAGTCTATTTCAGAATTGACCAGATTTCACGGAATGCAGGTGATATTTTTTCTATTCTGCCCTATTTCATGCTTTTATTTTACAATGAGGACATTGCATTAGCTAGCTATGGGGGGTTGGATACTTTATGATTATTTTGTCAGTTACGTAAACGTAATTTCTTATTATATCTCTTAAAAAAAAAAAGAATTAGGAGAAGAGAACTTAGGCTTTAGGAGTTTATTAACTTTAGGAAACGATATTTTAGGACTTAAATACTTGACTCTTCAGGTCTTCGGGCTTAATCAGCCCGGGTGTCTACTAAAATGTGGACTTGTTTCTCGAGTCCTCGTTACATTAATATTATTTTAATTAAGCTAATAAATTAGGGTGATAAGTACATGACTTATCAACCCGCCCTCTGATTTGAGGGGACTCTACGTCTAAAGCATCTACACACTATTTGTACTGACTTACTTTTTGATGATTTTTATAAAAATTAGGTAGCTAATGAACCTTCTATGGTAGTATGACTGATAAGTTGTTGTGGGTAACAGCCCATTGGTTGGTTGTCCAGAACCTAGCTACACGACCATACTACTTTTACTACCTTTAGGTAAATCTTATATCAGGGAAGTTACCTACTCAGAAAAAGAAAAAAAATATATACTCAAAAAGAAAATAAATAGAAAAAGGAAAAAAAAGCCACACTTCACTGCACGAGTATGGCTAGCAAGTTGCTATGGGTTGGACGCCCCATTGGCCATTTGTCTAAAGCCCGACTCACAACAATGCACAAATAATTCTCAAAACACTTAGGGAAGAGGTGGAGAAGTGGAATAAACCAGGGAGATATATACTGGATTCGCCCTTGTGTTGACCCCATATAAAAAATAAAAAAAAGTAGGGAGAAAGCTACCGGTTGAACAGATATGCCTTTAGGCAGACATTCTTCTTAAAGTCACCTAGGGTTGTAGAAACCTAAAGTCTGTTTTAACGGCCACCTAGTGAGTGTATCACTTTTTTACAAATAAGATGCTTAAAACTTAAAGTTCTTTTTGAGTCTTGGGTGGGTTGGGTAGTCATAGAAAGCTACCCCGAAACTTTAAACTTAAAATTAAAAAAAAAGAAAAGAAGAAAAAATAGAAAAAAATGTATCTTCCATTTTCAAAATAAGGCGAGGACTTGGGCAATTTGCATTTTGGCAGGCATCCGGGCACTGTTGGGTTTTCGTAGTTTAGGACCGTAATTGAAATTTCTTTTTGTTAATAGACAACTTATGCTTAAGCAATCGAGTCCTAATTTTGTTTTCATACATAGCATTTAGTTTAGTTTTACTAGGGACTAGCAAAAGATAGGCATGGGGGTATGATGTATACACATCCATTTAGGTTAAAATGCCTATTTATACATGTTTTTAAGTTTATAGACACATTCCATATTATAAATATTGCATAGCATGCATCATTCTACATTTAGGATAGATTGTATAATTATAGGTTAATTCACTTCTTTTTGTGGCCAAGAGAGGAGATTTATTTCGGGGCCTCAGATTGACAATCTAACCATACAGATCTAGTCAGGATGATGATCGGAGTCCAACACCTCCAAACTCGCCTCGATCGGACCTCTGTGGCATCATATGCAATCAGAGGAAGATTAAAGGTCAAGGGGCAAGGTGGTGCAAATCCAGACCTCAGATGATAAATCCGACCGCATGGATGGGTTCAAATTGGTGATCATAGCCCAAGGACACAAAAATCGGTCCAATCCGACACCTGTGGTGACATCTACGAGTAGAAGAAGATGGGCGACTAGGATGGCACCATGTGGAGTTATCCCAGCCATCCAATCCACTCTCAGTACCGCCACCCCTCTTCAAGGGCACAATCATTATTTAACCTCAGCCGTTGGATCTCAATCCAATGGTTGAGATCCATCCTCGGTCGCGCCTCATGAGTTGAAGGAGAACGCCATGCCAAATATCGACTATTGGATCGAGATCTGATGAGGGGCAAAAAATGCTCTCAAATCCAGAACTCCGCACATGACCCGACAGAGGATCTGGCTACCCGGCTACAGTGTATACAGGTGGAATCGACACCCCCGTCCCGCCTAAGATCAGCCGGATCCTAATCGATACCGGCCTAGCTTGCCAAAAGATTGAGTGCAACAAGGGAAAAGATATGATAAGATGGGCCTGACAACCTATACCCTGGCAGCTGACAATTGTCTTGACAATAGGGGTATTAAGGGTCATCAAGTGAGGGTTCCCCCCGTATTATAAATAGAGAGGGAAGCCCCCAGTAAAATGGGGCCTCCTCCTCGGAGAGGGAGAGGAATCATGTAATACCATGTAATCCCCAAAGTTGGGAGTACCATCCTCCCCCCAGATGTACACCCCTTATGGTGGAATTGGGTCACCAAACCCCCGCTTTCGCTTGTGTTTGCTGGTCGATTATCAATCTCCTCCCCTCATGCGATGGATGATAATGGCTAAGTAGTGCTCCCTCCTCGTATAAATCTTTTGGTGGCCTTCCGAGGCCTATCAAATGGCGCTGTCTGTAGGATGCTTCAATGAAAGAGCGATTGATCTCCAGAGCATCTGGTAGTTGGGAGGATGGGCCCCTCTGGCTCCCTGCCTTGGCCTACTTAAGCTAGAACTGTCGCAGTGGTCGTAACCACCCATGGTCCCACTCACGGTTTCCCTCCCCTTGAAAGGGCCCGGTTGAGACGCTGCGTCTTCATGCCCCAGAGACCTCGGTTGGTCCCCTGAGGTCCCCAAGCTGGACCCCCCTTCCCTGAGGTGCAGCCCAGGGAAGAAGAACAAGGAGTCGAGTCCAGTGGTATTAGGTGTACGCTCCTGCACATACCGCTTACCCGCTCGGGAAGAAGAAAATGGAGGTCCCCCACTGGAAGCACTTGGAGAAACAGTCAAGGCCTAGTGAGTAAGGATAGTTGGACCCTAGTTCACGTACCACACCCTCGGGAGCCCCCCTTAGGCCAAGAGGAGATCCCATCGGGCACTTCTAGCGGCACCCACCCAGCGAGGGCCTGCGTGCGGATTGCTGCCTGGCTAGCCGAATAGGCTGTTAGCTCCTTTAAAGGTTTGATGAGTAGGTCCTAGGAGTGCTTCGCTAAGCACCGAAGGACCAGAAACGACCCCAAGAGGTTGTTGAAAGTCGAGAGACAGGAGACTGAGCCCATTCGGTCTTACCCGAGTCAACTCGAGGCCCGACGCTCCAAATAAGGAAAAGACCCTGAGGGAGGCCCTGTGAGGCGATAATCCCTTGGCTTCCAGAGCTAGTCCGTTTGGCTCGCGAGCTCGGGCGCAACACCCTCGATCACACACCCAAGTACCCAAGAAAGAGCCACGAGACGAGGTAACTCCCCCCTTGGATTAGTTGATGGGCGCGGCAGCAACGATAGCCACTGCTAAAGGCAGGAATACCCCCAGACAGGTGGGTTCTGGTGCTTGCTTGCGAAAGTGACTCCTTCCATTAGCAAAGAGCTGCCTTCCCCGAGACAATAGTCGGCCACTGGAGGATCGTTATTGCGAAGCATGCCAGGCAAAGAAGTCCCTCAAAGAGCACACTTCCTTGGCCTTGCACTAGGTGGATGTGCCTGAGATGGATCGGCCCACGGAGGATCGCCCCCATGTGAGGCAATGGAATTCCTCAGGAAATGCACCCCCTGGGCATGAACTAGGTGGGTGTGCCTAAAGGGGGATAGTCCATGAGCTAGGATTCGCTACCCCTAGGCCCCATAAGGCAAAAGGATGGAAGGCCCATAAGGCACCTTGGGGGGGACCACCCCGAAGAGGGACCCTGGCAGTTGCAGGGAGCCGATGCGGCCTTCATAGTGAACTAAGAGCCAGGCGGGTCGACACCCCACCCAAGCAGGCAGGTGGTGTCACCCTAGTTATCTGTCCGGCAAACATCATCGCCAAAACCCTAGCAGTGATGCTCGCGCTACCCGAGGTCCTCTCCTCCTGTCACCAACCCGCATGACTTCCAGTGGCAACGCCTGCAGCACTCTACGACGCTCAGGCCAAGATGCCTTTCAAGTCACCCCTTCCGGGTCGGCGTACCCATAGTGCATCCACCACTCTAGTAAGAATGCCTTCCTCTCCTCCACTTTGCTATTCCGGTCATGGCCCTTTGGTAATTAAGAGAAGAGGAGAGAGGAAGGACACAACCCTCCTCCGACTAGCACGAACGAGGATGGGCACCTCAACCAGCTTGCCATACTTAAGGCAGCCAAATTGATGGTAGCACTGGGTGATCCAGTCAACTGACAACCAATGTACACTCGCCGTTAGACCCTCCTGAGGCCTGCTTGACCCCCTCAGAGGGTAAGAATAACACGTTGAGGTGCAGCGACCTGGTGAAAACCCCTCAGGGTTGAGTCGAAGCAACCTGAGAAGCCCACATAAAGAATGGAAAGGGGAACCAAGTCCGAGCAATCCACCAAGGGGCTAACCTGGCAGATTTGCCAAGTGACTTCGGGACCACAACCAGACTTTGCAGTCTCGGCATTCCCTACCTTCTCTTCTTGCCTTACAACGTGACCAAACTCGTTGAGGTTAGGGGGATTTCAATCCCTCCAACGATCTAGACCCCCTGATGTAAACATGTTTATATTACATAAAATGCCTATTTATGCATGTTCTTAAGCATAGAATTGCATTACATATTATAAATATTGCATAGCATGCATCATCTTCATTTATATTAGCTTGAATAAAATGGAGGCTAACTGTCTCTTTTTATGGTCTGGGATAGGGCAACTATTTATTAGGGCCTCGGATCGAAGATCCAACCTTACGAATCTGATCAGGGCAACGATTGGAGTTCAACGACTCCAAGATCGCCCTAATCGGATATCCATAGCATCAGATAGAGACTGAGGAACCCTAGAAGATCAAGGGCCAAGATGATGTGAATCCACACTTTGAACGACAAATCTGACCGCACTGATGGATTCGGATCGACGATTGCAGTTTAACAGCGTGAAAATCGACTCAATCCGACAATCGTGGCACCATCTACATCATCCAAAAGATGGACGGCTAAGATGGTGCCACGTGGCGCCATCTCAGCTGCCCAACTGGCCGCATGCAACCGCCGCACCTTCTCTTCTTCATTTGATCATCGCTTCTCAGCCGTTGGATGCTCATCCAAAGGCTGTGGGGTGCGCACGCACAATTCATAAGCGCGACACAAATGCGCTTGTAGTGCGTTGGTCGAACGCACTTGCGAGAAGGTGAGGCACGGGGTCGAGTCGTGAGGAGCAGGGGGTGAGCGCGGGCGAGCGGGCGCAAGGGGCGCACGATCGCGATTGAGCGGTTGTGCGCGCCCGATAGTGCCCACGCGCCATCAGACACGCGGCGAGAACGCTGGATTTCACGTAGAGGCGCGCGTTGAGGAGGCGCAGTGAGGATGCATGAGATCGAACGGTCGAGATTTGAAGATCGTGGGCATGCGTTGCACCTTGAGGAGATGAGCACGCTCACGTTCGGACCTTTAGTGATGGATTTATCCGTCACTAAAGGTCCTGAATTAATGATTTTCAATTTTAAAAGACCAAATTGCCCTCATTCCTTGCAACTATAAAAGGAGACCCCCTCCATATGAAATTCTCATCCCTTCTTTCTCTTCTCTCCCCCTCCAAAGCTCAAGAGAAGCTTGTCCCACACCTGGGATGCTTCTCAAGAGATAAAGTCAAATTTTCACCCCTATTTCGGAAGCGAATGCTGCGACGATGACGACGTGCTGCCCCATTCCCGTTCTTCCCGCTTCATCCTTCTTCTTCCTGCTCCGTTTCCTATCTTCTAGGTGTCGTCCCATCCAGCTCGTCCTCCAAGCGACCGTCAAGGAGGATGTATCTCTCTTCATTCTTTTTAATGCTTTCTAGAGTAGATTTACTGCTTTCTAGTGTAATCATTTTCTGCTTTCTGTCGTAATGAGTAGTATAACGAACAACCTCTTTGATAATGAAATCCATGTTCATTCTACATCCCTTTTTGTTTTTGTTTGTAATATTTTCTCTCTCTTCTATTTATTTTAAATAGATAGATAGTTTCCAATCAGTTATTTTACTTCGTGACAAATAAAACAAACGTGTATTTCTAATCAAACATCCGCCTCCCTGAGTTCGACCGGGGATTTCTTTTCCGGTATAAATTTTATTTGTTGAACACGAGTTCTTCACTTTCAAATTACAACGACAGATTTTTCAAAACCAAATACGATAGCGTAGTCCTTCGACGTTTCAACACCCCCCCAAAGGGGCCAACACGCCCAAGGGTAACCTCGTAAGGCTATCAGGGACCATGGTATCCCTCTCAGTCCCTACAATGGCGAACTCACCCCTCGAGGGTGGTTAGCATTGGATACTCCCTACTCACGCAATCCCTGCCGCGTCGGGAACAATCCCGCAACCACCAAACTCGACGCTAAAGGCCTCCACCCTTCCTCAACGGTAATAAGAGGCTTGATCTGCCCCACCAAGAGCAAGGTCTTACCCCTCGCAATGGTCAACCGCCATTCGCAAAAGGAGGCAATTGTCCCACTCTCTCGCTCGGCAACTCGCCTCAAGGGAATGGCAAGGACCAGATATCGACCCGCCAAGCCACGTCTTAAGGTCGGTGCGAACTCAGACGGACGCGTCCGATGTTCCTTATATTGCCCGCCTCTTAAGGTTGACAGGAAACCTCTTAAGGTTAGCACGAACTCGGACGGACTCATCCGACATTCCTTATATTGCCACCTCTTAAGGCCGTCAAGCTACCTCATAAGGTTGACGTGAACTAGGACGGATGCATCCAACATTCCTTATATTGCCGCCTCTTAAGGCCGGCAAACCACCTCTTAAGGTTGGCGCGATCTTGGATGGACACGTTCGATGTTCCATATATTGTCGTCTCTTAAGACTGGCAAGCCACCTCTTAGGGTCGGCATGAATTCGGATGGACATGTCCGAGATGGACGTGTTCGACGTTCCTTATATTGCCGCCTCTTAAGGTCATCAAGCCACCTCTTAAGGTTGGCACGAACTGGGATGGGTACATCCAACGTTCCATATATTGCCGCCTCTTAAGGCTGGCAAGCCACATCTTAAGGTCGGCGCGAACTCGGACGAGTACATCCGACGTTCCATATATTGTCGTCTCTTATGACCGGCAAGTCACCTCTTAAGGTTGGCGAGAACTTGGACGGATGAGCTTGACGTTCTTTACATTGCTGCCTCTTAAGGCCAACAAACCACCCCTTAAGGTCGACGAGAACTCGAACGGACACGCCCGACGTTCCTTACATTGCCACCTCTTAAGGCTTACCAGCCACCTCTTAAGGTCGGTGTGAACTTGGTTGGGTACATTTGACATTCCTCACCTTACCGCCTCTTAAAGATGGCAGGCCACTTCTAAAAGTCAGCCCGAACTTGAGTGGACGCATTCGACACACGACAGCCTTGTAAGACCCGCTCAGCTGTCTCTGATAGTCGACATAGACCGGTCTGCCCAATGTTCCCTTATACCGTCGCCTATTCAGGCTGGCAAGCCATCTCTCCAAGTTGGGCGGGGCTCTAATGGCCTACAATCCTAAGAATTGCCACTTGTTACGATTGGCATAGCCACTCCTGATGGCTGGCATGAATTCAAGCAGAGGTAGCCATGCCCCACTTATTAGCAGCCGAAATGCCGTCCCTGGAGAATGGCAAAACCGAAGCCCCTGTTTGCGCGAAATCATCATTGTTTAAGATATACATTGTGGTATAGGACAAAATTGCTCAAAACATTTAAATTTATAAAACTCAGATTCAGAAAGGAATCCGAGATCATTTGTAGGGAGCAATTATGGCAATTTCAATCCATTGGTACAATATAAGAAATGATATGCAATTGAAATCAATAATACTTAGATTGATATTTCAATGAAGAATAGAGTATCGGTGCAAAAAGATTGGGTTAAAATGGTGATTTGAATCACCAAATTAACCCTTTAAGTTAAGCTCTTAATCTACTTAAATATTTCAACAGTAAACCACAATCAATAATCCACATCAGTCAAGTTATTCAAATATTCCAATAGTAACCAGCAAAGTGCCTTAGACAACAGACCAAAGGCTTCAGACGCCTTATCAGAAGACTTTAAGGGCCTTACAAGAGCTCAAGGCTCTCTTTCTCTCAAGAGCCTTAGAGGAACACAACAGCAGCACCAATAGAGGCTCAAGGGCCTCACACAAAGCCTATAGAGGCTAAGTGTTGAGAGAGGAGAGGGCTCAAATCCCAAGGCAGCAAAACCCACCCCCCTCTCTCTCAGATTCTGTTTCTCTTTCTTCCCAGCTCAAAACGAACTAGATCCGGGTAGTAGGTAAATGGATCCACCGCCCATACCAGAGAGGCGTGAGCACGGGCGAGGGCATGGACAAGCGCATATGAAGCACGTGAGAAGGGGTGTGAGCATAGGGACCTAACCCCAGTGATACGAAGGCGATAAGGCTACCACACAATTTCCTCTTATCTGTAGTTGCGCCCTCCTAAATCCACGATGTGGGACTAAACCCACAAGGCTTTTTCGTGCAACCGCTGCAGGAGGTGAAGGCTTTAATTAAGGTCGAAGGAGTGCCTGGTCTCTTCAATTGACGACCTGGGAAGCTTCCTGGAGCTGGGCCGCAAGACCTGGGATCATCCACGAGGAAGAACTTGGCTTGAAGATGTCGGGCGAAGCTGGAGAAGGTGGTGGTAGCGACGGAGCTTCGACGGCAACTTGAAATCAAGAACACAGGCTAAATTCCCCAGTCAGTATGCTCAAGAGGATCGCCGGAGGATGGCGAGTGCGTTGGTGGTGGTTGCGTGCGGTGAGGGGTCATATGGTGGCCTAGCGAAGTTGAGGAGGTGTTGTGGAGGAGGTTGACTTTGATGGAGGTGTTAAGTGGGCAATCCCCTCAATTTCTTGAGGGGTTTTGGTGGGCATGGGACAATGAAGGTTTTGGGACCGTTGGTGTGGAGTTTGGTGCTATGTGGCATTGGTGCAAGCTCGCCAAAGCTCATGCCTGATGTGGGAAGACAAAGGTTGTGCGGGTGATGGTGTGGGTCAAACCTAAGTTCTAAGGGGTTGGAAAGGATTAGGAGGGTGAGAGGAAGATGAAGGGAAATTTAGAGAGGGAGAGAGTGAGCAAGGGTGGCCAACTATGATGGGTTGGTGCTGGAGAAGGTGAAGGCGATGGCGACATGGCGGCGAGGAAGGAGAGGTGGAGAGCGATTGTGCTTTGGCTGGCGACGGTTGCGAGGATGAGAGGAGAAGATTGAGCCAGTCAATTTGACCATTGGCTGGCTCGACGAAGAGGATGGTGAGGCTCACTGGAGATGAAGGTACGGATAGCTGGAGATGGAGAGAGGGTTTTCCGGTTCCAAACTTCGCTAAGGAGCATTGTATTGCGCGAGGGATCCTTTTAAAGGCCTTAGGGGGGAGTCTAAATGGGGTATGAAGCTTGGCGATCTTGAAAAATCAGGGAAGAAGATCCCTGAGATTGCGATCGTTCGCATGGCCTTCTCGATGCAAATCAAGGTCCAATCTGTGGTTCAGATGATAGAGGATTTCTCAAAGGTTCTCCTTTCCAATTTTGGGAGGATTTGATTGAGAATCGAGCGAGAAAACCTCGCTCAAATCTTGGCAGAGGAGATCCATTCACACCAATGGTCACATGGTCCTTTTTGCAAAAAATGATGACTAAGTTAGGGACCTGATTACCAATATTTCGAAAGTTAGGGGCTTAATTGAGAGGAATAAAGTTTAAATGGACTAAAATGTAAACTAGGTAAAGATGGACTCTGATTTGGCCCAAATTTTGGTAAAAATCTAATTTTGATCCAAGGAATCTGATGGTGATGTTGAATTTCAGTTTTGGCCAAGTTTAATCGGACAATTTATGCAGAAGCCCAAATTAGGGTAGAAATCTATTTGTAACTCTATTTAAGGTCAAAATATGCTCAAATGGTCAAATTAAGGATACCAAACCTCAAGGAATATTTTTATATGAATTTTAGGAGATTTAAATGAATTTTATCTTGACCAAAACCTCTGTAATTTAAGTAGATCTGAAATTAGGTTTTTGGGTGCTGTATTGGTTCTCGAAACGCGTGAAACTCCATTTCTGTCTACATGGACCCACTTATTAGTATTTAATGCTTATTTTACCTTCAAATTTCCCCTGGAAAACCCCTTGGTTATTCTGTATTCATGATATACTGTTAAAATTACAGAATTAACCCTAGTTTCCTATTCTCTTCTCAAAATAGAATGAAGTGGAGTACAACCCTCAAATGGTTATGTAGGAGCATTTATCTTCCAAACTTGACTAAAAGTGACTAGTTAGGGCTCATGATGGTGTTTGAATGCTCGTATGCGGTCGGGGCCCATATCAAAGGGTACGTCGGTCGATAGGAGATGAGTTAAAGGTCTAGAAATCTTGGAGAAGTCTTTGATGAATCTCCTATAGAAACCGACATGTCCTATGAAAGAGCAGATTTGCTTGACAGAGCCAAGCACAGATAAATCATCAATCACATCAAGCTTAGCTCTGCCAACCTCAATACCCTTATCAGAGATGATATGTCCGAGAACAATTCCCTCGTGCACCATAAAATGACTTTTTTCCTAAGAAAGCACGAGGTTCACATCAATACATCTCCGAAGGATACGAGTCAGGTTGGCAATACAATCATCAAATGAAGATCCGAAGATCGAAAAGTCGTCCATGAAGACCTCAAGAAAGTCATCCACCATATCATGGAATATCGCTAGCATACATCTCTGGAAAGTTGCTGGTGCATTACAAAGTCCGAAAGGCATCCTTCTAAATGCGAAGGTGCCGAAGGGGCAAGTAAAGCTGGTTTTCTCTTGGTCCCGGGGGTCAATTGTCACTTGGTTATATCCAGAAAATCCATCCAGGAAACAAAAAAATTTATTTCCCACTAACTGCTCCAGGATTTGGTCAATAAAAGGTAGCGGGAAGTGATCTTTCTTTGTTGCAGCATTTAGTTTCCTATAGTCTACACATACTCTCCAAGATGTAGGAGTGCGTGTAGGAATGGATTCGCCCCTGTCATTGAAATGGATGGTGAGTCCCGCCTTTTTGGGCACGACATGAATCGGGCTCACCCAGGGGCTATCGCTGATCGGGTAGATTATACCTGCATCAAGCCACTTAATGATTTCCTTTTTAATGACCTCTCGCAATTATGGTTGAGACGTCGCTGCATCTCGCGGGAAGGTCGAGCCTCCTCCTCCGTATATATACGGTGAGTGTAGGAGGGGCTAATGCTAGTTAAGTCAGATAAGGACCATCCAATGGCTACCTTGTGTTCCATAAGGACCTTTATTAGTTTGCTCTCTTGCTCCCTGGTCAATTTTGAACTACTGATTACAGGGAGCGTTTCATTTGGTCCCAAGAAAACATACTTAAGCATGTCAGGCAGCTCTTTCAACTCGAGAGTGGATGGTGAAAGATCTGGCATTTCTTGGGGCGGGAGTGTCACAAGCAGATCAGAAGAAAGAAAGGTAGGAGGAAGGAGTTGGTCCTTAGATTGGCCAAAAAGAGGGGCATCTTGGATTGATGGATCCAAAAAGGGATAAACCTAGTGATCAGTATGTGGGCTCAAGGTCCCAGTGTAGAGTCGCATTTCCGCCTAATTTGGCGGGAAAGAAAGGGCAATCCGGTCTTCAAGAGGGTGGACCGGTGGTGAGTAGCCCGAATATGACTCAAACCACGAGGTATGGGAAGCGTAGAAAACCTTGTTAGAAGTCTGGTCAGGAGAAGGTACGGGTAAGGGGAGGGATGGGGAACGGTACCATATGTGCTAGTCAGGCGATGGTCTGTGTTCGAGGGCAATCCACAGCAGTCAAAATAGGTCCCTATAAGTCCGATACACGCGCTGACGGTCATGTCCTCATCAGAATTTTCATCCTTGATGCAATCACAATCAAAATTCTTGCCTGCCTTGAAGATGTTTAGCTTGAGCTTCTCAAAGCCAATGGCAATCTCAATGCAACCCGAGTCACAGTCGATATGGGCGCGGACTGTGGCCAAGAAAGGTCGACCAAGGATGATCGGACAATCAGAAAGTGAGTTAGGAACTTCCATATCCAAAACAAGAAAGTCAACAGGAAAATAGAGACTGTTGACCCTAACCACCACGTCTTCCACCACACCCTTCGGTATTTTGACAGAACGATTTGCCAACTGTAACGTGATAGGGGTGGGTTTCAGATTTCCTAAGGCAAATTTCTCGAGCATGATGGTTGGTATAAGATTGATGGAAGATCCTAGATCAAGCAAAGCACGGTTAAAATTGCAGCCTTGGATGCTATAAGAAATAAGCGGTGTGCTAAGATCTTTCTACTTTGGTGGTAGATTTGACAGTACAGCACAACTCGCATGAGGCAAGAGGACCACCGGATTCTTTGTTTTCTTTGACTGTCGCCTGGGTGTAGTGTAGTCTTTGAAAAATCGAGCGACAGTTGGTATATGGTTGATAGCCTCCAATAGGGGTACCTTGATTTCAATATCCCTGAATAAATTATGCAGGTTATCAAAGGCCTACGTATCCTTTTTCTTGCCTTTTGGCTCTCTTAGTAGAGCCTCAGGGAATGGGACTGATTCTGGCACTAGTTTGGGTGTATCGTCCTCACGAGAATGCGGTGTGCATCTCGAATGAGAGGGCGATGAAAAAGATAGGCCAGGATTAGGTCGAGGCAGATTGATGGTTTTCTTACCGCTCCTCGTAGTAATCTCATTGGACGTCGCGGGTCCAGTGGAATCATAAGGCGGAGGAGGGTTCACAATAGGGACATAAGGGTGAGGTGCTGTTGCGGGATTAGCCTGAAATCCCGGTGGAATGCTCGGAGTTTGCAGAATCTGATGAACCTGCCCCTGAGAAGGGTGTACCTGTGGTTGAGGACCACAGGGTACAAAATTTTGCGGGTTGGGAATAGGTTGGGCTGGAAGAGTGCCCTGAGATCGAGTCGTCATGCATAGTTGACTGATCTCAGCATTCTGCTACGCCAATTGGTGCTGAAGAGAGGTCATGTTTTCTTCATGGCACGTAGACATTTCCGTCACCATTCGCATCAGTTTATCAAGAGGACTTGATGCGTGTTCGGTTTGAGGTATGCAAGGACCCGGTGGCGGATTTGCCACAGGATTAGACTGGGCCCTTGGGATAACGGGTATGGACGGTCGCATTGGCCCACCCGCAGGGTTTTGGCACTGCAGGTTACTGGACCATGCGAAGTTAGGATGATTTCACCACCCTAGGTTATAAGTAGCAGAGAACGGGTTGTTCCCCAAGGCACAAGCGTCTTCCAAGCCAGAAGACGAGTCCGCATGTATATATGCATCCAAGCACACAGAGGCTTGGTCCTTCGTGTTGAAATACTGGCTTGCAGAAGCCAGGTCCACATGACTTACCGAATCGCTGGGTGCGACACTTGGCAAGGACGGTCTTACAGGGTTTTTGGAAATAAGCCTGTCATTGGAACGATTAGGGTTGTGACGGAATGATGAGGTGGAGGTGTTTGCCATAGAGCGGGAGGGATTGGCCAGAAGCTCATTCAGCTTCTTGTGCACGACGGAGACTTCATTCAATTTTTGTGTAATAAGGTTAAGATCTGTGGATGAATGGAGGGTCCCGTGTCAACTTCATGAACATTGCAGAGCAGGCTGGTACGATTAAAGGCGACAATGAAGGCATTGTTCATTGAATTTTCACTCATGTTCTTAAATAATTCAAATGTTCCATTCTCGTCTTTATTCATGAAATTCCCTTCGCAGGAAGCATTTGCAATCTGCTTCAAAGTTTCATTTAGCCCATAATAGAAGATCTGGGCTATATGATACTTAGGTAGACTGTGGTGCGGACATTTCCAAAAGAGGTCATTATACCTTTCCCAAGCCTCATGAACTACTCGCTGTTTTGTTGCGTGAAAGAAGTTATAGCCCGGCGAAGTGCATTGGTTCACCCGATTGGGAAGAATTTCTTGAGAAATGCTATTTGCATCTCTTCCCAAGAATTAATGGTTCTCCCAAGGTTGCGTAACCATTGCGATGCTTTATCCCGCAACGAAAATGGGAACATTTTCATGAGGACAATTGATAACCTGATATTTCTTGGTTTAACAGTTTCAGCTAATCGGGTTAAGTCTTCCAAATGGAAAAAGGGATCTTCACTTGGAAGACAATGGAAGTGAAAGTTAATCAGGCCAATGACGTTAGGTTTTAGTTCAAAATCGTCCCCACCCATGGGGACCCGAATTTGCCCTATGGTCTCTGTAGCAGCGGAATTTTGATAAGAGCTAAGAGACCTAGGCTCTTCCTGTTCAAGAGGGTTCTGCATTTCCTCCAAGGTTTCCCTAATGGCTTAAATCTGTTCATTATACATTTCCATTTGAGCTTGGAGGCGGGTTATGGGGTCTACAGCTCCACCACCACCTGGTGGGATTTGAGGGGGGCGGTTTCCTCCCTCGGGATTTGGGGGTGGGCATGTAGCCATGTTTGTGGAGAAGGATGACGAATCAGTTTCTATCCTTCTAGAATTATCAAACAATTCAAACAATTCAGGGTTTTGTGACCTCTCAAACATGCACTACCGCAGGAAGAATTGGGGAGATAAGAAGGGAAAAGGGGATGAGAGAAACAATGCTGTAAGGGTACACTTGATGATAAATCAAAGCAATCAATTTCCTAGCCTCTATAATGTGCCCTTAGACCTAAAGAT
The DNA here is from genome assembly GCA_037157565.1 of Thalassia testudinum. Classification (NCBI taxonomy): domain Eukaryota; kingdom Viridiplantae; phylum Streptophyta; class Magnoliopsida; order Alismatales; family Hydrocharitaceae; genus Thalassia; species Thalassia testudinum. The sequence goes on along the minus strand of JAZHRO010000059.1, from coordinate 8,852,382 downwards.
CTAAGTTACCGACTATCACAACCTACGGAACCAAATGAGAGCACCGCGGAACCACTGGGCCAGATTGAAAGGCCATTTGCCCCAGTCTTAGACACCCGATAGCACGTAGGAACCCACACCAGCATGTAGGTGCTACACGTAGGTAGTTAGACCTCCAATCCTTCATAGGGGTCAAGTTGCTCCCAGTTTTAATTTAGAGGCTTAGGATCAAGTGCTCCAGGAATGTGAAGGGCGTTGTATACGGGTAATGCCCAAGTGCGTTGATTTTAAGAGTGTGTAAATCAAGCATGCAGCGAGGAAATCTCCCCGAATTGGAGTTTTAGATGGTGAATGGCTTTTAGAATTTCAGCCTTAAGTAGTATGGATTTTAGGATTCTACTGAGTTACCAATTCAACCAATCTCCGGGTTTTGAAAAAAACACAAGTTCTTTTATGCCCAACAAACCCTTCTTCAATGTGAATTAGTTAATGCATGTTAAAAATGAAATGGGCTTCCCTAGATGGAAATTTTTATGTGTGGATGCAAGAGTTTGTTTTAAGTCAATGTGAAAGGGAGCCAAAACACTTCAATTCAAGTGCTCCCAATCACCAAAATGATATACCACACAAGGCTCAACCATCAAATGATATAAAGAAAATTAAAATGTTAGGGTTGAAATATTTGGGATCAAATCTAAGGCAATTGAAAGGTCATGGTGGGGTTGGAATCAACTCAATTCCAAGTCTCCCCACCAAAAATGTGATCCCGAAATGTGAATAAATGAGGTAAGAAAGGATGGCAATCAATCTATTTTAACTTGCCTCAAGGAAAGCTTTGTAGGTTTGGCCCTACTAGGAGGGGTGACGTAATAAATGCGGAAATAAAATATAAAGCAATCTCACAAAAAAATCAATCGCACAAGTACACAAAGATTTTTAGGTGGAAACCCAAAACGGGTGAAAACCATCACCTAACCCTCTCGAGTTAGGATTTTCCGATCAACCTAGTTGATCAAATCCACTAACCGAATCACTTTAAAACGAGGGTGATTCAACCTCAGTACAACCACGCTACAAGTACGAGGGTAGCGTTCCTCAACCCCTTCTCTCCACGAGAAGGATTTTGTCCCACGAAGGAGACGGGAATTCGCAAAGCGAATACCCAACCAAAAGACAAAGATAAAATAAACAACAATCCTATAGAGCCAACAAAATAATTTAAACCTAGCTTCTATAGGAAATAGGAAACTCCCCTTTGCAAGGAGTGCGTCGAGTTGATGACGCGGTGCGTGAGCCACGCAACGGCGTAATGTTGCTCTCGTGAACAACGGCGGGAGAGCGGGTGCGCGAAGGTTTGATGCTCTCAAGGGAATGGAGCTTGAGCTTAGAGAGCAAAATCTTTTCTGGACACAAAAGAGTGGAAAGTATGTAGCTAAGTGTATCCAAGTGTGTGTCTTGTGTTTCTCTTGGTGTGTGTTGGTGTGTAAAGGCTCCCCTCTATTTATAGAGGCCTTAGGAAGGCTTTGGAAGGCTTAGAAAAGCTTCCATAGCCGTTGGGTACAAAGCCCAAGTGAATCAGCCTGAAATCAGGAACAATCATTGTTCTGACAAGCTTATCAAACGTCTAATTCTTGCATCAGACGTCTGGAACTTCACTTTAAGACGTCTGATTCCAAGGTCAGACGTCTGATTTTGGGCGGGTCTCTCCCTGACTTGGACCAGATCTAAACAGGGTTTTTGCACAAGTCCATCAGACGACATACAGGACGTCTGGCACTATGTATGGACGTCTGGAAACCTACTTTTATTGTGGGAATTGATTTCCAAACGTTGCAACGGCTAGAAAATCTCTGAGAAGAGATTTTGGGTCAGCCGAGGCAAAACGGTCAATTATCAGACGTCTGGAAAGGCCTAAGGACGTCTGATAAGGCTCTAACGGTCATAATCTTGAGTGTTTGCTAAGCCAGCCAACGGTCCACTAATTGGACGTCTGGCAAAGTCATCAGACGTCTCCTAAGACGTATGGTCTAAGGTATGGACGTCTGATTTCATCAGACAGAACTAACTATGTCCAGCCTAACAGTTATCAGACATCTGAAACAACAGTCAGACGTCTTAAAATACTTTATCAGACGTCTGATTTTGGAATTAGACGTCTGGAAGTGCTGTTTGAACCCTATATTGGTTTTATAAGTATTCTACAGAAAACCTAAGTATCCTAGGGTTGTGCCGGTGCTCCTAGGACTACTGTTAGGGTACTTTGAGGCTCTTTAACATAATATTCTAAGGAAAAAAAGAGCAAGAAAATAAAGACAAGAGATACAAGAAAGGATTAAAAAGAATCTATCCTATTTTTCTTGTCTTCTATCTTCAATCTGTCGCTCCACGCGAACCTCCTCTGTTCTCCGTCAAGCTCCTCCAATCCGTCCTGGATGCGAGCTCGAAATCCGTCTAAACACGTCCACATTTGCAATTGACCTGAAATCTAGGACTTAAATTGCAAATGTTAAATAACACGTGTTTTGTTATCATCAAAACAAATGATCGTGGTGCTCTAGCACCAACAAGCTTCACACAATGAAGGATCCAAGAATCAAGATTCTTGGATTTTCGTTATGCGAAGTTTTACGGGAAATCAAGGGGCGGTGGGGGTGATAGCAAACAGTCAACAATTGGTTTTTAATCCACTTGCCCCAAGAAATTCCCAAGAAGTGTTTTTAGGTTTTTTTTAGGTGACAAGTTAACCTAAGTTACTAAGAGGGAGACACCTACCTCTTTTGCAATGTGGGTGAAGCTCCAATGCGGTGCTGGAGACTTCACGCTCTCGCTCCCACCTTGGATTTGCCCACGCTTCTGACCTCCTCTGCTTGTCTCCTCCTTGCAACCGATTTACCTGCTCACAAGCAAACAAACACCCGTGAAGAGAAGGGTGTGAGAAGAGAAAATCAAAGGAATGAGAGTAGAAACTTACCTCAATTTGTGCCTCCCTGGCAACGGCTCCAGAAAAGCGTGGTGGACTCGAATAGGTTTTGTTAATATGGTGATATTATCATTGAAGTTATTGTAGTGAGTTAACCTAAATCTAGTCTAACCAGCTTCACAAAAATTTTTAACCTGGCATACTTGATTTTATCTTGGTCACTTTTAGGCCCAAGGTCGATCTCAGGGAGGCAGGAATTTGAAGGTCAAAGAGTTTCTATGCCTTTCCTAAAATGCATCTCTTCCTTGCGTTTATTATGTTTTTGGTTTTTCTTTATTTTTTAAGATTTTTGTTGTTGAAAATGTTGTCATTGAGGTACACCCTCAAAATCAAGTCCTTGGTCTTGAGCCAAATGGTTCTTGGCTTGTAGCCAACTTAGGGTTCTCAGAAATCGATCTTGTAATTCGCAAGATCGAGTACCTGCAAGACAAGAATTATCTTTTCTCTTTTACTCTTTTTTTTACCTTTTTAGTAGCAAGAAATAAAAGATAAATGAAAATAAGGTAGGTTGCTAGAAAAGAAAGAAATACTCAGCTTAATATATGTATAGATATATAGTAGATACGGAATATATATATATATGTATATAGTTATATATTATATATAGGGGTGGAGGTGAAAGTGGAAATGAAATGTAGCACTGTGTCAAGTTGGTCCACGTCTAGTAAGACGCAACCAACAAGACTGAGTGCCCCGTGAAGTGTGAGCGGATGTGTGGGAGTGTGTGTGGAAGAGCTTGCTTTGTTCGGATATCGGGGAATATCAGCAACTGGTGCAGATATTCCCGCGATATGATGCGCGGTGGAGGGATGAGTGCACGGGAGTATGGGTGGTGAAGTTTATATATGGATATGGGTAGGTGGATGTATATGTAAACATATATATGTATATATATATGTATCTATAACTATATATGTATATATATATAGTTGTATATGTATATAGATATGTGTGTTTATATATATGTATATATATATATATATATATTCGTGTGTATATATATATATATCCATATAAATATGTATATATATTTATGTATATATACGAAGAGTGAATGGATATATATATGTGTGTGTGTATGTGTGAGTGTAGGAGGGTGTGTGTGAGTGTGTACCAGTGTGTGTGTGAGCGTACAAGTGAGTGTGTGTGTATGCTGGCAGAGGAGGGGAGCGCAGCAGATAAGCCTTCTGCTGCGCTGCCCTGTCGTTTGATGCGCACAGGTGCACGGATGTAAGAGAGTGAGCGCGCGCGGTGCGCTAGGGAGCACCTGCGCTCTCTTTGTGCAAAGATAGTTGCGGGCGAGCGCAGCGTAGTGCGTAGCACTGCGGGCGGGTGCGGGCGACCGGCTGGAGCGGGTAGCACCGAGGAGAGAGAGTGTAAAGCCACCGGCTAAGTGAGAAACGAGCTGGTGGCTACAGTGTCCCACAGACCGGGCACTACAGTGCGCTACGGTGCGCGCTGTCTGGAGATCGGTAGCGGCCGGTTTCGCGTGCTGGGCGTGCTGTGGAGCACCTGTGCGCGCAGGAAGAAGCTACGCACGGCCTGCTGGTGAGTGTGCGACGATCGGCAGTGGCTTGCGGGCAGGCGTGTGGCTTCTTGAGCTTTGAGAGCTTGAAGCTCTGGCAATGGCAGAGAAGATGATCGGCAGTAAAAACAAAAGGGGAATCCACCACGCCCACTTGCTCACGAAAGAACTAGGCAGTGGTGGAACTCATAGTGGTGGTCTGAGACCATTGTGGATTCTCTCTTGCGCACGGTGTGCCTCTTCTCAGTGAGAAGAGGTACTGTGTATGGAGAGGAAGAGGGGAGGAGGTTGGCCTAGGGTGAACGGTGGATCTGAAGGTATCTGCAGGTGTATGAAGGTGCATGCTCGCACAAGGGAGAGAGTAAGGCATTATAAAGAGGAGAGGGCATGCCACAGCCATGCTGTTGGCAGGGGGAGAGGCACGAAGAGGCACGCATGCCCCATGCTCTGCAGCCGTGCGAGAGAGAAAATTTCAAAGCAAATAAGAAAATGGTGAAATTGCAATGCCGCACTTGATGAAGATGTTCATAGATGGCCAATTATACACACTCTCGTCCCCTCTTTATAAATGCATGCAGGTGTCTATTTACAAATACAATGACGGCTACATAAGATGCAATGGCAGTGCTAGGAAATAACACAAGATGGCATATTTACTGGTATATTTTTGCTGTGCAAATAGTGTTCCCATCAGCTCCCACACCCTACTGTCTAACAACTATGGCGCCAACTCCTCAGGCCAGTAAGGACTCGGGCCCATGCGCCTTAAGTTCTCCACACTGCTCACTGGCAAAGTCTTGGTTGATCCACCCTCATAAGCACCTGCCCACCAAACCGAGTGGTGGGAGTTTAGGCTGCCTCGCCCAACGGTCACCATACCGGCCATCGAAGGCCAAATTGGGACCCTAGTGTCCCGCGCCCCGGCGACACAATGTCACAATGTGAGCTTGGGCCCCCGTGCTTCGAGCCAAGCTTGGCACACCTTGGACTTCTGCCAGAAAGAGTACAAGCGCTAGCCCTTGGCTCCTATCGCCACCTTCCAAGGTCGGTTCCCCTCTATTTCCATCCTTTAAGGAAGGCCTTGGGTGAGGGTCACCTACAAGGGCCGACCCATGCAAAAATCCCCCTATGCTTGCCCTATCCAGGGGGACTACCAGGCGAGCACATGCCTGACGATATCACACCCCACGACCATAATGACAAAATCACCCCTCGTTCACGTGAGCGGGTGATGAGAACCTCATCATGAACCCTAACTAGCACAATCTAACTTAGATATGCGAGAAAAAGCTCCTACATAACTCATAGAAAGGCTTGACTCAGAAAATTCTGAGTTTGTAAAGAAAATAGGTCATAAGGGGTAAAAATGCAATTTCACTAACACAATCAGTAAACAGGGTAACTTAGGGTCCAAACATAGGTCAAACTAACCTAATAAGAAGGAAAGTGGGATGATTTGATCCAACAAGGGCTACAGCAACTCCAAGGAATTAAATGACATTCTATAACCCTAAAACAAACCCACTTCAATTCACGAGGTTCGAGGCAGATTAAAAAGCGACTAAACCCTCTAAAATTCATAGAAAATAATCTCTAGGGTTTAGAACCTTCAATTTGGCCTTGGGAACCCATTTTGACCTACATTGAGAACCATGCCCAATTAATGATTTAATTTGGGCTTTTACGTAAATTGACCGATCAAACAAGGTCTGACCTAGAAATAAAACTCACCATTAGAATCCTTAGGTCCCATTTAGTCATGCATAAAAACTTGAACCTAAGATGAGACCTTCTTGACCGACTTTGCATTTTGGTCCTCATCTATTACTTTTTGACCCTCAACTTTCGAAACCCTTGCATTTTGGCCCCTATATTCTTCTTCGTTCTTTGCATACAGGTCCCTCCTGCAAATCTCTGAGCAGCGCCATGCTCCGGCGACTTTGCGTGGAGCATGGCGCCGCGCAGGGTGAGGGAGGGTACCTGCCAGTTGAACCGGGTGTTCCTTACGACGTCTGCTGTCGCAGGGACACCGCCATGACCTCTGCCCTCGCCCACACCTTCCGTGCGAACGCGCGGAAGGTATGGGTCGCAGTTCTGACCACTCTCCGGCGAGGGAGGCACGTCGCCTCCCTGCGCCCACCCCTCTGCCTCCGCCTTTATAAGGACCAGCGTCGCCAGCCGACTCTGGTAGCTCAGTCCTGACGGAGAAAAACCCCCACCTTTCCTCTCTTCCCACTCCGGCAGAAACCCACCAGCTCCGGCGGCTCCTCCTCCTCCGTCTCGTCACTTTGCTGCAATACCAGCAGCAGAGCCACCTTCGTCTACTCTTCCCGCGTCGCGCCGTACCCAGCGCGCGCCCTCCCGCTCTCTTCCTCGCCACCGCCCTCCCCCTCTGGGTATTTCTTCTCCGGCGATAGTCGATACGACTTCCGCCCTGCTCCGGCCCCTTCATCCCCGTAATTAGGTCAGAACTATTCCCCATCTCCCCCTCTTTTTTTTCCTCACTGTCTTTCATTCGATTAAACCCTCGACCGCTCCTGTCCACCGTTACCTTCCTCGACTCCGGCCACCCTCCGGTGAGACGCTCCCATCGCTCCGCAGCCCCACACGCCTCGCTGACCCTCACGTAACCTCAGCCTCATCACGCTGAACAACCTCCGCCCACCCACTGCCGCTCTACACCCTCTCATCGCTCCCCCGAACACACCCACACCTCCGGTCACAGGACGACTTAGGCACGCACGCCTAGGTCGCCCCACGACCTCCTGCACCTCGCACCACCTTCGCCGTGCCACGGCGAAGGTCTCCCGCTAGTCTGATTAGGCCGAGAGGCCGTGCTTCTGTCTGACAGGGTCGTAGCCCCAGCCGCCATTAACGACAACTGAAGCAACTTCGAGGTGAGCTCCAGGCCCTGCAGCTTCAAGATCCCAAGTGCTGCAAGTTGGGGTGAAGTCTGCGGAGACTTCTGCCTTAGCATTTGGCACCGATAGTGGCTGCAGCTGAGCGGAGAGCAAGGCAGAATTGTCCTGCGGGCGCACGCGAGAAGAGCGCAGAGGATAGTCCCACATCGTGAGTTTACCAAACCCCGCAGTAGTATAAGTTGATTTTGTGTTTTCTACTGGTCGTCTCCGAAAGCACTGGGGTGAGGTCCCTCACCTTACTCACGCTCGCCTCGTCCGCGGTTTCACCTCGTGGATCTGGCGGGATCCGACCCGACCCTATCTAAGCACACCTCGCGCATCACCCACACACCGGTGCGCCTGGTCACGGGCACGAAACCCGACCCGATTACCCGCGGCTCTGGGAGAGCGTCCTGTGAGTGGTTTACAGAGAGAGAGACGTGCGGGTAGAGGGACAGGGTAGGTTTTGCTCTTTGTGTAGGGACAGGGTGCGAGGGAAGAAGAACACACTTGGCCGAAGGAAGAAGAAAGAAGGAGAAGGCCAAGGAACAAAGCAGAAGAAGACCACAGAAGGAGGAGAAGCACAAAGGAAGCACTGTAGCAGACACCACTTAAGCCGTCTGATTGAGAAATCAGACGACAGATGAAGCTCTACAGACAAAGCAAAGAAGAAGAAAAAGAAAAGAAAAGGTGTCGCAGCTGAAAGAAAAGAGAAGAAGGAAGAAAGAGAAAGAAGAGAAAAAGAAGACATGCAAAGAGAGAAAGAAGAGAAGAAGAAAAAGCCAAGAAACAAAATCTACTTCTCCCTCTCTCTCTCTTTCTCTCTCTTATTTTTGTAATAAAGAAGCATTGTACTTCTAGAATTCTAGTAGCTCCCTGAGTTAGACCTCGGAAGAAAAACATTTTTGAGTAAAATTGTAATAGTGGCAATGACGACAAACCGTAGCTATTTTATCTGTACCACAACGACATTACTATAATAAGAACAAACAAAAGGCTAAGCTTCGGTGCCATCATCAGACACTAGCGGGCCCAACAGTAGAATGGCTGCATCCAGAGAACGACCAAGCCACCAACCACCTTCATGGGTATAGCCGGTCACTCAGCAGCCAACTTCCAGGCCCTCGCCTCCATAGAGAGGCTGAGGTGACAGATTGCGGATTCAATAACTGGGCTCAAGCTAACCCTTACAGGAATTTGGTCAGGCTCTTTCATGGGGACACCATCATGAGCCCTAACTAGCTCAATTTGGTCTGATAAAGTTGATAAAAGCTCCTACATAACCATCAGAGGGTCCTATGTGCACACTATTCTCTTTTAAGAAAAAGAAAAGAACACAGGGTTATTTCTACAATTTTAACTGCATTTCATAAGTACTGATTAACCACGGGAAATTTCAGGGGTTAATTAAAGGTCAAATGGTCATTGATGTCTAATAAGAGGGTCCATGCAAACAGAAACTTATTTTCGCGTATTTCAAGAATTAACGGATACCCGAAACCTTAAGTTCAGACCCGCTTAATTAACTGAGGTTCTGGTCAGAATAAAATTTACCTAAATTTTCTAAAATTCATGTAAAAATATTCCATAAGGTTTGGTATCCTTGATTTGACCATTGGAGCCCATTTTGACCTAAAATAGAGTCTCGGATAACAAGTTGCCCTAACTTAGGTTTCTGCTTAAATTACCCAGTCAAACTTTGTCAAAATCAAAATCCAATTTCACCATCAGATTCCTTGGATCCAAATTAGGCTTGTATCAAAATTTGGGTCCAATCAGAGATCATCTTGACCTAGTTTACATTCAGTCTAGTCTGATTCGTTCTATCTCACATGTGCCCCTAGCTTTTGAAATATTTGCATAAAGCCCGCTACCTTTGTCTCCTTCTTCACTAAATGGTCCCTTCTGCCTTCTGTCAAGCCAATTCCTATACCCATCTTCCTGCGATTGATGAGAGCCTCATCATGAGCCCTAACTAGCTCATTTTGACTTAAGAAAGAGAATAAGAGCTCCAACATAACCTAGAGAAGGGTTTAATTCAAGGAATAAGTGTTTCGAGAAGAAAACATGAAATAAAGGTTAAAACTGTAATTTTACCATTACAGTACATAAACAGAATTTCTCAGAGGCAAAACGTAGGTCAAATGGTCAGAATAAGATAAAAAGTGGGTTGGTTCAGTCAGAAATAGGTTATTATGCAATCCAAGAATTAAATGACATTCTGTAACCCTAAAACAGACCCGCTTAATTCAACAAGGTTCTGGTCAGGATAAAAATCAACTAAACCCTCTAAAATTCATGGAAAAATATTTCTTAGGGTTTAGAACATTCAATTTTTCCTTTGGAACCTATTTTGACCTAGATTGGGGTCCGAGTTCATTATTTGACATAATTTGGATTTTTGTGTAAAATGTCTAGTTAAACATGGTCAAACCTAAAGTCCAACTTTGCCATTGGATTCCTTAGGTCCAAATTAGGTTTGTACTGAAATTTGGACCTAAGGGGAGGTCATCTTGACCTACTTTGCAAAATAGTCCACCTAATTACATTCTGGCCCCTAACTTTTGAAAACTCTTACACAGGCCCCCCTAACTTCCTCACCACTCTTACAAACAGGTCCCCCCGCCATTAATGGAGAGAAATCCTACTCAGGCGAGGAATGGAGGGGGAGTACTCCCTGATTCCTTAGAGATCTCCTCCTAGATTTGGAAGGGAGATTCTCTAAGGAATTCCCTTCCATCTGAGCGCAGTTACAAAATCTAAATCACTCCCAATTTCTCATGCGAAAGCTTGAGAGATTTGTGTATCCAATGGATTTCCTACTCTGGCAAGGACTCTTGCGCTTGGAAGCTTGTCTTCCAAGCACAAGAGCCCTGCTAGCATCTATAAAAGGATCCTCAACCCCAACCGCATCTCTTCAGCTCGACTTGGCCGGAGATCCACCCCAATTTCATCTTCTTCTCCTCCGGTCAGGAAGTCCAGCAAGCTCCAGCGAGCCCCCCTCCTCTTTCTCGTCGCTCTGCCACACTACTAATGGCAGAGCTACCCTCACCATCTTCCTCCGCGTCGCGCAACACCCGCCCGCGCACCTCCAGCCCTGTCGTCATCACCGTCACTCCTCTCCTGGACACTGTCTTCTTTGGCGACAGCAAGTACAGCCAGTAGCCACCTCTCCCCCTTCGTCCACTTAGTTAGGTTGGAATTACTCCTCTCTATCCCCTCTTCAATTCCCCTCTTTCTATTTCTACTGCAGACCCCTCGCAGCCACTGTCCACCGCCATCTTCTCCATCTCCGGCCACCCACCGGTGAGGCGCTTCCACTGCTCTGCACCTCCACACACCTCGCCAGACACCTCACCACCTCCGCCATCGTCCACTGATCACCTTCCGCCCATCCATCAACCACCATCACCTCCATAAACGCCCCCTGACCTAACCCATAAGCACAGCCACAGAGCGACCTAGGCACGCACGCCTAGGCTGCTTCACAGTTAGCCAACCACCATCTCACCTTCGCCTTGATACGGCGAAGCTTCCTATGTGTTTTAATGGGGCCATTAGGCCGTATTTGTGTATGTTAAATTTGAGCACCTACTGCCATTGGAGCACGCAGCAAGAAGGTCGCAAGTTTCACTCCAGGCTGCGCGCTTTATGTGTCAGGGTCCCAAGGGAAGCGGGTTAGTCTTGCGCATGTATGCAGCTAGGCAATTGGCTTGGCGAAGCAACCCAGCAGCAGCAATTGGCGAAGGTTTCCTGCGGGCATGAATGAAGAAACAGGTTGACCTTTAGAACCTATTTTGACTTTAAATAGAGTCACTGACATAGTTTTACCTTAATTTAGGTTTTTACGTAAATTTTCTAGACAAACTTGGTCAAAACTAAAATCTAACTTCACCATCAGATTCCTTGGGTTCAAATTAGGTTTGTACAAAATTTTGGGTCCAATAAGAGTTCATCTTGACCTAGTTTGCATTTTAGTCCATTTAAACTCTATTCCTCACAATTAAACCCCTATCTTTCAAAATATTTGCATTTAGCCCCCTAACTTCTCCTCATTTTCTTCAAAAAGGTCCCTTTCACCATTAATAGTATGAACTTATCAACCACTGACCTTCAATCAAGGATTCCTTCCTGATTGCTCGACCAATCCCTTCCAAAATTGGAAGGGATGATCTCGCGGAAGTCCTTAATCATCTAAACCTAGTTCTGGACTTCAAATCTCCTCATGAGGCTTGTGCGAATTCGTGGATTTCAGGGATCTCTTTCCCTAAAAATCCAAGCTTCTCAAGCTTGTTTCCAAGCTTAGAAGCTTGCTTGAAGCCCTATAAAAACATCTCCATCGCAAAGCCGAACTCCTTAGCAAGTTTTAGGCCTAGAAATCCTCATCTTCCCTACCTCTGGCCGACTCCATAATTGTCTTTGACGACCTCCTCCCTCCGGTCTCCTCACCTACTACCACATAATATAGGCAACAGGTCCGCCCTCCCCAGCTTCGTTCGCTCCTCGTCATACCTGCGAGGGGCTTCCTCTCCCTTCAGGCATCACTGTCCTCCCTTCCGGAGCAACCATTGTCTACAGCACCGGCTAATCATAGCCGATGCCATCTCTGCATCCCCTTCGTTTGCAACCTCCTTCGTTCGACTCCCCATCTCCCTCTAACTAGATTCACACACCTAACAACCTCTTTAGCGCACACTCACGCCCGTGCCATCGTCATCTTCCATGTCTCCGGCATACCTCTAGTGACCTCATGAAACCACCTCACTACACCAAACCACTCCCCATCGGTCTCAAAAGCTCCACCGTGTCGTTACGACCAAAACCCCTCAAGTAATTGAGGGGATTGGCCTCTCACGCACTGCACCCGACACACACACCTCTACACCACCTTCTCAACCTTGCCAGACCTACACACTCTCCCGCACGCAACACCACGACCACCAACACGTTCGCCTTCACACGGCAATCCTCCTGATCATCTCTGACGTGGCCGAGAGGCAGTTTTCTCCTTTTCAGGTGACAGTCAGAGCACCGCCGCCACCCCTGCCTTCTCCGACTTCAGCTGCAGTCCTTTGGCCACAATCCCTCCAAACTCCATCCCTAGGATGCGTGGCTAATTTCTAGCCACTCTTCTAAGACTTCAATTGGACTCCGCAACGTTATCTTTGACCTCAATCAGAGCCTTCATCAGTTGCTGCTGCATTGTGACAAAGAAGCATAGATTAGTCCCACATCGTTAGTGAGCGTGCTCGCGACCGCCCATAAAGGGAATTCATGACCACTGCTATTCGCCCACAAACACAAGGATCGGGTCCCTCTCACTCACCTCTGCACACTCCTCGCTCGCCTCCATGTCGGCAAGTTTGGTCCCTGGTTCGAATACCCGATTATTGACCCAATTGTCCCTTGGGTCTGAGAGAAGAAGAAAAGGAAGAGAGAAAGGGGGCTTTTGCCCTTCGCGCCTCTGCTCTCTACACTTAGCCGATTCTTGAGAGGCAATTGCCTTTGTGGTGCTGTGCTGCGCCTCTCTCTTAAGGCTTGAAAGAAGAAAGAAAGCAAGAGGCCCTTGAGCCTCTTGAGGTTGCTGTAGCGGCTTACACTTAAGCCATCTGATGCTAGATTCCATCGTCTGATCTCTGCAAGTGACTTAGTTCTACACACTGTGTAAACATTTGATAAACTTGGTTGACGTGGATATTTGATTGAGATTTAATGTTCAATTATTTGAGATATTTGTGAGCTTAATTTAATGGGCTAATTTGGTGATTTAAATCACCATTTTAACTTATTCTTTTTGCACTTTACTTCTTGATCTCATATATATATCATTTTGATTTGTTCTAAATGAAGCTTTAGTCATAATTTCTTACATTGTGACTAGTGAGATTGGATTGCCATTAGTTGCTCCCAGTGAACAACCTCGAACTCTACTTCTTGAATCTGAGCATATAAATTTAAATGATTTGAGTGATTTTTGTCCTATAGTACGACACATTCCTTAAACAACGATAATTTTTCCCAAACAACCACCCTCTTTTAAGAATTAAAGACACATTAGGTCCCTACGTGTGTTTCTTAGTGCACAGAATTAGCACCGAGGCCCCCAAGGTTTAGGAAAACACCCCTGATCTAATGGACAATGTAATTTGAATGTAGAATTTGCGATAGAGCCCCTAGGAGTCTAGAAAATCACCAAGTGACCCTTGGGTGCTTAATTGACACGTGGAAATTTCGAGGACCACTCCGAGGTCATTTCAGATTAGTACCATGTAATGATTTCTTTTACTTCCTCAATTCTGTATTATTTTCACAACATTAGATTTTTTATATCAATCATTAGACATGAGTCCAAATCCAACTTGCAAAAACTTTTTAACACAAGTTGCATTGTCAATGGACTTGATGAGACTAGGAAATGTGTTATAGATATCAATTATTGACATATCTTGTTATTGTCGAAGAGTTAATTTTGTTGGAACCTAGTTTCACTTCTCTTTTATGTTTTGGTATTAACAAAACTATTTTAAATCTAATGAGTTTGTGAAGTGATATTTACAGGAAAATCACAGGATTACAGGAAGTGTAGATGATGACAAGGAAGAAGTTTCAAGTGGATGAAGATTTTTTTATGTTTATTTGTTGTAATCTAGAAATATGTATGTCTCCTAAACAAGAAATTTTGATTTAGGAAGTAAAATCAAAATAGAGATAATTAGGTATCAAACTCACGTTTAATTATTCATTTGAAAAGTTAAAATCATTTCTTAGTTATATTAATAATTTTATTGAATTTGAAAAGCTCTAAAATTGATTAAAAGAGTTAATTCAAGGTACTTGTAGCAAGTATCGGTACTGTTCATAAGTACCAGTACATGCAAGGCACAGGTTTGAGCCATAATCTCAAACTGTGAACAACAAGTATCGATACTCATCATGAGCACCGGTATCAAGTGCTCACAGTTTGTGGACACTGGTAGTACCTGGACCTTACAAGTACCAGCACTCATCACTAGTATCGGTACATGTAAGTTACAGTTTTTAAACTTGTGAGTCACAAGTACCGGTACTTATGGTAAGTACTGGTACCTGGTGGCATAGTTGGTACTCAACTGTAAGCACTGAGTACCGATAGCTATGATGAGTATCGGTACCTAGGCTTTATTGTGCTAGCTACTGAGTAACTGTGAGCAACTAATACCGGTACCATAACTTTAGTACTAGTACCAACTAACCGTTATGCCAAATCTGAATGGCTATTTTGTGATTAATCTGAACTCTAACCTTCTAATTATGCCCCCAACGGCTAGGGAGCGTAGGAAGGCTACTTAGTGGTCTATAAAAACACCTTTGAGAGCCATACTTACAAGATACAACAATAAAAAACATTCCTTGCTTCCAGAATTCATATTCTCTTCTTTTTAATCTGCAAGGGTGATAGTGCTTGTTGCTTTAAGCCTTCAAGAGGATATCCGATTTGCAACAAGTTCTTTTGGCGCTCTTTTAGTTATCTTCAAATCATTTTTGCACACCATTTTTTCACGCTAGATTTTACTATTACATGTTGCTAAAGATATTCTTGTTGGAGACGTAGGATTTTAATTATAAGCTTTTATATTTCCCGCTTACACCTGTAGTATCTTGTTCTTATTTTTTCTTGTAATTGGGTTGAGGTAACCCATTAATTGACTCTTATTTAATAAATTGATTCCCTTCGAGTTGAGGGAATCGGGTTAAAAATCTTATGTTGGGAGACTTAGGTAGTGGAGTATCCAAGTGAGGGAAACCACTATATATTTGATGTTCTATTTTTGTGGCCTGAATTATTTGCAAATTTTTTTTCCACACTATTCATCCCCCCTTCTAGTGTGCTTGTATTCTTTAGATCCTACAAATTTGTCAACAAAGTTAAAATTTATGGTTTTATGGTTTAGGGGAATTAAGTCAACCAACCCTTGCTTTTATGATTTTCAGAATAGTTTTCTTCAGAATAACTTGGCATTGAGATATTCATAGAGGTTGTTTTTGATAACATTCACAAGGTTGTACATCTTCTTCGTTCCCCTTCAGAACTCTATAGAGTGTTTCCTAGATGGTTGTATTACAATGTTAGTACGAGTCCTACTAAGATGGATGATTCCAAGTCATTTATTCATTTCTTGGAATGTAGTGTCTCTAAGGAAATTGATTTGTGAATTGACAAAGGGGTTATGGGTTTGAGAAAAAATGCTATCCATGTGCACATGCCATTGTGGTGAAAGAGGTATTCATATTAGGTATTTTCAAAATTGATCAAAGATGGTGATTGTACTATAAAGAGAAAGTATCATACCAATATTACGACAATGTCTTCTATTATGTCCTAAACCACCACACAAGCCACATTTATTTAAGTACCTCGGGGCATTGGGATCCCTTGGACGTTTTGTACGCCTAGATGATGAGGGATTTGAATGCCTCTATCGATGGCCTGAAAGCCTAGCATGCTTTCCTAAATATCATGCTCCTGCCTCGAGTAGGTCTCATGTCCCACTCAAAGTCAATCTCGGTCGCAGGATTTGTTTCATTTATCGCATGAAGCAAATGTACCATGTCGTTATACGGCTCATCCCAATCACCATAAGTAATTTCAATTGCTTTCCTTTTAGCACCCTAGGCTTTCCTCTTACTAATTTTACAGTTAAATTCAGTGTCAACAAAAGTCTTCAATTCTCTCACCTTAACAGTTGCAGATTGTTGAATGTATTTGAGGAAGAATCATGCCATAAAATTACAATCCAACTGCGGCTGGTCTAAACCTATAATCGGGTTATGACAACTGTGCGGTCCATCAACAACACCAACAACAAATTTTTCATCAAATTTCCGCAAGTGTCCACGAAGTCTCCAGTTACAGCCCTTCTCCTTATGGCTACATTCAACTGCCCACACTTTTCTATCAGACTCGCGAATGAAGAAGTTATACTTTTGTCTTACATGGAAGTCTTTTACTGCAAATATCAAATCTTCCTTACCAGTAAAGGCCTTCCCAACGTAGAATTGTCCTCCAAGTCTAATGTCAGGCACACTCTCCTCCCAAGTTATATATCCAGACCCAACTGCAATGTTGTAGAAACTGTCATCCATCGCATGTTCTACATTGTTACTAGCACCTCCATCTATCGTCTGGGATGGAGGAGAATGTGACATATCGTTGGGTTCATCACCATGGCTGTCGTCATCTCCATCTAAGGGGATGCCATTGAAAGCACCATGATCATTTCCAAAATCTGATTCATTCTCCTCAGGTGAAGGATGCACAACCGGATTAGTCAATGGGAGGCTGAATAACTATAGACTTGAATGCAAACTGCACCACGGAAGTACTCAAAGTAGGTTGCACAAGTGGAGTACTCAATGTAGGCTACACTACCAGAGTACTCCCTATATGCTGCCTAATTGGAGTACTAATTTCAACCTGCATAGCTGGACTTCTCAATGTATCCTGCACATCTCTACTAATAATTGGATGATGTACAATTGAAACATTCCCGACAGGAATATGTCACAATTCATGGATTTGTACAAAAAATTCTGGGAAGTATTTCGTCCCCATGGTGCCCATAAGGGAATCAACATCATCATCGTCTGTAATCGATGATGCTATATATCTTATTACCTTCCGCTCTCCAGTTCTTTCGATAATTGGAAATCTGTGAACTCTCAATCTCATGTGTTAAAGGATCAACCTATACCTTCCTCATTATGTACTCCTTAAATTTCTCAAAGTTCCCCTCATCTTTGAAAATCCTAACATTCTTGCAAAATGATTTATCATATCCAACTCCATTTTCTTGGTTAATAATATTCCCATGTGCATACAACAAACACAAAAAACTCGAAGCCATTTGACCTAACCAGAAAAATATTTTTAAAAATAAGCATTATGTACAACAAATCAATTCTTTAAAATAATCATGCATTCTTCAAATAACCCTTCCATATGATCCAAATAACTATATGCAAGCAAATTTTCAATATTTTACTCTATCATCCAAACCCTAATTTACTAACAAGTGTTCTTGCAATTAGGTCAACAAATTCGTACACCCAATACCCCCTAAACTACATGAGTAAAGAAACAAGTTCTCGAAATTCACCTCCACTACCTGCCTCAAGAGTGTATGCAGTGAGTCGCAGTGACAGAGCCAAGCCAACCACTACTGGCAAGGGAGGAGGCAGTCGCAGCTAACCTCAGGTACAAGGGAGGAGGCGACGACGAATATGAACTCGCAGCAGCAATGTCGACAGTCGAAAAGGGCAATGCAACAGTGTTGCTGATGATGGATGACGACAATGCAGTAGCATCATCGATGATGGACAACGAGGATGCAACACCAACGTCGGAAAACTGTTGTCGACAGAGAAGTAGCACAAGCGCTCCTGTCGTCGTGATAGTAATGTCTGGAGAGTGGGGAGGAGGGGAGAAGGGTGCATGGCGAGGTTTAAAGGGTTTAAAGGCAAGTCGTGTCCAAGTCGTGTCTTAAAGACACGACTTAGCTAGGGATAGCCCCACGAGGGGAGCCTTCATATTTGGTGTGCTATCCACGGTCACAAGGGAATCCTTCGTATTCAGTGTGATATCTAGAATTAAGTCGTGTCTTCAAGACACGACTTTATTGTAAGTAGACAAGTCGTGTCTTAAAGACACAACTCTACCGTAGATAATGATTTAAATTTTTTCACAATTGTAATTAATGAATTAAATTTTTTAATAACAACCAGTACAAATTTTTTCGAACGATGGAAGGGTGGGTTGGAGGAAGGAGATGGAGGGAAGATCGAGGGACGTTGGGAACAATGGAAGGGTAGGGATGTTGGGTGAAAGTGAAACAAATCTAAGCCACTAATTAAATTTAATGGTCACTGATGACTAAGTGTGGAACATAAGGCACAGTAAAGAAGAGAAGCTTAAGGAAAAGAAAAGCTTAAAGAGGAAAAGCTTAAGAAGTAAAAAGAGTAAGGAAGAACAAGAAGGAAAGGAGAGAAGAAAATATAAAGGTTAAAGAAGAAACTAAGAGAAGCTTAAGAGAAAAAAGATAAGGAGAGGTTGAGAAAGAGAGCAAAAGGTTAAGGAGAAAGAAGAGAAGAAAGAGAGAGAGCTAAAGAGCTTAAGAAGAAAATAAATGTATAAGAGAAGAATCGGACGTCCAACTTACTCATAAGAAATCCAACTTATATTTTTAAGTCATCTAATTCTCTTTTCAAACGTCTGATTTTAGGGCTGAAGTTCATATATTACATATTTTTGAGCTTTTAATTATTGTAAAGTCATTGATAACTCCAGTAATTTCATTTTATGCCTTATATTTTGTAATAAACAATGTTTCTATTTGATTTCTAATGTCAATATTTCTTTGTAACACATGTCTTTTCAAGTGGAATATTGCACGCTTTTATTGTCAATATCTTGTGCAATTATTTATGTGCTTAAACGATTGTTAATTATAATATGATTAATTAAGTAGTTAGTAATTTATGCTTAGAGATTAATGGTGAATTAAGTTTACTATTATACCTCCCAGTGAACGACCTGGACTCAACCAGTTAAAAAAGATCTTAAATTCTAAAATGTTAGGTTAACTTGACCCTATACTATAATTCCGACAATAATTCGAGTTAACCTAAGTTACTTTTTGACACACTTAATTAAGTATAATTAGCTTAATTAACTGTGTTGAGGATTAATGCATCATTTTAATGGCGTCGTTGTTGGGGAGTGCAATATTTTGTTTCATTTTATTCACCAAAGCATTCCCTTGCATAATTTTGATAGTAAGGATATCATTTTAATGGTGCCATTGTCGAGGAGGTAACTGTAATTTATATTCGCCATTATTTGTAGTTTGTAAATAATTCTTTTTACTAATTAGCTTTGTTTTGTTTTGTTCCTGTCTTCTTTTCAGGGATATCTTTGCAGGTATTCTAAGGAAAAGAAGCGGGTTTTTCTTTTCTGTTTCTATTTTACTTGATCCATTATACATACCCATTGTGAATATTTCTTTCTTAGTCTTTATTGTAGATTTGCTTGTTGCATTTAGTTAGAAAAATTAAAAAAATACAAAAAAAATACACATATCTTCTGATTAGTAGCAACATAATTTAGGCATACATTCTTAGGAGTGCACATTCCTGCTAGTATATCTGCGATCTGACTCAGGATTTTCTACTCTGTTATCTCTCATCAGCAGGAAAACACGCGCAAAAGCCCGTGTAGATCCCTGTCGTTGGAGTAATAAGCAAGACCATATATTTGTTTGAAAAGATCTAAAAAGTAGTCACATTTACTTCTTTCTATCATTTTTGAAAAAAAATAACTAAAAAGAGGACTTTTAAAACTCATGACATAAATCTATTTGCAGATTGCATGCAGGTTTTTATCGATCACGTATGTTGCATGCTATTGCATACACAGTGTGATCACTAGAGTCACATGAGCCTTATACTTCTACCTCTCCTCTTTGCACCTCTTAGGGCTTTGGTCGAAGATCAAGTCTATCTCACTACTAGAGCCCTGGGGAGCTAGTAGTGAGTAGTCTCGATCCTTGACCTTAGACCTTTGAGCCTTAAGGATACGCACCTACGTAGACACGAGATAGGATGCATATTTTGGATTGTTACCATACTTGTTTGTGTTAATTACTTTCTGCGTATTCTAGGATTCTTCTTTTCCTTTGAAAAGAAGAAAAACCCACTTTGGCGTTGTTTTCTAGGTTTTGCTTGCCACTGTTTTATTGCAGTGGCATGAGTGTGCCTTTGCACATTTTTTTTGTTTATGCATAGGAGATGATCCCTAGACTCCCTCTCGTATCTCCGTTGATAGGTCTACCTAGACCGATTGCACTGAAGCAACCACCCATTTTCTCGTCTGATACATTTGCTTTTCTTACATTTGATCCTATGGATCAAACGCAGAATCCGAATCCCGAGATCCCTTCTTCTAATCAGGGGGAGATGCCGTCTTTTGATATCCATGAGGCGCTCCTGAACCAAAATCTACAGATGCTCGAGTAGAACTGTCAAATTAATTGTTGACGACTGCTCTTCAAAATTTACAGAATCTACAAACCCGTCCTCCTCGTCCTGAGGTGGGTTTTGAAAACCCTAATTTCCTGAATCCACCTCGTCCTGGGCCTCTACTCTGAGACTTCTATAATCCTTCCAATGCACAAGTAGAGCCTAATGTTAGGATTCCCATTAGGGATAACAATCTTGAGTTAAAGCCAAATATTATAGGACTTATTCCACACTTTCATGGGTTTGCATCCGAGGATCCATTCCAACACAAAAAAGTTCTTAAGAATCTATCTCAGACTCTTGGTCCTCAAAATCAGAGTCGGGAAATCCTACTCATGAAGATGTTCTCCCTCAGCCTAAAGGATAAGGCTGCCTACTGGTATCGAATGATTGCACGACCTATCACTACTTGGGATCAACTTGAATCTACATTCTTAAAGAAATTCTTCCATATAGGTCGTACCAACGCACTAAGGTGAACCATTAGGACTTTTACTCAGAATCAAGGAGAACTAATTCATTAAGCGTAGGAGCACTTTTATGAATTACAAAGGAAATGGCCACATCACGACATCCCTCGCTGGCAACTCATGCATATCTTCTATTATGGATTTCAAGAGAGCATTTGCAATCTGTTCAATGCCTCTTATGGTGGGAATTTCTTGAATCGCGATGAAGAATCTGCATTAGAACTATTTGAAGGGATGGCGGAAAACTTGATCAACAACGCCTCAATGTTGCAATTCACGCTGGGAAGCTCAACTTTGCACCAGAATCCGCATCAGAAGGGCATTCACAAGATTGGAAACCCGTCCAGTTCTAGGAATTTAGAGATTATTGCAGAAAAATTGGACAAAGTCGACATCGTAGCGAAGCATCTTGACGAGGTTCAAAACACTATGAAGACTCTTACGCCTCTTCTTGTTACGCAAAATCCCGCGTGTTTCACTGTTTCACAAATTCCCGCGGGGAGGGAATTTGTGAATAATCTGGATTCTAGAGATTCGTCATCCTTGGGTTATCTCTTTACTCATGCACCAACCCAAGGAGGGACCTTTGTCCCACAATCTTACCCACCTCTTTCCCCACCACTTCCTGTTTTTGCAAAAAACATGCCATATCTTTTTGATGTACATTCCATCCAGGAAAACATTTATAGATCAAACCCTTATTCAAATACCTATAACCCTGGATGGAGAAACCACCCAGATTTTCTTGGGCTGACCAAAATCAAAGACCATCTTATCAAAATCAAACCCATTAAAACCTACCTTCGTTTCCTTTTCAGCAACTGAATGCGAGGCCCATTCACACGAGTATATAGAACTACTCAGGGCCAAATAGAGATTTGCATCTTGACCAGATTTTGCGAGCTGTTACAGAGAGTCAGCAACAGAATGCGGAAGCTCTCGCTGAGATCCAAAGGCAATGTAAGGTAGAATTGGCTGATTTACGAAATCAGATCACCCTTTTGGCTGAGTCTCATTAGCCAGGTACTCTTCCATCTCAACCAGTTCCAGATCCTAGGAATCTGCAAAACCCTAGGCAACATCAGGGCCAAGTACACTTCATCAATCAGGCCTTTGATTTTAATCAAAATTCACCCTCTGCACCTCTCGAGAGTGATCTACCAAACCTACATCAGCAACCTTTGTTGTATCAGAATGATCAGCCTATAATTTCGAATCAAAACTGACTTTGCTGATCTACTGATTGGCTGGATTCACTTATCTTAATTGTCTCAATCTTTGATATCTTTATCTCGACCCAAATCAGATTTATCTTTCACGAGATCCACACTAAACTTTCTAAGATTTTACACAGGAATCTGATTTTGGTTCTACGAGATCTGTTTTAGGCAAAAATCAGGGCAAGTTTAATAATCTGATCCCAAGTGGTTTATCTGTTTTCCTATTTTATTGAGCTAATTCTTCCATAACTCCTTTGTTTTTACCATATCTATCTTTTATGGGAGTTCTTTACTAGGGTTTATGCCTAGCTGAAGGCGTAAAACTTAACATCGTGTATATAGCTATTTCCTACTTTCCATACTTTCCTCTACCTATACACTTGAGTCTATATCTAATCTATCACTTCTTTATCTGTCTTATCCTTCACTTAGTCTGACTAACCACTCTAACTTTCGTTAGAATAAAAATCGTCCGCACAGAAATCTTTGATCTCCTCTATCCGACTCCTTCTGTCACCTTATACTAAGTGAAGTGTAAATCTGTTTCTACCCTTCTTACAACGAGAACATTATAATATTTTGGCTTGGGGGCTGTGAAGTGAATCTTAATACTCTAAGTGTATTGGTAGATAAAAGTAAAAAAGTAAAAGTAAAAAAATATATAAATTCATGAAAATAAAAAATAGAAAAGCTAAAATATCCTAAAAATTTCAAAAATTTTGAAAAATTCATAAAAATTTGGAATTTTTTATAAAGCATAAAAATAAAAATTATAAAGACAAAACCATAAAAAAATAATAATAGGGGATTATAATTTTTCTTAAGAAGAAAAAGAAGAAGACATAGAAACATATATATACTTGTTTATATTAATAATTAAAAGCTTAATTTTCTTTTAAGTTAGAAATCAAAAAAATATATTTAGTAAATAATATCTAATTTATAAGAGCATTGAATCCTTACTTGGACTTTTACTTAAATACCCTTTTCAAAGCACGTATTTGTTTGCAAAATTTTGAACATGATTTCTTTTGAGTTAGAGTCTGAAATCTTTAGGATCTATTTTTCTGCTCTTAACCTTGAAACAAAGTAATTAAGATGTATTAAGTTTTAAGACTTAAATTTTAACTTTCTTGGTTAATTAGACTAAGTTAAATTCTATTGCTTTTTGAATATCTATTTTTATCACCAAGTTGAGTGAAAAGGCTAGATTCTTAGAGTTAATTAAATAAAGAGTTGGTAGAATTCTTAGTCATAAGGTCTATTAGGCTATAGGTAGCTTAATCAACCAGGGACATTTGGCTAAACTTGGCGAGTTACGTCGTGACAGATCCTGTAGGAGGATATTAATGGTTTAAGGGACCTGAGAGTGAATGGCTTTGCTGTCCAAGCTTTGGTTTGAGAGCTAAGCAACCTAAGTGTCCAAAATTCACACACATAGAGTTATCTTGTTGGCATCTGAGACCGCAAAAACACAGAGGTTAAGAGATCGATTCTAAATCCTCTTTAGTCTAAGGATTTCCATGGGGTGGCTCTTGAAAGTGTGAAGGATGTGCCACTCACCTAGAAAAAGGATATGGAGTATTATATTAGTAAGAAAAATGAGGAGAAAAATAAAAAATACACCCAGCAATTAAGCATCTCGCTACAAATGGATGCTTATGTAGTTTTATCCACCAAATAAAGCATCTTGGTACAAATGGATGCTACCTTTTCCTCCATCAAATAAAAAAAAAACCTCACTACATATGGGTGTTTTATCCTATAGAAAAAGAAAGAAGAAAAAAATACAGAGATAAAAGTTAGGAATAAGAATCCCAGTGGTTCCCCAGGGAGTTGTACACAAAAAGTGTTGACCTTGGGATAGAAAAATGATGAGGAGAAAGCAACCAAATCTGAGTAAGGCCAAGCCAAGGGCTTGAATTGGAATAACCTGGATTGGAAATTGATGTCTTAAGATCTGGATTTTTGTAACTTCGGATGCCTTTAGGATAATTCTACTCACGAGCATGGATGCTTTAAAATCATAGTGTTGAAGGCGGAGAACTACATGTTCGCAATTGGATCCGAAAACCCGTCGTTGTAGTTCGAGTCGCGAAGAAATCCGTTAATAGATAAAATTTATACCAAAAATCCATAAAGAAGTTCCGGGTCGAACACAGGGAGGTAGACATTTGATTAAAAATACATGTTTTATTTTATTTGTCACGAAACGGAATAGCTGGTCGAAAAATAGCTATCTATTTAACAAATAATAAATATAAGAGAGAGAGAATATTACAAATAAAAGCAAAAGGGATGTAGAATAAACATGGATTTCATTATCAGAAATTATTCATTACACTACTCATTACGACTAGAAAGTAGAAAATCTATACTAGAAAGCGGTAAATCTACTCTAGAAAGTAGTAAAAAGAATGGAGAGAGAAGTATCCTCTTCGACGATCGCTTGGAGGATGAGCCAGACGGGACAACTCCTGGAAGATAGGAATGGAGCGGGAAGGAGGACGAAGCGGGAGGAACAGGAACAGAGCAGCACGTCGTCGTTGTTGCGGGATTCTCTTCCTTAATGCAGAGAGAGGACAACTGCGGGATGCTCCACGAAGGGGGACGAAGGTGGAAAAATTATAATTTCTACTTTAGAGGAGCATCCCGGGTTTGGGACAAGCTCTTAGAGATTTGGAAGGGGTGAGAGAAGAGAAGAAGGGATGAGAAATTCATAGGGTAGGGGTCTCCTTTTATAGCTGCAAGGAGTGGGGGTATTTTGGACATTTTAATTTCAAAAACATTAATATGGGACCTTTAGTGACAGACTTAAACGTCACTAAAGGTCTGTCGTGGGTGACCTGTGCGCGCACCCACTCCTCTTCCATGCCCTAACGCTTGCACACATTTGGATTGATCTCAGTCGTCTGATCGTGAGATCGGACGGTCGAGATTGGTCCTCGCCCACGCCTGCTCTTCAGCTTCGCACCGCCTGATCATGCGTTAGATCTGGAGTGAGGTGGGGCATCTGATCCTATGTACACCTGATTGGGCGATCAGCGCTATCTGCAGCCAATTGTGCGGTCACGATTATTCGCCCACGCCCTGCGGATGCGGATTTGAAAGCGCGTCGTGCGCTCGCGTAACGTGCTCGATCGCTGTGCTGCGGCGGCGACTTTGTCGTGATTGTGATTTCAGGCGTGCATGCTTGCGTCCATTGGATTAAGATCCAACGGCCCAGATCGCACATTGGAAACCCTTTGGAGATGCAACTGCGGTCCTGAGGGTCGATTGGGCAGTTGAGATGGTACCATGTGGTGCCATCTTGGCCTTCCATCTTCTGAGTGTTGTAGACGGTGCCACAGGTGTTAGATTGGACTGATTTTCACGCCGTTAGGTTGCGATCATCAATCTAAACCCATCCATGCAGTAGGATTTGTCATCTGAAGTGTGGATTGGCACCATCTTGACTTTTGATCTTTAGGGTTCCTCGATCTCTATCTGGTGCTATGGATGTCCGATCAGAGTGATATTGGAGTCGTTGAACTCCAATCGTCGCCCTAATCAGATCCATACGGTTGGATCTTCGATCCGAAGCCCTGATTAATAAGTTGCCCTGCCCCTGTCATAAAAGGAGACAATTAACCTACATTTTATACAGACTAACCTAAATGCAAGATGATGCATGTTATGCAATATTTATAGTATGTGATACAATTCTATGCCTAAGAACATGCGTAAATAGACAGTTTATGTGATATAAACGTGTTTACATCACACCCCCATGCCTATCTTTTGCTAGTCCCTAGCAAAACTACATGCTATTTATAAGAGAATTAAGTCGGATTTCTTGGGAAATAGTTATTTTCAACACTTAGGGATTTCAACTAGGACCTGAACTACAGAGACACAACAGCACTCGGGTATCTGCCAAAATGTAGACTGCCTCAAGTTCTCGCCTTATTCAAAGAGGGATCTCTTTTTCTCTTTTTCTTCTTTTCTTTTTTTTTTAGATTTTTCAGTTCAGGGTTACATTGCAGCTTTCTACGGCCACTCAACCCTCCCAAGACTCGATAAGAACCCTCAGTTCTTAGCATCTTTTTGTGAAAGTGATAGGCACGTTGATCGGCAATCAGAATGGACTTCGGGTTTCTACGCCGCTAGGTGACCTTAGAAAGAAATATGCCTGAAGGTGTATCTATACGACTTGTAGCTTTCTCCCTACTTTTTATTTTTTATAAGGTCAACACAAGGGTGAATCCAGTGTATATCTCGGCTTATTTTACTTCTCCCCTTCTTCCTAAGTGTTTTAGGAATTTTTATGTGCATTTCTTGAGCTGGAATCTAGACAACTGGTCGATGAGCTGTTACCACCGACAACTTACTAGCCATACTCGTGCGACGAAGTGTGGCTTATTTCTTTTATTTTTTTTTCTTTCTTTTCTCCTTTTTCTTTTCTTTTTCTTTTTCTTTTCTTTTTGAACTTTGTTTTTTTTTAAGTAGGTGGCTTCCCTGGTCTAAGATTTACCTAAAGACAGCAAGAAGAGAGTGGTCATGTGACTGGACTCTAGACAACCTACCTATGGGCTGTTACCCATGATAACTTGCCAGCCATATCACCCTAGAAGGTTTATTAGCTGCCCAATTTCCTTTAAAACTGCCGAACAACGAGTTAGTGACATATAGTGTGTAGATGCTTAGACTTAAAGTTCCCTCAAATTAGAGGATAGGTTGATAAGTTGTGTACTTATCACCCAAACTTATTTAATCAAATTAAGATAGAATTCAGGATAATGAGGACTCGATAAACAAATCCACATTTTAGTGGATACCCGGGTCAATTAAGTTCGAAGACCTGAAGGGTCTTCGTGTTCAAATCATACAATTTTATTTCCTGAGATTGAAAATTTTCTAAAGCCTAAATTCTCTTTCCTAATTCCACAAAATTTTTTATATAAATAAAAAGAAAATAAAATGAATCTACGGAGTTAACAAAATAATTCAGAGATGAATATCCACCCCCCCATGCCTATCTAATGCAATATCCTCATTATATTAAAAGGACACGAAATAGAGTGGAGTGGAAAGCACCTGAATTGTGTGAATAACGTGTCTGCTCCGAGATGAATAGAGACCATATATGTGCTGAATTTACTGCCTTCAGCTAGGCCACTATACAAAGAAGAAGAAATAATGAATTCACAGGTGCAGGTCAGAATCAGAATAAAAAGATGCAACCTAAGACCTGCTAGTAGATGTCCACAGATGTAGACTAGATTGTGATGCAGACCCATACCCCACGGTTGAGTATATCTAAGGTTCTGGATAAAAATTACCCAGAACCTGAAATCGGTATGCAAGCGGGGTCGGGCCTACGATTTATGAGGATGCAACCCAAGACCAAAAAGTCAGGTCACAGAGAATTCAAGATCAAAAGGATAATCAATGAATGTGTGCTTGGGTTGGACATCCTCAGAACAAATGTTGTAAGGGTCCTTGCTTGATTGTTTCAGATTAATTGGAACCCTTAGACTCGGTCTTCTACTTCCTCCAGAGCTTGCTTCCCAAATCAAAATTTCCCAACTCCTATCCTCCTCATTCAGAATGTCAAATTCTGGGACCTCCTGCATATTAATCACCCCATCTGAAATTTCCAAGTCTAAAAGATGTGACTGAATCATAATTGACTCGGGTCTAGTTATTTCAAAATCAGAATCATCAGTAAGCTCAATGGGGTGAAACTGAAAATCAGGGCGTTGAATTGAATCCTTAATACAGGGATTTGAATCTGCCATAGAAGCCCTAATAAAATCAATTTCCTCAGTTATTGGGCCATCATATGATCTATCGGATTCCTTAGGCCCAGTCGTCTCACAGAAATCGTGTTCTGTAAACTCACGTGAGACTTCGCAAATTGATTCTTCACCTTCAGAATCAAAGAAATCTGAATCCGCATTAATGTATGTCTCAAAACTATCAATCATTTTCTGATCCATGGAGACATATGTTTCCTCGTACCCCGGCTCAGGTATCTCAGGTGAAGAAATCAAATCATCCTTAATTAGTTGATCTAGGTCAATCTGGTCAGCCTCGTAACACGTGTCCCCCCCAACAGGTGACTGAGTGGGTTCTGACATTGGCTCTCCTGAAGGGGGTTCATTCTGGGAATCATCCCATGATTGAACTAAAGTAACCACAAATCTCATTCTCAATTTCTCTAACTTCCCAAGTAGAAACTCACCCAGCTTCTTATCCTTAACATCCTAGAGCCAATCCAACAAATACTTGTTCAGATCATCAATCATTTCAATTAGGGGTTCCAATTCTTCAGTGCAAGGTATTGGCTGAGCTTCTAAAGATTGTATAATATTCCTAAAGTTAGCTAAAACCTTATCTTGGACCTGGTTAACCTGAACCAAATGTCTTGGTTTAGGGTTGGGCGGGCTTGGGATCAGTGCAGAGGAGTTAACAAATTGAGAATCGTGGTACCCTCCCTAATAATAGGTCATTTCGGGTTGTTCATGAAGTGGTGATGACCTAAAGGCAGTGTATTCAGGGGATGGGTAAAGATCAAGGTATCCTTCTTGATTGTAGATCGTATTAGGTTGTCCATGAAGGGATGACGATCTATAATCAATGTGGTTTTGAGAAGGATAAAAATCTTGATGATGGTGTCCAGGGTTAGTTCCTAAACACGGAAGTCTGGAGTTGTATCCCCAATCGGAGTTATCCCAACTAACAGATGGTTGATTACAGTACGAGTCGGGATAATCGTCATGTTAAGGATAAGTCATAACAGGAAGGAAAGAGTGGGAATGCATATAAAATGTGGAAGGATTCATGACAAATAGGAGGAAGAAAGGAGCTCTGTAATACAAACAATCAAACCTGTCCTTAAGTGGGCTAGCCTAAAGACCTACAAACTCCCAGAACCCATCTTGAGATAAAGAAACGATTTGATCTACTTCTTTCCGTTCAATCCAACCAGTTAGAGGGAGGGACTGGGGAGAAGGTTCTTCCTTCAGCTTGCACCTCCGGTTCCTAGTGTATCCCTAGTCGCGATCGTTTGATTCTACTCCCCTAGCTAGACATCAGATTGAACGATAGAAACAGATTAATCGAAAATAATCTCGTTCTGGGCTCTGAAGAGCGAGTCGAATCCTTAAGGCCAACGTCTACTCTGTTTTATTTAGGGTTAGGTTTGAATGCGCTTTGGAATGTGATGTGCCCTTTATCTGGGTTGTGCCCTTAATGATTGATTGATGTATGTGTACGTGCACAACCAGTGGTTTTCAAGCAAGATTATTTTTGATGCGGTGAATTTTAGGGTTCAAATCTTGCTTAGTAGCTTTTAGGATTCAACTTTAGGTATTTTCAAACAAGTTTTGTTGGCACACAAAGTTTTGAAAGAAGATGTTTTCCTTTGAAGCTTAAAAGAATGTGGAGTGTCTGGTAAATCTCTAAGAGTTGAACCTATGTGGCAGTTACTTAATGAGTTGATTTTAGTTGAAGTGGTGCGGTCCAATCAACTCAAATAATTGGCCTGTTGCACCACTTAATTAGGTACACAATGAAGGTTCCCTACTAGGAGGGGTGACGTAAAAATATGCGGAAATAAAAATATAAAGCAATCTCACAAAAATCAATCGCACAATGTACACAGGTATTTTTAGGTGGAAACCCAAACCGGGTGAAAACCACCACCTAACCCTCTCAAGTTAGGATTTTCCGATCAACCTAGTTGATCAAATCCACTAACCGAATCACTTTGAAACGAGGGTGATTCAACCTCAGTACAACCACGCTACAAGTACGAGGGTAGCGTTCCTCAACCCCTTCTCTCCACGAGAAGGATTTTGTCCCACGAAGGAGACGGGAATTCGCAAAGCGAATACCCAACCAAATAACAAAGATAAAATAAACAATAGTCCTATAGAGCCAACAAAATAATTAAACCTAGCTTCTATAGGAAATAGGAAACTCCCCTTTGCAAGGAGTGCGTCGACGATGACGCGGTGCGTGTGCCACGCGACGGCGCTACGTCGCTCTCGTTATCAACAGCGGGAGAGCGGGCGCGCGAAGGCTTGATGCTCTCAAGAGAATGAAACTAGAGCTTGGAGAGCAAGGGCCTCAATTGGACACAAAAGAGTGGAACTAAGTTGCTTAGGTGTGTCTCTTATTTCTCTTAGTGTGTATTTGTGTTACAAAGGTTCCCCTCTATTTATAGAGGCCTTAGGAAGGTTTTGGAAGGCTTGGAAAAGCTTCCATAGCCGTTGGGTGCAAAGCCCAAGAGAATCAGGCCGAAATCAGGACAATGATTGCATTTGACAGGGTTATCAGACATCTAACTCTGGCATCAGACGTCTGGAAGGCCACTTTAAGACGTCTGATTCCAAGGTCAGACGTCTGATTCTATGCGGGTTTCTCCCTGACTTGAATCAGATCTAAACAGGGTTTTTGTGGAAGTCCATCAAACGACATACAGGACGTCTGGCACTATGTATGGACGTCTGGAAACCTACTTTTACTGTGGGAATTGATTTCCAAACGTTGCAACGGCTAGAAAATCTCTGAGAAGAGATTTTGGGTCAGCCGAGGCAAAACGGTCATTTATCAGACGTCTGTAAAGTCCTATGGACGTCTGATAAGGCTCTAACGGTCATATTCTTGAGCGTCTTCTAAGCCAGCCAACGGTCCACTAACTGGACGTCTGGCAAAGTCATCAGATGTCTCCTAAGACGTCTGGTCTAAGGTCTGGACGTCTGATTTCATCAGACAGAACTAACTATGTCCAGCCTAACAGTTATCAGACGTCTGAAACAACAGTCAGACGTCTTAAAATTCTTTATCAGACGTCTGATTCGTGAATTAGACGTCTGGAAATTCTGTTTTAACCCTATATTGGTTTTCTAAGTGTTCTACAGAAAACCTAAGTATCCTAGGGTTGTGCAGGTGTTCCTAGGACTACTTTTAGGGTACTTTGAGGCTCTTTAACATAATGTTCTAAGGAATCAAAAAGAGCAAGAAAATAAATACAAGAGATACATGAAAGGATAAAAAAGAATCTATCCTATTCTTCTTGTCTTCCATCTCCAATCTTTCGCTTCACGCGAACCTCCTGTGTTTTCCGTCAAGCTCCTCCAATCCGTCCTGGATGCGAGCTTGAACTTCGTCTAAACACGTCCACATTTGCAATTGACCTGAAATCTAGGACTCAAATTGCAAATGTTAAATAACACGTGTTTTGTTATCATCAAAACAAATGATCGTGGTGCTTTAGCACCAACACACAAGTGATTACCTAATCTGATCTCTACTCGATTATGTGTTTGGGTGTGTGTACCGGTTCCAAAGATCGGTTTACCGGTTGAGTTTGAAAATCAAATGAGGTTGTGTACCTCTGTGAGATTTTTAAAATTTTTCTTTTTTAAATGAGGAGGGTAAGGTGGGTGTAGGTGTCAAACGAATAATCAAAACTAACCTTAGGGTTTATAAGAACACCTAGGTTAATTTATGTTTGTGTTATTACGTGGTGAAATGAAAACTAATGGGTGGGAGGTAGGGGTAAACTTACAAAACCTTCAACAGCACTTTGCTCCAATCTATCGCTTTTACTCATCTCAAAAGAACACCTGCAATCACAATAAGAAAGGAGAGAAGTGAGGTAAATAATTCGTAAGTGGGAAAACGCGAAGAATAAAAAAGCATCGCCTCCCCGGCAACGACGTCAAAATGTTGAAGGTAAAGAACTACGCATTCGCAATTGGATTCAAAAATCGGTCGTTGTAGTTCGAGTCGTGAAGAAATTCGTTCAACAGATAAAATTTATACCGAAAATTCGTAAAGAAGTTCCGGGTCGAACACAGAGAGGGAGACGTTTGATTAAAAATACACGTCTTATTTTGTTTGTCACGAAATAGAATAGCTAGTCGAAAATTAACTATTTATTTAACAAATAATAAATAGAAGAGAGAGAAAGAATATTACAAATAAAAGCAAAAGGGATGTAGAATAAACATGGATTTCATTATTAGATATTATTCATTACACTGCTCATTACGACTAAAAAGCAAGAAATCTATACTAGAAAGCGGTAAATCTACTCTAGAAACAGTAAAAGGAATGGAGAGAGAAGTATCCTCATCGACGATCGCTTGGAGGATGAGCCGGACGGGACAACGCCTGGGAGACGGGGAACGAAGTGGGAAGGAGGACGAAGCGGGAGGAATGGGAACGAAGCAGCACATCGTCGTCGTCGTGGGATCCGCTTCCCGAATGTAGAGAGAGGACAACCGCGGGATGCTCCACGAAGGGGGACGAAGGTGGAAAAATTATAATTTCTACTCTAGAGGAGCATCTCGGGTTTGGGACAAGCTCTTAGAGCATTGGAAGGGGTGAGAGAAGAGAAGAAGGGATGAGAAATTCGTAGGGTAGGGGTCTCCTTTAATAGTTGCAAGGAGTGGGGGCATTTTAGACATTTTAATTTCAAAAACATTAATATGGGACCTTTAGTGACAGACTTAAACGTCACTAAAGGTCTGTTGTGGGCGACGTGTGCACGCATTGCGCGTGCCCGCTCCTCTTCCATGCCCTAACGCCTGTGCACGTTTGGATTGATCTCAGCTGTCCGATTGTGAGATCGAACGGTCGAGATTGATCCTCGCCCGCGCCCGCTCTTCAGCTTCGCACCGCCTGATTGCGCGTCAAATCTGGAGTGAGGTGGGGCATCTGATCCCGTGTACACTCGATTGGGCGATCAACGCTATTCGTAGCCAATCGTGCGGTCACGATTATTCGCCCACACGTTGCGGATGCGGATTCAAACGCGCGTCGCGCGCTCGCGCAACTTGCTCAACCGTTGTGTTGCGGCGGCGACTTTGTCACGATTGTGATTTCAGGCGCGCATGCTTGTGGCCGTTGGATCAAGATCCAACGGCCTAGATCGCGCGTTGGAAACCCTTTGGGGATGCAGCGGCAGTCCTGAGGGTCAATTGGGCAGCTAGGATGGCTCCACGTGACGCCATCTTGGTCGTCCATCTTCTGAGTGTTGTAGATGGTGCCACGGGTGTCTGATTGGATCAATTTTTGTGTTGTTAGGCTATGATTATCGATCCGAACCCATCCATGCAGTCGGATTTGTCATCTGAAGTGCGGATTGGCACCATCTTGACCCTTGATCTTTAGGGTTCCTCGGTCTCTATCTGGTGCTATGGATGTCCGATCAGAGCGATATTGGAGTCGTTGAACTCCAATCGTTGCCCTGATCAGATTCGTACGGTTGGATCTTTGATCTGAAGTCTTGATTAACAAGTTGCCCTGCCCCTGTCATAAAAGAAGATAATTAACCTACATTTTATACAGACTAACCTAAATGCAAGATGATGCATGTTATGCAATATTTATAGTATGTGATGCAATTCTATGCTTAAGAACACACACAAATAGATAGTTTATGTGATATAAACGTGTTTACTTCACATAGCTATTGAACCTTTGTATTGGGTAGTGAAGTCTAAGAAATTGGGTTTTGAGGACTAGCAGTTGAGGCCTAAAAGAGACAGATTGACAAAACCCTAGGTCTAGAAGTCTGTCCTTAGTGCTGTGGGCTAGCTGGTTTAGGGATTCTACCATCTATGAGTTTGGTTAATAAAGGATATCTAGTCAATTTACAAAAACTCAGGTTGGTAAAAATTAGATTTCACAAACCTAAGAATTAACTTAAGTTTGTTGAATTTTTGAGTTAGAATTTAAATTCTAATCTTGGAGTCTTATTTTCTTAAAACATCTTGACCTCTTAGTTTCTAGGGTTGAGAGCAAATACAAAGAATAAGCGGGTTTTCTGAATTCTGATCTTAAGGAAATTCTCGTCAAAAATTCTATTTTTAACAAATATGTACTTTGAGAAGTATTTAAGTTTTTGAGTCTAAAGTAAGTCGATTCCTGCAAATGCTCTACATATTTATGGATATTAATTTAGAAATGTAAAAATCTAAAAAAATTGAATATAGAAAAATTTTAACCTAAGCATTCCTTTATTTAGATTTATTTATAATTATTTAAACACCTAGTGCTTAAATCATCATATTTCTTGGTTAATTTTGCTAGGGACTAGGAAAACCTTGGCTTGGGGGTATGATGAGAGACTCATCATGGCTCTTAAATACACCTAATTAATTAGTTTCCCTAGTTAATTAGCTAGGAATATGTCTATTTAGGGTTTAATTATGATATAAGGGACAAAATGCTAAGGACCACAAAAATAAATTAAAAATATTAAATTAAACATGAAATTATATTATTAATAATTTAGCTATTAATTTGGACTCAAATTATACAAATTTATCTATCTAATTAATATCTAAATTAAATTAATCAATATTTAACCATAAGCATCTAATTAACTTAAGTAATTTAATCAATTAAATAAATAAAGGTAAAAAGGTCAAAAATGTAATTTCAAGGCATGAATATATTATTTACCTAATTTATAATCATATATAAAAAGTTGAAAAAGGATTAAATTAAATTAAGCTTAAAATGTTTCTGTTTGCGTTTAGGTCCTTAGGATTCCTTTCAATTGAGTCCTTTTATTCACTTTTAGGTCCTTACATTTATTTACATATGGGTCCCTGTGAGCATAACTCGTCTTCTTCCTCTTCTTTCTCGCACTGGACGTTTAACGACAGCCGGTCACCACACCATTTAATCACCCTTCATCCCTCGCCTAAACACCTTCGCCCGATCTTTTGAGCTTTTGCTCACTCTCCCCTTTCCATCCAACGGTGCGGATTGGCGACTAATCCTAATTAGGACAGGTGAACAACTTCACCGGTGTCGGAGACGATGCCAGTGGTTATCATGAACCTAGACCTTCTAGCGTCCAAGTACAGCCCCCTTTACCACCACCGCAACCTATAAATAGCTATTCACCCCTCCGATTTCAGGGGTCGACTCCCTTCCCTCTTCCCCACTGTAGTCGATGATAGGCTATTCCTCCGTAACCTTTGGCGACCTCTCACCACCCCTTCGGAGTGTCTCCGGTGAGGTCAAGTTCGGCCTCGTTGGACTTCATTCCACCTTATTAACAACCTAAACACAATCCTTACCCCTTCACGATCCTCCTACGTTTCTTTTCCCTCAAATTTATCAGCTGATTCACCTAAACCACTCCACCTTCACAAGCGACCTCCGCTGTCCACGGCGGAAGTCTCCGAGCTTAGATCACATCCATAGGGGCCCTC
The DNA here is from genome assembly GCA_037157565.1 of Thalassia testudinum. NCBI lineage: Eukaryota > Viridiplantae > Streptophyta > Magnoliopsida > Alismatales > Hydrocharitaceae > Thalassia > Thalassia testudinum. The sequence continues at coordinate 8,817,029 of JAZHRO010000059.1, read as the reverse complement.
CATCGCCTCTACATGACTTAAGGGCCCCGATCGACATATAAATTAGATAAATAATCACCTATATATAAAATGCCTAATTTCATTTCAACTTCCGAGCTCGCTGTCAATGGCGAGCTCAAAAGAGTCCTAACACCTAATAGATCACCTGTACACCTTCGCAACACTCTACTAGTCATTTCCCATCACTCAATTGAGTGAGAGGAGGCGATCTGAGTTCCAGCAAACTCAGATTGCACTTTCACTAAATTCGAAGCTTATCCTCTGAATTGATCTTTAATTGCACTAATTGTTAAGATCCTAAGGTTCCTTGTAACCTTAGGAAATTTTTGAGACCATCCATGGTCTGATTCTTGGAGTTTTGAACTCCAGTGCTTAATTTTTGGACTCACCGGAGCTCCGGTGAGCTCCTGTGAGACATTTTTTGTGCTTCAGCCCTTGGCAAGCCTTGAGAAGGTCCAAAATGCATCTCTTAGGCTTCAGGATTAGGAATCAACAATTTAATTTGTGTTTTAATGTCTTGAGCTATCACCTGAACTCCATATTCTCCAACTCCGGTGGAGTTGGGGAAGTAAGTCTGTTAGAGTTTTGAGCATGTAAATAGGTTCAAAAGCATGTATAAACCCTAAAGAGTCCATTGATGACTTAACCATGGTCTGAGAACCTTTGAGTGCTTCTGTCGAACTTAGGTATTTTTGACCTTAGGCGGTGATGCCTGAGAGCACCTCCAGGCTTAACAAAACATGATTTTGAGGTGTTGAGCAAATTCTTGAGGATGAATTAAGTCAGAGTAGGGTTTTAATTTAATCTATGAAGCCTTGGAGCCAAAAGTCAAACTTCAAGCCAATTAGGTCAAAATTGAGTTGAATATGAGGAACTTAAGCTTGATTTCATGATTAAATGGGTTGATTGAGTTCCTGATATGATTCAGAATATATTTGAAGTGATTTAGTTGTGTTTTATTGAGGATTAATTGAGAATTGGATTTCTGAGTAGTTTGGGTTCAAACTGGAACCCAACACTGTTCGGAGTGTTTTTGTTGAGATTCAAACCTAAATCTTGCCCAGACCAATTACTTTTCACCTCCTGAAATCATTCAGACCGCTTTTTGAGATTAATTCCTCTATGTAGGGTGAATTCGAGCTCAAATTTGAGCTCTATGCTTCCAAAACGAAGCTCTTGAGCTTCTGCTCCTCCTAAAGCATCTTCCAGACCTTCCTTCTTCCTCGAATAGGTGCGAAACACCTCACTGAAGGCATTCAAGCCTTCAGTTGAGAGCGATAGTCCCTCTACAAGTCATTTGACCTATTTTCTTCCCTCTGTAGTTCATCCCAAGCCTGGCAGAGCTGCCATGTTAGCTCCTGAAATCACTGAATCAAACACAATCCAAGCATCAAATTGATGCTACAATCAGATAGGGCATCTGAACAGCTTCCGATAGAGCCTTTGCTTGATCGGATTAGTCAATTGAGTCGACCGGATTCCTTGATGGAAGTCTGGTCTGGAGCAGCTGTTTAAAGTCCCACATTGGGAGTCTAAGAGCGCACGACATAGTATAAGATGAATTTGCGCTGAGACCCTCTCGGTCGTCAGCGCAAGGCTCAAAGAGAAATGAGCTTAGCGTGGGTGCATGCGTGTGCACGTGCCCAGGTGTGTGTGCACAGGTGCGTGCATGTGGGCCTGAGTGGGTGTGGATGTGAGCGGGCTTGATATGGCCTAGTACTGTGCATTCTGAAAAATATGAAAATCCACCAATTAAAGAATTAGGCCTGAGCTCAAGTAGGGTCTGGTCCCGCCCATTGGGCACTGTGTATCCCCAAACAAGCTTGGGCTTCCCATTAAAAACCTAATTTTTATAATTGAAGGGAGTTAGTGGGTTAAAATTGATGAAAATTGACTAAGTGTGAAACATAAGGCACAGTAAATAAGAGAAGCTTAAGGAAAAGAAAAGCTTAAAGAGGAAAAGCTTAAGAAGTAAAATGAGTAAGGAAGAACAAGAAGGAAAAGAAAGAAGAAAAGATAAAGGTTAAAGAAGAAACTACGAGGAGAAGCTTAAGAGAAAAAAGATAAGGAGAGGTCGAGAAAGAGAGCAAAAGGTTAAGGAGAAAGAAGAGAAGAAAGAGAGAGAGCTAAAGAGCTTAAGAAGAAAATAAATGTATAAGGGAAGAATCAGACGTCTAACTTACTCATCAGAAGTCCAATTTGTATTTTTAAGTCATCTAATTCTCTTTTCAGACGTCTGATTTCAGGGTTGAAGTTCATATATTACATATTTTTGAGCTTTTAATTATTGTAAAGGCATTGATAACTCTTGTAATTTCATTTTATGCCTTATACTTTGTAATAAACAATGCTTCTTTTTGGTTTCCAATGTTAAATATTTCTTTGTAACACATTTCTTTTCAAGTAGTGCATGCTTTTATTACCAATATCTTATGCAATTATTCATGTGCTTAAAGTATTGTTAATTATAATCTGACTAATTAATTAGTTAGTAATTTACGCTTAGGGATTAATGGTGAATTAAGCTTACTATTATGCCTCCAAATGAATGACCTAGACTCAATCAGTTAAAAAGATCTTAATTTCTAAAATGTTAAGTTAACTTGACCCTATACTACAATTCCAACACTAATTTGAGTTAACCTAAGTTACTTTTTGATACACTTAATTAAGTATAATTAACTTAATTAATTGTGTTGAGGATTAATGCATCAAGTCACCATGAGTTCTTCTCATCTTTTCATCAAAAAGAATTTCTCGTTCCCTTATATATATATATATTCATACACACATATACATACAATATTTGAATATTACATGAATACCTATATGTTCTTTGTTATTACAAAAATACCCCTTACATATTCTCTCCATTAACAAATATATCCTTCCTTTAGTCTACCATTAATAAGTTAACCCAACGACTATTAATTAAGGGACATTTATGTTAACAGAAAAAAGATGTAAGAAGTATTTCTGTAATAACAAAGAATGTAAGGGTATATACGTAATATTTAAAGATTACTAGTGCATATATGTGAAAATCCATCATCATTTTGAGGTGATATTTATGTAGTTCATCTTAAGTGCCATAAAAGTACTTGTGTGCACATTCAATAATCTACCTTCCCATGGACAAAAAAATAACTACTACAACTATATCCTTCATTTTCATGCATATACATGCATAAGTTGCCACACAATTTCATGTATACACAACGTGGCAATTACTTTGAAAAGAGGCAAAAAGAGTCTATGGCCTTATTTGAATGAGAGATAAAGTTGAAGAGAAAGAATTTTCTTAATTTACTAAGTTGTCCCTACACCTATATATAGGGGAAGGGAAAGTTACACCATACCACTATGAAAATAAAAGTAACAAAATGCCCCTTAGTACAAAACATAACTCAACACTTTCCCTCAAGTTGGAGCATATATATCTATCATGCTCAGCTTGTTTCTACACTTCTCAAACTAGGGGCGAGACAGCGGCTTGGTAAACATGTCAGCAGTCTGGTCTACGAAGGCAAGGCAAGTAGTATGAAGCAAACCCTGTTGAATCAAACTCCTATGTAATGACAATCCACTTTCACGTGCTTTGTTCTCTCGTGGAACATAGGATTGTTTGAAATGTAAGCGGCAACCCAATTGTCATAGTGCATCTCCATAGGCTCCTGAATAGTAACATAAAGATACCATAATAGAGAATTGATCCATATCATCTCAGCTACAGTATGTGCCATGGCCCTATACTCAGATTCAGCACTAGAGCATGAAACAATACTCTGTTTCTTGCTCCTCCAGGTCACCAAGTTCCTAGCTACAAAAGTACAAAAGCCAATAGTAGACTGCCTGTCTCCAACATCACCTGCATAATCTGTATCTGAGTAGGTAACAATATACATAGGTACCTTTCTCTGAAAAAGAATGCCTCTACCTGGACATCCCTTGATGTACCTCAACACCTGTATCACAGCCTGCTAATGAACATCAGTGGGCTTATCTAAGAATTGACTTAGCCTACCAATAGCAAGGCTAATATCTATCCTAGTGATGGTCAAATATAACAGCTTCCTCACTAGTTATCGATATGCCTTCTTGTCTTTTAGCTTCACTGCATCCTCAAAAAGGTAAATTTTAGGATCCATAAGAATATTAGCATCTTTGGATCCTAACATGCCTATCTCTTAAAGAATGTCAAGGGCATACTTCCTCTGCGACATAATTATCCCTTACTTATGGAAAACTCAATGCCCAAAAAGTTTCTCAACTTCCTAAGATCTTTCATGACAAATTGGCTTGCAAAGTACTCCTTCACCTTAGATATACCCTCTTCATCATCACTTATGAGAAGAAGGTCATCCACATACACAAGTAGAGCCACTGTACCACTATTGGTCTTCCTCACAAATAGTGAATGGTCAGATGAGAATCTCTGCATTCCAATAATAGACAATGCCTCAAATAGGCATTGAAATCAAGCTCAGGGGCTTTGCTTAAGACCATAAATGGCCTTATGAAGTTTGCACACACACTCCCCTTGAACCTTAAAGCCAGGCAATTGCTGCATATAGATCTCTTCCTCCAAGTCTCCGTACAAGAATGCATTTTTGAGATCCAGCTGATATAGATGCCATCCATAATAAGCTGTAACAGAGATAAGTATGCGAACAGTGGAGAGTCGTGCAACAGGGGAGAACGTATCAAAGAAATCCACCCCATAGGTCTAGGTGAATCGTTTAACCACAACGCAGGCCCTATGCCTTGAATAGACCCATCTAGGTTGTATTTCAAGGCAAAGACCCATCTGGCTCCAACAAGGTGCGCGCTAGATGGTAGAGGTGACAGCTCCCAGGTACCTCTGGTAGCAAGTGCAGACATCTCCTCCTCCATAGTTGCCTTCTAGTGTGGATGTAGTAGAGCTTGCTAGTACGAGGTAGGTATCTCAGCATTGGATACTGCAACTGTGAATGCATAAAACTCCAAACTCAGAGAATCAGCAAAACAACACTCTCAGCAACACGATACTGTGCACAAGATCATGGAGACTTCCTCATAGCAATAGGGATATCCTCATCAGTACTCATGGAAACAGAACCTGGAGAAACATCCACATTGAGAGACCAAGGGGGCTAAAGAGTTCTTGCTTTATTCACTTCATGTGTCAAAGGTTACATATATAGTTGAGACACTCAGAAAAGACAAACAAAATATCTTCTAGTACATGCAATCCCACGCTATCTGACAAAAAGCCATTTTCGCACATTTGGAAGTCGTCGGAAATCGTAGTATAGTCGCGCAAAAATGTTCGTCAAAAATTGATTTCTAAAGATAACGAGACTTGAGTCCCGGTCGTTCGTCTCTGGGTGGAGTTGCTTTTACTTTTGAAATCAATCTTACTCTACTTTGTTTAGAATCACATGCCAGTTCGTGATTATTACGTATTTAGGTATGACATGCTTAGTTGCAAGAATATTAAGAATCGGAAACAGGCAACTTGAATCACACAAAAAGAATGACAATTATTAAGCTCATGGTGATTTCAAACATATAGAGACAAATATATATATATATATAAGCATTTTTCATTCATTCAGCGGGAGAGTCGTTTGCAACATAAAACGTAGAGGGAAGCTTGTACATAAATGCTTGAAAATTAAATCTAGCTACCAGAAAATGATCGCATACAAGAATCGATAGGGGGATTTTGCATGCATCATTGGGGGAGAAATAAGACTACACTACTAAGCAATAAATAAAAGCAGTAAATATACAAAGAGCATAATCTAAATCTAGCAGAATGGAAGGGCATTCAGGGGTGGTCTTCGATGGCCTTTGAGTGGTTGAGAGAAGAAAGAGGGGCGGCCAATGGAACTTAGGCCAGCCCTTGGAGAGAGGTTGGGGAGCTGATCCAGCTTCCTGGCATGGAGATGGTGGCCTCCATGGTGGGGCTCAACTCGTGGAGGTGGAGTGGAGATGGAAGTGGCTAGCCTAAGTGGAATGGATGCCAAGAAAGTGAATGGGTGCAAATGGCCACCCAAGGGGTCTTTTTATAGACCTAAGGGAAGCTCTCTAGAGAATTATGGAATTCTCTAGAGAGGCCTATGGTGGGAGCTCGTGGGAGAGTGAGAGAGAGAGGGTGGATGGTGGTTTTTAGATCCACCAACTGTGGATCTAAAAATTGAATGGCTCTTGGTTGCTATTTTTGGCAACCAAGGCAACCACACATGTTAGAGAGTTCTAGAGAACTCTAGGCTATATATTTTCGTGTGGATGGTGTGTGTGGGTGTGTGTAGGTCGAAACTTAGGTGGCTAGATTGATTAGGTTGGGTTCTAGTGGGTTTAGGTCAAGGTAGGTCTCAAATTAGGGTTATAAACCCTAATTCACTAAGGTAAAGTGCAATTAAACTTAATACAAGTTTAATTGGGTGTGTGGAAACTTAATTGAGAGTAAAATAACTCAATTAAGTCAGGTCTAGGTCAATTGGACTCTCACTAAGTCCAATTGGACAGTGTGTGCTGAGATCAGGGCTTAATTGGACTCAATGAGTCCAATTGAATAGGCTGATAGAATTGACTAAGATCCAAGTCAGTTAGGTTTAGTGAGGACCTAATTAGTTCCTTAGGGAGGTCTAGAGGTGATGTAATAGGGTTAGGGCACTTTAATTTAGGTTCCTATGGGGTTGGAATTGGGTTTAGGGACCTAGAGATCCAAGATCAAGGCTTAAATCTCAAAACAGGAATTCGAGAGCAGTATCAGACGTCTTATACTCAAAAATTAGAAGGCCAGACTTGTTGTCTGGACGTCCAATCAGAGTTAGGAAGGATTTCGGGTTCTGTTTTGGGTATTATGTAGAAATTAGACGTCTGACAAAGTGTCTAGACGTCCAATAACACTGCAGAAGTGGGTTTGAAGTGTGCGGGAGTTGGCTAAGGGTCCTGGACGTCTTAAAACTTATCTGGATGTCCAGAGAAGGGTTGGAACTAGGGTTTTAGGGCTTCCTAGGGTGTTGTGACCTAATCTAAGGGTGGCTAAGGCTTAGGGAAGTCTCTAGGCTATTCTAGGGCTAGGATGGACCTAAGCTCTTCACATTTTACTGCTTTATTTCTACTTAATAGAATAGAAAACCTTTAACTCCCTTACATCATTATTCCTACATCAAATCTAAGCCTTCTGCTCCAGCTCTGCTGCAACTCCTGTTATTCCTGATCCAGCTTTAGATCCAGCTCCTGATCAGCTTATTCCCTGCAATCGACATAATGCACTTAATCAGCACATTATAACATTATTTTATGCATAGCTAAAGGAAAGCAGTAAAGATGCAGATAATGCGTATGCATGCATGAATAACCCTAACTTATGCTAAGTCCTAGCTTAATTTAGGTCAATTAAGACCTATGATTGCTGCACAATCACTATCCCATGAGATCTTTCCCCTTACATATAAGGTAATGCCTTAAGCAAAAAGCCTATACTGTCATAAGACAAAAATGAGCCCTGCACTTGGCTCATTGTCCCATGCAGAGATGTCTGCTGCAGAGCAGGGACGTTTGCTGCAGTGTTGTGCCCTATCAACGTTGTCCTCAATGCAGCCATGAGGGCCTTGCAACCACCGAAAACCCTATACATGATCTATTCCTCCCACTTCTCTCTTGTCTGTTGCTTTGGGCAGTGCGGAGGAGAGGGAATGCGTATTGAGTGTGCTCAAAGATGGGGGAGAGCGAAGGTTTTGAAAGTTTCAAGTGGATCCATTTGGGTTTATTTCATTGGTATGAAAATTGTGGAAGAGCCCTCCATCTCTTGGAATTTTTATATACTCAAGTTCAAGTCTCTCAGATGGAGACAAGTAGAAGTCCTTTTTTTAATTTTGTTGTCCAAACCTTAGTATCCCAAATCTTTTCCTCATCTCAATTTTGTCTTCTGCCCTCTCCTCCAAATTCCCCTCTTTCATTTATCTCTCTTTCCTCATTGACATAGGTTCGTAAGTACATAAGTTGTTATACAATAATAAAGTAATTTTTGATGATGATAAACACGAAATCAAAATGATGTTTAAAGTGACTTGGTTAGCTTCCATGTGTAAAATTCATATATGTTTTTATTCCAAGACTAACATAAAGGTTTAAGTTGAAATCAGAGTACTATGAAGCCTCAGGTAAGGGCATACATGTTGAAGGAGTCAAGCTTGAACCTTCATTGTTGAAGGAGGTGCTTATAGCAATGACAAACCAAGGAAGATGCACTTAAGCCCAAGAAAAAAAGCATGAAGGGTCTCTCATCCAGTGTAAGGGTTTGAATTTTTAATGACATTCTTGCAATAAATGAAGCCCTTAATTGGAACTAAATGTTGGAATCAAGGGATAATTGAGTTTTAAGTTCTTGAATTTTGAGATAAGAATGGATGGATTATTGAAATGTTGATGGCATGAGGGGCCAAATGCATGCAACTTGAGTTAGTAGCCTCATTGGTAAATTGATGTTGGTGGTTGGACAAACTCAATGTTTACCCATTTGTTTAATGAAAAATGAGAGGAATGTCTCCTCATTCAAATTTCAGTTGTCTTGCTTTTCACCTCATCTCATCATTTGTATCATTTGCACCATCACCACCACTATGCCCTTCACTTCTCTCCTTTTCCCTACATTTCCCCACACCACCTACTACAGGCAATAAGAAAAGAAGAGGAAGAGCAGTTGTGGTTGCTGCTGTTGTTGTTTCTGTTGGTGTGGCTGTTGCAAGAAGGAAGGAGGGGAGAGCTTGCATCAAGCTTTAAAATAGGGAACCCCCACTCTTGCTGATTTCTCTTGTTTCCTCTTCCCTTATGTAAAACAATGAATGAGAATGAGATCTTGCCTTGATGATACTACATATGCATGTGTACAGGTGTGTATGTTTCAAATTTGGGGATAATGATGTTGTCGTGAACATGGTAATAGCACTTGGGGATTTTGACTATGATAAGGAAATCCATGAAAATCTAGATGTTTTCTATGATTTCAGTTTGAATAGATGATAGACACGATGGTTTGGAGAAGTTAGAAATGAGTATGTGCAAGTTGGTAACTCAAAAACCGCATTTTAGAACCTAAATAGAATTCTGAACTGGAAATTGGACATCTGACATAGTGGTCAAACGTTTGATCTATCAAATCTGGATGCTTGACTCCTATTTCGAACATCCCCTGCCAAATTCTCATTCTAGAGAGGAACACATTGATCAGTGGGCGTCTAGCCATCTTGATAGACGTCCAAATTGAACTTTGGACATCCAAGAATATGCTTGGATGTCTGATACTGCAGATAGGAAGAGGTCTCTAAAATCACCTCTACAGGTGATGTCTGATACAAAAGCCAGAAGTATTATTCTGCAGTTTAGGATGTCTAACACTAATGCCAGACATCTGATAAGAGGTATGTAGTCTCATTCTGATCAAAAACTTCTCACGTGGATCGGAAAGCTGGTTTAATTGGCTAGGTTAAAGATAAATATTAAAAGAGGGATGAATTAGACTCTATTTAGAGTCTGGAATTTGAGTTCGAGGGTCCTAAACAAAATCCCAAAAGATTTGTGTAAAACCACAAGGATGTGGAAACATGAATAATCGAAATCATAAACAAAAATGAATGAAATGATTAAGTCGGACTAAGTGGGCTTGTAAAGCTAAACACCTTGACTTCTTAAGCTATGGACTCATGAATGTGGGTTGAACACCCAAGAGATTGAGGTAGCTGGGAACTACCAGTGAGGTATTTGTAGCGAGAAGGTCCATAGGTGCCCACAAATGCGGATGATGTGGGGGTACCTGGTTCTTGTAGCATAAGCTCAAAAGGCACCCACACGAGTGGATGATGCCAGGGTACCATAAGGGATGATGGGGACCTCGTTCAATGGAGGATTGAGAGGGCACATCCAGAGTGTAAGCTTCTAGCAAGAGTGATGATGTGACCCGACAATGTCTAACCAACCCAATACTATGATATGAAATGATCTAAAATGATCAATGATCGGACTTCAGGAACCTGAATAGAGCTTTCTCTTCATGTCCACAAGGAATTTGGCTAGGTAGCTCCCAAGAGGCAAGACTCCTCCGACTGAAGTTAGAAAGCATTCCGTGATGCGAGGATAGGTATGGCTTTCTCGAGATCACTAGCATTGTTAGTTTCTTCCTTAGTCAAGGAGGGACTAGCAAGTTGTGATTCAAGAGAATGATAGGCCGACATCTCCTCTAGTAGAGAGGAATAATTTTTGAGAATCTAATTCAATGAGGTGAGTAAGAGAATCATAATAATTGCAATGTAATGCATGGAATAAATGCTGGAAATCATTAGCTAGGTTAGTTAGCCTGTGGCATAGTAGCCCGTATACTACCCGTTATTTTCTTGTGTTACACACAGCTTTTCCCTATTGAGACAATTGGCTCAACCCTACTTTGTGACCCATTTTAGGGCCCGAGGTCGTCAAGCCATATTATACCTATGAGCAAGTTGGAGCTAATCTTCTTGGTGCTAGCGAGGCACCATTTTTGCAAGATACTCCGAGGCATAAGGGCCTGAACTACTCCTATTGTGGGACCCTCCCATTGATGGGTGACGGGAGATACGGGAGTTCATGGCCACTACTTAGTCAGTATAGTTGTCGTTTCTATAACTTGTGGCTCTGTTTGTTTTGTATATTGTGGTTGTGCTCCGTTGTTGTTGTTACTATTCCTGTATATGTATATTTACTGCTTTTATCATATGAACATTATGGCCCCTGTATAATGTGATGTATTTGGTTATTCCTACTTCCTATCGTGTACTTTCGCTTATGTTACTTTTCTTGCTGCTCATTTAGATGTATATGTCATGTTAAATCGCCATGGTTATGAAGTTTATTATGCTATTAGGCTTAGCAACTATTTAACTAACTATGCGCAACTCGAACCATTATAGGGGAAAACTAGGACTTGTGAGCCTTCACCTCCATTAGCCTCGTATGATCCATCGAAAGGTTAGCGGGGTGTAACGGAGCCTTACATTTAGAACTAATGTACTTTAGAAACATTAAGTTGTATTTTTATTTTGTTTGTTGGACTAGTAGCAAGAGAACTCCTTTGCTAGGTGCTTCTAGGCATGACTTAGGTTCTTTGTGCATGAAAGCCCTATTCGCACCTTTACCTAGTCAAATTAGTGTTAAAAATGTTACATTTTTTGAAAAGATGTTAACTACCAATAGAAATCAACTTTCAATACCACTTAACATTAAGTAAAAAAAACTAACTTTAAGTGATGACCCAAGACATCTAATGTTAGTTTTTATATAGTTAATGTTAGTTTATTGTAGTTGTGTCATATCTAAAGATTTTTGAACTTTGTATGAATGTAAGGTGTATGGACAACTAACATTAGTTGTCAAGCACTTGATGTTAGCTAGCTTGAAAAGTGCTTTTTCAAAAGCTCATTTGTTTGTTGTGGTTAGCATATATAAGCATTATTTGGCCATTGGATAGAGACAATTTGCATGATTTTGATCCCCAAAACATATCTTTATAATAACCTTCCCAACTATTTTCCAACTCTTGCACACATTCTTAAGCACACTTTGCACTTCAAAAACCTAGAGAGAGCGTTAACACTCATCTCTAACCTTTCAATTGCTCCCTTTTTGCAATATTGAACTCTCTAATGCATTACAAAGGGACAGGTGTCGGTTCTATATATAAACCTCATAAATGATATGTACTATGGAGCTACGGCTTGTGTAAGGATTAAGGATGAGTTGAAAGTTTACTTTCATATTACCATTGGTTTACATGAAGGATCAACTTTAAGCCCTTCCCTCTTTACCTTGGTCATGGATGAGTTAACAAAATATATCCAAGTTGAGGTGTCATGCCATGATGTATGCTTTTTGCTAATGACATTATTTTACTTGCTGAGACAAGAGATGAAGTGAACAATGAGCTTGGACAAGAAGTCTTGAAAGCTTCTCACACCTAAGCAGGATAAAAATTGAGTATATGGAATATAAATTTAGTAATAGAAGAAATAATGAAGGGATCACTTCCCTCAAAAACATTTCTTGACTAGAGGGGCTAGATGAGAAATACAAACAACACAACGGTACCTGTGTAATATCACTATTTTACAAGGATATCAATGTCAAACAACCCACCCTAGAAAGAGAATACACGAGCGCTGCTGGTGGGGACAGCCAACCGTTAACTCCCACTCCCTTCTTTCCTTTTTTTTTTTTTTGTTTTTCCCTCCTCCCACGGCTTCACTTCAACTCTCTCTCCCTCTCGCAGACGTTATCTTACCTCCTTCCTTCAATCACGACAACGCCGATGCCGACCACAACCCGAGGCTTTGGGCTCCTCTCTCCTTCTCCCGATCCAGTGGGGTTCCAGCGGCTCCTCTTTGTCGCCGTGTACGCCGTCTTCCTCGCTGGAATATTGATCTCCGCCCTCTACTTCCTCTCCTCCCTCCCCTTCCACCGCCCCCTCGACCCCGTTACCGATCCCGACGCTTCCTCCTCCACGCCTACGCAAGGTAAGTCTCTCTACCTAAAGAACACAACCCAGTTTCCCGTTCGATCATTCGAGCCTTTTCATTCATATGAAAAAGGAAGCAATTTGTGAGGAGGATCGTTGCGTGACATTTTTTTTCGTAATCCCAGTCGGTTTAAATTGCTTATTTTTTCTTGTGTGTGTGTGTGTGAATCTCTGGTGAGTTGAGATTTTTTGAAGTACTGCTGTTGTTTTTTCAGATGGATCCCGCAAGGTGTTCGACGCGTGGAGAGGGGATGTCTTCAAGCCACCACCCATTGAGAAGGGCATGCCCCCTTTGTCGGAATTCAAACTGAAGAAGGAGCTGATCGCGTCGAGGGTGAGAGACAATATCGTCTTCGTGACGTTCGGGAATTACGCGTTCAGGGACTTGATCGAGAACTGGGCCAGGCACTTGATTGGCCTCAATCTCCACAATTTCATTGTGGGTAAGCAAGCTTCCTTCCTTCCAGCACCCGCTGCCACACACACATCAGAGCTTTGTGGAGACTGGAGAGTGTAGATGTTAATGGTATCCTCCTTTTTCTTTTTTTCTTTTCTTTTGTGTTTTGTTGTTAAGGTGCTTTGGACACCAAGTTGTTGGAGGCTCTATATTGGAAAGGCATCCCGGTTTTTGACATGGGAAGTGGAACGAAAGTGGGGGACTTGCATTGGGGAAGTAAAGATTTCCACAGGATGGGAAGAGACAAGATCTACTTGTTGAGCACCCTGTTGCCTTTTGGATTTGAGGTGCTGATGAGTGACACTGACACAGTTTGGTTGAAGGTTTGTAATCTTTCTTCTGGTGGATATAAACGAATGAAAACCTCCAATCAACTATAAATAAATCATGACCGAATGTTTTCGTTAATCCCAGAATTTCTGATTTCATTGTACTGAGAATCCAAAACTTTTACATGATAGGAGAATACTTGAATCCATCGCTTGGATTAACAGACGGAAGACACGTGCAATGATCCTCCTGATTTCCGTAGAGATTCCTACGGCTTTGGCGATGGATCTTCCAAAGGTTTAGAGAGTGTGAGCGGAAGAGAAGAAAATGACAAGTGTCTTTTCAATTCTCTCCTTGGGTCCCTTATATTCCTTGCGATGGGGTGCAAGAAAATAAAACCTGTTCACTCGTATACCTCTCGAGGACCATAACCGCTGTATTGGAATTAACGATTCTTCCCATCAAAGAATCGTAACTCCCTAAAAGGTTTCTATGTAATTTACCCCATATTATAAGAAGTGCAATTTGCCTAATTCTTATTGGATCAGATAACAGGCATATATGCATGTGGGTGTGTGTGTGTATATATATCTATATGTATTAATGTAAGTTTCATTATAATAATTTATGTATGCTTACATAATGATTCTAACAATCTCTTTCTTAGGCTATAAATATTATCCATATAACCTTACATTAATTCAAAACTGTATATCATATATATATAAATACGCCACCAATTTTGTCCATATTGTGTTAGTCATATGACCAATGGGGTTTTCGTCATCTTATTACTTGACTAAACCTCTCAATGATCACATACAATATAAATAATGGCATAGATCAAATATGGATACATAGTATGAAAACTTACATGTTAAACTGATCTCATGCATGTCTATTTTTTCAATTGGTCCAACCTTATTATAAGAGATCAAAAAAGCAATATCGATTAAGTTCAAAGCAAGCGTAACTTTATTGTGCAAAATAAATGAACATATCCACACATAATGAACACTAGAATAAAATAAATTCCCACTGAACTGTCGTATCATAGAAAAGATACAACATCCATTCTGGCAACATGCTCATGAAAGACCTTTAGCATTAACCCTTTAGTGAGCGGGTCTGCCACAATGAAGTGAGTTTCAATGTACTGAATGGAGACTTGGCCACCTTGAACTCTTTCCTTAACCGTCAGAAACTTTATGTCAATATGCGTGGACCTCGACGAACTTTTGTTATTCGAATACAATACCGCTGAATTATTGTCACGATAGATTCATAGTGGTCTTTCAACACTACCCACAACACTTAAGGCTGTGAAAAAATTCTAAAGCCATATTCCCTGATTCAAAGCTTTAAACTATGCTATGAATTCTACTTCCATTGTAAAGGTAGCTATCATCATTTGCTTAGCACTCTACGAAATAACTCGTACTAGAAAAATATAGTTTGAAGTGGATCTTCGACTATCCTGACAACCAGCAAAATCGGAGTCTGAAAACTCGAGTACCTCAAAAGTGTCTGATCTCTTATATGTGAGCAAGAAATCTTTGGTCCTTTGAAGGTACCACATGACCTATTTGGCTGCCTTCCAATGATCGGGTCCAGGATTATTTATCTGCTTAACATGCCAACAATGTACGCAATATCTAGCTGCGTGCAAACTTGTGCATATATCAAACTTCCTACTGCCGACGCATAGGGAATGCTTTCTATTTCCTTAGCTTCAACTTGATTCTTAAGGCACTGATTAAGGGAGAATATATCGCCCTTAGCCACAAGAGTGTTTCCTGCCTTACAATTTTCCATGCCATATCTCTTTAGAATGATTTCAATGTAGTTCTTTTGTGATAATCTACGGATACCCAGAGAGCGATGTCGATATATTTGGATTCCTAATATAAAAGAAGCTTCACCAAGATCTTTCATCTCAAATTTGTTTGAGAGAAAACTCCTAGTTTCAAATAGCAAACCATTGTTATTACTGGCAAGTAATACGTCATCGACATATAAAATCAAGAAAATATTTTTGCCCTGATCAACTTTATGGTACGTGTATTCATCAACCGCATTTGTCTTAGAACCAAATGAGACAACTTGATGAAATTTGTAATACCATTAACTTGAAGCTTGTTTTAGACCATAGATGACTTTCTTTAATTTGCAAATCATTTTTTTTTGCATCACCTAAGGCAAACTGTTCTGGTTGCACCATATATATCGTTTCATTAATGTCACCATTGAGAAATATTTTTACATCTATCTAATGTAACTCTAAATCAAAATGAGTCACCAAAGCCATTATGGCTCTAAGTGAGTCTTTCGAAGAAACAGGAGAATGTCTCTTTGAAATTAATGCATTCTTTTTGAATGAAGTCTTTTACAACAAAACAAGCTTTATACTTATCCACATTGCCCTTAAAATCCATCTTGGTTTTAAAAATTCATTTACAACCAATGAGTTTTACACCTTCAAGCAATGGGACAAGTTCCTAAACGTCATTGTCGCTTATCGATTTCATTTCCTCATTCATAGCAATGGTCCATTCTTGGGAATAAGAACTCTACATGGTTTGTTCAACCGAAATGGGATCTGTATTCATTTGGTCGACCTCATGTTCTTGGAGAAATACAACATAGTCAGTTGAGATTGAATACCCCCCCGACTCCAATAGCGGCTCTACTCAATGATATTGCGCTGGTCCTTCCCAACGAGGTAGGGGTTGCTGACACCGGAGAAGAAGGTCAGCCTCCGAACTTGCTGAGCGTGGAAACGAAGGTGGTTCTCACTGGTTAACACTCAGTGGAGTTGGAGGCTGGGGACTTCGGTGCGACGGTGGAGCAAAAGCTGGGTCCTGATGGAGGGCCGGCATGGTATCAGTCCAAGGACATCCCCTTGGTGGCAGGCAACGGCACGGTGGTCCCCTTGTATGGGTGGAGACCGTACGTGGTACATGGTGGTCGAGGAGGAGATTTCCGTTATAAAAGGAAATGGAGTTACCGGGGATCAAGCCGGGGTCAGAGGGTGATAGTAGATGGCTATGACAAAGTGTCACAACCCTCGGTGACAGCGGCCCTGGATCATGGAGATGAGGAAGTACGCAGACTGCGGAAGCATGTGGCTTCCGTTTGATGATGAGGGAGACATCCACCTATCCCAGATGAACGGTGTTGTTACGTGGAATGTGCGGGGTCTCAATGACCCATCGAGGAGGGCGACGCTGGGGCAGTACATTCGCCTGTGGAAAGATGTGCTATTGCATGAGTCGAAGCTTTCTGAATGTGATATTAGAACTTGGAGGGAGATTGGAGGCTCTTGGATGGAGGGCTTTCGTTATGTTCGAGTAGTTGGCCGCTCCGGAGGGCAGATACTAGGGTGGCGGGAAGATGTCTTCTCCTTGGTAGACTGCTTTGAGGGTAAGCATGTCATCTCAACGAAGTTGTTGCGGAAACTAGGAGGTGCCAATATTGTGATCATAGGGGCCTACGGTCTGTTAGATACCCAGGCAAGGGGGTGATGTGGGAGGAACTCACATCGGTGGCCGTGGAATGTCATAGAAGTCCCTGGTTGATTGGAGGAGATTTCAACATTACCCTACAGCTTGAAGATAGACCGGGGGGGTGGGGGAGACAGAACCCTGGATCTAGTGAGTTTGTAGAGTTTGTGGCCACGCATGGCCTTATAGATTTGTGTCCGACGTTTTGTGCCTTCACATGGAGGAACAACTGCAGTTAGATGTTTAGGATTGATAGGTTTCTCTCCAACATGGAGATGGCGGAGCCCTTCCCCATGGTGGAGGTGTCCCCTTTGGAGAGGCCATTGTCCGATCATACTCTCTTGATGTGGTGACCTAATGAGGGGCTGCACTATGGCACCTACTTCAAGTTTGACAGATTTTGGCTACTAGAGGAGGGTTTCCGAGGTATGGTAGAGAGTTGGAGCTCTTTTGTGGTGGAGGGATTAGCTAAGCTTGGTCTAGCAAGGAAATTGGCTATGCTGCAAGACCGCTTGAAGGAATTTAAGAAAGAAATCCGGGCAGCCAGGAGGGGCAGAAAGGAAGAGGCTCTAACGAAGATTGCCAAGATCAATAGACTGGAGGACCGGGCCTCTATCTCGATTGAGGATAGGGAGGTCAGGCTGAAGATGACACAAGTGGTACAAGAGGACAAGAAGGCAAAAGTAGAGTGGAAGATGAGATCAAGATAGAAGTGGCAAAAGGAGGTGATTCTAATACCAGGTTCTTCTACCAAATGACATTTGCCAGGAGGAGGAACTAGATAGAGAGGTTGTTGATCCACGGGGAGGCTTTCTCAGGTAGGGAGGAGGTGGGTAGAGCCATAGCAAACTACTTTAGAGAGTTCAAAAGCAACGCGGAAAAGGCTATTGGCAATGGAGGGAGGAGGACGTACTATGCGTTATTGATGCCCAAGTGAAGAGCCACATGACCAACTTCTCAGAGGGTGAAGTGCGGCGGGCAGTTTGGGGGTTGAATGCGGAGGGATGCCCTGGATTAGATGGTTTCCCTATCTTCTTCTTTAGGGATTCTGGTCTTTGGTGGGGACAGATGTGATGCAGATGATGGAGGAGTTTGCGGTAGGGAATAGGGGGTTTGACAAGTTGAATAGATTTTATATGTTTTTGTTGCCCAAGAAGGACAGTGCAGAAGAGATCCAGGATTTCCGTCTGATTGCGCTTTGAAATACAGTCTACCTTATTATTGCTAAGGCCTTGGGCAACAGACTCAAAGAACTTCTTGGAGACTTGATTTCCCACGTGCAGACAGGCTTCGTGCCAGGGAGGGGAATCTTGGACGGATTTGTCGTTGCTATGGAGGCTTTGGCTGCTTGGAAGAGGGTGAAAAGGCAGGTGTTTCTGTGGAAGGTAGATTTCAGTAAAGCATACGATTTGGTACAGTGGGACTTCCTATGGGCGTCCTTATTGAGGAGAGGCTTCCTTGCGATGTGGATTAGCGGGATGAAGAGATGTGTGACGACATCTTTCTCAATCCTGATTAATGGAAACCCCGTGGGGGGTTGGGTGCAGCCTAGGAGAGGGGTCAGACAGGGGTGCCCTCTAGCACCTATGCTATTCGTGCTTACAGCAGATGCCTTGGCAAGGGTAACTTGCAAGGCATGTGATACGGGTCTGATTAGAGGCTTCTGGGCTGGAGAGAATGAGCAAACGATGATCTTATAGTATGCTGATGATACGCTGTTTCTAGTTGAAGGAACGGGTCAGGAGGCTAGGAGGATGAAAATCATTCTGAAGCTTTTTGGTGCTGCGTTAGGGCTACAGATTAATCATCGGAAATCAACATTTGTCCCATTTAACATGGTGGCAGAAGAGGTGGAAGCGTTGGGTGGTGCACTTGGCATAGAGGTGGGATCTTTACCGTTGGTATACCTGGGCCTCCCTTTGTCAGATAGGAGGCTTAGGCTGCAATGCAAGATTGGCTTCCTTTGCTAGAGAGGATGGAGAGGAAATTGGCAGGGTGGTCATTTGAACTTTTGTCTAGAGGTGGGAGATTTGTTCTGGTGAAAGTTGTTTTGGCATTCATACCATCATATTTCTTCTCTATTTTTAGGATGTCGAGATAGATTGAGAAGATCTCCGGGTTGGTGAGAGACTTTTTCTGGTCTAACATGGGGGCAAGAGGAAGAGGCGCGAGGCTGGTGGCCTGGGAGGAGGTTTGTAGGCCGGTGCAGGAGGAGGGTCTGTGGGTTAAGGAGGTTGACAAGGTGAATATTAGCCTCCTTACGAAATGGATTTCTAGACTTGTGGGCTGTGAGCAGGGATTGTTTGGTGACGTCATGTGGCGTTACTATGAGCCGTTTATATCTTGGGGGCCCTTGGAGTCTCCTCCTTCAAGGACCTCTTTCTTTCTCAGGGGGCTGGCAGTGGTGGCAAGAAAGGTGCGGTCTTTCTTTTCCCCCACGCTGGGTGAGGGAGATGTTTTCTGGTTTTGGCTGGATGACTGGCAGGGGGTTGGGTCACCTCTCGGTGCCAGGTATCCTCGTCTCTTTGGGAGTGTGGTGGACTCATCAGCCTCGGCGAGAGATTGCTAGACCAGGGCCTGGTGTCCAATCTTTTGGGGGGGCCTCTCTGACCAGAGGTGTGAGGATTTACAGCGATTGTTGGAGTTGGACGGATGGGAGCTAGAGGGTGGTGATTCATATTCTTGGGAAGAGGGCGAATTTGTAGTGGTGAAGGTCTTCCGTAGATTGAGTAGCGGCATAGCCAACCCAGACGTCGACCTTATGAGAGACTGCAGACTTCTCTGGGAGGCGGAGTGCCCACTAAAGTTGAAGATTTTCATGTGGTTGATGAGGGGAGGATTATAACGAAGAGGTGGAGAGCGAAGTGGGCCCAGATGGATGATGTAAGTTGTCCCCTATGTGGAGCAATGGAGGACATTTAACATCTCTTCTTCCAGTGTCCATTTGTGGTGCAGGTATGGCAAAGGATGGGGATCGACTGGATTGACCTTCGGGACATGACTAGCTTCTGATCTTTCCGTAGGGGGAATGCACGAGAAGGATAGATCTCTTTTAGATCCAAGAAAGATCGAGCTAAGATCTTGGCTGTCTTATGGGGTGTTTGGCTGGACAGAAATGTGTTGCTTTTTTGGGGGGAGAGACCCTATGTTGAATTTTTTTTTTCTTCCGTTAAGTCCCAGGTGGAGTTCTGGAGAACTAATCTGTAATCTCTGATGTAATCTTTTAGTGGAATGGAATGGAATGATCTTGGGTGGTTATCGCTTGGATAACTACCCTTTCATTTCTTAAAAAGTAGTTAGTTGAGATTGCACTTCTTTCCCTAGTGGACCGCCTCAAGGGTGCTTCCTGATTGTCTTGAGGTTGTTGTTAAGTTTGATCCACAGGGAGATTTTCATCATTACTTTCATCCTTTGTCGTTAGAACAACATTAGGAATGACAACTTGACCCTGTTCAGTATTATCCTTAGGAATAGCGTCAAATTCCTTAAAAGTAGTGTGCCATCACCTCCATGCAAACCAATATCCTCAAAGGATTGGGCATTTCTCGTTTCAAAAAATGAGCGAGTCTCAAGGACAAAAAACTTATATCCCTTAGACTTTTCCGAGGACCCAACAAAATAATAGCTAACTATTCTTAAGTCCAGTTTTCTTTCATTAGGCCTATAAAGCCTAGCCTTAGTTGGACATCCCTAAATATGAAAGTGCCTAAGACTTGGTATTTTACCAGTCCACATTTCATATGAGGTTTTTGGCATTGCTTTTGATGGTACCTTATACAGGACGTATGCTATTGTCTTTAACGCTTCTCCCTAGAGGGACTCTGGTAAAGGAGTATGATTAATCATGCTTCTTACCATATCCCTTGTGCCTCTCTGTAACACCATTCATGCTAGGTGTCCTTAACATGATGTACTGCGGCACAGTTCCATATTCATTTAGGAAGGAAGTAAATGGTCTTTAATGTTGTTCACCTGTCATATCTATCGTAGTATTTACCACCATGATTAGATCTGGCGACCTTAATCAATTTCCCGAGTTGGTTTTCCACCTCGACCTTATAGGATTTAAATGCATTTAAGGACTGTGACTTCATTAATCAGATATAGGTATCCATACCTAAAGTAATCGTCTATGAACGTAAAAAAAAAATATTAACCATTCCATGAAGCCGTAGGGAATGACCCACAAATATTCGTATGAATTAGTTCTAAGACACATGATGCTCTTGTGGCACCTACACCTGATTTGTTTGTTCGTTTCCCTTTTAAACATTCAATGCAGACACTCAAATCCATATAGTCTACGGAATGAAGAATTTCTATAGAGATAAGCCTATTAATTCTCTATATAGAGATATGACTTAAATGCCTATGCCATAACATTCCGAAATTCTCATAAGTTAATTTTCATTTTGTACCACTAGACGTAGCATATAAGGTTTCAAACATAGAGGAGGATGTACGAAGCTTATATAAATTGTCATTCACAGATAGAGAACCAGTAATAATAAGATTTGAATTAAGAAATAACTTAAATTGTTTATCTCCAAAAAACAAGAATAATCGGACTTGTCCAATAGATAAACAGAAATTCAATTCCATCGAAATGACGGTACAACAAATGTTTCTCTTAAATTCAAATCAAAAGCAATACTTAAAGATAATTTAAAATCAGCCACAACTTCCTCTTCCACCTTCTTGCTGTAGGCCACATATATAAACCTTTCGGCTTCACTTGGCATTTGGTAATTAATCAACCCTGCATAGAGACACTGATGTGAATAGTGGTTCCCAAATCCATCCACCAAAAGTTTGAGAATATGGAAGCTAAATTAACTTCTAAACAAACCAAAGAAAGAGATATACCCTTCTTTTCACACTAGGCATGATACTTGGTATAGTCTTTCTTCACGTCTTTCACCCTTGCGAAAGAAACAAGTCACCTTAGGTTTCTTTTGCTTGTCTTTTGATGAAGAACTGGCAGCAACATCATTTGTTCTCTTCCTTTTGGAACTGGTAACTAAAAGAACACTCTTAGGCTTGTCTTGCTTGAGTCTCTCCTTTTCTTGCACCCAATGAGAAATGAGCTCATTAAAAAACCATTTCTCCCTTTGACAATTATAGCCTATCTTAAACTATCCATATTGTGCAGGAAGAGATATCAAAACTAAGTGTACAAGGAGATCTTCCGACAACTCCAACTTTAATGCCTTTAGTTTTGATGCCGAATGAGACATCTCCATGATGTGCTCCCGTATGCTCCTAGTTCCTTTATACTTAAGTGAGACAAGTTTCCCCAGAAGGTTGCTTGTCTCTGCTTTTTTGTACTTTGCAAATTATTTTTCTATCTCATCAAGGAACCCTTTAGCATTGGATTCCTTTGAGATAGTACCCCTAAAATTTTCTGGAATGACGCACTTCATGATCATAAGACACATGCAATTGGAATGCTCCCACCTCTCAAAGTACTTCTTAGCATCAGTAGTACTTTTATCTGTAGGAGGAGGAGGTTGTTCCAGCCTTAATGCAAGGTCTAGATCTATTCACCCTAGAACTATCATGACATTCCTTCCAGAGGTTAAAATTAGATCCATTTAATTCTTGAATGGAGTTCAAATTGGTAGTAATAGTAGATGCAGAGGAGTTAAACTGAAAAAAAAGATAAACACATGCTCTAATTTAGAAAATAATATAGTTTGACGTTTAGTCTTTGGACAGAAATATCAATATCATAAAGGGCAAATATTATAATAAATAACTAAACCTGATAGTTCAAGCATGCAAGTTAAATGAATTCATCTTTGAATTAGTCATTACCCACATAAAGAACCAAATGAACTACTCATATTCATTATTAATTGCATAAAATTTCAGTCAAGTAATAATTTTCCTTTGGACTAAATACTACTCACGGGAATACATAAATGTAGTCATTTTGATATTATAAATCAATTAATACAAGAAACAATAAATGCTTTGGAAAATTTGTTAAATGTATTAATCAATTTGAAATACATCAAAACCAATTACAAAAGATGTAATATCATTAATGTTTATATCCAACAATCCATGAATAATAAATGTATATCTCCAATAGTACATAGGTACTAATACTAAAGATGAGTATAGATATTGCCTGGATGTCCCATGTATCGAAACTAAATGAGTATTGGTGCTGGTTTCCATATATACTAGTACTTATGAGAAGTATTGATACCAGCCAACCACTGTTTAGCACCAATCAAAATTCTAGTTGGTCATGAATAACAGTACCTAAAGTATTGATATTCATAGTGTACAGCTTTGGGAAAACTGTACCTCATGTGTACTGGTACTCAACTTTATGTACCTGTACTCAATACAATGTGTACCGATACTAAACAAATGTACATGTACTATGTCGAATCTAAAAAAAAAATACTGAAGCAATTTCTGTATCCTATATGTACTGATATTAAAGTTTGGTACCGGTACTTGTATGGTACAGATGATGTTCCAGAACCAACCCCCAACCACCTGTACTCAACTAGTACCGGTACTCATGATGAGTACCGGTACCGGATGAATCTCGAGTGCAGGTGGAGGGCGGCGATCAGAATTTTGAATGTGGCTAAATCGATGTTAATCAAAAAAATCAACCAAGAGTAAGTTTTCCTAATCCATATTGGGGATATATACAACATAAACTCATGAATTAAGTATTAAAACCATTGATTCAATAAGGATGGGCTGAATCATTGAATCAAATAAGCTTTTAGGGATTGTTCTTAATCTAATGAAAAATCTCTAAATCTCAATCATTAGATGAGAATACAACAAAATCAAAGGGATACTACTTGATGGATTTAAACGAATGAAAATCTTTAATCAAATATAAACAAATCATGAACGAAGGTTTTCATTAATCCTAGGATCTTTAATTTCATTGTATTGAGAATCCAAAACCTTTACATGATAGAAGAATACTTGAATCCATCGCTTGGATTAACAGACAGGAGACACGTGCAACAATCCTCCTGATTTCCCATAGAGATTCCTATGGCTTTGGCGATGGATCTTCTAGAGGTTTAGAGAGCGTAAGAAAAAGAGAAGAGATTGACAAGTGTCTCTTCAGTTCTCTCCTTGTGTCCCGTATATTCCCTTACGATAGGGTGCAAGAAAATAAAACCCGTCCACTCCTCGCATACCCTTGGGGACCATAATCGTTGTATTGGAATTAACGGTTCTTCTCATCAAAGAACCGAAACTCCCTTAAAGGTTTCTATATAATTTACCCCATATTATAAGACATGCAATTTGCCTAATTCTTATTCGACCAGATAGCGGGCATATATGCGTATATATATATGATATGCATTAATGTAAGTTTCCTTATAATAATATATGTATAACCACATAATGATTCTAACATCTTCCTTCAATCGAGTCAAAATCCAACCAAAAGCGTAGATAGCATTGAAGGGCCTATAAGCTTGTCATGACAACTTTGTAAAACAACCTCCTAGGTGTCAAAGGCTAGAAAGAGGTGAGTGAAACCTTTTTGGATTTTGTTGATTCATCTTAGCTGTTGTGTAAAGGTATTTATAGACATTTTGTACAAGTAACAAAGGGATTTGAAAGAATAAAAAGAGAACAATTAGAAAAATAATTCTGATTATTTGATTCAGATATGTTGGAGATGGTTGCCAAGGATTTCTAGGTTTGTTGAAGATATTTGACTAGGTTGGTAAGGAACAATATCCTTTGGATATGTTTTGTTGATAGCCCCCTTAAATTCAAGGAACTACGTGACTCTAGTCATAATATCAACAAGTTGATCCTTTGAGGAAAAGAACTGAACTAAGAATAGTCCCTAGTGTTGTAAAAGTCAGTAGTTGGTATTTAGTCAGCTGGATCACTGACTAAAGAGTATATGGTATGTGGGGGAGTAGTCAAGGACTATTTGATCGGGTATTTTTTAAATATTTAAATATACATATTTATAAAATATATTTATAAGATATATTTAATTGCACACAATGATATCAAGGAGCTTGCCTAGGTGTGACTAGGTGCCAGGATGAGGCAAGGTGAGGGCTACACGCCTCGCCAAGCCCTGCCTCACCTGATTTGCATGAAGCGTTGCTTAGATGAGCACTTAAGCCAAAGGGTTAAGCACCCCAAGCAAGCACTTGAACCAAATTTGTAAAATTTTCATTTTTTAAAATACTTTTAAGGATTTTACTTTGTTTTTATCTAATTATCAAATACTCTCTTTTAGTTAAACACACATATGCGTATGTATATGCATATGTGCATAGATATACATAGACATGTGCTTAAATAGATATGTACATATAATAAATACATATATGCATACAAATATGCACATATATTTTGTATGTTTATGCACGTACATGTCAGCATATACATTTAAATATATATGTACATGCATACTTACACACACATATGTGCATAAGTATTGCATATAAACATAAAAGCATATAACTATAATATGTACTTACAAATATCTGTATATGTAAATGTACGAAACTGTATACACAAACCTTTCATATGTATCAATGTGCATATGTATGTGTATTATACATGTTTGTCTAAGTATTTATAAATCATCTATAGTATATATATGCACGCATAACATAGCATATTTTGGTTACTTTGTCTGTGTTTGTCTATATATATATATATGCATGCATATGTATAAATCCTTTAGCACATCATTTTTCTTGAGCAAGAGCCTAGGAGAGCATCGGATGCCTTGGACATTTTCAACTCCCCTCGCCTTTTAGCACTTTTCGCCTTTGACAACATTGCTTGGACAATTCAAGATTTCAACAAGTCAAATATACCATTACATAAAACTGAATCACTTTCAAGCCCAAGCTTATAAAAATAAGCTATAAATCATAAGTCCAAACAAAAGAAAAATGCGAGTTCAAAGTATTTAATCATTAAAGCTACAAAATCCACGTCAAAGGTGAACATCTAAAGTCAAAGCGACTGGGGTTTGGGTTTTGAAGTCGAGGAATGGGTTCGATCGAGTTAGGGGGGTTGGTTATTTGTTAGTTGGGTTGAGTATATTTTACTTGGATTTGAAAACCCTATGTTAAAATCGGGCACATACTCAACTGAGTAAACCGTGTACTTGACTAAGTAGTTAGGCTTGCTAACTAAAGACCTGAGTATGGGTAGTCGAAGTGATCAAGGGACTGATTAGGAGTAGTCGATCGACTACTCAGTCGAGTCATCTGATTTTTACAACAAAGGTAGTCCCTTGGCCACTTGACCATGAACAAAATTATAGTTTACTTTGATATGTTTCGTTCAGGCATGAACTATCAGATTAACTGTTAAATATGTGGCACTGATGTTATCACACCATAACGTTGGTAGAGTTCCCCAAGTAGTGAACAGAGCCAAATTAGTTCTATAGTGATGTTAGCAAGGGCCTTATATTCTAATTCTGTTGAGGATCGAGAGACTGTTATTTATGGGCAGACCAAGAGATGAGATTGTTGCCAAGATAAATGAGGTAGCCTCTAGATGATTTTCTATCATCTAAGGATCCTTCCCAATCAGCATTAGAGAAGGCAGGAAGGATGGCTGAGGAAGGCAAAGAGAGAAATCCATGATTGACGGAAAACAAGTTTGTGATTATATATGTTCCGAAAAAAAATATGAGGAAATGCCATTTCTGGATTTGTAGATATGTAAAAGACTTTGTGATTGTGAAGTTTTAGAAGTTAAATAAGGTTGTTCTTGTTTAGTATATAGCAAGCTGCAAATCAGAAATTATGAGTCATATGAGATGTGTGATCATTTACTCTCAAGGGAAAAATACATGACCATATACAAAATAGATATGCTTAATGAGATTGAGAAATATAACCAAAAGACACATAACAGCTATTCTACCAGTAGTGGATAGATTGGTGGGTGGTCACTGCTTCAAAGTTCAAATTTTTGTCTATCATGTTCTTTAATCACTACAATTCTCTATACTTTTTCCATCCAAAAGAATGATAATTCCAATCCATCTAATGGCTGGATTTCTAATAATAGTGAACTTTGCAATTTATGAAAGAGAATCTACCTGGCACCTTCATGTATATTTTAATGCCATTGCCACTAACACAGACTTGTTACGGAACTATTCAAATTAAGGAAAAACCTACATAAAAGGATAGACAGAGAAATTCATTCTTCAAATCTTAGTAAGAGAAATGCTGAGAGTATTATGTGGAAGGAATATGTGTAAATTGGGCATCAAGTGAAAATCAAGATATTTTGATTCGGTGATCTGGTAGAAAAGTTCTCTTGTCCCAGCCAGCAGGAAAGTGATCAACTATCAATTTTAGAAGAATAGGATTGCTTGGAGTGCCTACACCTAGCCAAACTTCCTAATATGAAGGTGTAAAGTGTAGTCCAAGTGGATTGGCATAACACCGTCATATACATACATAGTTGTGTATATTACTTAAATTTCTTTATTTGTCAGAAGCTGGGTTTGTTAACTGAATTGCTTAGTCACAACCCTTTTATCACCATTAAAACAAAGTCCAAGTAACATAGAAAGTTCACCAAAAAGATGTATGACATAAATCTAGTACTCGTAAGCACCATGAATTTTACCAAACACCTCGGTAAGACCAAGATTGTTATAGTGCTTAGTGTTGCAATTGGTGAAGGAACAACTCTTCTTAATAAGCATATGAAACAGATTTAAATTAGATAGCCTTTTAATCGTGGTGGTAATTTCTTGTTTGTATTTAATTTTTCAAAACAGAATCCACTTCCATATCTAGCTCAATTTCCTGAAGCAGACGTTTTGGTTTCAACTGATTCAATGGAACTATCAAGTACCGACGACTACCTGGACAAATGGACAGACAGTAAGAATTGACTAAGTAATTCATTTTTCAGTTTGCATTTGCACACACTATGCACCCTTACTTTCAATTTGTGATTTAAATGTTCTTTTCAAAAAAATTGTGATTTAACATTCAATGGTTGTTGAGGGTACAAATACACAAGAAAACACACAAACTTAAAGACTGCCTAAACCAAAACTAGGCCTTTCCCATACTAATGGACTTGGTTATATATTCTGAAAGAGCAAGGTCATGTTCTATGATTTCTTCAGTTTCGACCCTCCTTGGCCTAACAACCTCTAATTGGTCATCACTAGATATTTAAATCACCTACAATTCTCTCCATGTTTTCTTATATTGGTGCAATTCCAAACCTCTTCCTCAAATTCTTTTATGGAATCAATCTTTCTTTAGGTGGCCTTAAAATCCACCTCTCAACATGCACCATTTCCACCATAGCTACCGGGCAACAATGATCAACTGCATGACAATCGATGGTAATTTGCTGCTTTTATAGTTGGTGTACCAGTTTATGATATTGCTACTTATTCTTGTTGTATCACCATCACCTTTAGGAACACCAAATGTAAAAGGCTTGGCACTCACTAATTCCATCACAAGGCAGTTGGTAGCAAGGTTAGGAGGTAAACTTCTGCAAACTTTTAATTGGCTTTGTTGAAATAAATAAGTAAAATAAAATGAACAGGACATCAAGAGCAATACAACGAGAACTTAGGTCTATGTGAAAAACCATCTCATTAGAAGCAAAAAACCAAAGGAGAAGCCCCAACTAGCAGATATTCTATTTAGTTCTTCTCCATGGTACAAGTGGTTACATAACATCACATATATAGGCCTTGTTACCTCTTGGCAGTAAAAAATAGATGATGAGAAACTAAACACAAGACCCACATAGTAGACCTAATAGGAGAGGACCATCGCAAGATCCATGAGCCTCAACATGCATATCTTCCAACAACTCCCTCAAGTGAGCATGTAATGCCTGAAGCATGAATACTCTTGCAATGATTAAAATACCCACTCATAGACATGCCACAAAATGACAATGCATGTTGGCCCTAGCTCACCAGCTCTGATGATGACAAGATGCTTCATAATCTGTGCTAATGAGAATATTAACAACTAAAGGTACAAATGGTGGAAAATGAAAATTTACGTTTGAGTTGAAGAATCACTGCTTTGGAACTCTGCAGCAGTCATGTCTAGACACCAGTCAAACTCTGATCATGAGCATGATGTTCTTCATGCTACTGTAGAAGTCTCAAGCACAAGTGATCTCTAACACATGGAAACCCTCATAGGGGATTATCCTAAAATTTCAATAGGCTGCCAGCTCACTACAAAAATGCAAGGTCACCGCCGTTTGATTGCCTCCTTCACACAACAACATCAAAGGGCATCAGTCCACTAAAGCCACTAACCATACCACTAGATCACCAAAACTGTTGCATCACAAGATCACTGTACTAGGGCCACCTCTCCAACCTAGATCCACACATCACAAGGGCTACTACCTTATCACAAATTAGGATAGCCTTCTTTGCAAGGCCACTACCATCACAGATTTGTGATGATGATGTTCACAAATAGCTATCACAACATTATCTGACGTGCTAGTGCAGGAGAAATAAAAAAGGTATAGCTTTGTTAATCATTTTTTTCTTTTCACCCTTTTTTCTTTTTCTCGTCATTTTTACCCTCCTTTTTCATTCATTTTTGCTCTTTTTCTTCCTCTTTTCCATGAGAACATAAATGACTAAATCTACAAACAATGCAATGCTTGCCCCTAAAATGATAACATGCAACCAATATAGGAAAAATGAAAAAGAACCAAAGAAAACTAACACAAAACAACCATCGAACAGTAATGGTAGATGGGTAATAGGATTACAACATATTAAGCATTCATTGAAGATGAAATATTGGAGAAAAATGGAATCTGTCTGATTGATCAAAAAAGGTGCTAACCGGTTGGACAAAGAACAAATCATGGCTTTAAGAATTTCTGACTGCTTAGAAATATAAGTAAATGTTGGATGGACCTCCTTCATCTGTATGGCTCTTAGGGTCCACAAGAACCTATCAGCTCCACTCATAGCACAACTGTTGAATCTTCATCTCCATGTGTGTCACTCTCCACAAATTAGAAACATGCAAAGCACCGGTAAGCATTATTTTATGTAGAAGTATTTTCCCTCTTACAGTAGGCACATGTAACCGTTTATTTGAGAACCTTCAAGGGCTATCTATTTTAAGATCTATAATGCTTTATGTTGAGAAGAACTTGTCATTTCCCATCACGTGATGTGCAGATCTATTATCGGCAACCATTCAACAATAGAAGAAGAAACATTTATCATCTTTAATCCCTTAGTTCAAATTAAGATGATGCTTCTTGCTTAGATAGCACTTTGGAAGATAACCCTTGCATTTCCTTGATTTAATCCCTTAAGAATGCTTGTGTGACCATCTCCTTCCATAGACTTTTCTGAAATGACAGCAGAAATAAACATCATATTACGACCCATGTTCCTCTATCAAACTTTCCTATGACTTGACTTCTCAGGGTGGAGATCCCAACAACAATTGACCTTGTGCCTTATCTCATGGTAGTAAATGCAATTCCTTGCATTGTTCATATTCTTTGAGGTAGTTTTTTTTATTTGGGAACTTTACTACGTTAATGGCAGTACATTCCTTGTGTTCCATACTTTTGCTGTCAGCCCCACTAGCACTAGACTTACGATTCATTCTGTGCCAACTCGCCTTGCCTGCCTTCACTTGTAAGCAAACCTCTTCATTGAAGAATTTAGGATTTGGCTTCTACCATTTTAAATTCTGGACCCATCCTCCCAACAAGGTTTCAAAAGCCAACTGATTTCAATGTCATTTCAACAATTTTTGAAATGTGGATTTTGGAGGCACACCCAAATTCTAAGGTGGACCAACTATTGTAGGAAATGACATTTTTTAGAAAATGAATGATAATAAATAACATTAATTTAGATGATTGCTTACTTCCACCTACTCAATGTCTATATATTCAATTTATTACATATTCAATTTTTAGTTGGACCCTAATTTAGTATCCAATTATTTTCAACAAATGACATTTTTTGAACTGTAATGTACCAAATACCCGGACATTGTTCTAGTCAATGATGACTTTCCCAGGATTTAATGGATATTATTTCTATTATTGATACTCCTATTTATCTTGTGTTTTTCCTCCTATTTGTAGCTATTTATTGTTTGTTATTTCTTTATGAACATGCACTATTATTTACCTATACCTCCCTCTCTATAAAGAGGTATTGGGCTCTTTTCTAAGAAATAAGATTTGTTATTTTCTCCTACTTCTATTATTTTGACAATAATTGGTTTGTTTCATCCTTTGCAGTTTTCGCTAGCTATAACATTGGAATTTTCCATTGGCGACCTACAAAGATCGCAGTGAAGTTTGCCAAGGAATGGCATGAGTTACTTATTGCTGATGATAAGTTATGGGATCAAGCTGCATTTAATCATATGATGAGGGGAAACCTAGGCCCTTCAGCAGAAGGAGAGGATGGTTTAGTGTATGCTTATAACAAAAGCCTTAAGCTTGGGATATTGCCAGCAAGCATATTTTGCAATGGGCATACGTACTTTGTCCAGGTAGGAATTTCCTATGAGAAATTGCTGATTGTGAAGCTTATGGGTAAAAAAAATCCAGTACATGATTATTAACTATTCTTGAGAGTTAATTTTACTCATATTGCTATGTTATTTTGTTGGGTGTAAAAACAGAAAATGCCTCAGCAACTTCACTTGGAGGCATATGTAGTGCATGCCACTTTCCAATTTGGTGGTTCTGCTGGAAAGCGCCATCGCCTACGTGAAGCACTGCTTTTCTATGACCCACCAGAGTATTTTGATTCCCCAGGTTCCACAATAGTGAGCCCTTCAGAATAATATTTTTTTCATTTCAAATTTTTAGCATCTAATAAACTCTTATATTAGATCTTACATTACTCATCAAAAAAGAAAGGAAAAAAAAGATCTTATTTGTACTTTCGATTGAAGTAAACGTGAGTTCTTATGGTAGAAATTTTATAACTATGATAGGGGTGCTACTTTTATAAATATATCGAAAGAAGTATTTGTGATTGACAACAAATGCAATGCATTTTATCAACTCCAGATCTCCTTTTGTAAATGGCAACAAGATGAATTGGTTGGTTTCTATTTGCTTTTTTTTCACCCATAAAGATTTTCTCTTGATTCTACTTGCTCGTTTCTTTTTGAGTGACAACCAAAGTTTGATCTTGGTGTTAATATTTCTTTTTGAGTGTTAAACGATTTTGAGTTTTTTCAACTGAGATGGCAAAGTTGATAAAAGTCCTATTTTGACTTAAAACAATGAATGCTTGACTCCTTTAGTTTTTATTAAGGATGATTAGTTGTGGAGTCATTCAAGGGCATTTAGATTAACTGACTCTGAATGTATTTTTACTTTTTAGCCATTGCAAGTGTGGTCTTTTCATAGAGCTTTGTTGTTTCCCTTATTCTTGCATAAGAGACAGTGCTAATCTTTTTCTCTGTGAGAGGGTGTTCTTAACATTAAATCTAGGATACTGAAGGGAGTTTCTCTCAATTTTACTGGTTTCTTTGTCTTTTTGGATGACAACAGCTTGACCTTGGTGCTATTTGGACTATATTGATGGCCAAGTTCATGAGGGTCCTATTTTGACTAAAAACAGTGAATGTTTGGTTCCTTTAGCTTTAAGGTCATTGAAGGTGCACTAAATACCTTTTTATCCACTATAACTGCATCTTTTTATGGAGCTTTGTGGTTTCCCGGACTTATTCCTGCATCAAGACATCGCTAATCTTTTTTTTTGGTCATAAAAATGTCAGGTGGATTCTTAACATTTAAACCTAGAATACCGAGGCGCTTGCTAGTGGAAGGAAAAGCAAATCTCGAAAGGCACTTCTCGCTGGTCAATTACCAAGTACTGGAGCCAATTTTTCTTACATCTCAACTATATTTTCACCCTTCAGATTTTAATCATGAGATTTATATTGGATTTTTCAGTTGAAGCAAATAAGAACTGCACTTGCCATAGCCTCACTGCTAAACAGAACGCTGGTGAGTCAATAGAAAGCAAACTTTTGTCCTTTTCTCCATTTTTTTTGAAGGAGGCTAATTATTTTATAATTAACCAAGAACATGGACAAATTTATTCTAAATGCATATTGTGCTAAGTGTTGGTAGCTTAAATTAGGGTGAAAGTCTTTAGTGGCTCAATGGAAGAAATGATTTTTTTTTAGAAGGTAGTTTTTTTTTTTTTTGAATGTGTGGGTTTTAATCCCATGATCTCTTGAATGCCAATGGGGGGTTTTACCATTGAACCAACCCCTAGTAGCTATGGAGGAAATAATTTGATCAGTGAATAAGAGGTAAGTCGCAAGTCATTCCTTCTTTTAAATAAAGTTTACAATCCGGTGTTCCTCCCCAATTCCTTCTCTTTTGAATCTCCAAGATCCCCATTCTCAATGCCTCTCTATGTTGCGGTCAAAAGTATAGTAGGTGTTGAGAATTGTCTTTGCTGCCATTTTCTCCTTTTTTCCCATAGTTTTTGGACCTCTGTAATTACCCAAATCCTCTATATAATGAGGATTAAAGTTTCGTAATAAACTAGTTTGCTCATTTCTTCTAACTTCGTATCAGAGTGGTGGTCCTAAGTCGGCATCTAATACCCTTGTTCTTTCCCCCTTTTTTCCTACATAAAATAAAAAAACCCTAGTTTTTTCCTTAACAAAAAGTGCTTCAAAGAAGGAGATCAACCCAATTGGAGCATTGCCATAGGCTTTCCGCCACCATCGACCTCCAGCAAGGGTACTAGATCACCGTGCACCCTCCAACAACCTCCCCATCGACCACCGAACCACACTAGCAATGAGAGGAGGTTACCTTCAACCTCCACAAGCGGCAGCAATGACATAAGCAACACCCAGAGGCTGCTATCGATGCCATCGCTGGTCAAAACTCACACCTATAAGGTCACCCGTCGTCACCTCAGGTTGACGACCATCGCTAGACTACATCTTCTCATTGAAGCACCGTCAGTTGGTTGGTACAACCTTTGTAGGCCCTATTTCAATTTGAAATCAAGTGCTCTTGGTTTGCTTTCATGATCTAAGTCGATTTAAATCCTTTTTATTAGCATCTTAGGGTTTCAATTTGGATAAGGATGGCTTCGTGAGACTCCTCAGATGTCATGTTAGAAGTGACAGAAATGAGGGTCTACAAGAACCTAGTCTTTGGTCCAATGATCAAATTGGACAAGACCAACTAC
Source organism: Thalassia testudinum (assembly GCA_037157565.1). Classification (NCBI taxonomy): domain Eukaryota; kingdom Viridiplantae; phylum Streptophyta; class Magnoliopsida; order Alismatales; family Hydrocharitaceae; genus Thalassia; species Thalassia testudinum. Next base: position 8,783,031 of record JAZHRO010000059.1, on the reverse strand, counting down.
CTGAGGTGGTCTCAAACTTTCCTCATAATTATAGACGGTCAAGATAAAGAGCACATTCTCATGGAACTGGAGCCCAATGAGAAGAGAGTCAAGTACACCACATGGAAGAATGAAAGCATGATGATGCATGCATGGATAATGAATAGCATTATTCCCTGGATTAGTGGTGAAATAATGTACTATAAAGCGACGAAAGAGATGTGGGATAGTTTACAAGACACATATTCCCATGAGAACTCAAGTCGAGTCTTCCAAATTTATAGCGAGATGATGGGTCTCTAATAGGAATGGAAATCCTTATCACAATACTATTCCATACTTGAGGCATTGTTTGAGAAATACAATGAATGTCATCCTATCTGCATTTGTGAGTGCCAAAAAGCATATATAAAGGAGGTGGCCATTCTTCATTTTCTTGCAATCTTACAACCTGAGTACTTATCTGCACAAGCTCAAATTTTGTCAATGACAGATTTACCCACTCTGGAGGAGGCTTACTGTCTAATGAGTCTCCTTAGGGTACCCCTAACTGCTGAGGTAATTGATTCTCAGACATCTGCACTGGCAATGAATTATGGCAAAGGTTGAGGTAGCCCTTCTACAAGAGGATGCGGTTGTGGTCACACTTCACAAGGCAGAGGTCGACCATCTTGCACATGTTGTGGCAAAATTGGTCACAGTGAATAATCTTGCTAAACAAGCCTAAGAGGCCCCCTTCTACTCATAAGGCAATTGTTGCTGATCCTTTTATATAAATGGTAACGGTTGCATGTGTTAAGTATGATGATCTTCTGTAGTGAGTATCTTAGATGTTAGGCACACCACCTACTAACTCCTAGCCCAACACTGTTGCGTTTGCTAGCCCGCTAAGTACACCGGTTGCAATGTTTGCCCAGTCTTCTAGTTGTGACTCTAATTGGTTAGTAGACTTTGAAGCTTCCCAGCACCTGTGTGATGATCGAGTTAGGTTTCCCACTATCATTACATTTGTTCCACCAGGGCATACAATTCAGGTGGTTAATGGTTGACATTCACCAATTATCGACCAGGGGAATTCCATCTTACCCTAAACATGAGATTGACAAACGTTTTCTTGGTTCCTGATTTTCTTATTAGCCTACTTTCTGTTAGTAGGATTACAAAGAAACTTAATTGCAGAGCTATATTTAATGTTTTCTCATGTGTCTTTTAGGGCATTCTGACAGGGAAGACGATTGGTGGAGTGTATCAGCTAGTGTAGTCTCCTTATGCCAATTATGTTGTTATTTCCTCTACCACCTCATTGAGTCACTTATTATTTTGGTTGTTATTTATGACTTTTCCCATTTGTCATAGGTCTTGTTGTTGAAATCCAAGCCTGATATTAGTCTTGTTATCAAAAATTTCATTGTGGAAATAAAAAATCAGTTTTATGCCAAAGTGAAAACTATTCATTTTGATAATGCTTTAGAGTTCTGCACCCAATTTTTACGCAACTTTTACCTTTCTCAGGGCATTATCTATCAAATGACTTGCCCTCACACTTCTGAGTAGAATGATGTTGCTGAACGTAAGCACCAACATATCTTAGATGTTTCCATGTACATGCTTATTCACCATAGTGTTCCATAGTTGCACTAGGGAGATTGTATGCTGACCGCTTGCTATCTTATTAATAGGATGCCCTCCTTGCCTAATGAGCAAGTTCCAATTCAAATTTTGTATCCTAATGCAAATTTATTTGTTGTCCCACCATAGTTCTTTGGTTGTATTTCTTTTGTCCATGTGCCGTGTGTGGCTAGGGACAAGTTGGCACCGCAAGCTGTAAAGTGTCTTTTTAGGCTATTTTAAAAGTTAAAAGGGATTCAATGCTACAACCCCATTCATCATCATCACTATGTTAGTGTTGATTTCACCTTTCATGTGTTTGTTCCCTATTTCTCTACTATTGGATCTAGGTTAAGGAGATGATGGCTAATGTTCCTCTCCCCATTCCTTATAGAGCCTTGGAAGACATTTCTATGTCTCTTCCTAATAGTGCTACTATTCCTTCTCATAATGACCGATTCAGGTTCAAATATGGTCGTTACATATCTCCCCCTTCTAAGTCAACGCCATATATCTCCCCTTAAGTGAGTAATGAGCATATTTCCATTGACAATATAGTTCTTGATGATGTGCCATTACAGGTGGATGTACAATCAGATGATGGGCAACTACTAGTTACAGAGAATCTTAACCTTCCTATTGCATTGAAGAAGGCACTACGTAGTTGTACCAAGCACGTTATATCAAAGCATGTCTCTTTGGTGTGTGTCTGGCCCTATTAGCTGTGGTTATTCATACTTCACATCAGAAAGTTCTCCTAGATCCTAAGTAGTGGCAAGTAATAAAGGAGATGTCTACCTTGATTTCCAAAGGAACCTGGGATCTTACTAAGTTGCCTATGAGTGCTATAGTCATCAGTTCCAAATGGGTTTTCATAGTTACAACCCAGATGGCTCAATAGAATGATATAAGACAACTTGTGGCGAAAAGGCTCACTCAGACCTATGGAGTGGACTTTTTGGATATTTTTTCTTTAGTATTCGGATTACCGACAATGCGCATTCTCATCTTAGTTGTGCAATACAATAGGCCCCTTCATCAGCTTGATGTTAAAAATTCCTTCCCGTATGGAGACTTATAGGAAGTGGTGTATATGCAGCAACCTCCTAGGTTTGAGTCTTGAAGGGAGTGCTCTAAGGTGTTAGATTAAGGAAGGTGATATTTTTTTTTTAAGAAAAAGTGGAAGATTACCTGAGCCGGGTAATCATCCGTAAATTGTGTTAAAAAGGGGGAAAAGGAATGAACTTACAAATTATGTAGCCAAAAATCAGAAATAATGCTCGCCTCTCTAATAACATTGTTCACCCAACACCTCTCATTATGAAAAGTAGTATTGTTCCTTTGAAGCCAATACACCAAATAATAGCGATACCCTGACACTAACCCGCCATATCAAGTAGAACATGATCTCTAAAGTTTGTCCAAAATCTTTTAAAATATCTTGTCCACTGTGTTGAAAATAAAACTCGACCAAACATTTCTGGCAACAATGCAATCGAAGAATAAATGTTGCACATGTTCATTCTCATTCTGACAAAGAGGACATATAGTATTCCCATCAGGAGCCCATCTAGATCTATACATCCGAGTTACAATTCGCTTTCTTCTAAGGAACCAAAGGAATAACCTTATTTTGAAAGGAAGTTTGCATTTCATAATCAATCTGGAATCCCTATCAACCTAATTACCAATGGTACCAACATCAAACATTTTGTAAACACGACCAACCAAGAATGTGCCATGCTTCCAAATAAAACCATCTGGCTCTGTAGATGTAAGAGAAAAGTCATGAATATTATGCAGTAATTGCTGAAAATCATTGAAAGTAACCTCTGAAAGATCGGCTGGCGGCTTAATGTCCCAACAACTATGAGCTCCGTCCCATAAATCTTTTACCTTGACTTATTGATCAGCAGCATGCTGAAATAACCTCTGAAAAACCTCAAAAAAGATCCAATTTCTTACCAATTATCGTGCCAAAATTTGAAAGTATCACCATCACCCAGAGATGGGATAAAGTGATCTGCAAATTCAGAGAAGAGAGGTCTAATGGAGTGCCAAAATGTAGAAAGACCATTGGAAACAACTACAACCCCTTGCATCATCTTCATACAATCACCATACAAATCCCTCAGGACGGAATTCACCAAAGAATCATCATTGGATAGAAATCTAACCACCCATTTTAGCAATAATGCCTTATTAAAATGAGATAAATTACGCACACCGAGGCCTCATTCATTCTTCAATTTACATATTTCACTCTACTTGACAAGTTGAGCAAATCTTCCCTCAGACTCAGGCCCTTTCCAAAAAAATCTCTTCCAGATCATATCAATCTGCTTTAAATTCTTCTTTGTTGGCAGAAAGACCGACAAGAAAAACACCGGAATTGAGTTGAGGACGAACTTAAGCAAAACCAATCATTCACTTCTAGAAAGGAGTCTACCACTCCAAGAAGAAAGTCTATTAGAGAACTTCTCAATTAAACTCCTCCAATCCGAAGAAGTTAGTTTTTTTCCTCTTAAAGGAAGACCAAGATAGCTGATCGGTAACCTCACTACCGATGTGTCCAATTCCAAAGCAACATTACTCTCCTCAACAGACCCTATATTAAAGGGACAAAACTAGATTTGTAATTGTTAATTCTCAGTCCTGCAATCTTCGAAACTATCCTCACCAGAGAAGAAACGTGCTTTGCATCCCTCCCACCTCCTTCAATGAAAAGACTAGTATCATCTGCATATTGAAGAATGGGAGTTAAAACCCTGCCGTCACCAGAAAGCGAGAAGCCTTTAAACAGGTCCCCATTGCAAGCTTTAAAAGCCATGGTCGCAAGCGTGTATCCATTGCAATATTAAAAAGCATCGGCACTAATGGACAACCCTGACACACTCCTCTTTGTGGCTGAATCCAAGATCTATTAGCCTTCCCATTAATCAACACCGAAAAGGAAGACGTAGTAACACACCTCTTCATCAATGAAATCCAGGTGTTTGGGAATCCCCTCTCTTAAGAATATCCCATAAATACCTCCAGGAGATCGAATCATAAGCCTTTGCAAAGTTCACTTTCCAAAGAAATGAAGAACAACCTCTTCTCTTCTAGGATATTAAGAACTCTTCGGCCAAAACAAAAGAATCCTGAAGTGATCTCCCTTTAATAAAAGCTGTTTGGACTGGAGAAATAATATCAGGGAGAGAAAAACATAACCGATTAGCCAGGATTTTAGGAACTAAAAGATAAATGCTATTTGATAAAGCAATGGGTCTAAAATCCTCTAATTGATCCAGATTGCCTTTTTTTGGAAGTAAGAACAAATAAAACTCGTTCAACCTCTCAAATCCTTCATTTTCTGAGAAGACCTCCTTAATCATAGCAACATCTGCCCCAACAACGTCCCACAACTCCTTGTAGAAAACAATTTACAAACCATTTGGACCAAGGGCTCCTTCTGCTTTCATCCCACGCATTGCAGCAAGAATTTCCTCATCAACTTCTTTAACAAGAGCCTGCTTCGCTTCCTCACCAATCTGCTCCATCTCCAAAGAAGCCAAACGCCACAACTCACATTATTTCTTCCTAGTGAAATTTTGAAAATAATTTTTAAAAGCAGTACATATCTCTTCTCTTTTCTTCAAGATCTCATCCCCAACCGTAATACAATTAATCATGTTGCGCCTCCTCGTACTGGCCGATAAGTGAAAATCTTATGTTCGCATCACCTTTCTTAAGCCATAGCTGTCTAGATTTTTGTCTCCAGTCCATCTCCTTGTGATCTTCTAAAACAATAGCCTGGAATTTTCTTCTCTCAATACAATCCTCAGATGAAAGTGGGGCAATCTCCTCTTTTTTGTCAATATTTGAAATATGTAAGAGAGCATCACATCTTCTCTCTTCCCTACACTTCTTCAGGTTACGACAGAAATCAATCATAGTCAATCTAACAACTTTGATTCTATCAAATAAAGTACGAGTAGCTGAGGACGAAACAGAGGTAGAATTCCACTTATCCCGTATCATCTCCTTGAAGCCAAGTTCCTTAAGCCAAGACTTGTAGAATTTAAAATAAGAAGAGTGTCACATTATCCTTGCTGCACCATAACAAGGGGGAATGATAAGAGAAAGGTTTGTCACAAGCTACCACTTCCGCCAGCTGAAAATGCTCGGCCATTGCAATGTTGCATAAAAATCTATCAATACATGATAGGCTCCATTCCCATTTCTCCAAGTATATCGAGAACTAGAAATCGGCAAATCAATAAGCTCCAGATCCTGAACCACCTGCTGAAACGTAGTTGAATTATCAAACCTGCCATCCGGTCTATCAGATGACCAAAGAGTAGCATTAAAATCGCCACAAATCAACCAAAGGCATACCATCAATAGAGGAAGAGGCTTGTCTAAGTTCACCCAAAACAACACCCTTTCATTATTATCATAAGGCCCATAGACTGTAGTAAGTGCAAAATTAAAACCATCCTGCTTTCTAGATAATATAGCCGTCAAAGTTCTGCCATTCTTATAAGAATACAACTCCAAATAGTCACCATTCCAAAGCATAAGAACTCCTCCCGATCTACAAGCAGCTGCCAAATCTAGACACATTGTGTACTAATCTCCACAAATGCTTTTCTTTAAATTAGTCGTTAAATCCTCCAAATGAGTTTTCTAAAGACAAGCAACATCAACCCTCCAATCGGCCAAATATTTGTACATAATTTGCCTTCTCTTATCATCTCTGAGGTCCCTGACATTCCAAGTCAGAACATTAACCATTAATGTTATTCTTCATTCCTCCCTTATGGACCCTCTTGGCACCAATCACCTTGGCCACAATGTCATCAACTTCTTCCTTTCGAGTATTTGTAACAGAACTTGAAGTTGTTCTCTTTCTCCTATAGCAGGCGTTGAGAACCAGTTTTTGTCTTTGCGGAAAAGCAGTAATATGACCAGATGACCTGCTAAATTTATGTGAAGAAGCTTTCCTGTGATTGAATCTGGATTTTAATTCTGAATTGGTGTTAATATGGTTCCTGTCATTCACGTCTGACCCTACATCATCTGGATCCACCTTCACTTCTTGATCAACACCCAATACTTCTTTACCATGCAAGGATTTAGTAGCAGCAACATACGTAGGAAAAGCACAATGAGAAACATCAACCATAGGTGCATCACAAGTGAACTCACCACAACCGAGCCCATTCATGGGTCTGGCAGCCACCTGTGAAAAGTGAAATGCGTCTGAATCCACATCAATCAAAATCCTATGTGCCCCATTTTGTAGATCAGGAGAAAATCCCTTGAAGATCAAGCCAAAAGCCATAGGCACTTCACTCTCCTGCAAACAAATCGAGACAACGGCACCCTCCGAATTTGCAAAACAGAAAATGGAATCATCCGATTCATGGTAGGTAGGCTTACCACAACTAGACCCTAGATAAGGTCCAACATCCACCTGTGGACTGCAATCAGAATCTTCGATCATGATTCTAGAAGTTATCTAAACTAGTTGAGAACCATAGTCCTCAGGTGATCGCTCGTTTTTTGTCTAGCATACCTCTTATGGTAGAGTTATCATGTTTATGTTGGTTGATGACATTATTATTACAGGTGATGATTCTCGTAGGATCTCCGACTTGAGAAAATGTCTTGTTGATCATTTTGTGATCAAGGATTTGGGACCACTGAAATACTTTTTAGGCATTGAAGTTGCTAGGAGTAAGTGGGGTATGTAGTATCTTGGAGAAAGTATGTTATGGACTTCTTGTAGGAAATGGATATGTTGGGTGCTAAACCTATGTCTATTCCTATTGATCCTCAGGTTCACTTGCATGATGATACTACAGTCCCAGTTGACACACGACAGCTCTGAGGACTTGGTAGGAAGTTGCTATACTTGACTATTACATGCTCAAATATCTCCTGAAAGGCAAACAAAATTACATTGTGATGTAGTTATGATGGTCCTCAAGTATCTTAAATCATCACCTAGAAGGAGACTCTTGTTCACCAAGGACTCATTAGATATCATTTCATGTACATATGCAGATTATGCAGGTTGCCTCAAGGATAGAAAGTCCACCATCGATTTTTTTACTTATCTTGCTGGGAATCTTGTGACTTGGTGCAGCAATAAGTAGGTAGTGGTTGCATGGTCTAGTGTTGAATCAAAATATCATGCTATGGCATAAGCTACTACTGAGATTATTGGAAGAAAATGAAACAACTTATCTTATTGAAAAAACCCTAGCCTCCTTATATAGAGAGGCTAAAGGATAAATTAATGGGGAAGTCGATCAGGAAATAAAAAATAAAAAAAAAATACCTTAAAATAACAAAACATATCTAACAGAGATGATGTGGATTCATTCTATTCTTGGCTATGGAGATGAGATATGATAATAAAGATGCCACGTATATTGCAGACAATCTCATGTTCTCCACATGAGGACCAGACATGTTGAGTGGATTGCTACTATACCAAAGATTTGATTCAGAGGGGTTTCCTGCGTACTACTCATATCAACTCTAAAGATCAAACTGCAGATGTTTTACCAAGATGCTTCCCAAGACCTCCTTTGATAGCTGTTGCACCAAGCTAAGCATAATTGACATCTATGCTCCAGCTTAAGGGAAAGTATTAAGAATTGTCTTTGTTAGTATTTTTCCTTTTTTATCTTATAGTTTTTTTACCGCTCTATAATTTACCCAAATCTTCTATATAATGAGGATTAGGATTTTGTAATAAACTAGTTTGCTCATTTCTTCTAGCGACGGCCTTGTTGGAGAATAAAATAGATTGCTTTGTTGTGAAAACCTAGTCGTACTTGTAAAGAGGTCAAATGGGAAAATTACATCATGGATACACGAATAAAATAAGAATTAGGAAAAGACTATAAATCACAATAATAATAAAATGAACACCCCTTAAGTTGAAGTGTAACAGCCATGATGTCCAGCTTGCCACATAAAAAGATATGATGCTCCTTGGTAAGAACAAAAATACATTGCAGAAATTGGGCACTTTCCCACCCTCAAATCCAAGTTCTCCCAATATTTAACAATTGAAGTTGGATGAAATGATTCAACTTATTATAGAAAACCCTAGTCTCTCTTATATAGAGAGAGACCAAAGGGTGAAAGTACAGTACTATCCCTCAGGAGCTAGACACCCATAAGCCCATACAAGAAAAAACATAAAACATAAAAATACTATATGTTAACACTCCCCCTCAAGTTGGAGCATGAATATCTATCATGCTCAGCTTGGAACAACATGCCTCAAAGGAAGATCTCGCCAGGGGCTTTGTGAAGATATTTGCAGCCTGCTCCTCAGAAGTGACACTCGTGGTATGTAAACTCCCACGCTGAATGAGATATCGAGTGTAATGACAGTCAATCTCTACATGCTTTGTCCTCTCGTGAAACATAGGGTTATTGGCAATATAGGTCGCTGCTCTGTTGTCACATCGCATCTTCATAGAGCTATCCAAAGAAACATGAAGATCTGACAAAACAGACTTGACCCAAACCATCTCAGTGGCTATCTGGGCCATGGCCTTATACTCTGACTCCGCACTGGATCTAGATACAACTGCTTGCTTCTTGCTCCTCCAGGTAACCAGGTTGCCTGCAACAAAGGTGCAAAAACCTGTGGTGGATTTTCTGTCCCCAACACAGCCAGCATAATCAACGTCAGAGTATGCTACGATCCCCATGGGCATTACCTTACGGAACAATAATCCTTGTCCAGGTGCTTTCTTCACATACCTGAGCACCTGCATTGCAGCCTCCCAGTGCTGCCTAATTAGCTTATCCATAAACTGGCTAAGCCTACCAACAGACAAAGACAAGTCTGGACGAGTGATGGTGAGGTAAAGAAGCTTACCCACCAGCTGCCTGTATGCTCTACTATCAACCACCTCAGATTTCTCATCGTATAAATGGACCTTGGGATCCATGGGAATATTTGCAGCCTTAGCTGCTAACATGCCAGTTTCCTAAGGATCAAGAGCATACTTCCTTTGCGAGAGCACCACTCCATCCCTGCCACGTGCAACCTCAATGCCTAAGAAATACCTCAACTGTCCCAGATCCTTCATGACAAATTTCTCTGATAGGTGCCTTTTAACTTCATCTATCCCATCTTTGTCATCTCTGGTGACAATAAGATTATCAACATATACCAAGAGTGCCACAGTCCCCCTGTCAGTCTTCCTGGTAAATAAGGAGTGATCTGATGTAGAGTGACTCGAACCAATCTGGTGAAGCACCTTTGATAGCTTCTGAAACCGTGCCCTGGGACTTTTGCTTCAAACCATAGATTGCCTTTCTTAATCTGCACACATACTCCCCCTGAACCTCGAAACCTGGGGGTTGCTGCATGTAAACCTCCTCCTGAAGATCACCATAGAGAAAGGCGATCTTCACGTCCAGCTGGTATAACGGCCAGTCTCTGTGAGTAGCAACATAAATAAGTATTTGGACAGTGGCAAGCTACGCAACAGGGGAGAAAGTATCAAAGAAGTCCACCCCATATGTCTGAGTGAACCCCTTTGCTACTAGCCTGGCCTTATACCTTGAAATAGACCCATCAAGGTTGTATTTCAAGGCAAAGACCCATCGGGAGCCAACCAGTTGTGCGCCAGTAGGAAGTGAGATGAGATCCCAAGTCTGTCTACTTCAAAGTGCTGCCATCTCATCCTCCATGGCTTGACGCCACTTCGGATCAAGCATGGCCTGCTGGTAGGTAGACAGAATGTGTGACGCTGTAAGGGCCTAACAGAAGTTGCTAAACTGAGTAAGACCATTGGTAGCCAAGCTACTTGTGACTGAGTATCTGGACTTACAGGTGCGCGGTGCCCTCTTAATGGCAATAGGGAGATTTGAATCATTTGATACCTCTAACTGAGTTGCTGCAGAAGGAGCCTCGCCATTGTGGTAATCTGCACTGTCTGAGAAGTCAGGTCTAACCAAACTGTCACTGGCATCAGGTACCCTCTCAACTACCTGTGAACCATCAGCTGCTGGTGAGAGAGGAGGCCTCTGAAAGATAGTATGATGCATGTGATAGGTATGCAATGGCCTGTGCAATTTCTCAAAGTCATCCCTGGAGAAAGAACTCATCTGTCTATCCTAGAGGTCTGGACTGAGAAGTAGACACCTGAGTCTCTATACACGAAGCAGGTAAGGGAAGAAAGGCAACATCATTACAAGAGCTCCTCTGTCCAGTGATTGAGAAATATGGCGTATCCTCATGGAAAGTCACATCAGCACTAACATAATGTCTGTTCTGCAAAGGATCATAGCAACGGTACCCCTTCTATGTCCTAGAGTATCCCAAAAATACTCACTTGATAGCGCGAGGAGCCAGCTTATCATGACCAAGTGATGGCACATGGACGAATGCAACACATCCAAAGGTCCTGGGAGGCATATGAAATAACTCGTCGTCTGGATGCAGAAAAAGAACCGGTATCTGCTCGTGAAGAACTAAGCTGGGCATCCTGTTGATGAGATAAGTCGCTGTCAGAACTGCATCCCCCCAGTATCTTTGCAGTACATTGTGATGAATTAATAGTGTACGGGCAACATCTAATAAGTGCCTATGTTTCCTCTCTGCAACCCCATTCTGCTGTGAAGTGTGAGGACAAGTAGTCTGGTGGACAATCCTACAGGTCCTATAGACCTCCTTAAGTCTGGTAGTGCAGAACTCAAGAAAAGTATCAGTTCGCACTATCTTCATTATGGCTAAATACTGTGTGCTGATCTCCAGAAGAAGGGTCTCTATGCATCCTTCAACCTCTGTCTTACTTTTCAGCAAAAACACCCATGTGGCTCTGGAGAAATCATCTACGACAACAGGTAGTATCGGTGTCCCATCCGGTCTGGGACTCTACTCGGTCCCTATACATCCATATGAAGCAACTGAAATAATGTCGAAGATCCAGAAGATGTGCTAACTAGAAAAGAGGATCGATGGTGCTTACCCAATTGGCAAGCATCGCACTGTATGGTAGCAGCTGGGGAAATATGTGGTATCACCCTCCTGAGGCAATTTAGAGACAAGTGGCCAAGACGAACGTGCCACTATAGAACACTCCCGCTACCATATCGAGTAACCCTTGCAAATGGCTCCTGTCCCAGATGGTAAACACCATTCTTCTCCATACCCCTGACAATAGTCCTCCCAGTGAGCTGTTCTGAATAACACATCCGACATCATTAAAGATGACTCTACAGTTGAGATCCTTCATAATTCTACTAACTGACAGCAAACTCAGTGGGAATTCAGGTACATGCAATGCACCAGACAGTTGCAAACTGGGGGTCACGGACACCTCCCCCTTACCCCTAACAGGGGTGTATCTACTGTCAGCAACCTATACAGTCCTTCCTGGGGGAACAGATTGTAGCGAACGAAAATAGGTCTGATCACCGCATAGATGCTGTGACGCACTAGAGTCGATCAGCCACCCTGCTCCATGGTGGCTCTTGTAATGCTCCTACGTATGAGACTCACAAATTCTGCCATAAGTGTCAAGTAGATCACACCCAAGAAAAATGAGGAATACACACCCCAAGGATCATACAATACGGGAAATACACACCCCTCACAACCATCAATATGGGGAATACACACCCAAAAAATAATCTATAAAACTGGAGAAAGTCATACCACTATTCGGCGAACACCAATAGATCTGGAAAAGACTTGGTACTCTACTTGGTTTTTTTTCACAACCAGTTAGGATGCCAATCCCAGCAGGACTGCAAGAGAAGGTGGGAGAGTACTAGGGTCATTGTAAGCGGCTACGACAAGTGCTCCATTGGAGAGTTTGTTGCAAAGATCAGAAGGTGGAGGCCCCCTGAACCATACTAGGGCGAGATCTTGATGGCACCGCTAGGGCCCTTCGTCCTTGTCGAGAGCTAGCAGGAGCGGCGGCGCTGCTAGAGGCTGCAGGAGGCCATCGGCGGTGTTGGGCAGCGTTGTAGGAGGCCCATCGACGGTGCTGGGTGGCGCTGCTGGGTAGCGGTGGTGCTGTTAGTGGCTGCAGGAGGCCACCGACGGTGCTCGGCAGCGCTGTTGGGCTTGGGTAGCCCACCGGCGGTGCTGGCAAGGCCCCTCCCTTTCCTCCTCGCGCTGTTGCAGACGAGGGCTGATGCTCCTACAGTTGGTGCTGTTGCTGCCGGCTAAGAGAACTAGCAGCAGTGAGAAAGAGGAGGAGAAGGATTTGGTGGATGGGTTTGAGGCCTACTTGGGTGGGGTACCTAGGGCACCGATCTAGGACCGTTGCTCTGATACCAAGTTGGATGAAATGATTCAACTTGTTATAGAAAACCCTAGGCTCTCTTATATAGAGAGAGACCAAAGGGTGAAAGTACAGTACTACCCCTCAAGAGCTAGACACCCATAAGCCCATACAAGAAAAAACATAAAACATAAAAATACTATGTGTTTTTTTTTTTGAGAAAGAAAAATACTATATGTTAACAATTGAAGGTAAGTTGTGCCTAGCTAGCTACTTTTCATATTAAGATCATTGCCCCTTCCATTGGATTCATTTACTATTGCCATCACATCTAGGTTAACTAGATGCCAAAACCCCTTCTGGGAAAGGACATGAAAGGCCTAGGATCTAGGAGATCCTTTTGCATTTAGTCCAACCATGGCCTCCAATTCCACCTCCAAGATGTTGTAAAAACAAGGCTTTGTCAACTTGCATAACAACTACTTCTGCCAAACATGTACTCTATTGGATAATGTTCCATATGTCTGACTTTCGTGTTAACAAAACCCTCAATGCATTAATTGTGGTTTATCAAGATGTGTTTGCAAGATGGTGAAAATTGATGAAGCATTAGAAGATGAGAATGACATCATCGCTAGAATAAATTAAAACTCAAGCTAGAACAAAATGATACCCTTGCTCAAGTTTTGATGAAGACTCAAGTAAAGCTCAAGTATAAAGCATGAGATTCAAGCTATTCAAATAAGCTTGTGCAAGAGGCTTCTCTTCTCAAGAAAGTTTTAGTGTCGGTGTAATGTACCATGATCATTGATTTTGATGATAACAAAATACTTGTAATTTAACATTTGTATTTCAGATTAAGATTTCAGGATTTATGCAAACAAGTTTGAAGGAGCTCATGCTTAAGTCCATGGAGGAATGGAGGAGCTTGATTTCAAGATAAAAGCATCAAAGAGAAAGGCAGTAGAGCAAAAGCTTAAAGACTTGAAGAATATGATTAGATTTCCTTGTTTTTATTTCCTTAGAGATTTGTTAAAGAGCCTAAAAGTTAACGCAAAAAAATGATGCGAGGTGCTGTGAACGTGGGCTCCACTTGATAATTGATATTTAATGTAAAGAAATAAAAGAATATAAGATTTGTTACATGGTGGGTCCCATCACATTGAAAAAAACCACCACCCTACTTTGAACTAAAGTGCACAAGTGATAAATAACTTTACACTGGTGAAATAATTTTGTATCGGTGATAAATCACTTTGCATTGGTGATAAATTGTTCTGGGTGATTTTGCACCAGTATAAAATTATTCCAAAAGTGATCTTGTGGTTTTGTATCGGTGTAAAGTGGTTTTGCACCTGTGTAAAGTGATTTTAACTTGTGTTTAAAATTTAGGATTTAAGATTTAGAGTTTAGGGTTTAGGTTTATGGAAAGTGATTTCACGTATGAGAAGTGGTTTTTCACTTGAAAAATGAATTTTTACCTTAGAGTTCAAGAGTAATTTTTCACTTGAATAGTGATTTTTTATGTATGAAAAGCTAAACTCTAAATACTAAAGACTAAACCCTAAATGCTAAGGTGAAAATTCACTTTTCAAATGTAAAATCACTTATCATAGGTGAAGAAATACTTGGAATTTAATTTTGCACCGATACAAAATTATTTTGAAGGTGATATGGTGGTTTTGCACCGGTGCAATCTGACTTTGCACCAGTGCAAAGTAAGATTGCACCGGTACAAAATTATTTCAAAGGGGATATGATGGTTTTGCACCGGTGTAAAGTGGTTCTGAAGTTGATTTGAGTGGTTTGTACCTATACAAAAGTGATTTGTTGTTGATTTTAACAGTGGTGGATCCCTCACATGTGAGGACTTTTTTTGTATGAAAAGGAAATATATCAAGTGGGGACCACATTCAAAACCCTGTGCATCATTTTTTACGTCAACTTTTGTGTTTCCTAACCTATGCCCAAAAAAAAATTAGGATCGACATACTTAAAATTGGACTTGAAAAATTCATTAAAATAGGAAAATTAAGTTTTACATTGATACAAATTTTCATATATCTATACAAGTAGGTCACAACCCATACTTGACCTTAAAATACAAGTATAGGCTGTAACACATTCGTACTTGTACAAAATTTTTGTATAGGTACAAGTCAATCATAGTTTGTAAACGATGAGCAAGTGTACATGAACTTGTACCAATACATTTGGTTACAACTTTTGATCAAGTTTGAATAAAATCAAAAAATGTTAGCATGATGTATCGGTACATCCTATTTTGCACTAGTACACATGACCATTATGATAAATCCATTTTTTTTACGTGAATTGAATTAGATTTCTTCCTAAATTATTTAATGACTATATTTCAAATTTAGTCTATTGAAAATATATAAAATATGACCTATTATCACCTGTTTACACACAACACCTTATAGAAAAATCCATTGAGCTCAAAAAAACCTTGATCCTTTTCTGAGCTTACGGTAACCTTGTCTAAATTTATTATCAAAGGGAGGCTCTAAGAACATTTGTATCTTGATTTTACATCTTGTACTTCATTTGTATTTTTGTTGTGCTAAGCACATCTTAGCTAGCATCCAATTCTTTACTTTCTTCTTAGTTATTGTAACCTAGGTTGAAATAACTCGTTAATTACCTTAATTTTTAATTAGTGGATATTTATTCTCTCAGGTTGAGAGAATTGGGTTAAAAATGCCAAGTTGGGAGAGTTTCTACAAGTTTTACACTTTCTTGTCAAGATTCTTTTGTTGGAAAGTGACATTTTTGCCAAAAGTTGTCACATGTAAAGAAGCATATGCATGTGCACTTGCAAATGCATACTAAATCCTTATGTATATACATCTACTATGTTTATGTCTTTTCTCCTTCAAGAAAAAAATTTCCATGTCCCTTTTTTAAAAAAAAAGCATGTCTTTTTGCATTTACTATGGTTTCTAGAAACAAGATTCAACTTTTCGACTGGTTCCCAAAAAAAGAACACTTTTGGATTGTTTTCTAGTCATTACTCTGACTTTTTTTTTTCTTGGTATTTAATCAATGCACCCTCTCATTTTTACTTCCTTAAGCATTCTTGTTTATATGACAGACTAACATTGCCACCACTATTTTTCATGGTAGAGGAATATGTTTATCCAATGTTGAATTTTTATAATGATGGAGAAAAGAATCCAATCGTCTCTACTCATCCCTACTTTCTTGTGTCTTTCTATCAATTGTTCATCATAAAAGTGACAGTTTGTAAAATAATTTGTACTTACAAATCAAATACAAGGATCATAAATATAGTGCTTGAAACATGTGCACCTGCATGTAGTATGCATGTGCATGTCCATGAATATGCTTATATGCTTTTGCATTGTTTGTATACAATCATATATGCATATGTATGCTCTTTATATTTAAACATAAAAGGCAAGAATACCAAAGTTACAAAGAAGCTAATTGAACCAAACTTGGTTCTAGTCTGATATCATCACAACAATGAAACAATTTGTGGCCCTATTTGAATGGGAAGTACCAATATCACCACCATAACACTTGGATGCAATCACCCAATTCATTATAGAAAACCTTAGGTTCTCTTATATAGAGAGAGACCAAAGGGTTGAAAGTACAGAATTGCCCCTCAAGAGCTAAACACCCATAACCTGTACAAGAAAAGCATAAAAAAATATAAGAAATACTATATGCTAATACTCTCTCTCAAGCTGGAGCATGAATATCTATCATGCTTAGCTTGGAACAACACCTCAAAGGTAGATCTCATCAGGGGCTTTGTAAAGACATCTATAGCCTACTCCTCAGAAGTGACACTTGTGATATGTAATGTCCCATGCTGAATGAGATCTCGAGTGTAATGGCAGTCAATCTCCACATGCTTTGTCCTCTCGTGAAACATAAGGTTATTGGCAATGTAGGTCGTTGCTCTGCTGTCACACCGCATCTCCATAGAGTTATTAAGAGAAACATTAAGATCTGACAAAACTGACTTGACCCAAACCATCTCAACGGCTCTTTGGGCCATGGCCCTGTATTCTGACTCCGAACTGGATCTAGATACAACCGCTTGCTTCTTACTCCTCCAAGTAACCAGGTTGCCTGCAACAAAGGTGCAAAATCTTGTAGTGGATTTTCTATCCCTAACATAGCCAGCATAATCAGTGTCAGAGTATGTTACAATCCCTATGGGTGTTCCTTTACGGAACAATAATCCTCGTCTTGGTGCTTTCTTCACATACCTGAGCACCTGCATTGTATCCTCCCAGTACTGCCTAGTTGGTTTATCCATAAGCTGGCTAGGCCTACCAACCGACAAAGACAAACCTGGATGCGTGATGGTGAGGTGAAGGAGCTTATCCACCAGCTACCTTTAAGCCCTATTGTCAACCACCTCAGATTTCTCATCATATAAATGGACCTTAGGATCCATGGGAATATTTGCAGCCTTAATTGCTAACATGCCAGTCTCTTGAAGAAGATTAAAAGCATACTTCTTCTGCGAGAGCACTACTCCATCCCTGCCACGTGCAACCTTAATGCCCAAGAAATATCTCAACTGTCCGAGATCCTTCATGACAAATTTCTCTGATAGGTGCCTCTTGACTTCGTCTATTCCATCTTTGTCATCCCCGGTGATGATAAGATCATCAACATATACCAAGAGCAGTGTTGTAAAAATCGGTTTACTCGGTTGAGTACTCAGCTGAGTAATCGTAGTCGCCCCCCCACCCGACTGAATAACCAATAATCGGTACTATAGTCGGCCACATCGACTACTCGGCATAGTAGTCATGTAGTCGGCCGATTACTCGGGTGATTTTTCCTTGGAACTTGTGCTTTTATTTTGAACTTATGTTTTTTATTTGGAATTTGTGCTTTTATTTTGAACTAGTACTTTTGTTTCATTGATATTATTGTGAGCTTGAAAATAGTTGACTTTTATACAATGATATATTTTACTTCTTAATGTATCATGTGTGTTTGTGTGTGTCTATATACATGAGTTTGTGTGTCTATATATATATATATATTAAAAAAATTCCCGACCGACTACTCCCCGACTACTTCCCCACATACCGTATACTCTTTAGTCAGTGGCTTGGCCGACTAAATACTGACTACCGACTTTTACAACACTGACCAGGAGTGCCACAATCCCCCTTTTAGTCTTCCTGGTAAATAAGGAGTGATCTGAAGTAGAGTGCCGCAGACTAATCTGGCGAAGCACCTCTGATAATTTCTGGAACTAGGCCTTAGGACTCTACTTCAATCTATAGATTGTCTTCCTCAATCTGCACACACACTCCCCGTGAACCTCAAAACCCGGGGGTTGCTGCATGTAAATCTCCTCCTGAAGATCATCGTAGAGAAAGGCGCTCTTCACATCAAGCTGGTATAATGGTCAGTCTCTGTAAGCAGCAACAAAAATAAGTATTCAAATAGTGGCAAGCCGCGCAACGGGGGAGAAAGTATCAAAGATGTCCACCCCATATGTCTGAGTTAACCCCTTTGCTAGTAGCCTGGCCTTATACCTCGAAATAAACCCATTAAGGTTTACTTCAAGGCAAAGACCCATCGAGAGCCCACCAGTCGTGCGCCAGTAGGAAGTCAGATGAGATCCCAAGTCTATCTACTTTGAAGTGCTACCATCTTATCCTCCACGGCTTAACATCACTTTGGATCAAGCATGGCCTGCTAGTAGGTAGACAAAATGTGTGACGGTGTAAGTGCCTGACAGAAGCTGCTAAATTAAGGAGCAAGACCATTAGTAGCCAAACTACCTGCAACCTGGTATTTGGACTCACAGGTGCACGGTGCCCTCTTAATGGCAATAAGGAGATCTAAATCATCTGGTACCTCTGACTGAGTCGCTACAGAAGGAGCCTCGCCATTGTGGTGATCTGCACTGTCTGGGGAGTCAGGTCTAACCAAACTATCACTGGCATCAGGTACCCTCCCAACTACCTGTGAACCATCAGCTGCTGGTCAGGGAGGCCTCTGAAAAGTAGTGTGATGCCTGTGATAGGTATGTAATGGCTCGTGCAATCTCTCAAAGTCATCTAGGGAGGAAGAGCTCATTTATCTATCTATCAGTTGAAGGTATGGATTAAGAAGTAAACACCTCAGCCTCTGCACACGGAACAGGCAGGGGAAGAAAGGCAACATCATCACAAGAGCTCCTTTGTCCAGTGACTGAGAAATATGGTGCATCATCGTGGAAAGTCACATTAGTGCTAACATAATGTCTGTTCTGCAGAGGATCATAACAACGGTACCCCTTCTGTGTCCTAGAGTACCCTAAAAATACACACTAATGGCGTGAGGAGCCAGCTTGTCACGACCAAGTGATGGCACATGGATGAATGCAGCACATCCAAAGGGCTTGGGAGGCACGTGAAATAACTCATCGTCTAGATGCAGAAGAACCGATATCTGCTCATGAAGAACTGAGCTGGGCATCCTGTTGATGAGATAAGTCGCTATCAAAACTGCGTCCCTCCAGTATATTTGCGGCACATTGTGATGAATCAATAGTGTATGGGCAACATCCAACAATTGCCTATGCTTCCTTGCTGCAACCCTGTTCTGCTGTGAAGTGTGAGGACAAGTGGTCTAGTGGACAATCCCACAGGTCCTATAGAACACTTTAAGTCTGGTAGTGCAGAACTCAAGGCATTATTAGTCCGCACTATCTTCACTGTGGCTAAATACTGTGTGCTAATCTTCAGAATAAGAGTTTCTATGCATCCTCCAACCTTTGCCTTGCTTTTCACCAAGAACAACCACGTGGCTCTAGAAAATCATCTACAATAACCAAGTAGTACCGTTGTCCCATCCGATCTGGGACTCTGCTCAGTCCCTATACATCCATATGGAGCAATTGAAATAATGTCGAGGATCTAGGAGAGGTGTTAACTGGAAAAGAGGATCGATGGTGCTTACCCAATTGGCAAGCATCGCATTGTATGATAGCAGCTAGGAAATATGTGGTATCACCCTCCTGAGGTGATCCAAAGACAAGTGGCCAAGACAAACATGCCACTGTAGAACACTCCCGCTACGATATCGAGTAACTCCTGCAAATGGTTCCTGTCCCAAACGATAAACACCATTCTCCTCCGTACCTCTGACAATAGTCCTCCTAATGAGCTTGTCCTGAACAACACATCCGACATCATCGAAGATCACTCTGCAATTAAGATCCTTCGTGATTTTGCTCACTGACAATAGACTCAATGGGAATTCTGGCACATGCAACGTACCAAATAGCTGCAAACTAGGAGTCACAAACACCTCCCCCTTACCCTTAACTGGGGTGTATCTACTGTCAGCAACCTATATAGTCCTTGGGGGAATGGACTGTAGTGAACAAAACTAGGTCTGATTACCGCACAGTTGCTGTGACGCACCATAGTCGATCATCCACCCTGCTCCATCGTGGCTCTTGTAATGCTCCTTATGCACCAAACTTACAGATTCTACCATAGGTGTCAAGTAGATCACATCCAAGGAAAATAGAGAATATACACCCCAAGAATCATGCAATACGAGGAATACACACCCCAAACAACCATCAATACGGGGAATACACACCCCAAAAAGTCCATAAAACTAGAGAAAACCATACCACTGTTCGGCGAACACCAATAGATCTGAAACAGAATGGATTCAGATCTGCATCAATGACGAGAGGCCCCCTTGGACAAACATTGGCCTAACTTGGGTGCAAGGAGAACACCCGAAATGGCCCTAAGGGGTCCTAGGCTCCCTCTCCCTGCAACTATGAGGAATGTAGCCCTTAGAGCAAGACTATACGCTCCTTACAACCGCTGCCTTGAGTAGCCTCTGAACCCAGCGCGGAGGAGGCACTGCTGGAGCAACGTGTGAGGACCACCGGCCGGTAGAAGACCTGCAGTGCCTCACACGAGCGTCTTTGCCTTGCGCAGCCTTTGAGCCCGGTGCAGAGGAAGTACTGCCGGAGCACTGCACGAGCACCACTGGCCGGTAGAAGACCTGCAGTGCCTCGCATGAGTGCTGCCACACCGGATTGACCTCTCCCACCACCATAGGGACCGTCGCAGAAGTGCTGCACTACCGCTAAAGGCAGTGGTTACCCTCGTCGTACGATCTGCAACGCCACCAGCGCTCAGATCGATGCAGCGGTAGCACGATCAGGTGGCCCAATTACACCTGCGCGATGATCTGCAGCACGATGTGGTTCAGTCGCCCTCACTTGGCTGTACGACTGCCACACGGGCGTTGCCACGTTGAAGATTGACCACTGGTGTGCATAGAGAGAGAGGAACAGGATTTCAGTGTTATGGTTCGGAGGCCTTGAGGGGTGGGATGCCGAGAGCCACGGTTTATGATCGGTGCTTGGATGCCAACTTGGATGCAATCACTCAATTCATTATAGAAAACCCTAGGCTCTCTTATAGAGAAAGAGAGACCAAATGATTGAAAGTACAGAACTACCCCTCAAGAACTAAACACCCATAAGTCCGTATAAGAAAAGCCTAAAAAAGTATAAGAAATACTATATGCTAACAATAACCATTATTTAAAGGTATATTTAAGGATCACTTATTAGATTTGATATAATAGAGGAATTATGCATTGCTACAAAGAAACTAATTACCTCCTTTACGCTGCTTATGGAAAGATTGTGATCAAGAATAAGGCACACTTTTTGGATTTAACCCATTAAGAGTTTGGACTAATTTTAATTTAATATAGGAAAATCATGTTTATGCATCGATGTGATTCTAGGAAGTATTATTTCATAAACTAGGAAAATACAAGTTGTAACCAATATTTTTGTTCCTCTACCTTTAGGTGATGCCTCCGCTGTGGTGCAGATTTGATAGTCTGTGGTTTCGTCATCCTGGTATTATACCGCATTCACTAACTACATCACCCTTCCTCTGCCCCATGGATCATGTGTTAGAGGTATTTTTATTTCTTAGCTCATATCTGAAGATTGCATTCTAGCTGAGCTGGTGACATTTGGCATGTTACAATGCGATTGTCAACGGATGTGGATAAATCATTGGTAATGGGAAATTGTTTTCATGTGGCTTTTTCTTTTTGAGAGGGATGTGACATTCCTTTTTGATATGTCACTATTTTGTCATGCATGATAAAAAGAAAACATAAATATTTCAAGCTACATTCAGAATTTAGAGCAGCAGGATTCAATTCAGTCCATGTTGTAAGTTGGCGCAAATCCTCCCTTTGGACTTTAATAGAAATTCATAAAATGAATTTTATTCACGTATATGCTATATGGAAAGGCAAAGGACACTTCTCAAACAAACTTAAAGGCACATAATTACTTGGTTCTAATGGCAAGAAGTTACATCAAGGCACACTGTAAGTGGCGAAGAGATATGGTATAGGTCCTGTTAGGAAAACTAAAGAAGTTTAGATTATCCGCAATCAACCAAGGCATATGTTCCCTTATCATAGCTGTTGTTTCTATTGCTTTTGCAATTCGCCATGGATGAAGTAGACCTTCAGTAGGTTTTCAACAAGCATGTTATGATAAACTCAAGACCTAGCATTGGAGGACTTCGGTCATTTCTTGAGAATGCAAAGGACAGAATGGGCACAGTGATATAGGCCTCTCTTATGTTAAGGACATTGGAATAGGTACTGACCCAAATTCTCCCGGGAGAATAATGCAAGGAATTGTGCCTTCCCAATACAAAGATTTAAACCAATTTGGGGTTAAGAGAATATTTAAAGATGGATCAGTATTTAAGATTAGCAATCGCCAAAGTGTAATGCTGAATGCCTCATTAAATTGTTCCTTTTCAAGCAAAAGCTCACTGAATTGTGTTTAAATATGATTTTCAGTGCTCTGTTCCCGATAAAGCTCAACTTTTCAGAATTTTAAAGTATAAATAGACTTTAAGTTATTATACATGCATGAGTCCATTCTTTGTTCATTTATGTAATGTATCCTCGTGATATGATATTTGAGTAATTTCCAAGACAGGATTTGGTTGCTGTTGAAGCTATTGTCATTTTTCAATTGGAATTATGATTCACATTTACTCTAGGAAATTTCAAGTTTCTTCTAGCAAGGATCTGACAACAAGTTACAAAAGACTAAACCAGATTTAGGATTTCAAATATGATACGACAGTGATAG